>CM057455.1:402880000-404255500 GCA_016271365.2 Neoceratodus forsteri
GATAGACAGCAGGAACAGAGAGGTGATACTACCACTTTAACAGTCATTAGTGAGGCCTCATCTGGAGTACTGTGCACAATTCTGGAGGCCTCACCTAAGAAAGGACATTGATACATGGGAAGTGGTCCAGAGAAGGGCAACAAAAATTATACATGGCCTTCAGGAATTCACATATGAAGAGAGGCTTGGGGCTCTGAGGTTGTACTCACCAGAGAGTTGAAGGGAGAGGGGGATATGATTGAGACCTTCAAGTTTCTTAAAGGCATCAATAAGGTGCCAGAAGTGGAGCTTTTTACCAGGAACTACAATTCTTCTGCAAGAGGGCATGAGTGGAAATTGAAGGGTTGAGTGTTTAAGAGGGCCATCAGAAAATATAACTTCTCAGAGAGGGTGATGGAACCTTGGAATAGATTACCTTCCGAGGTGGTGGTTGCAAAGTCAGTATCAAGCTTTCATCATGGGTGGGAAAAGGATTGGGAACAAACACATGGCACTGGCAAGGGCTAGGCTGGGTGTCTAAGAGGACAGAACACCGGAGCACAATAGCTCCCAGGATATCTCGCTTGGGCAGACTTGGTGGACAACAGGTCCCCTTCTGCTGTCATCTTCTCTGTTTCTTCCATTTTTGTGAGGTCTGCCCTCCTGCAGTCCAGGACCCACGCTTTTGTGTGGTGTGACTCTTCTACTGTCTTTACCTTGAACCATACTGTATGGTGATCGCTGGACCCCAGATGGCTGGCCACCATTATATCTGTTATTCTGTCACCATTTGTGAGCACCAGGACCAATATCACCCCTCGTGGGTGGGTTCTGTCACCAACTGTCTGAGGCATGTCCACTGCAGGGCATCCAGGATGTCTCTGCTCCTGGATGTGGCTGCAGCACAAGTGTTCCAGTTAACATCTGGCAGATTTAGGTCCCCTACCACCAACACTTCCTCTTTCTCTGGCACTTTATGGATGTTTTCTATCAATACCCTATCTATTTCCTCCCCCTGTGCTGGGGGTCTGTAGATAATCCCTGTGCAGATAGTGGTGCTATTTCCTGTCTCCAGGGTGACCCACAGTGCCTCTTCTCCTCCCTGCTTTCCCTTTATCTCAGTTTCTTTGATCTCCTCTCTGATGTAGACAGCAACTCCTCCTCCCTTTTTGTCCTCTCTGAAGACTGTGTACCCTGGTATGTTAACATCCCAGTCATGGTTTCCAGTGTACCATGTTTCCATGACTGCTACAATATCCAGGTCTTCTTCTGCCATTAATGCCACTAGGTCAGTGATCTTGCTACCAAGGTTACGGGCATGTGTGCACTTGCTTGTTATTTATAACATACAGAATGCATCTCATTTGAACAACCACTAACAGCAAGATTTAAATGCCAAAATATACCCCAGGTATGGGTGGCATATCATAACCATTAATAATTTTTATTTGAAATCAATTGTATCTAGAAATTGTGTGACCGTTCTGGCTCATCAGGAAAGGCTGATATTAATGATAAGTTTTTCATCAAAGTTTAAATATTATTCACAAATGTCTTTTGGATACACATATAGGGAGATAGCAGGTAGGCAGTATATAGGTGTGGTGAGTGGAGTAAATAGAAAAAAAATAGATATCAATATGAATCTAATTAGTGTTGTATATTCATATATAGATCCTAAACCCTGAGGAACCCCAATATGGTGAAACTTTGGGCATGATCAGATAAACTGGGACATAAAATAAAACAAGAATAACATTATTTATCCTTGAGTGCGGCTGGTTACTTTTGAATGAATGTACTTGGAACTTTCTGCTTTACCAACCCCAACCTACCATGAATAGTACCTAGAGCAGGGGAACACATCACAGAACGGTAATTTTGTGGACATCTCCTGAGGTGCCATACAAACCCCCATTTTTCTGCCACCATTTTCTACCAACACAGACAAGTAGAATATTGACAGAACACATACATTTATACTCTACACAATACAGGCTCTGCAAGCCTCCCTACACCATGCAGTCATAGACACATACATAGAACCAGGAGTGCACAGACACTTTACTCAATCTAATCTCTGAAATTCCTGTTAAATATTCTCACCATACATATGTGGATCCTTGTCTGCAGCTACAGTACATTACAGGTATGTGTGACCTTTGACCTTGTTATGGTAACTGTACTGTGCAGTGTTGGAATTTATGTGGGTGATTAGGTACATTATGTTATGGAGGGATTAAAGTCATAAGGGTAGATATGGGGGGAGTACAGAGTCATTATGGGTGCAGCTGCACTAAGGGGTATGGATAAAATTAACGCTGGTGGCTGTGTACTGGTCAAGATGAAAGCACAGACAGAGAGATGGAGGATGAGATAAAGAGTGCTGCAAAGGCAGGGGAAGTGGTAATAATGGGGGATTTTAACATGCTCCTTGTAGACTGGTGCATTCCTCAGGCCAGCTGCATTAGGAGCTAAATAATACAACCAAGATGCATTCTAGGATGGGTTTTGATGCAGGGGATAATTCAGCTGACAAGGGATTGGGCCATCCTGGATCTGGTGCTGTTGAACAGCAATCATGTCAAAAGCATCAGAGTCACTGAACCCCTGAGAGGGAGCAATCACCAGTCTGTGTGGTTTCAGGTGGATATGAGACATCAAGTGCTGAGCATGAAAATGCATATTCACAACTTCAAGAAGGTGAACGTTGCATGTAGGGGGATGATATTAGAGGAGGAACTGAGAGATCTCATGAAGGGCATGGATGTAGAAGAAATGTGGGCCTTGATAAGAGAGGGGTCCATATAGTCACTCCAAAAGCCTTAAATAGAAGGTAAAGAAGAGTAAGAAGAAAAGGTTGCTGTGGTTTACAGAGAAGGTGGGCAGAACAATTAGAGAAAAAAGGGATTCACATAGAAGGTACAAGAAGAGCCAGAAGGAAGAGACAGGGACAAAGACATAAGAAAGCTGCAGTCAACCAGCATGGTAGATGGTTGTTTTATATGATTAGTTACCCCCTTATTGTAGATAGTGGGCCCGATTCTAGAAGGGTGGCGCAAGTTGCCACATAATACAACTTGTGCCACCCACAACTGCGACATTGACCCAGCTCCCTACTCTAGAATGGACAGGGTCTCCATAGCAAAGTTCCTGCGACTTGTGACATGCGGCTAGGTACACCACACAGAGAGCTTACCTGGCCAGCATGTCACAACCCACAGCCACAGGTTGCAAGTGCATCCCCCTGCCCAGCACTCCACAATAGCCACCCTGCAGGGCTGCCCACACCCCCTGCCCCCCCAAGCCTCTAGCAATTGCCCACAGGGGCTGGCCACACCAACTGGTCCCCAAAGCCCCCAGGAAGTGCCCCTTGAGCCCTCAACCACCTCGATGCCTTGTGTAATTAATGCCCTTGAAATACCCACACCCCAATCCCCAAAGTGGTCAAATAGCACCATGCAGGGCTTCCCACCCCAGCCCCTAGATCCCCCATTGTACAATGCCCCACAGAGTGGCGCTGTCATCCCCACCTGTGTCTTGACCCCTAGTGCGTCGACCATAAGTCGCGGCAAATACCCAGCCCTAGTAGTCTAGTGCCCCCTACCCAGCCATGCTAGCCAACCCAGCACCCCCTGCCCATCCCCAGCTGGCAGCTGCACAGCCACCTCTCTACCTCCATGGCCAGCCACAGACAGAGTTATGTAGGAGCACTGCTGGAAAGCACTCGAAATAGTATCTGAGTGCGTCTCTCCACTAACACTCCATAATCAGTTGACAGCTGGCCATGGAGGTGAGAGTGGGCTGTGCCAATCTAGAGGCTGGGGACAGGTGGAGGGTGCTGGGTGGGCTAGCATAGCTGGGTTGAGGAGCCACTAGACTATCATGCTGGGTATTTGCTGCAGTTGCGGCCTGCGACTCTGGGGTTGGGGCAGGTGGGGGGATGACAGCGCCACTCTGTGGGGCATTTTGCAATGAGGGATTCAGGGGGCAGGGGGTGTGGAAAGCCCTGTAGGGCAATATTTGACCACTTCGGGGCGCTCAGGGTGTGCGAAGCCCTGCAGGACTGTTACTGTATGGGTGTGTGTACAGTACAGGGATGGAGTGGGATCATGGCCCCGATTCTGGACATGTTTGTGCAGTGCCCATTGGGGCAACAATGGGGTGGTCTGGGCATGGAGGGCACATGGACCGGTTTCTACAGGACCCTCAGAGGACGGATGTAAGTTACACCTGCTAAATGCAGGTGTAACTTACATAGACGGTTCTCCTTCGGGGGTTCTTGTGGAATCCCAACATTAGGGACTTTGTTGCTGCCCTTCTGAAATGGGGTGCAACTGCTGCCGTCAGCGCCCTACCACCATGTTGCAGGGGTTTATTGTGAACCGCCTGTGTAACAACTGTTAGCGCAAGTGGCTATGCACATGTTGCAGGTCACTTTGTAGAATAGTGCAAGTCACAACTGCTGGCGTAAGTTGCTACTTGCGCCATTCTATTTGATGCAAGTGTTGTTATGCCAGGCATAACTGTTCTAGAATCTGGCCCCCTGTGTGTTCTATTTTCAATTTTTGTTTGGTTTCAGGTTATTTTCCTTTTTCTTGGAAATGTGCTAGGGTAGTCCCTGTTCCAAAGAAACCAAGAGCAGAATGTCTAGATGACTTTCTACCCATCTCCATTTTAAATCTACTAAGTAAACTTTTAGAGAAAGTTGTTTCAAATCAAATGACCACATATCTTCAGTCTTATAACATACTGTGTTTCCAGCAACATGTTTTTTGTAAAAACCATGGGACAGAGACTGCCTTGGTCCGGTTCATGAATGCTGCCTTAAATGGTTTTGATGATGGCCTAATGTTGGGGGTGGTTTTTGTAGACCTTACCAAGGCATTCAATCTCATTGATCATTCCTTATTATGTTTAACATTGGGAGAATTGGGATTTTCTGAAAATGTTGTTTCCTGGTCCCAAGATTATTTGCTTAACATGACTAATTTTGTTAGCTTAGGGAATGCCATTTCTTGTACATATCCAATTGAATGAGGTGTACCGCAGGGCTCAATTTTGGACCCTTTATTGTTTTCTCTTTTCACTAATCAATTACCCTCCCTCTGTAGAGTTTCTGATTGTTGCTTTATGTAGGCAATCTCATTATTTTTTCTCAAGCAAATAATATTACTCCGTTGACGTTATCATTGGAACAAGAATTCATTGGCATCTGTAATTGGTTCAGGGCAAATTCCCTAATCTTAAATGTTATAAAAACCAAGTCCATGTTGCTTGGTACTTCATCCCTTCAAAAAGGTAATGTTTATTTTAGTATTCATAATGAAAAGGGGGATAAATATTGAATGAATATTTGAGTTTAAATAGTTGGGTGTATTATTGGACCCCTGCATAAGTTTTCAGTCCCGAGTAAAAGTAGTCTGTCAGATGCTTAATCAAAAATTGGGTATTTTATATAAGTGTAAACATTTTTTTTCTTTAGAAACACGATGCGCCATCACTGTGGAAGTTATCAGTTAGAGAAACTAATGCTTTAAAAATTGTGTTTAATAATATTTCAACGCTCCTATACACACACAGCACTGCTCACTATATTCCTCACTTGGTTGGTTGTCCCCTAATTCTAGATTTACTTATTCCTATTGTTGTTTAATATTAAAATCATTATTTTCCACAGCTTTATATCCCTTGAGTTACCTGGACTGTTACCTGGCCTCAGTTCAGAACACCTCTCTGAATCTCAAGTAATTTAATGCAACTCCTTTAAAAGCCCAACTCTATAAAACGAGAGCTGGGTCTTGATCTTTTTTTTCCTGCTGCTCCCCCTCTTCGGAACAGTTTACCTGAAGAATTGAGATGTGCCTTCTCCTTGCAAAGTTTTACATCAAAGCTAAAATGTTTTTACAGGAAGTTGATGTTTGTAAATATTTTTACTACTTCTTGTTAGTTTCTTTGTATTTCAGTGTATGATTGTAATTGTTAATGTTTTGTTTTTTCATGTATCGGGTTGGACCTGAAAAAGGACTTGTTCCAGTGTCCCTAACTGGTTAACAAAATAAAAATGAACAAAACAACCATGGTAGTGAGGCAGGCCAAGGCATAGACAGAACTAAGAATGGCTGAGGGAGCAAAACACGGTCATAAGACCATCTTCCAGTATAACCAGAAGAAAAGATCAACAGAGGAAGGCACAGTGAAGCTCAAATGTCGGTGGAATGTGTAGAGGGACGGAGGAAGAAGGTAGAATAACTAAACAATCACTTTTGCTCAGCCTTCACAAAAGTGAAGGATGGGCCATTTCCAAAGGGAAAACAGGGATGGGGCAGCAGTGGAGATGAGTTAGGACACAATTATAGACAGATCTCTCAATGAGCTCAAGGTCCTCAGAGTGGACTTGTCCAAAGGACTGTATGGCATGTACCCTATGGCACAGTTCTTGCAGCACCTCTGGCTGGTATGTTCAACTGCTCTATGAATATGAGCTTGGTTCTGCAAGGTGATTTGGTATACATGGATAAGAGTGGACTGAGAAATGAACTGGGGAACTATAGACCAGTCAACGTGACATTAATTGTTGGCAAGCTGATGGAAACTATCCTTAAACAAAAGTTGGTCATGTTCCTTGAGGCAAAACAGGCTCCAGGATAACAGACAGCATGCGTTTATGGCAGGAAGGTCAGGCCAAGCAAATTTGATCTACTTCTTCTATTGAGTCACTATGGCAGCACAGGCAAGGTGGTAGACATATGGAGATTGATTCTCAAAGCCCTAAAAATGATGCATGGTTCTTGCATCAAACAAAAATGATGCAAGAGGCATTGTGCATCACAGCTTGAAACTGTCAGGATTTTCATATGCTGGCCACAGCAAAACAACATCCCCTTGCATCAAACTAGTCCTGCATCAACCCTGCATCTGAAACAGGGGTGTGCCATGGTGGAATGGGGCTTGCGGAAGAACCCAGCTGCAGCATCCCCTACTGTAGGATTCTGGAAGCCCTGCCACAGCTGCAGTACACGCCGGTGCTTAGCCAGGGATGGTCAAACAGCCCTTGTGCCACCACTGACCATAGCCGACGGCTGACTTGAGACTCTCTGCAACATAGAGCAGTCCCCATTGTATACCAGGCAGGGAAAAAAAGTGTATATACTGCCAACAAAACATGCAGTACTGCAGGTGATAACACCAGTACAGTGCCTGGCTGGCCCTACTCGGAGAATAGTGCAGTACTACTGCACATCTACTGAGGTGCCACACAGATTCCTAACCACTCCCAAGAAATAGTCATCCATACAGTTTGTATGCATACCTGTACAGCTGTCTGCAGGGTGCCAACTCCATCACTTGTACCCAGAGCAGTGTTCACACTGCAGTCTCCCCAACCTACACTACCTATAACTGTGTACCTCTGTGGAGTCCAACAGTGGGGGGAGGTTGTTTCTGCTGTCCTGTTCATGTACCCCAGATGTGCATAGCTGTATTTTCCAGCCTGCACCCTAGATGCTTTGGGTACAGCACACATACTGCCTGTTGCTGGGCAGGATGGTTGTACGGCCATGATGTGCTTGTTCCTGGGTGCCCCCTTTTACTGCCCTATAGAGGTCCACATCACTCTGCACATAACCAACTGCTAATACCATGCCGCTGACTGTACTGCTTTCACAGCTCACTACACAGCTAGACAGAGAAACATTCAGGTAGGGGAAGAGAGGGGGTGAAGGTGAGGACTTTGGACATGCCAGCAGATGTCATACAGTGGGCATGCAATGTCCTGTCAAGTCTGTGGGTGTCATCTGTTCTGGGTAACTGGCAATGAAGATGTCCCTGGATTGTACACTTCATGGGCTTTGCTGCAGGGAACAGCCTCACCTGTCTAATTGTCTGTCGTCTGTTCTGCTTGTGTTGTGCCTTGTCCCTCCTCCAACTCCTTTGTCTTGGGAAAACTGCCACAGCCATCCTTACCCATCATTCAGACACCACACTATGCCACTATCTCCCCACTACCTCCCAACCAGAGCACCAACCACTAATGGCAAGCAATGGGGGACAGAAGAAGCAGGGAGGATAGTAGGGAAATAGGGTGGTTGCTTCAGGCTGGACCAGATTATGTCCCTTACAAATGACATGAAGTTTACAAGGGACATATACAGTAGCTCTATAAAAAAAATATAAAATAGGGCTCTCAAGTTTTGGCAAAAGTGGGAGAATGTAGACCCAAGTAAAAATGTGACTACATCTGTTTCTGGCCCTTTTGCTACTCCTACTCAGATCCTTCTTGTATTGTCCCAGATTCCCACCTTTTCCCTCACAAAAAGACAGAGACCATTGTTCGTTGTTGTGCTCAGATTGGCAATTAATTTATTTATACTTCATAATTCCATATTCCATTTTTCATTTCTTATTATCATATTTCCAGAATTTCATTTATTTTCATCCATATATCAATCTCTGATTATCCCTGTTTCTTCCTCTTTTCCCCCCCGAGGTGAAAACCTGGGTGCCTTCTTCTTCTCCTTTTCCGTTAGGTAACGGTGAAAACCGAGACCGCTTTCTCCTTCATCTTCTTCCTCTTCTTGTGTTATTCCTTTTTCTTCCCCCCCTCCTCCCCCTTTTTCCCCACTAGCCAGTCTCCAGCTTGCGTTGGACAGCTGGCTTCCCACCATTCTTAGGGTATTATTCTCCCTTACCTCAGGGCAGATCCTTTTTACTCCTTCTCTTTTTTTTTTATTCCCCGTTTTTTGCATGTTGCCTCCATGCTTCTATAAAGCCCATTGTTTCTGTATTGAACATGTCTATGGCTAGGTCTGGCAGGTGCACGCCATCCGACCTGTAGAAGTCTTCTACCCATTCTTCTAACCCCCGCAGTATCACCTGTCCTCCCATCTGCCTTACTAATGTTCCAGCCCTTCTATTCATCTTTTTTCCTGGCCCTCTCCACCGCTCTATGGCTGTGATCCTGCCTCCATACCCTCCTTGGTATCATATCCGACCAGGCGAGGCATACCTGAGGCCACCACTGTTGTATTGCTCCTAGATCCCTTTTTATCTGCAAGTATGTGTCTACCCATGGCTTGCCTGCAAGGTCATTTCCCCCTAGATGTATGATAATTAGGTCTGGACTGGGGTGCGGTCCCTTGAGTTCCTTCAAGGTGGGAAGCAGTTGTGCCCATCTCATCCCCTGTATGCCATGCCAGACCAACCTACACTGTTTCACATCCTGGTACAGCTGCTTTCCCCCAGCCTTCTTCTCTGCTCTTTTTCCAGCCCAATAAATATAGGAATGGCCACAGATCCAGACTCCCGTGATCCTCCCTCTTCCTATGGGGTTCAAGCAAAATAAATTATTTTACACATGCTCTCGGTGTCATCATCGTAGTATCCCCTCCCCCTGCCCTTCATCATTTTTTGCCCCCCCAGATCTGTAGCTAACACAAGCACAATACTTCAACTTCTTACCTCAGTGCTTGAATGTATATCTTATAAATGGCAGACCACCAGCATCCTTTTTCCAAAATATCATTCACCATTTTCCCTGCCACTGCCCACTGTGAAGCAGCCCCAGTCCACAAAGAATGGGATAAATAATTAGCTGGGTCCTTCCCCATGAATTGCATACCCTTCTTGAGCAATGCTGTGACTTGATAGCCAATGACCCTTTTCCCATCACCATGAACAAATAATTTTCCCGTCCTGGTCCCATGCTCTGTGGCGAAAGCCCACAGAGCCTGCACTGGGCATACTGCACCCTCTACCTGCCCCTTCAGTGTCACTATGCAACCCTGTCCCCTTTGATCAGTTTTTGACCTCTTGATCTTGACCCATATCTCTTTCAACCCCCAGCTTATATCTTCCCATTCTAATCCTCCTTCCTTTTCTTCCTTTCTATGGCCTACCGCCTCACTCACTCTCATGGCCCCTGCAAACATTACAACATAAATTGTGTGGAATAGCTGGGTCACGGACTTTGATCTGCATATTGCCGGGAGCACGTCCTTTAGTTTTGTTAGCCACTGCTCCCCTATTGGCCTCCTATTGTCTACTGGCCCCTGCTTCAACCTGCCCCATCCCTGCATCATTCTTCTGATGAACAATGATTTTGTCAGGTCCTTCCACCCTTTTAGACTGCAGATAACACTAATCCCCACCAAGTAGACTCCCATTGTGGTGTGGGCTGTTCCTTTTTGCCACTGCTCCACGGTGAACATTCCCAACTGCTCCTCTGTGAGCAGCCTACTTACCTCCATCTGGTGTGCTGCCCTGAATGTTTGAAACACTCTCCAGGCCCCATCGTAGGCCCTCAGAGTCCAAGGTGCCCATGAGCTGTGAAACAGTTCTGCTTCTTCTTGCCAATGTCCCAGATGTTCATTGGTATAGGTGTTTTTTGCTTCTCCACTACTGGTGCCTGCCTCCAGAAATGGTCCAGCTGCAGATGGGAAAGGCTGTCAGCCAGGGTATTGTGTGCCACTTCTATGTGTTTTGCTCTGAATGAGATGTTCAGCTGCAATGCCCTTAACACTAAATGACACAATACTTGCATGAGCGTTTCTGACCTGGCTCCCCTGTCCACCACTGCTCTATTGTCACACCAAAATGTCACTTTCTGATCCCGTAATTCCTCCCCCCAGACCAGGGTACATGCCCATATGGGAATGATCTCCAACAATGTTATATCTCTCACTTTCCCATCCCTCACCAGCTAGCAGACCATGGTTCTGCAAACCTCCTGCCCCTCAGGTAACCCCCCATGCCAATCCCACCGGCAGCATCTGTGTAGAGGTCGAGGTCTGTGTTGTACACCCACTCCTCTTGCCAGAAAGAAGATCTGTTATACTCCTTAAGGAATTCCTCCCATATTTCAAAATCCTCCCTGACATCTTTTGTCAGATCCACTCAGTGATGTGGACTGATGACCCCTGCTGTAGCCTGTGATAACCTCTTTGTGAATGCCCTCCCTGGTCCAATGGCCCTGCAGGCAAAGTTCAGGTGCCCCAGTACTTGTTGCACTTGTTTTAGTTGTACTCTTCTCCTGCTGGTGTGTACTTGGATCAATTCCTTCAGTTTCCTCACTTTTTTGTCCAGCAGCCTGAATATTTCTTTTGGGGCATCTATCTCAATCCCAAGAAACTCCATCACCCTGCTGGGCCCTTTTGTTTTTTTCTGGTGCCAGTGGAACCCCTGGCTCCCTGCATAATTCCTGAAACTTGCCCAGCATCCTCTGTGTCTCTCTTCTCCCCCTCCAAATGAAAAGAAAGTCATCCAGATAATGAATGACCATTCTATAACCAGTTTTTTCCTGAAATATCCATTGCAGGCATGTGCTGAATGCTTCGAATGTCACACATGCTATGGAACATCCCATTGGCATGGCTTTGTCGAAATAAATCTGCCCCCAATCTTAAAACCCAATAGATCCCAGTCTTCTCTCCAAACCGGCAGCAGTCTGAAAGCCGATTCAATATCCGTCTTTGCCATCCATGCGTCCTCAGTAGCCTGGATTATCCGGACTGCATCCTCTAGTGTCACATATGTCACCTTACTATGTTCCTCCCCAATGAAATCATTCACTGAATCCCCTTTTGGATAGGACAGGTGATGAATCACCCTATACTCCCTTGTTTCTTGGGTACCAAACCCAATGGCGAAATCCGCATGTCTCGCAATGGGGGGGTGTCAAATGTGCCCTCTACTCTCCCTGCTGCCTTTCCTTTCTCTGTCTTCAGTCTCCGCTGCCATTTCACTCTTATCTATGCTCTCAGCTTCCTCATACTTTGCTGCCGCTTCCCGGCTCATCAAAGTGAATATATCCACATACTCCCCTTTCCATATTTTTTTCTTTTGTGGCCAGTGGAACATGCTCACCTATCCTCATCCCGGGTGCACCTATCTCCCTTGTACCTTTTCCTTCTTTCTCTGTACTCCCTTTATTTCTTTCCGGCACCTCTTTCTCCATCCTAATGTCTGCCAGAGCTGATTCCATCTGCCCTAACTCCTCTGTACCCAGCGCCAACACAATTTGACCTATATATTCTTTTATACTGTCCCCCACTCATCTGGGTGTGTTACCTGTAACCTTGTCTGGGCCGTGCTGCCTGGCATCTTCCTAGTGTCCCCGTTTCTCTCCCTGTGGTTGAGGAGGAGGGTGCACTACTAGGGTTTGTGGAGGGAACACTATGTTCTGGGGATCTGGTCCAGGTTCACCAAGCGAGATCCCACCTTGATCAGGAGGAGGTACTGGCTTTGCCATGTCTATATGCTGCAGAGGTACTGGATCAGCCGCCCTGGCGGGTCCCACTGCCAGCAGTGGTACCCTAGTGGGGTTGCGTGGCCCTTTGGCTGGTCGTTTCTTCCCGGCCTGCTTTCCTTTTCTCTCCGGGTCTCCCTGGTTCCTCTCCTTCGACCAGTTCCCACATTCTGTTGGCTTTTTCTGCCAATTCGATTATAGCCCTGTAGGCATCTTCCTTCGACGGCTTGCTTTTCTTTGGTGCCATGTCCTTCGCTCCTTCTCTCTGTGAAGACAACTATGGGAAGAGAAAAAGATTCATTATATACCTATATTATTACTTATATCTTTTTTTTTGTGCCTTCCCTCTGTCCCTTCTGCCATGCGCCAGCTTGCCCGGTCAGGCCCCCCTTAACAGGCCTCCATCCTGCTCTGCTTTGCCCCTTTGTGTTCACGTGCCCCCCCCTTCACTCGGTATTCTTGAACAACCAAGGTTTTTTTTTTGTTTTTTTTTAGAGCGCTTCACCTTCCAATGGGCAACAATCGTCAAGATGCCTGTTCCCTGCCATGCACTTGGCATGTGCGCCACGCCACATGGCCACTCGTCGCCCCCTTCTGAGCCTCTCCGCTGGCCCCATTTTAGCATTCCCTTGACCCCTTTTTATATATAAAATCCTTTTTTTTATTTTTGTGTGCCCCCCTCCTCTCCCTATCCGTATGCCCCCCTGCTTCTCCAGTGCCGTCTAATGGGGCTGATAACATTCGCTGCTGAACCCCCAATGAACTACCTCCCTCATGGGTGATGCCAGGCTAGAATACAATGTCTCTTTGAGGGGGTTTGCTCTCCCTGCAACAACAAACCAACTGGAGGCCACCACAAGGTTCCCTTGGGGTGGGGGAGTGTCCGCTTCTCCCCCACGACCCAACTGGCATGTGTGTGCATTCACTCTCCCCTTGCCCATTGCTAGTCAGGCTCCCCTGTACAACACACCTGCCTCCCTTGAATTTAGCCCTCTTCTACCCATGCTGCTCCTTTCCTTCCCCTCCCCTATCCTCGTGACTGTTGCGCGGCATGTGACGTCACGCCGCACGGTCGCTATAGCATGCTTCCACTCCCCCTTGTTACAGGGCCTCTCCCTGCTGGCCCCTTACTGCACTGCTCCCCTTGTGGGTCTCAAAACCACCCAAGAACCCATTACATCAGTGTCCAACACCCCACAGCCACTACCCCGAACTCTGCCTCTATGCCATGGCTAAACTGCAACAGAAAAATTCTTCCAAATGAAGGATTCTGTCCTCTTAGGCCTGTACTGTGGTAACAGACCAGGACCCCATGCAGTAAATGGCAAAACAGGATGGGGCTTAGTCGCGACTACCACGCGGCATGTGATGTCACGCCACGTGGTCGCCCATTCATGCTCTTGCTCCTTTTCATCCCCCACTCTGCTTCAGGGCCTCTTTCAGGCCTACCATACCGCGGAAGCTTGAAAAAAACCCTCACCCTTACTGTAGGTGTGCCCCCTTTCATTACTCAGCCCCCATTGCTACCGCATTTAAACTCTGGCGCGATTACCAATACTTGGCTTCTACAAGTGCCACAACATCACCGTAGCACCATGCTACACCACAAGATCTCAGTGAAAAACACACACACCACCTTATCACCACAACTTACATGTGGCTAAGCCCCTGCCACCGGGGGGACAGCGTGGTCTGCTGAAAACCTAAAGCTGGATCCAGAAAACAATTGCTTCTACAGCTGCCTAGCACCTCGCGATTTCTATCACGACTAAACATCTCCATACCTTGCATCTCCATAACCTTTGCCAAGATAAATCCCCTGCCTCATAACCCCAACACGCCTGCCAAGCCCCCCTTTGAACCACGCACTACTATCATTACCCCTCAAAACAAAACGTTTGAATTGGACAAATATAAACAGCCATAACCACATCAGCTCCTTTTTTTTTTTGCACAGCATCCTATTGGTTATTACACACCTGCTTCTCTCTGTCTTTATCATATATCTTATATGTCAGTCTGCCCCAACTATATTTATAAAATACATTATATATCCTTTTTTTTAAAAAAACAACTTCAATTGTCCTCCACCAAATTAGTCGTTTGCTTCCTTACTTTTCTCTCCTGGTGAACAAACCTCAATCAGTATGCCAATCTGACGCATACCTCTCAACCTTTTGTCCCCCAAATGTGGAACATTGCCTCTCAAAATGTGGAACAAAGGAGCAAAATGTGGAACACTTAATCAAATCTTCACCTAAGAAGCTCAGAACACTGTTAAAATGTTTCCATTTATGTTCAGAAAGTCTGTTATTAATTGAATAATATATTTTTTGCATCATTTACTATAGATTTTTGCTTTAAAATGTTAACATTGAATGTGGGACAAGTCCTCACAATGTGGAACAGGGAGATTTTGTGAAGTAAAATGAGGAACGTTCCTCGTAAAGTGGTACAGTTGAGAGGTATGATCTGACGTGCTAAAGTTGTTTGTAGAATCAAAAACTCCAGCAAAAAGTGGCTGAGGCCCCCTTGTGCTGTCCATTATGTACCTCCATTTGCCCCTCCCATTCCTGTTGCCTGCCTATTGTTCTGACCCTTAGCCCCTCCCGTTCCTTTCTTCCCACCCCTCCTGAGCACAACCATCCTAATGAAGGAGGGAAGGGGTGCACCAGGACAACCTGGTCTGCCCCTTAAAGGGCAAACTCCATTAGGAAAATAAGTTACATTGTAAATCTTTCAGGAAAAACATCTTAAGACTACACACAATTGCCACTTTAGTCTGTTATATTTACAGCTACTCTTTTTTTTAAGACTTCGATACAACACAGCAACAAAAATACTTTAAAAATATGAACTATGACTGTGTTACATTTTTTTCCAATGAAAATAACTTTGAGAATGTGAATATGAGATAGAGAACCAGACTACACTGGTGTGGGATTCCTCAATGTAAAAAAGACTAACATTCTGCCACTTATAAACATAGAAACATAGAAGTTGACAGCAGATAAGGACCGCAAGGTCCATCTAGTCTGCCCATTTCTTTTTCTACCTTATGAATATGCCATAGGCCTTTACTCTGTCAATGGCCTATCTATTCATACTCATCTCTATTGCTCCCTTATGCCTATCCCATGCCTGTTTGAAGACCTGCACTGTATTCATATTCCACCACTTCCTGAGGTAGGCCATACCATGCATCCACCACCTTTTCTGTGAAAAAGAACTCCCTCATATTACCCCTTAATCAACCTCCCTCTAATCTCATGCTGTGTCCTCTTGTCCTGCTATTTTTCTTATATTGAATCATGTTAGACTCGTTCACCTTGTTAATGCCCTTAAGGTGTTTGAATGTTTCAATCACATCACCTCTCTCCCTCCTTTGCTCCAGGATATACATATTGAGCTCCGTTAATCTGTCCTTATATGTTGTCTGATGCAATCACTGCACCGTTTTGGTTGCCCTTCTCTGGACTGCCTCCATTTTGTTAATGTCCTTGTGAAGGTGTGGCCTCCAGTATTACATGCAGTACTCCAGATGGGGCCTAACCAGTGTCTTGTTAAATGGATTATTACCTCCCTCTTATGACTTATGATACTCCTTCTATTACACCCCAACATCCCCCTAGCCTTATCTACTTCTTAGGTGGAACAACTACCTAAGGCTAGCAGATGAAGATATTAAAGCCAAATATTATACTATAATAATATAAAACACATGGGCTGTAAGATTACTCGAAATAAATTTTAACTAACAGTTTAAAAGATCACAGAATCCCCCGAAGAAAGTATTTTCCCAAACTCTTTGTGACTCATGCAGTATATTATTTTAAATGTAATCTGTTGTTTGGTGGGGGGCTCCTAATTATACTAGAGTAGACCAGCCATGGTTAATGTTATTGTAGAATTCCTCAGAGGAACTTAAGGGGGGCTCCCCACTCTCCAGTTGACCATTTTTTCATAGACAATGTTGTCCATGGACATCCATGGTCATCCTTAATTTGTCCCTGATGACTCCATCCATGTTTAACCAAGATTCATGGACAATATTTTGGCTGATGCATAAATGCCTGGAAAAAAAAATATCACATCAAGACAGACAAATTGGGAGAACTAAATCCATTTTCAGTTTGGTAAATGAAAAGCAAATTCTGATAAAATAACATTTCAAATATTTCAGTTAGCAGCCATGATTGTCCATGGTGTAAATATGTTTATTTAGCTTCCATGCTTGATAATAGTTTTCAGTCCTTTTTTTATTGTATTCTTAGTTAAATTATTTTCTTTGTATTTTGTTAAAGACTGTATAAAGAATGGCAACCTGGTTAAAAATAAAATTGTTCTCACATTAGTTGTTTCATCATTCAACTACTGATGCTATACACAGATACCCAGAAGGTGACAGCAGATAAGGACCATGTGGCCCACCTAGTCTGTCTCTTTTCCCTAACTAATGCATTACTGCAGACCCTAGTTGATCTGTGGCTTACCATCTCTCCCCTACTGTGAGAGTACTCATGTCTATCCCATGCATTCTTGCATTCCCCTACTGTTTTTCCCCTCACCACCTCCACAGGGAGGCTATTCCAAGCACCCACTACTCTTTCTGTGAAAAAGTACTCCTGACGTTGCTCCTGAGACTACCCCCTCTAGCCTCCTATCATGCTCCCTTGTTCTTGTACACCTTGTTTTCTGACAGATGCTACCCTCCTATACTATGCCCCTGATGTACTTGAATGTCCTCTATCATACCCCACTCCTCCAGGGAATACACATTGAGGTCTTCTAGTCTGTCCTGATATGACTTTTGGTTCAGTCCTTGCACCATTTTTGTTGCCCTTCTCTGGACTGCCTCTGTTTTGTTTATGTCATTCTGGATATGTGGCCTCCAGAACTAGATACAGTACTCCAGATGAAGTCTCACTAGTGATCTGTACAGTGGCATAATCACCTCCCTTTATAGATTTAACAATAATACTGTATAACATAGTTCCAGTTGTAAGTTTAGCCTCATTAGATGTGTTCACTTAACACCTTTACAGGGGTCTAGCTCATTTTAAGTTGTGTTTCAGGTACTGTGCTAATACCAAGTGTGAAACTCTCTCAATTTATTTTTCTAGTTACTCTCTATTTTAAGTTTCTGTGATCTTTTATTTCAGCTAATTGTAATCCATCCAAAGTCTTGTCAATATCATTAGCAGTAGTGAAGTACTTTCATTTTTATGCAGGATGAAACTGTTAGGACTATAAGCCCTATTTATAAAGTTAGCCAGTGTATAAAATGTTTGTGCCTGGTAACAATTACTTTAAAACTAACAAAATAAATACAATGCCTACAGTATAACAACTTTGCATTTTTATAACTAAACAACATATAAACTAATACATTTTATACACGTTAATAGCATAATGAGTAAGCAATAAGACACAAAGGGGTGTGCACTCAGCCTTGATAACTGCACTTCTGTGGTCATAGTTAAGCACAAGGCCAAAGCCTTCAGCCTTTGGAAGTGTGGGCATCGCAATGAACTGCACAGCCCCAGAGTATCTTACTGCGCTTATAAAATGGGCATCTAGGTACAGCAGCACCAGCTAAGACAAAACATAGTAATGCTGCAGTACATCGCAAACTGCTGCAGCATAGTGCAGGAACAGTGTAATTCAATGTCAGGTAAGCATTTTTTTTTACTCCATTATTTTTTGTCATGTCATTACTGCAAGTTACTGTGCTGCATCGTGACTGGCTCTGCTGTCATAAAAAAAGAAGCAAAGAAAATTAGAGATATTTCCATAAATTTAAACAAAAAATAATAAAAACATCATTAATTTAATGTAAAATACTTCCTCAACCAATGAAATGCCACGTGTGAGCTGAACCATCTTGGCTCTGGTCAGTTTCTCTGATGCCCTCCACTCCCCTTCCACACAAATACATGACACCCACACTAGTAGTTTTACATTGTGGAATCTGTGGAATGTAAATAAATTTACTGAAGAGTGAGCACGATTGAAACATGAAATCCATCACCTACAGTTGGGAAGAAAGTATCTGTGGAATGTGAAGACATGTCATGTGAGAAACTACAATCTCCATATGAGAGTGTGAGGATGATTGGGCACACAGAGCGATGGTCGCAAGATAGCAAGTAAGTGCCCAGGGAATGTGAAGTCATGTCTTGATAGAGAGAGGAACTGCAAAGAGAAACTGCTGTAGGCTGTGAGCATGGCACATGGAGCAACATCACTTTTATATAAAAAATGTCATTAAAAAATGCTATTACTATAGTGACACTCCCAGATGAAACATATAGAAACTTGTGTCTCTTGAAATCACAAGTGCCTTATAGAGTGTGTCACAGTTTGAATGCAGACATCATGGTGAGCTTCTTCCAGCAGCACACTGCCATATGCGGAAGCAAGTTTTAAAACACTAGCTGTACTCTGTGTCTTGCCAGGATTAGGATTCATTGCCATGAAGAGGGACATTAAGTTACTGGAGGAGGTGCAGTGCAGGGCGACAAAGATGATCAAGGGGCTGGGGGGACTTATCATATGAGAGGAGGCTGAGGGAGTTGAACATGTACTCACTGGAGGAGAGGAGGGACAGGGGGGACATGATGGAAACTTTTAAGTACATGAAAGGAATAAACAAGACAGGTACAGTGAGGCTGTTCAAAGTAAGGAAGGGGAGGGACACCAGGGGCCATGATATGAGACTGGAGGGAGGAAGGTTCAGGAAGGAAATGAGACACTTTTTTACAGAGAGGGTGGTGGCTGGGTGGAATGCATTACCTGCAGAGGTGGTATCCAGTAGAACAGTGGACTGTTTTAAAAGGGGATGGGACAGGACAAGGGGGAGGGTCAGTGAAGGGGAAGGGTGGAAGGAAGGGGCAGCTGCAGAATAAGGGATGCTAGCTGCACAATCGAGCAAACTTCACAGACATCTAGGCCTTTATCTGCTGGCAAATTTCATACGTTCATATGTTCATAGGATTGCAGAAAGCAGGCGGGGTGGAGCAGGCAAAGAAACAGGTACCAGTTTAAAATATATTATTTTTGCCTACATAGGGGAGAGTAAAGCTTATTTAAAAACTAAAACAGACTGGTAGTTTTTAAATATTGTGCATAGAGACAGTGATCAAGGTTATCAGAGTCATTTTCACTCTGCTGGTTGAAGCAGACAGCGCTGCACAAGCAAAGGGCAAGGGAACATGGTTGCTGAAACCGTGACTGCTCTATCCCCTCCATGGAGGACCCAATCTGCAGCTTGGACCAGGCAAGGTCAGGTCCATTCTTCCCCAGCTGCTGATTCTGCCAATCAGGTGGACTAACGGATAATTGGGGAGTGGAGCTAGAAGAACCCCACCAACTTTCAAAAGACCTACCCTTGGCTCCAGTTGAAGCAGGTGCCACCGGAACAAACAAAGCATGAGGGAACATGGTTGTTTGCTGGAACCACAACTGCTCCTTCCCTTCCATGGAGGATCCGATCTGCCATTTGGAGCCAGCAAGATTGGCTCCCATCCTTCTCCAGCTGCTGATTCCACCATCTGGGTGGACAAAAGGATAGTCTGGGGGGGGACAGAGCTAGAAGAGCCCCACCAGCTTTTAGAAACCCTACTACAAATCTCAGCTTTGGTTGAACTCAACACCACCAGAGCAAACAAAGAGCAAAGGAATGCTGTTGTTTGCTGAAACCACAACCATTTCCTCCCCCACAGAGGTCCTGATCTGCTGTTTGGATCCTGCAAGGAGCCAGCAAGATCAGCTCCCATTCTTCCCCAGCTATTGGTTCCTCCAGTTGGGTGGGTCAAAGGATAGTTGGGGCAGAGCTAGGAATGCCCCACCACCCACTATTTCAGTCCTTACTGCTAAGCAGCTCTCCTGCTTGTGGCTCTTTTGTGAAGAACAAGCACAAATGACATCAACAGGAGTCTGCCAGGAGTCAGCCAAGCACATCTAACAGCCAGGAACCTGGCCTGTCAGACTCCAGGTGCACCAGTGTTGTTTGTGTATTGTTTTGTAGTAGTAGTTGAATCTTACAGTTTGTCCTTATTTTTGGTTTGTGACGCTTGCTGCAAGACTGTAATCTGCTGCAGGGTTGATGGCTGCCAGACTGGGCATGTCTTCTGTGCTGTTCACACAGGATTTTTTCACCTCCTAAATATCTTTTCCTGAAGTCTTTTGACATCTTTTGCTCAGGAGAATCCTGTTAGTGACTTGTATTTTCACACATGTTGGTCTGGTGAGTGCTGGCTTCTATTTTAGCTGCTAGTAGTGTTAGCATGTTAGTGGTGAAGTGTAGGGTGAAAGAGTTGGGCAGGGGATGATAGTGATTTAGCTTAGAAAGTAGTTTTATTGTTTTTAGAATCTACAGCATTTTTTGTCTAGAGGACCTTCTATTTTCAAACTTAGCACTGTCTTGGTGGTGCTCAAATCCAGAATCCTGGCTGGAAATAAGTACTTGCCTTGACCCTAGGAAATCGCTGGTCAGGAACCATTGGAGAGGGGAAAAGTTGCAGGTGGGAAGAATTTGACTGGAAGACTGCATAGCAGCATTCCAGCATACATATTGCGGTGGAGAGCTGTGTGGCTTAGTGAGGAGCCACAGAAATAGTAGCTGGTGAGTATGGAGTTGGGCTCTGCCGTGGATCATGGGCTGGGTAGTCAGATATTAAACTGTGTTAGGACCACTGGAGTTTGAATTCTGTGCCCAAGTGGAACATAGTGGCAGGCCAGGATAAGTGAGACCCAAGGTGGCAGCACCATAATTTCAATTAGTGGATGTCTCTAGGACTGATCTGCCAGTGTGAACAGAGACCCTGAGGACTGTTGTCAATTTTCAGCCACATTTCTGTGGTGGACCTTTCTTTTGTATACTTCACCAGTGAGTACTGTGTTTTTTCCCATCATTCCTTGAGTGGTGGTGAGAGCACAACTTGTGGACTTTACTGTTAGCCTTATCATCTTTGACAGAGAGTGGTGAGAGCACCCCTTCTACCTGGCTTGCATTTCCCTGTTAGCAGTGGTGAGAGCACTACAAGAGACCAGGGATTTTCTGTGACTTTGGACATGAACTTTTTTTTACTTATGCTTTATGGCTCCTCCATGGAGATGATGGGTTGCTCCAGCCCTCCCTCAGAGGGATTCATACTCTGACCCGAACGCATGGACCCCATTGGCTCCTGGCTGTTTCCCTCCTGTTTTCTCCCTGGCACTCAAACTGTGCAATGGACAAGGCAGCTGCCCCCGCCTCAACAGAAGCAGCCAGATGCCCTGAATGGGTGCCTTCCCCTCATCTGGGTGATGCACCCATGCCAACACCCAGCCACCGCCGGGTGTCAGTCTACACCACGCCACACTGTCTCCCCTCCCCAAGGAAGGAGAACCGTTTATGGCTTCTCAATCCTTCCTCCCCCTGCTGACCCCCAAGCAACCCAAGTCAGCAAGGATTCTCATATTTGCTTGGTTTAATTTAAATTTTCAATGAGGGGGTTATTGTTTTTTGGGGTGGTGTGAGTTTAGATAATGTGTGATTGTGGTTTGAGTGTGGGTAGGATGCTATTTGTGTAATTTATTGTATGTATGTCGGATGCATGTTTAGGGACAGGTTTTTATTTTATATTTGGACTGATTTTATTTTTTAGCTGTAGCAGGGATTTTAATTAAGTAATTAGTTGCTGCATGGTGTGATAGAATCACAGACTCCTCTGCATTACCTATGAAGTGTCACTGCTACGTGACCTTCACCCCTTTGCCAATCTCCCTCTTCCAGCTACAGTGGTGTGGTACTGTTGGGAGGTGGGTATTAGTAGGGAATGATTGGGTTGGTGGCAGGACACTGTGGGTATAGTGGAGAGGAGCGATATTGGGGTGGTTAGGAGTAGGAGATGCCCTGGGGCTAAATGGAGCCAGTAGAAAGGCCAAATATGTTCAGTGCCCATCCCCAGGGTTCCCACCAGACCAAGTGAGCAGGTAGCCAGTGGGCCTGCAGTCTCCACCAGTCACCTTTGGGCAGGTACTATGCAATGCCACATCAATGTGAAACAAGACCGCATTTATGGTGGACTTGATTTCTTCTGTCGATCTGGCTTGAATTACTTAGACCTGGCTGGGGGACAGCACTGGACAGATTTTGGAGGCATCTGTCCCTGCCAGATATTCTGTAGTGTATTGCCCGAGGAGGAAATGCAGGGGTGGGGGTGTGGCCATCTGTTTTAGATCCAGCTTGAATTTTGCCATGCACCCAGTGCATTCTACCTCATCCTTTGAATGTGTGGCAGTGCATGTGGGTCCAGATGTGTGTTGCAGGATTCTCCTTGTTTACCTTCCTCCCAGGCAGGGGGAGATTTCCTGCAGGAGATCATGGATTTCATCAACAGTGTGTCTGAGTCACCCAACTGATTAATTCTGGGGGAACTACAATGCCTGGGTCAACAACAAATCCTCACATCTTGGACATGACCTCCTCCAGTTGATGACATCACTGGGCCTGGCACAAGCAGTTGCTTCTGTGACCCATCATCATGGCCACACCCTGGACTTGGTGCATCACTGGGGCTTAAGGTCATGAGCCTTAGGACAGATCAGGTCACTTGGTCCGATCATTACACGGTATAGCTGCACAACACGGTATGGCTGCATAACAGGACACAGAAGGTAATAGTGAATGGAACACATTCTGAAGAAAGGGGGGTTACTAGTGGAGTATCACAGGGCTCTGTACTGGGTCCAGTCCTCTTTAACATCTTTAGGTGACATTGCAGAGGGTCTGGAGGAAATGTTATGCCTCTTTGCAGATGACACAATTATCTGTAACAGAGCTGATACACAAGGTGGGCAGAAAGGATGAGAAGGGACTTGTCAAGGTTGGAGGAATGGTCAGACATATGGCAACTTAGATTCAATGCAAAGAAGTGCAAAGTAATTCACCTGGGAAACAAAAACCCAGGAGAAGAGTACACAATAGCAGGGGAGGTACTAACAACAACAAAAATGGAAAGGGACTTGGGGGTAGTCATATCAAATGACTTAAAGTGGGTAAGCAATGTGAGAAGTCAGTAAGGAGAGCCAGAGGATAGTGGGATGCATAGGAAGGGCATCACAGTAGAAAAAGAGTATTATCCCTCTGTACAGACAGTTGGTGAGACCCGTCTGAATACTGTGTGCAGTTTGGAGACTCCATCTATGAAGGACATAGACAGGATGGAAGCAGTCCAGAGGAGGGCAACTAAAATGGTGCAGGGTCTGCATCAGAAACCATATGAAGAGAGACTGAGAGAGCTTAATATGTAAACCCTTGATGAAAAGAGGGACGGGTGGACATAACAGAAACTTTCAAGTACCTCAAGGGAATCGACAAAGTCCAGGAGGGTAGCATCTTTCAGAAAAAGAGATGTGTAAGAACAAGGGGCCCAATTTAAAGATAGAGGGAGATGGCTCAGGGGTAATGTGAGGAATTTTTTTTTCACGGAGAGAGTGATGGATGCATGGAACCACCTTCCTGGGGAGGTTGTTGGGTCTAAAACAGTGGAGTAATTCAAACATGCATGGGACAGACATAAGGCAATTGTAGTGGGGGGTTGCAGGAAGTAGGCTGTTGCTTAACTAGAATCTGCAGCTTATCCAATAGGAAGGGAAATGGGCAGACTGGGTGGGCCAAGTGGTCCTTATCTGCCATCAAAGTCTATGTTTCTATGTTAGTTTTTGTTTGGGGCCCTTCCCCCGATAGTCCATCCTATGTTGAGATGGTCAGCTATCGCACTTTAAGGGGATTGTCCCCAGAGTGACTTTTGGCTGTAGTAGATTTGTCTGATGTGAACAATGCATGTGCAATTTGCATGGATGAGATAGCAGCCTCCTATAATAAGGCCATTTCTGAAGTGCTTGATGCCATTGCACCAGCCTGTATACCACCCAAATCTTCTTGCTTGAGATCCCCATGGTTTGATGGGGCTCTCAAGGAGATGAAGATCAAGGGTCAGAAGTTGGAGCATTGCTGATGGATGACCTGGTCTGAGGAGGATAAACTGGATGTGAGAGCTCACTATTGTGAGTACCAAAGGACAACTGACCATACAAAGGCAAACTTCCTGTCCAGGGAGACTGAGGCAGGGAGGAACAGATCAGCTCAGCTCTTTCAGACTGTGGACAGGGTACTTCATCCTGTCTGTCTGCAGTCAAAAAAAGCATTTTCAATTACACTGTGAGATGAGTTTGCTCAGTTCTTCTCTAACAGATAGCCCTCTATCGATCTTGGATCTCCTCTGTGGGGCAAGATCAGACAAGTAGTGGGGGGGGCTGGTAGGAACATGGTCATTCCTATTGTTTGGGAGGAGTTTCAGCCAATGGAGGTTGCTGAGATTCTTG
This sequence comes from Neoceratodus forsteri, assembly GCA_016271365.2. Taxonomy (NCBI): domain Eukaryota; kingdom Metazoa; phylum Chordata; order Ceratodontiformes; family Ceratodontidae; genus Neoceratodus; species Neoceratodus forsteri. Next base: position 402,904,596 of record CM057455.1, read on the forward strand.
GGGTGATCTCAAAGCTGTGGCCCACCTTTTGTGCACTGGACCCAGCCCAGACCCATTTCCTAGTGGGATGCACCAAGACCTTTGGTCCAGTGTTCACCAGGAAAATCTGGTGCTCATTCTTGGAGGGGATCTTTCTGGACACCTTGAAGGAAGTGTTGGTAATGCCCTTGCTGAAGAACCCATCACTCGACTCACATATCTTGGTGAATTATCAACCTATCTTCAACCTCCCATTTTTGGGGAAGGTTGTTGTGAAAATTGTGGTGCTGCAGCTCGAGTCACACCTCACGGCCCTTGACATCTATGAACCATATTCCAGTCTGGTTTCAGAAATAGGCATAGCAACTAAACGGCTAAGGGCAGGGTGCAAAAGTGCCTCCTCAAGGCGAGAGCTACAGGAGACTGGTTAGTTCTCATTCTCCTCGATCTCTTTTCAGCATTTTACACCATAGACTCCATTGTGCTTTTGGATTGCCTTAGAGAGTATTGTGGACCCACTGGTAAGGTCGTCAACTGGATTGAGTCCTGTCTCTCAAGCAGGGAAGCAACGGGTGGTGATTGGGAATTTCTCCTCCTCTCCGCAGCTCCTGCCATGTGGAGTTCCTCAAGGTTCAGTCCTGTCACCGATGTTGTTTGCAGTGTACATGCTACCCTTGGGAGATCTCATTAGATGTTACAGTCTGGGTTTTCACTGCAATGCAGATGATATTCAGCTGTGTATGTCTTTTGCCACTGGAACAAATGATGTCATGGAAGTGCTAAATAATTGCCTGGCTGAGATTCAGGACTGCATGTTCTCTAACTGGCAGAGGCTGAATTCTGGAAAGATGGAGGTGCCTGTGATTGAGCCTGGTCACAAGCATGATAGTAATGCCTCAGGGGTGCCAACAGGACTCATTCTGGAAACCACCCAGTTGATGGCATCCTGTAGGGTGAGAAATCTGGGCATCTTCCTGGATGACAGGCTGATATTTGATGCTCAAATGTCATCTGATGTCTAAAATGGTTTCTAGCACTTAAGGAATGTCACCCAGATTAAAGCCCTAGTTCCAGTCAAGGACCTACCTTCCCTAATGCACACCTTTGTTACATCCAGGTTAGACTACTGCAATGCTGTGTACTTCAGGGTCAGTGGAGGAACTCTCCCCCAACTGCAGCTGGTGCAGAATGCAGTGGCCAGGTTACTGATGGGCCTGCCTAGGTTTTGTCATGTGACCCGGTCCTGCAAGATCTGCATTGGCTGCCTGTCAGGTGAAGGATCATCTTCAAGATGGGCTTGCTCACCTATATGGCCCCATACAGCTTGGGCCCTGGCTACCTGACTGATCTTCTTACACCTGCTGCTCTGGTCCACTCCCTCTGCTTCTCAACCAGGGGCCTCCTTGTGGTTCTGAGGACCAGGCTGAAAATCTTATGTAAATGTGAATTTTAGGTGGCCAGCCCTCTGGAAGTCACTTCCCAGCTCTGTATGGGAGGCACCATTGGTGGAGGCATTCAAGCGCGGTCTGAAAACTTACCTCATCAGAAAGACATTCCCAGATTAATTGCAGCTGATTTTAAATTGCTTATATTTATTATTACTTATATTAATGCTTATTTATGGTTACATTTTAACTTTGCACTATATATAGCTTTTTTACAGTTTTGATGTATATGTTGCATTGTTTACCCTACTTGTTTTGACTTTCTGTAAGGCACCCAGAGTCCCTGGGATTGGATACCATATACTGTAAATAAAGTTTACCTACCTAACTACCTACCTACCTAATTAGGTGGATACTATCTTGGCTGTAAGAAAAGGAAAGAAAAAGAACATTTTGCTTATGTATGTTCACACCTTTATCTATGAAATTGCCAGGGTGCATGGCATTTTAGGGTCAAATTGTGTTTTACTTGAATCTTCCACTATCACTGTATCTGTTCAAGCACCATAGGATAGCTTACACTCCAGTTTTCTAAGCAGAAACTGAGTGGTAACTGCTACACACTATCTCAGTGAGCATTACAATTTAAACTAAGTTCTCTCTTTGTAGTACAGATCTTTGTAGAATGGGATTCGGAGGGGAGATACTCAGTTGTGGAGACTGTGGGGCACTCTTCTCTAGTTATGTGCTCTGGAGAAGGAAGGTCTGTCTCATCTGCAGGACCATACTGTAGCAAAGCTTCATGCTGAACTGGTAGCAGCAAGGGTAGAAATATCTCAGCTGCACTTACAGCTTAACAGATGCTCACCTCAACTTCCCAGAGACCCACTGGTCCAGGGGATAGAGAGTCATAGAGAGCAGAATGAGGGGAAGGGGTACCCATAAGGAGGTTGCCCAGCCCAGTACCATCTAAACAGTGAATTGCTTTGCACCCCTAGAGGAGGTTTGGGCACCTGACTTCACCCAGGGGGATCAGGATCAGTCAGAGAGAACAGTCGAGACAATGTGATGACACCCATAGGGAGCAAGGTAGGCAAGAAAGTACTTGGTGAGAGAAAGGGTGGTAGAGGTGGGGTCATATTAGAGGGGGGTGGTCTGATGCCTAACTGGGTGTCAGCCACCCATGATTTAGACAGGATAGGGAGGATAGTGGAGAAGGTTGAGGGTGCCAGTGCACCTGGGAACCAATGATCTAGACAACCAGTTAGTGCAGATGATGAAGTGGAACTTCCATAGACTGCGGGACAGATTGGCACACACTCAACCTTCCTGGCCTTTTCCAAAGTCCTCCCAGTGTGGAGCAGGTAGGGGAAGCAGGATAGGCTAAGGAGTGAAGGAATAGTGTAGTTTAACAGTTGGTTTAAGGGACGGTGTCAGGAAATGACGTACCACTTTGTAGGGGATGAGGGACTTCTGGAACAGGAGACTCTTCAAGGGCGATGGACTCCTCCTGACATGAGAGGGGGCTGGTGTGCTTGGGCAGAAGTTTGACATCTATATCAGATGCTTATACTGACTGTGGGGGAATCTGGGTCTAGGAAAACCATGGGTGAAGATGAACAGAAAGAGATCCAATCTAGATAGTACTCCCTCACATCCAGAAGATTATAACAGCAAAGAGAATACAATGGGAGCTGCAGTGCTTACTAGACCAATAAACACAGCTATAGACTCAAGCCACACAAAAGCAAGGGTACTGGACTTTCACAGGGCTGACTTTGGCAGAATGGGAGAATGCCTAAAGGATGCACTAGCAAAAGGGCAGGAAGGAGGGATGGAGGAACAATGGAACAAATTCAAAACTGCCATCACAAAGGCAACAAGCCTTTGTGTGAAGCCAATAAACAAAACAAAATGAAGGAAAAAACACTATGATTCTCAAAAGAGTTGGAGGGGAAGGTTAGGGAAAAAAAGACAGCATTCAGAATGTATAAGGAATCACAGAAGGAGCAGGAAAGAGAACTCTATCAGTTAAAACAGAAGGAAATAGGGAAGGCAGTTAGAGTAGCAAGGCTCCAAACCAAAGAAAAGATAGCCAGCTCAGTTAAGAAAGGGGATAAAAATTGTTTATAGGTACATTAGTGAGTGAAGAAAGACCAAGGGAGGGACAATGAGGCTTAATAAAAGGGAGGGGTGGTGGGCAGAGGATGAAAGTGAAGAGGCAGAGATACTGAAAGAATACTTTTGTTCAGTATTCACAAAACAAGAGGAGGGGAACGTACTGAAATCAAACAGAAGCACTCTGGATGGGGAGGTCGATACCAGTTCATTCACAGAAGAAAGGGTCCTGAAAGAACTCCTAAAACTCAAGGTGGACAAGACAATGGGGCCTGACAGGATTCACCCCAGAATTCTGAAAGAACTAAGGCGAGAATCTATGCTTTGCACTATATGGGCTGTAGTTCAGATGCATGAGTCTGTGTTCAGCTTGTTTTAGACATAAATACAGTTTTTAATCACTTATTGCTGCAGCCCATGGTTGTTCCTTGACCCAGGAAGCAGTGTAGTGACTGGTAGTTTTCATGCCTATCCGGGGAAACTACCAATTCCTATTTGTGCTATAGACTTGTACTGCAGATATTTCTGAGGGTAATATACCCTAGCATGCATTACAGAGCCCAGGTTAAGCAATATGTGTAAATATGTATAAAGTAAAACACCTGTTACTGATTGACAATGAGCCTATTTTTATAAATAGGAGGGAATTATAGTCAGCAGATGGATTGCATCTGAATATTCAGGGGGCCAGAAAATTGACAGCTAACATAAATCAAGCTATGGGAACAGGGAATTTAAATGATTAGTTGGGTGGGTGGGTAACCTACAGCCCCATATCTCTACATCTTTCAGAAAATCTTCTTGTACTAATTATAAAAAGAAATTAACCATTTGGTATCTCAATGCAAGAAGTCTTAATAATAAAATGGATGAACTCCTTGTAATTGTTAATCAGAAATCCCCTGACATAATTGATGTTACTGAGACATGGATAAATAATGAGAGGGATGGTTGAGAAAATGGGGGTCCTGGATATATCACCTTTGAAAATATTTGAAACAATAGAAGGGGTGGAGGTGTGGATCTCTTTATTAAAGAAAGTTTGTGCTCTGTGGATATTACAGCTAAAATAAAAACTAATACTACATATGAATCTGTCTGGGTGAGGCTTCAGGGAAATGTAACTAAATCAGTTGTTCTTGGATGTATATATCATCCCCCTGATAGTACAATGGATATAACACAACAAATAATATCTGAAATTTTAAAAGCAGAAACAAAGGGAGATATAATTATAATGGAAGATTTTAATATTACAGGAATAGATTGGACCATTGTTATTTCCAAATCAGAATTGGGGACCGAGCTTACTATTACTTGTAGTGAGCTGAATTTAACACAATATGTTCAGAAACCAACAAGAGGAAAAGAAAATTTGGACTTGGTGTTAGTGACACCTGATATTTTTATAAAATATTGTTACATTGACTCCCCTTTGGCAAACAGCGACCATAGCTCTATCTGTTTCACTGTAGATTGCACATATATACTTAGAAATAGTTGTACATCAATCTTTCTCTTGAAAAAAGCTGTTATAAATGGTATTGAGAAGGATCTAGAGAAAATAACATGGAATAATATTTTAAAGGATAAATCAGTGGAAAATATGTGGAGGCTTATAAAACATATTATTCTGAAGATAGCAGCAGATAATATTCCACAAATTAAGAAATCAGTTAAATACAAAAGACTTCATTGGTTAAATCACAAAATCAGAAAATTAATCAAAACAAAATCTAGGTTATATAGAAAATGTCAGAAGAATTGTAATGTTAGAAAATACAAAACCTTTAAACACATACAAAACAAGTGTAAAGCAAATATTTGACAAGCTAAAAGGAATATGGAAATAAAGCTTGCCACTGAAGTAAACAAATCAAATATAAAACAGTTCTATTACTATGCTAATTCTTTAAAAAAAATTTATCAGAACCAGATTGGACCAATATTTGGAGAAAGAGGAATAATTTCTGATAATAAGCAAATGGCTGAGGCTTTCAATGACTTCTACTGCAGTGTATATGACAGGGGCCACGACTTACACCGAACTGTATATACAAAACCTGATGATGAAAATCATCATCAGGAAATCACTGAAGAGCAAACTGAGCAAAAAATAAGGGCATTGAAAACAGAATCATCTCCTGGACCAGACAGAATATCTGCTGGAATTCTTAAAATAATGTCCAAATACATCACATCCCCTTTAAAAATGCCGTTTAATCAATCTTATGTGCAATCCAAGATACCTGCTGATTGGAAAATAACTCATAGTGTCCCTATTTTAAAAAAAGGGGATACAAGAACAAGTGCAAAACTATGGTCCTATTAGTCTAACAAGTGTAATAGGAAAGGTGATGGAGAGTATAATTAAAGAAAGAATATTTGAAAAAACAAATATGGACCACAATCAACATGGTTTCGGTAAAGATAGAGGGTGCACATCTAACTTGTTAGTTTTTTATGAACAGATAAGTGTATACTTGGATAATAATATATCATGTGATGTGATGGATTTGGATTTTTCTAAAGCCTTTGACCAGATGCCACATTGGGCGATAGCTGATAAAATGATAAAAATTGATACTCCCTCTCTGACAGTCAAGTGGGAAATAGATTGCCTGTTTATGAGGAGACAGTGTGTTACAATAAATGGTCATTTGTCTGGCGAGGAGTCTGTCACAAGTGGAGTACCCCAGGGCTCTGTCCTGGACCTGACACTTCAATTTTATTATGTCTGATATTATTCAAAAACTGCAGAGTACATTTATAAAATATGCAGATGATATAAAGTTAGGTGGCACTTGTACCACTGCAGTGGAAGGGGCAAGACTTCAGCAAGATTTGAATACTATCTTCCTCTGGACCCAATAATTGGGTATGAAATTGAATATGGAGAAGTGTAAAGTGCTTCATCTGGGAAGACAACATAATGAATTGAATTGCTTTTTGGATAATGCTCCACATAGTGAAAAGGATCTGGGTGTATATATATATATATATATATATATAGTAATTTAAATTAAATTGCCTCTGAGGCCGGGAGATCAGAGGGCTGTGGGTTCAGTTCCCACATCTGGCACTTGGGTTAATATCCCAGTACTGACACTGTAGTGCAGCGTGAGAGGTGTGCTGCACTTCTGAGGTGCCATCTTTCGGATGAGATGTTAAACCGAGGTCCCATCTGCCTGTTCTGGTGGTAGTTCAGGTGGATGTTAAAGATCCTATGGCACTTATTGAAAGGAGTAGGGGCATTTTTATTGAAATCAAAACAGAAAATACAGAGAACAAGTCATCATCACAGGCAAAAAAAAAGGAAATCCAGGGAACAAACATTAAATTCATATAGTAAAATGTAAAAACAGAAAACAAATAGTCAGAAACCCCCCGACCCCCCTCCCATCCCACTAAAAGGGAAAGAAAACCCAAAAGAAAATATAAAATGAAAACAAAACAAACAAGTGGACTAAAAGATAAAAGTCAAAAAACTTGTCAAAAGAAAAAAAATTCTCCAACTGTAAAAAAAAGGACTTAGGCTTTTATCAAAATATCTGAAAAAATCATCAGCATTGAGTAAAGGACAACTTAATTACCAAAAATCCCAATATCCTTCCCAAATATTCAATTTGAGGACTTTCCTCTCACCCTTCCTAATGCTGTCAATATTGTGTACAATTTTCTCATAAAGTTCAGCAGGGGACACATACCGTTGTTGAAACGAAAAGCAACATCTCACTTGTCATATCCAATATAAAATAACAACAGCCAGTAAATTCATAGTACTGGGATTATAGCTGTCCCAGCCCTTGGGAAACAGACCTAAAAACAAGGTCCTGGGGTCCCACAATTTCCACATATGTTTCCAATATTTACGTTGCCAGATAAACCAAAATTGTACAATACAGGGACATTCAAAATATAAATGAACCATGGTTTCAGGTTGCGTGTCACAGGAATCCCTAAAACAATATATATCCTGAAACTGTTTATGCTTGTGGTTCCCTCTAACATTAATTTTCCCATGGACTCCAAGCAACAAAATATCCCACATCAGTAAAGGAATTTGCTTATCAGTTAAACGATTCCCAATCTTGTCTCTCTCAAGCTCAGTAAAATCGGGGAAAACGTCTTCCGAAAAACAGGAATACACAATAACCTGATACAAACATTTTCTGGAAAGCTCAGTCACCATCATCTTTGTGATCTGCCAAGTCTTAAGCACATCAAAATCCAGTGCCCAGTCTGAAGATAAGACATACTTCCGCCTATTTTTATGTGAAAAACAATCATTTTTTCCATTCCTGTAAAATATCAGAAAGAGGAGCCGTAACCATGAGAACCCAAGGCTTACCCACCGACTGAAAAATGGGCTTTAAGTTGGTGGTAAAAAAAAATGGAGAAAAAGAAAACAAGTGGTTGCACCGTACAAACTCCTCCATGACAATAATCAAAATATAAAATATTTCTTTTAACGGGGTTCAACCGGCTTCCTCAAAAACACAAAAAAGATACCCATAAGAGGCACAAAAAACTGTTCAGGCACTGGAAATATATGAGCTACATAGAGAAATAAAGGTAACAAACAGGTTTTAATTAAAAAAAAATCCTTTTTTCCCCCCGTGGACCATTATTCCATTTGCAAACTTTCTCCTTCCCTATATTCAGTTGCAATTCCCAATTATATAGCGCCATGTCAGGTGCCCCAAAAAATAAACCCAAAATTTTCTGTGGAGAATCCACCACCCTAATACCACCAAGATGGGAACCCGCAATGTGAGATCCCGCTAAATCAAAGCAAACACTCTTCTGAAAATTAAGCGTAGAACCAATACAATGTAGAAAAACAGGAAGGATTTGACACAATAAATGCCCAACTGATGCTGTCGGTACTAACACACAGAGATTATCTGTATAACAAATGGTTTTTATGTTGCACAGGCCCAAACCTAATATACAAGGGAGGCCTGGGGACTTCTGAAGGAGGCGAATAATCGGATCTAACGCCAAAACAAACAGAAGCAGGCTTAGAGGGCAGCCCTGCCTGACTCCTCTATGAATGTAGCATGGAGTCCCAAGCCAGCCGTTGACATAAGGTGTCACATAAGCCAATGAATAACAAAGGCAAAGCCAATTTACAAATATGCAAGGAAAATCATATGCCTGGAGAGTCAACCAAATAAATTCCTGGGAAACACAATCAAAAGCTCTGGTCTGATCAAAATTAAATAAATACCTGGAGAGAGCCCCACTGTGCCCTTGAGAGAACAATTCCCGCACCAGAATCAAGGCATCTCGGATGGACCTACCTGGTACAGAGCAGTATTGTGACAGAGTAATCAGAAAGGGTAACAATTTCTATATCCTTTTGCCCAACAATTTCATGAAAATGTTAAAGTCAGTATTTAACAAGGTACTAAGGTGCCAATTACATAAATCAGATCTATCTCCCTTTTTAAATAAAAATATCATTAAACCTTCATACATTTGTTCGGTAAGACAGTCTTCCAACAAAAAAGCATTAAAGATAGCCAATAATTGATTAGATATAATTTCCCATAATGATTTATAAATTTGAGGAGAGACCATCAGAGCCAGGAGCTATCATATCATTTAGGCCTGCTATAACCATTTTAACTTCTTCAAAGGAAAAAGGTTTCAAAACATCCTGCTGCTGTACCATAGTTAAAGTAGGTAAATTTGATGCCTGTAACAATAAAGACATATCCTGGGATTCTGAAACTGAGGATTCAAAGGTGCACTTAATAAAATCTTCTACACACTGCAAAATATCAGATTTTCCCCTAACTGTACGACCATGCTTATCAGTCAGACTATATATTTGTTTAGTGTGACACCTCTGTCTACAGTCGTCATATGGGTTAAACTGACTTTTTTTCCCAGAAGTCCTACATTTTTGTTCAAAATCTAAGGATTTCTGCCTGTCATACTGAAGTTGTGTTAAGGTTTGTTTAACAGTCTGTATATGATCCCCACAATCTAATTTTGATAAATGGACCGCAGAGAACAAGGTATACAATTCAGCCCTCAGAAGTTTAGATTGTCGGTGATGACAATCAGCTAAAACTCTGGAATGCAATGTAAAATAAGCTGTAATACATTCTTTGGTATCCACCAACCAATCCGTCACAGACTCATAAAGAAAAAGCACAGTACGTCTCTCAGATATCAGGTCTAAAAATCCTTTATGAAATACCAGATTTGACAATAAATGAGTATTCATGCTCCACACCCCTGGCCCATTAGCAGTCACATGACCCAAGTGAATCGTCAGGCACAACAAATTATGGTCTGAAGTTTCAATAGGCAATACAGTCCCCTTAAACTCCTCGATGTTCCGTGAACAAAGCCAAAAGTCTATCCGAGATGTGAAATGACCTTTTGAAAAGGTATATACAGGGTTCTGAGCAAACACATCCACAAGATCTAACTCCCTAACTATAGCTTGTAATTCATGTGAGTCACAATACACTTTGCCAGTAGTTTTACGATCTAGACTAGAGTTAAAGTCCCCCCCCCAGAGAACGATTCTACTGGTCAGCAAGTAAGGCCAAATCTTCTTTAATAAATGCACTTAAGCAGCTTTTTGTTGAGGGGCATATATATTTACAAACCTATAGTTCAAACCATGCCATAAGATATCTAAAAGCATTGCTCTCCCAGGCACCAAATCCACTAATTTCTGAAGCAAAAAAAACAGATGTAGAAAACCAAAACCCAAGACCAGAACATAGGTCTTGACCAATGGACCAGTAAGGAATCCCTAAAACCCAGTCCTTAGTAGCTTGATCAATATCCATAGTAGTGTAAAACTGTACATCTTGCAAAAAATATACATCAAAAGGCAAGGACTGTAAGGTCAAGAAGGTAGCTTTTCTTTTATACACCGACCTAATAGTATTGACATTAAGACTAGCTAAGGTAAGGGAGGCCTGAGTCAGGGACATAGAAAACAATCAGCAAGTGGGAAAAAAGACTCAAAAAAGAAAAAACAGTCATTTCTTTTTCTGAGATCTGGTTGACCTCTTCTTCAATCCTGCCCCCAGGGTGTCAGATAATGGAGCAAGTGCAGGTGTCACCTCAGATTGAGAAGAAGAAGAAGGGAGTGGCCCATCAGGGTCATCCCCATCCATAATGTCTCCCCAACTCTACAAAGGTTCATAAGGATTGTCCACTTGTATCAAGAACTGCTGTTTGTCCTCTACAAGTTTAGTGGACCGTAGCCTCATACAAACAGGGTGGAAATCCACAGAATCATCCTCAGATCTCACACTAGCTACCTCAGGTAGAGGGGGAGGTGGATCTATCGACTGTATGACAGGTGGAACAAGCAGAGGAGAGGGCAAAGAGGAAGGGGGAATGGGTCTACAGGAAGTTCCCGAAGTTCAGGTTCTCGATATTTAGGAACATCATGCCCCTTCACCAGATCAGTACAGGGATGGAGGTCATCCTTTCTAGGCGCTACAGAACCTGAACTCAGGGGGTGAGACTTAGCAGACGTAGCAGATTTAGAAATGTAAAAATCATGCTCCATATAACCTGCAGTGTTATGGGCAACCCATGGGCAAACAGCAAAAACATGAGTCTCATCTCCACATTGGGTTACAAGAGGGTGGGACTGTACAGGATAGCACTGAGTGACCCAAAGCACCACAAGCTGCACATTTAAGCTGAACACAGTCAGAATTTAGGTGAGACAAAGACCCACAACAATAACATGAGCAAGGCTGTCCTGGATAGAACAAAATACCACAGTCCCTCCCCAGATAGAAACAGTTAGGGAGATGCTGAATCCCCTCCTCATTCATTTTCAGTTGCATATTAAATTTCCACCCCCAGTCCAAAACCCATTATCATCAATTAGTGCATGTGGCACACCATTTGCAGTACACCGTTTCTCCAGCCAATAAAGGATATCCAAAACATTGACCCCCACGTTGCAAAACAAAACCGTAATCACTTTAGCAGTAGGTCTAGTGATTGGGATGACCACAAAAGGTTTCCAAACAGGGTTGGAGCGGACTGCATAATACACAGCCCAAAATGTATCCAATAAAGCTGCGAAATGAAATGATATATCAAAATTATGGTCTCCAGAGGTATGAATAAAGGCATAAACCTCAGAAGGTTTAATGCTTAAAGAGTCAATAATCAAACGTTTACCCACATAATTCCGATTCGGAGGACGTTCTAGCCCACCTCTATAGTATATTCTAGCCACAAAACGCTTTTTAGCAGGTACTTTGGAATTTTTAAAGAAAGAGCATAGCTAGCAGGCCATTTAATATTGTCACCTTTTGAACTCTGTTGATCCAAAACCCCAACTAATCCCAAAACTGGGCCCCTGCCTGAGGAAGAGGTAGACTGACTTGGGGGTGCAGATGATGTGTGTAGACCAGAAGCACCTGAGACATCAGAAAAGACATCCAAAACAGGTAAACCAACAGAAATGGGCTCAGGTGGCTGAAACGCCATGCCTGTAGCAGCATCTGGAGTAGATCGCAGAGGGCTTGCAATCACACCCGGACATTCAGCAGTGATGTGGTCCACCTCCAAATCAGGAAACCCCTGCTGTACCCCACGCAAAGCCACAGAAGAAGGTTCCGGTACCGAAAACAACCCCTCACCCGGTAAAGGAATACGGGGATGAGGAACCCATTTGGTTTGGGTCTTAACTCAACCCGCTCTCTCTAACGCCCACTCAGAGGACCAGGATGAGTCTTTTGCCATAAAGGGAAAGGAATCACTATCATCTGCAGAAGCCACTGGACCCAAAGAGTCCACACACAAGCCATCCGCAGGGTCAACATAGCTTTTCTTCGACGTACTTGGGAGTACTGTCAGACTACAAGACATTCATTTCCTCTTCTTTTCATCATCAGAAAACTTAACATCAGGGATAAACCCAGTACTTGCCTCAGGTAAGGACTGTTCATTTACCTTCATCAGAACTAGATCTTCTGCAGGCAGAGAGATATCCATACAAGTAGCGTCAACATTACAACCACAGTCTGGGACCATCAACTGTTCCAGCACCACGTCCTCACTCTCCGAAGTCCGAGACATTCTGAGGCTGCTCCAGCCATCCTAGGGGAGCCCCCTACTGCAAGAGTAGGGGAGTTTATTGAAGAAAAGAAATCATACAAAAAAACCCCAAAAGAAATCAGAAAAAATACAAAAGGACAACATTACAACCAACACAGAAAAAAACAAATCAAGGACTTATGTTTATTTTTCTTTTGTTTTATATATAACTTTGAATCCATAACACAGTATGCTGGACGCCTTTTCTTTCCCAATTCTACATTATTTAGAAAATAAATCATGATACCGAACACCCCCAATTTTTAAGTAACAGGTACATCAGAATCTGTTATCCAAGGCATATTTCTCCAAACTGCACGTAGAGATCTGGAATGTAAGATCCTAGAATCCTCACTATATTGTAATTTCAAATACCTAGTAATTTTACCAAAAAGCTCTTCATGAGATAAAAATTTATGTTGTAATGAAAATAAACATCTACTGTTCCAGATATGCCATTTAACAACCAAAAATATTCTATGTAAAGTTCCTGTATGCCAATGATCTGCTCCTATATATTTACCCCACATTAATGCATCCATAGTGATAGACTGAAACCATGTAGCATTCCAAATAGTAGCCAATAGATGCCAAAAAGATGTAATATAAACACAGGTCAAAAAAAGACGTTCTGTAGTTTCCAGTTGCTGACTATATCCTGGTCTAACACATAAATGTTCAGTCAATAGTTTATGTTTTTGATTAGCTTTAATATTGATCCTGTCATGACAGCTCAGCCAATGAAAGTCTTGAAATTTATCAGGAATCCTAGGAGTGTTCAACAAACTCAAAATTGCCTCCATGTATGGAAGGGGACATCGGGGAAAAGTTTCTAGTTCTATAAATTGAGTCTGCATCACCCAGTTATATAGCCCTTTCCATTGTTTTGAAATCAAAAGATGGCTAGTAAGTTTCCAATGTTTAATATAAACAAAAGTTTCCCTGATAAAAGGTGGGATATTTAAGGATCTATGCAAAATCCCCAATTCCCCCCGGTCCCATTGTCTAAACCATAGACCACAATTCTGTTCGAACACAGGTACCCAAGATTTATAAAAAAAATTTAATAAAGGCCTAAAATTTGCATAAAGAAAAACGCATTAGAAAAATAAGATCGGGTTCACCATCCCTAACCCACCCTGATTTATTGTTAAGTATACAATATTCCTTTTTAATGGATTCAACCTGTTACCCCATACAGCTTGGAAAAAAAGATTATAAATTGCTGTTAATAATTGGCTAGGAGGAGGAGAAACATAGCTAATATAAAAAAATATTGGAATAAGGAATGTTTTGATCAAATGTACTCATTTCCATTTACTTAATTTCCACTTATTCAATTTAGCCACTAAGACTTTTCCCCAAATAAAACAAGGATCCCAATTCAAAAACACATATCTCCCAGACCATAAATAATCCCCAGAATTGTCAAATGAGTACCTAAAAAATTAATACCAGCTATTTCTAAAACAGCAGAAACAACTGATCCAAACTGTGTACCAATACATTTATCCAAATTTAAACTGGTACCTGAATGTGAGTTATAAATCACACAGATGTCTAAGGCTCTCTAAACAGAAACTTTGTCCACTACTAGAATACAGAGATTGTCTGCATAGGCCAAAGCTTTAAAATGTAGGGGAGTTGAAACCACAGTAATAGGTTTTAAAAGTACTGAGTTTTTAAGAAGCTGAAGTAAGGGATCAATGCAAAAAGCATATAGCAAAGGGCTAAGGGGGCACCCCTGATGTACCCCCCTCCTCACTGTTAACATGTGTCCCTTCAAGCCCTAACTAAAGGAGTAACTGTAGCTGTTTTATATAAGCATTTAACCCAATTGATAAATTGCAATGGCAAACCATATTTTTTTTAAGCTGCCCATAGGAAAGTGTGGCTAATTGAGTCAAAGGCTTGTCTTTGATCCAGTGATAGCACTAAGCCATCCACTCTATGCCGGAATATATGCTCAAAAAGTTCCCTTAACAAAATTAAGTGATCCGTAATATTCCTACCAGGTATAGCACATGCCTGTGCTAGGGATAAAATATGTGTTGCTACTAATAGCAGATGGTTATTTAGAATCGTAGCTAAAATCTTAAAATCCTCATTAGGTAAAGAAACGGGTCTCCCATTATTTATGCACTGTTTATCACCTTTTTGTTTAAAAATGTGTATTAGAATACCCACTGTCATACGCAGAGAATGGGATCCAGATGAAAGAATTGCTGTAAAGGCAGCCACTAGTTCAGTCCAGATATGTGGTCCTATAATTTTATACAGTTCACCAGGTAATCCATCTCCACCCGGTGCTTTATTATTACATAAGGCCATAATTGCGCTCTCCACCTCTTGTGGCAGAATATCAGCAATCAAAGGTATTAATAATTGATCAGTGGACTTAACCATAGGAACTAAATCAAGATAAGATTCCAAAGTGTCAGAGTAAATTTGTGGAGGAATAAAGGTTTGAGATGTATAATGTGTGACAATATTAAGAATCTGTCTAGTGTCAGTACATAAACTACCATTTCTATCAAATAAACTATCCATAGCTTGTTTTAAGTTCCGAGCTGTATGCCCCTCATAAGGGCAAATATAACCCTTCTTTCCCTGAGTGCAATATAATTGCTGGTATTGCAGATGTTGTTCTTGTAGTAAATGATATTGTACCATTTGGTGCTTGATATTTTGAATTTACACTGTAAAATCATGTTTTACAGTAGATGCTAAAGATAACAGT
Source organism: Neoceratodus forsteri (assembly GCA_016271365.2). Taxonomy (NCBI): domain Eukaryota; kingdom Metazoa; phylum Chordata; order Ceratodontiformes; family Ceratodontidae; genus Neoceratodus; species Neoceratodus forsteri. The sequence continues at coordinate 402,919,920 of CM057455.1, forward strand.
TTTTGAAGTTGCAACGTATTATTAAGATAAGTCCCATGTTCCTCATCCCAAGTTACCTTTCCATATGACTTTAAAAAAGTAGTCAAATCCCACACAGTGTCTTCCCACCAAATATTAGGGTCAGTGTACATATCAAAGACAGGTTTCCTGGCTTGGATAAAATATATCAAATTTTGCCGGACATTGTCTTTAGCCAACAGTAAAGCATTTAGTTTCCAATAACCCGGCCCGGTAGAAAATACATGTAAGTTACCCAATAATAAAAATAATATTTTATGATCAGAAAATTCTGCCGGTAGAGTTTGTGCCATTGCAATTTGTAATGGGGAGAAACAAAAAAATAGTCAATCCTTGTGGCAGAGGTACTTCTATAAAAGGTAGGATCAGCTCTCCCAACTATTTCAAAGTAAGGATCCCTTAGATTTGCATTCTGTATCATAGAGGAATGGCAGGTCATGTTGCAAAATACTTTATTAGTCAGAGTATGCCTACCCCCATACCTTAAATTTAATCCACAATTAAAGTCACCCCGTAGAACAATGTGGTGAGCAGAATACAGATAGGGCTGAATAGCCTGGAACAGCTCAATTCGTGCCACCTTTGTTTGACCAGCTTAAATATTAATGAACCGGAACAGTACATTATGCAGCTTGACATCCAGTATTAAGGCCTGACCTGAAATGAGGTCAATTAATTTAACCACATGTACTTCTATATTGTGAAATAAAATGGCTAACCCAGCGCAGGTTTCTTCCCTCAGAGACCAGAAAGAAGGGCCTGAATGCCAAAAGTCAATAGCCTGTTTCAGTTTAGAAATGGCGTGCAACCTAGTATCCTGTAAAAAACTAATACCGCCAAAAACAGATCTTAAATGTGAAAACACAGCTTGTTTTTTCCATAAACTCTTGATACTATTGACATTAATAGAATAAACAGATAAAGGATGCATTATAGCCATACAGGAGTAAGTGAAAAAACCTTGAGCATAATTCTATTCAAGGGGGCTTTTTAGAGGAGGCTCTTGTAGTTACATAGATACATAGACAGTGTTGGCAGATAAGGGCCTATGGCCCACCCAGTCTGCCCATTTGAGCTTGTAAGTTCAGTTTATGTTTTCCAAGATGTCTGTTGCCCCCTACCCCTGACCTCCAGAATTCCTTTATGTCTATCCCATGCATTCTTAAATCCCGTGATTGTTTCAGCCCCTACCACTTCCTCTGGCAGGGTGTTCCACTTGTCCACCACCCGTTCTGTGAAGAAATTCTTCCTCACGTTTCCTCTGAATCATTCTCCCTCCAACTTCATCCCATGCCCTCTAGTCCTGGAACATCTTTTTCACTTAAAAATAGTGTATTCCTGCACCCTGTTCCTCCCTGTAAGGTACTTGTATGTCTCTATCATATCCCCTCTCTCCCTCCTCTCCTCCAGGGAGTACATGTTCAGTTCCTTCAACCTGTCCTCATAGGACTTGTGATGCAATCTATGCACCATCTTTTTTGCCGTCCTCTGAACCTTCTCTACCCTGTCTATGTCCTTACGTAGGTAAGGTCTCCAGAACAGTACAGTGTACTCCAGGTGGGGCCTCACTAGTCTCTTGTATAGTGGAATTATGACCTCCCTTTTCCTGCTGGTGATGCCGCTGCCTATGCACCCCAGCATCCTATTTGCTTTACCTGCTGCCTTGTCACACTGTTTCCCTGCCTTGAGGAAATCAGAGATGATAACCCCAAGATCCCTTTCCTGCTTGGTGCATGCTATATCCTCACCCCCCAACTGATATATTGTGCCAGGGTTTTTGTGCCCCATATGCATTATCTTGCACTTCCTTGCATTGAATTTCAACTGCCAAACCCCTGACCATTCTTCAAGTTTCTGCAGGTCCCTTCTCATTCTGTCTACATCCTCCGGTGTGTCTACTCTGTTACAGAGCTTTGTGTCATCAGCAAACAGTGAAATTCTGCCTTCTAGGTCCTGCGCAATGTCACTGATGAAGATATAGTATAGGACCGGTCCCAGCACTGATCCCTGTAGTACCCCACTGGTCACTCTTCCCTCTGTGGAGTGACAGCCATTTGCCACCACCCTCTGTGTCCTGCCACCCAGCCAGTTACCTACCCACCACACTACTGTCCTGCCCACACCCATATTCCCCAGTTTGTGCAATAGTCTTCTATATGGCACAGTGTCAAAGGCCTTGTTGAGTCCAGATAGGTCATGTCCACTGCCCTCCCTGATCCACCTCCCTAGTCACCCAGTCAAAAATTCAATGAGGTTGGTCTGAATGACTCGCCCTGGTGAAACCATGCTGCCTTGGGTCCTGTAGTCCATTGACAAGCAGATGTTCACCAATCTCTCCTTCAGTAGTGCTTCCATGATCTTCCCCACTACCGAGGTGAGGCTGACTGGTCTGTAGTTCCCCACTTCCTCTTTGTTCCCACTTTTGTATAAGGGGACTACATCTGCTATCCTCCAATCTTTGGGTACCTCCCCTGTTTCCAGTGATTGGCTAAACAGGATAGCCAGAGGTTCAGCCACCACCTCTCTTAGTTCTTTAAGGACCCTGGGGTGCACCCCATCTGGCCCCATTGCTTTATCAACTCTGATTACTTCCAGTTCCTTCAGAACCATTTCTCGTGTAAAGGGACCTGTGTCCATTTCTGCACCATTCTCACCCCTTGTACTCCATTCAGACCCATTACCCTCCTCTTCCTCAGTAAAGACTGAGCAGAAATACCTGTTCAATATGTCAGCTTTACTATTGTCATCCTCCACACAGCCCCCATCCTCCCCCTTCAGTCTCACTATCCCTCCTTTTGCCTTTCTTTTTTCACTTGTGTACCTGTAAAAGGTTTTGTCCCCTCTACCCACTGATTTTGCAATGTGTTCTTCTGTCTGAGCTTTGGCTTCTCTTACTGACCTCCCTGCCTCCCTTTGCTTCTCCTGGTACTTCTCCCTATCCCCTTCTGCCTGTGTCTTTTTGCATTTTTATTTCTATTGTATTGTATTTTTAGTTCTAATATGTTTAGTTTTCCCAGTTTGTTTTCCAGAGGGAGGGGGGTACTGTGTCAGGGGAAGGTTCTTCCAATTCAGAACCTTGATCCAGGATTGAAGAGATAACAGAGGACCCTTCAGATTCATTCCCAGAGATTTCCCCTTCAATAGGCAGAGAGGCAAATCTATTTTTAACAGGAATGTCAGACATTTTGGGCATTTTAGTAGCCGGTTGTATCCAGTGCTGCCGACGTCTGGAGGTCTTAACCTGAGTAAGTGAGGATTGTTGTGAAACATCTGCAGTATGCACAGGGTGAGGTAACACATCCTCAATAATAGTAGTTTCTGCTACTGTAGGTACAGAAACCACCTGCTGGGGGACCATGGAAGCAGTATTTATAGCACATTTCCCTGGTGGAGGCATGTCAGACTATTGTGCTGAACCTCAAGGAACAGAAGAAGTAGTTGCAGTTTGATCAGAAGACCTATCTTGGGGCCTAGAGGCCGAATGCTGAGCCTGGGCACGTTGTGCTAGGGCTATGGACACTCTCTGCTCATCCCAAGCAGCTTGTTCTCCCTGGTTGTGAGTTGCTGAAGGACAAGAATTATAGGTCTGACCCTTTTCCTCACATAGGTTGCACACCTGGTCATTTCTGCATATTGCAGCACTGTGACCCAATTCATTACAGGTAGTACATTTTAAGCGGTCACACATACTGCTAAGGTGACCCCGTGGCCCCACAATGATAACAGGCCTTGGGCTGACCTGCATAAAATAAAACCCCTCTATCTTTCTGCAGGAAGAAGCTATTGGGTAAATGAACTAACCCAGAGTCAGACATGTTTAGAACAACCTGTATTTTCCACCCCCCATTTCAGATATGATCCTCATCAAAAATGGGATCTGGATTACCTTGTACTGTACACCTTTGTTTAAGCCAATACAGAAGATCTGTAACACTCACCCCCTCATTTCTAAATAGTACAGAAATCATACGATGCACAGGTTTAGTTAGGGGCACTACCTTAAAAGGGACCCATAATGCAGAGGTTTTTAAGAGCAGATATTGAGACCAAAATTTCTGTAAACCACTACCCTGTTTAAAGCTGACATCAAAGACCGGCTCTCCTGAGACATGTATTAAAGCATAAATTTCAGCAGGAGTAAAAAACATGAAACCCATGAGCAGATTCCTAGCAACATGTTTCCAATCTGGAAAAACATCTAAACACCCCTTATAAAGTAACCTAATAGCGTTATGTCGTTTAGCAGGAAAAACAGGAGCTCTAACAAAGATGCAAAAGATTTAACAGACTTAGATTGTCCTTGTAAAAGCTGTTCAGCATGTCCCAAAGAAGAAGGAAGTTTAGGAGTAACAGAGGAATCAGGTCCACAAAGTCCAGCTTCACCACCCTGTAAAAGAGGTAGTACCGAGTTTTGCATGAGTTCTAAGCCTTCTGGCACTTGTATAGGAGAAACAATATCCATCACTGATACCCAATCCTTAGTTTTGTCAGTTACCAAGGGTGGACAGTCTTGATTAGCAAAGGATGATTTCTTGCTAGGAGATACCGAAATGGGAGAAGGACCCAAAACCCAAGTGCCTGAATTGGATTTCTCCCACCCGGCAGCCTGCAAAGCAGTATCTACAGACCATTGACTTCTATCAACCATGGTGTCCTGCTGTTTTAGTGCAGAAACCTCAGCGCTATGCTCTAGAACAGTACCTGAGGTCAATAGACCTGCCGAAGTTCCTGCAGAGTCATGAAACAAATTGCCTTTGAAGACAAACAAGGGTGCTAGCCCTGTACCTGTTGAGAAGGAGCGAGAACCTGTAGGAGTGTCCTGCTTAGGTGATTGCCCTTTGTCCAGAACAGCTGTTGTCAGCTGCACAGGAATCGTTGGTATGGTCGCCACATCAGCAGCTGAGGCAGCTCGTTGCACAACTCGCAGTGCAGACTGCTCACACAAATAGCGCTGATCCACTGCTGCAATTGCAGCTTTCAATTTGCTTTATCAAGACTGAAAATGGGCTTCTTCTTTGTGCAGCTGTTGCTGCAAGGCAGTAGAATCACAAGAAGACACATCTTGCAGTGTTTCAGTTAGAGTAACCTCCTGCTGGTCTAGAGGTAAATCACTCGGTTCATTCCTTATTTCAGATGTAAAAACGCCATATACTGAATCCATATCCACACTTGAAGCATCAAATAAAACATCAGAATCCATAGCCTCAGACCGTAAAACAGCAGCCTGCCCTGCAGCCACAGGGACATCCATCTCCTCCTCCAGCTCAACACGAAGTGACCATCTCACTAGCCAGCAGTCCCCCTACTGGCCAAGAGCAGGGGAATTTCCCCGGTGTCCTGGCCAAATTTCCCTCATTCACTAAAAATACTACCAGCAGCTTAATCCGGTTGAAGGTCAGTTGGCAATCATCTGTATCCCCCTCCCCCAGGTCGTGCCTGAAAATAGGCAGGATTTGTCTAGTGTACTTACCCGGTCAACAAAAACTAAATAAATACACAAAGGCAAGTTATGGATGCTACAAATAGGGCCAATAGGGCAATATGGTCCATAAACAAAAACATTGTGTCCAGATCTAGTAGAGTCCTTGTCCCCTTATATAGGGTGTACATCAGTCCGCATCTTGAGTATTCATCTCAGATTTGGAACCCTTATAAAGTATCTGAAAGAAATAAGATGGAACAAGTACAGCATCGTTTTACAAAAAGAGTTGATGGCTACAGTAACATGACTTATACTGAAAGAATACATTCCCTATGACTTACGTCTTTGGAAGTACTCAGGGCATGTGGGGACATTCTGTTTCTGTATGATGTACTTCAGGACCCTAGATTGATGTGTGATTTAGGTATAACCTTTAAAGAAAATAATATGGAAATATGGGGTCATCCGTTACAAATCCAAGGGACGAGATTTAGAACGAATGCTAGGAAATATTCCTATACTGTTAGAGTGGTGAATCTGTGGAATTTGTTACCACTGTACTTTAAAACAGCAGAAACTAAGAGTATATTTGAAAATAGGTTAGACAAATATATTCTTGATGATGCTGATTTAAGGTATTACAGATGATGATGGAATGCAAATGGGCCTTGGCCTTTATGTTCCTACTCCTACCTTAGTATGAACCTTAGTATGAGAAGTAGTGACACCACTGACAACCCTTTTTAACAAATCATAGGAGGATGGTGTGGTAGCTGAGGACTAGAGAATGGTGGATGTGATTCCCCTTCACAAAAGTGGGAGAAAGGCAGAGGCAGGAAACTATAGACTTGTTAATTTGACCTCAGTGGTAGGGACAATGATGGAATCACTTCTGAAAGAAAGAATTGCTGAGTACCTAGAGGCCAGTGGGGCACAGGACCCAAGGCAGCATGGATTCACTGTGGGAAGGTCATGTATGATGAATCTAATAGATTTCTTTAACTGCGTGATCAAAGTAGAAGACCAAGGAGGAGCTGAGGACATGGCCTACCAAGACTTTAGCAAGACATTTGACACTGTCCCACACAAAAGATTAATAGACAAATTAGCCAGCCTGGGAGTGGGTCCCAGGGTGGTAGCTTGGGTAAAAAGTTAGCTGGACAACAGGATGCAGAGGGTGATAGTAAACGGAGTCCACTCCGAAGAAAGGGGGGTTATTAGCAGGTTACCACAGGGTTCAGTACTGGGGCCGGTCCTCTTTAATGTCTTTATAAGTGACACCACAGAGGGACTGGAAGGAAAAATATGCCTCTTTTTAGATGACACAAATATCTGTAACAGGGTTGATACACAAGGGAAAATATGAGAAGGGACTTGGCAAGGTTGGAGGAATGGTCAAAAGTATGGCAGTTAAGATTCAATGCAAAGAAATGCAAAGTAATGCACCTGGGAAACAAAAACCCAGGGGAAGAGTACATATTGGGGGGAGGTACTAACAACAACAAAAATGGAAAGAGACCTGGGAGTAGTCATATCAGATGACCCAAAGGTAGGCAAGCAATGTGAGAAGGCTGGGGGATACTGGAATGCATAGGGAGAGGCATCACCTGTAGAAAACAGGAAGTTGTCATCCCTCTGTACAGACAGTTGGTGAGACCCCATCTGGAGTACTGCATGCAGTTCTGGAGACCCCATCTCTGCAAGGACATAGACAGGATCGAGGCAGTCCAGATTAGGGCAACTAAGATGGTGCATAGTCTGCTTCAGAAACCATATGAAGAGAAACTAAAGACGCTTAATATGTATACCCTCAAGGAAAACAGGGAGAGGGGGACATGATAGAAACTTTCAAGTTCCTCAATGGAATCAACAAAGTTCAAGAGGGTAGCATCTTTCAGAAAAAGTGATGTGCAAGAACAAGGAAGCACAGTTTGAAGATAGAGTGGGAATGGCTTAGGGGCAATGTAAGGAATTATTTTTTTACAGAGAGGGTGGTGAATGCATGGAATTGCCTTCTTGAACAGGTTGTGTGGTCAAAAACAGTAGGGGAATTCAAAAATGCATGAGACAGACATAAGGCAATTATAGTTGGGGGTAGGAGGAAGTAGGCTGTTGGTTAAGTAGGATATGCAGCTTATCCAGTAGGTAGGGAAATGTGCAGACTGAGCGGGCCAAACAGTCCTTATTGGCCATCAAAGTCTATGTTCTATGTTTCTGTGTTCTAAGGGAAGGGGGAGTAGAGAAAGAGGGGGAAGTAATGGGTGGAAACACCAGCAAAAGGAGAAAGCAAGGAAAACAAAAGGGCCAGTAGCAATGTAGGATCAGGGGTTAGAGGGAAGGGGGTATGCCTTAGCACCAGGAGCATAGATAACAAACTCCATGAGTTAGAGGTGCTGATGATCAACACTGAGGTGGACTGTGACAGTCTCTGGATATTCACTGTTCAGGAGGGTTGGAAGAACAGGTAGAGGGAGAACGAGTTGCCCTTTTTGTCTGGGAAGGCATTTAGAGGGTAGATGTTGGGTGTATTAGGGATAGCAATGGGGAGGCCAAGTCAATATGAACGCAACTCATGGAAGCCTTGGGCAGGAAAGTATACTTAGGAATGAACTATAGGTCTCAAGGGCAAGGGGATGAAAGGGACAGAGAGTTCAGGGAAGAACTTGAGAGAGAGGTAGCAAAGGGGGAAGTAGCGGTGGTAGGAGACCTGGACCTGCCAGACCTTGACTGGGATGTTCCGATGGCCATGAGCACCAGAAGTTAGGCCTTGTTGGATGCCTTCCAAGACTGTCTACCTGTACAGATAGTTAAGTAACCCACCAGGCAGACAGCAATCCTTAATGTGGTGTATACCAACTCTGAGATGCAGGGAGTTGTTGGAGTAGAGGAGCTGCTGAAGAAAAGCAGCCATAACTTTATTAGGTTTGAACTGGCCCTTGATCCCAGCAAAACACAATCAAAAACTAAAGTCCTTAACTTCAGAAGGGCAGACTTTGACAAGCTGAATGAATTGGTCAGGGATATGTTAGTTGGGTTGGAAGGCATGGGGGGTGGAAGAGGGATGGGGACAATTAAGGGAGCTTTCTTGAGCATCTAAGGTATGGATAAGAACGGCAACAAGAACAACAACAAAAACAGTGTAAGAGACCATTATATTTCTTAGCAAGGGTCAGGGAAGTGGTGAGGGCCAAGAAGAAGGCCTTCTATAAATTCAAAGAAAAACAGAGGGGGATAGAATATGAGGATTGTGTACAGAAAACTAGGGAGGCAAAGAGGGCCATTAGGAAGGTGAAAGCAGACACAGAGCTGCGTATTGCAGAAGGGGTCAAGAAGGGAGAAAAAGAGTCTTTCAGATGAATTAGTGAAAAAAGTAAAAAAGTGGGGGAATCGTAAGGCTAGCAGAATGGGGAAGAGTGATAGAGGAGGACTGGCAAAAGGCCACCATCCTTAGTAGAAACATAGAAGCTGATGGCAGAAGAAGACCTCTAGATTCAACGAGTCTGCCTATTTGTCTTAGACCTATTTTGACACTCTAGTTGCTCTTTGTAGTCAGGGCTCCCTTGTGTCTATCCCATGCATTCTTGAATCCCCCCAACAATGTTTACCCCCACAACCTCTTGGGCCAGGCTGTTCTAGGCATCCACCACTCTTTCTGTGAAGAAAAACTTCCTGGTGTTGGTAGATAACCTCCCTTCTTGCAGCCTGAGGTCATGTCCCCTGGTCCTGGAGCCCTACTTGAAGTGAAAAAATTCCTGTGCCTGTACCTTGTTATTGCCTTTTATGTACTTGAATGTTTCAATCCTGTCCCCTCTCTCTCTTCTCTGCTCCAGGGAGTACATATTCAGTTCCCTAAGTCTTTCCTCATAAAACATGTACTGCAGACCCTGAATCATTTTTGTCACCTTTCTCTGTATTGTTTCGACCCATTCAATGTCCTTCCTGAGGTGAGGCTTCCAGAATTGGAATCCATATTCCAGGTGAGGCCTAACCAGCACTCTATACAGTGGTAGTATCACCTCTCTCCTCCTGCTTTTGATTCCCCTCAAATGCAGCCCAGCATTCTGTTGGCCTTCAGTGTTGCCTTCTCACACTGCTTACTGCTTAATCGCTACTTTTGCTCAGTTTTCACTAGGAAGGATGGCAGGTCCCTGCCAGAGTGGCATTAAAGTGGCCACCAGGGAGTCACAAAAATGTGACAGCCAATATTTACTAGTGAAAGGGTCTTGAAAAGGCTGGCTGCTCCTAAAATTGATAATGTCCTGGGACCATATGGGTTGCACCAGGATACATGTTGTTTAGAAAGGACAGGGTTAGAAGAAAAAGAGAATTGGAGTGGTGCTTTATGTGAAAGAAAGAATAAAAGCAACAGAAATATAGGGAATTCAGGGAGGCAGAAGTGCTGTGGGTCACCCTCATGTCAGGAAATTAAGCCACTATTTGAACAGGTGTGAGCAACAGGTCTCCAGCAAAAAGGGAGGTGTTAGATAAGGAAATGCTGGAAACTAATTAGCAAAATGGCTGAAAAGGGGCACATGTTGCAGAAGGGGGACTTCAATCTGCTGGATGTAGATTGAAACCTCCTAGCTGCATTTTTAACTAGAAGCAGGGACATCTTTGGCTCCATGCAGCTAACTAGTCAGTGAACCCACACAAGATGGGCCAATACTGGACCTGGTGCTTATAACAGGGACAGTGTTGAAGACATCATGGTAGGAAGCCATCTGGGGATCAATGATCTTTGTACAGTGTGGTTCAGCATAAGAACAGCTGCAGAATCCAACCACACAATGGCGAGAGTCCTGGACTTCAGAATGGCTGATTTCACAAAGATGGGTGAGTGCCTCAGGAATGAACTTGGCAGGGGTGATGCTTTGGGGTGGTGGAGGAACAGTGGCAAAACTTAAAGAAAGCAGAGTAAAGGCACAAACCTCTGTTAAGCAAGTACACAAAAGACAGAGGATACCTCCCCAGTTCTCAAAAGAGTTGGCAAGAAAAGTAAAGGCTAAATGTGTGGCATTCAGATTGTATAAGGAGACCCAGAAAGAAGGACAAGGAAGTGTATCAGGAAAAACAGAGGGATGCAGGAAAAGCAGAAAGGAAGACTAAGGCACAAACTGAAGAAAGAATAACTCAGGCAGTATCAAAAGGGGGACAATATATTTTTTAGGTATGTTACTGATAAAAGGAAGACTAAGGGAGGGATTGTAAGGTTAAAGAGGGAGGATAGGGACTGTACAGAGAAGTAGCAAGAAAAGGTGGACATCTTGAACAGATACTTCTGCTGAGTGTTTACAATGGAAGGGGAGGGGGAGGGACTACTGAAAAGCAACTGGAGCTTGATGGGAGGGAAGTGGACACTAGTTCTTTTTCTGAGGAGAGTTCAGAAAGCACTTGCTAACCTGAAGGTGGATAAAGCTATGGGACCAGAAAGGCTGCATCCCAGATTGCTGCAGGAACTCAGGAAGGTACTGGCTGCACCTTTGAAAGGCCTATTTAACAGATCTCTGGGGACTGGAGTGGTCCCAGAAGACTGGAGAAGGTCAAATGTAGTTCTGCTTCACAAAGGTGGTAGCAAGGAAGAGGCTGGCAATTATGCCTGTCAGCCTGATATCAATGGTGGGTAAGTTAATGGAGACACTACTTAAGGAAATGATAGTGGATTATCTGGAATCCAGTGGATTTCAGGACACGAAGCAGCATGAATTCACAGGGGGGGGAGGTCATGCAAAACAAATCTGATAGATTTATTTGACTACTAAAATGGTGCAGGGTCTGCATCATAAGTCCTACAAAGAGATGCTAAAGGATCTCAATATGTACACCTTGAAGGAAAGGAGGGAGAGAGGGGGATTATCATAGAGACAATTAAATACCTCACTGAAGTTAATAAGGTGCAGGAGGAGAGTATTTTGCAGAATAAAGATACTCTAGAACAAGGGGACATGCTATGAAGCTGGAGGGGGAAGGTTCAGGAGAAATGTAAAGAAATACTTCTTTACTGAAAGAGTGGTGGATTCATGGAACAGCCTTCTAACTCAGGTAAAGGGGGGAAAAACAGTGGAGGGGTTCAAAAACACCTTGGATAGGTACAAGAGAATTGTAACATTAAGGAAGAGGGGAGAGGCAGCACCTTAGATCAAGTGAGTCTGCAGTGAAAATTAAAGGTAGAAGAACAAAAAATATATATGAATAATATGGTCTGACTGTGTGGGCCAAGCAGCCTTTATCTGCTGTCAGATTCTGTTTCTATTTTAGGCAGGGAACCAGCAACAGAATTGTCTGAACCACTAGTGGGTCAATTCAACAGCTCACTTAGGATGGGGGAAGTAGCAAAGTACTGGAAAGTGGTGGATGTAATTACACCCCATAAAGGGGGTGGGGCAAGGGCAACCAGGGAACTACAAATCTGTCAAGCTAACCTCTGTCATGGGGAAGGTGATGGAGTCACTTATGATAGAGGTCCTCATAGACTACCTGGAGAGCAATGGACTCCATGACATTAAACAACACGGTTTCATGGCATGAAGCTCTTGTCTTCTTGGACTAGGAGATGAAGGAATGTAATAGTGTTCATGCTGTGGTGTTGCTGTACTTTAATTTCAGCAAACTTTTGACTTGGTACCTCACAGATGGCTGCTCAAAAAGATGGAGAACCTGGGCACAGCTAAATCCATAGTAAACTGGGTAGATAACTGTCTATTGGGGAAGCAGGTAAGTGTTGTGTTCAATGAGGTTAAATCAGAAGAGAGGGAGGTTACGAGCAGGGTTCCACAGGGATGGGACCTGGGTCTGGTCCTCTTCAACATGTTCATCAGTGACGCTGGAGAGGTATCCAGGGTAAGTTGTGTCTCTTCACAGATGACATAACGCTATGAGGGAGGATTGATCATGAAGAGGGAAAAAAAGGAAATCCAGAGATACTTAGAAAAGCTGTAAGAGTGATCAAGGGTTTGGCAGCTGAAATTCAACACCAAAAAGTCATGGTAATTCACCTAGGGAACAAGAACCCCAAGACTGACTACTGGATTGGAGTGGAGAAACTTAATACTATGGCTGAGGAATGGAATCTGTGAGTTATCAGCAACTCACTAAATCAAGTCAGTGCAACAAGGACTATAACATGGTTAATAGGATGCTGGGATGAATTGGGAAGGGCATTGACAGCAGAAGAAAAGAGATAATACTTCCCTTCTACAGATCCCTGGTGAGACCTCATCTGGAGTAATACACCCAGTTCTGGAGTCCTCATCTCAGAAAGGATAGAAACATAAAAACAGAGAATTTGACAGCAGATAAGGACCACTTGGCCCATCCCATCTGCCCATTTCTCCCTACCTACACTATTACCACTGTCCCCTGTCTCCTTCCTCTGTTCCAAGGTGTACATACTGAGGTTCTATAGTCTCTCCTCATAGGCTTTCGATCCAGATAAAAGGATAGACTGGAGATAGTGCAGAACAGACTAACAAAAATGGATCAGGGCCAGCAGAGCAGATCCTATGAAGAGCATTTCAAGGCACTGAATATATACTCATTGAAGGCCAGAAGGGAGAGGAGAGAGAGAGATGATAAAGACCTTCAAGTTCCTTAAATAAATTAACAAAGTGAGTTGTGGGAAGCTATTTAGCCTGCACACTAACTTGCAGTCTTGTGGACATGAGTTGAAAATAACAAGAGTGAGATTCAAGAGAAATGTGAGGAAGTACTACTTTATGGAAAGGGTGGCTTGAAACAGTCTGTCAGCAAATGTGGCAGGTGCAAAAACAGTGAGGAGATTCAAACAGGGCTGGGATCAAATGAAGGGAATGGTGATTGCTAGGGGAGACAGAATCAAGGAGATACATGGGAAGCAGAGGGTTTGTACCCTGGAGGAACAGTAGGTTCTAGGAGTTATAGGGAACTTGTACAAACTGGATGGACCATTGGTCTTTTTTGCCATCACTTTCTATGTTTCTATGTTTTGTGAGGTGGGAAAAAATGGCTGACAGTAAAAAAGAACAATCTTACTACTGTCTGATTGACTTTTATATGGTATTGCATCCTCGGTGGAGGCACTTATTTTTGGCAGTGCATTACACTCTCTTATAAAATGGGTAAGACCAAACTTGCAACCTGATTGGCTAACAGGTACCAGTAGCTGTGTCCTTATCAGCTGATATACATGGCAGCTGGTATTTCTTATGCCAAGCAGGACACACTGCAGCCACAGATCCATGCATGCCACTTTACAAAAAACATTTTCTACTGTTGTGCTCTACTCCCATTCTGTCTCCTGCCCGCTCGCTCACCCACCCGCCCTGTCACAACACTGAACTCAATGCCGAAAATGACTGTATCTGCCTTTTTATCATTTTAAATACAGAATTTATGATACATAGAAACATAGACTTTGACGGCAGATAAGGACCACTTGGCCCACCCAGTCTGCCCATTTCCCTACCTATTGGATAAGCTGCAGATTCTAGTTAACCAACAGCCTACTTCCTGCAACCTCCCACTATAATTGCCTTATGTCTGTCCCATGAATGTTTGAATTCCCCCACTGTTTTAGACCCCACAACCTCTCCAGGAAGGCGGTTCCATGCGTCCACCACTCTCTCCGTGAAAAAGCATTTCCTCACATTACCCCTGAGCCGTCCCCCCTCTAACTTTAAATTGTGCCCCCTTGTTCTTACACATCTCTCTTTCTGAAAGATGCTACCCTCCTGGACTTTGTTGATTCCCTTGAGGTACTTAAAAGTTTCTATCATGTCCCCCCTGTCCTTCCTTTCATCAAGGGCATACATATTAAGCTCTCTCAGTCTCTCTTCATATGGTTTCTGATGTAGATCCTGCACCATTTTAGTTGCCCTCCTCTGGACTGCTTCCATCCTGTCTATGTCCTTGCGTAGATGAGGTCTCCAAAACTGCACGCAGTACTCCAGATGGGGTCTCACCAACTGTCTGTACAGAGGGATAACTACTTCCCTTTTTCTACTTGTGATGCCCCTCCCTATGCATCCCAGTATCCCCCTGGCTCTCCTTACTGACTTCTCACATTGCTTACCCACCTTTAGGTCATCTGATATGACTACACCCAGATCCCTTTCCATTATTGTTGTCGTTAGTACCTCCCCTGCTATTGTGTACTCTTCTCCTGGATTTTTATTTCCCAGGTGCATTACTTTGCATTTCTTTGCATTGAATCTAAGTTGCCATATGTCTGACCATTCCTCCAACCTTGCCAAGTCCCTTCTTATCCTTTCTACCCCTTGTGTATCAACTCTGTTACAGATCTTTGTGTCATCTGCAAAGAGGCATACCTTTCCTTCCAGACCCTCCAATGTCACCTATAAAGACGTTAAAGAGACTGGACCCAGTACTGAGCCCTGAGGTACTCCATTAGTAACCCCTTTCTTCAGAATATGTTCCATTCACTATTACCTTCTGTGTCCTGTTGTGCAGCCAGTTTGCTACCCAGGCTACCACCCTGGGACCCACTCCCAGGCTGGCTAACTTGATTATTAATCTTTTGTGCTGGACTGTGTCAAATGCCTTGCTAAAGTATAGGTAGGCCATATCCACAGCCCTTCCCTGGTCTATTACTTTGGTCACGCAGTCAAAGAAATCTATTAGATTCATCTGACATGACCTTCTTGCTGTGAATCCATGCTGCTTTGGGTCCTGTGCCCCGCTGACCTCTAGGTACTCAACAATTCTTTCTTTCAGAAGTGATTCCATCATTTTCCCCACCACTAAGGTCAAACTTAACAGGTCTGTAGTTTCCTGCTTCTGCCTTGCTCCCACTTTTGTGAAGGGGAATCACATCTGCCCTCCTCCAGTCCTCAGGTACCACCCCATCTTCCCATGATTTGTTAAAAGTGTGGTTAGTGGTGTCACTAAGTCCTCCTTAGCTCTTTTTGGATTCTGGTGAATCCTCAGGCCCCATTGCTTTGTCCACCTTGAGTTTTAGGAGTTCTTTCAGTACTCTTCTTCTGTAAATGGACTGGCCAACCCCACTATCCAGAGTGCTTCTACTGTTTGGTTTAGGTAACTCCTCCTCTTCTTCTTCTGTGAATACTGAGCAAAAGTATTCATTCAGTATCTCTGCCTTTTCACTGTCTCCTCTGCCCACCTCCCTCTCCTTTATTAATCTTCACTATCCTCCTTAACCTTTCTATGCTCCTAATGTACCTATAAAAGGTTTTACCCCCTTCTTAACTGAGTTGGCTATCTTTTCCTCAGTTTGGGCCTTTGCTTTTCTGACTGTCTTCCCACCTCTTTCTGCTTTAATTGATACAGTTCCTTTGTCGTTCAGTCTGTGATTCCTTATACTTTTTGAATGCAGCCTTTTCTCCTTAACCTTCCTGACACCTCTTTGAGAGCCATAGTGGTTTTTATTCCACTTTGTTTTCTTTATTTGTTTCACACAAAGGCTTGTTGCCTCCATGATGGCAGTTTTGATTTTTCTCCATTGTTCTTCCACCCCTCCTTTCTGGCCATTTGCTAATGCATTCCTCAGGTATTCACCCATTATGCCAAAGTCAGCCCTTCTAAAATCCAGTATCCTTGTCTTTGTATGGCTTGTCTCCATGGTTGTGTTTATTGTGAAGCACACTGTGCAGTGGTCTCTTGTTCCTAGATGTCTACTGACTTCTAAGTTTGTGATCCTCTCTCCATTTGAGAGTACCAAGTCTAATATTGCTCCCTCCTGAGTGGGTTCCACCACTAACTGTCTAAGACATGCTCCCTGTAGGGCATCGAGAATGACCCTGCTCTTGGATGTGGCTGCAGTCCATGTCACCCAGTTAACATCTGGCATATTCAGGTCCCCCATCAACAGTATCTCCCCTTTTTCAGCCATTTTGATAATGCCCTTTATCATTTTCTTGTCCATTTCCTCCCCTTGATAAGGGGGTCTGTATACAACCCCTGTGCGGATTGTGATGCCATTCCCTGTCTCCAAGGTGACCCAGAGTTCCTCTTGTCCTCCCCCTTTACTTTTTAGTTCTGTAGCTTTGATCCCTTCCCTTATGTAGAGAGCTACTCCATCTCCTCTTTTACCCTCCCTGTCCCTTCTGTAGATTGTGTACCCTGGTATGTTGACATCCCAGTCATGGTTCTCCGTGTACCATGTTTCTGTGACTGCCACAATATCCAAGTGTTCCTCTTCCATCAGGGCTACTAGCTCTGGAAGCTTGTTTCCCAGACTACAGGCATTGGTACTCATTGCCCTCCATTTAATGTTGGCTTTATCCTTTTTTACCCCATCCCTGCTTTTATTGCCCTTGTCCATTTTTCCATTTGCCCCTGTCCTGCCCTCTGTCAAGCTCTGTACCTCAGTGTTTACCCTACTACCTGCCATGTTTTGTGGGGGGAGGCTTGAACTTTCCTGTTTCCTATCAGCACCTCCCCCCTTGGCTAGTTTAAAAGCTTGCCAAGGAAGCCTTTAAACCTGTCACCTAGGAGCATGTTTCCCTTCCTGGGCAGATGCAGACCATCATGCCAGAATAGACCTTCATCTCTCCAGTTGGACCCCAAGTCCCCAATGAAGCCAAAGCCCTGTGCTCTGCACCAGTTTTGCATCCATTCATTAAACTGCATGGTGTGCAGTACCCTAGCCTCACCCCTGCCATAGACTGGCAGCACCTCTGAGAAGGTTACCGTGCTTGCTACCTGTCTGAGGCCCCTCCCCAACTCCACAAATTGATCCTGCACTGCACTGATCTCATGCCTAGCTAGGTCATTTGTCCTGAGGTGGACAATGATATCTAGTTTCCTCTCCTGTGATGCTGCTTCTGCAATCCTGAGGATTCACTTCCTGTCCCTCCAAGCCATGGCACCAGGCAGGCACCTTACTTCCCTCTTCTCTCCCTTCCCCAGATCTACACCACTAAAAACGTCATATGACCCCCGACGTGATTTGAACTCGCAGCCTTCTGATCTGGAGTCAGATGTGCTACCATTGCGCCACGAGGTCAGTCACAAATTCATTCTGCACTGCACTGATCTCATACCTAGCTATGCCATTTGTCCCGAGGTGGACAATGATATCTAGTTTCCTCTCCTGTGATGCTGCTTCTGCAATCCTGAGGATACATAATACTGACCTCCGCTTCACAAACATCATTTCTGTCACATCTCTTCCAAGAAGTTGCTTCCAATCTGGCGAGCGGCCCGCGTGCTGCCACTATGCAACATTACATTTAAACCACTTGAAAATTGCCTCTACTATAAAACATTTAAATAATTAAGAGCCTTCTTTCTTTTTAAAACAAATGAAACGTATTCTTTTCAAATGGAGCGATTAGTTCAGCAAAGCACTAGTAAAGAAAAGCGCTGTCTACAACAGCCGACCTGTGATATGCTCACTCCCATTTGGTCTCTTTCAGATTAACCACATAGTCTATCATATAGCAAGAAACATTCGCAAAGTAAAAAAAAATTAAAAAGTAAACTAAACATACTTTGCTTGATTTTCTGTGGGGGGGGACACTAGCACCTGGTAAAATTGTCCACATCAGTCTGCACAAACTGCTGGCTGACTCTTACATGACTTACAACGAAACCACCCTCTCCCTCTGTGTGAAATGGATCCTACGTTCCTCTCAGTAACAAAATCACCTTACAGCAGGCTGTTCAACTTCAAATACTGTGTGTTTTGTAGATGAAAGAGTGCCCTCTATTTGCTATCATATACTTTTAAAAGGAACTATTTTCAGTATTGTCACAGTTATCAAGCTACTTTTCAAAAAATAGTGGATTTTTTTCTTTCTTTCTTTTTCTTTTTTTTAATTTACTGGTGTAACCCCGCTACAAATGGAGGTTCCTAAAAGCCTCCTAGGAGCTTGCTTAAATGTTCCCCTTGCCTGCTGGCGTTTGGTGTTTAAGCCGTTAAAATGGCACTGTGAGTGCTAGTAGAGCTTCCACATACTGTCTCTTTAAGAGCTGTCTGCTTGCAGACATAATTAATGCTTTTCCCGGGGGGCTGGTGTTTCCCTGCTCAAATCCCTCCTGAACTGCAGAGTAATCGCTCCTTTTTGCGATCGCTGAAAGCGCAAAAGGGGCCCATCTGAAAGATATAACTGTTAGCCTGTAAACAGCTAAAGTATTAGTAATATTGTAGTTTGACTAACCTGCCTTTATTGCAGATGGGACTTTGTCTGTGTTGTCCCACCATTTTGGACCTAAACTGCTGTGCTGGGCCAACGGGATTAGGGGAGCTATAACATGGAGACTGTTTGGACCAACCAGAATTCGGACTTTCCTGGGTGCCAGCTTACAATGGGAATGTATAGCTAGTAATTCTGCGAAGTGTAGTTTTGGACCTTGGTGCCTTTTTTGCACCAACTGAGAGAGCTTTGGAATGATTAACAGCTGAGTCCACCAACTGGATTGGGTGGCACCCGAAGGGAATGCTCTGTCTTGTGGCTGGGAGGTCAGATCAGTTGTGACCATGAGGAGAGAAGGAGCTCTGTGCTTCTATGGAGTATAGTTTCACGCGGGAAGCATGTGGGAGGCCCTGCAGTAAGTTGGTTGCCGTTGCAAGCTTGATTCGGACTGAATCCGAGGTGTCTGAAAGGAAGTAAGGCTGAAACATGGAAACCAAGCTCACCATGTAGAAGACTGGAGAAATTGCTGAATCATGCTCAGTCTGTCAGGAACTGAAGCTGCTGTGTGAACTCCCGGGTATTTGCAGTAAGTGCGATCGGGACCTAGGAGCAGCTGCCTGGTATAGTAATTTCCTTTACATATAAATGTATTAAATGCTTGTGAGGGATAGCTATTCCAATTCTTTTTTTTTCATCGTGCGGTGTAAGCTGAAAGCCAAACTGAATCTAATCAGACTAAATCCGTCTGCTAGTCAAAGCAGTTGGGCCTAGCCAGTAGAATCTCATCTCCATGCCTTGTTTGTCTGACAATCCAGAACAACCATCTGCATCAGGTTCTCAACTTGGAGTAGTGTGAGTACAAATCAGGGCATTCCCCTGTGACCTGTTAGCATCACCAGTGTGTCATCTAATTTTCTAACATACTAATATGCCAGCAGAATAGGCCTAATGGTCTTTTGTGTCTGTTCGTTTGGTCAGACCCCACCCTGGGAGCTGACCTTGCTGCCCCCCTCGCCTTCTCTGTCTTCTCCCTTCTCAGTTCCGGTTATTCTCGCTACACTGGATTTTGCTTCCAGAACCCTTCCCCTGTACCAGTCCCACCCCCTCTTGAACCCCTCCACCGTCTCTGCCTCCACCAGCCCATTGGGCAGCACATTCCATGGCTCCACCACCCCCTCAGTGAAGTAGCACCTCCTCCTTTCTCCCCTGAATCTTCCCCCCCTCCAGCTTCCACCCATGCCCTCTAGTTGCCCCCTCCTCCTTCCTTCAAAGCACCCTGACTGCTCCTCCCCTATTTACCCTCTTCATGTACCTGAAGACCTCTATCATGTCCGCCTCGGTCCCTTCTCTCTTCCAATATGTACATATTTAGCTCTTCGAGCCTCTCCCATAGGTTCTGTCCCCCAATCCCTAAATCATTTTGGTTGCCCTCCTCTGGACCCTCTCAAGGAGTTTAATGTCCCTCTTTAAGTGTGTCCTCCAAAACTGCAGCAGTACTTGAAGTGTGGCCTCACCAAGCAGTTATACAAAGGGAGTATCACTTCCCTCCTTCTGGAGGTGATCCCCCTAGCGATGCATCCCAGCATCCTGTTGGCCTTGGCTGCTGCCCTCCTACAAGTCTCCAAGTTGTTCATCTTGACATCCACCACCACCCCCAGGTCCCTCTCAGCCATCGAGACTTGTAGCATTCCCCAGGGTGTACACTTGACTAGGGTTTCTGGCCCCCAGGTGCAGTATCTTGCATTTTCCTGCATTGAACCTCAGCTTCCACTTTCTAGACCATCTTTCCAGAGCCTCCAGGTCCCTCTGTAGGGCCACCCTCCCTCCCTCCTCCTCATCCACCACCGCCCCCAGTTTTGAGTCATCCGCAAAGAGACTCATCTAACTCCTGATACCTGTCCTTATGTCAGAGATGCAGGCATTGAACCGGAGGGGCCCAAGGACTGATCCCTGTGGGACCGCACTAATGACCCTCCTTGGGGATGAGACCATCGCGCCAATGGAGCCAATTGTCTATCCATCTGATCATCTGGTTCCCACCCCCATTTCTCCCAGCTTATCCAACAGGTCCTCATGAGGAACAGAGTCAAATGCCTTGCTAAAGTCTAGAAAGAGGATGTCCACTGGTGTACCAAGGTCCAAGGCACTCGTCACCCAGTCATAGAACTCCACAAGGTATGTCTGACACGATTTCCCTGAGATGGATCCATGCTGTCTATCATCCAGGCACCCTGACTTTTCCAGGTCCCCCCCAGCCTCTCCTTTACAATGCCCTCCAACACCTTGCCCACCACTGATGTCAGGCTGACAGACCTGTAGTTCCCTGCCACCTCCCTTGATCCCCCCTTGTGGATAGGCATTATATGCACCACCTTCCAGTCCTGGGGCACCCACCCTGTCCTGAGAGAGATGGTGAAAAGCTCCGCCAGGGGTTTTGCCAGGACATCCACAAGTTCCTTCAGCAGTCTGGGTTGTAATTTATCCGGCCCCAGTGCTTTCAATGTCTTAAGGGACCTGAGGGCTTCCCTCACTCTCTCTGCTGTGATTTCCACCTCCGCTACCTCTTCTCCCTGCTTAGCCTTCCCCCCTCCTGCCAGTGATGCCTCCCACTCCCCCCAGACCCTGCCAATGGGTAAGGGTCCCCCCCCCTCAGTATTACTGTCTCCTCCCATGTATGATGCAGCACCCCCATTTTCCTTGGTGAAAACTGAGGTGAAGTACTCATTTAGTACCCTTCTTTATTGCATTTCTTCAAGGACTGAGCCATCCGGCTCCGGATTACAATTGGGTGTTGTGCATATCTTTTTCTACAGGGCCCTATCCATCTGCACCCACCAGCCAACCTTGGGCAATGGACCTGGCTATCCCTCCCCCAACCTGGGTACCCAGAGTGTGACTTTTAAGGCCCTATATGAGTGCACAGTACTGTGATTTAATTCTGCCAATCAGCTTGATCTCCCCCTCCTGTGTTTCATTCCCCCTAAATAAACCAGATTTGATGTTACTGACTTTAAACTGTCTGAAGTGTCAGTACCTACATAGCAGGCATTACATTGGTTTATGTATGTTGATTAACCTTATTTTACAGGGGGTCTTCAGAGACGAACTTCAGAATCAGTCTCGAGGGTAAGTGGTACCTTATGATTGAACTGGGTGTACATGTGGGGCATTGGTACTGTAATTCCTGTGCATTGTGTGGATCATTAGAGGGATTAGAAGAGGGTCTCAGTGTCCCAGAGGGCTCTGACCAAACTAGACCAACCATCACAAACCCTGACCTCTGGGTGGAGGCACCCACGATAGAACCTAGGCCCCTCAACCTGTTGGTAGTCCAGCAGGCAGGGGTAATAGCCCTTGGGATAGTGCCACCTGGGGGTTACATCTTGGAGGCACCACTGGGATTAGTGTCATCTAGTGGCCACATGAAGGAATTACCCCAATATGTCTAATTTAAAGGAAAAAATGGAGGGGAGTACCACGCCCAAGTTAAAGACTGACCCCCTTAGGTTGATGGTGCACAAATTGATGGGGTGGTGCGAAGCTGAGGAAATGGACTCCCAAAAGGCTGTTCTATTGCTGGATGTCCCCTTGGGGATTACAAATGCTGACATTGTGTCCACTGTAGAACATGTTAAGTGTATGGGCAAAGCTGAAGTAAAGCGGCGATATGCTGACTTACTTGAACAAACACTGCAAGTGTTACTTTCATGCAGTTCCCCGATAGACCCTGAAAAGGTGCCCCCTGTGATTTTGCCCGAAGGTGCCCAGAAGGGATGTAGAGTTATTCATGTACATAGTGGTCTGGCCACCCCGGGTGGGTCCCCTAGTACTAATAGCTTTAAAGAAAAACTGCTTAAGTTGTTAGCCTTAGATGGGAGAACTGCTCAGGAACCGGTAAAGGTGTTAGACCTCTCAGGTGACCACACACCCCTGCATTCCCCAGGTACATCTCCTCGGTCCCCCAAGAGCTCCATACTAGCCACACCCCCTATGGTAATTCCCCTGATTCAACTGGATTCCTGTTGGAGGTTGATATTTTTCTCCGGTACTGTCCCAGTGCCGTTGGAGGAAATTGATTTGGAGACCTGGATGGACTATGTTACCCCTTTAGTAGAAGAATGGCAGTGTTCTGAGGGGGAAAAGTGGAAGCGCTTGATGGAAAACTTGAGAGGCCCTGCCCTGGAAGCCATTCAATTCCTACGGGCTACTAGTTCGGAGGCCACTGCTGCAGAATATCTTTTTACCTTAGAGGGAGTATTTGGCAGCACAGAAACCGGAGGTGACCTATTATGGAAATTTAAGTCAGCTAAACAGTAGAGAAAGGTGAAATTGTCTGCTTTTGTTACCTGGATAGAAAGGGCTTTGCAGACGGCCCACCAGAAAGGGGGAGTGCCTACCAAAGAGTTAAACCAGCTCAGATTAGACCACATATTGAAGATAGCAAGATTTTCAAACGTAATACTACTGAAGCTCAAGTTGCAAGACAGAAGGACCATTCCTCCAGAGTACTGCCATTTGATGAGATAGATCTGTGAGATTGAAACTGATGACGAGGGCTGGGAACCCTATGTTGAGCCTGTGAACCCTTGTCAGATCCCTGAAAAGAGTGAGCCAGATGAGGCTCAACAGTTGAGAGGTTTAATTAAGGAATTGACTGAGGCATACAGAGAACCAGATCTGTATCAGGCTCCCCCTGAGCCTAAAAGTGGAGTGGGAGTGCATATTGTTTCCCCTGAGACCCAGCTTGAGGGTAACCTGAGAACAGAACTACGGGACATAAGAGAGAAGGTAGGGGAGCTGCAAAGGGCTGCCCTCACCCCCAATAGAAGTGGAGATCCAGAAGCCCAATGGTATAATCCCCCAGTTCAAGAAGAGCCCCACAGGGCTCCAGAGGTGCCCCAACAGAAAACAGACCCCTTCCCTCCAAAGACACTAGAGACATTAAGTTCTGCTACCGTTGTGGAGAGGATGGACAGTTTCAGTCTGCTTGTCACCTACCAGAGAACTTGAGAAAAGTTACCAACAGGTTAGTGGCCTGGCATCACAGAACCTATGCCCGGTCACCAGGGGGAGCCACCCAGAAATGTTTTGTCACCAGGGCCAATGCCCAATCAACATCCCAATCCATGCCACCAGAATGGTCTGAAGTGGTGGGTCCCCCATGGAGACTACTGTGAAAGTGAATGGAGTACCCACAAGAGCTGTGTTAGACAGTGGCTCCCAAGTGACAATTATGTTCCAGAACTGGTATCAGAAGCATTTGTCCAACGTACCCCTGCAACCATTGGAAGGACTACATGTTTGGGGTTTGAGTGAAAAGGCCTACCCCTACTCTGGCTATATCTGAATTTGGTTGTCCTTTCCCACCTCTGTGGCTGGAGTGGAAGATCAAGTGGAGACCTTGGCATTAGTGTGTCCCCCTACCGGACTGTATGACGGGGTTCCGTTACTGATTGGAACTAATGCACATATGTTTGGGTGGCTGGCACAGTTGTGTTATGAAAATCAGGGGTGCAGGACTGGTAGGCTCTAAGAATTCTGGCCTTGATCCGCAGGGCCTAAGATGCCCAGAAGGATGCTGACAGAATGGAACCAGAGGAACCGGTTGGAGTTGTCTGGAAAAAGGATCCTGACTCTCTGATTTTGGCACCAAATGCCCAGTGTATCCTACTGAGAGAGGTTCGTATAAAAAAGGATGTCAAGAATAAAATATTAATGCTGGATGCACCAGGAGATGGAAAATTGCCAGAGGGACTGCTGGTCAAGCCAAGTATTCTGCCTGCTAGAGCCCATGCTTTTGCCAGAAGAGTAATGATTCAAGTTCATAACGTGTCTGACAGGGAGATTCCAGTAAACAGAGGTTGCACCCTGGCTAATGTGCATTGTGCGGATACTGCTGTGCTACCCAGTAACAAGAGTTTGGAAAAAAGTGATAGAGTAACACCTGACTTGTTTGATTTCGGTGACTCTCCATTGCCAGCTGAATGGAAAGCGAGGATCAGTGAGAAGCATGCCCAAAGGGATGAGATGTTTTCTTTGAAGGAGTGAGATGTAGGCTGCGTACAGGGGGCTGAGCACCATATCCGGCTGCATGATGATAGGCCATTTTGTGAGAGGTCTCGACGCCTGGCACCTGCTGACATAGACGATGTGAGATGACATCTGCAAGAGATGCTAGCTGCAGGTGTAATACAAGAATCCAGAAGCCCACATGCTTCCCCCATTGTGGTAGTAAGGAAAAGTAATGGGACAGTAAGGATGGGCATAGATTATCACACTTTAAACTGGTGGACTATCCCTGATCAGTATACAATGCCATGCATTCAAGATGCTTTGGACTGCCTGAATGGTAGCAAGTGGTTTTCTGTGCTGGATCTTTGCAGCGGGTACTGCCAGATCCTGAATGCCCAGGAAGACCGTGAGAAGATGGCCTTTATCTGCCCGCTGGGTTTCTATGAGTTCATGAGGATGCCTCAGGGGATTTCCAGTGCTCCAGCCACTTTTCTACAATTGATGGAGTGTGCAGTGGGGGACATGAATCTATTACAGTGCCTGGTGTATTTGGATGATGTTATTGTGTTAGGCAGCTCACTGAGGAACATGAGGGCAGATTGTTCAAGGTGTTGGACTGACTGGAAGACTTTGGCCTGAAGTTGTCCATCGATAAATATAAATTCTTCCAAACATCCATAAAGTATGTGGGACACATAGTTTCCAATGAAGGGATAGAGACAGACCCGAGTAAAGTTGAGGTCCTGACCACCTGGCCACAGCCCCACAATCTAAAAAAACTGCAAAGATTCCTGGGTTTCTGTGGCTACTATCGGCGTTTCATCAAGGACTATTCAAGAATGATCTGCCCTTTACTTAATCTTACTCAAGGGTACCCTCCAACCCACAAAAAATACAAAAAGTCAACTTCCCTTGATACTGAGAGAGTGTATTTCTGTCCAAATGAAGTATTTGGGGCCCGATGGACACCTGATTGTGAGGCTGCTTTTCATGAGATTATATATCAACTTACCCACACTCCTGTTTTGGCCTATGCAGATCCAACAAAACCTTATGTCCTGCACACTGATGCTAGCTTGCAAGGGTTGGGGGCTGTGTTGTACCAGGAACATGAGAATGGTCTGAGACCAGTGGCTTTTGCCAGCAGAAGCCTGACTCCTTCCGAAAAGAACTATCCGGCACACAAGTTAGAATTCCTAGCTCTGAAGTGGGTCATTGTGGACCAATTCCATGAATATTTGTGTGGGGCTAAGATACTGGTAAAGACTGACAACAATCCCTTGACTTATGCTCAGACTTCAGCTAAACTGGATACCACTGGCCACAGGTAGTTCTCTGCATTATCCACATACAATTATGCTGTCGAATACAGAGCCAGCCTGAACCACATAGATGCTGATGCTCTCTCCTGGAGGCCTGCTCCTCAAAATGACTGAGTCGGACTATCAGAACCTGATATTTGAGCACTCTGCCAGAAGTTTGACCGAGAGGAGCCAGCGGTCCCAGACCCAGTGAACTGTTTGGTGGATTTTTTGAGGCCCTCTGAGAACTGCATACCTGCTGCTTATTGCCACTTCTCTGCCTTAGACATTTGTGCTTTGCCTCAATTCGACAATGACAGTATTAAGCAGGCTCAATCCCGATATCCCATGATCAAATCAACTTTAGAAGCCCTCTACACAAGGAAAGATGTGTCCAAATTATGTTCCACTGACTTGAGAACTGCACTGTTATACAAGGAAGGTCCTAAGTTAAAACTGATCAATAGACTGTTATACAGAGAAACAGTAGACAGAGAGGGACAAATAGACAAGCAACAGCTAGTTTTGCCCACTGCCTTTTGAGACTTGGTGCTGAGATCCCTGCACAACCACATGGGGCACCTTGGCATAGACAGGACACTTGACTTGGTAAGATCCATATTTTATTGGTCTAAAATGGGGGCTGATGTCGAGCAACACATTAGAAA
The DNA here is from genome assembly GCA_016271365.2 of Neoceratodus forsteri. Classification (NCBI taxonomy): domain Eukaryota; kingdom Metazoa; phylum Chordata; order Ceratodontiformes; family Ceratodontidae; genus Neoceratodus; species Neoceratodus forsteri. Next base: position 402,946,432 of record CM057455.1, read on the forward strand.
TTGTAGTCGCTGCTTACAGAGGAAAGCTTTGCCACAGAAGGCTGCCCCTCTGGTTAACATCACCACCAGCACCCCCATGGAACTGGTCTGTATTGACTTTCTGAGTTTGGAGCCAGATCAAAGAAATATCAGTAATGTGCTTGTGGTCACTGATCATTTCACCCGATATGCCCAAGCTTTTCCCACCAGGGACCAGAAGGCATCCACTATGGCCAAGGTGCTTACAGAAAACTTCTTCATTCACTATGGGGCAGAACAAAGAATCCATTCTGATCAAGGGCGGGATTTTGAGAGTCATTTAATCAAAGAGATGATATCTCTGTGGAGAGTTCGAAAGTCCAGAACCACCCCTTACCATCCACAAGGGGATCCACAGCCTGAACATTTCAACCGCACTCTGCTAGATTAGCTGGGCACCCTCCACCCTAAGGACAAGCCTAGATGGAGCCAACAAATCAGCACCTTGGTATATGCCTACAACTGCACCAAAAGTGATGCCACTGGGTTCTCCCCCTACCACCTGATGTTTGGAAGAGAAGCTTGACTGCCGGTAGATGTATGTTTTGGAGTTTCCCTTGATGGGGTTCGAGCGGATAATCATTTACAGTATGTGCAAAAGTTAAAGGCCCAATTAAATCATGCGTATCAATTGGCTCAAACCATGGCTGCCAAAAGAAATCTGGCCAACAAGGAAAGGTATGACAAAAAAGTAAAAGCACTGTAACTCCAGGAAGGGGGATCGGGTGTTGCTGAGAAATCTGGAACTGCATGGCAAACATAAGATTGCTGATAGGTGGCACCATCTCCCCCACATTGTGGTAGGCAAACTAGATGATCTGCCTGTATACAAAGTAAGACCTGAAACTAACTCGAAAAAAGTAAAAATCATTCATAGAAATCATTTACTGCCCATTGACCAAATCTTGATTGAGTCTGAGCCCACAGAAAATGCTACCTCTGGACCAGTGACTAGAGCTGCTGCAAAGCAAAAACAAAGAAAGGCTGCTCCTACCAATGTTGAGTTACAGTGTTCCTCACCAATAGCCCCAATTGAACAGGACTGTCAGTCCATGTCAGAGGAAAGTGAGTACAGCCTTGAATACTACCCTTCTTACGACACTGAGTCAATTGTTTAGGGGCAATCCCCTAGCCAGTTCTGGAGAAGAAGCTGGGCCTTATGGACTGTCTAAGCTCCCAGCTTTGTCCTTGGAGCCAATGCTCCCTGAAAGTGAAGTGTCAAGTTTTGATTCGGATGACCTAGAATCGCTGCGCATGGTGGAATTTTATGATCTGCCAGAGGAAGGGAATGTTCAACTGGAACAGACTGGTGATATATCAGAGCAAGAGGAGTATTTTGAGTGCCCGGATCATTTACTGACAGTGTCACAAAACTCTCCCTGTGAACTAAGTGTTGTGGACTCAGAGATTACCACTCCTGGAGCTGAAAGTGCCCCAACTTCTAGCCCCTCTACCCAATGGAAGTTCCTCTGATGAGTAAAGACACTGCTGAAAGTGGGGATCAAAACACAGAGACTGTCACTGTTCCCCCTAGAAGCACTGGTCGAGCTGTGAAACCTGTGGTACGTTTAAGCTATGAGTCCCTTGGCAGACCCATGGACCTGCCTCTTAATGTGGTCCATAAGGGAGTGTATGTGACCCCAAGCTCCTTGCCCAAACTGAGCCTGGGAGATAATTCCAGATTACTTGTCTTGCCCTCTGAGTATGGTACCCCTGCCCCATCCTGCCCCAAGGTAGCTGATAGGGAAGGGTCCCCTCTTTTCCAGTTTCATGTGCAGGTAGTGGTGACCTGATGCTGGAATGTTATTGTATATGTAATGTGGTAACCTGTAGTAAGCTTTGAAATGTGGAATAACTGCATAAAACCAAGAGTTAATATGTGATGTGATTTAAAGGATGCAAATCTAACTGTTAGTGATGTAAATATATTTAGTGAGCACTTTAAACTGTTATAATGGTATCTACTTGACATGGATGCCAAGTTCTTTTCAGGCCAGGAAGGGTGTAACCCCCCCCCCACAAATGGGGGTTCCTAAAAGCCTCCTAGGAGCTTGCTTAAGTGCTCCCCTTGCCTGCTGGCTTTCGGCATTTAAGCCTTTAAAATGGCACTGTGAGTGCTAGTAGAGCCTCCACATACTGTCTCTTTAAGAGCAGACTGCTTGCAGACTTAACTAATTCTTTTCCCAGGGGGCTGGTGTTTCCCTGCTCAAATTCCACCTGAACTGCGGAGTAATCGCTCCTTTTTTCGGTCGCTGAAAGCGCAAAGGGGGCCCATCTGAAAGATATAACTGTTAGCCTGTAATCAGCTAAAGTATTAGTAATATTGTAGTTTGTCTAACCTGCCTTTATTGCAGATGGGACTTTGTGTGTGTTGCCCTCCATTTTGCACCTAAACTGCTGTGCTGGGCCAATGGGATTAGGGGAGCTATAACATGGAGACTGTTTGGACCAACCAGAATTTGGACTCTCCTGGAAGCCGGCTTACAATGGGAACGTATAGCTAATAATTCTGGGAAGAGTAGTTTTGGACCTTGGCACCTTTTTTGCACCAACTGAGAGAGATTTGGAATGATTGACAGCTGAGTCCACCAACTGGATTGGGTGGCGCCCGAAGGGAATGCTCTGCCTTGTGACTGGGAGGTCAGATCAGCTGTGACCGTGAGGAGAGAAGGAGGTCTGTGCTTCTTCGGAGTATAGTTTCGCTCGGGAAGCACGAGAGAGGCCATGCAGTCGATCGGTTGCTGTTGCAAGCTTGAATCAGACTGAATCTGAGGTGTCTGAAAGGAAGTAAGGCTGAAACCTGGTAACCAGGCTCACCCTGTAGAAGACTGGAGAAACTGCTGAATAGCGCTCGGTCTGTCAGGAACTGAAGCTGCTGTGTTTACTCCAGGGTATTTGCAGTAAGTGCGACTGGGACCTAGGAGCAGCTGCCTGGTATAGTAATTTCCTTTACATATAAATGTGTTGAATGCTTGTGAGGGATAGCTATTCCAATTCTTTTTTTCACCGTGCGGTGTAAGCTGAAAGCTGAACTGAATCTAATTGGACTAAATCCGTCTACTAGTCAAAGCAGTTGGGCCTGGCCAGTAGAATCTCATCTCCATGCCTTGTTTGTCTGACAATCCAGAACAACCATCTGCATCAGGTTCTCAGCTTGGGGTAGTGTGAGTACAAATCAGGGCATTCCCCTGTGACCTGTTAGCAATCACCAGTGTGTCATCTAATTTTCTCTATTGCATTTCTTCAAGGACTGAGCCATCCGGCTCCGGATTACAATTGGGTGTTGTGCATATCTTTTGCTACAGGGCCTTATCCATCTGCACCCACCGGCCAACCCAGGGCAACAGACCTGGCTAGCCCTCCCCCAACCTGGGTACCCAGAGTGTGACTTTTATGGCCCTATACAAGTGCACAGTACTGTGATTTAATTCTACCAATCAGCTTGATCTCCCCCTCCCGTGTTTCATTCCCCTTAAATAAACCAGATTTGATGTTATTGACTTTAAACTGTCTGAAGTGTCAGTACCTACATAGCAGGCATTATATTGGTTTGTGTATGTTGATTAACCTTATTTTAGAGGGGGTCCTCAGAGACAAGCTTCAGAATCAGTCTCGAGGGTAAGAGGTACCTTATGATTGAACTGGGTGTACATGTGGGGCATTGGTACTGTAATTCCTGAGCATTGTGTGGATCATTAGATGGATTAGAAGGGGGTCTCAGTGTCCCAGAGGACTGTGACCAAACTAGACCAACCATCACAAACCCTGACCTCTGGGTGGAGGCACCCACCATAGAATCTAGGCCCCTCAACCTGTTGGTAGTTCAGCAGGCAGGGGTAGTAGCCCTTGGGATAGCGCCACCTGGGGGTTACACTAGTAGTACCCATTTTATGAGTGCAATAACACACTCCGAGGTGTGAGTTATCTCCTGATAAGAGCACGCCTAGGTGCAAAAGGCACTCGGTGCAAGTGCCTCGTGCCTCATAACACACCTAGACATGCTCTTATCAGGAGATAACCCACACCTTGTCATGTGTTATTGCTTTCATAAGGCACTTGCCCTAGCTAATCAGGACCCAGTATTTTCCCTACCCATTTTATAAATAAACTGACTGCACAGTTTTGTGCTGAGATAGCCAATAACCCTTTCAGACTATGTAACATCCATATGGCAGTCCACAGGCAGACCAGAGAGAGCATAACATGATGGAGTTTCTTTGAAGAAATTTAGTTTAGTTTATGCTGTGAAATGCACTGTAAAAATTCATAATGTACTGAATGTTTAATCCATAAAAATTATAATAAAGTAAGAGTATTTTATGTGGACTTAAATTTAAGAGTTTGTATAAGACCTATAGAGGCCATTCAGAAACAAAACTTTGCCTATTAGCATTATTGCTTGCATGTGACGTGGAAGTAAATCCAGGGCCACCAAAAATGTACCCAAATTACAATCCATCATACAACTGCTCAGAGTCTTTTACCAAAAATATGAGTTGCGAATTTGGACTTCTTAAATGAAACCAACAGCATTTGGAATATCTGACACCTGTCTGGATGTGAAAATTGTGGAGGTGGATATAGTTACTGTATATCAGGTTATAAATAATTTAAAATTATAGGAATTGGGGGGGTTATTATACAGTATGTGAGTGATGCTTTGGGACCCTGTAGTTTGAAACAGAAATTTGGTATGAAGGGAACTGAAAGGCTGTTGGTGGAGGTAAAAAACATTTAGCCTAATTATCAGTGCTGTTTACTCACCCCACATATAAAATCATTACTATTTGATGAACTGGCATGTTATCTGGAAAATTTGGTTAAGTTGGACCACTTAGTAATAGCTGTGGATTTTAACACCTATTTGGGAAGTCCAAGGGGGAATAGATTGCACATGGCTTTCAGTCTATTAAATGTATCATATTATCAGAATTTACACAAGGATTAGAAATAGAGGCGACACAAACAATTTGACTGATTTCATCTTCATTTTGAAAAATGTTAAAACAGGAGAGGAGTTGTGGGCGAATCCTCATTTGGAGATGACTATGACATTAATTGTAGAATTGGAGTGTGTAATGGAGGTTGAAAATATCCCTTATACTGTAATGTGTTTAGATCCTTCAGAAACTTCAGTAGGCTGGCCTTCCTGAATGACTTATCAATGGTTAGATTCGATTGACTCAGTTTCATACCAGAGGTTGATGATGCGATTTATATTTTTGGTTTTTGAGTTCTCATTAGTATGTGATCGACATGTGCTGTTTTTTCTCTGTGAGAAGAAAGTGAAAAACGTATGTCATGGATAACTGGACAAATTCTAAAAAAAAGTTTAAATTAGGACTAGATTATGAAGGAAGGTGAGGAAATCAAACCGGGATAGTATGTGGGGTGCTTACAAAAAAATTAGGAATATAAAGGTGGCAGAATAAAAATATTTTAAAGATACATTTGAAATGGTGGCTAGTTCCAGATATTTTTGGAAATTAATAAAGCTGCTTTAGTCTCCATGTAGGTCTAATAACCTCTTATCTTTAGAGGTGGTAAGTAATGTGATTTCATATCTTAATCAAGTAGCAAAAGCCATGAAAACATTTTTTACCTCTATCCAAACGTAGGCAATATTGGAGGCAATGACTACAAGAAAAATGGAAGTCAGCATGTTGAGTCAAAAGTGTTAGGGACCTTTTAAGTTAATTAAGATGAAAGATGTCTGGAAACAATTAATGACAACAAATACATCAAAGCCTGGTGGACTGGATGGGGTTGGAGCCAGGTTGCTAAGTGAGTGTGTGGATATAATTGCAGCACATCTGACAAAACTTTTAAATAAAAGTCTTTGCTTTGATTCCTTCCCAGATGCATAGAAAACAGCTAGTACTGTATAGGTACATAGTGGTATCAATCTCTTGGAAGTGAATAATTATCAACCCATAACTTTACTTTCCCTTCTTTCTAAGATTTTGGAGAAGGATGTCTACAAGCACATTTTTGAATATTTGAACAGTCGTGATCTGTTCTTGCCCTTACAGTCTGGATTCAGTCCACTCGACACAGATGGCATTGCTGGATTTCAAGGGCATCATCTCCTGTGCACGTGATCAAATCATACAAGTACTTGGGTCTTTGGTTTGATTTCGAGTTAAAGTTTGATGATCATATAAACAGACATTGTGTTAAAGTTTCATAAAAATCTGTTTCTATAGGAGACATAAATTATGTAAGACTAAAGAAACAGAAAAGCAGCATCATCAGTCATACTACCAGTTTTGAATTATAGCAGTGTAGTCTATGTACAGTAATGGCTGGAAAGAGGAGCCTTCAAGTATTGATAGACTACAGTACCACATTGCAAAATTTGTTACAGGTTTCACAGGTCCACCTGCACTGCTGATGTGCCATTGTTACATTTGCTTTTTGAAGCAAATTGAAAATCTGAGAAAATTTGGTGGGAAAGGCATTTCAGGCACTTTTTATATAAATATATGATGGGTCTGGTCCCATCCTATTTTCTAGCTAAAATGACCCAGGTTTTCTCAAAATACACACTTTGAGGAGTGGTTGGCAGGGAAGTCAATTCCCAAAAACAAGATCAAGATTTGCTATGATGTCATATAGTTTTATTCCTACATCAGCCTGGAATTCATTGCCACCGAAACATAGAATGTGACTGCAAATAAGGACCGCTTGGCCCACCTAGTCTGCCCATGTTCCTACCTAACAGATAAGATGTAGATCCTAGTTAACCAACAGCTTACTTCCTCCTACCCCCCACTAGGACTGCCTTATGTCTGTCCCGTATAGAAACCATATAGAAAACTACACAATTTAACCACCTACAGCAGTTTTAAAGTAGTTCATGCAATATGGCTCAAATTTGAATGTGTTTGAACTTGGATAATTTTTACATTTATAATTTTATTGTATATGTACTGTATGTATATTTTTATTGTAAATTTAATTGATCATGCACAGGATGGTCCTGAAAATAGACTTGTGCCTAGTACCCTATATTGCTGAAATTTAAATAAATCCAAATTGTATTTCAAATAGTCACAATTGTTTTAAGATTTGAATAGCTTATCATTATCTTTGGTTCAACGTCCGACTTTGCATTATTCAAAAAACAATTTAAATCATTACCTATTAAGCAAAAATGTATGTAAATTATTTTAACTCATTGTTATTTTTCATTGTATATGTGTAATTTATGATCTTTTGTTTAATTTTATGTATGTTTGTCATTGGACGCTTGTGAAAACATGCAATTTTGCTTGTGCGCCTTTCCAGTATAAAAGAAAACAACAACAAATGCAATGGAATGAAGTTCCTGTCTCATAGCATGTTTAAAAATTGATAGACTAATCAATTTCCTTTGCTTTGGGACAAGGCATTCCATGCTGTTGGCATGTAGTAATTGGTAAACATACTTCCATAATGATTGTAAATCTTTTGAATTATTAAACCCATATTTATCAGTTTATGTCTCAAACTAAATCATGCCATCTCTTATCAAAGCTGTAAATGATAGCTACAGAGCATATCTTTCTGTTTATTTTTCAAAGTAAAAAACAGAGTACTGTAGCTGCATTCCTGAAATCTATGGTTTATCAACAGACAATGTTAATTAATTCAATGGGAAGCCATCAGTGTGTGTTATGTTTGTGCAACTGCTGTCATACATGTCTCATGTCGTTCCTTGCTTTCCCACCTTCAATAGAGGTGCTGGGAGAAGGGTCTCGAGACTAAAGAAAAAGTCATAGCTAAAGAGCCATACCAGAGGCAGAGCACTGGAGACAGCGAAGGGGAGGGGAGGCTGTATAGGAAAACACAATGAGAAGAGAGCTGATGGATTGCAGGGGTTTTAAGTAGTTGGGAAGGAGGAGGGGTCTGGAGCCCCCCCCCCCGAACCACAATGTAAACCTTTCAATTCAATGGAAGGCTGCCAGTGTGTCTTGTTTGTGCAATTGTTGTGATACTTTGGATTGTCTCTTTTTCTGGATTTCCACTCTTGGTAGCGGTACCAGGAGATTAGTCTCAAGGCTAAAGAAAAAGTTATAGCTAAACAGCCAAATGTTTAAAGTGAGATGTAACATTACCCACCTCCTCCAACTCATGGAATAGACCCAATATCACAGAGGAGAGGAAAAAATAACTTATGTAGAGGAAACCTCAGGGGACCCATAGTTACTGGGTTAGCCTTCCCTCCATGCTTAGAATTGAAGAGGCTACTGTAGTTGTTGATAAACATGATGGAGTTCTGCAGTTGATTCTCTGATATAGATGTTTAAAGCAACATGATATCCAATGACCCATAACTTGATTGCATGAGCAGGAACATTCTTTAGGAATGCTGAGGTAGCTGCTAATATTCTACCTGAATAGCCATAACAGGAAGAGGCATCAGGATTCAAGCAAGACTCTAGTGTTCCAGCATGGAGGATGAACATCTTAAGGGCATTAACAAGGTGAAACAATCTAACATATTTCAATATAAGAAAAATAGCAGGACAATAGGACACAGCATGGGATTAGAGGGAGACCGATTAAGGTGGAATGTGAGGAAGTTCTTTTTCACAGAAGGGGTGGTGGATGCATGGAACAGCCTATCTCAGGAAGTGGTGGATATGAATACAGTGCAGGGCTTCAAATAGGCATGGGGCAGGCATAAGGGAGCAATAAAGATGAGTATGAATAGATAGGCCATTGACAGAGTACAGGCCTATGGCACATTCATAAGGTAGAAAAAATGGGCATACTGGATGGGCCTTGTGGTCCTTATCTGCCGTCAACTTCTATGTTTCTATGTTTCTGTGAACCAGGATGTAGTAAGGACACAGAGCACAAAAGAGGATGAAAAGAGTTTGGCTGTCTGTCTGTGGATTGCAGCATACTGAAGACTGATTACGGCATCAGGTTGAGCAAGTTGCAAATAAGAGACATGGGTCATGATTTTCAAAGGGGTTAGAATGGTGTCAGGGACTTGTGACAAAAGATTTTAATACAATGGGTGACTTGTATCAAAACTTGTGGCAATCGCAATTTTCAAATGCATCCTGCATTAAATCCTGAAGCAGCAGCTCCACAGCCCCCTTGCATTGTGGTTGTGTCAAACAATTCTATGCGCCATGCTGCAAGGGGGCTTGTACCATGGCAGGGCTGTAACAGCCCCAATTTTGTGATTTTGCAAGCCTCGCCATGGATGCAGCAAGGCACACCACTTAGACTAGCAATGAGGTGGTCCAAATGGAGTGTGCCAGTGGAAGGGAGTCCGACATTGGGCTGCCAGGGGCAGAAGAGCATGGGAGGTGGCAGAGGAGGAGTCAGGGAGACATCTGGGTATTAAAGGGAGTGCTGTGGCACCTCGTGGGGTGTGTTTGCTTTTGTATGTATTTCCATATTGTCTATCGATACCTATTATAGTACTGCAAAGTACTCTACCTATGAATTATACTGTACAGGGAAAGGGGGCATCCAGGAACAGAATGTGAAGCTGCCAGGGCTGTGCCCTCACGCTACCATGTCACATTCTGTCACAGGAATCTCCCCCCCCCCATAGAGTATAATTCATAGGTACAGTACTTTGCGGGACTTTAATAGGTATTGATAGACGACACCGAAATACATACAAAAGCAACTGCACCCCACCGGGTGCACAGCACTCCCTTGAATACTCAGCTGCTCTCCCAACTCCACTTATGCCACCTCCCATGACCCTTCTGACCCCATCTGCTCCTATTCAGCACAGTCATTAAAATCCCCTCACCCATCCCAGCTCCTCTAGTGTTGCACCGGGTGGGAGGAACGGATTCCTGTGGCATTTCCTGCAGGTGCTCCAACTGTTTGGTGCAGATGTTAGCTTCTGGCAAACGCAAGGAGTTTGGTGCCAGAACCCTGATTTTCTAAAATCAGGCACATGTCCCTGATGCATCCTGAGTTTGCTGCAGCCCTGAAGTGACGCAACATGTGTAGCCATAAGGGCTCATCAAAAAATCAAGCCCACGGACTCCTCTGTTGAGTCTGTCAGTTTCCGATCTTGGAAAGGTGAGGAAGATATGGTCCAATGATGCTTTCTGTAATCCAATATTAGTAAATTGGATGACTGGATCAAAAACTAGAAAAAGAAGATGGGGATTCTCCAGGTCACAAATCAGAAGGGAAGTTGCAGGCAGGAATTGTTTACTGGAGTTGGATGAAGCAATTATAATTTTCAGCCTTGGGCAGGCATGTCATTTGATTTTTAATGAAAAACCAGTTTGAGTGTGCTTCTGGACAGTGACTACAACCATGTAGAAGAGTACAAGATGGTGCACAGCAGGGTGTTTCATTAAAAGTATTGCAAATGAACTATGTGGCAAAAAACTATGAAATTGCCTCATTTATCTATAACACTTCTTGGTGCATAAAAGACAGGTTGTAAAGTGGTTGTGCGAGTTGTGGTGGAAATAGCAGGTAGACAGGTATGTTGATGGTTAAGGACATATGACACCCAGGTGGGAGAAGGAGCCACAGACTGCACACATCGAGCCTGTTGACTAGCAAAACATTTCAAAATAATTTGTTCTCAATGATGCATAGCAGTGCCCTAAATGTTACCTTGATAGGTAAGCAGCTGTTTCTGCTAAAGATTTAGGATTAAAATAATAATGAGTACCACCATATCAAATTGCAAGAAATATAGAAACATAGAAGTTGTTAGCAGATAATAGCCTCCAGGCCCACACAGTCTGCCCAGTTTTCCTACTTATACTGGCCCTGCAGGTCCCTTCCCCTGTTTAACTTCCAAGATCCCCTTGTATTTATCCCATGCGTTCTTAAATCCTGTAACCCCCAACTACCTCTGCTGGTAGGGTGTTCCATTTGTTCACCATCCTCTCTGTGAAGAAGTTCTTCCTCACATTTCCTCTGAACCTCCTCTCCTCCTCCAACTTCATATTGTGCCCCCCTTATCCTTGAGCATTATTTTCTTTAGAAAATGTTACCCTCCTGTATCATGTTCTTTTCTGTGAGGTACTTGAATGTTTCAGTCATATCCCCCTTTCCCTCCTTTCTTCCAGGGAGCACATCTTTAATTCCTTCAGCCTTTCCTCATATGATATTTGACGCAGGCCCCGCACAATTTTGGTTGCCCTTTTCTGAGCTGCCTCCACCCTGTTAATGTCCTTTCAAGGATGTGGTCTCCAAAACTGGACACTGTATTCAAAGCGTGGCCTCACTAATGATCTTTATAGCGGGATTATTACCTTCTTCCTTCTGCTGGTGAGTTCCCAGCCTATGCTTCCCAGCATCCTGTTATCTTTCCTGTCTGCCTTGTTATACTGTTTCTTCAGGTCATCAGAGAAGACTACTCACAAGTCCCTTTTCTATTCTGAGTCTGCTATTACCTCCCCTCCCTGGTGGTATGCTGTCTCCTCATTTCTGCAACCCATGTGCATTATATTCCACTTTTTTGCATTGAACCCCAGCTGCCAATCAATTGACCATTCCCCCAGCTTTTTTATATCACTCCTCATTCTATCCACCCCACCTTCCCAGAGCATTGACTCTGTTGCAGAGTTTTGTGTCATGCATGAACAGGCATGCTTTCCCTTCTAGACACTCTGCAATGTCACTGATAAAGACATCGAAGAGGATTGGGCCTAACACTGATCCCTGTGGAACCTAGCTGGTCACTCTGCCTACTCCAGCATCTATGTCGTTTACCACTATCCTCTGAGTCCTATTGCCTATTGCTCATTGAGAGCAAGAACAAGATAGAAGTTGGAGTCTAGGTCTACATGCCTTGATGACAGTGCCTCAAATATAACTTCTCAGTATTTGGAGAAGGCTGTAATGAATTCTGGCGCAGTGAATTATTTAGTAGCTACAGGTCATTAGCCTTTTAATCCTATCAATACGTCATCAGAAGAAACTTATCCTAATTTCTTTGGTTTCATGAGACAATAAAACAGGCTATGAAAGTAGTGCCCTTCCCTTTGATATCATCTTCTCTGACATGATCTGAAACCAGAATCGTAGGACAAGCAGAAATTGGCAACTGAATCAGTGAAGTGTGTAGTAACTGGGGCAGTTGCATGGAAACCCATTGATGGAGCTGATGAATGAGATAACATTGAGAGTGAAGGTGCCAATGGATCCATAACAGCTGGTTGAGAGACAGAGAGCTCCAGGAACTCTTAAGGGAACTGGAGCAAATCTGAGATTTAAAAGGAGTAGTGACAGAAACAGGATTAGCTGACATAGCAACCACATGATGTTAAACACTTTCTGCTTTAGCAGTAGCAGAGAAAGGGGACTCAGATTGTGGAGGTTGACCACAAGCATGGGAACAGTCCATTGTTAACATCCTGCCACGTTTGGGCATGGCCTTACTATGAATAAGATGAAGAGATAAATCTTCTTGCTCCAAAGGAATCAGTGGATTGATCCTTATGTAATGACATGACAGCTATACATAACAAAACAAAACAAATGAAAGGCTCATGGTGAATCCTGTCCCAAGTAGATAACTGATAAGGGTTGATGACCACCAGTGTCCTGAGAAATGCTTGACAGTAAGACCCAGTTCCAGGTATAGGCATTGTCTAAGCACACAGCAGCACTATTGTGCTTTCCAAGGCCTCTGATTACCATTATGATACTTATCTGGGAGCTCTGAGACTGCAATCTGCAAAAAAAATTAAAAGTAGAGGACCAGCACCCACCAAAGCATAGCATAGACTGCCTGGTGGAGACTGACACCAGGAAACTGGAGCTGCTGCTGTAGAGCTGCAAGATGAGACAACTTGATAGTAAGCAGAGGAGAAAATGAATTAGAAGCACAATGGCAGAAGACAGCTGAGAATGAACAAGAAAGATGGAGCTAGGAGTAGATCATCAAAGAGGACAACAGAAAGCAGAAGAACAACAAGGAACATAACAGTGGTAGGTGCTGCAACAAAAAACAAAAGCCCAAAAAATGCAAAGGGAAACTGAGAGGGACAGCTAGCCAGAGCAGAAGGAGAGGCAGGCAACACAATCACTGAACAAAGGAGAACAGGCAGGAGAGCACAAGGGGAAGTAAAATGAGGAACACAGGAAGCCTCAGAACAGTGGCAAGACAAGCAGAGCTGGTGACCTAGGAAGTGGAGCGGCACTGAAGAAGCAGAGACAAGGACAGGGACAGGCAGGAGTGAGAGAGAACAGAAAAGTGGGGGGTGGGCAGAAAGCTGCCAGAAAAGGAGGGGAGAGGCTGGCAGAGCCACAAAGACAAGGAGGGAGGACATACTGTAGGAGTAAAACAAAAAAACACAGGAAAGGAGCATGGGGGCAGCACAAAAAGGGGGAGCAAGTGAAGTAATAAGACAAACAAAAGAGAAAAAAGAGGCAGGAGCAGGAGGGGCCCAAAAAGTTGAAACCATGAACAAAACAAGAAAAAACACAGGCAGCAGACAGGAGCCAAGTGGAATGAAAGATGAATATGGGGAAAACACTGGGAAGGGAGTTAATGGATTGTGAGGGTTAAAAGTAGTTGAGAAGGGGCAGAAGTCTGGCTGCCCTGTGACCCAAAGGGTAAACCTTTCAATTATTTTAGTTCCATTTGGCTAATATTTTTTGTCAAGGTAGCTTCACCTGCATAAAATTCTTCAAACATGATCTCTGTGTATTATTGCTTTCATAAATATATTTTCTGAGCATTCTGGACACACCATGCTCAACCATGACTAACCATGGTTTGTCCAGGTGGTCAAAAAAGCATGAGATAGCAACCAACATTGCTTACTGTATTTGCATATTAGAATGTAGTATGTGACACTTTAATATAGTCACAATAATTGTGTTTAATGTATGAAGAAAAAATGTGGTTTACACAAAGAAATGAATTACTTGTGCATAAAATTCAATAACACTCATATCTTAGTACTACTACACCTTCTCCCAGAACATCACCTTGAATTTTGCTGGAGGTGTTCTGAATGGGTGCATAACCTGGGAGTGGTACTTAATGATGGGCTGACCCTTCGCCATCAGGTGTCAGCAGTCATTAAATCTGCATTTTACCATCTTAGAAACATTGCCAGGGTGAAGCATTTTGTTCCGTCCAGCGATTTACCTGTGTTGGTACACACCTTTGTGACCTCATGCCTTGACTACTGCAACTCCCTGTACCTGGGGCTTCCTGGGGTTGATATCTGCTGCCTGCAGCTAGTGCAGAACGCTGCTCTGAGGTTGTTGACAGGGGTATCTAGAAGGACACACATTACCCCTGTGCTGCACGATCTGCACTGACTGCCTATACAGTGGCAGATAACCTTTAAAGTAGGTCTTCTGACCTTTAAAGCCCTGCACGGACTTGGCCCTGACTACTTGAAAGAGCTTCTGATTCCTTACTGCCCTGTACGACAGCGCCGTTCAGCTGACAAGGGATTGCTGGAGGTTCTGAGGGTTATATTGAAGTCTTCTGGGGCCAGGGCTTTTGTGGCTCCAACCCGCTGGAATTCTTTGCCTTGCAGGCTTAGGGAATGCATGAACGTGGAGTCCTTTAAGTGGGACTTTAAGACCTATTTGTGGAAGATGGCTTTTATGATTTGAGGTTGCTGAGATTACTGATTTTATATGTATATTTTCTGATCTTATCATTCATTTGTACAGTGCCTTGGTGCTTGAAAGATGCTTAATAAATAAAGTTTTATTATTATTATTAAACACTTCAATTTTATAGTGGTATAAGCACACATTAGGCCATTCTATCAGTTATTCATGAAGAGAAACTCCAGTGGAAACAGGAACACCAGTAGCAATGGGCAAGTAAATAAAAAGAATGTTTGGATAATATTAAACAAAAAGTATGTTTGAATAATTTGTATTCATTACAGAATGTTAAGGCAGCAGTACAATTAAATTGGGCTAAAATCTGACACTACATTTTCTTTACTATAAAAGATTCCAGGCATCTCCAAGTTTTATTTGACAATAAAAAAAATTAATTCCACTAAAATCTGAGTACGTTATTAATGTTTAATTTAGTTGTTTTTTTTTTTAAGAAAAAATATGGCCACCACATTTGGCATAGGAATAACACTGCATTAATTTGTTTTGAGGTAATAACAAAAACTCATGATGCAAGTGCAGGAAGTACCTAAACTTGTAGATTTGACAGGCATGCTAATATTATTATTACTATTTGCTGAAACTAGCTTTTTGAAAAAAATATATTTTTCATTGCACCACTGTTTTAAGATTGTTGTAAGAAATGAAATTATCTGAGTGGTGTTTAAATGTGTTTTATAATACATGAATGTCCAAAATTAAGAACCATAGATAACCATGGATGGCTATGATCAACTTAATTAATTCTTAAACTATATTGGCCCAAGTCATTCACAATTTGTTATTGCCTATTTGTCATCAGTAGTAGCTGATGGATAACCATGGTTAAAATCATTGGCAAACCATAAATGACCATGGTTGCTGACCATGGTTCATGCATGATATTAAGAACAGGGTTGGGTGTTAGGGAATATTTATGTTGCTTACTGTCACGTTTCTTTACTCTTTCCCTTGTCTCTGGGTGTGTAAGGTGAAAAACTGTTCAATATCCACCATCACTTTGAGGCTGCTGGGGCTTTATGGTATGCCTCCCTGAACAGTGACATTTTTACAGCGACATGTGTCAATATTGACAACAGCACCATGCCTCTGTAGAAGTGCCGCTGGGACCAGGAAACCCCTTCTTCTGACCTGCACCCCCCTCCCTGAAGTAACTCTGACCTGGAGTTAGACTCTATTAATACAGGGGGTGTGGGAGGCAGAGCTCCCAGTGTGGGGGGTTCAAAGGGCAAAGCCCCACTGAAAACACACACACCGATGTGTGAGGCTGCATACAGACTGAAACTCATGGTCAAAAACTGGTTGAATTCAAGCATGCATGGGACAGCCATAAGGCAATTCTAGGGGTTGGGGGTAGAAAGAAGTAGGCTGCTGGTTAACTAGGATCTGCAGCTTATCCATTAGGTAGGGAAATGGGCAGACTGGGTGGGCCAAGCGGTCCTTATCTGCCATCAAATTCTATGGTTCTATGTTTCTATGACATGGAGCCTGATGCTGTGATGCCGGTTGACGTGTTTATTGTCAAACCGGCATTGTAGAGCCGGGCTTTATCATCTAGATAAGAAATCATGTTATCACACTTGGATGCCTTTAAACAGCAATTCTGTCCCTATATTTAAAACCATGAAAAGTATTTTCAGATTTAAATCATGTAGCAGTGGAGCAGAAAACTTGTGGTTCCAACGTATGTCCAGAGGAGGAAACACAGCAAAACAGTAATAAAATGTTAACACAGTCCATTTATTATTCCCCCAAGTGTGGAACTTACATTTGGCTCTACAGAACCAACCCACCATCCTGGTATCATAGTATTGATCCTATTGAGCTCCAGAGGACTTGGATTGTGGACAAGCGACCAGAGTAGACATGTATGAAGTAGTTTAACTTTGCTTTGAAAAATTACTTTGTGACATTCTCCAACTTTGTGAAGTGCCATCATAATGTGAAGCCTGATGATTTTGTGAAGTTCTAGAACTTCATTAATATGCAGTGTCTGAAACTTTACATGGGAAGTTAGCAAATTCCCAGATAATGGTGGGTGAAGTCCAGACAAAGTGAACACCTCCAGCAAAATTCAAGGTGATGTTCTGGGAGAAGGTGTAGTAGATCCTCTAGAAATGGAGCAATCCATTAAGTGCTTCATAAAGGTGAAGTTGGTGACTGCCAGAACTTTGCTGGTGAAGTAAAATGTTACTTCATCTCTAGGCAAGAGTATGAGTGAGGAATGACAGCATGTTCAGCACAGCTGGCTCTGTGAAGGACCTGCAGCTTTACTAATGTACTACACTGCACATAACTGCTGCTGGCAAGACAGAGAGCAACTGCATATTTGGAGCAACTAGGACAACTCAGATGGAACTGAACACTAGTCCAATCATGTATATACATACACATCTGAGCTGGAGAGACAATTTCATGAGCAGGATACCTTTGTAAATAAAAGACAAATCCCAAAAGGACCACTGAGAACCATCAAGTGAGGGGGTGCACAGCCTGGGCAGCCAGTCTGCAAATGTTCAACCGGTTCCAAAGGGAGTGCACTCCAAAAAGCAAACCAAGGACAGCCACACAGCAATTGCAGAAATAAAAAATATATTTGGACAATCTTCAGCACAGAATGGTGTCAACTACCCCAGTGATTTGGCAGTTAGCCTTTGTCAGGGACTGTTTCAAGAGCAGGATCCCTTTGTAAATAAAGTCGGGGTCAATGCCCCACAGCATCATGGCTATCACCATCTTTACTGCCTCTAACCCTGCAGTGAGGCAACAGGTTCAGAGGGAAGCTCTAACAGTTACTCAGTAGGGCTTATGAACATTAGAAGGACTTCATTAATTTACCGATGGGTAAACAGTCTAGAAGACATTTAAAGACAACCACACAGCCCTCCTACTGTGACTGACAGAGAGATTGGACAAATGGCGGGCTAGAATATTCAGAGGGATTAGAGATCTTTGCATCATTAGTATTCTGTGTTTGAATGAGCTAAGAGAATGACCTATTATCTGAATACTTTGGGTGAACTGCACAAAAAATCTGAGTGAGACAAGTGCTTTCACAGCCAGAAATAAGGAGAATGATTAATGTTGAAAAAGGCTGAAAAGTTATTACAACAGCTTGATAGAGGCCTTCTTTGAATGTAGCCACCATACTGTTGTGCTCACTAGTGTGAACTGAGAGACACTGTGCCAAAACATACCTGAGGGTCTGTGACCTCAGAAAATGTCACAGCCAGTCTGAGAAGACATCTCAAACAGCCACTACAGCCTTGTGACTGGCCCATTGTGTTTGGAGTTGCCACACAGTAGGAGATGGGTACAATATCTTTCAACTGTCCCTGATTTTCAGAGACACCCCTTATTGTGACTCACAATTTATCTTTTACTCCTAGAATTTGTTCCATTAACTGAACAATGAGGATTGTAAGCACAAAATAATGTAAAACATTAAAGTTACAGGCTTGTTCCTTTTCAGAAAATGTATTTTAGATGAAGCCCCCTTGCACTAACTTGCTGAGTAAATGCCATCATTTTTTATGCTGTCCCCCTGATGTTGGTCCTCAAAACCAAGAGAAGCAACAATTGCCCCCTCAGATGATGGAGTAGCTGAGAGGGAGAACCAGAGGGGAGTAAACCACATAGGACAAGAGTGCAGGAAGACAAGGGTGGGGACAAGGTAGAGGATAAGGGGGAGTATAAATCAGGAAAACATGAACAAAGGAGAAAAGAAGACATGTAACAGAGAAGGTAAAAAGGGAGGAGGTGGATCAGGTGAGCTTTATGGAACAAAAGAGGTAGGAAGGGGGCAGCAGTACAGCAGGAAGGGAGGGAGTATGCCATGTAGTGCCATGTAGGCCAATGCAAAAGTCTAGGAAATACAATTACACACCAGGAAACCATCTTGGTGGAGGCTAGCTTGGATTTGGTGCTAATAATGGAGTTGTGGTGCACAGACAGCCATGACTGGGACATAAACATACTGGGCTGCTCTCTGTTCAGGACAGGCTGGTAAGGAAGGAAGAGTTTTACTATATGTGAGGGAGGGAATCAAGGCCACAGAAGTACAGAGAACCCAAAAGAAAAGGAAAGGCTGGAGGTGCTATGGCTCAAGGCAACCAGTCTCTGCATGGAAGAAGTAAGTAAAAGCAGAATGAAAAAGAAACTGTAATTGTTCTTTATGGAAGTGACCATGGTGGTGAAGAGAAAAAGGGGGACATTCAGGGGTTATAAGGAAATGGAGAGGAAGGAGGACAGGGAAGTGTTCTAAGTAAAACACAAGGAAGAGGGGAAGGTGGTAGGAGGAGCAAAGGCACAGAAAGAGAAAAAGGATAGCCAAAGGAGTAACTAAAGGGGATAAGACTTTCTTCAGCTACAAAAGTGAGAAAAGGGAAAGAAGGGGAGGGGTAGGGAGGATAAGGATGCGGGGGGTGTGTGCAGAAGAGGACAAAGAAAAAGCTGGAGTCCTGAACAGGTACTGCTGCTCCTGTTTCATAGTGGAGGGAAGGGGATGGATTTTCAGGGAGCAGCAGGAACAAAAGAGGTGCAGAAGTGGGCACAAATCCCTTTTCAAAGGAAAATGTCCCAAAGGGACTTACAACTCTGAAGGTGGACAAAGCTATCAGACTGGACAGGATACACCCAAGGTTACTAAAGGAACTCATGTGCTAGCTGCACCATTTATGGACTCATTCAACAGTTCACAGGAAGCAGGTGTGGTTCCAGAAGACTGGAAGAGAATAGATATAGTCCCTCAGTACAGAGTATGTTTGAAAGCAGGGAGGAGGCTAGCAACTATAGGCCAGTCAGTCTTACTTTGGTGGTTGGGAATTTAATGGAAACCATGCTAAAGGAAAGGCTGGTAGAGGATCTTGACTCAAACTTGCTGCAAAACCATACTCAGGTTGGATTCATGGGTGGAGATCATGACAATGGAATCTGATTAATTTTCTTGCCTGGATGACCAGGTAAATAGGTCAGAGGAGATTGGTGGATGTGGCCTATCTTGACTTTAACAAGGCCTTTGACACTATTCCACACAGAACACTGATTAAGAAATTGATCACCCTGTAGGAGGGATCTAAACTGGTGAACTGGGTTAAAAATGGTTAATGCATGGGTGTCCGAGTGTGGTGGTTAAAGGCATGCACTCTAATGAAGGGAGAGTGACCAGCAGATGACGCAGGGCTCAGGACTAGAACCAGCCAACTTCAATGTCTTCATAAGTGACATTGCAGAAGAACTGGAAGGGAAAGTATGTATTTTTGCAGATGATACCAAAATCTGTAATCAGGTGGACACTCAGGAGGGGATGAAGAGAAGGTGCAGGGATCTTGAGAAACTCATGGAGTGGTCAAGAGCATGGCAGTTGGGGTTCAATGACAAGAAATGCAAAACCATGCACCTGAAGCATAGGAATCCAAGAGCTAAGAATATGATGGGGTGGGAGGTTATGACAGTCACTAAGCAGGTAAGGGGCATTGGGGTTATCAAACCTGATTACCTCAAAATGGCAGGGCAGTGTGACAAAGCAGTGGATATAGCTAGTGAGATTCTGGCTTGCATACGGTGGGGTATCTCCAGCAGGAGGAGGGAAGTGGTATTTTCACTGTATCACTCAATTGTGAGACCCCACCTGTAGTACTGTGTCCATTTCTGGAGGACATACATCATAAGGGACATGGACAGAATGGAAGCAGTCCAGAGCAGGACAATTTAAATGATGCAGGGGGTCACCAAAAGTTTTACTAGGAGAGAGTGAGGGATCTTAACATGTACACCACGTCCTCAGCCATGCGTACGCACCTCTGCTCATCATATAACAACATCTGTCGTTTTTCTCTCCTGGCGCCTTACTCCACCCATCACTGCCACCTCTACTAGACACTAGCTTGGTTCTCACCACACCAAAGATTTAATAATGCGCTTGGCTGCATTCTGGACAGCCCCATCAGGCTTGGCAATGTTTCCCCTTATACATCCCTGCTTAACACCAGAACACCCTCAAGATGCTTGTGTGTAGCCTCAGTCCCCTCCCCAGACATCCCTAAAGTCTCCTTGGCCATGGGTGGTAAAGCATTATCTGTAGCTGCTCCCACTCTGTGGAACAGTCTCCCTGCACCCATCCACTCCTTGGACACCCACGCTACCTTCAAATCGCACCTCAAATGCTGGCTTCTTGATAAAGTCAAGTGCCATTGCTCTCCCGGCTAATCCCTCCCCCTCTGCAGACCACTCCAGTTCAACTCCAGTTTAGATAGCTTGGCCACCCCTATGGACACTTTTTCACCATCTCTGTGATCTGTCTAATCTCCCTCAACACCTGTGTGTGTACTCCCCCTCAATTAGTGTCCAGCGTGTCACCTCTGTTTTGCACTTACTTGTTCTTGTCACCTATCCTGCTGCAAATAGTGCACAATTAGTTTTATTTTTCTTTAAGTTTATCCTGATGAGCTGATTGTTAGATTTAATTTGAACAGCCTCTATTACTTGTGTTCTCCTGTTGTACCTTATTCTACATATGCATTTTGTTCTGGACTCATTGTATTATACATCTTCTCCTTCTATATTGCCATCTGCTGTGGTCCATGTCATGCCTGAAAATGGTCCCCTGGATCAGCATACTTACCAGGTTACCAGAAACCTAAAAAAATTAAATAAAAATAAAATAGAGGAGAGGAGAGGAGAGAGGACATGATAGAGACCTACAAGTACCTCACATGAGTGAACAGCGGGCAGGAGGGGAATATCTTTTAAATGAGAAAGAGCACCGGGACCAGGAAGCATGCAATGAAGTTTGGGGTTGGGGGGGATATTAAGAGGAATGTGAGGAAGTACTACTTCACTGAAAGGGTGGTAGATGCCTGGAACAGACTGCCAGTAGAAGTAGTGGAGGTGAAAATAGTGGGGAGGTTTAAGCATACATGAGATAGACATAGCAGAATATTTGTAAATAGGCAGGGAGACGGGAGGTGTCGCTGGAGATCACCTAGTGTCTGCGAAGATGGACTTGGCAACATCCATCTGGGTTGATTGGGTGGTCCAAGCAGTTCTTTTCTGTCAAAAATTCTATATTTATGTTTCCTTTGTCCCCGATTTCTGTTAGCCCTGTCCCTGATTTATGAAGCGGAGGTTGAGAGGTATGTTGGATGCTCTTTAGCAGGTTTTTACCATGAAGTCAGTGATCAACTGGGAGAGACAAAGCTGAACCAAATAGCCTAAGCTACTGCCAGGTAAATCAAACAGCCAGAGTTACAGCAAGCTGAAGGGAATAGCTGGTGTCTCAGGCAGCTAAACCAGGTCTTTAGTAATGAGTTCTGCACTGCTGGTTGGTAATGATGAGTAACCAAATGGGGCTTTGGTCCTACTACTACAGTTATGCCATAGCGATGTTCATTATTTTTGCACATGGGTATGTTTATTTATTTAGTTTTTGTTGACCGGGTAAGTACACTAGACAAATCCTGCCTATTTTCAGGCATGACCTGGGGGTGGAAGATACAGATGAATGCCAACTGACCTTGAACCAGATTAAGCTGTTGGTGGTACTTTTAGTGAATGTTCACAAGAAGGAGGTACCGATGCAGTGAAAACTTTCTGCAGCATATAACAGTTAAATAAAAGCTGTCTACCCAGATATTGTTACGCTGTTTTGAAGTTTACCCCAGATAGGAATAAAAAATTAATTTACACTAACAACACAGACACTTTTCCTATTATTTGACTTTCCAACTCCTTGTGCTGCAATTTTGCACAGCTGAAATGTGACATGGAAAAACACATAGCTTATAAATGTGCTGTATGTATTTTAATGTGCCCTTTTATTAAAATTGTAAATTTATTTATTACCCACTGCAAACTGACAAACATTTTTAACACTGTGATGTTTGTAATGTGTGGTGACTGAAACTGCAGGCTTCACAAATAGTTACTATCCACCTCCTTCCCATTTTCCAGCCTGCTTTGCTTTTGTTCCCCATCTGCCTCCCATCCAATTTGTCAAAAGTGAGGGTGTTAGAGGAATTTGTACTGATCCCGAGTCAACATGATTGACCTTTGTTCCCCTCCAGGACATGTCCACATTCGGTGGATGTGCAAATGTCAAGACCAGGATCTGATATTGGGCTTAGATACACTGTGGGATTTCTGTAGTGTGATGAGAGTGGTCAGCTCTATTTTGCAGATTGAAAGCTGCTGTATTTCACTCTGGAGCTCTATTACAACTGTGGAGCTCCGTGCCGATAGTGGGTAAGTAGACTCCCTATGGTCAAATCTTTTCTTTTAAATCAAAACCTGATTATTATCAGACACCAAGCACCATAGTGTCTGTGTTAATCCACCACACTGTATGCTTGTTGTCTGGAGTGCATCTGCTATGTCCTGCCTGGTGTCAGAGGTGCATCTACCACACTCTTCTTGGTGTCCGTGTTTGTATGTCCTATTTCTGCAGCAAAGGCACCAGGAGTATCATCAGAGGTATAATGTTTAGGGGGGGGCTAATGTCCCATAGTGAAAATCTTCACCAAGTTGTGAGGGTCTGGAGGCATGCCTGCAGAAAAATGTATAATTTTTTGTCTTAAAAAAGCTTTTATTGCATTCTAACGGTGAATGCAGTATTGGGAAAACCTGGTTATGATCTACATTTCTTACATGTGGGAAGGATTGGTTACGGGACCCCATAATCATCTGTTCCAAAAATCTGTTTAATTGTGTAGGGGTGGGGCATCATACATGTACACCACAGTGCCAGCACATCTACTGGTGTTCAGAAGCTTGCAGGGCCCTGGTGACTACACTGTCCCATTATATCTGCTGGGAAGCTTATAGGACCTAAGAGAAATAGCTTGTTACAGGATCACAGTGGACAACAGAGAGACACTATTATCACAGCAGATCTACTGGGAAGACTACAGGACCACCAGAGGACAGCAGTGAAAGGGACTGCTGATTGATTATTTAGGCATTTTCTCCCTCTCTTCCTCACTATTGTGGCTACACAAAATAACAAATTCTGACCAGAGCCAATAGGGCTGTAGGTGAGGAATTTGAGCCAGAATGATTCCACTGTAGGATGGTGGTCCCTTGTGAAGCACCACAATAAACAAGTTGCCAAACCTGAGCAACAGGAAAGAGAACAAAGCCAGAGATCAAGGTGGGTCTGTGGTTTCTGCAGCAGGTAGAGAAAATGGGCAGACTGGGTGGGCCTAGTGGTCCTTATCTGCTGTAAATTTCTATGTTTAAAGTGTGGCTCTTTTGATATGCAAAATGCAATGGTCTTGATAAAAAAAAAGTGAGATGCAGTCATATGATTAGGTCTGCTTGTGTGACTGTAATCCAAAGCAAACTTAATGCATAAAAACCTGATTAACCAGTACTATCTAATA
This sequence comes from Neoceratodus forsteri, assembly GCA_016271365.2. Classification (NCBI taxonomy): domain Eukaryota; kingdom Metazoa; phylum Chordata; order Ceratodontiformes; family Ceratodontidae; genus Neoceratodus; species Neoceratodus forsteri. The sequence goes on from CM057455.1 coordinate 402,970,416, forward strand.
GCCTCCTTTGTAAAGCAAAGCAAAATAATAAAGAACTTATTCTCAAAATGCTCCTTTACTCATACTATTGGGACTATGTGTTAAGGGTCTTAAGGGAGCAAATTTTGTGCAGTCCTCAGGATGGATGAATTGTTTACAGCCTAAGCTCCCTCTCTCAAGGGACGTGTGAGGTGGGAATGCAGCAGTTGGTGTTCATCATCTTTAAGTATTTTCTATGGCAATCACAGTGCCAAGTATCTCTTATACTATCCAGGAGGTGGCACCTGAAATCATGGTTGGACAATTTTAAGTTTTAATTAGGTTGCTATATTAGGAGGAATTGCTAATAATGGAGACTGAAGCTTTCCATAGCTAATGGGAAAAACATTTCAATACCCCTGTAATGATCTCACTAGAAATACAGTCTAGCACAAATTGTGTAAAAGTAGTGCATATAATAAGGGTGTGGGTCCTAGGGGGTAGGGAATAATGACATGATATATTTGTGAATATTTATATTATAATTTGCTAACTGATTTAAAAATAAAAAGTTCTTTGACTTTTGCGTTACGTACCATGGGAAATTTAACTTCCACCTTGACAACCAAAAAAGGTGGACAGAAGGGACCCTGGTTTCACATCTCATACAAAGGCCAGCACCTCAACATCAGTGTAATACATCCCATACCCAGGTTCTAAACTACAGTTTCAATGCAGGGTATTAGCCCAGTTTCCTGGTGTGGGGCACCAGCCTATGTCCATCTGGGCCCAGAGGCAAGCATGCAACATATTGAGTCAGTAACACTATATATCTAACATGTTCACAGAAACAAAGAATTGGATATTGATGAGGATTGGATGGCCCCTCAAGGCCCACCGCTTTCACTAATCCAAAGCCAGTGTTCATTATCTCTGAATAGGTAAGAGTAATGACTATTAACCATTCGCTCCAGAGCAAGAAACACATTCAAGTTACAAAAGAACAGTTGCATTTTTCTTCCATTAAAGGTCTTGATCACAGCCATGAAAGACAATGGAGGAGTGGAGGCAGCAAGGTTTGGCATTAGGTTTCAGAGCAATGATTTGAATCTGCCTCAAAAAGTAAGTGTCTAAAATGTGTATTTTCTTGATTTTTATTATGAAGGCAACCTGGAGGTGGATCCAGAATTAAAGTGATGTGCACTAATGGTTGATCAGGCATTCCTCATAGGAGTGTGTGTGTCTGGGGGGGGGGGGGTTACACTGCAGTTCATATATGAAAACAAGGCTAAAATAAAATTCATAAAAATTGCAGGTAAGGGTGCTACCAGGGTATATGTTCTGTAACAGGCACATCAGGGCTTCTGCCTAGGGGAAATTGCACAATCCTATACACGAGATGAGTTGCCTATCTATTCCTCCTTTGTTGCTTGCACTGTACTGTGTGATAATTGGTGTTTATGTTCCCTTCAACTGAATTAGCTGTTTTAATGTGGCTCTGTAATTTGCAAGCTATAGTAAATCGTAGTGATCACCATCAGAACAAAGAGGGGTTATTAACACTTTTTACATCTGCTGTTACAACAGATCCTAGAATCTCCTGCAACTGGCCCTAGAACAGTATGCAGAAGTGAGAGATTCAGTAGCCTGCATTGTATGTTAGAGTTTATACAAGTTCTGATATTTTGTTTGCTGGTCCTGTCATTCTCTCTGGCCATGTACAGTCACACAGGGATGATCTAACTGGAGATTAAACAAAAGCTCTATAGTGTATGGAGACCAAGGCCCCGAGAATTCTGCGACCGCAGTATTTTTCGCAGAACTTGGAACCTACCGCAGAACTTCTGCAGTGCCGCAGAATTCACTGTCCTTGGTGATTCTTTATTAATATTTCCATTTATCCATAGAACCTGGTTCCCTTCTTCTCTTTTTACATCCAAAACCCCTCTATGCTAAGAATGTGATGTTATGAATGCTATATCATCATACATTAGTTAATGAAATGGCTGCATTCTGCCAGGGAAATGAGTAATCACTTATCTACCACAGTTCCCACTGCCTGAGGCAGTGGCACAGCACATCAGGCACAGTGATATTTGCTCATCCTGCACTACAGCCTAATACAATTTTCAGTCTTATGTTATAAGACTAGGGCCAACTTAAACAAAACCTTGACAATAGCATAGACCTGTTAAGTCCATACCTTACTTTGTACAAACTTATTTTTACCTTTAAGGTACAGAGATGCCATCCAAAATGAATAACTGGTAACATAAATTAACATGTCATTTTTAAGAAAAATAAAGTAATTATGCCCAGAAAAGTGGAATATAATAGTATGTATACCTATAGAAAGAATAGACCTGTTAAATAAATAGTTGCACTGTACACATTTTTTGCCAGGGTTATTGATTACATATTGTCACTGGTTGATAGAATCACCTAAAAGTTATAGAGAAATTCTGTGTGCAAGGCCAGCTGTTGGGCCAGAGGGTAGCCTGTTGTGTTCCCATTCTGGCAGCTCAGATTCAGAGATCAGCTCTGGGAGCTGGCTGGCAGCACAACGATTGAGGAAACGCATCACTGCTCTGAGCCTGGAAAGGTATGGCACAGTGTTCTGTCACACAGGGGACACATTGTGATGGGCTGGAGAGCTTTATCTCACAATGGGTTCACATGCATATCATGGCCTGATGGTGTTACATGGTGTGTCAGGGGAAGCAGGTTGGCATGAAAAATGAGTTTTGCAATATCTCATTTATTCTGTTTATTCCATTTTCAAAGGGACCTGTATAAATAAGGATACAATTTCATGGAAATTCAACAACAACAACAACAACAACAACAAAATATATATATATATATATATATATATATATATATATATATATTGTGTGTGTGTGTTTACACACACACACACACACACACAAACAGTATATCTCTTACTACACACACACACACACACACACACACACACACACACACACACACATATCTGTATTTATGCAACAGTCGTCGGGATAGATTCTTCTGCATAAAGGCATTTATTTAAGACACTGTACAGATAAATGACCATGAAGTAATCACTATGAGAATAACATGGTTATTCCCATAGTGATTACATCACAACCCATTTATCTGTACAGTGACTACATCACTACCCCCCCACTGCCAATGCTACCTTCTCCCATTGTAACACAAAACAGAACTGCATAACTTCAGTTACCCCCACACCACTCCCAAAATACAAGGAACCAACAAATTCCTATACACATTCTTTTTTTCTCTACATCAGAAATTTTATTTTTCCCCAACACACCTCACAAAGCCACTTCCCACATGAACTACCACCCTCATACCCCACTCCCTCTCTACCGCTCACTGCTTCCCTCATCAGACACCTTGCATCCTTCTAGCTCAACCCGGCAGCCGCACACCAACAACATTTCCTTCACCACTTTCAAACTTACCAAGCAACATTTCTCCCCCCATTTCCACACAAAAGCATACCTTCTCTACTCTGCAGCAGCATGTAAGAACCACCTTCTCCTCCTCAAATGCTATCCTTCTGTATGTCATACAACAGCTCCTCCTACTCAAATGGCAACACTTCCTCTCCATTCTCCCACAAAATCAAAAATGTATTTTTTAAACCAAAATTAAATAAATAAAAGAAACAAGTGCCACAGTAACAAACTACTCGTGCAACTCCTACATGGCCACTTTCACTAGCTACCGCTTAGCACATCCGCCATTTAAAAACATTTTTTTTTGAAACCGTCACACTCCACCAATCACCAAACACGTTGCCACATCATTAACATATCATGAACCAAGCATACGGAATGCAGAAAGGGGTAGGAGGGGTGGTTAGACAAAGCATAAACACGAAGTTCCAGCACAATGTAAAAAAAACTGCTGCCATAACAAAAGAAACAAATAAATGCCTGTTGCATAAATTAAATATGCGGAGGTCACCTGTGGGATAAAGCAGTTATTTGTACAGTACCCTGTGCCCTCTCGTAAACCTCACTCATGGCTTCGCCACTCGTGAGGTTACTCAAGGTCACAGGCTACTGTACAAATAACTGCTTTATCCCACAGGTGCCCCCCGCATATCCCTTATGTATGTTATGGTTTGCATATAAATATATATACGTGATACACATTGGGGACCTCATGAGTGGTGTAGATAGCATGAGTATAGAAATACCTTGTTTATCATAAAGGGCCACTCTGCATATTTCATTTATGCAACAGGCTAGGACCTTAAGGGGGGTAGATTTTTTTTTTGTTGCTTTTTTTAGGTATAAAATAATTTCTATAAGTCTGTTATTTTAAGAAAATTAACATCATTAACAAAATTAACAAAATGTGTTAAATTTTAATAAATAAATAAATAAATATTTTTTTTTAACTAGTTCTACTGTAATTAACCCTATCCTGATTGTTATAACCACTGCCATGAAAGTGGAGTCAGGATGACAAGCTGACACTGTGATGTGGTAATTTGTTAGTGCCTCAGAACTTCCGCAGAAATTACAAACCACAGCCACAGAAGTTCTGCGGCAAATGGTAGTCTTGCCACAGAACTTGGTCCCAATGTGCTGCAGAAAAGTAGAGGCCTTGATGGAGACCCCCTTGTTCCACACTGAAATCCATCGCATTCAAAATGTTGTACCACAGTTCAAAGCTCATGAAACATGATTACAACACAATGTGGTACAACAACATGTTAGCTGTTTTTCAGAGTGCACAAGATAGCACTTCCAGTAATGGAAAAACTACCGTGCGCACATCTCAGTATCCAAACAGTCAATACTGTGACAGGATGGCTGTAGCGATTTTTTTCCAAATTGGCTAAGGAGTGCTTGACAAGCAGCAAAATAAGCAGACCAAATGTAAAACCGCAAATGAGTATGTGTTAATGCCATAGTGTTTGAACAAGGATCTCAGTACACTATATAAAATAATGGCTGGGCTACTGTGCCCAACCAGCCTGTGCTGCCATCTGGGGGTTCTAATTCTGTAGGACCTCTTGAGCTTCACTCTCGAAGTAAATGGAATCATAACCCCTCGGTGGCAACACAGGCTGGTTGCGCACAGTAGCCCAGCCAGTATTCTCTATGTTATGCGCTATGAGCTATTGAATCTCCCACTGCTGCCTACTGTTCTGATGTAGCTGATAATGCAACCCCTCCCCCCCACACAGACACTCATCACAAAGCCATTCACAGCAGTTGTTTTGTCATCAGTATACTTGATGGAGTTACTTCAAAGAAACAGGACTTGATTCTGTGTTTATTTTTCTTTTTCCCCCACTTTATTTATTTAGTTATTTTTATTTATTTAGTCTAGGATTGTTACACCTTTGAGCACAAAGCAGCTCATTTACAAAGGTTCCACATCATGGGGAGGGTTATAAACAACAAGTGAGAACTAACAAAGGCATAATAGTAACAACATTTAAGGAACACTGTTGGCTATGATTTGACTACCAAAAGAGCAGACAGGAAGTTGCAGTAACTATCTTCAAACAAATGGCAGTTTTGGGTAAATTACTTTTTCTATTACTTTCTATTTCTTGTGGAAACATGTTCCAGAAAGCCCTGTGCAGTCACTAGCAAGGATGGAGAAGTACCAGAAAAAATAATACACCTTATAGTTACAATTACGTGTTTCTTTTCATACAAAAACAATACAAAAGTAATAAGTAACTATAACAGATTACGTTTATTTGAGAGTAATAGGTTAGTTACTAGTTACTTTCAAATAAATGTAATCAGTTACAGTTACATATTACTTTTGTATAAAAAGACATAAGTAACTGTAACTATAAAGTGTATTACTTATTCTAGTACTTCTCCATCCTTTCTAGTGACTGCACAGAGCTTCCTGGAACAAGTTTCCAAAAGTAATAGAAAGTAATAGAAAAAGTAACTTACCCAACACTGACAAATGGATCAACTAGTTAGGAGCGAGAACGCTGAGATGGGAGAAAAAGGGGAGGTAAAGGGGAGATGGAAGCAGTGAATGGAAGGGAAGGGCGAGGCAGCCAGCAGCCTTGTTAAACTAGCTTGTTGAAGATGGAGGGGGATGGGAGAATGTAGGAGAGGGAGAGAGGTAGGTAAGAGAGTTGCCAGAGGGGTGGTGGAGAAGTGAGTGAAGGGGCAATCAGCTGCAAGATGGGTGGAGGAGGATGTGAAGCAAGGGGCGCAGTAGGTGCCAAGAGAGGGACTGGTATTCACGTAGCTGGCAACAGGTTTTCACTGGGCAAGCAGTCACAGGAGCTGCTAGATACAAGACACTGCCTGAGCAGAGACTTGAATTGACCGAGCTTCAGTGAGGAGGATATTTCTGGATCCAGTGTATTTTGCCAGAGTGGGGCTTTATGAGAGAAGGATTGCTGACCTGGTGTCATCTGATATCTTGGGACAAGGAGGAGTTGATTGGCTGATGCTTCGGTGTGTTTAATGCCATGGTAGGATTTCAGTAGCTCAGTAGTCTGGGGGGCAAAATGCCAAGAAGAGCTTTTTTGGTGAGCAGGCAAGTCTGATATTTAATCCTTCCACTGAACTGTATCCAGCCAGTCTGTGTGTAGAGGTCACATCTGTGTTTCAGGTGATGGGAACCAATAAGCAGCCTGTGCACCTTATTGAGGGCTACTGTGATTCTATCAAGGGTGGAAGTGGTAGCAGCACCATAGATAATGAGCCCATAATCATTGACTGATAAGATGGAGCTGTATATTGCTATTTTGAGAGCTTCATGAGTCAGGCTATGCTTGTGTCAGAGAAGAAGCCCGATCCTTATGTTGTCGGCCTTGGAGATATTCTCTATGTGGTGACCATTGGATAGGTGGTTATCCAGGGTGACCCCAAGATATTTGAAGTGCTGGGTGAGTTTAAGTGGGGTTCCAATGCAGTTTCTTATGGTTAGTGGATAGGTTTTATGTTTGTTGTGGGAGGAACAAAACAACATCACCTTTTTTTTTTTGTAGTTCAGTACCAGTTTATGTGCACTGAACTATTCTTCTACTTCCTTAAAGGGGGCAGGAAATTTGTGCTAACTGGCAGTTGTTTATAAAGTTTATATTCTCAGAAACGATATGCATTTTCCAGAAGTATCCATATTTAACTATACCTGAATAAAAAATGATAGGTAAAAACTGTAATTAGCATTGTTGTGTTTTTATGGGCAACATTCTGTTACAGTTCACTTCATGGAATCACTTATGTGGAGTTTTTACTATGTCATGATTTGTGTACAGAATGCTGATTATGAGTTGATGACCTATCAGGACCCTGTTTAGAGTTCTGTGCACAAACCATGACACAGTTAAAATTCCACATAAGGGATTCTATGAAGAGAACTGTAACAGAATGCTGCCCATTAAAAAAAAAGGCAATGCAAAATACAGTTTTTTTATATCACTTTTTATTCGGGTACAGTTAAATATGACTAATTTAAGTGAATGCATATCATTTCTGAGAATAAGAACTTTATAAACAGATGGCATTTAGAAATGATTTCCTGTCCTTTTTAAAGCTTAGTTGCAATTGCTGTTATAGTGAAGTGGGGTCCGGGTGACTTGTAAAGACAATGACATCATCAGCATATAGTAGAATCCATTGGTGGCAAAAGCGGGGAAGGTTGTTGAGGAAGATACTCAATGAAAGTGGGCCTACTGTAGGAGGGATCCTTGTGGTACTCCAGAGAGCACAGTCTGTCGGTCAGAGGTGATGGTTGAAATGTTAACACATTGGGAGCATTCTGTGAGGTACTCTTTAAACCAAATCATAGCTTCATTAGACAGGCCAATTGTAGTGAGTTGTTGCAGCAGGAGCGAGTGGTTCATAATGTCAAAGGCCTTCGTTAAGTCAATGAAGACTGCTCCTACAAGGTTCCCTTGATCAAGTGACTTATGGATGTATCCAGTGAATTCCAGGAGAGCAGTGGTGGTGCTGTGCCCTTTCATGAAACCATGCTGCTCTGAGCATTGGATGGAGTACTTTTCCAGGTAGTCTACTAACTCGTCAGTGACTATGCTGTCCAGGGTTTTTGATAGAGGGGGAAGGATAGAGATTTGTCTATAGTTGGAATGAGTGGAGCGGTCCACAGATTTATGTATCAGGGTAACCAAAGCAGATTTCCAGACTTGGGGAAATTGTGATAAACACAGCCAGAGATTGAATATTCAAATTATAGAGACTATGACTTTTTCGAGGATAAGGGCGTTAAGTTTAAGGTCAAGTGAGTCTGTGTTATGCCTTGATTTACCCAGTACTTTTTTCAGATGTTTTCTGACCAGCAACACTGGTACTTCCTTGAGATAGTAGGGAGGATTGGAGATGTTATCATCATGATCCTGAGACATACTAGCAGTGGTGTCAATGAAGAGGTCGGGTGGGAGGACATTGATGAGATATGTAAAAGCATTGCTGAAGATGTTGGCAATAGTAAGGGAGTCCATAGTCGGTGTGCCATCCTGAACGAACATAGTGAAAGCTACCTTAGAAGCTCTGCTGGTAATATCCTTATTGTTGAACCAGTAGTTTTTGCTATCCTCCCAGGAATTAGCCAGCATTTCTCTATGGTATTAGCTTTTTTTCTTGACAGGTAATTCAAATGCACTCGTTTCTGTCAGTCTTGTATGCTTGTAAATCAACTTGTTGCCATGAGGCTTTGGCCCATTGCTAGAGGTGATCCCATAGTTTCATTTTAGAGAAGAGTTTGGCAGTAATCCATGAGTTTATTGTTCCACATACCTTCCTCTTTTGCGGCAGTGCATAAATGTCACATATGGCATTGTAGCAAGAAATGATGTGCTTGAGGGCAATGTTGACATAATTCTCAGAGTCAAGTTCAGGCCAGTTGATGTTGTGTAGGTGCTGTTTTAGTAGTTCAAGAAGTACCCTACTGAAAATGGTTCATGGAGGTGGCTTGCTGAATTTAATGGACCAGTCACAGGAGACAGGGGAATGATCACTTATCGAGTCAGAATGTACAGTCACATTTGAGATATGCTCAGGGTGGTTTGTGACCATCCAGTCTAATAGGGTGCTATTTCCTGTCTTGTAGCTGTATCTTGTGGGTGAGTTAACCAGTTGTGAGAGATGGAGTGTTGATATGGCATCTTTGACTGGGCCATAGTCTTGTGAGAGCCAGTTTATATTAAAGTCCCCCAGTAGTATTGACTCAGCAGAGTGTAGTTTGCTGCAGATATAGTTGAGGAGGGAATGTAGTCCTTCCACTTGCCCTTTAGGTGGTATGTAGATGGAGAGCACTGTTAGGGATTGATTGTGGGCCCCAAGAAGTATTTTTAGTGTGAGTGCCTGGGTGGGGCACCCAAGGTCTGCCACCGGGAGGGCCTGGACCATAATCATATTCTTAGGTAGATGGCGCATCCGCCTTCCCTCTTAGCCAGTCTATCCAACCTGAAGATGTTGTAGCCTGGTAGTGCAATGGCAGAGTCAGGTACAGTTGGGGACAGCCAGGTTTTCACAACCAACAGTATGTCCGGTTTATGCAGTGTTACCCAGGCCTGCAGACTGTCCATTTTAGGGAGTAGGATGCAGATGTTTATTGATGCCAGTGTTATAGTGTGGGGACTTGTTGAGGTGTTGGAGGAGTCATTGCCGGGAGGTCCAGGGTTTGGGTGTACATTGCCCGAAAGAAGTAGTAGCATTAGAATGATTCTTAGTAAGCACCCTTTAAACAACGTCTTCCCTAATATGACCTGTAGTCTTTTAAACCATCTCATACTTTTATGTGTTTGTAGTAGAGAGAGACTTACTGGGGTGGCTAATTAATGGATATAAACTTGCCCATGGTGGCCCACAGAGTCAGCATGTCGAAGTGAGTGGCAGAAAGGTGACCATGGTCCTTTGGTAAGAACAAAAACGTTTCCTGAGACTGTGCCTACAGGAAAGTGCAGGTTATCATTAGGCCCTTTAAGATGTTCAGGTAATTGGTTCATGTCATAAAAGGTACTGATACTGAGAAGTGCAGAGAGTAGGAGAAGGTGGAATGTCAGGCAGGGGTAGTTCAGCTTCATCTTTAGAAAGTGTACAAAAACACCATAAAGTCATGTATAAAAAATAGCAGGCTTGGTCCAGGTAAGATTGTTTTCAGGATGAGAAGGTCCCTTTAGTGGTAGGAAGGTATAACTGACTAGTGGAAAAGTTGACAATTAGGAACAATCACATGACTACTGACAACTATATAAGAAAATGCCCAGATAGTGCGGGAGGGTGAGGAGTGGGAGGGGAGCCAGTGTGTAGTGCCGGCAGGAAGCTGGGCTCATGCAGAGCAGAGCAAGGAGCCTTCACAGCCATTGGCAGTGAGTCTGAGGTCCGGGAGCAGTACTGCAGGAGCTAGTGGGAAGCCGTATTAGAGCCACGCCTCAGTGGCCCAGCGGCCATAGGAGACCGCCCTCTTCAGGGCTTCTCTACTGAAAGAGAAAATAGGTGAGGGGTTAGATAAGGCAGTACGGGACAAAACAGACTGAAAGCGGTGGGGGGGGGGTATGGGAGAGAAAAGAGTAAATTAAATCCGTGGGTGGTTCAGGAGGAGTTTAGGGTAGAAAGAACGGACAGCTTTTAGTGCAGTGATTAAGAAGCTGGTAATTGTACAATTGATTAAGCAGCTTAACTAGCGCCAAGGCCCTATTATGCTAAATCTGTGTCCTTGGTTAGTCTGATCCCTCTGTATCCCGATCAGCAATCCTCATTTTTTTTAACCCCTCTTCACTACTACAAATGCTCGGTTATTTCATGGGGGGGTTTTATATATTTTTTTCCCTCCTCCCGATCTTTCCTCTCAGCACTCCCCAGAAACACAATAGTGACACTGGGGGTGCCAATCCCCCAGTGTTGCAATGGTAATTCCCTCTACTACCGTGCATGAGCAGTAATTTGTTGTGTGGGGTATGTTTCTTTATATATATGTTTTTGCTCCCCCCACCTGACCATCTGTCTCAGCACCCCCCGAAATATAACACTGACACTGGGAGTGCCCAATCCCCCAGTGTGGCAATGGCCATTCCTCTGTCCTAATTTTTTTACCTGTAAACAGAAAACGTCCATCAATGTCTTTTGCACTGTTACTAGTCCCCCACCCAACCTCCCACTCAGCACTCCACCCGCACCCCCAAGCCCTTAATTATGCATCGGGGATCCAACGCCGTAATCCTTTCTGGACCACAGACACATCTTCACTCTTCAAAGCTGGACTGCAAACTAAAGAAAAGAGGTATGTTGTTCAATGTATTTCAATGGTGTTTTGAACTAAGTGGCATAACTTGGCCATTTTTTCATATTTTTTGCCCAAATTTTCAACATGCCTGTGTTGGGACCCCACCTGATGAACAACATCACTGTTAATAGGCAAATCTGTCCTGAAAGGTGATTTTGTGGTCCCTGCACAAAATTACCTTTCAGAGTTGAACATGTGACAACTCATTTTTCACCTCCTGCCAAAATATGTTTTTGCATCCTGAAAGTTGATTTCACAGTCCCTGCACAAAATCATATTTAGGCCAGGAGTTGTACATTTTTCTGCCCTTCTTAATGAGCCAGGGTCATAACAAGGCTATGTAGAAAATTTGGTGTAAAAATATTAAAAACACATTTTCAATATTTCTTCGCAAAATTCCTCAGCTGTAGCCTTATTAGCTCTGGCCAGAGTTTGTTTTTATATCATACTCTCTCTCTATGGAACTCAGTCCCTCAAACATTAAGACCCCTCTATCACCCATTTGTTATAGGTAAACTTGAAAGCTTTTTTTCCAGCTTTTGCAACAAAAGCCCTTTCATTCTGCCCAAATGTTATGACATGGCTTAACTGTAACTTGAATGACTAGGAGTTTCCTTACAAGATGGTGTGATCTTATTATGCACAGAAAGCCATATAATTATCTTAGTTGGTATGTGAAATGTTTATTATTCATTTTCAAAGGTTTTACAAGAAAAGACATGCTGAGCTGGTAACAGCTCATTTCCAGATGTAATGAATGTTATGCTTTTGATTTTATATTAGTATTAGGTGGCTGATGGGTATCCAGCTATATTAACTTGTATTATCCTAATTTTGCACTCTTAATAGCTTTGCCATCATTCAACACATTTGCTCAAAATTTTGCAAGCACTGTCTTGGTGCTAATGTCTCTTAACTTGTTAAGTTTCATTCTGGTTGGATGTGTGAATTCTGTGATCTGGATAGTGAAAATGTGAGAAGAGAGACAGGGATCCTCATGCTATGGTGGATTTGCACTCTGATCTAGTCTAGTCATGGAGGAACTGTCCCAATGCTAAACTTCAGCCATGCTATCCCAAACCATGAAAAGCAAAGAAATGGTTTTAAGAGTCATTAAGGGCTCTAAGCATAAACAAGTCAAGGAGCGGTTAATGTTTGGAGCTGCTTAAGGGCAGGCACTTCATACTTACTTGCCAAGTACATGCATGCCTGTGTGAAGGAGAGAGAGCTCTTTTGTCTTTTTTTCTCTCTAAGGCACCAGCAGCTTCAAAGGTGCTTGTTGGGACTTTGTAACTAGGGAAAGAGATGAGAGCCTGAGTGCCTTATTCACTGCAGTAACATAAAGGACACTTAAATAAGTACAACAAAGGTGTATGGAGGGTGTGAGCCCTCCCTCAACCTACAGTTGCAACTTCTACTGTATGTATGCATACATTGTTTCTGGAGTGCATAGTGAGGAAGTGCCTGCCCTACCTTACTACATGATGCCCATTCCAATTTACAACTCCCTACATCTCCACTCAGCACTCTGACCATCATTGCCTTTTGCTTCTGCCTTTCATGCCTCATTCTTTGCCTCACCTGCTCTCACCCCCTTCCCTGCAGCTATACTGTCTTACCCTTTACTGACCCAACAGGCCAAGAGATCTGCTTCTGTGCAGCCATGAGAAAGGATATCCACCTCCTGAGCAAATCCCAAATTTGGAATTAATGTCCTTATTGGATTCTTTGAAAGAACACAGTAAAGACATTTATTCTCAGCAGAGATAATTTAATTATTTTTCCACTAGCACATATACCACAGTCAGCTGGTCCCTCTTCCTTGTATTCTTCCATGGTGGGGGGTGAGGAAGGGAGGTGTAATTTATTTGTTGTAGATTTGATTAATTACTGGAAGGGGGCTTTCACTTAAATTCAGAGGTCTATAGTCCCTCCTAAATTAGCTTGGTGATGCCACTGAATGGCATTATATTTGGCCAGATTCCCACAAACATAATTTTTTTAGATATTTTTTTTTGAGCTGAGCTTTTAGTGCAGAAATCACTTGCTTACATTCTTGATAATTTTTATTTGGTGTTGGGTTGTTGGCTGAACAGGTGTACATAAGTGTTTTTATTGTTACCTGACAACATTATGTCTGACCATAGCTGGTCAACCACACCTGGACAACTCATTTAAAATTGCACTGCCACTCTTTGTCAGATGTGTTTGGTCACCAGCGTTCAGCCATTTTAAGCACCACGCTCTCATTGTTTGTGGTGGAGGTGGGGGTTGCAGTAGTGATGTGGGTTTTTTTGTGATAATTTATAATGTTACCTGGGATCACTATGTCTGACTGTACTATAGCAGGCCTATCACACCTGGACAAACTATTTAAAAGTGCAGTGAGCAAAGTGAGATTCTGTCCCTGCCAATTTTTGTCCAAGTGTGTTTGGTCACTGACCTTCATCCATTCTGAGTACCATGCTGTCTTTGTTTCTAGTGGCAGGGATTGCAGTGATCCTGTGGGTTTTATGTGATAAAATGTTTTTCTATAATGTTACCTAAGATCACTATCTCCGACCAAAGCAGGCCAAGCACACCTGAACAAATTCATTTAAAAGCACCGTGTGCAAAGTGAAATTGAGCACTATGCCCTCTTTGTTGGTGGTGTTGGTGGTGGGGGTGCTTGCTATGGTCCTGTGGATTTTCTTGTGATAAAATGTTGTTTTATAATGTTACCTGGCAACATTATGTCTGACAGAATCTGGCCAAGCACACCTGGAAATATTCATTTAAAAGTGCAATGTGCGAAGTGAGATTCTGTCCCTCTCACTCTTTGTCCATGTGTATCTGATCAAAGACGCTTGGGCATTCTGGGCACCATGCCATCTTTTCTTGTGCTGGGGGAACTACAGTGGTCTTGTGGGCTTTTTGAGATAAAATGTTATTTTATAATGTTACAAGGGATCACTGTGTCTGACTGTAGCTGTCCAAGCACATCTGGACAAATTTTAAAAGCACAGTGTGCAAAGTGAGTTTCTGTCTCTGCCACTTTTTGCCCAGATACATAAGAATGTAAGAAGTATCCGGCATATGGGGACAGTGTGATCCATCTAGTCTGCTCAAAAATTTCTACCGTCTCCCTGTTTTATTACCCCTTTATGTGCCCACATTGCCTGTCCTGTGCTAGTTTCAATTCCTGTACTGTCTTTGAAGCTACCACTTCTGAGGGCAGGCTTTTCCATGGTTCTATCACCTTCTCTGTGAAAAAGTATTTCCTGATATTGGTACTAAATCAGCCTCCCACAAGGTGCAGATTTTGCCCCCTAGTATGCATTGTTTGGTTTCCTGGAATAGGTTTCCTGTCTGGGTTAACATAGAAACATAGACTTTGATGGCAGATAAGGACTGCTAGGCCCATCTAGTCTGCCCATTTCCCTACCTACAGGATAGGCCGCAGATCCTAGTTAGCCAACAGCCTTTATCTTCCTGCCCCCCACAAGAATTGCCTTATGTCTGTCCCATGCATTCTTGAATTCTCCCACAGTTTTAGACCCCACAACTTCCTCAGGAAGGCTGTTCCATGCATCCACTACCCTCTCTGTGAAATAATACTTCCTCCATTGCCCCTGTACCGCCCTCCTTCTATCTTTAAATTGTGTCCCCTTGTTCTTGCAAGTCTCTTTTTCTGAAAGATGCTACCCTCTTGGACTTTGTTGATTCCCTTGAGGTACTTGAAAGTTTCTATCATGTCCCCCTCTCCTTCTTTCCTCAAGGGTATACATATTAAGCTCCTTAGTCTCTCCTCATACGGCTTCTCTTGCAGACCCTGCACCATTTTAGTTGCCCTCCTCTGGACTGCCTCTATCCTGTCTATGTCCTTGCGGAGATGGGGTCTCCAGAACTGGACACAGTATTCCAGATGGGGTCTCACCAACTGTCTGTACAGAGGGATAACAACTTCCTGTTTTCTGTTGCTGATGCCTCTCCCTATACATCCCATTATACCCCCGGCCCTCCCTACTGCCTTCTCACATTGCTTGCTAACCTTAAGGTCATCTGATATGATTACCCCCAGGTCCCTTTCCTGTTTTGTTGTTGTTACTAGCACCCCACCCATTGTGTATTCTTCCCCTGGGTTCTTGTTTCCCAGGTGCATTATTTTGCACTTTTTTGCATTGAATCGTAGCTGCCATACGTCTGACCATTCCTCCAACCTTGCTAAGTCCCTTTTCATCCTTTCCACGCCTCCTTGTGTATCAACCCTGTTGCAGATCTTTGTGTCATCTGCAAAAAGGCATACTTTTCCTTCCAGTCCCTCTGCAATGTCACTGATGAAGACATTAAAAAGGACTGGACCCAATACTGAACCCCACGGTACCCCACTAGTAACCGCCTTTCTTCAGAGTGGACTCCATTTACAATTACCTTCTGTGTCCTGTTGTCCAGCCAATGTTTTATCAGGCTACCACCCTGGGACCCACTCCCAGGCTGGTTAATTTGACTATCAATCTTTGTGTGGGACTGTGTCAAATGCCTTGCTAAAGTCTAATGTAGCCATGTCCACAGCCCTCCTGGTCTACTACTTTGGTCACCCAGTCAAAGAAATCTATTAGATCGTCTGACATGACCTTCCCACTGTGAACCTATGATGACTTGGGTCCCTGCCCACTGGCCTCCTAGGTACTCAACTATTCTTCCTTCAGAAGTGACTCCATCACTTTCCCTACCACAGAGGTCAGACTGACAGGTCTGTAGTTTCCTGCCTCTGTCTTGGTCCCACTTTTGTGAAGGGAATCACATCCGCCTTCCTCCAGTCCTCCGGTACCACACCATCCTCCCATGATTTATTAAAAGAGTAGCCAGTGGTTTCACTAGTTCTTCCTTAATTCTTTTAGAATTCTGGGGTGAATTCCATCAGGACCCATTGCTTTGTCCACCTTCAGTTTTAGGAGTTCTTGCAGAACCCTTTCTTCTGTGAAAGGACTGGGATCGACCCCCCTATCAAGAGTGCTTCTGTTAATTGGATTAGGCACTTCCCCCTCCTCTTTTGTGAATACTGAGCAGAAATATTCTTTCAGTATTCCTGCTTTTTCACTGTCCCCCTCTGCCCACCCACCGTTCATTCTATTCAGCCTCACTATCCCTCCCTTTGTCTTTCTACGCTCGCTGATGTACCTATAAAAGGTTTTATCCCCCTTCTTAACTGAGTTGACTATCTTTTCCTCAGTTTGGGCCTTTGCTATTCTGACTTCCCTCCCTGCTTCTTTCTGCCTTAACTGGTACAGCTCTCTGTCCTGCTCCTTCTGTGTTTCCTTATACTTCCGGAATGCTATCTTTTTCTTTCTAACTTTCACAGTCACCTCTCTTGAGAACCATAGTGGCTTTTTCTTTCATTTTGATTTGTTTATTTGCTTCACACAAAGGCTTGTTGCATCTGTGATGGCAGTTTTGATAATTCCCCATTGTTGCTCCACACCTCCTTCTAGCCTGTTTGCTAGTGCTTTTTGAGGCACTCTCCCATCTTGCCAAAGTCAGCCCTCCTAAAGTCCAGTACCCTCACTTTTGTATGGCTTGACTCTGTAGCTGAGTTTAACGTGAACCACACTGTTTGATGGTCACTTGTCCCCAGATGGCAACCTACTTCTAGATCTGAGATCCTCTCACTGCCCCCGTTTGAGAGTACGAGGTCTAAGATTGCTCCCTCACGAGTGGGTTCTGAAACTAGCTGTCTAATGCCTGCCACCTGTAGGGCATCAAGAATGGCCCTGCTCTTGGATGTGGCTGCAGCAAATGTGCTCCAGTTAACATCTGGCATATTCAGGTCTCCCATCAACAGTATCTCCCCTTTCTCTGCCATTCTAAGAATGCCTTCCATCATATCCTTGTCCATTCCTTCCCCTGACATGGGGTCTGTACACAACCCCTGTGCGGATTGTGGTGCCCTTTCCAGTCTCCAAGGTGACCCACAGTGCCTCCTCTCCTCCCTGTTTACTCTTTTGTTCAGTTGCTTTTATCCCTTCCTTTACATAGAGAGCTACTCCTCCCCCTCTTCTCCCCTGCCTGTCTCTCCTGTAGGTTATATACCCTGGTATGTTAACATTCCAGTCATGGTTCTCTGTGTACCATGTTTCTGTGACTGCTACGATATCCAGGCATCCCTCTTCCATCAAGGCCACCAGCTCAGGGAGCTTGTTGCCCAGACTACGGGCATTGGTACTCATTACCCTCCATTTCCTGATGGCCTTACCCCTTTTGCCCCATCCCTGTCCTTCTTGCCTTTGTCACTTTCTCCATTTACTCCTGCCCTTCTTCCTATCGACACCTCCATGTTGGTGTTTGCCACACTTACTACCGTGATTGTTTGGGGGCTAGGATTTTCCAGCTCCTTTCCAGTGCCTCCCCCCTTGGCTAGTTTAAAAGCTTGCCAATGAAGCATTTAAAGCTATCACCTAGGATCCTGGTTCCCCTCCTGGACAGATGCAGCCCATCATGCCAGTATAGGCTTGCATCACTCCAGGTGGACCCCTAGTCCCCAATGAAGCCAAATCCCTGAGCTCCACACCAGTTTTCAACCACTGATTGAATCCCACGGTACAGAACATCCTAGCCTCTCCTATGCCATAGATGGTAGCACCTCCGAGAAGGTTACCGTCGTGCTACTTGACTAAGGCCCTCCCCAATTCCACAAACTCTTCCTGCACTTCTCTAATCCCTTTCTTAGCCAGGTCATTTGTCCCTAGGTGGACAATGACATCCAGCCCCTCCCCTGTGCAGCTGCTCTGGCAATCCTGAGGATTCGCTCCCTGTCCCTCCAAGCCATGGCGCCAGGCAGGCACCTTACCTCCCTCTCCCCTTCCTTGCCCAGTTCTACCTTCCTAACAATGGAGTCCCCCACCAGGAGTTGTTTCCTTCCCCTGCAGGGTCCCCTGCCACCCTCCTGTGGGTCTCCTTTGTGGAGGTTCCCAGCATCCTCCTTGGTCTCCACTGTAGGTGCCTCCACAGAGGAACCACACTTTGCCAGAATGGCGTAGGAATTGTGGAGAGGTACAACTGGAGGGATGTGCCTCTGTTCCACCACCCTCACCCTCCCTGAGCCCACTGTGGTCCAACCGCTCCTCTTTCTTGGCAACCTCTGAGGCAACGGCAGTGGCACTGGTGGTCCCTGAATGGAAGAGGAGGTCCCACAAATCCTGGCCAACTCAGCCTGGAGATGAGCAACCTCCTCCTCAGCCCAGAGAGGTGCCTGCAGATGGGACAACACCGCATCCTCCAGAACATCTCCCGGAAGACTGCTGCTCCACAGCCACTGCACTGCACCACTCCAATCATGTCTTATTTCTGACCCCTTAACTGTTTGCAATCCTTACTCTTTTGTCTGTTTTTTCTCTCTCTCCTTACTTTCTGCCTGTGTGCCCTTTAAGCTCCTGATTGTCCTGTTCTGAGACAAGAATATCCTATATTTCTCAGTAGACCACTTACTTGTTCAGAGGCAGACCTCCAGCAGCTAGAGGGGGCCGGAGAGCTACTCTTGCCCTTCTAGGATGGTGGGTCCTTGGTGGTTCTGTGATCACTCACTTCCTGCCCCTAAACAGGAAGTTCCTGTTGTCAGTCAAATCCTGTGCCTATAAAAATAGAACTAGCTTTGGGTGGGGGCTGGAGGGGAGGGAAGGAGGGCAATATAGTCCCAGCAGAGAAGTTCAGTCACACAGCAGTTCTTTCTCCTGGTGTCTTCTGCCAAGCTATTAGCAGAATCTTTCTAAGGCAGTCTTTAAATGTAGCTTCCTTCTAGCTAAGCCACTCCCCCTACTTACCAGATCTTTCTACAAGTAATTTAAACCTCACAGCAGTTAAGTCCTTTCAGTCACCTGAGATTTACACCTAGATGACTTTTCAGTTACCCATTCAGTTCAGTTAACCCAAACACACACTTTTTTTTGTTTTTGTTTTGTATGTTAGTTTTTTACCCTAAATTAAAGGTCCAAATACAAAGTTCTTCTACTTTAGTCCCAGCAGAAAGTTCAGTCACACACAGCAGTCCTTTCTCTTGGTGTCTTCTGCCAAGCTATTAGCAGAATCTTTCTAAGGCAGTCTTTAAATGTAGCTTTCTTCTAGCTAAGCCACTCCCCTACTTACCAGATCTTTCTACAAGTAATTTAAACCTCACAGCAGTTAAGTCCTTTCAGTCACCTGAGATTTACACCTAGATGACTTTTCAGTTACCCATTCAGTTCAGTTAACCCAAACACACACTTTTTTTGGTTTTTGTTTTGTATGTTAGTTTTTTACCCAAAATTAAAGGTCCAAATGCAAAAGTTCTTCTACTTTAGTCCCAGCAGAGAAGTTCAGTCACACAGCAGTCCTTTCTCTTGGTGTCTTCTGCCAAGGGTTGTGTTGATTCCCTTTATGCATTTGAATGTTTCTATCATAACCCCCCTATTTCTTCTTTTCTCTGAAGAGTATATGTTTAATTCACTGAGTCTTATTTCATACTGTTCTTGACGCAGACCTTGTACTGTCTTAGTGACCCTTCTCTGAACCTTTTCTAAGTTGTCAATGTTCTTTTTTAGGTTTGGCCTCCAGAACTGCATGCACTATTCCAGGTGCAGCCTGGCCAATGACCTGTACAGTGGGATGATTACCATGCAGCAGATGATGCCGCTGGCCTTCTGTTCAGCTTTTTCACATTGTTTCCCCAATTTTAGAGCACCAGTAACAATTACTCTGAAGTCCTGTTCCATCTTTGATTCTTTTAATTGATACCCATTCAGTGTGTACGTCTTTCTTGGGTTATGTTTACCAATGTGCATCACCTTACACTTCTTCTTGTTAAATTTTAACTGCCATATTCTTGATCACTCTCCTAATTTCTTGAGATGAACTTCCAATCTAGAGGCACCTTCATCTGTGTCTACCCTGTTGGAGAGTTTTGTATAGTCTTTGAACAGGCAGACCTTACCCTCAAGTCTATCAGCAATGTCTCTGCTGAATATGTTGAAGAGGATTGGGCCAAGTACTGATCCTTGTGGAATGCCTCTGGTTACTCTGCCCCCCTCTGATAATGCCCCATTGACCAGAACTCTCTGTGACTTATCTTGAAGCCAGTTCTTAATCCAGTTATTTTATGGCCTATGCCAGTGAACTCTAGTTTCTTGGCTAATCTCCAGTTGGGGACAGTGTCAAAAGCATTGCTAAAATCTAAGTAAATCATGTACACTGTGCCACCTTGGTCCACTGTTCTGGTTATCCAATCAAAGAAGTCCACCTTATATGTTAGACATGAGCGCCCAGCCATGAACCCATGCTGATTTGGGTCAAGTCTTCTATTTTCCCTTAGGTAGTCTACTATCCTCTCCCTGAGCAATGATTCAATAATTTTACCCACCACTGAGGTTAGGCTGACAGTGTGGTAGTTCCCTGGTTCTCCCCTGTTCCACTCTTGCACAAGGGCACCACTGTTGCCCTTTTACAGTTGTCTGGTACTATACCACTTTCTAGCGACTTATTGAACAGTTCAGCCAGTGGTGCGGCAATCTCTTCCCTGAGTTCTTTCAGGACCCTTTGGTGAATACCATCTGGACCCATTGCATTATCCACTTTTAACTCACCCAGCTCCTCTAGGACTCTTTCTTTCATGAAGGGGCTTGTGTTGGATACATTATCGTTTTGCATAGTGCCACTTAACATAGGTCCATTACAACTGTCTTCTATAGTGAAGACTGAGCAGAAGAAGTCATTCAGTACCTCAGCCTTATCTTTATCCCTCTCCAGCAGCTGACCCTCCTTTGATGCTAGATGGACTACTGACCCTTATTCTTACTCTTCTCTCTTCCATCTTATGTATCAATAGAAAGTCTTATCACCCTTCTTAACCTCCTGTGCTAGTCTCTCCTCTGTCTGTGCTTTGGTCACTGATATTTAGCCATTTTGAGCACCACACTGTTTTTATTTGTGGTGGTGGGGGGTTGCAGTGGTCCTGTGGGGTTTTTGTGATAAGATGTTGTTTTATAGTGTTACCTGGGATCACACTGTAGCTGACCAATTCGGCTTGAACAAATTCATTTAAAAGTGTAGTGTGCAAAGTGAGGTTCTGTCCCTGCCACTCTTCATCCATTTGTATATGCTCACTGATGTTCAGCCATTTTTGGGCACTATACTGTCTTTATTTGTAGTGGCAGGGGCTGCATTGGTCTTGTGGGTTTTGTGTGATAAAATGTTGTTTTATAATGTTACCTGTGATTACTGTCTCTGACCAAAACTGACCAAGAACACCTTGACAATTTCATTTAAAAGCATAGTGTGCAATATGAGATTCTGTCCCTGCTACTCTTTTTCCAGGTATGTTTGGTCACTTACATTCAACCATTTTGAGCACCACACTTTCTTTGTTTGTGGTGGTGGTGGGTGAGGTTGCTGTGCTCCTATGTTTTTTTTGTGACAAAATGTTGTAGAGAGATTGATAGACAGACAGACAGATACATGTTTTAGGTTCCACTACACCGTTTTGACATCAAGGATGTCATCTGACTTTACAGTGATATGGATTTTCCGACTGGCAACCATGCTACCAGGCAATCCTGCTGACCAACCACTATCATGGCAATGTACTGAGGCACATCCCAGAAATTTATATAATCACCTCCAGGTCAGAAGCATTGAGGAGAAACAGCAAAAAACTCCTGCAGAGGCCAGAAAGCCAGTGCTTCAAAATCCTGATCGATGGAATGACTGTCGATCGGGTTGCAGCCACGACATTGCTGTTGCTGTAGAGGTTTCGCTGTGCGAACGGCATACCATTTTTTTATTGCGATACTGGAACAGATCATTAAGGATGATCCCTATTTTCAAAAACTGCCTTCTACAATATATAAACACTAAACAAACATTCAAGAATAGTTCACTTATAAACAAATACAGTTAATACATAGACATATGGCAATAATAAATTGCATAATGTTAATGTTAAAAAGTCACGTGTAGCAATCACATGAGAACATAGAAACATGGAAACATAGAATTTGATGGCAGATAAGGACCGCTTGGACCACCCAGTCTGCCCATTTCCCTACCTAATGGATAAGATGCAGATCCTAGTTAACCAGCAGCCTACTTCTTTCTACCCCCCCCCCCAGAATTGCCTTATGGCTGTCCCATGCATGCTTGAATTCAACCACTGTTTTTGACTCCACAACCTCCTCCAGAAGGCCGTTCCATGCATCCACACCCCTCTCTGTGAAAAAATACTTCCCTTACACATTACCTCTGAGCCGCCCCCTTTATCTTCAAATTGTGCCCCTTGTTCTTGCACACCTCTTTTTTTGAAAAATGCTACCCTCTTGGACTTTGTTGATTCCCTTGAGGTACTTGAAAGTTTCTATCATGTCTCCCCTCTCCCTCCTTTCCTCGAGGCTATACATATTAAGCTCCTTTAGTCTCTTTTCATATGTCTTCTGGTGCAGACCCTGCACCATTTTAGTTGCCCTCCTCTGGACAGCTTCCATCTTGTCTATGCAGAGATTGGGTCTCCAGAACTGCACACAGTACTCCAGATGAGGTCTCACCAGCTGTCTGTACAGAGGGATAACAACTTCTTGATTTCTACTGGTGGTGCCTCTCCCTATGCATCCCAGTATCCTCCCAGCCCTCCTTACTGCCCTCTCACATTGCTGGCCCACCTTTAAGTCATCTGATATGACTACCCCATGTCCCTTTCCATTTTTGTTGTTGTTAGTATCTCACCCCCCATTGTGTACTCTTCCCCTGGGTTTTTGTTTCCCAGGTGCATTACCTTGCACTTCTTAGCATTAAATCTAAGCTGCCATACATTTGACTATTCCTCTAACCTTGCCAAGTCCCTTCTCATCCTTTCCACCCCACCTTGTGCATCAACTCTGCTGCAGATCTTTGTGTCATCTGCAAAGAGACATACTTTTCCTTCCAGTCCCTCTGCAATGTCGTGTATAAAGACATTGAAGAGGACCAGTCCTAATACTGAACCCTGCGGCACCCCACTAGTAACCCCCCTTTCTTCAGAGTGGACTCCATTTACTATTACCCTCTGTGTCCTATTATCCAGCCAATTCTTTACCCAGGCTATCATCTTGGGACCCACTTCCAGGCTGGCTAACTTGTATATTAATCTTTTGTGTGGGACTGAGTCAAATGCCTTGCTAAAGTCTAGGTAGGCCATGTCCACAGCCCCTCCCTGATCTACTACTTTGGTCACCCAGTCAAAGAAATCTATTAGATTCATCTGGCATGACCTTCCCGCTGTGAATCCATGCTACCTTGGGTCCTGTGCCCCTCTGGCCTCTAGGTACTCGACAATTCTTTCCTTCAGAAGTGATTCCATCATTTAACCTATCACTGAGGTTAAACTAACAGGTCTGTAGTTTACTGCTTCTGCCCTGCTCCCACTGAGTTGTATAATATTTTCTTAGGAACAGTCTGGAATTTACTAAGGGAGTTTTTGACCTTTATATCTCTGGGTAACTTATTCCAAGGTTTTGCAGCACAGATCTGTCATTTTATGTTCCATATTTATTGGCACATGTGTATAAAGAGACTCAACACCTTTGTTCCTAATTGATATCTTTTTTTTTTATCTCTAGGAATTGTGATTATTATGATTTCTTAGGGCATGTGCAAATATTTATTTTAACAGCTTCAAACACCATCTAAGCCAGCTGTACTCACTCCTGTTTTCTGGTTTCAGCTAATTTCATGCTGAGTAAATCAGCATAATGATGTGTATCAAATTTACTTAAGTTTACAATCTTGCAAGTTCGTTATACTTGCAATCACTTTTTTTCAAAGCTTTTTTTGATCATATTCCTCCACAACAGATGGCCATACTCTAAAACTAGAATTAACAGTTGTCTAACCAATTTAGCTATAGATTCATTTGGCAGATATGAAGACAACCTACATAAAGCACCAAGTTTTTGATTTGTCTTTTTAACCAGCAAGTTAACATTTTCTGCAGATATCAGTTTTCTGTCTATCTGAACACCTAGATATCTGTAACTGTTTGCATTAATCACTTTTTGTCCATTTTAAAATTCTTTGCCCCAAATCTGATTTTGTACTTTATTAACTCCTGAAGAAATGTAACTAGATTGAGTTTTCTTGCACTTAACAAGAGCTTGTATTTTGCAAACCATGACTGAATTTTCTGGAGATCAGTTTAAAGTTTGTACTCCAGCTCAGCCTGGCTGCAAGCAGAGGCCACCAACACTGTCATATGCATACAATCAGACCTTGCTGTTTCATAGAACATTTAGAAGATCATTGACATACACATGGAGAAGCAATGGGCCCAATATTGAGCCTTGTAGGACTCCTGTTTTAACAACTTGTGTTGCTGATATAATAAGTCCCTGCATAACACATTGCTTTCTGTTAAGCAAGTAAAAATGCAACCACCTTAAGGGTTCTTCATTCACCCTCAGTTTTGACATTCTTTTCAGTAGAACATTATGATTCAATCTGTCAAATGCTTTACTTAAGTCCATGAACAAAACTCTAGTGTATGAACCTGCATCCATAAATTTGGCTGCAAGATTCTTAAAAACCACCAGGGCTGCATCTGTGGATCTCCCTACCTGAAACCCCATATTGATGCTTGCTCATCAATTCATGTTTTTTAAGATAATGATAATGTTGTCCATGTACAAGGTTTTTCAGTACCTTGGATAATATGGGCAGCATGGCAATGGGTCTATAATTTGAAGGTGATGATGGTCACCCCGTCAAAAATGGAACAATATTTCCAGTTTTCCAGAAATCAGGAAAAGTGAAAAAATTAACTCCAGTTAAAAAGGTAGGTCACAGTTGGAGCTATGATATCCCCACTCAGCCTTAAAAATTTTGTTTTAATCAGGTCCAATCCCCAGGCTTTGTAAATATTCAATTTCTTCAACTCTCTTGATACTTCTTTTATAGCAATTGTCCTAAATCTAAATTGGTGTCTAAGCATTACATTACTATCCATGCTACACATGGCAGTAGAAACATGAGTCCCATGACCATAATTTAGTTTGAGACCTCAGTGTTCAAACTGTTCAGTCCTAAGTCTGGCAGCTCAACAAAATAATGATTTAAAATGTCACTACCCTATACTGATCATCTATTGTAGCACAATTTTCCAACAGTTTTATTTATACTGTAGAATTCACTGAGCTCTGTAATTGTTGAACAAAGTTCCAATATTTCTTTGAGTCCTTTGCCTGGTCAGTGTTCATTTTATAGTATTTTATTTTTGATGTTCTAATTTGATTTGCACAATTTTTCAAACATTTTTTAAAGATTCCAGTCTTCTAGCTTTTTAGCCTGTCTTGCTTTCCTCCAGAATCTGTGTTTTAGCTTGAGCTGTGTCTCGATCTTATCTGTTATCCAAGGCAGGTGCTTTTTACAGCAAGTTTGTTTGTATTCTAGAAGCATGTAAATTACATACTGAAACAAATGTCTGGGTAAAATCCTGTATTGCTACAACTAAATCTGGAATAAGTTTATGCCTTTCCCATTTGCCATTTGCAAGCTATTTCTGGGAGAATTCACATTAAAATGTTTCAAGTTTGTTGTCCCGTAGGTCATAAGCCTAGTATTTTTTGGCTTATCAATTTTAGGTGCCATTTAATCAGATAATAATCACCTGACTGTAATGTCAAGATTTTCTAAAGATTGTACTTCTGCCTCTTCTGAAATAAACAAAAAATTTAATATGGAGCCATGGTTTGCCATTTTGTACAACAAGTGGGCTTTTGGATTATTTGCTTAAATCCCAATATGTCAAAGCAATTACTTAAAATGTCCTCCTAGTCTGTACCCAATCTGTATTAAAATCCCCAATCAGTACTAGTTTTCTGCCGTTTTCAACTGACAGTATCTTAGTAGCCAAAATGCTGCCAAAATGTTGTCTTGTGATGTTACCTGGCAACATGATGTCTGACTGTAGCTGGCTAAGCACACCTGAAAAAAAAAAAAAACTAAAAGCACAATGTGCAAAGTTAGAGTCTGTCCCTGCCACTCTTTGCCCAGGTGTGTTTGGTCACTGATGTTCAGCCATTTTGAGCAGCATGCTGTCTTTGGTTTTTTTTTGGGGGGGTGCTGTGGTCTTGTTCTTTTTTTTTTGAAATGCTGTTTGGATGTGCAAACTGTCTTTACCTTCAGTCCATCATTTTCTGCACCATGTGTTGCCTGTCTCCTTCATGTTGTCATATTGTTTACCATGTGGAACCTCTCTACCTCAGTTCGTTATTTTGTGCAGACTGTGCAGCCTCCCAAGTACACCATATCTAGTGGAATGTGCAGCTCCTTCAGCAAGTCATATTGTGTTCTGTGCAGAGTCTCTCCTTCACTTTGTCATATTGTGCACCATGTGCAGCCTCTCTACCTTAGTCCATTGTATTGTGCAGAATTTACAGCCTCACAGCTACACCATTTCCAGTGGAATGTGCAGCTCCTTCAGTACACCATATTGTGCCACCTCACTCCTTTACTTTACTGTACCATGTACCATGTGCAGCAGCTCTACCTCAGTCAACCTGTCTAATGTTGATACCATTCTCATTCCATCCTGAGTATTCTTCCATAGTCAAGGGAAGTGTAATGCATTTTGGTCAGCTGTTTCATAGGATCCACACATTTACTCTTATTTTGAACTTCATTTTATTGTGAGAAATGAACAACCAGAGAAGAAGACCATTTGTGTCTACAACCACACTGTTGAAAGATGCAATGATTTCCTGCCCACTGTCGGAAAAGGAACAATCTCGCTGTTACATAATAAGGATGCAGAATGACCCCAAATAATATTTATTTATTTAAAGTTTGATGACTGGGAAAGGCATACTGAGCCAGGGCTCATTTCCAGGTGTGACCTGGGTACAGTTTGTACAGAGAGTTACTATCGATTGAGGTGAAAAAAACAGACAGTTGGCACAACATTTTACAAAGCAGTTACAATATACTGTTTGGCAGTGAGACAGCTAAAAAGTCCATGTGGAGCTGGAGAAGGGAGATGAGGTCAGCTAGGACTACACAGCTGGGGTTGGTGAGTGGGGACTGTGTGGTGCATTGGCTGCATACTGGGACCATTTGAGCATTTAGGGCAGTGCGGAGTGGGTTGGAGCCTAAAGAGCTGAGTAAAGGCTGAACAAGAAGGGGCCAGGTGAAGGTTAAGGGGAGGTTATTCCAGAGAAGGGGGATGTAGAAGAAAGCAGTTTGGCCAGTAAGAGAGTGAGAGCAGGGAGGTGGAAAGTGCGGGGGTCCCTGCAGCGCAGATGGTAGCTTAATGAGGTGGTTGGGGTGAGGCAAGAGGTGAGGTGGGGAGAGGGACTCATGCCAGAATTTAGCTAGGAAAGAGGCACTGTGGATGGTTCACCTATGGCAGAGTGAAGCAAGGGAGAGAGAAGCGTAGAGCAGGTAGTGTTGAGTGAGTGGGAGTGAGGTGGTGGCGAAGCAGCAGAAGGAGTTGAGAAGGATGCCAAGTCTGGAGAGAGAGAGGAGGATGGGGCCATACCATAGACTATATCGGCATAGTCTATTACAGGTAGGATAGTTCTACGTTCAAGCTCACACTGGGTGGGGTTTGGTAAGTTTGATTTGTGGCAATAGAGGATGGCGAGTTTTGGCAGGAGTTTGGTGCAGAGCACCTTGATGTGAGTGGAGAAGGTGAGGTGGCTGTCCAGCCAAACTCCCAGGTATTTGAAAGCTGAGACTAACTCCAGAGGACAGTCATCCTTGGTGGTGATGGCGGGGGGGGTTGGAAGGGTGGCCAGTTTCTGTCTGGAACCAAAGACCATTGTGACCATTTTTTTTGCATTGTGTGTGAGCAGGATTTCTTGGAACCAGGATTGGACTCTTTCAAAATCATTTTGTAGAGTGGGGAGGACACTGTCATAGGTGGGGCCCGAGGCAAAGATGACAGTGTCATCTGCGTAAAGGTGCATGTTTGAGGCTAGGCAGGAAGAGGGAAGGTCATTTATGAAGAGGGAGAAGGGGGGGCAAGAATAGAGCCTTGGGGGATGCCAGATATGATGTGAATAGGAGAGGAGAGTGTGTCACCTACTTGAACTGATTGTTGCCTGTTGTGGAGGTACGAGTGGAACCAGGCAATGGCAGGTTGGGCGATGCTGAAAGAGCTAAGTTTGCTGAGTAGTAGCGGGTGGGAGACAGAGTCAAATGCTTTAGCCAGGTCTATGAATATGGCAACTGTGACTAGACTATGGTCCATGGCTGTGAGGATGGAATCAGTTATGCTTAGAAGGGTGGTGATGGTGGAGTGGTGTTTACAGAAGCCAGACTGAACTGGTGAAAGCTGGTTGTTGGAAGAGAGAAAGTTTGCCAGTCTGACAATATAAGGGATTCCTGGACTTTGGCAAGGGAGGGGAGGAGCGAGATAGGCCTATAGTTTCCTGATAGGGAGGGGTCACCGCCTTTGTGAAGAGGGATGACTTTGGCTGATTTCCAGGCTTTAGGGACATTAGCTGTGGTTAGGGACAGATTTAGAATGTGAGTCAGGGGGGCAACAATGGCTGCAGCAGAGATGTGGAGCATTTTGCAGTGGATTCTGTCTGGGCTGGATTTGGATGGGTTAAGGGCGTAGAGTGCATTGTATACCTCCAGAGGTGTGATGGCAGGAAAGAGGAAACCGAGGTCAGGGGAGGATTGGTTGCACTGGTTGGGGGAAGGAGGGGTGGAGTTGGGTAGGGCGCAGGAGATAAAAAACTTGTTGAATAGCTCTGCCACAGAGACATGATCCAAGACAGATTTCCCATCTAAGGTGAGAGTTGGGCAAGTCTGTTTAGTGGGGGCGTCAAGGAGGGAGTTGATAAACTTCTAGAAAGATGCGTGGAGGTTCTGGGTTTGAGTGAATTGTGCTTTAAATTAGGAGGATTTCGATTGCCGGGTGGCCTTAGTGCTTTTATTTCTGAGGTGCTTGTAAGATTGAAGATCACTTACTGTGTGGGAGGCTTTGTGGAGTCGCCACGCTTTGTCCTTGGAGCGACACAAGGCGATAAGGTCAGCTGTGATCGAGGGGTGGTGGAGGCATTTTACCCTTACTTTCCTTAGGTGAGCATGCATGTCCCAGATACTTTGGAAAATATTGCAGAACTGAGATAGGGCGCATCCACATCAGATGCAGACAGCACAGATAGCCAGTCTGTGTTAGCAAGGTCATGGAGTAAGGCCAGGACATTGAGGCTGGGTAGGGAGTGGGATCATATGAATTTAGGAGGGGAGAGTGGTCAATGGATCTTGCAGATGCAATAGGTGATACAGTGGTTACTAAGGGCATCGGAGAAAATACCTGCGGTGGAGATACAGTTATGAAGAATATAAAATGAAACTGAAGGCCTGTTCAGAGGCATATAGGGATAATATAGATCAGGAGAAGACTGCTGTCCAGAACAAAATGCAAAACTTGAATGAAGCTGTATACAGAGAGGCAGAAGGAAAAACAGGCATTGGAGACTTCAATCCACTGTTCCAATGAAAAGAACCACCAGAGAAGATGAACAAATAAAAATGGAACAACAAAAACAATGGAAGTAACAGAAAACACAGATATGTGCATCAACGTCTCCATAGAAAAAAGATGTATCAATGAGAAAAGATGTGCAATGTACCAAGATAAGCATGCTGCAAAAATGGTTGAACTTGCCACCACCAGTAGCACCACTACAGACACACCAACAATAATGCCACAGCTCATTACTAATCATATCACACTTTTCCCCGTTCAAATGGTGCCTTCTGGAAAGCAGTGCAAATGGCACAAGCAGGGTTACTTCAATCACCTGCTTTGCTGCTATGATTGCCTGAATTATTTATTCTGCTCACCTGCAAAGAAGCCAGAATTGGCAAAATGCATGAACCTGACCTGCTAAACAAACTTGTAAGATGAATTGATCAAAGTCATGAAAAACAAATTGAGGTTTCTAAAATTCCCCCCAAAACAGAAGGGAAGACACTTGAAACACAAATTTACAAGTGCTTTGACAATTCTAAAAAAAATACTGATTGCTACAGTCTGCAGTCAGTACATTGGGGATCTGTTGGACAAGCATGATGGCTGTATCAAGGGGTCATAAGCAAACAACCCCAAAATTGGCAATGCCAGCAGAAACCATCCAGTGAGTGAAGAACTTCTATGAAGAGGTAGTCACAACCCTATTTCTCAAGAAGGTATTCTCAAAATGAAAAGGAAAAAAACAAAGTATTCCTTGCAAAACCCTTAGGCCCAGATATTCAAACTGCACCAGTTTGTGGTGCAAGCCCATGCGCCGCTCAAAATAGTTGTGCAGGGGTGTGGCCAGGGCGATATTCAATGGAGTTGCGTGATGGTGCAACTGCTTTGCATATCGCCCCTGGCCACCTAATGCCGTGCATGGCGAGTGGAACTGCGCCAGCTAAGTGGTCAGAGGAGCATTGAGATGTGGCTTAAGTTCCATTGTGCCATGCACAGCACCTGGATATTCAAAGGGTGACATGCAATTGGGCCATAATTTATGCAAGGCTCATGCTCTGAACCAATGGGCGTGCAGCCATACCGAGCTGTCAGTTGGCGGGCGGCGGGCGGCAGGCGGGTGGGGTGCTGCCACCCACTGGCTGATGGGGGGAGCGGTGGTGGGGCTCCATGGGCGGGTGGGGTGGGGGGTCCACTAGATTAGCTGGGATTTCATACTTGTGGGTGAGGAATGCCGCCCGCGATTGGCTCTGTTCGGTCCACTGGACCACCTGGGATATTGGACTTTGGGGTACTGATGCCCGCTATCGGCCAATGGGGAGTACTGTTATGCCCGCGATTGGGCTACTCGGGAGAATACTGTTATGCCTGCGATCGGGCTAATCTCGGTCCACTGGACCACCAGGGATATTGGACTTGAGGGGGGATACTGATGCCCACGATTGGGGCATGGGGGAGTGCCGCCAGGTGCGGCGGGAACATGTCGAGGGCCACCAACAGGTGGCAGGTGCTGTGTTGCGCCCTGCAATGCGACAGCTCACCTGTGGGTGGCCCTTGACTTGTTCCTTTTGTGCAGGCGCAGGTAGGGGTTGCACCTGCATAACTCTGCATGGCCCGGGCTGAATATCAGGCTGTGCAGTTTATGCCATGAGCAAGCCCCCACTGTGCCTGCATACATTACTGATGCACCCGGCACGCCGGGATTTGTGCAGCGCGCACCACTTTAAATATCACGGGCGCATCAGTGGGTTGTGCATGGCACAACACTGTTGCACCACGTGCAACCCTTTTGAATATCGGGGCCTTAGAGTGTTACATGTGGAGTTCTGCAAGTAAAATCAACAAGGATTACTGGGAAGAATAAAGTTCAACACTCTGCAACCATAGTACATCAAACTTGCATGGGAATGGAAGCTGGAGCAATGCCTATGCGAATACTGTACCAATGCAGTATTAAAGCTGCGGGCATTGAACCAGACCGATAATACACAAAAGACATTGGACTGCAAAGTGTGGAATATTTATAACACTATGGAAATTACCATGTGCAGCAAATTACCCAGCCCAAAATTATTCCACTATGACTGTGTCAATAACATTTATGAACATCGTAGCACCAATGCTACTGAGGGGAAAAGTTGCCAAACTACTGAAAGGGTATGGAAATGAAATGATAAGGTGGCAGCATTGGGACACCATAAAAATTAATGTAAAAAAAGGCCAAACAAAACCAAGGAAAGTGTTGAAAAACAAGACAGGGACACTACCATCTGGTGGAAAACATGAAAGAAGAATTCAGGTCTCTGTAGCACCACTCGCAAGTGGCATCACGGCAACAACACCAGCTTACCACATTAAAGGACAATATACCTGAGGGATGTGTCTTGATGGTTTTGGATATTGCTAAAAATTATGCATGCCAGTATCAAGACAAAATACAATTGTGTCACTGGCATCATGAGCAGGCCACTGTTCACCCAGTAGTTTCTTACTGTCGGTGTGGGTACTGTGCATACACTGTCACAGAATCATTAGTTTTCAATTCCAGTAACCTAAAGCCTGACCACCACACTGTGTGGCATTTTGTTAAAAAGTTCAATAATTGCCTTCATAAAGTCCACTCAATTGATATCACAAAGAGGTGCAGTTCACAGATGGCTGTGGGAACCAGTACAAATCCAAATGGGCATTCTATGACATCTCAGTGGAGCACACCAAACATGGATTTCAAATTGAACATGCCTTTTTTTGAACTTGCCATGGGAAAGGTCTCTCTGCTGCTGAGTGTGCGGACATTGTATGGTAACTAGGGGTGTGCAATCCAGGCTACCAGTCATTGCCTCACTTAAAAACCTCTTTCAGTACTGTAAAGTAAACTTGATAACCTACTGTTGATGGTTGTATCCACTTCAGAGGGTCATTCTTTCTGGTGAAGGGCAAGGAAATCGAAAGACATAAAGGACCTATTCTCAAGACAATACTGTGGATCCCAAAATACAAAGAATTAGGTTGGTCACTGATGGTGTGGTTGCAACCAGTTGGTATAGCTGATTTTGCACAACTTGTTAGAAAGGGGTAACTGGTCACAACAGTGCTTCCTAAACAGCACATCTAAGAAGAGCACTGAGTTATTTATGTCGGAGTTGAAGACCCATTTGTTTGAACTGGCATTCCCTGATGCTACATACATTTTTAAATTATGTTATGGTCTGGGATTTTAACTGTTTGAAATTGTTTTTGTGTTTGTTGGTTGTACAGGCGCTTTGATATTCGAAAAGTGCCTTATTATAAATAAAGAATTTCTTGACGCGACTGTAGAAAGAGCAAAATAAGGACAGCTACAGGGCAGAATAGCAAACAGCAATTACCGCTTACCCCTGTAGCTATCACATCAGTGGGAGGGACTGGAGGAAGTGAAGAAAGGTTGGAAAAAAGTAATGACTGGTCGAGCTGCTCCCGTGGTGGAAAGGTCTAAGGCATAGAGCAGCTCAGCCAGTGTGGATCTGGGGGTCAAGGTTCTGTTCCTGGTCTAAACATAGAAACACAGTATCAGACAACAGATAAGGACCGCTTGTCCCACCTAGTCTTCCCATGTCCCTACCTATTGTATAAAAACCAGATCCTATATGATCTGTAGCTTACCTTCTCCTTCCTAACACTAATGTTGCCTTCTGTCTGTCCGAAGCATTCTTGAATGCACCTATTAGTTTTCCCTTATGACATCCTCAGGGAGGCTGTTCCATGCATCCACCACCCTTTCTGTGTAAAAATATTTCCTCATGTTGCCCCTGAGTCTTCCCCCCTCTAGCCTCATGTTGTGACCCTTGTTCTTGCACATCTCCTTTTCTGAAAGATTCTGCCCTCCGGAACTGTGTTAATCCCCTTGAGGTACTTGAAAATTTCTATAATATCCCCCTTTCCATCCTTTCCTCCAGTGTACACATATTGAGAGCCCTCAGTCTCTCCCCCATGTGGTTTCTGGTGCAGTCCCTGCACCATTATTGTTGCCCTCCTCTGAACTGCCTCTATCCTGTCTATGTCTTTCTGGAGATGCTGTCTCCAGAACTGTACACAGTACTCAATATGAGGTCTCACCAACTGTCTGTACAGTAGCATCACCACTTCTTGTTTTCTATTGGTGATACCTCTTCCTATGCACCCCAGTATCTCATTGGCTTTCCTCACTGCCTATTCACGTTGTTTGGCTACCTTGAGGTCATCTGTTATGACCACCCACAGGTCCCTTTACAGTTTGGTTGTTGCTACCCCCCCCATTGTGTCTTCCCCCAAGGGTTTCTGTTATCTAAGTGCATAATTTTGCACTTCTTTGCATTGAACTAGAGCTGTCACAGTCTTGACCACTCCTCCAGCTTGTCTAAGTCTCTTTTCATTTTCTCCACCACCCCTGGAGTGTCAACCCTATTGCAGATCTTAGTGTTATCTGCAAAGAGGCATACCTTTCCTTCCAGTTCCTCTGCAATGTCACTTATAAAGACATTAAAGAGGACTGACCCCAACACTGAACCCTGCAGCACCCCGCTGGTCACCCTCCTCTCCTCCGATTGAACTTCATTTACCACCACCCTCTGTGTCCTATTGCTAAGACAATTTCTGATCCAGTTTACCACCTTGGAACCCACTTCCAGATTGTCCAGCATTTTTACTAACCTCTTATGCAGGACTTTGTCAAATTCCTTACTAAAGTCTATGAAGGTCATATCCACCGCCCCTCCCTCATTTACTACACTTGTTACCCAGTCAAAGAAATCTATCAGATTTGTTTGACAGGACCTTCCTGCTGTAAATCCATGTTGCCCTGGGTCTTGTGCCTCGCTGGCCACAAGATATTCTACTATCCTTTCCTTCAACACTGATTCCATCATTTTCCCTACCACTGAGGTCAAACTGACTGGTCTACAGTTTCCCCCTTCTACCTTGCTCCCACTTTTATGAAGGGGTAGCACATTTGTCCTCCTCAAATCCTTTGGCATTACTCCCTCCTCCAGTGATTTGTTGAACAGAGCTGTCAGTGGTGTCACCAGCACCTCTTTGAGTTCTTTTAGTATTCTGGAATGCGTCCCATCTGGCCCCATTGTCTTGTCCACCTTCAGTTTCAAGAGTTATTTTAGTACTCCATCTTCTGTGAATGAACTGGTGTCCACCCCTCTTCCCTGTGTGTTTTTACTGCCTAATTTTGGTCCCTCCCCCTCCTCTTCCTTTGTGAATACTGAGCAGAAGTATTCATTAAGGATCTCAGTTTTTTCTAAGTCCCCCTCTACCCACTCTCCCTTCCTTTGTTTAGCCTCACTATCCCTCCCTTGGTCTTTTTTCTTTACCTAATGTACCTGAAAAAGGTGTTCTCCCCTTCCTTTACTGTCTGGGCTATCCTTTCTTCTGTATGCACCTTTTTGTTCCTGACTGCTTTCCCTGCCCCCCTCTGCTTCATCCGATACAGTTCCTTGTCTTCCTCCTTCTGTGTTTCCTTGCTAAACTAATGTATGAATCTTCACCATCTCTTCCACTTGTCACCCTATCCCTGTCTCCCCACGAACCACCCAGTCTGTCCTCACACCCATCGGGCCCCACCCACAACTATATTCCTATCCCAACCCCCCATTATCCAGTCTGCCTTCCAGCAATTTATTCCCTTCCTCCACCTTTCTTATCTCCCTACCCCTCCTCCCAATCCCAATAACTACCCTCTCCAAGACCCCCCTCCCCGTACCCCCATTTCAGTGCACAATATTCTGTCCCACTGAGCCTACCACCATCCTCTGCAATGTCATCTACAACCCCATGTTTTCTTCCTTCTTTTTTCCTTTTCCTTTTGTCCTCAGTGAAGACTTGTCTTAATCTATGTGTATCAATAATGTGCAACAGAACTAAAGGGTAAACAGGGAGGAGAGGATGCACTGTGGGTCACCCTGGAGACTGGAAATAGCTCCACAATCCGCACAGGGGTTGTATACAGACCCCCATCTCAAGGTGAATAAGTAGACAAGGAAATGATAGCAGGCATCCTTGGGATGGCTGAGAAAGGGGAGGTATTGCTGATGGGGGGACCTGAATATGCCAGAAGTTAACTGGAGCACCTTCTCTGCAGCCACATCCAAGAGCAGGGCCATTCTTAATGCCCTAAAGGGGGCATGCCTCAGACAGCTAGTTTTGGAACCTACTTGGGAGGGAGCAATCTTAGACCTGGTACTCTCAAATTAGGATGGAGAGAGGATCTCTGGTCTTGAAGTGGGTAGCCATCTGGGAACAAGCGACCACCAAACAGTGTGGTTCATGATAAACTTAGCTGTAGAGTCAAGCCACACAAAAGTGAGGGTACTGGATTCAGGAGGACTGATTTTGTCAAAATGAGAGAGTGCCTCAGAAAAGCACTAGCAAACAGGCAAGAAGGTGGGTTGGAGCAACAATGGGGAAATATTAAAACCACCATCACAGAGGCAACAATCCTTTGTGTGAAGCAAATAAACAAATCAAAAATGAAAGAAAAGAACACTATGGTTCTCAAAAGAGGTAGTGGGGAAGGTAAGGGAGAAAGAGATAGCATTCAGGAAGTATAAGGAAACACAGAAGGAGCAGGACAGAGAACTGTACCAGTTAAAGCAGAAGGAAGCGGGGGAAGGCAGTCAGAATAGCAAAGGCCCAAACCGAGGAAAAGATAGCCAACTCAGTTAAGAAGGGGGATAAAACCTTTTATAGGTACATTAGGGACCAAAGAAAGACTAAGGCAGGGATACTGAGGCTGAATAAAGAGGAAGGTGGTTGGGCAGAGAGAGACAGTGAAAAAGCAGGGATACTGAATGAATGCTTCTGCTCAGTATTCACAATGGAAAAGCAGGGGGAGATACCTAATCCAGTCAATAGAAGCACTCTGGATAGGGGGGGTTGATATTAGTCCTTTCACAGAAGAAAGGGTTCTGAAAGA
This sequence comes from Neoceratodus forsteri, assembly GCA_016271365.2. Classification (NCBI taxonomy): domain Eukaryota; kingdom Metazoa; phylum Chordata; order Ceratodontiformes; family Ceratodontidae; genus Neoceratodus; species Neoceratodus forsteri. The sequence goes on from CM057455.1 coordinate 403,007,021, forward strand.
ACTCTTAAAACTGAAGGTGGATAAAGCAATGGGGCCTGATGGGATTCACCCCAGAATTCTAAAAGAACTAAGGGAAGAACTAGTAACACCACTGACTACCCTTTTTAAGAAATCATGGGAGGATGGTGTGGTACCTGAGGACTGAAGGAGGGTGGATGTGATTCCCCTTCACAAAAGTGGGAGCAAGACAGAGGCAGGAAACTACAGACCTGTCAGTTTGACCTCAGTGGTAGGGAAAATGATGGAATCACTGCTAAAGGAAAGAATTGTTGAGTACCTAGATGCCAGTGGGGCACAGGACCCAAGGCAGCATGGATTCACAGCAGGAAGGTCATGTCAGACAAATCTAATTGATTTCTTTGACTGGGTGACCAAAGTAGTAGACCAGGGAGGGGCTGTGGACATGGCCTACCTAGACTTTAGCAAGGCATTTGACACAGTCCTGCACAAAAGATTAATAAACAAATTAGCCAGCCTGGGAGTGGGTCCCATGGTGGGAGCCTGGGTAAAACACTGGCTGGACAACAGGACACAGAGGGTAATAGTAAATGGAGTCCACAGTGAAGAAAGGAGGGTTACTAGTGGGGTACCGCAGGGTTCAGTACTGGGGCCGCTCCTTCTTAATGTCTTTATCAGTTACATTACAGAGGGTCTAGAAGGGAAAGTATGTCTCTTTGCAGACTACACAAAGATCTGCAACAGGGTCGATATGCAAGGTGGGGTGGAAAGGATGAAAAGGGACTTGGCAAGGCTAGAGGAATAATCAAATGTATGGCAGCTTAGATTCAATGCTAAGAAGTGCAAAGTAAAGCACCTAGGAAACAAAAACCCAGGAGAAGAGTACACAATGGGGGGGGTGAGATACTGACAACAACAAAAATGGAAAGGGACCTGGGGGTACTCATATCAGACAACCTAAAGGTGGGCCAGCAATGTGAGAAGGCAGTAAGGAAGGCTGTGGAGATACTGGGATGCATAGGGAGAGGCATCATCATCATTAGAAAACAGGAAGTTTTTGGCCCTCTGCACAGACAGTTGGTAAGACCACATCTGGAGTACTGTGTACAGTTCTGGAGACTCCATCTCCTCAAAGACATAGACAGGGTGGAGGCTGGCCAGAGGAGGGCAACCAAAATGGTGCAGGGTCTGCACCAGAAGACATATGAAGAAAGATTAAAGGAGCTTAAGATGTATAGCCTAGAGGAAAGGAGGGAGAGGGGGGGGGACATGATAGAAACTTTCAAATACCTCAAGAGAATCGACAAAGTCCAAGAGGGTAGCATCTTTCATAAAAAGAGATGTGCAAGAACAAGGGGGCACAATTTGAAGATAGAGGGGGGACGGCTCAGAGGTAATGTGAAAAAGTATTTCTTCACAGAGAGGGTTGTAGATGCATGTAACAGCCTTTCTGAGGAGGTCATAGAGTCAAAAACAGTGGAGAACTTCAAGAATGCATGGGACAGAAATAAGGCCAATCTAGTGGGGGTAGGAGAAAGTAGGCTGTTGGCTAGTTAGGATCTGCAGCTGATCTGTAGGGAAATGGGTAGACTAGGTGGGCCATGCGCTTCTTATCTGCCATCACATTCTATGTTTCTATGTATCTATGCTTCTATGTGCACATTAGTTAGTTTTTTTTTGTATGTAATATATTAGTTATCTGTAATAATCTAAGTTGTACCGTATCATTGCATTGCTATTTACCTGTGCTATCCAAATCTGTTTTTGTGTAAGATCATGTACGTCATTGTATTGTTTGAAATCTCAAGGACCTCCTTGTGAATGAGCTTGCTCAGTGGAGAAATTCCTGTAATAAACTTTAACTTGAATGTGTTCTTTTTGAATGCTCATTTTTTCTGTCTAACCTTCCCTGCCACTTCTTTAGAAAACCAAGATTTTTTTTTTCTTTCTTTTTGCCTCGTTAACTTGTTTCACACAAAGACTTGTTGCCTCTGTTATGGCTCTCTTGAGTTGCTCTCACTGCTTCTCTACCAGTGCTTTCTTGAGGCATTCTCCAATTTTTGCAAAGTCTGCCCTTTTGAAGTCTAGGACCTTTGCTTTTGTGTGGCTTGCCTCTTCTACTGTTTCACCTTGAACCATACTGTATGGTGATCACTGGACCCTAGATGGTTGCCCGCCTATACATCAGTTATTCTGTCTCCATTTGTGAGCATCAGGTCCAATATTGCCCCCTCAAGTGTGGGTGCTGCCACTACCTGTCTGAGGCCCACCCCACCCCATGCAGGTCATCAAGGATGTCTCCGCTCCTGGATGTGGCTGCCCCATAGGTGTTCCAGTTGATATCTGGCATACAGTATTTAGGTCCTCTACCAAAAACACTTCCCCTTTCTCGGCCATTTTAAGGATGTTTTCTACCATCACTATATCTTTTTCCTCCCCCTGTGCTGAAGGTCTATAGATAACCCCTGTATGGTTAGTGGTGCCATTTCCTGTCTCCAGGGTAACCCACAATGCCTCCTCTCTGCCCTGTTATCTCTTTATCTCTTTATCTCAGCTGCTTTGATCCCCCATCTCTTATGCAGATAGCTAGCCCTCCTCCCTTTTTTGTCCTCCTTGTCCCTTTTGTAGACTGTGTATCCAGGTGTGTTAATATCCCACTTATGGCTTCCTATGTACCATGTTTCCATGACTGCAATAATATCCAGGTCTCCTTCTGCCATCAAGGCCATTAGGTCATGGATCTTGTTACCCAGGCTATGGGCATCTGTACACATGGCCCTCCACGTTTTGATGGTTTTGCCCATATTAGTACCAGTCGTATCCCTGCCCCCTAAGCATCCCCTGACTTTACCTCCTGTTTCATTCCCTTGTGTAGTCTCATCCATAGGATCCTTTTTACTGTCTACCTTAGTATGTGTGTGGGGGGGGCAGTTTGGTTTTCCCTGTTTATTTCTGCCTCCCCCCTTGACTAGTTTAAATGTTTGCCAATGAAACTTTCAAAGCTTTCACCCAGGATTCTGTCCCCCCCGGAAAATGCAGACCATCTTTTGTGTGCAAGCCTGCATTTCTTCAGGTGGACTCCCATTCCGCAATGAAGCCAAAACCCTCAACTCTGCACCAGTTCTTCAGCCATTTGTTGAACCCCATGGTGCACAGCACCCTGGCCTCTCCCATGCTGTAGACAGGTAACACTTCTGAGAAGGTTACCATGCATGCCACCTGTCTAAGACCCCTCCCCAACTCAGTGAACTCCCTCTGTCCTCAGGTGGATAATGACATCTAGCATGCCCTCCCATGCTGCTGCCCCAGTGATCCTTAAGCTTCGCCTCCTATCCAAGCACTGGTGCTGGCTAGGCACCTTATCTCTCTCCCTCCTCCCCTCAGTCACCCACAGTTCTACTTCCCTAATGATAGAGTCCCCCAATAGGAGTTGCTTCCTTCTCCTCTGGGGTCCCATGCATCACCCCCAGGGGTCTCCACTGCAGAGGTTCTCTGCATTCACCACTGTGTGTGCCTCCATGTGATAGCCCCACTCTGCCAGAATGGCAAAGAAGTTGCAGAATTGAACCACAGGTGGGATGCACCTCTACCCAAACTCCCTCATCCTCCCTAAGCCCACCATCATCGAACCACCCCTCATTACTAGCATTCTCTGAGGCAGTGGGGGTGGCCTTGGTGGTCCCTGGGTGGGGGAGGAGGTCTCCTAAATCCTAGCCAACTCAGTTCAGAGATGAGTAACTTCTTCCTTCAACCCAGAGAAGTGCCTCCAGATAGAGCAGAACCACAGCCTCCAGAATGTCTCTCGGAAGAATGCTGCCCCACAGCCACTGCATTGCACCACTCCCATCATGTCTGATGTTTGCCTTCCCTTAATTAGCTCTTTAGACACCCAAGCAAATCAACATTTTTTCCCTCCTCTTCACTATCCTCCCTCTGTTTCTCTGTTACAATCACATTAATTAGCCCATGTCCTCTATGCACACAGGAGTCTGATCCCAGTTTGGTACCTATAAATCTTAATGTGCCCTGGAGTGGGCAGGAGAGGGGAATGTGGGACTTGGTCCTTCTGGTCAGTGTCTATGAGGAAACAATCACCTAAACAGCACAAACATACCCCCACATACTCACTGTATAGGCAACTACAATCGGTGGTCAACTGAACCCACAACCAAGTTCCCCTTTTAAGTTCTTCTCCTCCTGCAAGCCTGCTTTAGCCCCTTCTGCAAACACACACCTGCTTCACAGGTTGTAACTGTCCTGCCCCAGCAACACGATACTGCCAAATGGTCTGCTAACTACAGCAGTTCCCTTTCTTGGCTACTAAGAATTACAGAACAGTAACCAAAAACAGAACACACAAAAAAAAAAGATCCAAAGCACTTCTGTTTGTTTACTTACACAAACCCTGCAAGTTTGAAATGAAATAAAATAAATCACCTCTGCTGTGTAGTTCTTTTCAGCTCTTCTTAACTGAACCCACAACCAAGTTTCTCTTTTAAGCTTTTCTCCTCCTGAAAGCCTGCTTCAACCCCTCCTGCAAACATACACCTGCTTCACAGGTAGTAACTGTCCTGCCCCAGCAACTAGATACTGCCAGATGGTCTGCTAACTACAGCAGTTCCCTATCCTGGCTATTAAGAATTACAGAACAGTAACCAAAAACAGAACACAAAAAAACACTAATCCAAAGCCCTTCTGCTTCTTTACTTATACAAACCCTGCAAGTTTGAAATGAAATAAAATAAATCACCTCTGCTGTGTAGTTCTTTTCAGCTCTTCCTGAGATTTTGTCTGTGAGATGAGCGTACCTAATTTTTTCCAAGTCCCATCTCACAGATCCCTCCTTCGAGTTTCTAATTTGCCCTATAATCCATATGCCCCTTGGAGTCAATTATTTTAGAAACATGGGGTGTGGGGGGCTGCAGGGGTGCAGAACCCTCTGCAAAAACATAATTTCTTATTTCGTTCTGTAGCCATGATAGCGGTCCTTAGTATGTGTTTGGACCGCTACCATGTGGATGTGGATGTGTGCATTGGGCACTGTTTTTGTAGGCACCCTTGTTCCTGCACTCTTCTGGAGAGCACTGTTATTGTATACACTGCTGAAACCTAGTGTCCAGAAAGGTGATCGCCTATGTGAAAATCACAGTCATCCAGATGCATGGATAGTGAAGCAGATCATGTATTCCCTTGGTCTTCTACATGTCGCTAAGAAGAAACTGGATAATAATGTGCAATCAATGTCTACCAGTCCCAGTACACTCACCAGCACCATGCTGCAAAACAATACTTCAACTGTGGAAACTGATTTTGCCAGCACACAGATCATCACCATGCTGGAAAACAATATACTTTCAAATACAGACACTGCTCCTGCCAAAACACAGATCACCACCAAGCTGGAAAACATATCTTTGCCTGTGGAAACTGATACTGCCAGCACACAGTCCATCACCACACCTGGAAACAATGTGCCGCCTGCTGCAGACTCCATCTCTGATCCGGAACTGCAAAAAGCCAGCCAAAAACTGGAAATATACATAGAAACATAGAAACATAGAATTTGTCGGCAGATAAGGACCGCTTGGCCCACCAAGTCTGCCCATTTCCCTGCCTACTGGATAAGCAGCAGATCCTAGTTAACCAGCAGCCTACTTTTTCCTACCCCCATCCCCTAGAATTGCCTTATTACTGTCCCATGCATGCTTGAATTCCACCACTGTTTTTGACTCCCATGACTCCTCCAGAAGGCTGGTTCATGCATCCACAACCCTCTGTGAAAAAATACTTCTTAAATTACCTCTGAGCCACCTCCCATCTTCAAATTGTGCCTCCTTGTTCTTGCACACCTCTTTTTGAAAGATGCTACCTCTTGACTTTGTTGATTCCTTGAGGTACTGAAAGTTTCTATCATGTCCCCCTCTCCCTCCTTTCCTCGAGGCTATACATATTGCTTCTTTAGTCTCTCTTCATCTGTCTTCCGGTGCAGACCCTGCACCATTTTAGTTGCCCTCTTCTGGACAGCTTCCATCCTGTCTATGTATTTGCGAAGACTGGGTCTCCAGAACTGCACGCAGTACTCCAGATGGGGTCTCACCAGCTGTCTGTACAGAGGGATAATAACTTCCTGTTTTCTACTGGTGATGCCTCTCCCTATGCATCCCAATATCCCCCCAGCCCTCATTGCTGCCCTCTCACATTGCTTGCCCACCTTTAAGTCATCTGATATGACTACCCCCAGGTCCCTTTCCATTTTTGTCATTGTTAGTATCTCACCCCCCATTGTGTACTCTTCCCCTGGGTTTTTGTTTCCCAGGTGCATTACCTTGCACTTCTTAGCATTGAATCTAAGCTGCCATACATTTGACCATTCTTCTAACCTTGCCAAGTCCCTTTTCATCCTTTCCACCCACCTTGTGCATCAACTCTGTTGCAGATCTTTGTGTCATCTGCAAAGAGACATACTTTTCCTTCCAGTCCCTCTGCAATGTCGCTTATAAAGACATTGAAGAGGACTGGTCCTAATACTGAACCCTGCGGTACCCCACTAGTAACCCCCCTTTCATCAGAGTGGACTCCATTTACTATTACTCTCTGTGTTCTATTTTCCAGCCAATTTTTTACCCAGGCTGTCATCTTGGGACCCACTTCCAGGCTAGCTAACTTGTATATTAATCTTGTGTGGGACTGTGTCAAAAGCCTTGCTAAAGTCTAGGTAGGCCATGTCCACAGCCCCTCCCTGATCTACTACTTTGGTCACCCAGTCAAAGAAATCTATTAGATTTGTCTGGCATGACCTTCCTGCTGTGAATCCATGCTGCCTTGGGTCCTGTGCCCCTCTGGCCTCTAGATACTTGACAATTCTTTCCTTCAGAAGTGATTCCATCATTTTCCCTACCACTGAGGTTAAACTAGCAGGTCTGTAGTTTCCTGCATACAACGCTTCTATTCAGTGTACTATTCAAAGGCTTTGTTTATGTATAACAATTTAAAACAGTTGATGAAAAGATTTGAGATACTTTTCTCCATTAGCATGGGGATGATGTCTTTACATGGCCATGGCATGATGATTGCAATATAATAAGGAGAAGGTGAATATTTCAGGGACCAATCACCATGTCTTACAACTCATCTTTTAAACTTCCACCTGAAGAATTGGCAACTATTCAGGAAAAATGTGAAAAACTGAAACAGAGGTGGAATTATGCATTGCTCTTGAAGGCTGCTTCTGACTTGATATTGGGTGGTCTGGACAAATGTTTTTAACATTACACTGCTACGCCATGTTATGCTTGTATGCAAACTCACTATAGACCCACACTCTTTAACCACCAAGTTGTGAACACTGAATAATATGATTTGTGATGAACATAATGGAGGACACTGAGAGCACATGGTGTCTCTTGTTACAACCATTATACATCAACATATGCTATTTCTGGACACAGCATGCTGTTAATAGATTGTGGGTTTATTAAATATTAAAAACATTAAAAACACATCTTTTTAGCCTTGCATACAATGATTTTTAAATTTTTGCTGCCTTGGATTAATTTTAATCATTGTTTTAATTATTTATTGATTTTTATTATGTTATGTGCAGTCGCCTTGGTTTTGGAAAGGCACCTTTTATAAATAAAGTTTGATTTGATTTGATTTGAAATATGCCAGGATAGACAATGAAAGTCATCATTTGGCATGAAGGTTGTAAATTTATTTTTTGGGGGGAGGGGGGTAAAAGGAATATGTGCAGTAAAATTTAGAATTGCTTAGTTAATGGACGTCAGAGAGGAAAACTGAAGCACCTGTAGCAGATAAAATACTCACATAAGATGGTTAAAGCATACAGAATACAAACTGTTTTATTAAATGAAGTGCAAAATTACACAAACACACTCCACAGGTCAGGCCCTCCCACAGTGCTCCCACAGTGCCAACCTCAGGGCTCAACAGTGTGAACAGGTAACAGACAGGGTAACCCTCCTGTCTGCTTTTGGGTCTGAATCACCTGTAGTCTCAAGTTCTGGGGGGATTCAAACTGTGAACCTTATGCTAGCATACCCAATTAACAGGCTCGGCTACATACTCTTTTCGGGGAATGCAGTACAATTCTTCACCCAGGGGTACCTAAGCAGGTATCCAAAATGAACCATTAAAATTCTGTAAGAGACCTTCGGTATATTCTTACCTTTTCAGAGCTTAGTAACACCATCAAGCCTTTTTAAACCATTGTCAGACTTAAAAATGCAGGCACTCCACATGGAAAAAGAAAACTGGGAAGACACAGGCAGTATCTTAAGAAAAAGTGGTTTACTAAAAATTGCAAAATAAGTAAGATAAAACACAGAACAAATATCAAACAGCATCACAATCATATAAAAAAAAGGAAAACTACAGAACCAAACTCCTACCACAATACATTTAGATCTTTGCTGTCTAATGTATTACCTCTGTAAGTGCGTTTTAAGTTAGAGAGATCTTTGTTTCTCAAGATCCCAAAATGATATATCACATTTCAGATACACTGATACATTTTCAACTCTTTTTCCACACCCACTTGATGAGTCATCTATCTCCTCCTTTTAGAGTTTATTCCTCCAAACATAATTGCCTACCAGGAGATATTTTAAAATTAATGGTAACATCAGAAGAAAAAGAACATTTCCTAAATATGACTCCTTAATTAAACATTCCCCTTTGATCTAAACATTCCCACACTGGCACAAGGTGTTAAAAAGCCAACAGGAATCAGCCTAATGACATCCTGTTACTGATGTCATAAAGTCACATTTGGTTTCCACTTCAAAAAGCCTGTACAGGTCACAAAAAGGTAATAAAATGCAATTTTGCAAGGAAGTCAATGAAATGTTCCTTCTGGTCTGTTTTACAATATCCTGTGGTTTTCAGCCACTGACACTTTGAAGTTACAGACCAAATTCCTCACACACTGAAAGGTCATACACAGACCATGTATTTATAATACCAATATCATACAATAATCATAACCAGATGGCCAAGTGTCATAATCCTCCCCACCTAGAATTCATTTGGGGGCTCTATCCCCTGCATGGGATGACCTCAACAAGTCAGTTCATTCCTCATACAGACTCGATAAGCCATCTGCATTCTGATTGCTTGCTCCAGCCCTATGTAAGATTGTCATGTCATACCCTTGCAAGGCAAGACTCCATCTTAATTGTCTACCATTAGTTTTTCCCATTTGAGTCAGCCAAACCTTGGGGTTGTGGTCAATTCGTACCTCAAAATGCTGCCTGTGTAAGTATGGCTCTAACTTCATTAGGGCCCACATCATGGCAAGACACTCTTTTTCCACAGTAGAGTATGCCTGCTCCCTGGGAAGTAACTTTTTACTTAGGTACACAATGGGGTGATCTTTCCCTTGGTTGGATGTTTGACTTAGTACTGCCTCAAAACCCACATCTGAGGCCTCAGTCTGGACTATAAAGGGCCTGCTATAGTCAGAACTTGTCAATACAGGAGCACTTCACAATGCCTCCTTCAGTCTGGTAAAGGATTTTTCACAGTCTGGTTCACAGGTAATTTTCTTAGGCATCCTTTTCTTTACCAGGTCAGATAGGGGAGCAGTCAGGGCACTGTAATTAGCTACAAATTTCCTATAGTACCCTGCTGTTCCCAGAAAACTCCTGACCTGCTTTTGCATTTTGGGTCTGGGCCATGCCTTGATCGCCTCTATTTTCACTTGGTTAGGATGAAGCTGCCCCTGGCCTACAACATACCTGTGGTATGCCCCTTCAGCCATGGCCACTCGGCACTTCTCAGCTTTGACAGTGAGTCCGGCCCTCTGTATCCTACCCAGCACTCTCCTAAGGTGGGACAGGTGTTCCTCCCAGCTGGCACTAAAGATGGCAGTGTCATCCAGGTATGCCACGGCGTGCTACTCAGCACCGTTTAACACCTGGTACACCAAACTTCAGAAAGTGGCCGGAGCATTCTTCATTCCAAAAGGCATTACATTAAATTCAAATAAGCCTATCGAAGTGATGTAGGCCGACCTCTCCCTAGCTCTGGCAGTTAACTCTACCTGCCAATACCACTTTGTCAGGTCAATAGTCGTAAGGTATGTCTCCCCTCCCAACTTGTCCAGGAGTTCACCCATCTAGGGCATCAGGTGGGCATCTGACTTCATGACTGCATTCAGGCCATGATAATCCATACAAAAATGAGTAGAGTCATCTGGCTTGGGCACAAGGACTATGGATGAGGCCCAGGGGCTATGGGATCTCTGGATTACCCCTAAATCCAGAATTTCCTCTACCTCCCTCCTAATGTCCTTTTGGACAGCCTCTGACACCCGATATGCTGTTCGCTGTATGGGCACCTGCGTCTCTGTCTCCACATCTTTCATTGCTAAGGGGGTTAGTCCAGGCTTGGCGCTAAACAATGGGGCAAAGTTTGCTAAAACCTCCCTTACTTCCTAGATCTTGTCCAGGGCCAGCTGGGGTGGCAATTTAACTGACTCCACAGAGGACTCCCACTTGCTTTCTTCCAGGAAGTCCAGAAGTCCATCCCTTCCCCAAGACTACACACTGCAAACATCATGTCAGCCCTATTAGCATATGACTTCATCATGCTGACATGGTACATTCTTTTTGTATGTCTTCTGTCAGGTAACTCTACGATATAGTTCACGTCATTTACCTTTCTAACTACTTTGTACAGTCCTGCCCTCTCAGCCTGCAGCTTGTCCTTCCGGACCGGGATGAGGACCATGACTTCCTGACCCACCATGTACAAGCAAGCTCTGGCTCTGCAGTAATGCCACACTTTTGGTTTTTGTTGGGCAGCTGCCAGGTTGCTCTGGGCTGTCCCCATAAGCTCCTTCAGCCTTTCTCTAAACCTAAGGACATAATCCATTATGGGAGTTCCCTGGGTGGTGTGCTTGCCTTCCCAGTCCTCCCAGATCAAGTCTAGGGGCCCACGTACCCAGTATCCATATAAGAGTTCAAGGGGGGAACCCAGTTGACTCTTGAGACAACTCTCTGTATGCAAACAACAGGAGGAGAAGGTATTTCTCCCAGTTCTTCCCATGCTGTTCAGCAAACACTTGGAGTATTGACTTCAGGGTACCGTTAAAGCTTTCCACAAGCCCATTGGCTTGTGGGTGATAAGGTGTAGTGCATCTCTGCACCACCCCACACTTCTTCCACAAGCATTTCATCAGGTCTGACATAAAGGAACCCCCTCAATAGGTGATAACCTCCTGCAGAAACACAAAATCGGAGAAAATCCCAAGTAAGGCATCTGCCACTTTGTCTGTCCTCAGAGAGGATAGGGTGACTGCCACTGGGTACTGTGTGGCATAATCCACCACAGTAAGGATAAACCTCTTCCTGGAGGAGCTGGGGGTATTTAAAGGCCCCACAATATCCATTCGCACCCTCTGGAATGGCTCCTCCACTATGGGCAATGGAATTAGGGTGGCTTAGGGTTTTCTTACCAGCCTTCCCTATTTCTTCGCACTGGTGACAAGACCTGCAATACTCCTTCACCTGCTGGGTGAAGTCGGGTCAGTAGAAATTCTGGGCCAATCACTTGTTTAGTGCAAGCGATTCCCAGATGACCAGACAAAGGAATATCATGTGCAATCTTGAACAACTGCTCACGGTACCCCTGGGGAATGACAAGCTGCCTGCCTATCACCCCCCATCTTTCTTTACAGCCTGAGTATATGTCAGGTCATTTTCTCAATAAACCTTATGTTTACTGTCTCCTCCCTGTGCTCCATCAGAGTCTGCCCAAGCCCTCAGCTTCTCTAGACTAGGGTCAATTTGCTGAGCAGCTGCAAACTCCTGACACATTTCCATGGCATCGGACAGGTCCTCTTCAGTATCTAAACTAGGCTCACTAGGTCTAGCATCAGGGCACTCAGGATCACTGCCATTCCTAACCCTCTGACATTGGGTTACCTCTTCTTCCTTGTAGTAACCCTCCATAGCTGTTTGGTTAACTGCTATTGGGGAAATTTCTGCCCCCCTTACATTAGTCTTCATAGCAGGAGACACAGGCTGGGGAATCAGCCTCCCAGTGGTTTCCACAGTGGTTTTTACAGGGTCAAGGGAACTACAATTTTCCATTGCCACTTGGCTATGGGTAACTGCACACACCATCCCCTGTTTGAGATTGTTGCCAAGGATTACATCAACTGCTAAAGTTTCTGCTACGGTGTCCTGTTGCACAGTTCCCCTTGTCTCACCCCAGTCTAGGAGAAAACTAGCGAGTGGCAATGTTTTCTCCTCCCCGGTGAACCCTTGTACAGTTACAGATTTATTGGGTATAAGCTGACCAGGCGCTACCAGATCCCCTTTTACCAATGGCAGGGATGCCCTTGTGTCTCTTAACCCTTGTGTCTCTACACCATTCACAGTGACTGGGTGCATGTGTTCCCTCATGTTAACTGGCATGCTTTCAGAGACATACAAACAACCCACTTCTTTCTTAGCACCACTTTGTGTATGGCTTGTCCTTTTGGGACACTTTCTGTCAATATGCCCAGTATCTTTACAAATGCAACATTCTTTTCTTTTCTCAGAAAAATCTTTTCTTTGAAACCTGGGACTAACTGGTTTTGGTGAAGGCAAAGAGGTTTTTAGCTGCCCTGAAAGTGTGCTTTTCCCTTTCTGCACTGTCACCCCTGCCCCATTTGCTCTCAGAGCAGGTCTGCTCTTGGCATAGCAGTTTGAGAGTTCGGCAGCTTCTTTCACTGTTTTGGATCTCAGTCCTTCAGCCAGGTTTTCAGCTTTGCTGGGCATGCCCCAAAAAACTGTTCTAACAATATAGCATTTTAAATTTTATCTACAGAGTTTGCTTCATTTCCTTCCCACCAATGTTTTAAACACTGACATTGTTTCATGGCTAGCTCCTCGTAGCTCATGTCAGGGCTTCTCCTGAGCTTATGGAATTTAGCTCTGAATGCTTCTGCAGTTAAATCCAGCTTTTTTAAAAGTGCAGCTTTAAGTTTACTATAATCATTACTGTTCTCATTGTCCATTTGACCCAATGCAACCCGAACTTTCTTGGTAAGTAGCGGGGATAGCTGGAAGTTCCAGGACCCTCTAGAAATAATTGCCTGAATATAAACTTTTTCAAAGGAATTTAAAAAGGCATCCCTATCCTCCCCCCTCTTTAAATTCAGCTATCAATTTTGAATTTGATTTGTAACCCAGTCCTGTAGTTGCAGTTAAACCCAGGCCACTTACCTGCTCTGGTGTTGCTGGCTGAAGTCATAGCTTCTCCAGTTCATGTTGCCTCTGGCACTCACGCTCTTCACAGTCAGCCTCTAACTGTTTTCGCTGTCTCTTCTCCTCTGTGGCTTGCTGTTCTCGCTCCCTCTTCTCCTCTTCAGCTCGCTGTCACTCACGTTCTTCATGATCAGCTTCTCACTGTTCTCACTCCCTTTTCTCCTCTGCAGCTCACTACTCTCACTTCTCTTCTCTCTGGAACTCCAGCACTATCCTGTGCAACTCATTCTGCAGCTTGATCACTTCTGGTTCCAGAATACTGGTGACCTTCCCCTGCTGCTGTGGCCCTTGGTTTGCACTGCCCTGCTGTCCTTCTTACTGGATCCAGACAATGCAACAGACACTGGCCCCTCCACACCCAAGGTTTGGTCCTTTATAGTCACAGACTGTGACTTGATGCTCTGGGCATCTGCTGCCATCAAGGCATCTATGAGGCTCTGCTTCTTGGCTTTCCCCTCATACTGGACTCCTCTATCCTGGCACAACTGCCTCAAGTAGTCTGCAGTGTACCCACTGTAGTGGAAGCCGTCTTCTTCCCTAACTACGGCTACTCTAACTAGCACTTTAGAAAAAAATAATAAAACAGGTAGGAACTTTGACTGTAAGCAAAATTATATAGTTCTGTTTTCTCTTTTAAAAATAAATCACTGCCTTATTTTGCAAGTGATCTGTACAGTACTAAGTTGACACACTGAACTATTAAAGCTTGTGTTGCCAATTATTTTTTATCCCACCACTACCACCAAATCTGTCACAAATGCACTACACAGATCAGGCCCTCTGCTCCCACAGTGTCAACCTCAGAGCACAATAGTGTGAATGGGTAACAGATGGGGTGATCCTTCTGTCTGCTTTGGGTCTGAATCACCTGTAGTCTTAAGTTCTGGGGAGGATTCAAACTGTAAACCTTATGCTAGCATACCCAATTAACAGGCTCAGATACGTACTCTCATGAGGAATGCAGTACAATTTTTTCTCCCAGGGGCACCTAACGAGGTATCCAAAATGAACCCTTAAAACTCTATAAGAGATCTTAGGTATATTCTTAACTTTTCTGAGCTTAGTAACACCATCAATCCTTTTAAAAACCTTCATCAGACTTAAAAATACAGGCACTCCACGTGGAAAAAGAAAACTGGGAAGAGATAGGCAGTATCTTAAGAAAAGGTGGTTTACTAAAAAATGTAAAATAAGTAAGATAAAATGCAGAACAAACATCAAAGAGCATCACAATCACATAAAAGAAAAAAAAAGGAAAACTACAGAACAAAACTCCTACCACAATACATTTACATCATTGCTATCTAATGTATTACCTCTGTAAGTGTGTTTTAAGTTAGAGAGATTTTTTTTCTCAAGAGCCCAAAATGATATATCACATTTCAGATACACTGATACATTTTCAACTCTATTTCCACACCCTCTTGATGAGTCGTCTATCTCATCCTTTTAGAATTTATTCCTTCAAATATAATTTCCTACCAGGAGGTGTTTCAAAATTAATGGTAACATCAGAAGAAAAAGAACAGTTTCTAAATATGACTTCTTAATTAAGCATTCCATTTGATCTAAACATTCTCACACTGGCACCAATGTGGTTAAAAAGCCAACAGGAATCAGCCTAATGACATCCTGTTAATGATGTCATAAAGTCACACTTGGTTTCCACTTCAAAAAGCCTGGGCAGGTCATAAGAAGGTAATAAAATGACATTTTGCAAAGAAGTCAGTTAAATGTTCCTTCTAGTCTGTTTTATAATATCCTGTGGTTTTCAGCCACTGACCTGAAGTTACAGGCCAAATTCCCTCACACACTGAAAGGCCATAAACAGACCATGTATTTATAATACCAATATCATACAATAATCATAACCAGATGGCCAAACATCACACAAAAGTCAACCAGAACCACACTGGAGACATTGAAAAACCATTGGATCACAGCTGTGACATCATGGCAGGCAGCCGCAGGACACTGACATTTTGCTCGGAAAACCCGAGCTTCCTCAGAGTTTATGAAAGAGACATCAGTTATATTTATTGCTCAACATTTATTCAGTCCTTGTAAATGTGTAGTATTTTTGTTTAAGGTTTGCCATACCATCTTATCAATCTGATTGTTTTAGGTAAACTTTTTTAAATTTCAAGAAGCTGATCAGTGCCCTTTGTTGCATACATCATGACTGCTTGGTGCCCTCCATTACATACTCCACGGTGAGCATTTCTTTTCTGAGGCATCTGTAAGGTGGTAATCTTACAACATATCCATTTTTTTAACAGCTTGATCATGGTATCTTGAAAAAATCTGACCTTTATGTTACACTTTGGTACACTATTTTTATGGACATACCCATACAAGACTTTATCTGAAATAGGAATATTTGCCTTAAGCACTCATTCTGACTAGTCAGGATTACAAATACCTGTAGCTCATTTACTCTTTGGACATAAATAGTGCCCTTTTAATTTGTGTTGCTATTTTTCCCCTGTAAAACCATGTGTAAAGCTATTGTTCTTTGGCCAACACTGATTCAACAGTTGCTTACTCAGTAATTGTACTGGGAGTTCCATAAGGGACTAAGGGTTTTTTCAATGGTACCAGTAAGGGTTTCAGGAGTGTGGCTTAGAGGGCTGCACAGTGCAGGACAAGGAGCTAAGGTGAATGTTGTGTAAACTTGGTAAAAGCTTCTGCTATTGCCACTGACACGGTTTTCACTGTATTAATCACTTTTTCCTCCAGTAGATCCTTTGTTCCTAATCCTACAAAGGCAAAGTTGTTTTCTTATTGAAGGACTAGATGTCATACATAAAGTATTAGGATGTCCTAATCTACTGTTTATAAAACACAAGAATCTCTGACCACCACCTATCTTGAAGAAGTGGCTTAGGATACAAAACATCCACCCTACTTTCTTTTGTTGGTGGCACTGTTTAAGTCATAATAAAGATTTTGTTTTTAAGAAATGAACATTGGAGTCAAGTTTCCTCATTCCTGGTCCAATCCTATTCTGCAATGATCTCCTTTAGTTGTGTACGAGTTTTACCTCTCTGTACCTACATGCTCCAGGAGATCTCCTCTGCCTGGCATAGTAGCTCCTGGCTGTAGAAATTAATTCCTTGCTCTCTGCATTGGGTCTGCTTCCTGGAGGCCTTCCATAAGGCAGTGAGAACACATATTTTTCAGCAGTCTTCCACGGCCCTGAATAACATGTTATTATCTGTATGTTTAAAATATGAATAACATATGAATCCATTAAACAGATGTCACTGTGACTTTCATCATTTTATTCTGTATTCTTTTGTGCAGCACTTTAAGCCTCCAGAATAAAGTATTATAAAAAATAAAAGTGATTGACTGACTTATTGATTGATTCTATTACACTGAGATTGAATTATATTTAAGTTTGTTTGAGATTGCAATGTGTGGGAATAAGGTTGTTTGAACCTCTGGGGACACAGTGGAATAGTGGTGTTACCCAGTAGGCAATACTACACTTGTCACCTAGCCCACTTAACTTTTCTGGGTGAAGACATTATGCAGTTAATTAAAAGTTAGGATCAAGAACCCCAAGCACTCTTCATTAAAGTTAAAGTCAATCCCAGCTAGAGAATTATGCTCCAAAAGTTAATATTTGGATGATCAATCAGTGAAAAGCATTACAGGACTTACGACTTTTCCAGTACCAGGTGGGGATGTAGTATTTGCAAAGTTATCTCTGAATTTGGTGGGATACTAAATAAAAAAAGGACCAGAAGATGCTGAAAGAATAAAATAAATATAAGCAATTGACAATGTTCTTTGGAATCAAGCTAACTCCAAGCAGTGAGGAGGACACTGATACAGAGATGCAGCAAGCTACACAGATGGTGAAGGATCTGACATGCTCTGATGAGAAAAAGGTAGCACAGATTGGAGCATGCCAAAGAGAAACAGCACTGATGCCATGTAGGTTTTGATGATAACCAGACCTAAGTCTACCACTCCAACATACTAATCTATGCTAGAAGGAATGTTTTGTAATTAGGAGAAGATGAGTAGGGTCATAATGAAACTGACACCCACAGAACAAAGAAAGGGAGAGAAGTTCTCTGACTTTCTGATGAGGAGGGAGAAACTGGTACAGAGAGTATATTGGCAAGGAATTTTGTCCACTGTGGATATTGATAGAGTTTCAGATGACCAAGTACTGTAGTTTAATACAAGTAGAAGTCTATACCCACCTAATACTGACCAATCGATATTTGAGAGACTGAATGGAACAATTATCATCCTATGAAGAGCTTGTAAAGAAGCTGCAAGAGGACAGAATATCACATGTGTGATCATCTCAAGTGATTCTGATGGTATCACTCAGTCTGATGCCTATGCCACTGGCACAATACCCTCTATTGCATGTTTGAGTTGTGAACTACATGCAAATATAAATGACATGAAGGAGCTTATTCTTGAGCTCCACAACTGGAACTGCATCTCACTGCTGATGGTGTTGCACAAGGAAGGATCTTCTAAACTCACACCTGCTGCTGTGAGGGCCCAAGTAAACTGCCCAGTGGGGACCACCACAGGAAGGAAGGATGAGATCATAAACCACTGGATAAACCACAACATAGGAATACTAGAGTTGGTATTCTTTGATATTATTGCAGGGAGAATAAACATCTACAGAGAGATTGCAAAAAACAGTTCTAGAAGCAAGTAAAGATTCAACAAAACTTCAAAGGGCCTCAGTAAAGGAGTTCACTGGTGCCCCAATGGCCAAATGTTTCAAACAATTTACTGTTAGACAGCAAATATATCGCAAATTCCAAAAGATCTGATTTGGACCCTGCTCAGACATGAACCTGGCCATCAAGGGTATGAATCTTAGAGTCATCCTCAGTAGTGGGTCACAGGTGACAATCATTTTTATGGATTAGTATGAAAACTATTTGCTTCACTTGGAGTGCAATTCCTTGATGAGCTGCAGTTATGGGAACTGAGGGACTAGAACTATCCTTTACTGGGATACATAATGGTATGGATTATATTCCCCAGAAAATGATTGAAATTAATGTTCCAGTGGTGACTTCTCACTCCTGTTGGGACAAATGCTTTGGACATGTATCACAGCTGAACAGGGACAAAGACAATAAGTAACTGGTAAGAGTGCTACCCACCCATGCACTGATGAAAAAGGCTTATCAGAAAAAGATAAAGCCAGAGAACAAGGTGATTAATTAACCAGCTAGAGTGGTTTGCAGATTGGATAAGGATGAACTGATGTTAATATCAAATGCATTATGTGCTAAAAGTGGAGTAGTGACAGTTTGCCATGATTTGACCAACGTGATCCACATAGCAGATGGCCCAAGAGAACATTGCTTGCCTGAGAGGTTGTTCAAAAAGCCAAATGTCTTGCCTACACATGCCCATGTGTGCATGAGGAGACAACCATTCGTGAAGAAAGTCTGAGAGAGATTACTGGCAGGAAGGCTGTACATGGTCATACAGTATATACATTAGGCAGACATGGTAGTCAGTCTGAAGGCAAATACATATGTAGAGGATACAATCACTGTAATTGATTCAGAGGAGTTTAGGTTATGGAATTCACTCCTGCCAGGAGAATGGCTGACATAGAGAAAGTCAGAAAGAAATTATCAAATGGACCAGTGTTTTCTTCATAGGGAATGGAATGTTGTATGTATCCAAGAAGAGGCACTTGACAAAGCCAGTGTGACTCATGATCATTTGGAGAGAGGTCTTGATGGCTGACACCAATCAACATAGACACTTTTAAATGCCAACTACAGTAGATTGTGACAGTTTTGGATTTTTTAAGAACTGTGGATGCCATGTGCCTCATGCATCATTGTCTGCAAGAAGAATAGAAGTTTTCAAATGTGTGTGGATTATCAGACACTGATCAATTGAACAATCCTACAACAATATATAGTGCCAAGAATAAAGGACACCCTCAATTGTGTGAAAAAAAGCACACCGAACACACACGACTTCCAGGGTGGGTGTTTTATGAATTTTGCAGGATGCCCAAAGGATTTCAGGTGCTCTCACAACCATTCAACAGCATATGGAGCAAGAGATAAGAGACATTAACCTGCTGGATTGTCCTGTGTATTTTGGGAGATATGATCATTTGTATGGCTGTGGGTGGAGTCTATAGCCATCTTGCTGAAGCTCAGCTGGAAAATGGGATACCATGGAACACACAAATTAATACTTTTCAGTGTATTCTTCCCAAACAAATGCAAATCACTACCCAGCTACTGTATATAAAATACTCCCTTCTCTCTACTGGGTTTCTAGAACTCAAGACCAGTCAAGTGCTTTTAACATAAATAACGATATACTGTAGCATCTAAGATTCCTGTCTCTTACATGTGTCTAGCAAGCCTGAGAAACTTTGCTGTCTTAGGAAGTGTTCAATGATTCTAACATAAACATCTGATCATTAAGATAAGGACTCCAAAATCCCATGCTCTTTGATACTGCTAGTCTAAAAATGTGTTTCTTTGAATCTGCCATGCTGCATGTTAAGGTAGGGTTGCCAGTTTTAGGAGGCAAAGGCGTATCTGTCCACAACTGAAAATATTGATAATATTGCATTTTCCTGCAGGGGTACTGGGCACTAATGAAAGTGAGGATTTTTATTTTTAGTTATTTTATGCATTTGCATCTGGCTGTTGCTCTATTTGAAATCAACACAAGCCCCTCTAATCAGATTACATCTGACTGCTGGGGTTGCCTGTATAAAAAAGTTTTTTTTTTTTTTATTGTAGCCTATGTTTGTCTGTAGGCAGAGGTATAGTGAGGATGTATTTATTTCTGGTGAAAGGACTAGAGACTAACAGTAACACCCTCTATTTAGCTACAGAGACAGAGATGGTGCAGGATGTTACACTGCAGGCTTCCCCACAGTGTGATGTATATAGTTCTGGTGAAAGGTGAGGGACCAACAGCACTGGAGACTGAAGCTGTGTTTGTCTGTAGGCAAAGGTGTAGAGAAGGCAGGTACAGTGCAGTCTTAAGGAAAGGGAAAACTGGTTAACCAGCCAAAGCACACTAAACCTAAGTTGTTTTCTGGTGTGACCTGGGAGCACAAGGAAGTTAAGTAACTTGCTTAGGGTCACACAGTATGCAAGTTGGGGCTGTGCATTAAAATCTAGGTCTCCAGGTTTGTAGGTCAGTGTCCTTAACCACTATGCTATACTGACTCCAACATAAGACTTAATCACTCTGTTGTGTATATGTTGCTGGTGAAAGATGGGGGGGCTAGCAGCACTGGAGACTGAAGCCCTATATTTAGCTACAGAGAGAGTGCAAGTAAGTACAGGGTAAGCTTAGGCTCCCCCACAATGTGATGTATATAATGCTGGTGAAAGATGAGGGACTAACAGCTCTGAAAACTAAAGCCCTCTGTTTACCTAGAATGACAGGTATCATGCATGTCTATTCAAATTTGTGCTAAACATAAATTAATGTTTACTGTATAGAGAATATCTTTTATTTCCTTTTTTATTTTATCTCATGTATTGTATTATGAAACTTGCATGTCTCAGTGGCCCTACCTGGTCATCACAATTTAAATAAAATCAATACATGCATACATACATATATACATATATACATACCTACATACATACACAAATAATTAAATAAATAAAGTGTGCCCCCTGTGTGATGTATTTAATGCTTGTGAAAAGTGAGGGACTGGTCACTTACAGCACTAGAGATTGATGATCCCTGTTTGTTTGTTGTGCCATGAACAGGGCAGGTGTGGTGCAGATCTAATCACTCTGAGAAGTATTTGATTATGGTCAAAGCTGTGGGACTAACAACACTGGAGACTGAAGCCCTCTGTCTACCCAGAAAGACAGGTGCCATGCAGGTGTGCCCACTGTGTAATGCATTTTAATGTTGATGAAAGGCAAGGAACTTACAGCACTTGAGGCTGAAGCCCCCTGTTTGTAATGCCATGAACAGGGTATGTACAGTGTAGGCATCCGAGAATGTGTTTTAGCTTGTTTAGTATTGCAATGTGACTAACTATCTTTGGAGACTAATAATTTATTGAAATGACTTCCAACAGATACAGCATCTAACTGCATAGCAGTTTCAAATTACATTCTTGGTCATCACAGAAATACAAAAACATAGAAATTGTTGGCAGATAAGGACCACTAGGCCCATCCTGTCTGCGTGTAGGCCCTATACATTGTATGTGGCCACTGACCCTATGTGATCAAAGGCTTTTCATCTCTCCATCCCCTCACAAGACAACCTGGTGCCTGTCCCAGGCATGCTTAAACCCCTCCACTGTGCTTGCCCCCGCAACCTCCTTTGGCAGATTATTCCAAGCATCAACTGCCCTTTCAATGTAGAACAACTTCCTCCAGTTACTTCTTAATCTACCCACCTGCAATTTTATATTTCCCCCCCTTATTTGAGTACTTTTTCTACATTGGAAAAGGTCCCCCACCTGCACTTTGGTTATACCCTTGAGGTACTTGAAAGTTTAAATCATGTCCCCCCACCTCTCCTCTCCTCTCCTCCTCTCCTCCACTGAGTAAATATTGAGGTCCCTTAGTCTCTCCTCATATGTTTTGTGGTGTAAGCCCCACACCATCTTTGTCACCCTTCTCTAGATAATCTCCACCTTTTTTATGTCCTTATGCAGGTGTGGCCTCCAGAACTGCACACAGTACTTCAGATGAGGCCTTACCAATGTTTAATGCAAATGCATCACCACCTCCCACCTCCTGCTAGTGATATCCCTGACTATGTAACCCTGCATGCCACTGGCCCTCCCCACTGCCTTTGTGCACTGCTTTGATACCTTAAGGTCATCAGAGATGATAACACCCTAGGTCCCTTTTCTCCTTGGTGACAGTCAGCTCCTCCACCCCAACCTGTAGCTCTCATCAGGGTTCCCTCTACCCAGGTACATTATTTTGCACTTTTTAATTGAACCTCAGTTGCCACATATCTGACCATCTTTCAGAGTTCTCCATGTCCCTCTTCATTTTCTGCACCCCTAATGGAATATCTACCCTGTTGCAGATCTTGCTGTCATCTGCAAACAAGCAGACCTTTCCTTCCAGCCCCTCTGCAATGCCACTGATGAAGACATTGAACAGGATTGGTCCCAGTACTGATCCGTTCTGTAATCTGCTGGTCACACCCTCTCCCCAGATTGTACCCCATTTAACACCACTTTCTGTGTCCTGTCTGTTAACCAGTTCCTAACCCAGTTCACTACCTTGTCTCCCATACCCATACTACCCATCATTTTAACCAGCCTTCTATGAGGGATGATGTCAAAGACTTTGCAGAACTCTAGGTAGGTGATGTCTACTGCTCCTCCCTGATTTCCTTCCCTAGTCACCCAGTTAAAAAAATCTATCATATTCATTTGACATGACCTTCCTGCTATGAATCCATGTTGCTTCAAATCCTGGGCATCCCTGCATTCCAGGTGTGTCACTATCCTTTCTTTCAGCAGTGTCTCCATGATCTTTCCCACCACTGAGGTGAGGCTGACTGGCCTGTAGTTCCCCACCTTCTCCCTACTGCAACTTTTGTGCAGTGGGACTACATGTGCCCTCCTCCTGTCCTTTGGAAAAACACCCATGTTGAGTGACTCCATGATCTGCACCCCTAATGGAATATCCACTCTGTTGCAGATCTTGGTGCTGCTAGTTTCCTTCACAGCTCCCTTAATATCCTTGGGTGGATGCCGTCTCTCTCCCAATGTGTATATGTGTGTAGCAATGATTTACACTATTTCATTTTAATAATTGATTTATGTTAACCCTTTCAGGAACTATATAATTAGTAGCATGGGAACTCTCATGGTTTTAGATCTGTCAGAAGGGTAAATGCTAGACAGGTAATGTTTCATGGGTTTTCAGAGGTTGCAAGGGGCATCATAGGGGATTGCAAAGAAATCATAATGTTGTCAACTGCAGTGTTCCCAGACTGAACAAAGCATTTCCATGAAGGGCACCCTCCTTTTCTCTGTATTTTCCAACTAAAACTGGGACAAAAGTATATTTTCCTGTATGCTCAAATCAATACATGTACGCAACTTACTTCATTATGCCAGTCAGTAAAATCACTATAACAAATGCTAAGGCTGTTGTATGTGTTCTAATTATTTTATATGGTAAAACTCACCTGCAACATATCACAGAGGCTCTGGAAAAATGTTGGAATCTGTCAACCTTCTCTCTCAAGGTTCACATGTCTCCAGAACCTCTTGATGGTATCATACATAGAATAATGGCTGGGAAGGGTGTTATAACAAGATTTTACACCCCCTCCCCCATGGGGTGGGATGCCACATAAACTCTAAGTGAAGCTTGAGTGTTTTATTAAGGCATCCCACCATGAGTGTGTGTGTGTGTGTGTGTGTGTGTGTGTGTGTGTGTGTGTAAATGTGAGTTTTACACACCCATACCCAGCCTTTATTTTATATAATTGCTAGTGAGTGTTTTCTTGCCACAGCAACTATATAAAATAAAGTTATTTCTATGGAGCTGCGGACTGGTTTGTTTTCAATGTGGTCTGTGGCACCTGATAAAAACAGCTGCTCATTTTTTTTTTCATAACCAGCTCATGTTAAAATAAATTTGCCCGGTAATTAATTTACCACCACTGACTCCGACTGCGGTGAACTCCCGGGTGAATGATGCAGGGCTGAGGAATGGCAGCAGGCACTGAGTGAAGGAGGGGTGGCTGCACATGCCAAGTGCAAGAGAAACCTGGCACACATTCCCCATTATAACCTGCAGGTTATAACGGTGAATTATAACTGGGTTTCTTTATGGGAGAAAATGCTCCCCAGTTATTATAGCCCTGTTACAATGTACTGACACAGGATAGCCAGGCTGAGATGCAGAATCTCATATTCAGTGGGGTCATACTTTTATCCATTTAGGCAACGTACTGACACAGGATACCTTTGCTGAGTTGCAGTATCTCATTTTCAGGAAGGTCCTAATTTTACCCATTTTTACAATGTACTGATACACGTTAGCCTGGTTGAGATGCAGTATCTCATTTTCAGTGGGGTCTTACTTTACCCATGTTTACGTCTGCTTTGTTAAGATACTGACGTCCGCCGTGTGCAACATGGCGGTGCTGACTCAAACTGCCCATATGTGAGTATCCTGCTTATATAGTCATGTTAGCACTGCTATATTATGCATGGCTGACTTGGGGACAAACTGCACATGCGCAAGTATCACACATGCACAGTCCTGTCATCACTGCAGTATTAGTTAAATTTGACTCCGGTGCAGCAAGAGCACTGTATATTATTTTCAATGCTCTTGCCACTCCTAAAAGCTCTGCACAGCCATATCAGCTCTGACCAGAATTTGTTGATAATGTCCTGGATGAGGCTCATACACTCAATGTACTGTAAAAGTTATTTAGTTAGTCAGTTGAAAATTTGTAACAGGGATAGGCACATTTAGCAAATGTTTATTGCCTGGTGTGACCCATGGAGAAAGGATAAGAGGACTACAGTACAGTACAGCAACACAGCATCAATAAATTAGGTACAAAATGAATTGTATAAAGGTATACAAATAACAGAAAAAAGTACTGTGATAATGACTGAACTATGAAGTTGAACACTGAGCAGCATATGTGCAAAACAGTGACAACAGTGATGGAGGAAGAGTTCAGGCTCAAACTCTTCATTGTCAAATGACAATTATTCCACATTTCTGTTAAATAAATTGAATATATTGGTCTGGAATCCTGCATCAGTGCCAACCCCAACTGAGGGACTTAGGCCTGGAGGTTTATACAGTGCATGAATGTATGCTATGGTGAAAAACAGCACCATCTGAAAAACAATAAACCAGGGCCGCCTGACCACTGAGTGATCAGTTCTGTGGAATTTCTTTCCATAGTTTAGTACATTAATCCACAGTTCATACATTCATTCCATCATTATGAGTCAGAATTTCAAAAAAAGTTGCCAAAGTGCATTACAAAAGTTCACGAAAATGAAATTCTGACCTTCACCAAATTCTGCTTGCAGTTCACCCAGCCTTACTTAGAATCATGAACCCTAACAGGAGTTAATTGTCCCATGTCCCTTATCCTTATTGAGCCCATAAGGTAGGGGTAGTACTATAAGGGCCGGTGCATTCATTTCTCTGTGCAAATTCCTGGCACAAACAACCATGACGGATCTAGAAAATCAAATGTCTAAATGGACATCTTAGTACCTGCTAGGTTTAAAGTTCTAGCTGGATAGTTTTTCAGGACTAAGTAACCCTTTGTGATCAATGAGTTTCAGTTACAGCCATTTACATGGTCAGATAATTCCTGAAATTTCTGTAATATCTCTAAGGAAATTTCTGTCTGCATGCAGTACCACTTTAGGGCCACCAGAATCTCATTAGAAATATAGTGAAATATCAGGGAATATCTGACCATGTCAAAGGTTACAACTGTAACAGGAGGATCCAAGGGTATCTATGGATTCTATTTTGTGATCTCTTTGGATATCATTCAGTCTGGTAATTCATTCAGGGTCTCAACAGCTGGTAGTCTCAGTTCAGTCCTTCGGTTACTTGGCTGCAGCCCTTTGACATGCATGGTCATCAAACTTCACCTCGGGGACTTCTTTAACACTGGTTAGTGCCCATGCAGTCATTAGAGACCTGGCACCAGTGGTCTGGCAAGACCTCAGATATGATATGGCTGGCTGTACCACAGCTATTTGCCTGTGCTAGTCTGGGTCCCTACAGACTGGCATATGGCAGGGGTTGCCTACTTCTGTTTTTCATACCCCTCAACTCCACTAGTACTGGTTATCCCCTCATTTACCAGTATCACTACTCTATGTTGGGATATATCCCTTGGTGTACCCTACCACCATCTGAAACACACTACTGTGCTCCCATGCTAGCCTCCGTCAATAATAACCAAGATAATCTCCTCCCCATCCCTGAGTACCCACTTCTCCTTCAATTACTCATGCCTTGCAGTAACACACTTGCTAAAAAAAATCCATCAGAAGTAGACAGCGTTTGGCTCACAAGCTCCTTGCTCACTATCTTGCTAGGATTGCACTTCTCCTCCTGCTCCTAGCTGGGAACGTACACCCAAACCCTGGTCCAGCCACCTCGGCTTACGAATGACACAAGAAACAAGGCTCCATCAAGCTGGTGACTCTTAATATCTGCAGCCTGCCAGCTAAGCTCGATGCACTCCAAGTCTGGGTGTTACAACATAGACCGGACCTTATAGCACTCACCGAAACTTGGCTATCTCCTAAGGTCCCAGACAATGCTGTATACATTCCAGGCTATGTCCTGTTGCAACTCAACAGAATTGCCAAGAGAGGGGGTGACTGCGCCATTTATTTGAGGGACACCCTTAAATGGCTAGTCATCCCATTTTCTCCCTCTGCAAACAACTCTAGCAGTTAAAATAGTCCTGGGCCAGCAGGGAAAATCCCTCACAGTTGCATCAGTATACATCCCCTTTCCATGAACATGTTATAGGCTTCCAAATAATCACAGACTTCATGGACGACAGTGCCTCCTGTGGTGAGACAATTGTAATGGATGACCTAAATGTTAACTGGCTAGCTCCAGAAGCCGACCCATATAAGGATGCCATTGCTGCCCCTAGACATACTCAAATGGTCACCTCTTCCACTAGGTTTAATTATAAGTCTGGTAGTAGCTCATTACTTGACCTGATCCTCACCTCTCATCCCAGCAGAATCACTAACATGGAAGTTCTCCCAGATGCCCTCAGTGATCACTCCCCAGTTATTTGCAACTGGTTAAACAAAGCACCTAAACCAATATCCTCTTTCTCCTATAAAAGAATATTAACAAAAGGAAAGCTTCCACATTCCTTGCTGCCCTGTCAACAGGTTGATTGGACACTCCTTGACTCCTTGAACAGTGTTGACCAAGCACTTGACTTCTTCATTGCCCAGTTTAACAAAGTTTGTAACAGTTTTGCCCCCCTACATAAATGCAAAATTCAATCTACCACTAATCACTGGATTAACTCCAGACTCATCTCCATGATGTGAAACCGAGATAACCTCTAGCACCGAGCCATTGACTCAGGGAAACCACATGATATGCAGTCTATAAGGAGGCTAGGAACCAGTCCACAATAGCTATCTGCAAAGCCAAGCAAGTCTTCTACAACCAGGAACTTACTAACTCCTGGAGATATAACAAATCCTTCCTGGAGAACATCAATAGCATCTCAGGTAGACCAAGCAAATCCTCTCCCACTATGATTGAGGTTAATGGCTCCACTTTATAGGACCCCAAGTAAATAGCAGACTCCTTTAATCTCACCTTTACTGATTTTAGCAGTGTCTTTCCCCCCAACTTCTTTGACAACTCTGCCCGGCACTGCCTCAATAATAAAATCAATCTCCACAGTAACCCCAACCCCCATTCTACTTTATGATGGTATCCATGTCTGAAGCTAAAAGATATCTTAACAAAGTGCTAATCAAAGCCAGTTTCAGCAGCGATACCCTTGACCTAAAACTCCTCTCTTTCTCTCTCCCTTGACGTTGTCCTACAACCTCTCACTAAACTTCTGAATCTCTCACTCTCTCATAAATAATTCCCACAGCTCTGGAAATCAGCAGTGGTCACACCCGTTCATAAAAGTGGTGACAGGTCTCTTCTCTTTAACTACCACCCGATCTCTATCCTCCCACCACTCTCCAAGGCATTGGAATGAATTGTAGCAGACCTGTTTTCTGAACACCTCAACAAATATAACTTACTCTGCCACAACAACATGGCTTTAGAAAAGCCCATAGTACTACCACTACCCTGCTTGACTTCATCAGCCATATTCATAAGGCGATTGACACTGGCCGCCTACTGGGTGCGGTGTTCATTGACTTGACCAAGGCATTTGACACCGTGAACCACCAGCTCCTGCTTCACTCACTCTCTTGTCTTGGAGTATCTAATGATGTAACCAAATGGTTTGAAAGCTACCTCTCGGCAGGGAGCCGAAAAGTCAAAATCAATGACTCTTTCTCAAGTGCCCTTCCTGTCCGCTCTGGTGTACCCCAGGGTTCCATCCTTGGCCCTCTACTTTTCAGGCTTTTCATCAATACTCTTCTGCAGCTTGCAATAATAACTTAATACTCTATGCCAATGATGCAGTCTTCTTTTCCTCCTATACTGACCCCATCTCACTCTCTAAGGTGCTACAGACGAACTTCAGCCTAGTTGAAACCTGGCTTCTCCAACATAAGCTGTTGACGAATTACAAAAAAAAAAGTCCATGCTGTTCCATAGCTCTCACAGCAAATACAGATCCATAAACCTCATCATATATAATGAACATTAACAGCCACTTGAGAAAGTGCAGGAGTTTAAATACCTTGGTATTACACTTGATTCCACAATGTCTTTCAGCTCACATGTTCAACACATCTCAAAATCAGTCAACTCTAGAATCGGGGTCCTCTATCGCAACTGTCGCTATCTTACCAAAGAAGCTATGCATGCAGCCATAACTGCCTCAGTCCTACCCATCACTGATTACGGGCTTGTCTTCTATGGGGCTGCCATTGATACCACCCTAAAATGGGTCAAGACAGCCCTTAACAAATGCTGTAGACTTCTCACTGGTGTAGGGAAGAATATGCATACCTGTGATCTCTACAAGCAATCCAATTGGCTCAATCTAAATAGTAGACTTGCCTACCAGACCTGTCTACTGGCTAATAAAATTTGTCTTAACCTCACACCCCCTGAAACTCATGCCTTAATGTTGCCCACAGTCACTGCACATTTTACTCGCAGTTCCCTCAAACCAACGTTTATCGTTCCATTCTGCTGTACCAACCAGGCTCAATGTGCTTTCCACACCAGGGCTCCCCTGCTGCTAAACAACCTTCCCCCTGAAATTGCAGCTGAAAACAAGCTTGGCCCATTCAAACATAAACTCCGCCAGCACCTCACTGACCTCAGCAGTTGTGACTGCTCTGCCTAGGCTTGCGGCTTTATTTCACCTCTCCCTCCTCTTCTCTCCTACCCCTCCATCCCTTGCTACTCCCCATCTCTCTCTCCCACCCCCACCTACCATTCTACCCCTGTCATCTCCCACCTACCATTCCACCCCTATCTCACTCCTCTGCTCCTGTCTCCCCCCTCCCTATCACCCTATCTCTTGTTGCTCCACCCTAGACTACCTAGAACTTATCTTTCTGTTCTTGCACTTGACAATGTCAAATCCTTGACTGCCTACCCCCTTTTCCCCACCCCTCCCCTCTTATCCCCAACCCCTTGCTCCACTTATGTCACCCCAGGATGGTTTTCATTTGTATCTATGTCTTGTTATATATACACACCTGTATTGGGTGTTTACTCACCTGGTAAAGGTGATTGTGTTGTTGACATCCATGGCACTCCAGACATTACCTCATGGGTTTTAGCCCACCTGATAGGCTAGTGATGCACATGACTCTAGGATCAAATTTCTAGTATATCCAGGTCCCAGAAACCCCTGTTCTCCAGTTCGAATCTTCCATAGCTGAAATCAAAGTTAGTAAAGCGCAATACAATATTCCAGAGAAAAAGCAATAAATTCATTGTACCTAATGAAGCGGCCTGAAACATAAGCTCGTTTTGCCAGTTGGTCCGGTTTTATTTTCTTATTATTTACAATCTAATCTCGACCCCTATTTGGGTCAACGGAATGTTCCACCCCTGTAGTTGTGCCCGTAGTGGCCTATACCTTATCCCATCTTTTGGTATGCTTGGGAATGGCCCGATCCTGGTCACTCTGAGTACTCTGTCGGGAGGGTCTTGGAGTGCCATGGATGTCAACCAACACAATCACCTTTACCAGGTGAGTAAACACCCATTGTGATAGGTTGATCATCCATGGTACTCCCAGACATTACCTCAGGGATAGATAAGTAGCAGTATAGTACCCTAGGGAGGGAGACAGAGTGGTCTATGAGTGAGAGGCAGAGGTGGCTGTTAGTAGGATTTGTGCTGCAAAAGTGGGCTTGATGTTGTACAGGTGCTCAAGCCTATAGTGTCTGGTGAACGTATGGATGGAGGTCCATGTTGCATATGTCTTTGGAAGACACGTTCGCCCTCTCCACCAAGGAGGTGGCTACTGATCTGGTGGAATGGGCCTTGATACCCTCAGGGGGTGTCATATGCTTGGCTATATAAGCTTCCTGGATGGTTCTTCTGAGTCAGCCAGCGATCGTGGTCTTAGAGGCTGCCTTACACTGTCTTTTTCCCCTTGTGACAATAAATAACCTCTCCATCTTACATAAAGGGCAGAGTCCTGGCTATGTTAATGGAGAGGGTGATCCTGACATCCAGATGATGGGGTATTGGCTTAACGCCCAGTTGTGCATCTCCAGAGAAGGTAGGCAGCTTGATGGGCTGTTCTTTATGGAAAGTAGTGGATATCTTTGGTTGGAAGGCTGGAACGGCCCATAAGCAGACTCCTTGGGGAGTGAACACGGTGTAAGGTTCCCTACACGAGAATGCTCCTAGCTCTCCGATCCATTGAGCTGAGCAAATGGCTACAAGGAAGCAGGCCTTGAGGCCAATCCAGAATAGGTCCACCTCGCTGAGCGGCTCGAAGGGAGCTGCACTGTGGGAATCTAGTACCAGTGGGAGATCCCATGGTGCGATGGAAAGTCAGACCCTGGGTCGGAGTACCTCCACTGCTCTTAGTAAGCGTAGGGCATCTGGGTGTGCTCCCGGGCTGTATCCCCCAGTGGTGCCCGTGGCCGCTCCAATAGTTGTACTCTCAGGGATGAGTGAGCCAGTCCCTTGTCTACTCCCTGTTGGAGAAATGAGAGGATGGATGACATGTCTAGTTGATCTGGGTCCTTACCTTGCTCGCAACACCACTTCACGAATATGGGCCATTGTCTACCATAGGTGGATGTGGTCGAGGACCATCTAGATTGTAGCATCATCAATATGATGGACTCATGGTAGCCTGCTCTCATCAGTCTCTTCCTCTCAGGAGCCAGGCCATGAGCTTCAGAGTCTGTGGGGTAGGGTGAAGTACTGGGCCCTATGTCAGCATGTCTGATTGGTATGGTAATCTAAGGCTGGCCAAGGTCATGTCGAGTACCATGGCAAACCATGTCCTCCTTGGCCAGTAGGGTGCTACTAGGATGATGGTACATCAAGATGCTCTGATCTTGCTTAGTACCTGAGGAAGTAGGGGAAGGGGTGGGAACACATAAGCACTCTCCAGGGACCACAGTTGTGAGAGGGCATTGGTTCCCTGGGACCGGCTTTCCCTGAACCATGAGTAGAACTCCTGGACCTGAGTGTTTTCCGTTGTGGCCATGAGGTCAATGGACACTGGACCCCAAGTCTCCTGGATCATCTGAAAGAGATGGGGATGGAGCCACCACTCCCTTGGGTGAACCTGTTGCTGGCTGAGCCAATCTGCTCACACACTGAGTTTGCCTGCAAGGTGCATGGTGCCGAGGTGGCTGAGGTTGGTCTGTGCCCAATTGAGGACTGAAGTTGCTTCCCTGAGCATGGCCCTGCTCCTGGTGCCCCCTTGTTTTACGATATACGCCACCGTGACCTAGTTGTCGGAGCATATAAGAACCGATTGGCCACAGATGGATGATCTGAAAGCCTCAAGGGCATGAGCTACCACCCTCATTTCTAGTATGTTGATGGGTAGCTTGGCTTCTGTTGGAGTCCATAGCCCTTGAGCCGTCAGGTCACCCAAGCACGCATCCCAGCCTGACAGGCTTGTGTCTGTTTCTATTGTGGCAGTGTAAGATGCCTCTAGTGGAACCCCTCTTGTGAGGTTGGACTTCACTGTCCACCATGCTAGTGAGTGTCTCACTGATGGTGGTAGTGGGACTACGACTTGTAAGTTGAGCTCGTTCGGTGACCCCCGAGTGAGTGTGTAAGTCTGAAGTGGGCGCATGTGCCATCTTGCCCAGGGTATGAGGTCTATGCAAGATGCCATGCAGCCCAACAACTGGGCTATGTGTCCCATGGTTGTCTGATGGCGAGATCTCATGTGACGAGCCAATGTTATCAGGTTGAGCACCCTTGTCTGAGAGGGTTTTACCCATCCCTGTGATGTGTTGATTAGGGCCCCCAGATGTTCGATCTGTTGGGTGAGCACCAGATGGCTCTTGGCATGGTTCACTACCCAGCTGTGTTCCTCGAGTGCCTGTAGGGTGGTCAGTGTGTCTCAGTGTGACTGCTCTTGGGAGCATGCTCGAATGAGCCAGTCATCCAAGTAGGGTATGATATCCAGACCCTGTTCCCAAAGTCTGGCTACTAGGACGATGGACACCCTTGGTGAACACCCTTGGTGCCGAGGTGACCCCAAAGGGCAAGGCTTGATACTGGTAGTGGTGGCCCAGCATGTGGAACCGGAGGTATTGGTGGTGTTTCAGTATGATAGGAATGTGGAGGTATGCGTCCTTCAAGTCTACGGACGTGAGGTAATCGCCTACCCGGACACTGCGCAGGGTTGACCTTATGGTTTCCATTTTGAACCTGTGACACACCACGTGTTTGTTGAGGTGTTTCAGGTCCAAGATGGGGTGGAGCTCTCCTGATTTCTTGGGTATGAGGTAAAAAATGGAGTACACCCCTAGTTTCTGCTCATGCGTGGGAACGGGCTGGATAGCTCTGTTTTCTAGCAACTCTGACAGGATGTGTTGGACCTGATGCGGGGTCACCTTTCTTTAGGCAATGGGGGGAACTTAGGAACCTCTGTGTGACTGGAGAGTGGGACAGCTCTATAGAGTACCCTCTTGACACCACCTCTAGGACCCATCTGTCTGAGGATGTGTTGAGCCACTGGCGCCTGAACAGTAACAGTCTTTGTCCCACAGAGGGTACGACCGCTGTCCTAGCAGGGTTCTGGGAAGGTAGTCATTGCTGTTTCCCCTGTAACCTCTACCTCTTCCCCCAAATTTTGGGCCACGGGCTCTAAAGGAGGACGGTTGGTAAGAATGGGAGAAGGAACTGCGGTGACCCGTGTATGTTCCTCTGCCTCAAAAGGGACTGTTCTGGGAATGTGTGTCTCTGCGAGGTTGGTATGACCTGTTGCCCCCCCGAAACCTCCACCTCGCTGAAGGAAGGTAGGTGTACTTAGCCTTGTTCTTAAGCAGGTCTCTACCCTCCTCTTTTTGTTTCAGGCATTCCTGTAGGCCCTCCCCAAAAACATGCTTTTCCTTCATGGGTAAATTTTGTAGTAATGTCTTTGATTAGTTGTCTGTGTCCCATAATTGAGCCACAGCGCTCTCCTGGCATGGTTGGTGATGGCTTGTTCTGGCGTGTGCAGCTGAAGGGGTGTCCACAGCCATGTCCGCTGTGGTATTTTGCAGCATTGAGAGTGCATCTAAAAGTTCTGCCTCTCTGATTTAGGGTTTGCTTGCTCTAAGAGTTCCCTCGAGCCAGCGATTGTGCACACACCGCGTAGATAGCCATTGTGGAAGCTTTGGCGGCAGTTCCCTCGATCTCGAAGGCCGTCTTTAACATGTCCTTGACTTTATCTGTTGGATCTTTTAATGCTATGGTTCTGCAGGGTAAGATGGTTTTCTTACTCAGCGCCGCCACCTCAGGGTCAATGGTTGGGGCTTTGCACCAGATACTGGCCTTGTCCTCTTGGACCGGATACATCCTGTCCAAGTTTCTCTTGTTTGACATTCTGCTTGGTTCTATGGATTGCCAATCTCTGTTGAAGACGTCCTCGATTGCTGGGCATACGGGAAAGGTCTCAGAGGTGGTCGCCTTTTGTTGGATCATGGCATCCAATTTTGACTCCGGTTTTCCCTCCTCGACGTCGAACCCCATGATGGCCTTGACAATTTTCATGAGGCCTGGGACCATGTCGAAGGAACACAGTTTTGAAGTGAGGGATGGCACGGCTTGTGGTTCCATGTCCTCCTCGTCGGTATCCACTCCATCCTCTTCGTCTGGTAACTCCTTGTCTTCAGCGGAATCCAGCCGAAGATTGTCTGGTACTGGTTCTTTGGTGTCTGTACATTCCTCAGAGGGACCCCCTGCATTGTCTGGTTCCAGAAGTGGTGCTGCTGTTCTATGCTGTTTAAGGGATTCGAGTTTCTCCACTATCTTCAGCATGAAATTCTGTTGGCTCTCCACCATGGCAACTGTAGCCTGTTGATTCTGTATCAGGAGGGTACCAGGATCCATCCACGTGGGGCCGCTGGGCCCTGGATTGCTGGGACCTATGACAAGAGTTTGCTCCATTGGTAAATTGTCATCATCATAAAGACAGGTGGAGCAAAGGGGGGGCCCGGGGTGTGGGGCAGGAGAGCAGCATTGTAAGGGGAGCACTTCTTGGCCTTTACCATCTGGTGGAGAAAGAAGAAGGTAAGCGTATAGTTAGGGCTTGTGCAAGGTACTTTTATTAGGCCATTGGGCCTCCTTATATACTTGTGCTCGCAAGCAGATTGAAAGTTTTATTTAGCTGCCAGAATATCCTGCGCCATCCCTTTGATGGTAGCAACTGCATGTGGGGTCGCTGTGGGAGGTACCCCTCATGGATAGGTGCACCAACCTGGCGGTCGCTATAGGGACAGACCTCCAGAATGGTGACAAACATGTTGGGTCACTGTGAGAGGGACCCGGTGAAAACTGGGGCGGTGCACGGATCGCCGCCTCTACAACAAAAGTCGCTATGGGAGGGACCTGTATGTACAAAGAAATGGGGGGGAGATCTCTTGAATTGTGGCCTGTATATAGAGGTCGCTATGGGAGGAACCCCCATATATGCCCAAGGAAGCCTTAGGCTCAACTGGGCTTGGTTCCTCCTCTGTTAGCTCATTTGACCCCCTGGTATGGTTAAATTCAGCTTTGTCCCCTTGTTGCGAAGGCGGGGTGCCTTCATGGGATCTGGATGGACCTGGAGGGCTTAGGGCCTTGATCCCCTGAGGCCATTGACCATGTGGTTGAGATGCAGGGGCCGAGGCCCGGGCACTAACCTGAAGTGCAGGTGGAAAAACGGTGATTCCCTCAGTCCTCTTGACTGTCCACTTGTGAGGACTACCAGATAGACGACCTACGATGTATGGGGGCAAAGGCTGGAATAGGCAGATCACTGGTAAGGGATGAGCTCTATCATGGTGTGCCTGATAGAAATAGTAGGCCGCGGGGTTGCCTGACCCCAGAATCGTTGTTTGAGGTCGCTGTGGCTGTTGCGGTACCTCGACAGATTCGGGAAGCGAGCAAAGCGCATAGAAGCGCCTGTGATATTCGCTTGTCTCGACACTAGCCCCTATGAAAACAGGGGACAACATAAAAACAGAGCTGAACACGCAGTAGAGGGAGGGGCGAGGCTCCATGGAGCGAGCATGTAGGCCTGAGGCCTAAGGGAGGTGCGTTTCCCAAGCAAGAGCAAACAGCGTTACAACCAAGGGGGAGGCCCCTCACGGCATGGAGCACCTCATGGACGCCTACAGAGTGAGTAGGGGAGGAGAGGCGAGAGAGTAGGCCATAGGTGGATGCCTTCCCCCTGCGCTACCTTGAGATGCTGAGAGGGGGTCCAGAGGAACGTCAGGACGTGCACCTAGCCTGGCATGAATTCAAACACCAAACAGCCATCTGCAGAGTGAAAAGCCCACTACTGGGTCTCTCTCTCCTTTCTTTAATGCAAAAAACATAGTTAGGCGTCTATAGGGAAATCCCCTCTTAGTGACAGCAAGCAGATTTAACAATGTTATGCAGTATGAACACATGGTAGAAGCTACCTAGAATCCTAAACAAGCAATCAGGATTGCGATATCACTGCATGTTCCAAGTTCTAAGCGGGCTGGCAAACTCTTATTCTCTCACAATGCTAACGACAATAACAGAGCTAAGTAACTTAAATAAACTGAAACTTGAGTAAACTTAAACAAACTTAAAACCACACAACTGGCTATTTCTGCATTGGGATGCAATGTGCTGTGTTTTTATTCTGGAGCAGCCATGCAGCACCTAGATTTCCTGCTCCTAAGCCATAATCCTTGTAGAAAATATAATCAGAGGCCTACCTTTCTGTGTGGAGAAAACAGGGATCCTGGTGTGCTGGTTGCCTGATCAGATGCATGATTTGAACTGGAGAACAGGAGTTTCTGGGACCTGGATATACTAGAAACTTGATCCTAGAGTCATGTGCATCACTAGCCTATCAGGTGGGCTAAAACCCATGAGGTAATGTCTGGAGTGCCATGGATGGTCAACCAATCACAATGTTAATTGTGCATTGTTATTGGCCACTGACTGTTTGCTACTGTGCTAGTCTATACACATGTACTGTCTTTTGCTACTGTTAACCTCCTGACCTGTATTGTATCTTACCTCTGCTTGCTTCTATGTTAACATCCTGACCTTGTATTGTATTTTACCACTGTTTTGCTTGCACCCATTGCTGATGTAGAACCTTTGTAAAAGAACCCTTGGTTCAAAGGTATTTGCAATCCTAGTAATAAATAAATAAATAAAATAAAAAATAAAACCCAGACTCCAGTGAATCAAACCTGATGCCACACACTGTCGCAGTCAAAGCACCAATAGCAAGCACTGTATGGCACACTCTTCAGCTCCTAACTCCAACCTCCAACCAGTTCCAAGGTGCTCTCTAATGCCATCACAGGGATCATCCCAATCACCTATTACTTGTACCCAGCTGAGGAGTACTGAGTATAAAACGGGAACCGGGATATATATCCCACCCCCCCCCGGGAATGCCTGATACCCTCATCAAGGTTTGTACAAAAAGTAAGAGAGGCTGGGGACACAAAGAAAAACACACTATTTGGGGGGCTATTTCCAGCATAACACACCCATAAGTGGCTCCTGCTACATAATGTACAAAATACAGTTTTACTGCTGCTTAACATTACAATATTACATACACTCCAAATAGAAAACTTTTCTTTTGCATGGCAGCTCTAGATCCAAACATTAATCAGGCAAGACAAACATCCCACCAATGAATTTTCTCAGATTTTCATTCCAAGAAATGCAACTTTTTCAGATTCATATATACATTTGCTAGGTAGGATGCACTTCCTTGCCTGATTTATGTGTTCTGATTCCTTCTGCTCCCAATTAATTACTTTTCTCCCACTCCAGTGATTACTCCAGTGATTCACTCTGGGACTGCTGGCAAAGGAGCTTTACAACCTGTCAACTATCCTGCACAGAAGTGGAAAGTCAGGTAGCATCTCTTCCTAGACACATCTACTGCCCTTGCTGTCAGTTATAGTATGTCCATCCTTTGTTGGGTCCAATTACCAGCTTACAAATTGCTGCAGCATTAATTTCAGTTTTGATTCTCACTGTTTTTCTTTCAAATGAAGTCTCTTTTCAGTGATGGCTGCCTCTCTCCGTCAGGCAGTATGAGGCAACTGAAGGCACCCCATCATATTCAAAGATAGAGCACAACACTACAATTATATCAAAACAACTTAAATGCCAGCAACACTGTAACTTAAAAAAAAGACTGATTCCCTTCTTGAGTTTTCTTAACTGCTGAGCAAAAACAGCATGAACCTCAAGTCCACTTTGTAGTCACTTGAAAGGTTAGGTGTGTTGAAGTAGGCTGATAACACAATGTGTGTAGTTACGTTATGCTGCCAAAGTCCCCACCAAGTATTTTATTTACTGTAATAGTGTCCTGGGTCAGTCTTACTCATCATTCTTTGATCAGGTAGCTGTATCTAGAGGCTGCAACCATTCAATTTTACATCAGGCTGAGATCACGGCATGCTTCTACACACTCAGCTCATCCTTCACTGCTGCATGACCCAGATGCATTTATCGAGGAAAGAAGGCATTTGCAGAGCTAATGGGGATGAACTTCAGCACATAACCTCCTTCACCTTTAGCCATATCCCCCAGCAGTAGGGCAAAGCAAAATCAGCAAATTCCACATTTGTTGAATTGTCACAAAATACCATGAAGTCTGCAGAATTTCATGAAGTTTCATGCAGTTTTACAAATTTATTTGGTTAGAACTCAGTTGTCCTTTTAGCTACACTAGGAACAATGAAATTATCACTAATTTTAGTGAGCTGGGGACATGTAAATTAGCACGACACTTAGATGAGCAGTTTTGAATATGAAGGAGTTCAAAATATGACATGTCATTTTTTGGTGACATTTTGTGAAAACACTTCTCTGCTGATAACTCAATCCCTTCTGGAGATACTGTAGATATCTACAAATCAGCATGCATAACCTTTTTGTAAAGGGCCTGGAGAATGATTAATATGGAAAGAGGTGGTTATGAAATTACAAGGGTTCAGGATTTCATAATTTAAGTATTTGTGAAATTTTGTGAAATTGTTATAAAATATTGATGTTTGTAAATTAGCTGCCTTGGCAGGTATATACACATGTTTACCCAATGACTTTGGGTTCTGGAATCCAACACAGCTCAAGAATTGTGGCTTAGCAGTTGTAAGTTTACATTATTGTTTCCTAGTAAAGAATTGTATCAAAAGAAAATATATATTTTAACCTCAATATTTCAATTTTAGGCCATCTTGACCCACTTTACAAGCCTTTCTAAATACATTTATATAGAAATTGCAATATGTGTCCTGTATATTAAGTATATATACAGAGTGTTCTATATACTGTATATGGAGATTATTGCACATGTATGACTATATTTATTTATTTAGCTTTTGTTTACCAGGTAAGCACACTGGACAGTCAGGTGCCTATTTTCAGATGCAACCCGGGAAAATTACATGGTACAGGCAATAACAGTACAGAGTCAAGGCATGGCAATCAATGATATACGGTGGTTCAGGATAGGATACAACACAATACTAGAGCATTCTGTAGTAGAGTTACTGCAGTAAACAAGAGAATTTCTGTGGCAATTTATCCATTTTGCAATACAGTAACTTGAGAGACTGTGTTGCATCCTCAGTCGTATTTTTTTAACATAATTATCATATGAAATAAATATATAAAGAATACATAACTGTGAGACTCAAAAAAATTTATTCATCTTCATGTCTGAGGGACAGAGACAAATACTCATAAGTGGCAGAGTCACAACTGAGTAATGAATTTAATGTTATTTATAAGTGTAGGTATGTTGTATGTATGTATGTATGTATGTATGTACAGTATCTGAATATTTATTTATTAATAGTTTGATAACCAGGTAGATGCACTGGCACTAAAGATGCAGTGAAGGTTCACTCCACCAGTGAAGTCCTGGCAAAGTCGCCCACTCCATGTTGTGAAATGCTGTGCAAAGTTTCAATATAATAGCACCAATTTCACCTGATGGTGACTTCGCCTCATAATGATTTTGCATTATGCTGACTTCACATTCACTTCGTGTTTTCTGTTGAACGTAAAGTGAGTCATAATTGAAAGAGCCCACAGATCACATGTGTTACAGTCTGAAGGTCACACGGCTCAGCACGAAGTTAATCAAGCAAGACAGTGAAAGACTTTCACTTTCTTCTTATCTAGTGTGGGAGAAGGAAGTTTTGTGACAGGAGACAGGAGAGAGAAATATATACTGCTTGAATCTGCTTAACATTTGACTTGTTTTGTTAATTAGCATTTTGTTTTAATATTTTGATTGCCTCATGTTGAGTTGTGCATCTTTTTTTCAGTACAGTAGTTAATTGTTAATTTTTTTTGCATGTGTTCTTGTGTGTGTGTGTGTGTGTGTGAGAGAGAGGGAGACAGAGTAAAATGGAAAGAGGCACCTTTAGTGGATGAAGAGAACAGTGTGTGGGGGTATGGACATGTGGCGGCACCCTGCATCTGAACAGGAGCA
This sequence comes from Neoceratodus forsteri, assembly GCA_016271365.2. Classification (NCBI taxonomy): domain Eukaryota; kingdom Metazoa; phylum Chordata; order Ceratodontiformes; family Ceratodontidae; genus Neoceratodus; species Neoceratodus forsteri. The sequence continues at coordinate 403,047,073 of CM057455.1, forward strand.
CATTACATCATGCAAGTGGTACCCTGCCTCAAGCAGGAGGTAGTGGTGCCATGGAAGCACCCCTGCCGGTGACACCACGTACTACTAGTGCCCCCCATCACCTGCCATGTCCCCTGCACCAGTGGCTCAGCAGCAGTAGCAGGAATTGATAGAGAAGCCACAGCAGTCTCATCATCAGCAGCAGGTTGCCCACCCAATTGTGCAGTAGCAAATAACACCTGGGCCTCCCACCACCTGTGCCCCGTCCTTCCGGGACCTCTGTTGTGTGGGCTTTCTTCAGTCCAGTACCTGGTGTTGATGACCTGAGTGTCATAAAGTGTAATATCTGTGGTGTGGTTGTGTGTCGTGGTCCCAAGGGGAGTCATCTGGGGACATGTGGGCAGCACACCCACCTTGCAAATCACCACCATGCAGAGTGGGAGGCCAAGGTTGCCAAACAAGGACAGAATGCAGCTGCTGTCCCTGCTGGACAACTGGTGGCAGCAGGGCCTTCACCTGCATGTGAGGTTAAGGGTGATCAGGCCTTGGAGTAAGTGGCTGCTCCAGCACCTGCAGGGGATGCTGGCTACCCTGCAATAATGCCTGCCACACAGGCTGATTTGGGCCTGATGTGGAGTGAGGTGGACCATCAGAGTAACAGGGTGTCGAACATTGAGCAGCGTTTGGAGCGCATTGAGGGTAGCCAGCTCCAAATTATAGCCATGCTTCAACTGCTGCTCTCACACCATAATGTGGAGCATTAGTTTTTGATTATCCATGCATCCACCACCCTCTCCATGACAAAATACTTCCTGATGTTGCCTGGGTCTGTCCACCCTCTATCTTCAGATTTAGCCCCCTTGTTCTTGCACATCTCTTTTTCTTAAAGATGCTACCCTCTTGGACATTGTTGAATCCCTCTATGTACTTTAAAGTTTCTATCATACCCCCCTTCTTTCCTTAAGGGTATACATATTAATCTCCTTTAGTCTGTCTTCTTTATATGGGTTCTGGTGCAGCCCCTACACCATTTTATTTGCCCTCCTTTGGACCTTCTCCATCCTGTCTGTGTCCTTTTTGAGACATGGTATCCAGAACTGAAAGTTGTACTGCAGATGATGTCCCAAAAATGTGCAGAAAATTCTCAATTATTTCTTGACACACTGCTTTATGTGTGCACCCACTCTCCTTAAGTGTGCCACCAGAAATGGCCGCTGTCAAAGTGTCTCGAAAATGGCAGACTTCAGATGAAGACAAATAACATGATAAAATGTGCAGAAAATTCTCAATTATTTCCTGGTGCACTGCTTTATGCATACACCAACTCCCACAACAACTATGGCACCTGCTGCTGCTCCTGTATGTAAATCTTCTGCTGCCTGCACCGACTGGGCTGATGCACAGTGTCTTGCCAACTGATGATAGCCACAGATGACCATTGTGTGAACAATGATGTGATGATGCTATGGTGATTAGACAGTCTGCTGCACTGGTTGTAACAAGATGCCCTATGTGTGTGTGTACTCATACTACTATTAGTAAGTTAATGTATCTTGCACGCTCATCTGAGGAGTCAACGTCAGCATCAGAATCATGTTCAACTAATGTGGGGATGAGGACGTCAAGGACTGTGACATCTACTACACTCTAACTCACTGTCACAGCTTTAGACTCCACAATATTGGGGAAACCAGTTAACTTATTGTCATGGGTTGAACTTGGGGCAATACTCATACAATCATCAACTTCAGTATCATCGGTGGGGACAACAGCATCTCCAACCATGATTGGAGCTACTGATTACGCTGTGAAAAACAGTCAGAGAAATCCTTTTACTGGCATCAACTATGCACTTCTGCTGTGTACTACCACACCCATGGCCACCCTTACCACTGGCAGCAGTGCCATGGCCAGAAGCATCTTTGTATGCACGTCTCTTTGCAGACATTTTTTGGGATTACACAGAAAATTCACAACAAACTGAGATTTCTGAAATTTGGGGTGGATGGGAAGCCAAAAAGCCACTGCAGTAGCCGTCCACTGGATAGATAGATAGAAGGAAGCAGTAAAAACATACTGCAGACGGATAACTGATTCAGAGTGTGGTGAATATTGTATGGCACAATGAAATGTGTCTGACTTGATGGCATGCATGCACACTCACACACTACAGGTAATGAGCAGAAAATTTAACAGTGCAGTACACTATATAACCCGATCTTTTAAACAGAATGAAAATATGCACTGTAACTCAACAATCAGAAACTAATTATTAAAAATTACTTCAAGTATTACTATGTGTACATAAACACAAATATTAACATACACTACTAGTACAAAACAAATAAACTGTCTTTCTTATGTGAATCTCACTCCATCACAGATACACCCCTCCCCAGAAGCACACTTCAACAGTGTCTGTCAGTACACAGGCTGAATGTTCTAAATTAACATTCAAAATGCACAGAAAAACAATCAATACTCAATGATCTAAGCACAGGAGAGTTTTCTACACTTGATGTACTAAATTTGGAACAGAATAATTAGATCAAAAGTGATTTTTTAAAGGTTTTTTAATGATTTTATTCTCACAACTCTGAGAGCAAACTGTCTCCAGCTTTCCACTACACGCACTACACAGAAGTTAGCTGTGCAAGGCAATATAGAGCCCATATAACCTGCCATCCCATGAATCAATGCAAATTCACCTCAAATAGCAATTAACAGGCAAATCAAAGCGAAGTCCACTCACATCAATGGCAGTTCACATTAAAATTAAAGGGAAGGCTGTAACACAAGGTGAAGTAGCACAAAGTCCATTGGAAACAATACACATTGTGTCGCTGTTTAAAGGTAGAGTAATTCACTTTGCTTTGTGGAGCACTATGTGTATTTTTGCATAATACACGAAGCTCTCCACATAGCCAAATGGAAGCACTTCGTCTGCCTCTAACTGGCAAAAGACACCTTTCTCAGCCATGACCCAGATACTACAAAGAAGTAGACCAGGGAGGGGTTGTGACAAAGTAGTAGACCAGGGAAGGGCTGTGGACATGGCCTACTTAGACTTTAGCAAGGCATTTGACACAGTCCCACACAAAAGATTAATAGTCAAATTAATCAGCCTGGGAGTGGGTCCCAGGGTGGTAGCCTGGGCAAAACATTGGCTGTACAACAGGACACAGAAGGTAATTGTAAATGGAGTCCACTCTGAAGAAAGAGGGGTTACTTGTGGGGTACTGCAGTGTTCAGTACTGGGTTCAGTCCTTTTTAATGTCTTTATAAGTGACATTGCAGAGGAACTGGAAGGAAAAGTATGCCTCTTTGCAGATGACACAAAAATCTGTAACAGGGTTGATACACAAGGAGGCGTGAAAAGGATAAGAAGGGACTTGGCAAGGTTGGAGGAATGGTCGGAAGTATGGTAGCTAGGATTCAATGCAAAGAAGTGCAAAATAATGTACCTGGGAAACAAAAACCCAGGGGAAGATTACACAATGGTGGGGGAGGTAGTAACAACAACAAAAAAGGAAAGAGACTTGGGGGTGATCATATCAGATGACCTTAAGGTTAGCAAGCAATGTGAGAAGGCAGTAGGGAGGGCTGGGGGTATACTGGGATGCATATGGAGAGGCATCACTAGCAGAAAACAGGAAGTTGTTATCCTTCTATACAGACAGTTGGTGAGACCCCATCTGGAGTACTGCATCCAGTTCTGGAGACCCCATCTCCGCAAGGACATAGACAGGATAGAGGCAGTCCAGAGGAGGGCAACTAAAATGGTGCAGGGCCTGCAAGAGAAGCCATGCAAGGAGAGACTAAAGGAGCTTAATATGTATACCCTTGAGGAAAGGAGGGAGAGGGGTGACATGATAGAAACTTTCAAGTACCTCAGTGGAATCAACAAAGTCCAAAAGGGTAGCATCTTTCAGAAAAAGAGATGTGCAAGAACAAGGGGACACAATGTAAAGATAGAGGGGGGGGGCAGTTCAGGGGCAATTTGAGGAACTATTTTTTCACAGAGAGGGTAGTGGATGCATGGAACAGCCTTCCTGAGGAGGTTGTGGGTTCTAGAATTGTGGGAGAATTCAAGAATGCATGGGGCAGACATAAGGCAATTCTTTTGGGGGGTAGGAAGAATTAGGCTGTTGGTTAACTAGGATCTGCGGCTTATCCTGTAGGTAGGGAAATGGACAGATTAGGTGGGCCAAGTGGTCCTTATCTGCAGTCAAAGTCTATGTTTCTATGCTTCTAATGAAGCAATATTATAATAACACAGTACGTGATATAATAAAGTGTCACAGAGTGACAATTTTCATATTTACAAGTCATTTGATTATGTTATAGAGAACAAGATTGTCAGTGATATGTACAATGTCTCATGCAGAACATTTGTAGATTAGTGAAGTGAACTGTATAAATATTAGAGCAGAAGGCTTAACTACAGGAACATGTACCAAGCTCAAACAAACAGTTCTTCATCTTTTGAGCAAAAACTTTATAGGAGGGGGACTACCTAATTGGAGCAAGTATTGAGTGCTATTGGGAGGCAGCCCTAAAGCTGAGAGATGTCTGACCTATTGCTGCCTACACAAGTGAGGTCCGAAGCACATATGTTGGGGTGTATAGGGAGAGGTATAGACATAAGGAGCAGGGAGGTGATCCTCCTCCTTTATCAATCCCTAGTGAAGCCACACCTGGAATACTGTGTCCAGTTCTGGAGCCCTCACCTAAGAAAGGACAAGGACAGGGTAGAAGCCATGCAGATAAATGCAATGAAGATGATACAGGGCCTCCAGGGGCCTCCTATGAGGAGCAGCTGAGAGCTCTAAACATGTACTCACTGGAGGCCAGAAGAAAGAGGGGATAAGATTGAAACTTTTTAAGTTTCTAAAAGGCATAAATAGCTCACAGAGCTATTCAGCAGCAGGACCAGTTCAGTAACAAGTGGACATGAATGGAAACTGCGGGCAGGGATCTTCAGGAGAGATCTGAGGAAGTACTACTTTACTGGAAGGGTGGAGGAGTCATAGAATAGTCTGCTTGCTGAGATGGTGGGAGAAAAGACCATGAAGGGTTTCAGATGAGACAGAGTATGAGCACAAAAAATTAGCTCCACTCCAAGTACAGGGGGGGAGAGAAGGAAGAGCTGAAGGGGAGGAGGTAGGTCCCCAGTTTGATGCTAGGTCCTGGGAAAATTTGGTCAGACTCAATGGACCCTTGGTCTTTTTCTGCCATGTCGTTCTATGTATCTATGTATTTTTTTTTGTCTAGCTCCCCCAGCTCCCGTAGGGAGCTCAACCTCTGCCTGCTTACCACACCCCCATACTCACACTAACCTCCCTGGGTGGGGCCACCCAGTAGGTGCCTATGGTCTGTGGTAATGTGCCCTGGCTTACCTCCCAGGGTGGGACCACAGGAGTGGGACCCTACCCAGTGGAAACTGTTGTCAGCTGGGGCAGTGGCAGAGTGGGGCTTCATGCTCAGGGCTGGGATTTTTTTTGGTGTGCAGCTGTACCTGGGAGTGGGGACATGCAATGATGGCCTTCATCCACCCCGCCCTTGCAGGTAATGGCACCAGCACAATGGTTCCCCCCAGCCTCTGAAAGGGGTCCAAGATATGCAAGACACACTACACCCTTCCCCCAGAGAAGGAGAGCAGTCCCAAGAATGCTTAGTCCTTCTCCTCCCAGCTGACTCTCCAACATCCTGAATCCATCTCTGAACCCGGGTCATCGACTTTACAGATGAACACACGCTTTTACACCAGAGGACCAACGTAGCTATGTATTTTTGACTGTGGAATGGGAGTGAGGGAGATTGACAGGAGAGATCAGCTATTTTAGGCACTGCAGTGTGTTGCCTTGTAGATTCTTGTATACAAAGTTGTGCAGCATGAGTTGGACTCTGTGCTCTGTTGCAGTCAACCTAGTTGTAGTATACAGACATAATGGTGTGAACTGGGGCCATGGGAGGTGCAAATCTGGCCACTTTATGATACAAGGCTTTTTTCTCTGACCAAGTAGATTTTGGAGCAGTGTCTGTTACAATGGCCCCATAGTCTAGCAATGGAATAAGGTTACTTAGCACAATCCCTAATTTGGTGTCCACCATGAGAAACATTTGATATGGTAAAGTTGCCCTAATGTTTGGTGAATGACCTTCACTGTGTTGATTAGATGGATGTCAAATGTAATGCAAAGATCAAGGATCATGCCCAAGTATTCAAAATCTGCTACCAGTTCAAGTTTAGTACCATCTATGGTAGAAATGTTGAGGTCTTGTGAGTGTTACTTAATTTTGTGGGCAGAGTCAAGGAGCATGGCTTTAGTCTTTGGTACTTTCAGAACTAGCTTTTCATGTAAGAAGAAGCATTGGAGAGCATGTACGTTTTGCTCAAAGGTTATGTTGCTATCAGGAAAAAGGACACAAATTTGTAGGGAACTGACAACAGTTTTGGGAGTGAAAGTTCTTTAAATTTGATGGACTGCATCTGACTAAGGAGGGAGTCAGTGCATTGGGGCAGAAGTTTGACATTTTTACAGAATATTTAAACTAGCAATTGGGGAGAGGGGTGCAGCACCCCATACATCGAATGGTAAGAACACCCGCCCCCTCCCCTCAGCTAATGGTCAAACAGGAGGTCAACATGTTTGTAGTTCATTTGCACCAGCAGGTAAGGAAAAAGGTCTGGCTCACCATATAACGCAAAGGGAACATGCCAGACCTCACCCAATAACCAACGCACCAAAATCTGGCCAATGGAAAATCATGTACACAAATGCTTGCAGTCTGAGAAACAAGATCCCAGACCTGCAAGCAATAAAAATCCACCTAGAGACACCTCAAGAAAGGAGTCCTTTCTCATCTCAAACATTATCTCTCCTCCTGTGACTGGGCACCCATTCACACTGCCACGTCCGTAGACGTTGCCCTCACCTCGTTTATTAAAATTTTTAATACTGCCTGTGACATATTTGCCCCTTTCACTACACAAATTATAAAAGACAGGGATACTCCATGGATCTCGCACACCCCATTTAAAACAAATGCAACACAGAGACGACCTCTGGTATAGGTCTTTGCACTCCCAACTCCCCTCTGACTGTCAGCTATATAGAGAGGCTAGAAACAAGTGCACCTTGGCAATTTGACTAGCTAAGTCTACCTACTACAAGCAAGCACTCACCTTCACATTTGGGCACCAGGAATAAATTCTGTAACAATGTCCAAGAACTCTGTGGGAAAGCCATTTCCCACCCCCACTCAGATTCTCAATCAGGACACTCTCACCCAGGAGCCTAACACCATAGCAAATGTTCTTAACAACTCCTTCTCCAATCGAAGCCACATCCTACCACAAAACTTCTTTGACCCTATCCCAAACAGTCCCTCTAGTGCCTACTCACCTAATACGTGCCCTCCCTTTCGGCTGAGAAACATCTCCTGCAATAAGGCTAAGCGCTACATATCCAAAGCACTGAGCAAATCTCGTTTCAGCAGTGACTCCCTAGACCTTAAAATTCTCAGACTTACACTCGACGAGAACCTGCTTCACCTCACCAAAATACTAAACTGTTCTCTGACACTTGGTCAATTTCCAACTCTCTGGAAAAGAGGTATCATCATGCCTATCCTAAAAAAGGGTAATCCAACTGACTCTAGTAACTACAGGCCCATCACAATCCTCCACCCTTCTCTATAGCGCTCGAAAAAATTGTGGCAGACCAGCTCACAGAGGACCTGAACAAATACAATCTGCTGTGTCCAGAACAGCATGGGTTTAGATCAGGGCACAGCACCACAACGGCCCTCCTTGAATTTAACTCCTACATACACGAAGTGTTGGATCAAGGGTCACTTGCAGGGGCTATCTTTGTAGATCTGACCAAAGTGTTTGACACCGTCAGTCATGCACTTCTTATCCACTCGCTCCCCTCCCTCCATCATGCCCCTGAAGCAGTCTCCTGGTTCAATAACTATCTCTTTGACCAGATGCAACAGGTCAAAATCAACACCACCCTATCTGCCAAGCTACCTGTTCACTCTGGAGTCCCCCAAGGGTCTATCTTACATAGATACATAGACAGTGTCGGCAGATAAGGGCCTATGGCCCACCCAGTCTGCCCATTTAAGTCTGTAAGTTCAGTTTATGTTTTCCAGGAAGTCTGTTGCCCTTACCCTGACCTCCAGAATTCCTTTATGTCTATCCCATGCATTCTTAAATCCGTGATTGTTTCAGCCCCCACCACTTCCTCTGGCAGGGGTGTTCACTTGTCCACCACCAGTTCTATGAAGAAATTCTTCCTCCACGTTTCCTCTGAATGCATCCTCCCTCCAACTTCATCCCATGCCCTCTAGTCCTGGAACATCTTTTCACTTAAAAATAGTGCATTCCTGCACCCTGTTTCTCTCCTGTAAGATACTTGTATGTCTCTATCATATCCCTCTCCTCCTCTCCTCCAGGGAGTACATGTTCAGTGCCTTCAACCTGTCCTCATAGGACTTGTGATGCAATCCATGCACCATCTTTGTTGCCCTCCTCTGAACCTTCTCTACCCTGTCTATGTCCTACATGAGTACGTCTCCAGAACTGTACAGTGTACTCCAGGTGCGGCCTCACTAGTGTCTTGTATAGTGGAATTATGACCTCCTTTTCCTGCTGGTGATGCCTGCCTATGCATCCCAGCATCCTATTTGCTTTACCTGCTGCCTTGTCACACTGTTTCCCTGCCTTTGAGGTCATCAGAGATGATAACTCCAAGATCCCTTCCTGTTTGGTGCATGCTATATCCTCACCCCCAACTGATATATTGTGCCAGGGTTTTGTGCCCCATATTCATTATCTTGCACTTCCTTGCATTGAATTTCAACTGCCAAACCCCTGACCATTCTTCAAGTTTCTGCAGGTCCCTTCTCATTCTGTCTACACCCTCTGGTGTGTCTACTCTGTTACAGAGCTTTGTGTCATCAGTGAACAGTGAAATTCTGCCTTCTAGGTCCTGTGATGTCACTGATGAAGATATTGAATAGTACCGGTCCCAGCACTGATCCCTGTGGTACCCCACTGGTCACTCTTCCCTCTGTGGAGTGACAGCGATTTACCACCACCCTCTGTGTCCTGCTGCCCAGCCAGTTACCTACCCACCGCACTACTGTCCTGCCCACATCCATATTCCCCAGTTTGTGCAATAGTCTTCTATTTGGCACAGTGTCAAAGGCCTTGCTGAAGTCCAGATAGGCCATGTCCACTGCCCTTCCCTGATCCACCTCCCTAGTCACCCAGTCAAAAAATTCAATGAGGTCCTTAGGCCCCCTACTTTTCACTCTCTTTCTCAACTCCCTCTCTCAGGCCTGCAGTGGTAAACTATTACTCTTTGCCAATGATGCCGTTGTCTTCTGGAAACACACAAATCCTATCTCCCTTCAAAATATCCTGAAAAGCTGCTTTCGAGAACTTGAATCCTGGTTTACTGATCACAGGTTACTACTTAACTACAACAAGACCAAATCTATGATCTTTGCTCACCGCCAAAACCCAATTGTAATGCTCAACTAACTACCTCCAATCCACAGGGCACCCAAATTGAACAGGTCACTAACTTTAAGTATCTGGGCATTACACTGGACACGTCCCTCACCTACCACTTAAATATTAAACACCTCTCCACTTCTGTCAACATACGTCTGGGGATTCTTTACAGGCACAAGAACTGCCTCCCCCCCCCCAGCACTTAGACTGGCTGTTACCTGCTCAGTACTATCTGTTGTCGACTATGGGATTACAATTTATGGCACAGCCGATAACACAGCCCTAAATGGCATCAAATTAGCTCTTAACAAAGCCTGCCGATTGGTCACTAATGCAGAAAGATCAACCCACACATGTGAGCTCTATAATCGAGCAGACTGGATGACCTTTGAAGGGAGACTAATGTACCACACCTGCCTCCAAGCAAAAAAGATCCTGATGAAACTTTCACCTTTGGGTCTTCATTCCCTCATCCAACCAACCCTGCATAGGAGCACCCCTCGACATCTAGCTAACACCACACTCCTATTCCCCAGCTGTAGGACTTCACTAGGGCAAAGGTCTTTCAGGAATCGAGCGCCACTCTGGCTTAATCAACTCCCTTCCTCCATCTCCCAAGCCCCCAGCCTTAGCCTATATAAAAAGGCCTCAAGAGATTTCTCCTGGACTCTGAGACTTGTGGCTGCCTCAACCGGTCCTCCCACACTAGGCTGAAGTCAGAAACCAATGTCTCCCTCAACTCCCTACCAGGCCATCTTAGGTCTGGGTACCTTAAGCACAACCCTTTGGCCAAATGATAGCATCTGAAACTAGCAACCAATCCACCCTCACCCCAACAACCCTGGGTTCCTATTCAACCCTAGAGAAATTGTGTGAACCTAACCTAATAAGCTAATTACTCTGTACTGATTCTACCATGTTATATTGTCTTAATGTATTGTTTGCCTGGTTAACAATGTATGATTTGTCACAATGTGTTGTTCTGTTTATGGATGTGGAGCATTTGCAAAGGAGTCTTCGACTCAAAGGATTGTAATTCTGAAATTTCAATGAATAAATAAATAATGACAGAGGCTAGACTGGACATAGTAGCCATTAGCGAGACATGGTTTACCAGTAACCACACTTGGGAGACTTCAGTACCTGGCTATGTACTGTTCAGAAGAGACCGAGGTGCAAAACGGGGGTGAAGTGGCCCTTTATGTCAATGAAAATATCAAAGCTACAGAAATTCAGAATACACATAAGGAGCCAGAAGAACAGTGGGTCACCCTGGAAACAGGAAATGGGACAGCCATATGAACTGGGGTTGTGTACAGGCCTCCTGACCAGGAGGAGGACACAGACACATTACTGTTAGAAGATATACAAAACATGACAGCTAAAGGGGAGGTTCTGATAATGGGAGACTTCAACATGCCAGATAGAGACTGGTCAATACCAGCAGGAACATCTGCCAGAACTAGACACATGGTGGATTCCCTGCCGGGGGAGGGACTCAAACAACTGCTACAACAACCCACAAGAGACAGGGGTATCCTAGATCTAGTACTGACTAACAGGGAAAGGATCACAGATCTCCAGGTAGAAGGTCACATGGGGGCCAGTGACTATCACATGGTATGGTTCAATTTGGCAACTAGAACTAAATCATCCCATTCCAAGGTAAAAATATGGGACTTAAGAGGAGCTGATTTTGATAAGATGGCCAACAGAGTTAAGCTAGCCTTGGCAAAAAGAAATACAGGTGAGGGGGTACAGGCAAAGTGGGCAAGCATTAAAGATGCAATACCTGAAGCAACATCCTATTGCGTTAGAGAGAGAAGAGAGTGCAAAAGAAGAAGAAAACCACTTTGGTTCTCAAAAGCAGTAGCAGAAAAGGTCAGAGCCAAAAGGCAGGCCTTCAGGAAATATAAGGGAACACAGCAGGATGAAGATAGGGAGGCATACCAAACTTCCCTAAGGGAAGCAGGTAAGACAGTAAGACAGGCAAAGGCCCAAACCAAGGAAACACTAGCACAAACAGTAAAAGAAGGTGACAAGACTTTCTATAGATACATTAGTGAAAGGAGAAAGTCCAGAGGGCGTATTGCTAAGATCAAAGGGGATGAGGGGGCATGTGAGGAGGAGGACCATGTAAAAGCATCTATACTAAATAGATACTTCTGCTCAGTATTTACTGAAAAGAAGGTAGGGCAGGGCCCACAGCTCAGCACCATGGACACAAGGGGAAGGGAGGTATGCACTAGTCCCTTCACAAAGAAAGGGTCCTACAAGAGCTCAATAAGCCCAGTGTGGACAAGAAAATAGGATCTGATGGCATACATCCCAGGGTACTAAAGGAGCTAAGGGTGGAACTAGCAGAGCCATTGTCAGAACTGTTTAGTGAGTCTCTGAGCACAGGAAAGGTCCAAGAAGACTGGAGAAGAGCTCATGTGATCCTGCACTACAAGCAGGGAGGAGGCAGGGAACTACAGACCAGTCTGGCTTACCTCAGTAGTGGGCAAGATTATGGAGGCACTCCTTAAGGAAAGGATAGTACAACACCAGGAATCCATAGGAGCACAGTATCCAAGACAGCATGAGTTTACAAAAAGAAGGTCCTGTCAAACTAATCTCTTAGATTTCTTTGGCTAGGTAACCAGAGTGGTGGACCAAAGGGGAGCAGTTGATGTCGCCTACCATGACTTCAGCAAAGCTTTCAATACTGTTCCACATAGAAGATTGATTAATAAGCTGGGTAGGCTGGGGGTGGGTCAGAAGTTGGTCATCTGTCCAGAGGAGGGCAACTAAAATGGTGCAGGGTCTGCACCGGAAGACATATGAAGAGAGACTTAAGGAGCTTAATATGTATAGCCTCGAGGAAAGAAGGGAGAGGGGGGACATGATAGAAACGTTCAAGTACCTCAAGGGAATCAACAAAGTCCAAGAGGGTAGCATCTTTCAAAAAAAAGAGGTGTGCAAGAACAAGAGGGCACAATTTGAAAATAGAGGCGGCTCAGAGGTAATTTAAGGAAGTATTTTTCTACAGAGGATTTTGGATGCATGGAACGGCCTTCCGAAGGAGGTTGTGGAGTCAAAATCAGTGGTGGAATTCAAGCATGCATGGGATAGTCATAAGGCAGTTCTGGGGGTTGGGGGTAGGAAGAAGTAGGCTGCTGGTTAACTAGGATCTGCAGCTTATGCAGTAGGTAGGGAAATGGGCAGACTGGGTGGGCCAAGTGGTCCTTATCTGCCGTCAAATTCAAATTCTATGTAACTGGGTGGCAAACTGTTGACGGGCAGAAAACAGAGAGTGGTGGTAAATGCTGTACAGTCAGAAGAGATGCAAGTCACAAGTGAGGTACCTCAGGAATCAGTCCTGGGGCCAGTCCTCTTCAATATCTTCATCAGTGACATTGCAGATGGACTGGAGGGTAAGATTTGTCTGTTTGCAGATGACACCAAGATCTGCAACAGAGTAGATGATCCAGTTGGGGTGGGCAGAATGAGAAGTGATCTGGATAAACTAGCAAAATGGTCAGAAGAGTGGCAACTGGAGTTTAACACAAAGAAGTGCAAGATCATGCACATAGGGAAGAGAAACCCTGAAGCCACCTATAGGCTGGGAGGGGAGTTGCTGGCAGTCACAAGGGAAGAAAGAGACTTGGATGCCATCATCATCGATGACCTGAAATCATCCAAGCAGACCACTAAAGCAGTAGGTAAGGCTAGAGGGATGTTGGGGTGTATTAGTAGTGGTGTCACAAGTTGGAAGAGGGAGGAAATAATCCCTTTTTACAAGACACTGGTTAGGCCCTATCTGGAGTACTGCATGCAGTACTGGAGGCCACACCTTCACAAGGACATAAACCAAATTGAGGCAGTCCAGAGAAGGGCAAACAAAATGGTGCAGGGACTGCATCAGAAAACATATGAGGACAGATTAACGGAGCTCAATATGTATACCTTAGAGCAAAGGAGGGAGAGAGGTGATATGATCGAAACATTCAAACACCTTAAGGGCATTAACAAGGTGAAAGAGTCTAACATGTTTCAATATAAGAAAAATAGCAGGACAAGAGGACACAGCATGAGATTAGAGGGAGGCTGATTAAGGGGTAATGTGAGGAAGTTCTATTACACAGAAAAGGTGGTGGATGCATGGAACAGCCTGCCTCAGGAAGTGGTCAATATGAATACAGTGCAGGGCTTCAAACAGGCATGGGATAGGCATAAGGGAACAATACAGATGAGTATGAATAGATAGGCCATTGACAGAGTAAAAGCCGATGGCACATTCTTAAGGCAGAAAAATAAATGGGCAGACTGGATGGGCCTTGCGGTCCTTATCTTCTGTCAACTTCTATGTTTCTATGTTTCTATATATATTTCTCTTATAAGCATAGATGACAGCATCATCTGTATAAAGCAGGAATTTAGTCATTGAGCAGGTCTTGTGCAGATTGTTAATGAACAGTGTGAAAACGAGGGGCCCCAGAATGGAGTCCTGTGGCACTCTGTAAGTGATGGTGTTAGCATCCTAAATTGCCTTACCCAGTTTAACCATTTGGGACCTATTTTGCAGATAGCATGAGAACAAATGTGTTGCTCCCTGACTCACCCCAATGGTGCTAAGTCTTTGTAGAAGCAGACAGTGGTCTACTACATTGAAAGACTGGGTCAGGTCCATGAACACTGCATCTATCAAGAATCCTTTATCCATATCTTCATGAACAGCATCTGTGAAACCAGTCATGGCAGTGCAGATTCCATGGCCCTTTCTGAAGCCATGCTACTCCTCACAGAGGATCTTGTGCTTTCTCAGGTGAGAGGTTAGTTGGTTGTGTACTATCTTCTTAAGCACCTTGGCTAGAATATTCCACCTCCTCATATATGTCCTATTTATACAATGCATTTTACATTGTAAAGGTTCTGATTTTTGCAAGGGCCCAGGGTTCAGGGATCAGTGGGCTATACTCCCCACACCATACACAGAGTGCTTCATAAATGCACATGCCCCAAATGTCCTCTGCATGCATGCTCATTTAGATTTTTCCTACACAAGGGTGTGGAGTGCACATATATGGAATCCAAACAGACAGAAGAGAGAAAGAAATAAGTATCCTAGCTGGGATTTGATGCCTGGCTGACCGGAATACCATTCTGGTTGCATTACCAGCTGCACCACCAAGGCAACTGGAAAACTAAGACTCCAATAAGCACCTTAAACTTTCTCAAATGCATAACCTAAGCATTTTGGGATTCCAGGCCTGAATTAGCTGTCTCTAGTCTTCTCCATTTCCTTGGGGTGTTCAGTCCCCATTGTTCTTTGGCATGGTTGCAGTTAAGGTTCTAGATGGCAAGACTTTGCCTCCTCTGTGGACCTCCAGTTGGAAGAAGGTCAATTGTTTCTTACATTGCCACTGTGTATTGGCCCAACTGATGCCTGCATTGTGAATCATGTTTGTCTGGTTCCTGGAGTGATGGTGACCTTAAGACCTGGATCCCCAGAGGTTTCATCCACATAGAGGTTTTACCTCTCCTCTGTGCTGTCTTTATATCAGTTAGCTTCCTAGTGTACAGGTAGGTGTCTTCTGCCAGATGGGCTGTGACTTGAATGATGGCTCAGCCCTTCATTGGCCACTCAGCTTCATGGCTTTTCTCTCTCCATAGTGGAAGTAAAAGTTCTTACAGTTGTACTACAGGCCTTTGGCTTCAAACCTTTGACGTCTTCTCTAAGGTACCTTTAGCCAAATGACTGCCATCTTACTATGTCCTGGTGCTCTAGGGGTGGAACCCTACTCAAGAGAGTTACTGTTCTTCTGACACCTGGAAAATGTGAAAAGAGAGCACAAAAGACCATAGAGATTAGAAGCCTCTCATGCTTGCTATCCATGCATTGCACAAACACATTACTTCTGTCTTTAACTGACTGGTTACTCCATTCATTGTTCCTCATCAAACACGTGAATGGGTTTATGATGATTAAAACTATTTCTGTGTGATTTTACTGCTTTGTATTGAGTACTGCAGAAGATAATGTGATGTCATCAGACATTTTGCCAGCTGTGGTCCCATCGCTTAAAGGTTCCTTTGGGACCTGTTTAAGGTGGAGATAAATGCCAATGATGTACCCATCATTGAAATAAGTCATTTCTAAAAAGCTTAATTCTCCCAATTTTTCTCTTATCGTTGTGGTGTAAATGATCCTACACACATGTGAATATATATATATATAAAAAAAAATATATATATATATATATATATATATATATATATATAAATATTATGCAGTACCACCTTTATATTAGGGTTGAGTAGCCACTTTACTGTTGAACCCCAAAGAATAACTTTCCCCCATTCAACTGATTTACTTGAAATTTGGAAAGCACAGGGAATGTGCCAGGAGCTCTGGATCCTGAAGATTTATTGGTAATCAGTCTCACAAATGCACTCAGCAGGTCAGGCTCTCTGCTCCCACAGTGCCAACCTCAGAGCACAATAGTGTGAACAGGTAACAGACAGAGTAACCCTCCTGTCTGCTTTTGGGTCTGAATCACCTTTAGTCTCAAGTTCTGGGGGGATTCAAACTGTGAACCTTGTGCTAGCATACCCAAATGTACAGACTCAGATAATATTCTCTTCGGGGAGATGCAATATACTATATCTTTCGCTTAAGAGCACCTAACCAGGTATCCAAAATGAACCCTTTTAACTCTATAAGAGACCTTAGGTATATTCTTACCTTTTTTCTCAAGCTCAGTAACACCATCAAGCTGTTGAACAATTGTCAGACTTAACCATTTATACGTCACATGCAAAAAAAGAACTGTGACACACCCAGGCAGTCTTTCAAAGAAAATGTACTTTACTAAAAGATGATAAAAATATGAAAAATGTAAACACAGAACAAGATATCAAAGAGCTAACAATCACATAAAAGAACAAGGAAAAAGTACAAAACAAAAAAACTCCTACCACAATACATTTAGACCTTTGCTGTCTAAGGTATTACCTCTGGAAGTAGCTCAGTTAGATCAGAAAACTCAGAGTCCCAAAATAATATGACATTCATTTCAGACACAAGTATCAGTTTAAACTCTGTGTATCCAAACCCCTTCTTTGAGTCATCTAGCTCCTCTTTTAGAATCAAAAGAATACAAACATGATGTCCTATCAAGAGGTATATTAAATAATGTGACATCAGCAAACACTCATTTCCCAAATTATGAGTCTTTGATCAACCAGTTCCTTTGAGGTTTACAACCCTGCAGTCCATTACCTAGGTGTGATATTGCCAACAGGAATCAGCTAAATGATGTCCTGTCCTGTAATAAAATACATATTTAGTTTTCCAACTTCAAAAGCATGCGTTCATAAAAAGGCCATACAATGCCATTCTGAAGGAAGTTAATTACATTACAGAGATCTCCTGGTCAGTTTACATATCATCTAGCTTCACTGATACCTGGGTGGGGAAGGGCACCCATGGAAGTACAGGCTGTCTTATGTGAGACAATCACATACTATATTTTTATATTACAAATATCATACAATAATCATAACCAGCTGGCCAAGCGGCACACTTAGTTCACCAGAGACAAAGTTACAGAGAGGGAAAAAAACAAAAATTACATAAATTAAGACTTTTTCTTTTGCTCACCTATAACTGAAAAACTGAGAGGAACTGAACCCTGAAACTCGCAGGTTTGGTAGAGCTTGGCCCAAGGTCTATGTTACTGTGGTATTTATCTTCCAAACTAAAGTAGTTTTAAAATATTTAAGAAAAACAGTTCTATTTCTGAGCATGTGCAGTTTAGGAAAGGTTTAAGGATCAGCATTCTAAGGATAACTGAATTTTTATGACTACATTGCTTCATGTGGCTGTATTACAAGAATGCATTTATGTGGCAGGGAGCAGGGCTGTTTCATGTGTGTGTGAGAGGTTATGCTGTAATTGTTCAGCAAGGCTGGGGCTACATGTCAGAGTACAGTCCCACCCCCACTGAATGTGGTATGTGTGTGTGTACTCTCTATTCACCAAGACATTTCAACTGAACACCGGGGTGCCCAATCATTGGTGTTGGTATACTCCAACCCCCCCAACCCTGCCAGCTGTCTGGTACACCAGGGTGCCCATCCCTGTGTCCTCAGATATCTTGCTGACAATGGGGTTCCCAGTCCCTAGTGTCTGAGGTACATTAGCTGAAATAAAGAAGTTCATGCTACAATGTCTTTTTCATTTTTTTAAATACCTGAAATTTTTGTCAGCCACAGTCCCCACCCTGACTCCCCATCCAACTCTTCCTATGAGCACATCACTACCCCCAACCCTATACTTACCTAGAAGAGATCTATTGGTGTAATGCTTTCTGGACTGGAGACACAACTTCACTCTTCAATGCTGAACCTGGAATTAAGGAAATCTGGTTAGTGCCTATAATGTATTTCAATGTGTTTTGAACTTTTACTCCCAACTTGGTCATTTTTTAATATTTTTAACCCAAATGTTCAACATGGCCTTTTTTGGATCACCACCTCATGGACAAGGTAGGTGAAAATGTTAAAATCTGTCTCAAAAGTTGATTTGCAGTCACTGCTAAATCACTTTTTGAGCAAAATTTGAAAATTGCCATTACCGGGTTCATTAGATGGTGTTATGTGAAGGCTATGTTGAAGATTTGGGGTAAAATATTAAAAAACAACAATATGTAGTTGTTACAAAACAAAAGTGTGTTAATGCACCAGTTAGGATTCAACCTGACCCTACAAAAGCAGGGAAAAATGGCATTAGGATTTACACCCCAATCCCCCCAAGTAGCAAAAGGTAAGACCACACAAGCACATGCAGCAATCATCAGGTAACAGAAGCAACATACAACTGTTTCCAGATCACACAAATGCAGTAGCACAGATGTAGTAGTTTCAGGGATTTTTATATGTGGCATGCAGAATGCAAGACAAACTAACTTATCTCTGGCTGCACATAGAAATCTAATATACTCCAATCACACCACTACTTCTGTTTGCAGAAACATAGTCCCTTGCAGCCATGATACCTAAATTACAACAGTTGCTCTGTCTGCAGAAGCTAGGACCCCTATGGAGCCAGTGCATCTGTAGCCAGAGGTACTCATGCACACTGTAAGACATACACAAACTTCTGACTGAAAAACCGCAGGCCCCAGTGAGCCCAAAACAACAGCAGCATAAGGTATAAGACATCCACAATGACTTCTGGCTGCAGAAGCACAGGCCCCATGAAATCCATGATACCCAAATTGTAACTCTAGTTCTGTCTGCAGAAGTGCACACCTCTATGGGGCCTGTGCTTCTGCAGTCATAGGTACTTATTCACACTGTAAATCAAGCAGACACATCTGGCTTCAGAATCCCAGACCACTGAGGGGTCTGCCCTTCTTCAGCTGGTGGTATAGGACATACACAATGACTTCTGGCTGCAGACAGAAGTCCATTATACCAGAATTGCAGCATTACTTCTGCAACCTCTGATGCCAAGCATACACACTGACTTCTGTCTTTAGAAGCACAGCACCTGTGGGGCCTGCACTTCTGCAGCTGCATATAGAAATGCATGCTACATAAACTGCAACACTATTTTAGTCTGCACTGTACAGAAGCAAGGGCCCCTCTGTGGCCAGCATTTCTGAACCACATGTAATTATGCACATCATAAGATATACATACACACTTCTTTCTGCAGAAGCAGAGCCACAGCCACAGAGACAAATCCACTAAGGCAGCACCTCAGTTTGTGTCATCTAGAAACAGCTGCATGTTGTTTGCTTTATCTGAAAATGTCTGGTTGTGGTTGTTTGTGTGGTCTTGTCCTTTTGCTGCTTGAGGGGTTGAGAGTTAAGGCTGGAAACCCTAATGCCACATTTTCCTACTTTTATGGGTTATGTTGAACCCTACTTGGTGCATTAAGTTTTTTGCATTGAATTTCCTTCTTTTTGAGGTATTGGATTCGCATCATCATTCAAACAGGTCCCTTCAGGATCTGTGTGAACAGATGAAGATTTACAGTGCCCTTTTGGCCATGCACCAACTAAAGAGTCCATTTGCCTGCAGAAGTGCAGGGCCATCCTGGACATGCACTTCCTGGTGGTTATGTATGCAAATAATTTGTTGGAATTTCTGTGTGGCTATAGATATGCATGTGTCAGACCAACAGTACATTTGGCAGCTAAAGGGCAGTGCCCTCTGGCAGCTACAGTTCTGCGGTGCAGGGTCCTCTGGACCCTATGCCAAGAGAAGACTTCTCTTCACTATATGGGACTTGGGCCAGAGTGTCTTTCCCTGCACCTTCTCTCCCAGGCTGGGAGTACTGTTGCCCCAACCTCAGCCCATCCAGCTGGCTGACTCAGCTCACCCATAAACTCAGTTCACTGGCATGGGATCACGTTACATTACCTGCAGGGTCAAAGGCCATCCCTGTACACATTTCTTAATAATATTTTTTTTTGACTTTTTGACCCCAGACTTTAAACATAGTTCATTTTATGGCTTACCCTTATGAACATGACATGTGGCATTCACAAAAGCGTAGATAAAATGTAATTTCTTGCCAAAGTGTGTAAACACATTTTGGTCTGGATTAGAAAATGACACCTATCAGGTTCCTGAGTTGGTGTGAAAACAAATGGACATGTTGAAAATCTGGACTCATCATATTGAAAATGTCCAAACTTACTGTATGAGTGAGCATGGAATGATTTCAATGTACATTCATATATTTGTTGTTTTTTAACATTTTGACCCCAAATTTTGAACATAGTCTTCTTATGACTCCACCTCATGAACCCGGTAGGCAAAGATTTTCACATCCTACCTTAAAGGTGATTTTGTGGAGCAACTGTAAAAATCACCTTTCAGCTCTGATTTGAAAAATGTCACCTACCTTTTTCAGGAGGTGGGGTCCAGAAAAAGCCATGTTGAAAATTAGGTAAACATTTTTACAATGACAAAGTTATGAGTAAAAATTCAAAACACATTGTAAATACATTGAAAGTATTTATTTTGTATTGTCAGCTCACAGTTGTGTTTCAAGAAGGAAGCCATATTTTTGGTGAGAACTGATCTACACCAGGAGACCCTCTGTAGGTGAGTGAGTGTGTATGGGTGGGTGGGGGTGGTGGTTGCATGGGTGAGAGACCAATGAGGTACCATGTTCTTCTTTTCATGCTGAAATTAAAAAAAGGAAGAGATCTGCGAGGGACAGATTTCTTATTTCTTAAGTGGGACTAACCGACACTAGGGACTGGGCACTCAATTGTTGGCAGATTCATCTGTTGCATTGGAGGTGGGCACTCTAGTGTCACCAGCTATATACGGTTGGGTAACCTGGAGGGAAGGGGATGGAGTTTGTGTCATTCAGCAGTACCTGAGACGAGCAACTGGTCCACTTCTAATTTGGAGGGAGCTAGAGGGTTAATGTTAAATCATTAAATAGGGATCATTTTATGTCTATATCTAAAAAGGTTAGTATTTATTGTGTTTGTATCAGTGTTGCACTGTCCTTAAATACAGAACTAGAATACTGCTCTTTTTTTTCCTTCTGAATAGCTCTCACATTTTACAGCTTAGGTTAGGTATCAGAATCCATTTAGCCATTTTGCTACAGCCTTGCATCTAATTTTGAGCTGCAGTTGGAGTTAACAGTTTG
This sequence comes from Neoceratodus forsteri, assembly GCA_016271365.2. Classification (NCBI taxonomy): domain Eukaryota; kingdom Metazoa; phylum Chordata; order Ceratodontiformes; family Ceratodontidae; genus Neoceratodus; species Neoceratodus forsteri. The sequence continues at coordinate 403,068,252 of CM057455.1, forward strand.
CTAGATTTTCCCTTACACAGATGCTACTTATAAAACTTGTGAGACTTGTGTGTGGAATAAAGTGTCTGATGTCATATGACTCATTATAAAAATCAAAATCGTCAATTTATGGTGGTGAAAAGACACTATTTTAAGTCCTCCACACACAATCACTCCAAATGTATGTACCAGCCTTTATTGTCCAATGAATGTTTTATGACACAACTCATTTAATTTCTTGAAACATAATGCATACCTCAGTATAGGAAAATGTGTTTGGCAATTGGCAAATCTTGGCACATTGCTTATTATACTGTATGTTGCAGCACAGTGCTTGGGAGCTAGCTTTTATAACACTACTCTTTGAGTATATGCACACTGAACAGACACTTGCAGGCTTTTCTGTGAGGTGTTGAAACAAATAACAGAACATAATAGCCATCATGTCTGTGATTTTGTTGAAAAACTAGTATGGTGTGTGGTGAACCCCTATAAGATATTATTAACCTATAGTGCCTTAAAGTTTTATATAGAATTTCATGAAGTGTTTTAAACTATTTTTTGTTTAGGTTGTAAGAATCTTGCAACATGTGTCACTGTTATGCTCAGTTTAAATTAAAAGAGTCATTTTGGGATTTGAACTGCTCATTTGAATAGCTTTTCAATATTTAAAATAAGTAGCATGCATGAGGATCTTCTTTAGTACATACTCTGCTGACAAATATATAGCACCTATCGTATGAGAAAACTTAAATGTGCATGTAATTCCACTCTCTACTCACAATCTCCTTCATTACCTGTCTTTTACCTTTTTTTTCTTAATAATCTTCATTACTAATGCCTGCACTACTATCTGTTGTTAAGGCACTCCATCACTCACCTAACATTCCAGTTCATTTGTTGCAGACCTTAACTGTAAGTGAAATATTGAGAGCCAATGGGTGATATTTTCTGCTCAGCCATAAATGGAAGATTTTGTATTCCGTATATCAAGCATGTCATATCACTGAGTCTGTTTCCAACCTTATCATTCTTGAATAGTATCAAAGTAATGATATCTCAGTTTGGATAGATTTTATCAATGTGTTGATCACATTCATGAACAGTATATTTTGAGTCAGAGTTACAAAGAGAACTATTGAGTCTATTTTCCTTGCACATGTGGTGATGTTCATCTCACTTGCAAAAATGGAATTATCACTCATGAAAAGTAGGGCATGTAGAACAGGTTTGCATCAGTTCTGATACTTGATTTATTTTTAAATGAAAGTTTTGGGTATTACATTATACACTAGAAAATGGCTGGTAGAAAAGGAGCCAACTCACCAAACTCCATACATATATTTTTTTTTTAATTTTTTAGTAAAATAATAGATTCTCAAGGCACAGTATCCATATTGTGTGCACATAAGCACCCTGAGTGAAGGCTTGGAAAGCATGGATTAGGATAATTAACAATAACTTTAAAACTAAGATATTATGCAGTGAAAACGGGGGATGTGATTATGATTTATGATTTGAAAGTGCATAAAGTGATTGAGAGACACATTTAATCCTTTATAGGTCAATATAATACACTGATGAAGGAGTGAATCCAAAACATTTGTTGGTCTGTGCTTATGTACACACAATATGGATACTGTGCCTTGAGGATCTACTATTTTACTAATAAATAAAAAAAATGATATGCATGGAGTTGGTGAGTCAGCTCCATTTCTGCCAGTATGTTCTAGTGTGTTTGTTGCCTTCTGGTAGAGAGCCACTCCTTCATGATTACTTTTTCTCTTTCTACCGAGGTTGCTGTACTGGAACTTCTCCTTTTTTGGTATTACATTGCAGAAATGTATGTACTACCTTAGCAAGTATCTGCAAACATATGATACATTAATGGAATAATGACCCAAAAGTCATTATCCTGTCTAGCTTAGTGTGAAATCATATGAATTCAATACCAGCAAAACCAAATCAGAATAGAAGGGATAATCATATAAACACTGCTAAACACCATCCTTATTGAATACACTAGCTTTTCACATGAGGCAATGGACAGTAGAAAAATGGTAGAGGCTACAAAGGGCATTTGACCTGGTCAACCACTCCATTATTCTCACGAAACTTCACATCCTGGGTCAATCCCTGGACACAATCACCTGGTTCAGAAGCTATCTCTCACACAGGTCCCAATAAGTAAAGATCAATGGGACATTATCAGAGGGCAGGAATGTCACAATAGGGATAACTCAAGGGTCAATCGTAAGGTCCCTGCTATTCAGGCTATTCATAAACACCATCCCCTCAGCCTCACCCTCAACAGTGCTCCTGTATGCAGATGATGCAGTTATCTTCACCAGTTGCCATAAGTAGGAGTCCCTCTCTAGGAATGACAAACTAGCTTTGAGGCTTTAGAGAACTGGATTAGTCAAACTAAAGTGCTGCTAAGGTATAAAAAAAGGGACATGCTGTCTGCTGGGTCCAACAGCAAGAAAAAAGGATACCCCACTCACCATCTTAAACAACAATAGAGAATCTCTAGAAAAAGTCACCACCTTTAGGTACCTAGGAGTCATACTTGATGATTCACTATCATTGACCCTCATGTGGATAATGTTGTAAAGACTATCAACATCAGATCAGGGGTACTGTTTAGGCACAGGCACTACTTATCCTCCACAACTAAATGAATGATAGTAAATAGCTTTATTCTCTTACAAATGTTACTGCTCCCAATGGACAACTGCTTCACAACCAAGAGTAGCAGAACTAGTCAGGCATAGCATTCCTTTGCCTTCAGAGTTCCCCACTAGCTGAATGAGCTCCCTGAATCACTGCTGAACCTTCCCAAACTGGGTCATTTCAAAAGGGAATTGATAAAATGCTAGTGATCAGGAACAGCTATGACTTTCACCTCTGATGCTTACTATGTCTGTTATGCCCAGCATCTCTACATTTCAAACCTTATGTCTTCTGATGTCAATGTATTTGCAAGACAAAGATCCGGCCTAAATGAACTTGCTTTGATGCATTATTGACAGCCGTTGAAGTTGTTTCACTCCAAGACAATGCACCCTGGGAGCTGCTCACTGTACCCTAACCACAGATCCTTATTGTATGTATCTCATTCTATTGAACTTTGTATTACCTATACAATGCTTCACTGGAGCTGCCTCTTGTATTCTAATCCTTAGATTTTCCACTGTTTGCATTGATCTTTATGTGTCAGCCAGTACTGATGTGGAACCTTTGTAAATGAGCTCCTGAGCATAAAGGTGCAATGTCTAAATACATAAATAAAATGGAAGTATTCAAATTACACCATTAATAATGAGAACAGAACACCATCTTCACTACTTTCTACTGAGCATGCTTGAAACAGTGCAGTGACCAATGGAATACACAGACTGGCACATCATGTACCAGCACATCCGATCTAGTGCTCACTTGCCTCTCATAGAATGCTGAAGATTCCTAAGGATGGCAACTGCCAGTTTTGTTTAAAAAGTTTAAAATAATAACAGTAAGCAATGTAATGTTAAAAATATAATTTTAATGATAACAAATATAAAGACAATGATTATTACACCAATTTTCATTCCTGTCCCCCTTCAAGGAAACCCAGAAACAGCTACCCCTGTTCTGAAAGGCAGAAGGCATCTTTTCTCTTATAACTTAGGAGCCCCTTGGCTAATTTGGAAAAATGTCAGTGACGAGTGTCAGAACCTCTCCCCTCATGGCTACACCAGTGGTGGCAGGTAACACCTACTCAAAAAGGATGCTCACTGCACACCCGAGTGCCATTGGAACACCCATTTTCATTGGGTGTTACCAGTCACAACTGATGTGGTTATGACATGGAGATTCTGACATCCCTTCCCAAAATTTGCCCGAAATCAGCTAAGGGATTCCAGAGTTACAGTATGTAAAAAAGTTTCACATAACTGAATAGTTTTCTCATGTTCTGTAAATCAGCCCCCTTGCTAACCTGGACAACCAAGATTTTTGTCATACCCAGAAAATGTATTTCTGGACTGATTTTAAAAACAAACACCATAACCTAGCTAATGGGTCCTGATTATGTAGGTTAAGGTGTTTTTTTTTTTTTTTTTTTTTTAATTAATATATTTTAAACTTTTATTTTTGAAAAAAAATGGCTGCTATCCCAATCCAATGCTTTTTTTGTAATGCTCACAAAAAACAATTAGTCATTGACCTGAAAATGGCTCCAAAAAGATGAATGTTTGGTTCATATCATAGGGCTATCCTAAAAATCCCTACTGAGCATGCTTAGAAGCTATATTTCTAATACCTTTCACTTACAAACCCATTAATATTTTTCATGAAGCCTTTGAAAGGCACACCCTTGGCAGAAGCCCCTACAGCCCTAAAATTCCATAGTGTCTTGTCTGCAAGTGGGAGCACAGTAGTGCTTTTTATGCATTCTGGATGTTTCTAGATCTCAGAATCCAGTAAACTACTCATCAAGAAATTTCTCAGGTCATGAAAAGATCCTACCCGGTCCACACATTTCAAATTTCACACAATTTTGTTGAACTCTGCAAAAGGTTTTACAATGCACTTATTGGAGTATACAGTTGAGTGGTCTGCTCAACCCTAACTACATGTATTTAGAACATGGTGAGAAAAATGTAAGCATTCTAATTGGCTGAGAGAGACCAGTAAAGGAATGTGATTATGAGACCATGGGCCATATATTCAAAGCCTTGCACCAGGCGCAAACTGTTTTAGCCAGAATTGAACTGCATTTGTGCTTGGCTGCCATATTCAAAAGTCTAAATGGTGCTGGTGCAACATGTTAGCACCAGCACAAAAAGATAATGCATGCTTGGGACCAAGTGAGGGGTGGGGCCATGCATGCAGGCACACTGCTATATTCAAAAGTATAGTGCCACATATCGGGAATTAGTGCCACATGAAGCACGGCACCAGTTACCACCTTTGAAAAGGTGATGTTAACTGTGGAAAAACATGGTCTGGTGGTGCTCCCTGATCCCCAAAGCCACAAAAATTGTCATAAGAAACATAACTTGGTGGTCTAGTGGCCATCCCCAAACCCCGAGCCCCAACACAGTTTGACATTACCAAATTACATTGTCCCTGGAAGTCTAGTGGCTCCCCCAGACCCACTCCCCAACCCTGACACAGTCTGACATTACCAAATTACATTGTTCCTGGTAGTTTAGTGGCCCTCTCAGCCCTGATTGCTGACGCAGTTTGACATTACCTAATTACATTGTCCCTGGTAGTCCAGTAGCCCCCCAGCCCCGATCCCCAAACCCCGACACATTTTGTAATTACTGAGTTACATTGCCTCTGGTAGTCTAGTGGTCCCCACAACCCCGATCCTTGACACATGTGTAACAAACTCATTTTCCTGGTAGTCTAGTGCCCCTTCCTCAATCTCCCATAATAAACATTGGATTATCCCTGCTATTCCAGTGGACTGCATCTTCCCCGATCCCCTGTTTACTGCAACTCCCAAATACCTGGTGGTGTAGTGGACGCCCCCCACAGTGCCTACCACCCTGCTCTTCCCCTTCCCATAACTAAGCCAGTGACTGGCTCAGCCCACCACCTACCTCAGTGGCCAGCCACCAACTGAGCTTTGAATGAAAGCGTACTGTATACTGTACTCGGTTGGGATGGGGCAGGGTGGTAGGCACTGCGAGGTCCACTGAACCAGGTATTTGGAAGTTTCAATATATGGGGTACCACCAGGGATAATCCAAAGGTTATTATGGGAGATTGGGGTTGGGGGCACTGGACTACCATGGACAATGTACTTCGGTAATTACAAAATGTGTTGGGAATCAGGGAGAGCCACCATATCTCTCAACTTCCTACCTGATAAATAGATAGATAGACAGACAGATAGATATAGATAGATAGACAGACAGATAGATAGATAGGTAGATAGATAGATAGATAGATAGATAGATAGATAGATAGATAGATAGATAGATAGATAGATAGATAGATAATTTTATTTATATAGCACCCCTCTCCGGGGACTTGGAGTGCTTTATAATAAAATTTAAAAACACAATAAAACATTGACAATATACATAATCCAGTATGGAGCAAACAGCAAAATACAGAAAAAAAACTATTTATCACATAACACAGTAATTAAAAACCATCAAATGCCTGGAGAAATAAAAAAAAGTTTTTAATCCCTTTTTAAATGATTCAACTGAGGGTGTCTCCCAAAGTTGTTGAGGAAGAAAGTTCCAAAGGGTGGGTGTGGCCAGTGAAAAAGTTTGATCATCAGAGTTCCACAACCTCACTCTAGGAACACTGAGGAGGCAACCTTTGGTGGAATGGAGAGTCCAGGATGGGCAGTGGGGCATGAGGAGATTTTGCAGGTAGACTGGTCCCCAACTATACAGGGCCTTATAGGTCAGTAATCTGACCTTAAAGATAATTCTCCACCTGACTGGCAGCCAGTGCAGTTCATGGAGGACAGGCATGATATGATTATACCTTTGAGCACTCGACAATGAATGAGTCAATGCATTCTGCACCAACTGCAGCCACTGCAAGTTACATCCAGAAAGCCCCAGGTAGAGGACATTGCATTAGTCCAGCATAGACGTGACAAAAGTGTATACCAGTGAGGTCAAGTCCTCAAGTGGTAGATGGTGTCAGATCTGGGCAATATTCCTCAGATGATAAAATCCATTTTTAATGATGCCCGACACCTGAGCATCAAATGTAAGGCCATCATCAAGAATTATGCCCAGATCTTTGGCTTGCTTGGATTGGGCCAGAGGTACCCCCCAGAACAAAACTGGGGGGATCTCACTGTGTTCCATCCCCACTACTACAGCCTGGATCCACCACCAGCACCTCAGTCTTGTCTGGGTTGAGCTTTAACCAGTTATGAGACATCCAGGCCTAGATTTCAGCCATTCAGTTATTAAGCACTGAATCCATTATCTGGCTACCTGGTGCACAGGACAGGTATAGCTGGGTATCATCAGCACAGCAGTGAAAACCCAGTCCATACTGCCTGATGATGTCCCTCAATGGCAGCATGTATACAGTGAACAACAGGGGTAACAAGACCAACCCCTGTGGAACTCCACAGGTCAGTGACCTCGGGCTGAATGAGGCAAGCCCCCATCACCACCCTCTGTACCTTGCCAGTCAGGTATGACCTGAACCATTGGATGCTGTACCAAACAGTGCCACACCAAAATTGCAGCCAGTGGAGCAACACCTTGTGGTCCACCATATCAAATGCTGCCATGAGATCCAGCAGGATCAAGATGGTATGTTCTCTCCTGTCTCTCTCAAGCAGGAGGTCATTCAGCACCTTCACTAAAGTAGTCTCCATGCTATGTCCATCCCTAAACTCAGACTGAAAAATCTTATAGGTGAAGGAGGAGGTAAGCCACCACTCAAGATGAATGGCCATGACCTTTTCTATAACCTTCCCTAAGAATGGGAGGTTAGAGACTGGTCTGTAATTGCCGATGTAGTCTGGGTCCAACAAGGACTTCTTTAACATGGGTCAAACCAATGCCTCTTTTAAAGCCGATGGGAAGTCCCCATTCCTCAAGGAACTCCAGATGATCTCAGCAACCACAGGTCCAATCAGGTACAAACATCTGACCAAAAGTCAGGTTGGACCTGGGTCAAGATCACAATGTGTCCACCATAGCCTCGAGACAAACTCCATCACCTCCTCCACCCCAACATAAATCATGGACGAGTCTTAAAGAAATCAGGGACAAATGACCAAAATCAGAGACATGTCTTAAAAACTGGCTGTATGCACTCAAAAAGCTGGTAGAATATGGTTCTAAATATATTTATAGAAAAATGAGCAGTCTATAACTCTAATGCTGGGCATTATTTTGTGCTTATGGTCCCTACTGTTTAACCATGGAAACATAAATGTTATGAGGGACAAATGTAAATATTGAAGCAAAATCAGGAACATCCAGAAAAATCAGGAACAGTTGAGAGGTATGAGGGCCACTAGACAACCAGGTCATACTGATGTCTATATGCTTGGTGTACCAACAGGGATCGAGGAGGGTCACTAGACCACCAGGTCATAGTGATATATGTGTGATTAGTGTGACAGCAGGGATTGGAGAGGGCCATTGGACCACCAGGTTATATTACTATGTATGTGTTGTGTGACATCGGAGATGGGGGTACACCTACAGCTGCACATTGACCAACTGTGACAAACCGTCCCTGAGGGATACAGTATGTCTGTGTATTGTTAGACCAGCCCCGGCTGGCTGTTGAATAATGGATTTATCTGAATGAGATGAGAGTGACTGCAGGTAACCCATATATATATCATATTCATTTCAAAAACTTTTAATAAATAGGGGTTCTTATTAAAATAGAATAACTGGGGAGTCACGTGATGGCAGCCTAAGAGAGCAGTGGAAACTCCCGATAGCTCCGTATCCCACTTGCTAAAAACATGCAAAACCACAGCGCATTCTATCTGAAAAGGCAGTCCTAAACTTCTTAACATCTGGGAAAAAATCTAAAAGACGATAACAATATTAGCGATGGAAGTTTACATGCGGAAAGCTCCTCCGCGACACTCACCACCGCAGTCTCCTGAGAAGGACAAGGCCCCAAAATGGCCTAAGGCTAAATCATCCTCCACCCCGACAGGTGCATCACCGCTAATGGAAGACAAGTTCCTGGAAATCATGAGGCTGATGCATGAGTCGCTTAACAACGTAGTTGAAGAAATCCGCCAAATAAAAGCAACTACCGACTCGCTGGCCATTAGAATCTCCAACTCCGAAACTCGTCTTACATCAGTAGAGAAAAAACTAGACAAGCTCATGCTCGATCATAGACTAGCAAATCGGAAAATTAAAAAGTTGGAAGATAAACTCAGTGATCTTGAAGGGAGGAGTCGCAGAAACAATTTGATAATTATGGGCATACCGGAGAAAGAAGAAGGTACAGACCCCATCCCTTTTGTTCAGAGACTTTGTGAAAAGCTTGTGGGACCTTCCCCCAACGGCTAGCCTTATACCATCGAGCACTCCGGCCATCCCCACCCCCTGGTTCAGTACCTAGGCCCATTATCTTCAAATTACTTAATTTCCAGGATAAACAGCACATCATAGCAAAGATTAAAACACTACAGGAGATCTGCTGGGAGGGGAAAAAAATCAGAATAGCCCAGGACCTACCATATGTGGTCCATGTCAAGCGGCAAGAACTCCATCCACTTATCACAAAACTAATTGCAGCCAGTACACCTTTCCGAGTCAAATACCCAGCGACTCTTCAAGTGAAACTTGGAGATCAGTGGCAGTCCTTCGAAACTCTCGAACAAGCTAAAAGCGAACTTAAAGCTGCACTCCCAGATTTGTTTAAATGAATAACTAAGCTGTTATATGTTATCTTCCCTCACGAGGGCGTCAGCGATATGTGCCTATGCCACTACTGCCAATACTGATGCCTCAACTCTGCACAGAACCACGCTGTTGTGTCTGAAAATATAAAGGGAAGATGTGTATCCTCTATAACTCGTATGACTCGACTTAGTGCCTGCAACACCATCACAACTCTACAGGTAGTGGCAGCTTTTCTGTGCCCAAACTACCACAACTGCAATCCAGGGTACCTGGGAATTACTTTTGGCAGATCCTTCACTCACTCGATGGATCTTGAAGAGCCCTGGCTTCACCCATATACTGCTCCCTGCTGTGTAGCCACGATTGAAGTACACTCTCCAATGCGATCAGCCTGTTGGCGTTGTGCTGCAGCGGGGCATTCCATTTTCTTTTTCTCCTACTTTTACTTCTGTAAGTGATATAGATGCGTCCTGTACCCATCGTGAAATTCAAGTGACACTCTTGTTTCCGATTTGAAAGGCAGGACAGCACATTGATATTGCCACAACTGGAAAGCTTGGACCCAACATGACAGGGTAAACTCGGTACATGGGGATTGCTACTAGGGGCGAGGCTCTACTTGCATGGCCATACTTCTATGAGCTGCAAACCAGAATGCTGCCTGGACCCAAGGAGAAAGCAGGCCTGTTACACAGGGATTTCGCTTTATGTTTAATATTATCCCAAGGGGAGCCTTAGTTGCACATGCTCTAGTATACCTTTATCTAAGCCTGGAGACTTACTGGTGATTTTGAGGACTCCTGATTGTTTTTTGTGCACTGCAGACCAGTATGTTGTTAATTGAAATTGCAGATGTTTATTCCTTCATGGATGGTTCTTTGACAATACCGCCAGAGTTACCAGTGTAAGGTGAATGCTAGACAACCTGGCGAGCTGGGATGGAGCGGGTGGGGGAGGGGTTCTCTGGGTTGTTTGTTGTTTAACATCACCTGACGTTGCAAACAGGAATTAGTTTGTTGGAACTGAGTGTTGACTTGGGACATGTGTAAGAAAGCGGGGGAGTGGGGGGTGGTTAAATACTTTACTAAATCACTCTCTCTTTTTTATACTTATGGAGAAATAGTAGAGACATCAAGCACTTATCTCAAAATCCAATCCTCTCCAGGGAAACCGACAACCTGACTCTCCTGATTAATAGTGACAGGTCCTATTAAGATTGTTAGCTGGAATGTTAAGGGTGCCAAAGATAGGACTAAACGACAAGTAATACTTAGGCACCTTAAATCCCTTAGAGCTGATATTATATGCCTGCAAGAAACACACCTTAAGAGGGAGGATGCCATGTTATGGTGCAAAGGGTGGATAGGACAATCCTACGGGGTGGGAAACTCTACAAATAAAAGTGGTGTTGCCATTCTATTTCATAAGAATATCCCCTTTAGGCTAGAACATGAAATATGGGACAGCCAGGGGTGATACAAAATTTTACATGGCAGCCTGGGTGTGCACCAACTAACAGTAGGATCGATTTATGGTCCAAACCGAGACTCTCCGGCCTTCTTCACTGAACTAGCGGGTATTGTACCCACCTTATCCCCTCGAGCTCTGGTGTTGGGAGGTGACTGAACATCATGCCCCGACCTCTACTGGATAAATCAGACCCTAAGAAGACTGGCCCCTCCCCGGCTTAGAGAGCCTTGCACGACCTAATGGATGGACTGGGTGTCCTAGACATCTGGAGGATACTAAATCCCAATGAGCAACAATATAACTTCTTTTCCCACCCCCACAACACGTGCTCACATATAGATTACTTACTGGTAAGCTCTCATATGTTACCCGACATTGTAGAAGCCGAAATTCACCCACGAGTAATATCAGATCATTCCCCTGTTTCCATAGTTGGAGTATTTGGACGTGAACTCAAAAGGGATCTCCTGTGGAGAATGAATACACAATTACTTCAGCCCTCCCATAATCAGAATCATTTTAAAAATTGTATCACCTCCTTTTTGGAAGTCAATGAAGGTCTGTCCCAAAAATAGATATAATTTGGTCAGCCCTGAAATGCACCCTACATGGGGAATGTATACGTATAGCAACTACCCAAAAGAGAAAAGTGATACCCAGGCTAAAACCCTTCTTCAGGAAATTAAAAAAGTGGTATCCAACATTAAAAAAAAATCCCCAGAGTCTGAGTGGGCCAAACTCCACGCACTACATGCTCAGTTTTCGGGCCTAGTTTATCATAAAGCTGAACTATCTTTAAAATGAGTTCAGATAAAGTACTTAGAGGCAGGCGAATGGGCTAGTAAATTGTTAGCATACAGACTTAAGCAAGTGGAGACAACCCGCTGTGTACCTGGGCTTTTCCCACATAAAGGGGGCCCCCTTATCACAGAACCGAGGGAGAGTGTATCAAGTTTTGCCAAGTACTATAAAGAGCTGTACCACTGTAAAAGTGAGGAAACTCCAATCGATCAAGTACAGGCCTATTTGGACCAGTTAGTGCTCCCAACAATACCCAAGGATAAGCAGCAGCCCCTGACCTCCCCTATTATGGAATGGGAGGTAATGTTATCAATTAAACAGCTAGCACCAGACAAGTCACCCAGTCCGGACAGCCTTCCCACTAATCTATACAAGTTATATATCGGGGAACTTGCTCCTTTACTAACAAGAGTCTTTAATTCATGGTATGAATCAGGCTTCTCAGAAAATGCATACCTTGAAGCCTTGATTACTATTATCCCCAAACCGGGCCGGGACCCTCATTATGTAGAAAATTACCACCCTATCTCGATCCTTAACACTGATGTTAAGATATTAGCTAAAATACTTGCCAACCGTTTAGGACCCTTTATGGATGGGCTAATCCATAACGAGCAAGTGGGGTTCATGCCGGGAAGGTCTTCAGGTGACCATATGCGACGATTACTACATCTTATTTCCATAGCTAGTGGACTACACTCACCTGCTGCCTTAATAGCTTTGGATGCAGAAAATGCCTTTGACCGGGTCTCTTGGCCCTTTCTCTTCGCAGCACTTTCCCGGTATGGACTCCTGCAAATATTCATTAACTGGGTCAAGCTGCTCTACTCGAACCCCACGGCTCGAATTTGGTGCAATGGCTGCCTCTCAGAAACCTTCGCACTAAACCGGGGTACCAGGCAGGGTTGCCCCTTTCCCCACTCCTATTTAACCTTTATATAGACCCCTTTATCCGTAAACTGCGCGCGAACCAAGGCCTGCAGGGTATTTTAGTTGGGAACAGGCAGCACCTTATATCAGCCTATACAGATGATCTTTTAATACACATAATGAACCCCTACACAACCATCGCTATCCTACTACAAGAAATTGAGATGTTTGCCAAGGTAGCCTACTATAAGCTAAATTTGACTAAATCCATTATCTACCCATTGAATCACAAACTATTCAAAAGAGACGTGCAGCAATTTGGGCTGCAATGGGAAAATAAAAGCGTAACATATTTGGGTATAAAAATTTTCAACTCCCTTTCCACTATGATCAAAGAAAACCTCACCAAATTAATAAAAGTAATCCAGACAGATTTAGAAAGGTGGAACACCTTGAAGATATCACTATGGGGAAGAATCAACATTATAAAAATGAATATCCTTCCTAGAATCCTATATCCCCTTAGTATGCTAGCCCCCTATCTTCCTAAAAAATGGTTTACTGATCTAAAGAGAATAATTAATAAATCCCTCTGGAAAAATAAACCAGTGAGATGAGCGTACCTCAAGTTGACAGCCCCAAAGCCCCACGGGGGACTCTTCCCTTCCTTCCTTCTTCCATTACTACGAAGCAATTCATATCACAAAACTGACTACCTGGCACTACAGCTCGAATAAAAGGGAACTGGAGGCTTACACCCCAGTATGGTTCAATATAGCGGAGACCCTCATGTCCCCCACTTCATGCTCACTACAGTCTCTACTATATTTACCCTTTAAATATATCCTCCTTACAGTAAAAAACTCCCCAATAGGCTGGTCTCTGAGAGCTTTAAACCAACTACAGCACCATTTGAAGATAAATTGGCATGTAGATGGGGAACAACCACTTTTAAACAACCCTCATTTTATGATTCAAATAAAACCTATGACATTAAGCTTTTGGCCTGTTCTAAAAGATGTCAAACTTAAAGATGTTATGGACAATAGTAACCTAATACCATACCACCGATTTGTACAAAAATTTCCGGAAGCTAATAGACACCCTTTTAAATACTGGCAAACTATGCATGCAATATCCCCATTTATAAAGAAACACAAGGCCCTCAACTCCCCTAGGATTGCCTTAGTATCGCTATTAGATACTGCTAGACAACCACACCTGATATCTGCAGCATATAAAGAAATGCAATCTCTAGACACCAGATTGCCATCTGGTATAAATCATTATTGGGCGGAAACACTGTCTCTCCCACTCACACCCGATTTTTGGCAACAACTCTGGAACAACCTATACAGATTTGTCAAACAGGACTGCCTGAGGCTTATACAGTTTAGTATAATGCAAAACACATATTACACCCCTCTAAGACTCTACCAAATGGGTCAGATACTTACCGCCTCTTGCCCTCGCTGCTTTTACAGGAGAGGGGATCTCTACCATAAGTTGTGGGCATGCCCTAAAATTCAAACACTATGGAAAAATATACAGGCCTCTCTGTGTCCAATTCTTGTATTAAACCTGCTGTTCTCCCCGGATATATGTCTACTTAACATCTTCCCAGTAGGAACCTTGAAGCAAAGGAAATATTACATGGCTCTCATCTCTGCAGTGGCCAAGCTTATAATTATGAGACACTGGGCCTCAGATACTTTGCCTACCATACGGGAGTGGCATAAAGAAATGCTGCTCGCCCTGCAGTTAGAAAAGCATATTGCCAACATGAACAATCGATCAAGTACATACACTGAAAGATGGGGCACCTTAGAAGCACTGCTTATTGCAGAAAACCCAAAGAGTAGCTGACCATACAAGTATCACTCATTGCCTAATAGTAAGCCTGGGTTTGGAGGGGGCATTGTCCTGAAATAAAGGAGATGGATAAGGTTAGTACTTGATGGCACTCCATTTGAGAGAAGCAAAAAAGGAAAAATAGAGATAAATTACCCCAAAGAGAGAGTGATTTAGAGGGTGGGAGGGATGGGGGAAGGGGTGTTTGTATTGGGAGTTTCTCCTCCTTTTTTTTCCTGTTTTCTTTTTTCCTGTTTTCATTCTTTCGTATCTTCTTACCCTTTTTTCTTATATCATCACCCCTCTGCTGACTGTAGACCTAAAGTGACACCCTAATAAGATTGTATCATATCATATTACTACTCTGGCAACCTAAAGTTAGTTATCAGACTATTAGTTGAAATGTCACAAGCTATCAATGTATAAGCTACGTGGTCTAATAGATATTAATGAGGGTCACAATACTCCTTAAAACAACGTATATTTGGTTTCATATGAATTTCTTTTATTTATTTTACTTTGATGTGTTTATGTATTGCTGTTCTAAAAGTCAATAAAGCTTATTGAATTCAAAAAAAATAGAATAACTGGGTATCGTTTTTTCCCATAAGGATACCAAGTTTGTAATTTGCTGCAATAAAGGAGTGTTTATAATGGCAAACACTTATCGGGTTTCCCTTGTCCTGCATGTGTCCCAGCCACCACTCTCCCCATGCTTACCATCAGAGACTACACCGCCACACCACATGGACTTGGTGGTAAGTTAATTTAAAAAAAAACTTGCTGGGCAAAAAAAAGAACTGAGATATTTAGAAAAAATGGAAAAAACATAAAGGTGTCCTTCAACAGTCATCTGACTGTGAACTCTGCTGAAATTTGGTTAGAATGTGGCTGTACAGAAACATCTTCTTATTTTATATAATTGCTGTTGCAAAAAAGTGGTACCCAGCAATTATATAAAGTATAAAACCATAAAACCAAAAATAGCTGCTCAAACCTTTAAATTACTACACACTGGAATTCATATTTCTTATAAGGGGTGCTGCTAGATGGTGACAAATAAACAAAGCAAAAAGACTAGCGCACCCCCCCCCCACATAGTATAACATTTAAACTTTCAAATGCCAAAAATGGCTATATTTACTTTCAAACTCCATGTGAGAGAGGGTCCTCTTAGTTTCAGACTGGAATTCCAATTTGAGTGAGCTAAATCACCAACATCAAGGTGGGGCCCTTGATTTAGTCCCTAACCTTCCAATGCCTCAATGGCTACTAGCTAACTGCTTTTATACTGTGCTCCCAGCAGGGATTTTGCACAGGTGATTTAACTTCTCACTTTATACTGTGCTCCCAGAAGGGATATAACACAGACATTCTAAAGGGAGCATGATATAGAGGAGTACCATAAACTCCCCAAATTCAAGTAAAACCATAAAACCAAAAACAGCTGCTCAAACCTTTAAATTACTACACACTGGAATTCACATATTTTATAAGGGGTGCTGCTAGATGGTGACAAATAACAAACAAAGCAAAAAGACTAGCGTACACCTTCCCCCCCCCACATAGCATAACATTTAAACTTTCAAATGCCAAAAATGGCTATATTTACTTTCAAACTCCATGTGAGGAGAGGGTCCTCTAAGTTTCAGACTGGAATTCCAGCAGGGAGCACAGTATAAAAGCAGTTAGCTAGTAGCCATTGAGGCATTGGAAGGTTAGGGACTAAATCGAAGGGCCCCACCTTAGCGTTGGTGATTTAGCTCACTCAAATTGGAATTCCAGTCTGAAACTAAGGACCCTCTCCTCACATGGAGTTTGAAAGTAAATATAGCCATTTTGGCATTTGAAAGTTTAAATGTTATGCTATGGGGGGAGGTGTCTTCTAGTCTTTTTGCTTTGTTTGTTATTTGTCACCATCTAGCAGCACCCCTTATAAGAAATGTGAATTCCAGTGTGTAGTAATTTAAAGGTTTGAGCAGCTATTTTTGGTTTTATGGTTTTACTTGAATTTGGGGAGTTTATGGTGCTCCTCTATAGCATGCTCCCTTTAGAATGTCTGTGTTATATCCCTTCTGGGAGCACAGTATAAAGTGAGAAGTTAAATCACCTGTGCAAAATGCCTGCTGGGAGCACAGTATAAAAGCAGTTAGCTAGTAGCCATTGAGGCATTGGAAGGTTAGGGACTAAATCAAAGGTCCCTACCTTGACGTTGGTGATTTAGCTCACTCAAATTGGAATTCCAGTCTGAAACTAAGAGGACCCTCTCCTCACATGGAGTTTGAAAGTAAATATAGCCATTTTTGGCATTTGAAAGTTTAAATGTTATACTATGTGGGGGGGGAGGGTGTGCGCTAATTATATAAAGTAAAACATGGAATGGTGTATGAAATTAAAATTGTATACATAGCCTCGGTGTTGGATGCTTAGATAAACCCCTTGAGCTTTGCTCTCAGGATTTATGTAGCATCCAACACCTCAGGTATGTGTAAAATTCTTGTTAAACACACACCCTCATATAATATTCTATATAACATAAGCAAGGAAATAGGATGTTAGGTTTTTTTTTAAATCCAGACTCCACCCACCTCTTTCACCACCCCAGTGAACCCCACTGAACTGAATGTCAAAGTATATTCTAGATTTCAAACGTATGTATTTTTACATCATCAATAAATAATATTGTTCATGGAATGCAATCACACTCCATGATAAACAGTGCACTCATAAGTTACAAGAAAAAAGTATGCAGGTTACCATACTGGGTCAATGTAGTAAGTATGTGTGGGGTGAGGGGACACTCAAGAAGCAGCAACAATGAATGCAATGCTTTTTGAAGGACATGACCAAGGAGAAGCACCATTGCACATTTAAATTCACCCATAAAATGGCCACAAAGCAGCTATTTTGCAAAAAAATAGATAGATAGATAGATACAGTAGATAGGTAGGTAGGTAGGTAGGTAGGTAGGTAGATAGAAAGATACTTTATTTATATAGCGCTCCTTCCTGGAGGCTCAGAGCTCTGCACACACGTTTAAAACAAACCTTACAGCAATGCCTTGCAGATTAATTAACAATTTTAAAAACTATCCATAACATATAGTTTAAAAAATGACAGTCAATATTCCAGGTCATGAGCAAGATTAAATAGAAACATTTTTAACCCTTTTATAAAGGTTTCCACTGAGGGCTGGTGCTGCAATGGAAAATGCAAAATCTGCAGATTGCCAGAACCTAGCCCTGGGAACCAGCAGGCGGCAACCCTCAGAGGAATGAAGAGCGCAAGGAGATCTGGCAGACAGTCTGGTCCCTGGCTATGCAGGGCTTTGTAGATCAATAATCCGACCTTGATCATAGAGTGTTTTAAACTGGCCACTTCACAGAAAGTACTTCACAGTGATGCAATGCACACAAAGTGGTTAATTAGTGCACTTTGCATAGGGTTTTTTTGGTATACTGCTACTACAGAGACACTGTCATACCGAAAGCCCCACAGTGAACCCCCCCACCATGCCTATCTTGGCAGTGACAGAGGTTTCACTTCGAGCGATAGGGGGATAAATATCTAACTCCACTGTCTGTGCAACAGGGAGTTAGATATCTATAGCGGGGGGGTGCAGCACCCTGCATGGGAGGGGTGCGAGGAAGCAGCAGCCCTCCCTCATTGAGCATCGCTCTAGTGCCAGTCATTCTGGGGATGCATCGGGGTCAGGGGTGTTAATGGTTTCCCAGCATGGTTGAGGACATCGGTGAATTTGCTGTCATTCAGGCCTCATGGAGCATTTTTTTTCCTATGCTAAGTGCAAAATTTTACTTTACAGTTCACACAAAGTGTGAACTTGGGGAACCAAAATACTACATGAACTTCCACACTTCATGGTGAATTATGTGAAGTGCAAATTTTTTATGCTTCACATCATCCTACTGAAGAGAGAGCAGGAACATTGAGGGACATGATTGTTTTGTGGGAGATATGAGAAAAATGGGGTGCAGAGATTTTTTTTGGGGGGGTACTGTTAGGATGTAGCTGACATTACTTTTTTTTATGGAAAGGGCCTATTTCAGTCGTTTTTGTTAGTTGGTGTGAGTTGCTGAAATTAGTTTGATAAGTATGGTAGCTGTGGTGATAACTTGTTCATTGATTCGGTAGTTAGTTTTAATCAGTGTGACAGAAACTGCTTGTATGCATTGTGGGTACACGGCTTAAATTATTGTGCTTCATTAGTAATTGCTGAGGAATACTGTTTGACAAATCCCCATGGAATACAGTGAAATACATTATGGGTTAGTCTATGGTGCAAAAGTCCAATCCATGTAAGATGTAATTAATACATTGTGTGTGTGTGTGTGTGTGTGTGTGTGTGTGTGTGTGTGTGTAAATATTTAATATCTGTCGGTCTGTCTGTCTGTCTATTTACCAGCAATAGGGGTGGACATAAATGGAGTGTGATAAATCTGTTTATCTGAGTAACTGTACACATAAATTTCATTTGTGTACACAGTTACTACATCCTCCTCCTTTTATGTATACAGTTACTACATCACATGACTTTTATCTACACGGTTTCTATGTCACCCCTCCCCCCATCGGCTGGCATTACATCCACCCACTTTCATTTTCCCTCTACCCCCCCACACACAGCCCCTAGTTGCCTCTACAGTAGTTGCCCTGTCCAAAAGCAAAGAACCCAACTCATAAATCACTCTGATTTTTTAATTTATGTTTAACCTCTACACAGCACTAATCTCTCACCTCCAACAGAATGAAACTACCCACTCTGTCTTCTCTCCATGATCATTTGCACTCACCTCACTCAGCTTCTTCCTAAGAGCTGGCTAAACTCTGCTGACAACAGCAGCTCAGCATTGACTCCTCTTTAAACCCTCGTATCCTCTACAGTCCTGCTTTTTCCTTTTTCAATCACCCAAACCTTAGGAATATAATATAAGAAAAATAACATCCAACCCGACAGTGGCAACACTGCTCTCCCTCCACGTGCCACTCCTTATCCTTGCTCCACACGTCTTGAAAAGGAAATCAAAAAACAAAAACAAAAAATGGAACACCAGCCTCGACAGTGGTAACACCGCTTTCCCTCCACATGCCACTCATTATGCTTGCTGTCTTGAAAATGAAACAGGAATCTTTCTTTTTAAACTACTGTAAACTCCCAAATGGGCAAACAAACTCAGGAGGCTATGATCTGAAGCTCTGCGCTAACAATGCACACCATCTTGTTTGCAAATTTTTGAGCTTACCTCTTGATCCACCAATGAGCACTGACATTGCAGTGTCACCAGTTGTCAAGATAGTGTGTCCATGACAACAGACATGGTAACAAGCTCAACAAAATGCACACAACCACTTAACAAAGAAGTAGACCCACATACGTTGATAAATATATTTATTTTCATAAATATTATTACAAACATAAAGATACACACAGATCCCAGCCCTATTGCATAAATGAAATATGTGAGGGTGCAACTTTGTGATAAAGCATTTTTCTTGTAGAGTTGCCACTGACCTCTCATAACTTTCTCTTATGGTTCTGCAGCTCATGAGGTTACTTGAGGTCAATGGCAACTACACAAAATAAATGCTTTATTACACAGTCGCCCCCTGCATATCCCATAGATAGAGAGCTAGATAGACAGACAGACATACAGACAGATATATACTGTACATATATATAATATAAATATCTTATATATCTATATATCTAATGGGGTGAACATAAACAGAGTGTGATAAATCTGTTTCTCTGAGTAACTGTATACATACATTTTGTTTGTGTACACAGTTACTATCTACAGGAGGGACAGGGAGGTTAAAAGAGGAGGAGGAATAGCTCTTTACATAAGGGAAGGAATCAAAGCAACAGAACAAAAGGGAAAACAGGGAGCAGAAGAAGCATTGTGGGTAAATTTGGAGACCGGCAATGGCACAACAATCCGCACAGGGGTTGTATACAGACTCCCTTCTCAGGGGAGGAAATGGACAAGGAAATCATAGAAGGTATACTTAGAATGGCAGAAAAAGTGGAGATATTGCTGATGGGTGACCTGAATATGCCAGATGTTAACTGGAGTGCAGTTGCAGCAGCCACTTCGAAGAGTGGGGTTATTCTAGATGCCCTACAGGGGGCATGCCTTAGACAACTAGTATTGGAGCCCACTCGAGAGGGAGCAATCTTAGACCTGGTTCTCTCAAATGGAGATGAAGAGAGGATCACAGATGTAGAAGTGGGTAGCCATCTGGGAACTAGCGACCATCGAACAGTATGGTTCATAATAAACACAGCAATAGAGTCGAGCCATACAAAGACAAAAGTACTGGACTTTAGGAGGGCTGACTTTGCCAAAATGGGTGAGTGCCTAAGTAATGCACTAGCAAATGGGCAGAAAGGAGGGGTGGAAGAACAATGGGGAATAATAAAAACTGCCATCACAGAGGTAACAAGCCTTTGTGTGAAGCAAATAAACAAATGAAATGATGTAAGAAACCACTATGGTTCTCAAAGGAAGTGGCAGTGAAGGTTCAAGAGAAAAAGAAAGCATTCAGGAAGTACAAGGAATCACAGAAGGAGCAGGACAGAGAACTGTATCAGTTAAAGCAAAGGAAGCTGGGAAGGCAGTCAGAACAGCAAAGGCCCAAACCGAGGAAAAGATAGCCAACTCAGTTAAGAAGGGGGATAAAACTTTTTATAGGTACATCAGGGAGCGAAGGAAGACCAAGGGAGGGATAGTGAGGCTTAATAAAGGGAGGGAGAGTGGGCAGAGGGTGACTGTGAAAAGGCAGAGATACTAAACAAATATTTTGCTCAGTATTTACAAAGGAAGAGGGGTACCTAAAACAAACAGTAGAAACACTCTGGATACAGAAGTTGATACCAGCCCATTTACAGAAGAAAGGGTTCTGAAAGAACTCTTAAAACTGAAGGTGGACGAAGCAATGGGACCCGATGGGATTCATCCCAGAATTCTAAACGAACTAAGGGTAGAAATAGTGACACCACTGACTACCCTCTTTAACAAATCATGGGAGGATGGGGTGGTACCGAGGACTGGAGAAGGGCAGATGTGATTCCCTTCACAAAAGTGGAGCAAGGCAGAAGCAGGAAACTACAGACCTGTTAGTTTAACCTCAGTGGTAGGAAAATGATGGAATCACTTCTGAAGGAGAGAATTGTCAGTATCTAGAGGCCAGAGGGGCACAGGACCCAAGGCAGCATGGATTCACAGCGGAAGGTCATGCCAGTCAAATCTGATAGATTTCTTTGACTGAGTGACCAAGTAGTAGATCAGGAGGGGGGCTGTGGACATGGCCTACCTAGACTTTAGAAGGCATTTGACACAGTCCCACACAAAGATTAATATACAAGTTAGCCAGCCTGGGAGTGGGTCTCAAGATGACAGCCTGGGTAAAGAATTGGCTGGAGAATAGGACAGAGAGTAATAATAAATGGAGTCCACTCTGAAGAAGAGGTTACTAGTGGGGTACATGAGGTTCAGTATTAGGACGGTCCTCTTCAATGTCTTTATAAGCGACATTGCAGAGGGACTGGAAGAGAAAGTATGTCTCTTTGCAGATGACACAAAGATCTGCAACAGAGTTGATGCAAAAGGTGGGGTGGAAAGGATGAGAGGGACTTGGCAAGGTTAGAGGAATGGTCAAATGTATGGCAGCTTAGATTCAATGCTAAGAAGTGCAAGGTAATGCACCTGGGAAACAAAAACCAAGGGGAAGAGTATACAATGGGGGGTGAGATACTGGAAAATGGAAAGGGACCTGGGGGTAGTCATATCAGATGACCTAAAGGTGGGCAAGCAATGTGAGAGGGCAGCAAGGAGGGCTGGGGGGATACTGGGATGCATAGGGAGAGGCATCACCAGTAGAAAACAAGAAGTTATAATCCCTCTGTACAGACAGCTGGTGAGACCCCATCTGGAGTACTGCGTGCAGTTCTGGAGACCCAATCTCTGCAAAGACACAGACAGGATGGAAGCTGCCCAGAGGAGGGCAACTAAAATGGTACAGGGTCTGCACCGGAAGACATATGAAGAGAGACTTAAGGAGCATAATATGTATAACCTCGAGGAGAGGGGGGACATGATAAAAACTTTCAAGTACCTCAAGGGAATCAACAAATGCCAAGAGGGTAGCATCTTTCAAAAAAAGAGGTGTGCAGAACAAGGGGCATAATTTGAAGATAGAGGGGGCAGCTCAGAGGTAATTTAAGGAAGTATTTTTTCACAGAGAGGGTTGTGGATGCATTGAACGGCCTTCTGGAGGAGGTTGTGGAGTCAAAATCAGTGGTGGAATTCAAGCATGCATGGGACAGTCATAAGGCAATTCTAGGGGGTGATGGTAGGAAGAAGTAGGCTGCTGGTTAACTAGGATCTGCAGCTTATCCATTAGGTAGGGAAATGGGCAAATTGGGTGGGCCAAGCAGTACTTATCTGCTGTCAAATTCTATGTTTCTATGTTTCTTACTATGTCACACTCCATTTTTGTCCACAGTTCTTACATCACATGCTGTTTATCTACACAGTTTTTTATGTTACTCTCTCCCCCTCGCCCCGCCTGACAGTCTGGCACTTATTTTACCAGAAGTGAAAGTACATCAAACTGCTACTGCTTACTAAATTTGCAGTAACTTTCACTCTCTTTCACTACAAACCTTCAACAATACTGTAGTAAACACCATAAAAACAAACACAAAATGCCAAATCTCCAGGAAGACCCATTAAAACCTGTGTACCTTTATTCCTTTTTATTTCTTCAAAAGTCTCAATCCTCTTAGGTTAAGCTTGCACCTTCTTGTTCTCCTGCTGTGGTTCCCACTTATCCCCCCCCCCACCACCACTCGCTCCCCAACTGCTCACTCAGAAAACTCAGCCTGTATTTTTTTCTCAAAACACTTTTCACACATTTGTTTTACCTTTTCCCCCCAACAGATTGTCATTTCCTCTGCCAACTCCCACACAAGCTATGAGTTACTGAAACAGGTCCACCACCTTCCACTCAGCCCTCTGACTCTCTCAGTTATTGAAACTGTTACAGTGACACAATCCAGAAGTGGACAGTGAAGACAGGGGCAAGCAGATAAATGATATACTATAAAAAAATATAAAAAAAACACTACTACAGCTTTCTCTAACTCTTGTTAAGTGAGAAATAGATCTGCCATGTTTTCAAGTCTTTAGCCCTCCCACATACTAAAACAACCACTAAAAGCTTCCATTCTTAACGTCAGGACGTCAGCTGCACAGCAACTGAGGTAGTGACCATAGCAACCATCCCCAATCTCCAGCATGAATACACAGCACATCAAAATAATCCTACTAATTTTATAAAAAATAAAACACAGACTATACTAAAAATAAATACAAAAGCATCCACAGAACTCTTTTCCTATTTCATAAATGGAATATGCAATGGGAAACTCATCAAATAAATGATTTATGTGCACTTTAGCAGTTTGACCTCGGACTGTGCACATAAATCATTTGTTTAACTCATCTCCATTGTATATCCCTTATCTATCTATCTATCTATCTATCTATCTATCTATCTATCTATCTATCTATCTATCTATCTATCTATCTATCTATCTCTATTACATGGATTGGGACTTTTCCCCATAGAAATGGCAGTCATTTATTTCCCTGTATACCTCTGACTAACCTATCAATTAAAATTATACCCGTGACTAATCTACCAATTCAAAGTATATAACTGCACTAATTAAAAGATTTCAGCTATATACCTGCACTAATTAAAGCTATATACCTACACTAGTCAAACAATTAAAAGTGTATACCTGCACTAATAACACTTATAAACCTGCACCATGTTAAACCCTATGGGATACCACTAATAACACAATTAACACAGCATTAGAAAGCTAACCAACTCAATTAACAAGCTGCAAAAGAATCTGGAAAAAGAGACACTTAAACAAAACCCTACCAAATCCAGAAATCCCCCAAACTCCTGCCTTCACTCACTACATACAATTCCCTCCTTGCTTCAAGAGACCTTCAGGTGCCATAATGTGATTCTGAATCTGATCTGCATAACAATTACCATCCTAATGTATTATATTTAACAAACAATAGATAAGGGAGGAACACTGAGAAGTATACCCATCTCGGCAGCTAATTTGGTCAACAATGCCACTCACTCTTCGGGCTTGTGACCTTATATCCCTAATTAGCCCCCTTTAATGGGTATAAATCCTTGTAGCCAGCCAGACTGAAACATAGTAATGCTGTTGTATATCATAAAATACTGCAGAACAGTGCAGAGAACAGTGTGATTCAATGGCAATTAGGCAATTAAGCCTTCTTGTCATGCAGTATTTTGTGACATGTCACTCATATCACTTACTTCAAGTTACTACATTGTATTGTGGCTGGCTTCTTCATATATATATATATATATATATATATATATATATATATATATATATAGGCAACAAAACTCCATTAATCATCAGTTAGGGTTAAAAGTGACAAAAGTAGGAAAATAAGGCATTAGGATTTAACCCTAATGCCCCACCTGCCTGAGCCACAATGGGCATCTGTGCAATTGTACCTTAGGGTTGTCAGCCTTAACATTCACTTCTTCTCAAAAACCTTCTTCACAAATATGAGGCTAGATAAATAGATAGACATATAGACATACAGACAGTCAAACAGATAGATACCACAAATTGAAAATATGGCATAAAAAAAGAACTTCATTGCTTGCCCTAATCGAAATAACTGGCATGATAGTCTAGACTGATGTCATTGATTTGTTTTATTTTTAAAAACACCCCATATTCTCTGACTCATCTCTTAGCTCTACCTCAAGCCCTTTTTTCCTCATTCTTTCTTTAACTTCCATGTTTTAAAATGATAGTTCTATAGAAGTAGGAGGTTGGTGAATGGATGGATAATCTGCAGTGGGCAAAGAGATATGTGCTCTTCTGATACTGAGGTTTAATTATTAATAGAATAATAGGTGAGAGTGTGTTACAAATCAGTAATACGCTCTCACCTATTTGTTATTTTTTGTAATATAGGGATCCAATTTTGAAATTATGCAGCTCTTTGTTAGTAGCATGTTGTGAGGATGGACTGCCACTGCTCTGAGGAATTGTTCACTGTGTGTCCACTGCAGCACTGAGGACTTACTCACTGTGTGTCCAAGAACTGCCCCATCCCCCATCTGTCTCTGTAGTTGAGAGTGCACGACCATCTGGTGATCACGTTTTTTGGGGAGTCCTACTTTTTTGTTGTTTTCATGTTCAGGGTAGGCAGGATCGATCAGAAAATGTGTTTACTTAAAAGAAAAAAATACTGGGGAAACAGTAAGGACGAGATACTCTCTTGCTAAGAAAGAGAAAGAGAGAGAGAGAGAGAGAGATGGCTGCCATGTTATTTAAATTGTTCTGTCCATCCATAGACAGAAAGCGGCCAATTATGAGCCATGATTTGAAATGTGTGGATGCTACTGTCTGATTGACAGTTGGGGGGGGGCATGGCAACCACTGAATGGTGTGGGAGAGCCTGCGGTTGCGTTCTTCAGATTTTGTGATAATAGTATCGTTCAGAACTTGGAACAATAGTATTACGGGCTCTGAATGGAACGATAATACTAAGGGCTCTGAATGATAGTATTATCACCTACAAACACCATTATTATCAGTTTTACTCTGTGCTATTACCAGGATTTTTTTGAATGCTTTTGTGTGGTATTATTTTCAATATCCATACATAACAAAAAATTAAATGTTGTCTGTTTCTTATAGCCATGTTTACTGAATGGTGATAAGTTGATTCTCATAGTAGGAAATCTGGAGGAGGAGCACTGAGAACCTGTCATACATCATGACATGTTGATGCATGAGGTTGTGACGTGGTTTACTAAAGAGTTAAATAAATGAGTAG
Organism: Neoceratodus forsteri; assembly: GCA_016271365.2. Classification (NCBI taxonomy): domain Eukaryota; kingdom Metazoa; phylum Chordata; order Ceratodontiformes; family Ceratodontidae; genus Neoceratodus; species Neoceratodus forsteri. The sequence continues at coordinate 403,094,533 of CM057455.1, forward strand.
GCTTTAATAGCATATATGGAGATACATTACAAGAACAGTGAGTTTATGATGGCAAGGGTATATTTTCACCAAATACAGCACATAATATGTGGAAATGTGAAATAATTAGTTACATACTGGTCACTAATGTACACCCACACCAAGTTAAAAGTAAAACTTTAATGCATTTGTAGAGCATGTGATGCCATTATGCATTTCATGTGATGACATTATGATGCACAAGTTTCAAAAAAGATAAGCTATAGAAGGAGGTGAGCAGTTGCTGGCAGTGACTACATGAGAAAACTGAGTGTTTGGTGAGTATAGGTTCAAGAATACTCTATTTAAAGATCATTATTACATTTTAACTGACCTTTTTTTCCTTTTTCAGCTTTTATATTTAGGGCATCGAAGAGTACCTAAGCTCACCCACAGCTTAAACAAAAAAGTGACATGTTAAAGCTACATTTAGGGAAGGACTTTCTCATACTGTATATATGTTTTAAGTATAACTAAGGTAAAAGTTGAATAGTGAATGAAATATTTGCTGTTTCCCTCATTTTAGTAAAATATGGGGCCCGATTTTCAAAGCACTGAGAATGATGCAAGGTTCTTGTTTCAAATAAAAATGATGCAAGGTGCTCTCTTTGCTGCACCCTGTGTAATTCCTGATTTTACAACACAGCCTACTCCAGCTGTGGGATCATCCATGCCGTCCAAGCGTGCACCGTCCTTGTGACAGATGCACCGATATGCTATGGTGGTAGAGGGCTTGCACCTGGGCAGCGCTGCAGCATACCCTTAAATGGGATTTTGTAAATCCCCAAAGGGTACATGGCCTGCTACCATTAGACCAGCCCAGACCTGGTGTAACAGCCCATATGTCATCCATGTAATCATTGCTGAGTGGCTGATAAACTGTGTATTCCTATCACAGATGGAGTCAGTGGAATACCATTCCCACACTGCACCTGGACACCTGTCCTCTCACCAGTGGAGCTGCATTTGGTGCCCTCCAAGTCCCATTATGGTGACAGTCATATGACCACTCCACCCCACATGGACAAGTCCCTGATGGCTGTGCCTTGTCCCTGACCTGGGTCTGTCACCACCATCCACCCTCCAACCCACCACATCCCAGCCAACCACCTGGGGGAATGGCTGGTGGGTCACTGCCATTGCTGCTACTGCTGCAAAACTGTCGTACAGCTTGCAGAGTTCCTTCCTGTGTGCCATTTGTTTGTCACATGGGACAGCTTGTGGCAAACTCAGGGACTTTGGTGTAGGACCCCGGTTCTCCTAAAATACTGTGCAGGTTCTCTGGCACACCAGAGTTTACCATAAGTGGAGTTTCAGCATACGGTGCTTCGATCTAAGGGAGCATTTGAAAATTTGCCTCATGGGCCATAAATATACCAGTAAAAGGATGCTTGACACAGATATTTATATATGTAGTAGAACAAAATCTCCATTTTATTTTATATTATTGTTAAAGTCTATATAGCTATGATCAGCTAATGAAAGATAATATTATTTCACACAGCTGTCAGCCAAATTCATAACAAGAAAACAGGATAAAATAAAATAGAGATATCAGACAGCAATATTAGGTGATTGTGAAGTTTATTTTAGTTGACTTGTTAGGACAATATAACATTTCTATGTGTAGAATAAGCTTACAGTTTCTTGTCATATAAATATTCATGTGGCATAAAGTAGATAAATATACTAATTTGAATACTTAGGCCCGGATATTCAGAAGGGTTGCGCATGGCGCAACAGTGTTGCACCATGCACAACCCACTGATGCAACCCGGCGCGATATTCAAATGGGGATTGTGCCTGGCACAAATCCCGATGCACTGGAGCGCATCAGTAATGTATGCAGCACAGGTAGGGGGAGCATGCCTATCCATATTCCGTGTGCTGAGTCCATGCATGCTCAACCCCTACTTACACTGCACACAGGTGAGCCCCCCAAAAAAGGAACAATTGCTGGCCACCCACAGGTGAGCTGTCGTATTGCAGGGCACTACACGTGAGCTGCCACCGGTGGGAAGCCGCCCGAGCTCCGGCTGCACCTCCGTGGCGGCGCCCCCTAATGCCCGACCATGGGCATCTGTTTAAATAAATAACGTCCTACATCCCTGGTGGTCCAGTGGACTGCTGTCAGCCTGATCGCGAGCATCTGTTTAAATAAATGACATCCTATATCCCTGGTGGTCCAGTGGACCACTGTCAGCCTGATTGCGGGCTTAAGTATAAAAAAAATTCATTTCCTATATCCCTGGTGGTCCAGTGGACCACTATCAGACCAATCACAGAAACATAAAAACATAGAATTTGATGGCAGATAAGGACCGCTTGGCCCACCCATTCTGCCCATTTTCCTACCTAATGGATAAGCTGCAGATCCTAGTTAACCAGCAGCCTACTTCTTCCTACCCCAACCCCCTAGAATTGCCTCATGACTGTCCCATGCATGCTTGAATTCCACCACTGTTTTTGACTCCACAACCTCCTGTGGAAGGCTGTTCCATGCATCCACAAACCTCTCTGTGAAAAAATACTTCCTTAAATTACCTCTGAGCCGCCCCCCATCTTCAAATCCCGTGCCCCCTTGTTCTTGCACACCTCTTTTTGAAAGATGCCACCCTCTTGGACTTTGTTGATTCCTTGAGGTACTTGAAAGTTTCTATCATGTCCCCCCTCTCCCTCCTTTCCTCGAGGCTATACATATTAAGCTCCATAAGTCTCTCTTCATATGTCTTCTGGTGCAGACCCTGCACCATTTAGTTGCCCTCCTCTGGACAGCTTCCATCCTGTCTATGTCTTTGGAGACTGGGTCTCAGAACTGCATGCAGTACTCAGATGGGGTCTCACCAGCTGTCTGTACAGAGGGATAATAACTTCCTGTTTTCTACTAGTGATGCCTCTCCCTATGCATTCCAGTATCTCCCCAGCCCTCCTTGCTGCCCTCTCACATTGCTTGCCCACCTTTAGGTCATCTGATATGACTAACTTCGGTCCCTTTCCATTTTGTTGTTGTTAGTATCTCACCCCGTTGTGTACTCGTCCCTGGGTTTTGTTTCCCAGGTGCATTAACTGCACTTCTTAGCATTGAATCTAAGCTGCCATACATTTGACCATTCCTCTAACCTTGCCAAGTCCCTTCTCATCCTTTCCACCCACGTTGTGCATCAACTCTGTTGCAGATCTTTGTATCATCTGCAAGAGACATACTTTTTCCTTCCAGTCCCTCTGCAATGCCGCTTATAAAGACATTGAAGAGGACCCGGTCCTATACTGAACCCTACGGTACCCCACTAGTAATCCCCTTTCTTCAGATTGGACTCCATTTACTATTACTCTCTGTGTCCTATTCTCCAGCCAATTCTTACCCAGGCTGTCATCTTGGGACCCACTCCCAGGCTGGCTAACTTGTATATTTATCTTTGTGTGGGACTGTGTCAAATGCCTTGCTAAAGTCTAGGTAGCCATGTCCACAGCCCCTCCCTGATCTACTACTTTGGTCACCCAGTCAAAGAAATCTATCAGATTTGTCTGGCATGACCTTCTCACTGTAGTCCATGCTGCCTTGGGTCCTGAGCCCTCTGGCCTCTAGATACTCGACAATTCTTTCCTTAGAAGTGATTCCATCATTTTCCCTACCACTGAGGTTAAACTAACAGGTCTGTAGTTTCTTGCTTCTGCCTTGCTCCCACTTTTGTGAGAGGGAATCACATCTGCCCTCCTCCAGTCCTCAGGTACCACCCCATCCTCCCATTGATTTGCTAAAAAGGGTAGTCAGTGGTGTCACTAGTTCTACCCTTAGTTCGTTTAGAATTCTGGGATGAATCCCATCAGGCCCCATTGCTTTGTCCACCTTCAGTTTTAAGAGTTCTTTGAGAACCCTTTCTTCTGTAAATGGGCAGATATCAACTTCTATATCCAGAGTGTTTCTACTGTTTGTTTAAGGTACCTTCCCCTCTTCCTTTGTAAATACTGAGCAAAAATATTTGTTTAGTATCTCTGCCTTTTCACAGTCACCCTCTGCCCACCCTCCCTCCCTTTATTAAACCTCACTATCCCTCCCTTGGTCTTCCTTCGCTCCTGATGTACCTATAAAGGTTTTATCCCTTCTTAACTGAGTTGGCTATCTTTTCCTCGGTTTGGGCCTTTGCTGTTCTGACTGCCTTCCCAGCTGCCTTTGCTTTAACTGATACAGTTCTCTGTCCTGCTCCTTCTGTGATTCATTGTACTTCTTGAATGCTTTCTTTTTCTCTTGAACCTTCACTGCCACTTCCTTTGAGAACCATAGTGGTTTCTTACATCATTTTGTTTTGTTTATTTGCTTCACACAAAGACTTGTTACCTGTGTGATGGCAGTTTTTATTATTCACCATTGTTCTTCCACCCCTCCTTCCTGCCCATTTACTAGTGCATTCCTTAGGCACTCACCCATTTTGGCAAAGTCAGCCCTTCTAAAGTCCAGTACTTTTGCGCTTGTATGGCTTGACTCTATTGCAGTGCTTATTGTGAACCATACTGTTCGATGGTCGCTAGTTCCCAGATGGCTACCCACTTCTACATCTGTGATCCTCTCTTCATCTGCATTTAAGAGAACCAGGTCTAAGATTGCTCCCTCTCGAGTGGGCTCCAATACTAGTTGTCTAAGGCATGCCCCCTGTAGGGCATCTAGAACAAACCCACTCTTAGAAGTGGCTGCTGCAACTGCACTCCAGTTAACATCTGGCATATTCAGATCACCCATCAGCAATATCTCCCTTTTTTCTGCCATTCTAAGTATACCTTCTATGATTTCCTTGTCCATTTCCTCCCCCTGAGGAGGGGTTCTGTATACAACCCCTGTGCGGATTGTGGTGCCATTGCCGGTCTCCAAATTTACCCACAGTGTTTCTTCTCCTCCCTTTTTACCCTTTTGTTCTGTTGCTTTGATTCCTTCACTTATGTAAAGAGCTACTCCTCCTCCTCTTTTACCCTCCCTGTCCCTCCTGTAGATAGTGTATCCTGGTATGTTTACGTCCCAGTCATGGTTTTGTGTGTACCATGTTTCTGTGACTGCCACGATATCCAGATGTTCCTTCTCCATCAAGGCCACTAATTCAGGAAGCTTGATACTCAGACTACGGGCATTGGTACTCATTGCTCTCCATTTTTTAATGGCTTTACCTTCTGTTGCAGCATCTCCCACTGACCTTTCTACCTCGGTCTTTTTCTCATTTAGTACCCTGTTTTGTAGGGAGAGGCTGGGATTTTCCTGCTGCTTATCAGTGCCTCCCCCCTTGACTAGTTTAAAAGCTTGCCAATGAAGCATTTAAACCGATTGCTCAAAAGACTTGTTCCCTTCCTGGACAGATGCAGACCATCCTGCCAGTGTAGGCTGGTGTCCCTCCAGGTGGAACCCCAGTCCCCAATGAAGCCAAACCCCTGTGCTCCACACCATTTTTTAAACCATTCATTAAATTGCATGTGCAAAGTACCCTTGCCTCACGCATGCCCTTGACAGGCAGCACCTCTGAGAAGGATACTGTGTGTGCTACTTGTCTTAGGCCCATCCCCAATTCTACAAAGTCCTTCTGCACTGCTCTAATCTCATGATGAGCCAAGTCATTTGTCCCTAGGTGGACAATGACGTCCAGCTCAGACTCCCGTGCAGCTGTTCTCGTTATCCTGAGGATGTGCTTCCTGTCCTTCCAAGCCATGGCACCAGGCAGGCACCTTACTTTAGTTTTCCCTGCTCCCCCCAGTTCTATTCCCCCTAATAATTGAGTCCCCCACCAGGAGCTGCTTCCTTTCCTTGTGGTGTCCTCTGCCTCCTTCCTGTGGGCCTCCCTTGTGACAGTTGTCCTCAGCCTCCTTCATCTCCTCTGCGGGTGCATCCATGTGGGAGCTATGCTCCTCCAGAATGGTGTATGGATTGTGGAGTGGAACAACTGACTGGGTGTGCCTCTGTTCCACCATTCTCCCCCTTCCTGAGCCCACTGTGGTCCAACTGCTGTGCTTTCTTTGCAACCTCTGAGGTAGTGGTGGTGGCTCTGGTGCTCCCTGGATGGGCAGGCTTAAGTATAAAATAATTCACATCCTGTATCCCTGGTGGTCCAGTGGACCATTCAAAGCCAATCGCAGGCATTTGTATTAAAAATAAAATCAGTATCCCTGGTGGTCCAGTGGTACCCCTCACCACCCACTGAGGCCCCACTGCCCTGCTCCCCCGGTCAGAGGTGGGTGGCAGCACCCCATCTGCTGCTGCCCACCACCCGCCGACTGACACGTAGGTAAGGCTGTATGCCCATTGGTCCACAGGCGTGAGCCAATGGGCATGCAGCTCCGTACCCGTACACGTCAAATATGAATGGATCTGATTCACATATCTGGAATGTGTAGTACAGTACAAACTGCAGCTCATTGGCTCATGCTGTGGACCAGTGGATGTAGCCCTATCTACGGTGTCAGTCGGCAGGCGGCGGGGTGACAGGCGGGTGGGGTGCTGCCACCCTCCGCTGACCGGGGGCAGGCGGTGGGGCTCCAGTGGCGGAGGGAGGGAGGTACCGCTGGACCACAGGGATACTGGACTTTATTTTTAATACAAATGCCCATGATCGGGCTTTGAACGGTCCACTGGACCACCAGGAATACAGGACGTGAATTATTTTATACTTAAGCCTGCGATCGGCTGACAGTGGTCCACACCACCTGGGATATAGTACGTGAATTATTTTACACTTAAGCCTGCAATTGGGCTAACAGCGGTCCACTGGACCACCAGGGATATAGGACATGCTTTATTATATACTTAAGCCCGTGATTTGGCTGATAGCGGTCCACTGGACCACCAGGGATATGGGACATTATTTAAATCTACATATGCCTGTGATCAGGCAGAGGGGTGCATTGCTGCGCTGTGCAGGGGGCATCGGTCCCGTACAGCTGCAGCCTGACAGGGCGCCTGGCACAAGTCGCTGGGGATTGGTGCACATGCATGCAAATGGGGCCATAATGACATGCAAATGGCCCCATTTGTGCCTTGCATACATTATGGCCCCATTTGCATGTGCACTTTTGAATATCGCGGTTGTTGCCCATAGCGCAAGGGAACTTGCTCTAGCACATCCCCCAGCTCCACTCTGGCCACTTACGCTGGTGCAGTGTCTCTGCACCACGAGCACTGTGGGTGGCCAGGGTGTGATATTCAACAATGCTGTGCCATGTAACAACTCCATTGGATATTGCCCAGTCAACGCCCCTGTGCAGCCAAGTTACGCTGTGCCCAGGCTTGCGCCACATCCTGATGCAGTCTGCATATCCAGGCCTTAGTATATATATTGATAATTGATTTGAACATAATGTGGTATGGATAAATTTATTAATAAACTTGTCTACAAATAATGGACTTTTGTATTAGAATAAAATAACAGAATATTTATTTTTATTTAAATTATATTTCCTGCATTAATAAAAGCATTGAAATGTTAATTAATATGACTGATTAGCAGCAAAAATAACTATTTTGCATTAAGGCATTTTGTGAGTGGAGTCTATTTACATAATTTTCTGACAGTTTAGGTTTTGACCTTGATTCAGTACAGACTCATTTCAGTATTTTTGTACTGTTCAGGGCTGATTCTGCTGTTTTTTGTTTTTGTTTTTGTTTTGTTGTTTTTTTTTTTATATAAATGATTTATCATCTTGTTTTTTCATTCATCTCACTTTAAGGTTTTGGCAGCTGATTTATTTGAACTGGTCTACATTCATAAACATTACATATAATTATATATAAACCCATTACTCTAGTAACAGCAAACTTAGCAATTGATTCCACTGTATCATAATCATCTACAGCTGTGGTGTGGTAATAGTCCAACATTTTGTCATCTTTTCCATATGATGACCCAAATCCTTAAATCAAAGTCTAACTGTTCAGACAGGAGAAAAGTCCTTTAAGCTAAAAGGGTACTACTGTTGTCATTAAGACTCAGAGCCTATGGTCAGATTCCCATCATGGGCTCTTGTGTGTCAGCCCTGCAGCTGAGTCAACCATAATAGCACAGGAAGTTCAGGTGACTGTCTCAGGGTCACACAGTAAGCTAGAGGTTGCTGTGGAATTTGAACCTGCGATGTCTTGTTCCATTATTAAGTACTCCAATCACTAGATAACATTGCATTTCTGAAACAAATGGATGGCAGTGTTGACATGTCCTCATGTCTTGGCGTACACACACACACACACACACGCACACACACACACCACCTTTTCTGCTGAAAGGATGATTTAGTGCAGTGATAAAATCAAATGATCTTAACAACTCCCTAGAGGTCTCATTTTCTGTAGCTGAGGTTAGCAGAATGGAATTTATGTCAGCTTTTAAATATTTTATCTGACATATAACACATGTAAAATATGTCAGCTTTTTCACTTTCTACTGTGACCTTTCATCACACTATCTTCCTCTCATGTCTATCAAAAATATAGGTTTATCATGTATATATATATATATATTTTTTTATCCAGGACAGCCAAACTAAGATGTAGCATCTCATTTTCATTAATTCATTTATCCCAATCAAACTGAATTAAAGACACCTATGCTAGTAGAAAATCAGTTGCAGAAAACAAACCACAACTAATAAAGAAAATACAGTTCTTTACAAATAAAAAAAATGTTATTCACATCTAATTAAATTGAATCAGTGTGTTTAAAACTGATCACTGGTTTTTTTGTTTTATATTCCATAGCTAAAGAAAGTTCATAAAGCACTATAAATTCACCAACTAAAGAAAGTTCTTGAAGTACTATAGAAAACATAACATTTTTAAACTAGGAACGGTAAGTTAACAGGAAATCAGCAAAACCCATATCAGAAAACATTTATAAATCAGAAAAGATAATACAGGTATATACAAATCAAATTCTGTTATTGTAAAGCAGAAAGTCAGTAATACTGTATCTCTCTTCAGAGAAAATTGGTTAGCTCAAGGTCCTCATTAATTCCTTTAGGCTTCAGGGCTTTCTATGAAAACATCTAAGGTGATCCTTTACAACATAATGTATGGAGTCCATGAAGTGTAAAACACAAACTGAAAATATAAAAGGTAATTAAATAAATAAAGCAAGAACCAAAACCTGAAATGTAAGCAGAAAGAGCAACAAAAGTAAATGTAAAGTGTGATGCCACAAAAACAATGCAACAAAACAAAAAAAAATGTTAAGTGCTACCAAAAGAAAATTAAAAAAAAAATCAAAACAGCAAAGTACATCAATGATTGATGATTAAGAATATATAAAACTAGAAAAAATAATGAAAACAACAGTTACAGTAAGCACAACTAAATAGTGAATGCAAACAAAAAAGAACACTATAGTTAAAACCAAAAAGAAAACACAGCACTACTAATAAGTAAATACAAACAAAAATGCAGCACAACTAATAAGTGAATGTGAACAAAAAGTAAAGCAAAACACATGAAATACATAAATGCAAACAAAATAAGCACAATACAACAAAAAAGTGAATGCAAACAAAAACACAACACAACTAGCAGCATTGGTCAATGTCTTAATTTGTGTTTGAATGTTTAATTATATGATAGGTAGATTTAATTAGTGATGTAAATATATAAGGGAAAATGTAGTAGTGCAGTTAATGAAGTGGGAAGGGGTGCTGTGGTGGTCAGCAGGTGACTGGGTTCTGCTGATTATTGTGAACATAGAAGGCAGGGTCAGATCTGAGACTGCTCTTACTACAGGACAAGCAGTGTACCCTGGGAAGCAAGCACTGAGAAGCAACATCTCATTTAAAGTTGGGTTCTGTTTCTACCCTTTTCTGCAATTCCATGGAATGGTCTGGAACCATGAGAGGATAAGTGACTTGCTCAGGGTCACACAGTTAGCATTTGCTTCCAGCAGAGTTTGAAACTGAAATTTCCCAGTACCCAATAGTACTCTAACCACTAGAGGCCACAAGCTTCTGCTCTCATCCTGGGGATTGGTGGCTCAGTATACAACTCACTGAGTGACACCCTTGAGGTGATATGGTTGAGATTCTACTGGTGGCATAGGTGGCCCCACTCCTGGCAGTCATGAGTGTGCACCCATATATTGTCAGGAAGGTGAGTGGGACTAAAAGAAGGGACAGAAGTATCCTAAAGGCTGCAGAATGACATAAGGACAGAGCATTGTCAAAACCCTCTAAGTGACTATTGGAAAATGACCCACTCACAGGAAGGTTTCATTGTTAGAAATATCTTTTATTTTTTGATAAGTCACACCAGAAAAAGGGGTGGGGGGATGCAACAGTACTGCATGGCATAGAGTCAACATTTTGATCTAAAACCTCTTCCTTATGGCATGCCGTTACTAAATAATAATAAGGAGGAACTAAAAATAGAATACAAATAATACATAAATCAATTTACCAAGTTTGGAAAACAATAAAAAGTACCTGATAAACCAAGTATGGAAACAACCACTTTGTATGCATCTTTTCCAGATATTATGCTACTGTCAAATTTTCAAGGTAGTATTATATTACTAAAGAAATGAGTACAGACACAAAAAGGACAGCAAGAAATACTGTCAGATTATTACTTGACTAGGTAAATTCTTGGTGTATATTTAATGGCATTCTCTAATGTCTGCTTTAATCCACATCTGGACATAGGTGCATGGGCATTAATGCAGCCCCTGAATGGTTGTGAGGGTCAAGGCCAATGGCTGAGTACCCTTACAACTACCTGGGGTGTGCATTAATGCCTGACACACCAATTATCTGTCATGGGTTAATGCTCTTACAAAATGGATAAATGTTAAACAAAAACAAACAAAAAAATATAAAACTTGAAAATTATAGGAGTGTTTTTATGCTGAAGAAAATAATATTTTTGTGTCCTTCCACTTAAATACTTCACAAATGAACTCCTTATAGTATAGCATGGCAACTACTTTGTTAAAAATATGTTAAATAAAGTAAGTAACAGTAAAAGTAGTAAAAATATTATGATTTATGTTACTGTTGCTTTCAGCACACTGTAGTTTTAGTCTTAAAGGCTTACTTTCATTTTGATTAGATTTGGTTTATCAGTTTCAAAATGTTTTTGCTTGTTTTTGTTTTGCTTTTTAGCTTGCCCAATGTCAATGGTATCATGACAATTATATTAAACACAGTAATTTATTGTGAGATGTGAGATTAGGTTTTGGTAACTCATTTTAATGGTTTGTTAAGAGTTTCTGCTCTGCTTCATTCAAGTTCTGACAAACAATGAGTGTCTATTGTTTTTCTTGTTTTGGGGGGTAGTGATCTGTTGTAAGTACAAATCCTATTTTTTCATTAAGGTGTAGTACACAAGGGCACTGTGTTGTGGTGTTTGCACTAATCAGTGTTCAGGTGATGCACTTTAACCAATGATGTTTATGTAATTTTGTGACTTATCTGCCCATTTTATAATTATGTTATAGTAAATATGCTGTACTGGATTCACAAAAATGTACAGAAGTATTAAAATATTGAAAGAATCTAAGAGATTAATAAAACTTAACAAAGTTCTAACAAGCTTGTTTCTGTGAAGAGTGGGGAGACTCACACTGCCAGTGGAACTTTCATCAATCCCTTTCTACTGTAGGTAATGCTCAGTTAGTTGTACAAAAAACCACCCACCCTAAGGAGGAAGGTAGGAACTCATGACCTTGTAGGTAAGGTTATTTGGTCAGTGTCCATTCCAGAGGCTGGGTACCATTCACAGGCAAAACAATAAATATATAACAGAAAGCAGAAGATATATAACCATACAGATCAGGGAATAAAGATTATTATTTTCTTTATTTAAAAAGACAAGATTAAATGTTTTTTTTAGGATGTTCTGGAAGTTTCATTAAACAAATAGGTTTTAAGCCTCACTACAAAAGCATCAACAGATGGGCTTCCCATATGTCTGGCTTCAATGAGTTCCACAACAAAGGTGCAGCAACATCAAATGCCCTGTCTCCTGATGTCTTGAGATAGGAGCATGGAACGACAAGGAGCCCTGTCTGTAGTAGTTAAAACACTTTTAAAACCATTATAATGTAGATTCAAACCCCACTGGAGCCAAATACTCACTGTGTGACCTTGACCAAGTCACTTAATGTTCCAGTGCTCCAGTTCCTACTGCTCCAGAAATAGGTAGAAGAAGGACCCCACTAGAAATGAGATGTCATGTCTCAGCATTTCTTCTTAGTCTACATTGCCTGTCCTGGAGCAAGTTTTGGGTCTGACTCTGCCTGTTGTGCTTACAGTCTCAATAGATCCCAATCACCTACCCACCAACACCATGGTGCCTCTTCCCACACCAAACACTACATTAGCAGTTACTCTTTATGTCTTTAACTCACTAACTAACCCTATGTATCACATTACTAAAACATGAAAGCAAACATTAAGCAATTGACTAATGCTTGTTAGCTGCAGTGTTCTTATTTGTTTTGTATTCACCTTTTTTGTTGGGCTGTGGTTTTTTGTTTGCTTTCATCAGAACTCACTCACCTGCCCACCACCATGACATCCATTCCTATTCCTTGCACTGCAATACCACTTGTTAACATTTATGTTTTAGCCTCACTAACCCTACCCACTGCACTACTAAAACTTGCAAGCAAACAGTAAGGCATTTACCAATGCTTATTAGTTATTTTTTTGACATGATGTGCTTTTTTGTTTGAATTCAGTTTTTAGCTGTGCTGTGCTTTTTTTTGTTTGCATTATCTTTTTAGTTGTGCTGGTCTTTTTTTGTTGCTCATTTTCACTTTTTATTTGTGATGTGCTTTTTTGTTTTCATTAACTTTTTGGTTAGTTTTTTTTATGGTATCATACCTTTTTGTTGTTTGCATTTAATTTTTTCGTTGTTGCTTTACTTCTTTTATTGCATTTTTCTTTTTTGTTTGTGTTTTGCACTTCAGGGACACTGAAAACAAAAACAGTAAAGTTCAATCAAATAAGTGGACCAGCAACCAACAAATGAAATGCCATCAAAACGTAAAGAAACAAAACCAAATGTAAAGTGTGAGGCCACAAACATAACGTAACTAAATGAAAACAAATATAAAGTGCAACCAAAAGAAAATCACAAATAAAACTCAAACGTAAATCAGAACAGTAAAAAATAACTAATTCAACAAACAATATTGGCATAACTGAAAAAAATGCTAAAGACAAAGGTGTTGCACAACTAAAATGTGAATGCATACAAAAAGCATAACTAAACACATAAATAAATGCAAACCAAAATGCTCAGCATGACTACAAAAATGTGATTGCAAAACAGCCAGTGCAACAATAATATGAATGCAAACAAGAAAGAACAGCACAGCTAAAAAGTGAATGCAAACAAATATCAATAGCACTATCAAGAAGTGAATATAAAAACATAAACTAGAAGGTAAAGCACAACTAAAATATAAATGCAAGCAAAAAGCACAGCACTACTGAAAAGTGAATTCAAACAAAACAGCACATTACAACCTAAAAGTGAATGCAAAAAAGTGTAGCACTGCAAAGTGAATTCAAACCAAAAAGCACAACACAATTAATAAGTGAATGCAAACAGAAAAAGGAAAGCACAACAAAAAGATGAATGTAAAAAAATCACAACTAGAAAATAGATGCAAACTAAAAAGCAAAGCACACATCAAATGTAAATGCAGGCAAACAAGCACAACACAATATAAAAGGGAATGCAAATCAAAAAAGCCCAACACACCAAAAAGTGAATGCAAACAAAAAAGCATATTACAACTAAAAAGTAAATGAAAACAAAAATCCACAGCAGAAATAAAAAGTGAATGCAAACAGAAAAGCACATCTCAAGTAAAATGTGTATGAACACAAGAAGCACAGCACAACTAACATGATTTGGTCAGAGCTATAATGGCTGCAAATAATTATTTTACAGAGATTAGGAGCCATCTACAGGGAAATTATTCCTATAGACTTGCTTTGATTATACAGGAAAGTACAGTAATTAGGGTTCTATAGGAAACAATGTAATCTACAGGAAAACATTGGGAAATTGACCTGGTGTTACAAGGCAAATGCCAAATCTTTAAAAAAAGCATATGTGTGTTACAAATTTTCTATATGGACCCACAGGTAGGTTAATATTTCTGTTGAACTGCCAGTCAATAATAATATCCACCTCTGATTGATGGCCCTGTTAAAGTTAACACATTCCTTGGTGTTCAGTGGTACCTCCCACCCTCAGACCACTGGATCCATTAATAAAACAATCATTCCCTGTTGTGTAGTGGCATCCTCATTGTCTGATCGCTTGCCCAATTACTAACAAATCATTCCTTTGCTGCAATATAAGGCTGATCTAGTCTGATGGTGTGGAGGTCTAAGGCACTGTGTGCCTTACCTCCTGCCACAGCAGTGACCTGTGTTCAGAAACATGCTCAGATTGCAGTGGCTCAGCTGGAAGACTGAGCATTCATCAGACAGCTGTCCTTTCCAGGGGTGCAGAGGTATGCTGACTCAGCCTTTGGCTGCCCCCAGGTGAAGGCAGGAATCCGTGGGGGAATGGGAAAATGTCTAGCATAGGCTCCATAAAGCCCTACCCACCTACCTGTGTCCTACGTGACCACCTGGATGACCAGCTAAGTTCTGGATGTGAGTCACTGGGTTGGGCAAAGATGGCTCTCCCCATCCTGGCCCCATCACGGTGGGGGGGCAATCCATGGGGGACTTTGGACTCAGTGGTCTGGGACAGGTTAGTGGTGGACAGATGAAGTGGAGACAGGGCTGATAGCCTGCCTGAGTCAGTTGGCAAGGCAAAAAGTTTTATGGAGGGGGAAAACAGCTGCAGTATGTATCACCTTAATACACATACACAACCCCCATCCCCATAACAAGCATGGCCACACTGTTACAGTAAACCTACCAATTATAGGCAGTAAATACACGGTCTTCTACCTGGGTACTAGTGAGTCAGAGGTAGGAGTCTTAAAGGGGCAATTTCTCTCGGACCTGTAAAATAAAATACAGGAAAGGGGTCACAAAGGATCCTTAATTCTTAGGGAGAAATTAGGAAGGATAAGACAGGTTAGACATATAGTAATACTTATCTGATGGAGAAAGAGTCAGCAAGCTGTCAGATCTGTGAAAGTAAATATAAAAATAGGTTAATATGGAGTAAATATAATAGAGGGAGCAACAGAGAGCAGAGGGATAGAAAAGAGGTATAGTACAGCATAAAAATTAAAAGAAATGTAATTTTAGTTAAAAAGTTATAGTTAGGGCAAAGTAGGAAGACAGAGAGATACTGTAGAGAAAGAAATAAAATTAATAAACACATAGGAAAAGAAAAGTGAAAGTTGTCTGTGGGGGGCTTGGAAAACCACTTATCAGCCCCTACATGGCCTACTGCATGTAATTATAAGAAGTGGGCCAGGCGGGCTAGTAGGCACTCTTTTGGGCTAGTGGTCCAGCATTATTAAAATAATTTAGCATTGGTGGTACAGAGGCTACAGCTATCCCTGGGAGAATAGTGATTTATATAATACCCCTGCTGGGCTAGTGGGCTAGTTTCCCTGGTAAGCAGTGAATGAAGTATTTAAACAAATTAAGAGCCTTTTTCTACTGGGGTGTAGTGGTGATGGTGGCAACCCTGGGCTCCAATATTGTTTCGGCAGGCAAGGAGGCAGACAGTGAAGAGAAGGCTGAAGTGGGGTTGTTTCTGCAGTTACCATGAGTGAATAAACTAGAAGTGAACTAGAAGTGAAAGTGCTAGTTGGCATTTTCTACTCCCAGCCTATATGGAGCTCAGGGTGTGGCCTGTGATGTGCAGGCAGGCGACAGGGGCAAAGAAGCTTATCGAAAGGTGAAAGAGGCCAGTGCAGGATCATCTCACTCCACCTACCCGAGCTGCCACTCAGGTGCAAATGTAATTACCCCCTGCGGGGCAAAGTGTGTCATTGCCATCATCCTGCCTGCTGACATTTTTTTCTCTTACCTTTCTCCTTCAGCAGCTTGTTTCCCTCGGCACTGTTCACTGACCCACAGTATGCTCACACCTTGCAAGCGAAAAGTCACAGAACTGGTCTCCATCCAGCAGTCACAGCAATGACCATACACCCCTGACAGTCATAGCACTGATTCCAATCCACCCATAGTAACAGTAGTAACCCCCTACTCCCAACGCTCACAGCACTACATACCACCCCTGTCTGACAGCATTGACCACTCACCCCCAACAGTCACAGGAAAGACATCCTCCAGTGTCAGTCATAGCACTAATCTCCATTCCCTAACAGTAACAGCACTGACCACTCTCCCACAATAGTCACAGCACTTCCCCCTGACCCTTGACAGTAACACGACTGACCCCCCACACCTGGCAGTCACAGGACTGTGCCACCTTTTTGACAATCACTGGACTGACACCCTCCATTGTCAGTCACAGCACTGGTCACCTACCCTGACAGTCACAGCACTGATCCCCATTCCTAATGGTAAAGGCATTATACCCCACCACCATCACAGCACTGCCCCCACACCCTTGATAATCACAGGGCTGACACCTTCCACAGACAGTCACAGCAGTGATCCACTCCCCCAACAGTCACAACACTGTACCTAAGTCAGAGCAGTGATGACCACCCTCCACAGCTGGGACTGGACCTCCCCCAATAGCCACTTAGTTTGGCACCCTATACAACCTTCCTGCTGCACATTCCACTTCCTACATATGCTTCAGTCCCTCAAATATGTATAATTGTGCATAAGTAGGCCCCCTGACAGTTAAAGAAATGAATGCCACCCCTAACAGTCACATAAATAACATCTCATCCCTGACAGTTAAATAACTGACCTCCATCCCCAACAGTCATATGACTGCCTCCTACCCCCGACAGTCAATGGACTTTACCACCACACCAACAGTCACAGTATTGACACTCTCCACCATCAGTCACTGCAATGACCACCCACCCCTGACAGTCACAGCACTGTCCCCTCACACCCAGCCATCACAGGACTGCATCACCCCCTCACACACATAGGACTGTACTACCCCACCCACAGTCCCAGGACTGTACAACCCAACCACAGTCACATGACTGTAGCACCCTGCCCCAACAGTCAGAGGACAGACCCCCTCCACCAACAATCATACCCACCTCTGGCAGTCAGAGCACTGTTCCTCATCCCTTAAAGTCACAACACTTTCTCACTATTCCCAACAGTCACAGAACTTCCCCCCCACCTTGCAGTCACAGCAATGACCACACACCCCTGACAGTCACAGCAATGATTCCCATCCCCCTTTTGTAGTGTTTATGGTATGAGCTCAATCCATGTGTGGTAGTAGAACCCATGACTTTCTGGCCGGAGACGGATGTGCTACTAACTGAGACACGCTGACAGCTTATCCATTTTGTCCCTCCTTGCTGTGCACGCATTATTTGTGCATTCACATTGGTCCTCCTTATTTGTCAGTGTCTTGCTAGAGCAGCAGGGGAGAAAACTGAAAAGCAGCCCCAGTAACAACTTCCTGAGGGGCCCCGGTACATCTCTGCCAGCCTCTGCCTCCTCGCCCACCACCTGATGTAACTTGAGCAGGCATGACCCAGTGATCACCACCCCTGAGAGTCTGGTTGCCAACAGACTAGAAGACCCGAGGCAGCATGGTTTCACCAGGGGGAGTTCATGCCAGACCAACCTCATTGAATTTTTTGACTGGGTGACAAGGAGGTTGATCGAGGAGGGCAGTGGAGGTGGCCTTTCGGGACTTCAGCAAGGCCTTTGACACTGTGCCACACAGAAGGCTATTAAACAAATTGGGGAATATGGGAGTGGGCAGAAGAGCAGTGCGGTGGGGGAGTAATTGGTTGTGCAGCAGGACACAGAGGGTGGTGGTCAATGGCTGCTACTCCACAGAGGGAAGAGTGACCAGTGGGGTACCACAGTGATCAGTGCTGGGACCGGTCCTATTCAATGTCTTAATCAATGACATTGTGCAGTACCTAGAGGACAGAATTTCGCTGTTTGCTGATGACACAAAGCCTTATAACAGAGTGGACACTCCAGACAGTGTAGACAGAATGAGGAGGGACATGCAGAAGCTTGAAGAATAGTCAAGGGTTTGGCAGTTGAAATTCAATGCAAAGAAGTACAAGATAGCCTCACCTCGGTAGTGGGAAAGATCATGGAAGCACTACTGAAGGAGAGATTGGTGGAACATCTGGTTGTCAATGGACTACAGGACCCAAGGCAGCATGGTTTCACCAGGGGGAGGTCATGTCAGACCAACCTCATTGAATTTTGACTGGGTGACTAGGGAGGTGGATCAGGGAGGGCAGTGGACATGGCCTATCTGGACTTCAGCAAGGCCTTTGACACTGTGCCACATAGAGACTATTACACAAACTGGGAATATGGGTGTGGGCAGGACAGTAGTGTGGTGGGTAAGTAACTGGCTGGGTGGCAGGACACAGAGGGTGGTGGTAAATGGCTGTCACTCCACAGAGGAAGAGTGACCAGTGGGGTACCACAGGATCAGTGCTGGGACGGTCCTATTCAACATCTTCATCAGTGACATTGCACAGGATATAGAGGCAGAATTTCACTGTTAGCTGATGACACAAAGCTCTGTAACAGAGTAGACACACCAGAGGGTGTGAACAGAATGAGAAGGGACCTGCAGAAACTTGAAGAATGGTCAAGGGTTTGGCAGTTGAAATTCAATGCAAAGAAGTGCAAGATAATGCATATAGGCACAAAAACCTGGCACAATATATCAGTTGGGGGTGAGGATATAGCATGCACCAAGCAGGAAAGGGATCTTGGGGTTGTCATCTCTGATGACCTCAGGTAGGAAACAGTGTGACAAGGCAGCAGGTAAAAGCAAATAGGATGCTGGGATGTATAGGCAGGGGCATCACCAGCAGGAAAAGGGAGGTCATAATTCCGCTATACAAGACACTAGTAGCCCACCTGAGATACAGTGTACAGTTCTGGAGACCATACCTACGTAAGGACATAGACAGGGTAGAGAAGGTTCAGAGGAGGGCAACAAAGATGGTGCATGGGTTGCATCACAAGTCCTATGAAGACAGGTTGAAGGAACTGAACATGTACTCCCTGGAGGAGAGGAGGGAGAGAGGGATATGATAGAGACATACAAGTATCTTACAGGGAGGAACAGGGTGCAGGAAAACACTATTTTAAGCGAAAAGATGTTTCAGGACTAGAGGCATGGGATGAAGTTGGAGGAGGGACGATTCAGAGGAAACATGAGAAAGAATTTCTTCACAGAACGGTGGTGGACAAGTGGAACACCCTGCCAGAGGAAGTGGTGGGGGCTGAAACAATCACGGGATTTAAGAATGCATGGGATAGACATAAAGGAATTCTAGAGGTCAGGGGTAAGGGGAAATAGACTTCTAGGAAAACAAACTGAACTTACAAGCTCAAATGGGCAGACTAGGTGGGCCATAGGCCCTTATCTGCTGACACTGTCTATGTATCTATGTATCTATGTATAATGCATATGGGGCACAAAAACCCTGGAACAACATATCAGTTGGGGGTGATAACATAGCATACACCAAGCAGGAAAGGGACCTTGGGGTTATCATCTCTGATGACCTCAAGGTAGGGAAACAGTGCAATAAGGCAGCAGGAAAAGTAAATAGGATGCTGGGATACATAGGCCTGGGCATCATCAGCAGGAAAAGGGATGTCATAATTCCACTACACAAGACACTAGTGAGGCCCCTCCTGGAGTACAGTGTACAGTTCTGGAGACCTTATCTACATACAGACATAGACAGGGTAGAGACAGTTCAGAGGAGGACAGCAAAGAAGGTACAAGGTTTGCACCACATGTCCTATGAAGACAGGCTGAAGGACTTGAGTGTGTACTCTCTGGAGGAGAGGAGGGAGAGAGGGGATATGATAGAGACATACAAGTACCTAACAGGGAGGAACAGGGTGCAGCAATACACTATTTTCCAGTGAAAAATATGTTCCAGGTCTAGAAAGCATGGGATGAAGTTGGAGGGAGGGCAACTCAGAGGAAATGAGAGGAAGAAATTATTTACAGAAAGGGTGGTGGACAAGTGGAACACCCTGCCAGAGGAAGTGGTAGGGAATGAAACAATCATGGGATTTAAGAATGTAAGGGATAGACATAAGGGAATTCTGGAGGTCAGGGTAAGGGCCAAAAAACTTTTAGAAAAATGTAAAGGGAACTTACAAGCTCAAATGAGCAGACTTGGTGGGTCATAGGCCCTTATCTGCTGACAGTGTCTATGTATCATTGTATCCATCAATATGCAAGACAGTGCAGAACAGGAAAGCTTACATTTCACCTGACCATTTGGGCTTCATCAGAAATGCAAATGGGTTAAATACAAGCTTTCCTATTCTACACTGCCTTACATATTGATGGATGTATGTAATAAAGCCTTGAAATCACTTTATGTGTGAGACTGCTTTGTGTATAGCTCTCTAAGCAGGGGTGAGTGCTTTCCACTATCATTTTCCCAGCCTCAAATAAAATATTGAGGACCAGGGCTCTGTTTGAAGCACAACTAACTATTGACACTCATAACAAAAATGTGAGGGTCCAGATCAAGTTATGTAGCTGAGAAAACAAACATATAGGAGAGGAAGAGTCCAAACCAAAATATGCAGATTCAAAACAAAACCCCTTTTCCCAGTCATTTTCTGTGTGCCCTTCACTGGTCTCTCTCTCTCTCTCTCTCTCATCTAGAGGCCTGGGCCAGCCCAACTCCCTCTCGGCTAGCTAGTCGACAAGTGTTTTGGCTGAACACTGCATTAGTTAAATGGCTAACATATAGCTAGGGATGTCATGCAGAGGGCCGCTTGAGACCGGCTACGACACCTTCTTTACTCCACTCTTACTTCAGAGGCCCAGCGCACTGATCAGGTCAGCTGTGCTACATGGTGCCTATGCCTCCATTTTGTCCCCTCGGCCTTCCAGCTCGCACACAAAATGGCCACTACTACTACACTCGCTTGCAGCCTCCCTTCACACAAATCATAAGCATCTGGCTAATTCATTCTTGGGGGGGTGAGTAGTGGTAGGAGGTCCTGCAGCCATCAGAAAATAGAGTGGGGACAAACTGAAAATTGCAGCAGACCAGGGGTGTAGCCAGGAATACACAGTTACCCCCCCCCAACCGTTGTCTACTCCACCCCCCTCCACACCACGGCATCTAATCTTACACAACACAGACATTCACATACTATAAGAAAGCCTTTCAATTCTTCATCATATGGAAAAGGTCATAAGTTGCAAAGCAAGTGCAATTATCACATCTTTAACTGTACATTTTATAGCTGAAAAGTTGTGTTTCTTACACAGCCCAGAGGGCAGGGCTTTGATGTAGTGGCATTGCTTTTCACCAATGCTCCCCTGGGCCATTCAGTAAGAATTTGCAGGTAGATCATCTCACACAGGCCACAGTATCTAAACCCACTCTGAAAAAATAACAAACCCTTGACACAGTATAAGCCCCACACCAAACTCAGACAAACAGATTACACACCAACACTGATGAACCGCCACCCTGGTACTAGAATCTGGTTCAACCCTTCCTCCCAAAGCACAGTCTCATGCCCACACCACACACCCCCAGCACCAAACTGTGTCTCACCCCCCGAAGCACTGTCTCAAGTAGACACACTCACCTCAGCATCAGACTACTGTTTAAACCCCCACCCCACCCTGATGCACTGTATCAAGTACACACACACACCTTCCTCAGCACCACACTCTGTTCAAACCTCCAATCCCACCCCAATACACTGTCTTAAGTCCAGACAAATAGGAGAATGTGTTGCCTTACAGTCCCCTACACCCTCCTACAAACATCAGCCAAAAACTTTGTTATAAACCACTGTGCAGTCATTACATCTGCAGCCCCATGATTCTTCTTTTTTGATTTACATTGCTGTGCTATTTTGACTTTTGCTTTCATCTTGAACACTACAACACACACACACACACACACATATGGATCTATGTGATAACGGTGATCGCAGAATAGCGATTGCTGTTATGGTGAAGTGTACATCGCTCCCCGGTGCACAGCAAAAGGTGCCATGGATTCGTTTACATTTCAATGCGGGGCTGCCCTACCTACTTCAAGGATTCTCAACTCCGGGGGTGCATGTCAGGCAGGTGAAAAGAAAAAAAAAACATTTTGGGGCAGGCATAACAAAAGGAACCTGTGCCCAGCCCTGAACCCAGTATCCTATGCAGCCCAGCCCTGTGACCACCCACCACACCATCGGAGCTGCTCGGCAACTCTCTGCAGCACCACCCCTCACAATCCCTCCCTCCGGTCCCATCCCATGCTCAGCGTGCTCTCTCCTCCCCCACGCACGTAGACATGTAGTGCCAGGAAGTTGTTATTTTTTCGAACCCCCCAATCACACACACACACACACACACACCATTACAACCTCCGGTACCAATAAATTATTATAAATAAATAGAGCAGAGAGGGAAGAAGACACTGAAGGAGATGTGGATTGTGAACAATATAATGGAACTCCATCGCCCAGCCTTTTACCTTGCAACACACTACAGCATAGACAGCCTCCCTCTCCCAGTAAGATCTAGCTCCCATCTGCCTTTTATCTGGCTTGCAGCACATGAGCATAGTCAAGTTAGTGACCTTCCCCAATAAGACCAGTCTCCCATCTGCTTTTATGAAATACAGACAAGGTCGTCCTAATGGCTGGATATGCAGTAAAGAGGATAATGAGTGAGGGCTCCCTAATGATGGATTGACTGAAACCAGTTGGGGGTTTGATGTAATGGGATCTTGCTGTTGTCCTTTGTAAGAGCTTCTGTACCTGTTTGTGGCTCACTTGCATATTAAAAGTTTTATACTCACACATTTGTGTTTGACTGCTAATTGTGAGGTTGGTGGTTGGTGCAGTAATTCAGCTTTACTCCATCTAATTTTACCTGGCTTACAACACATGAGAACAACAGTGACTGCCCCCCCCCCCCATAAGGCCAAGGTCTCATCTGCTTTATCAGGCTTGTAGCACAGCATGGACAAGTTAGTGACCCTCCCAAATAGGACAGGCTATCATTTGTTAACAGTACAAACATCCGCCCCCCCCCCACTGCCATCACCAGTTGCCTAGGAGACTTAAAAATTCTTGAGGTCATTAGTAAACATGGAGAATTCTGGCCAAAAAGAGCCCCGATCTTTGATAATGAACAAGAAAAGTACCAATTATTTTTTAAGTTATACAGTTATAAGGAATGCAAATCCACCTAAGAAGTGGGCCAGGCCCCCCAAACCCTGCACCAGGTACTGGTTTGATTTAACATAAGAGTTTGACCTGCCTTGACATATTTTGAAAATTGTTACGAAGGCAACAACTGGTGTGTTACTGGAGTCAGCATAAGACTTTGCTTAATCCCATGGACACCAGATACACATATTTCCCAACACCAGATGCTGAAGATCCCCCATCCCAGCACCAAACTCTGGTTTAACCCCTCCCCCCCAGCAATGGACACAGTCTCAAGCCACAGACACACACACACACACACACACACACACACACACACACACACAGGCTTGCATGAAGTACCAATTCATGGAATATAACCTCCTCAAAGAACCTGGCACAGTTCCCTCCACCGTCTGTACCAAACATTGGTTCAACTCAACATATATTGTTTGCTTTACCCCCGAACACCAGACACAGTTTCATCTCCTGAAACCCAGCTGCATGTATTTCCTAGTAACACCAGACACAGATGAACCACATTATAGCACCAGACCCTGATTTAACCCCCTCCCAGCAGTGAACACAGCCTTGCTCCCCCTTTCCCACTTCCAAGCCTGACACAAATTCTCCATCCCAGCATGAGATTTTGGGTTAGTTCAAACCACTCCCTCATCCTAGCAGCAGACACAGTCCTGTAATACACACACACAAACGCACACACACACACACACACACACACACATTCTCAGCCCCCCCACCAGACACAGATGATCCTTGACCCTAGCACCAGACTGGTTCAATACCCCCCCCCAGTAGTGGAAATATTCTCAGCACCGCACACCCTTCCCCCAAAAATAAACACAGATTCACAAAATTCAGCTGGGTGGAATTACACTAGCACTTAGCACAGAACAGGTCTTCAAAATGACAAGCGGCTATCAGTCGCACTCTGAAGTCTGAACAGGCTCCCACTTCACTGGCAAACTGGTATGATCCATGTATCCTGTTTCTGTGACACAGAAGTAGTGGCTCACTATAATACAAGCATCTGAGTGCATATACCATGGCTATTGTTACAGTTGCTATCACACATCCACCACAGCGGCAAATGGTCAGCACTTCCAGATCAAAACGGCTTACCACAACCTTAGTTGCCGTATAAATTTATTCATTCGTTATTTCAGAAATAGCAGCAGCATCCAAAGAATAGGTCAGGCTTGGATAAATGCATATGTTTCTTTCTTACTTAACACCCATGGCTCAAGCATTCCACAATACGGTAAACTTTGAGCTTTCTAAACTCTTGCCGACTGTCTTGTACTACCCAAGCCCAAGACCTTTCCTCTGGATGCTGCTGCTATTTCTGAAATAAATAATTATTAAATTAATATGGAAAGTGAAACTGTGGTAAACCATTTGGTTTTGGAAATGCTGACTATTTGCCACTATGGTGGATGTGTAATAGCTGCCTTGTAGCTTCTTGTTATTGTCAGAGTCCATCTCCCCACTCACCCACCATGGTCTCCTAGTCCTGCATACACAGTCAACAGGACCTCACTTTGAAATATATGCCACAAATATAATTCTCAGTTTAGGCACAACTAAGGCATCGATGCCATGATGTTCCACCCATCATGATCAACTCTACTCCTAATCACAGTCACATAAGGAGAGTTAGAGATAGAAACATCAGCATTAATAAAAATCATGACTGTGTGGTGGACTTGGACTTGGTTGCTACTGCTGGTGAGAAGGGGTCAAGTTAGTAGTCAGGTGCCCTGAAAGTTGTATAATTAAACATGGGCTGCCTGCACCCATTCCTCCTTGCAAATACATTTACAAACATTACAAAAAAAAAATGTATTTTAAAAACAGCCTACTCCTGAGTTGGTCAGCCACAGCTCCTCTACAACTCCTTCCCTTCCAAGCTACACACACTTTATTACATGCTGACTCAGTGCCAGCTGTCTGCACTACATGTCCAAAAGAGAATCCTTTGCCTCAGACTAGTGGCCCACTCAAGTAAAGATACTAGAAACTGATCTCATACTCTTAAACAAACTGAATTCACTTTTACTGTTTAAAACTATTAGGCCTCTGAAGATGAAAACTATTGTCTCAGCTGTCAAGCACTATATTCCCAGGGATATTGCAATGAAAGAACCCAGTCCCCCTCTCCCCATCCTGACTCAGTACCACACCTCGCCATCAATCAAGGGAAGACCCGAGGCTGAGGGCTGTGTCACTCATTCTAACCCTATTGTTGCAGCCTACACTTCCTGCTGTGGGTGTTCAAATTCAAAATGAACAACTGCTGCGAGCAAATGGCTCTGGATGGTGCTCACACAAGGCCGACCAACCTTGATAAACTGAACCAAAGGTGTCGCACTCAGATAGTTGCAGCACAAAATCACCTTGCAAAAGTATTTCAAGTTTCAACTCTCCCAGGGAGAGCACCATAGTGTGTTGGTTACTGTAAATTAGCTTTAAATAAACTACAACATGTTTGAAACTTGAAATACTTTGCAGTGTGATTTGTGCTGCAACTTTCGGAGTGCCACACCTTTGGTTCACACTGCTGTGGATGTTGCCTGTTGGCAACTCAAAGACCTCCACACCAACCTGACATCACACCTCATCTTCAATCAAGGGCCATTCTGCTCACTCTAATGCTGCTGCTTGCTATGCCATCAGTCGGACACTTAGAGACCACAGCCCCCGCCAGTGGAGTCTTCAAATGGGCCAGCACCCATGGCACTCGCATTCAGCGTAGGCTTCACTTATCCTCCTCCGACCAGCCATGTTACTGCAGTGCTCTTGACTCTGCCACTCACATATCCATCAGACAACTAACTACACACACACAATTCCATCCTCTCTGCCAATAATGCAATCAGTCACTTCCGATATTACTCTCTCTCACTCACCTGCCACCTTGCTGTGGACTCCATACTTGCGGGGTACTCATGCATGCTCAGTGGCCGATAATCACTGTGCATGTGTGAGGAAGCGGTTGCCGCTCCCAAGATGGCCACTGTGACAGAAGTGTGCATGAGTGATACTCGTGCATGCGCAGTGATCTCACTGTGGCCATCTTGGGCATGGCAGCCTCTTTTGTTTCACCAGCAACTGCAAAAGTTATGGGCAAAACAAAATATTGTTCCGGGGGTTGTACAGCCAGTGGAGTGGATGAGTGGCAGAAAACTAATGGCTGTAACATGACTGAAGCACTGTGGAAGCACACCAAAGAGGTATTCAGTCATGTGCTTCCAGAGTCCCTTTCCTTCTCTCCTTAGCAATATGTCTGCAAGTCTCCATCCATGCAGCCATAAGTGAAACCAAAAAACAAAACAAAGCACAACTAAAAAATAAATGCAAACAAGCATTTGTCAGTGCTGAATATTTGCTTGCTGGTATTGACATTGGTACTGCAAGAGTTAGCTGCATAATAGGAATGGCAGTGAAGTATTGAACTAATGCCAACCCCGGCCCCTATCTTGCAGAAACTGACAGGTGTCGGGGTGTGCCTTTGGGTTGTTGGCCATAACAGTCACACCATTCCACCTCACCCCACCCTGCAGACACTGACAGGTGTCACAGTGTGCCTTAGGGTCTTTGGCACTTATGTTCACCCTATTCTATGAGGAAATAAGCTGCGATGGGTGCGAGTACAGGAGAATGGGGTGAACATTGAGACCTCAGTGCCTGTCAGTGGCTGAAGGGGTGGGGTGGGTCAGTGTGAGCATTAAGGCCAATGACCCCCAAGCCACACCCCTCGATGCCTGTCAGTCTGTACAGGGTGGGGCATTATGGTTAGAAACCCTAACACCCCAGGCGTTTGTTGGAATTTTTACTCCAAATTTTCAACATGGGCTTTCTGAGACCCCACCTCATTAACAGTGGCACGATCATTTCGTTACTTAACCCCAAAAGGTGATTTCACACAGTGAATGCCCCATTTAGTGCAACAGGTGCAAAAAGACATTTTAGGCAGGATGTGAAAAATGACATATGTACTATTCATGAGGAGGTGTGAAAAAATTTCACTGTTGAAAATTTGGAGTGAAAATATGAAAAAGTGGTGAAGATACAAGCATGCGTAGAAACTGCATAATGCATGCTCATAACACAGCAATTTTGGGGATTTTGTTCCCCAAATTTTCAACATGGCCTTTTCAGGACCTTCATTGTGAACAGTAGCACTGTGATTTCATTAATCTGTCCCAAAAGTTGATTTCACACAGTGACTGTGCCATTCTGTGCCACAGGTGCGAAAACACGTTTTGGGCAGGATGCAAAAAATGACAGCTGTACTGTTCATAAGGAGGTGTGAAAAAATGGCAATTTTGTAAATTTGAATTGAAAATATTAAAAATTGACCAAGGTATGAGTGTGCATAGTAATGCAGTCATATTTTTCTTTTGAGTTTATTCTCCAAACTTGCAACATGGGCTGTTTGGGACCCCACCTCACGTACAGTGGCACTGTCGTTTCATTAATCAGTCCCAAAAGGTGATTTCTTGCAGTGACCACAAAATCACCTTTTGGGACAGAAAAACAAAATGACAGTGACAGGGTTCGTGAGGTGGGGTCCCAAGAACCCCATGTTGAAAATCTGGGGCCAAAACTCAAAACATCATCTCAGATATCAACCTAACTTGAAACCCACCCCATGCTGGCTTCACCACTCTCGCGCTGCTACCTTATCCCACTCCCTACCTTACTGACTGACTCTATGGTGCTCCTACACTCATGATTCCTTACATGCCCTGCTGGTCACTGTATTTATTTCTAATTTGTATCTTGCCCCCAGCATTAGAAACTGGGTGTACTTTTCATTCAAATGTAAAACTGTAAAACTGTCTTTCTCTCCTGCTGTTGTATTTAATGTACTCGTTATACCCTATTGCTGTATTGTTGTACCTGCTATACTGTATTGTACTCTCCCGGGTCGTTCCTGAAAATAGGCATAAAACTTGTCTAGTGTACCTACCCGGTTAACAAAAACTAAATAAATAAATAAAATCTCACTGTTCCGGTTGGCTTTTGAAGAGTGCAGACGTGTTTCTGGTCCACAGAAGATCGCAGTGCCAGACTTCCAGTGGTAAGTATGGAGTGAGGGGGGTGTGGGGAGGTAGGGTGCGCAGAGAGAGGGTGGGGATGGGGGAGAGGGGTCCTGGGAGACAACGAGGGACCATTTTCTTTTTTTCAGGTTAAAACAAAAAACAGCAAGGGAAGGTTTTCTTCATTTACAGGATAAAAAAAAGTTTGGTACACTGCGGTCGGCTTCCAGTGTGCCACAATGCTGGTGAGGAGGGGAGATGCTGACTCGGGGATTGAGCATACCAATGTCAGCAAGGGATGTTGACAGGTTGGGGGGGTGCATCCAACACCAGGAGTGGGCATCCCAGTGTCAGAAAAGAAAGGGGGAATTGTTTAACCAGGAAAGACACACTAAGGGGGGATGCTGACATGGAGATTGGGCACCCCTTGTCAGCTTATGAGGACTGTGTGGCGGGCGGCAGGAGACACCATATTTTGGCACACTGGGGTGGACTTCCAGTGTGCCACTTAATGAGGTGGTGGTTATACCGACATCGGATTGGGCACTCTGATGTTGGCTTTCCCCAGGAGTCTGTGGCCAGTGGCAGGAGCCACTAATTTAAATATTAAATGTTTTGGCAGGAAAGACACACTAGGGCTGGGGGCACTGTGCAGCAGCCGACAAGAAGGAAACTGTGCCCATGCACATTACTGTGCACTGTAATGTGCATGGGCAGAGAGTCTTGTTAGCTGCCTCTATGTTCCTGGTTGCGAGGGAGGGGGGGAGCTGCCACTGAAATCAGGGATGATGAAACTGTCCCTGGTTGGAGTGGCACATTTCTTAAAGTCTGGTGCTGTCTCTGAAACTGCCATCATTGGCAGTTTTTCTGTTGATTGGTAGCTGAGGGACAGGCCACTGAAAGTGTGGGCTGCATTGGCCACATACTGCCACACCTCTGCAGTGCTCTACTAACCTCATATGTTTCTTGTGCACTGTTCGCACAAGCAAACATAAAATTGAATTCAAACAAAAAAGCGTAGTACAACTAAAAAGTAAATGGAAAACAAAAAAAAGCAAAGCACAACTAAAAAGTGAATACAAACAAAAAAGCACATCACAACTAAAAAGCGTATGAACACAAAAAGCATAGCAGAACTAAAAAGTGAATGCAAACAAAAAAGCATAGCACAATGAAAAAGAGAACACAAACCAAAAAACAGCACAAATAAAAAGTGAATGCACACAAAAAGGGAAGAACTAAAAATCCAAGAGTTGGGTGGTGCCTCAAATAGTTAATCTGTAAGGGTAATTGCATGATGGTTTTGTGGTTTCTTATATAAGACCTACTCCTGCAAGTGCTGCCATAAGCAGTTTGCTTGCATTTGTCTCAAGAATAACATAATTTTTGTATTGTTTTTTGGGATAACATACATGGGGTTAAGTTGTGGTGAAATGTGTCTGAATTGATGTGTTTTATTATTGACTGTAGAGTACATCTGAGACCAGCAACGGTAGACCACATTTAGGGGAAATATTAAAGAACTGAGTCTTGCCCTGTAGCTTAGGTGAATGATGATAACTGTCTGGCCTGGGACCTCAGCTAGTTGATATTTGGAGGTGGAACTGAGTCACATTTGTGACTGCAGGCTGGTTGTGCATGCTGGAAGGGCTGACCAGGAAACTCTTACTCCGGGATAACAATTTCTCCCAGCATGTCCCATCATGCTTCTGTCCCATTGTATGAGTGAGACAGAGCAGGAGTTGAACATCTATTCTAAGGCATCGGCAGATGTTCACAGATAGTCTGAAGTCCACAGAAAACTCTACAGAGTTGACACCAGACCATGGTTGGAGAAAACACAGTAACATACAAATATAGAAACAAAGAATCTGTCAGAAGATAAGGACCTAATGATCCACCTAGTCTGCTCTATTTTACCTACCTATAATGTGATTGCAGACCCTACTCAGTCTCCCTCCCCCCGACCCCCACTGCTAAGATTGAAGATTTGGAAGTGAGATTATTAGAGGGAGTGCAGTGTAGGGCTACGAAAATGATCATGGGACTGGGGAAGTTGCCGTATGAGGAAAGATTGAGGGATCTCAACATGTATTCGCTGGAAGAGAGAACGGAAAGAGGGGACATGATATAGACCTTTAAGTACTTGAAATGCATAAACAAAGTCCGAGAGGGAAGACTGTTCCACTTAAAGGGGGGAAGGGTCACAAGGGGGCACAGTCTGAAGCTGGAAGGGGGAAGGTTCAGGAGGGAGATGAGGAGGCACTACTTTACAGAGAGAGTGATGGCAAGATGAAACGCACTGCTGGAGGAGTTAATCAAACTGAGGACAGTGGATGGTAAAGCGGTATTGAGATAGAGTCAAGAGCAGGATTAGTATAGACAAAAACACAAAGGGGGGGAGACCAGGAAAGGGGAGGAAGGGAGGGGTTTAGGTGGGGCTGGGGCAGCTGTAGTAATATGAAACTAAGAGCTGCACAATCAAGCAGACTTGATAGACCTGTGGGTCTTTTTCTGCCAACAATTTCATATCTTCATATGTTCATATAAGATCCCTCTGTGTCTATCCCATGCATTATTGAACCTTGTCACCATTTTTGCCCCCACCACCTCCACTGGTAAGCTGTTCCATGAGTCCACTACTCTCTCCATGAAAAAGTACTTCCTCACATTTCCTCTGAGCTTCTCTCCTTCTAACTTCATAGCATGACCCCTTGTCCTTGAGCATCTGTTTCTGTGGAAAATGCTTCCCTCCTGTACCTTGTTTTTGCCTGTGAGGTGTTTGAATGTTCTATCATATCTTCCCCTTCCCTCCTTTCCTCCAGGGAGTGCATGCTAAGTACTTTGAGACTTACCTCATAGGACTTTTGATGCAGGCCATGCACCATTTTGTTTGCCCTCCTTTGTACTGCCTCCACCCTTTCTGTGTCTTTACTGAGGTGGGGCCACCATAACTCTACACAGTACTGGAGGTGCAGCCTAACCAATAATCTGTATAGGGATATTATTATCTTCCTCCTTCCACTGGCGATTGCCCTTCCTATGCAACCCAACATCCTTCTAGCCTTCCCCACTGCTTTGTCATACTGCTTCTCTATCTTCAGATCATCAGAAACGATCACCCCCTGGTCCCTTTCCTGCTTTGTAACTGTCAATACCTCTCCACCCAGTTAGCATGTTGTCCCTGGGTTCTTATGCCCCAAGTGCATTATTTTGCACTTCTTTGCATTAAAACCCGACTGCCAAGCCCTTGATCGTTCTTTCAACTTTTCTATATCATGTCTCATTTTTGACACTCCTCCCAGGGTGTCTACACTGTTGCAGAGGTTTGTGTCATCTGTAAAAAGGCATATTTTCCCTTGTAGCCATTCTGCAATGCCACTGATGAAGACATTGAAGAGGACCACCCCTAATACTGATCCCTGTGGTACTTCACTAGTTACATTGCCTACTCTGGAGCAACTGCCGTTTACCACCACCCTCCGACTCCTATTGCCCAGTCACTTTTCCACCATTTTACTACCTTAGGACTTACTCCTAGGCTTCAATGTGGAACAGTGTTGAGACCTGCTGAAACCCAGGTAAGCCACATCCACCACTCCCCCTTGTTCCACTTCTCTGATCACCCAATCAAAGAACTCGATCATTTTGTCTGGCAGGACCCCCCATGAACCCATGCTGCCTCTGATCCTGCAGGTTATTGGTAACTATAGTTGTTCTCCAATTCTTTCCTTTAATAGTGTTTCCATTACCTTGCCTACCACCGACATCAGGCTGACTGGCCTGTAATCTCCTGCCTTTGCACTATTTCCACTTTTGTTGAGTGCAACATCTGTCCTCCTCCAGTCCCCTGGTACCTCCCCTGTTTTTAATGACATGTTGAAAAGGGCTGTCAGAGGTGCAACTAGCTCCTCTTTCAGTTCCCTCAGTATTCTGGGATGCACTCCATCTTGCCCGATTGCTTTGTTTACTTTTATCTTTGATAGATCTCTAAGAACTCTTTTTCTGTACATGGTTTTATATCCACTTCCCTTCCCTTTACACCCTTGCCCTTTACCCTTGGCCCATTTCCGTTCTCCTCCTCCATAAATACTGAACAGAAACAGTTGTTTAATAAATCTGATTTTTGGTGGGTCTCTTCCACACTGCACCCTCCTTCCTTTTTCAGTCTTACTATCCCTCCTCTGTCCTTCTTTTTTCACTTATGTATCTAAAAAATGTTTTATCTCCCTTTGTCACTGACTTGACAATCCTTCCTCTGTCTCTGCCTTTGCACTTCTAACTGCCTTCCCTGCCTCACTTTATTTATTTTGGAAAGCCTCCCTATCCCCCTCCTTGTGTGTCTTTTTGTACATTCTGTATGCCCTTTTTTGCTCTTACCTTTTCCTGCTACTTCCTTAGAGAAACATAGTGGTCTCCTCTTTCTCTTGCCCTTGCTCACCTGCCTTACACAGAGATTTGTAATTTGTTTGTAAATTCCCTCTTTTTTTGCCCACCTTTCCTCCACTACCCCCAGTTTTCCTATCCCCACCAGTGCTTCCCTCAGACATTCTTCCATTTTGTAAAAATCTGTTTTCCTGAAGTCCAGGAGCCTCGCCCTTGTGTGATTCTGACCTGTTCCTTACCTCAAACCACAGTGTATGGTGGTCACTGTTTCCCAAGTGGTTCCCCACTCTGATGTCAGCCACACTGTCCCCCTTTGACAGTACTAAGTCCAGTACTA
This sequence comes from Neoceratodus forsteri, assembly GCA_016271365.2. NCBI lineage: Eukaryota > Metazoa > Chordata > Ceratodontiformes > Ceratodontidae > Neoceratodus > Neoceratodus forsteri. The sequence continues at coordinate 403,127,575 of CM057455.1, forward strand.
AGTCCAGAAGTGTCTCCTCATGAGTGGATTATAACACTAATTGCCTGAGGAACTCCTCTTGCATGGAGTCCAGGATGTATCTCTTCCTGGTGTGGTCGCAGATTCTCATTACTGTATATACTTTACCTTAAATTCTATATATTCAATAACCACACCCAATGGTTATTCCAATAAACTCAGTTTATTGTCTGTACACACATGTGTGGGAGCCTCGGCTAAAGGCAAGAGCTCCTCGAACTAAGTTTTACACAGTATTTTATAGCACTTCTTATCTTGAAAACACACTAACATTTCAGTGTAAAGTAATCATAGTTTCTTAGCAATAACAGAAAAACAGTTTCATATGGATCAGGTGTTTTCCACTGGCTTATTTCATCACTGCTTAATACATACACCTGGGTCAAGCTGACCTAATAGAAACAATGAGTTTCACTCACTCCATGGTACCGTACAGCTTGGTTTCAATGTGACTTCATGTTCTTATCTCTGCTTCTTGCCCAACCTGCCCAAGCTTGCTATCCAGGCTGGTACCATCAGTTCTGTTCAGCTTTATCTAAACTGCTATTTTCACAACTTTAAGTAACTGGTTTCAGCCAGCATGAGCTATTGCCTTTTGCTTGCCTTGCAATTCTTACAAACTTATAATGACCCTAGCTTCTACTCAGACCTGGCTATATTCAATTACACTAGCAGCTTATATATTATAATCATAATATATATATATATATATTGTAACACACTTTACTTTATATGTAATCCACTCTATATGTATGCATAAAAGAAAGATTATATATATATAAAGAAATTCCTCCACTCCCCCTTTTGAGCTCTGCCTCAACTAAATTATGTAAGGTCATCTATGTGTGCGAAAGGAAATGGGGTTCTTCTGGGAAAAGATTCCTTTGATAATCAAGCAGGGGCATTTGGGCAGGGATGGAGTGCTCAAAGAACACAAGCGGAAAATACGCTTTCATAATAGTGACCACAAGCCAAATGGCCAGTAGAATAAGGAGAGCCACCGCAATCAATGTAACACAGTGGCTCCCCAATCACCAAAGATGCTAGAAAACCAGGACCAGGGGTCCCATCCTTTTCCACTGGTGCATGCTCGCTCAAAACTCGATCCTGCAACTGCTGACCCTTGCAGGACCTGATCTAGGGCCTCTGAATTATCAGGAATATATGTGCAACATTCTTCGCCAATGACAGCACACACCCCACCCTGGGCAGCTAGAAGGTAGTCCAGGGCTGCCCTATTTTGCAAGGCCATTAATCTGGTGGCTCGTATTTCAGCATTTACTAAAGGCAATTCTGTCTTTGTACTGTTTATAAGAATTTCAATTTCATAACTTAACTGATCTATGTAGTGCATTGCCTGTACTACCCCCACCAAGGAACACTCCAGCTCAAATTTTTCATACCAAGGTACCGAATAGATTCAGGTGGAACAGGTTTACCTGAGTTCCGTTTAACTCTGATAGTGTGGTTGTGGTTATTTGGGTTAATTATCACGGAAAGTCCGCTACCTGGGTGCAATGTAGCCAAGTAACAGCATCCAGCCCACTGTGAGGGCAGGAATGTATACGCCTTACTTCCACATACCCAGTATAAACCAGTTAAAGTCCCAAAGGGAACGACAACACCGTGGATTACCAAAAGTTGTAGATCAGTTATAGCAATAGTAATAGTACAATTGGATGAGCCCAATTCCTGAACCCCCACCGTACTGCTACAGAGACAAGTCACTGGCTGGGACCTCGGAACCCGGGGCCATATGTGCAAGAGCTCACCAGTTGTGTTGGGGTGCGCTGGCGTATACCACGTGAGGAAGGGCCTTCCTGCCAACACCGTCACATTACTAAGGACACGCTCTACCCAAGGGCCCAATTTTTTATAGGTACTGACTCTCGGCACGTACCAAGATACAGATGCCAAAGTGTGGTAGAGCAATGTAGTATCATTTTGAGGGAGGGGTTCTGGATATAGATGGAGCCCAACCTTTGCTGAAGCAGGGGGAGGGGCACACACATAACAATCAGACAAATTAATATTTTCTGCATGCAACTTCATTAAAGTCCACCAGGTATTTGCATAATGCAGGGGCTCAGCACTCTTGATGCTTCTTATTAAAGGAGTGCTTAAAGTCTGTTGCAAGAACCCCACCAATACAATGGTCGCATAAGAACAGTAAGTCCTCCAACATTAATCCCTTCGGTTTGTACAGTCTCGGACAGGTCTGCTCACTAGCCGGCAATGTGATGCGTGGATCCATGTCTCCCCTCTGCAACCTTCACTGCTGTTGCGTTGTCAACAGGACCTGAGTACGGCCACGCCATCTTGGGAGCTCCATCTTTTCTTGGAGGTCCTTCACCAGAACAAAATCACCAGGCTGAATCTGATGCAGGGGTGTCTCAGTAGGCACTGGCAAAGCTGCCTTAACCCTAGAATATAAAGACCTCAAGACACCATTAAGGGATAAACAATAAGTAAGCATTTCCTCATCTACTCCATGCAGGGTGATTCGACTTTGTGGGTAAGGGGCATTTGGCATTACATCGGCGTCCTAGTAAAATTTCATGTGGGGAGAGACCAAGACGTCCCACCCGCCCCCTCATAGCCATGAGGGCGAGAGGCAAAGCAGTCACCCAAGTCAGACTGGTCTCCGCCATGATTTTTGTAATTTTAAGTTTTAGAGTCTGATTTGCTCTCTCCACTGCCCCACCCGATTGGGGATGGTAAGCGCAGTGCATTCGGAGGTCCACCTGCAAGGCCTCACATAATGATTTTATCACTTCGTTTGCAAAATGAGATCCATTATCGCATGACAAGCGGCTGGGCAATCCCCAGCGAGGGATAATTTCTCGAATTAAGGCTTTTACCACAGCGCATGCATGCAGCCCTGCAGTCGGAAATGCTCTCACCCACTTTGAAAACATATCTACAATAACTAAGCAATATTTATAGCCTCACACTGCGTAAGCTCTATAAAGTCCATCATAACATGCTCAAATGGACCAGCAGGAATCGGGTGGGCAGAGGGTTAGATGCTGTCCTCTGCCCACATTGTACTGCATGCAAATCACACACTTATTACAAAACACTTCAGCATAGCTAGTAAATCCAACAACATACCAATACTTATTTGCAAATCTACCATGCCCGTCTTTGAAACATGATCGGCTCCATGAGCCAATTTTGCCAAATACGGAAATACCGATCCCGGTAAGCATGGTCTCCCATCCCCAGACACCCATACTTTTAAATCCGAATCAAATACACACTGCTGTTTCCAATGGCGCTTTTCTGCCTCTGTACTGTTATGCTGGAGCGCCACTAAGTCCTGTGGAGAAAACAAGTTACAAGTTTCACTATTTACAACAGTTAACTGGTAGACCGAAGCACCCATTGACTGAGCCGCCGCCTTTGCTGCGGCATCTGCTACAGCGTTACCTGCGGAGACAAAATCTTTGTTAGACGTGTGTGCTGCACATTTTACAATTGCCAAAGCTCTAGGTAATTGGATAGCAAACAGTAACTCTTTTACCAATTTCGCATGCGCAATAGGCTTACCCGTAGCCGTAAGGAAACCTCTATGCTTCCATAATGTCCCAAAGTCATGTGCCACACCAAAGGCATACCGACTGTCTGTATACACATTTACTGTTCTGTCCTGTGCAAGCGCGCAAGCCCTCGTCAGGAGCTACCAACTCTGCAGCTAGGCAGAGAAACTGGATGGCAATGAACTGCTCTCTATTACCTCAGACACAGTACATACTGCATAACCAACTTTAGTCACCCCTTAGGTCTTTAAAAGCTGAGCCATCCACAAAATATTCAACTTCTGCATTTGTCAGGGCTACATCTGTTATATCCGGTCTAGGTTTACTGTCACAGTCAATTACCTGTCCACAGTCATGTTGTTCACCATCGTCGGGAGGGCAACAAGGTTGCGGATTCAAGGTGGTGCACCGCTGAGTAATGTTTGACATTGTAAGCAATACATTCTGGTACTCCAAAACTCGCCGGGGTCAGATGAGCTGTGCGAGCTTGTAACAATATAGCTTGCACTGCGTGGGGTACATGCACAGTAAGGGGCAAAATCCCACAGATCCACACAAGACAATACTGCCTCCGTGGCGCGCCACGCGACTGCAGGCAGGAGACCATACCTGCTACTACGAATCCAACCGTTTTGAATAATAAGCAATTGGCCTCTGGCTTCCCCATGATCTTGTGTCAAAACTGCCGACATGTAACCCCCTTGACCATTTACAAACAGGTTAAAAGCTTTCTCATAATTTGGGAGTCCTAAACATGGAGTGCTGGCCAGTACTTCCTTTACTTTGGCGAATGTCGTTTCTAACCCCGGAGACCACTGCACCTCATCTGTCATTTTCATTTTTGTGCCGTAGATTGCGTCGTGTAATGGCTGGATGATGTACGCATAGTCCATTATCCAGGCACGACAGTAACCTGCCATTCCTAGGAATGACATCATTTGCTGCTTGGTTACAGGCGGGGCCATTCAGTGATTGCTTGAATGCATTTGGGATCTAACTGCCTTCCCTCTGCAGAGAGTATGTGACCTAAGTAATGTACCTTGGTAGCACACAGTTGCAGCTTACCCTTTGAGACTTTATGTCCATTTGGGCTAGAAAAATCAACAGAGCTCTAGTGTCCTCTTCACTCGCCTCCCTGGAAGGGCTGGCAAGGTAAATCATCTACGTGCTGAATTAGGGTGCTGCCCTGTGGGGCAACAAAACCCTGCAAGTTCTCACGCATCTGAGCAGAAAACACAGCAGGTGACTCCGCGCAACCTTGTGGCATACGAGTCCAAGTCCATTTCAGCCCTTATCGTAAATGCAAACCATTCTCGGCTAGCCGGATCCACTGGTATGCTAAAAAACGCGTTTGCTAAGTCTATGACCGAAAAATGCGTGGCAGTATGGGGGATTTCTGACAGAATAGTAGCTGGATTTGGTACCACAGGAGTTCTTACATGTACTGCCTCATTTACTGCCCTCAAATCTTGCACAAAGCGATAATCCCCACTTCCCTTTCTTACTGGCAATATTGGTGTATTAACTACAGCATCTGGACATGGTACAATGACCCCCTTTTGTACTAATGCAGCATGCACCGGTGCAATCCCTTCCTCTACTTCCCTCCCCAACCGGTACTGGTGTCGACTCGGTCTGTATGAGCTTTTGGGCGTCACAACTAGTGGCTGTGCTCCTTTCATTAGTCCCACATCATACTTAGATGTAGCCCACAGAACTTCTGGTATTTGACTAATCCACCCAGGCTCAGGGTCTTGCTTTTTTTTTTTCTCCCACCATCTTTCACATTCACCTGCCTTTCTGATACACATACTTGCACCCACTTTCTTAAACTAATTCTTTTACACTGCCCTCTGCTGATCTCTGCCCTCCTTCCACATCCACCCAATCTTTTAGCTGCACCATGCTTGCCATCCAGGGCCCAAATCTTTCCACTGCAGCTGCGGTTTCTTTGCCAAAGAAATATGTGGATATGAATCAGGAACTTTAAACACCTTTTGTTGCTCCTCAGTGAGTAATACTGAGACCCCACCCTATCTCTACCCACATACAGATTATGCACCCACATCCATTGTTCAATTTGTTGCGCCCCAGTCCCACATTCGTATTCATAATCCCTAACCCCCACAGCATAGTGTGCGTACAATGCAGATTAACCTAAACTGCATATTGCCCTTTGTTACTTTTCAGCCATTTCTCTAACCAGTACTGCTCATCTGAATTTACAATTTCCCAACTGTACAGCCAATCCCCTTCCCCTTCATTACAAACATAGATTCCTACTGCTGGTGCTTCAACAATTATTCCCCTAGGAGTACACTTAATTTGGGCACTTACCTTTGCCAGGAGATCCCGTCCCATCAAATTTACCGGGCAGGTAGAACTGCTCAAAAAGGAATGCTTTAACAAAGTATTTCCACACTTTACCGGTAAGGGCAACGTCATCTGCTCCTTCTGAGGTACTCCTGAAGCTCCAATTGTTGTCACCAATTTTCCCAACAAAGGGGGCAATAGTTCTTGTTGTTGTATGACCGAAACAGACGCTCCAGTGTCTATAAGAAAAGTCAATAAAGTATCCATCACCATCAATTCCATCAAGGGACTCCCTGCCGGAGTGGCAGAGACTCGAACCATCAACGGGTGCTCCTGTAACCATCAGCTGCTGTTACCCATGTTTCCTGCGTCGGACCAGTACTGTGAGTTTTGCTGGTTGGATGTATACTGGCCCCCTTGGTTCCATTGGGTCGGCCCCATTGGCTCTGACCATTGTTGTGTCTGTAGTGGTGGTGGTGGAGGTAGGGGGTACTCGTTCTCCTGGTTTTGACGTTGCTGCTGCCATTGCAACCGCTGGACTCTGGGGCATTCTCGAGCAATGTGTCCCTTCCCCTGGCATGCAAAGCAAATAATGTCTTTACCTTCCCGCCCCATTCCCCTACCTCCTTGCCTTGTGTTAGGTCCTCCTTGCATCTGTTGGGGCTGATAGTATCCTCCCCACATCTGTTGGGGCTGATAGTGCCCTAGTCCAGCATTTTGGGCATAGTTAGTCCTCGGGGGGTCCTCTGTCTTTGCCTCGACCTCGGCTACCCCCTCCCGTATTGCCTTGTCCTCCATCTCTTGAATAGTACATCAGTTGCGCTTGTTCTAACTTTTTCTTTCCTTCTTTTTCCACCCCCTTTGCCTGTCTCTCAACATGCTCCGCATACCTAAAGACCTCCTTCAACGATTGTGTTTCCCAGCCAACGCAAACTGTCTTTACTCCCGTCTGAATAGTCTCTGATAACCCAGCACAAAATGCCATGGCTAGCTGGCTGTCGTAAGCTGGGTTGTCTGGCTTGATACCAGCGTAGTGCCGGAAAACCTCCTCCAGCCTCTCCCGGTAGTCTCTTACAGTTTCGCCCTCTGTCTGCCTGGCATTTCGTATTCGGTCCCAATCCACCTTTGCAACATATATTTTTCGTAATTCTCCCCAGATCGTGCCCAAAGCGGCTTCAAGGTGATCTCTGTCAGTATTAGCATTCCATGACGCCTTAACTTCCCCCCAACGTCCCTTCAAAGTGCGTCTTAGGGACTCCTCTGCTTCCTTGGGGCGAGAGTTCATATGTTTTAATTAGGTTTCCCAGCTCTGTTATGTACTCCTCTATATTCTCATGGGGTTTCGGTATTTCCTTTAAAGCATCCTTGAGCTCATCGGGATGCCAGGGTCGTTCTACTTCAATGAACTGTGGCCCGTCTGCCCCGGGATTTGGGTTGGGATATCGAACCAAAGGGAACTGCTCTGCCGAATGCACAGTCCCGTCCATAGCGGACCGGGCGAGCATTCCTTTTGTCCTTCTGTGACGCCGAACGCGTCCGCATTTTTCCCTTTCCCCCCTCAGCTCCCTTGGTATGGGCCGGCATTTCTCCACCCCTCCTCATCCTCACTTTCTCCCTCCACATGTAACTCCGAGGAGGTGGGCTCCTGCTCCGTTCTCGTCCCCCCGTCCATTACAGACCGTGGAAGGGTGGGGTATAGCCGGGGTACCGCTCCTGATTCTGAGCTGTCGGGTTGCACTAGCACCTGCTGATCTGCTGCCTGTGCACCTCCAGGTATCGGTGGAGCTGTCGGCGGTGGCCGACACGGTGGAGGGGTATCGTGATGTCTATATTGCCTCCTTGACGTACCTACCTCTTTTTCCCTTTCCTTTAACATTAATCCTCTCAATTGACTCTCAAATCTGCGCTCCTTCTCTTCCCACATTCTAAACACATGCCATTTCACCGTCTCTCCCTTTTGTGGGTTGTTCCCACTCACTAAGCCTAATCTGAGTCTCCTGAGGACATCCATACTGAGTGTCCCTGCCTGGGGAAGACGCCCTTGGTCCATCTATTCCAATCCCTATTTGACAGACCGAGTCCCCACCATACTTATCCAGCATACATTTCGCTGGTCCGGTTTCCACCCGCCTCCTGCTTTGCCCCCTGATTTCCCATATTAGTCCCTTATAGGCGCCTTAACCAAACTCAGAGTGCTCAACACCCTATACTTCACGGGCGCCCTGACGCCGAGTGCCCCTAGCACCTCACCTTTACGGGCGTCCCTGACGCCAAGTGCCCTTAGCACTTTTTACTTTACAGGCGCCCTGATGCCGAAAGTGCCCCTAGCACTCGAGTGCCCCTTAGCACTCTTACTTCTTACGGGCGTCCCTTGACGCCGAGTGCCCCTTGGCACTTTTACCTTTTATGGGCGTCCCTTGACGCCGAGTGCCCCTTGGCACTCTTGGTGCCACCCTTGCACCTAGAAACAGTAACTGATGACTGTCACCGCTCCCAAGGCATCACACGTATGGTGGGACTTAAACCTCCGGGGCCACCTTCCCCTGAGGCTGGAACTTGTCAGTCCGATCACAGTGTGACACGGAGAAGTGAAGCCATCCTGCCGACTACGCCAAAAAACTGTGGTCGCAGATTCTCATTACTGTATATACTTTACCTTAAATTCTATATATTCAATAACCACACCAATGGTTATTCCAATAAACTCAGTTTATTGTCTGTACACACATATGTGGGAGCCTCGGCTAAAGGCAGAGCTCCTCGAACTAAGTTTACACAGTATTTTATAGCACTTCTTATCTTGAAAACACACTAACATTTCAGTGTAAAGTAATCATAGTTTCTTAGCAATAACAGAAAAACAGTTTCATATGGATCAGGTGTTTTTCCCACTGGCTTATTTCATCACTGCTTAATACATACACCTGGGTCAAGCTGACCTAATAGAAACAATGAGTTTCACTCACTCCATGGTACCAACAGCTTGGTTTCAATGTGACTTCATGTTCTTATCTCTGCTTTGCCCAACCCTGCCCAAGCTTGCTATCCAGGCTGGTACCATCAGTTCTGTTCAGCTTTATCTAAACTGCTATTTTCACAACTTTAAGTAACTGGTTTCAGCCAGCATGAGCTATTGCCTTTTGCTTGCCTTGCAATTCTTACAAACTTATAATGACCCTTAGCTTCTACTCAGACCTGGCTATATTCAATTACACTAGCAGCTTATATATTATAATCATAATATATATATATATATATATTGTAACACACTTTACTTTATATGTAATCCACTCTATATGTATGCATAAAAGAAAGATTATATATATATAAAAGAAATTCCTCCACACTGGTTATAGCTCCAGCAGGGAGACTCCAATCCACATCTGGTTGAAGTCTCCCACTATCAGTACCTCCCACTTGTGAGCCATCTTCCCGATTGTTTCCATCATTTCCTTATCAGCCTCTTCCCCTTATGTTGGGGGACTGTGGATCACTCCTGTTCCAATAGTGGGCCCTTTCTCTCTTGCCATAGTGACCCACAGTATCTCCTCACCTCCCTGCTCCTCCTGTATTTCTGTGGCTTTTATGTTATCCCTTACATATAGAGCCACTCCTCCGCCATTTCTACCTACTCTGTCACTTCTGAACAGCATATATCCTGAAATGGCTGCTTCCCAGTCCTGGTTTGCATTGCACCAGGTGAGAACAGATGAACTGAGTACAGATATACCAAAATAGGCAGCATAAGATTATGGAACTACAGGTAGTTGGATAACAGCTAAGGAGTAAGAGATAGTGCACATTAGGAAGATGCAGCTACTGGTAGACTGGAAAGTAGGAGATACACTATCTAGGATAGGGTAATAAGTATATTGCAGGAAAGGAAAGGAAGAGGAAGGGAGTAAACATGCATAGGAATGAGGCAGGAGGGTACAGGGAAAGTTCAACAGATAAAAAGGTTAAGAAAGGAAAGATCATGGGAATGGTACTGTGTAACTGGTGTGGAGCAGCAGACTTTTGGGACACATTCTGGAGACTAAGATGCTGCTCCATTTGTACTCACCTTTCTGGGTTGAAGGCAGAGGTGGCTGGACTCTGGGCTGAACTGGACAGGGTGCAGAGTACCTTTTGCCCAACCCAGGGGCCACCAAGTCTGCCACTGCTCCCCCAGAGGATATCTAGGTAGAATAGTTGAACCTTGATTGGCTCCAGGAGGGTGTAAGTGGAGGGAAGGTTACACACTCCTCAGCCTGTACCCCTGTAAAATTCCTTTGGCATGCTGGTGGTACAGTGTAGGGCAGCCAGGAGGAGGCACGCACAGCAGTGAGAAGGGAGGATGTGGGAGTCCTCAGAAGGAGATGCCCAAGAAGAGAGAAAGAGGCCCCTAATGAAAAAGGAAGCAGCTGTAGGAGGGTAACTCTATCTTTAGTGTCTCCCTGGTGCATTGGCTTGGAGGGATGGGGAGTGGATCCAGACGAACACTAGGGTGGCTGGACATGGGAGTGAGCTAGATGTCATTGCCACCTGGGGACAAATGACCTGGCAGGGACAGAGTAGGGGTAGTGCAGGATAAAATCAGTGAGTTGGGGTGGCACCTTAAGCAGTTATCATGCACAGTGGAATTTGCCAAGGTGTTACCTGTGTACAGTCAGGAAGAGGAACTGGCATTCCACACTAGGGTTTTTAACAGTTGGTTGAGGGCACAGTGCATGGAGGAGGGCTTCGACTACATTGGGGACTGGGGGCCAGCCTGGGAGGATATGGGCCTCTATAAGGGAGACAGCCTGCATCCTTCCAGGAGAAGGAACCACAGTCCTTAACGGGAGGTCTAAATGTTACTTGTATGACAATTTATACTAGCCGAGAGGGGGTGAAGGCTCTCATAGCAAGGGAGTTACAAATTGCTCCCCCATGATGAAACAACAAGGAAGAAGAGCCAGAGGGAGGAAGCTCCCCCAGGGCAGGGGTGCAAGAAGAAAGGGGTGAGGACAAGGCAGAGAATAAGGGTGGGGGGTATACATTAAGAAAGTGAGAAGAGAGCAATAAATGAGACAGGGAATAGAGAGGTTAATAAGGTGAAAGGATGTCAGAGAAGCTTCAAGGAGAAGCACAGGCAGGAGGAAGGAGCAGGGAGCCCAACAAACAGAGGAGAAAAAGAAATAAGTGCAGAGGGAACATCGGGATCCTCCCTGGGCACAAAAGAAACTCAAATGAGGAAGCAGACAGTTCCCATATACTATAGGCTATATACCAAGTCAAAGAATTTACAGAACAGATGACCACTCACAAGTGGTTCAAGGTTTAAAAATATTTTCTTTTTATTGTGTGCACCACACAAAGCACCCTAACCCACCAGTGTTTTGGGGTGTCCATGTACCTCTTCTTCAGGGTGGAGAGCATTGCTATATTCAGATCAAACAATAATATGTATAACTGTTCACAAAGTGTATTTTACAGGCATAAAATACACCCCCCAAAATTTTGCTCTTAAACTGGGGGAAGGGGGGAATTATTTTGAAAGAAAGCATACCTAATTGTCAAACTCAATATACACATCTGTATATGAATCAAAAAGCTTTTAAGAGATAGATACATTTCTGTGTTTCAATTCTCAAACATGCTTAGAAGCTATAATTATTTATTTATTGAAGAGTTTCACCAAGAAGGGCACATTGAACAACAAGTTGCTTGTGTCACGGTACGTCCTGGGGGGTGGGGGTGTTGGAAGGCATACAATAAAATGTAATCAACTCAACAGTATACACTGCCAATGTATGGGAATTGGAAGATATACAAATAAGTCATAGGCAAACAACAAAACAGTATATAGTGCCAATTATGCATAGGGTACATTACCAAGTAGAGAAAAATTAACACACAGTAACAGGCATCAAGAAATTACAGTTGATATGTATATTCCCTTACATCATAGTGAACAGAAGGTCCACAAGTGCAGTAATAGGATACCTATTACAGCCCATTTAGATGCAATACGGTCTGCTCAGTTGCAGTTGCAGTGCACAGTAGGGCTGTGCGAATATCTTTTTTTGAATATTCAGCCAAATATTCGGTATTCAGAGCCCATGCATCTGAATATTCATCATTCGGGCACTTTTTGTAATTTATTTAACAAAAGCTAAGGGCTCCCCCACTCTCCTCCCTATCCCAGATCCAGCAAGATAAGAAAGAACCCCGCTTCCCTCCACCCTCAGATAGCACCCAAACCTCCTCCTCCCCCCAACCACTTCACGCAAGTCATAATTAAAAAAAAAAAAAAACATTAGGAAAATTCAGTGGGCAACCAGCACAACCTCACCAGCCTCCATGGCTGGCTGCCAAGTTTCAATTCTGTGGCACTCTCCACACACAAACACACCCATCCCAACCCCGATAGCTGGTAACAGCAGGCCCCCTGCACCTAAAGATAAGTTAAAAAAAGGTAGCTGGTGCATCCCACCCTCGTCCTCAGCCGACTGCCTTCTTGTGATTGAAATAAATCGATTGCTTGCGCTTATATACTAGAACAGCTGATCACATGATGATCAGCTTGTTCTACTATATAAGCACAAGCAAGCGACTGATTTCATTCACAAGAAGGCAGCCAGCCGAGGAGGAGGCCGGGCTGCGCCAACTGCCATTATTTAAAACTTATCTTTAGGTGCAGGGTGACTGCTGCTACTGGCTACCAGGGTGGGGATGAGTGTGTGTGTGGGGGCCACAGTATTGAAACAGTGGCTGGGCCATGGAGGAGGGTGGGGTTATGCCGATTCGCCCATTGAAATTTCTCCGTTTCTTTTTTTTAATTATGACTTGTGTGGTTGAGGGAGGAAGGAGTTTGGTGCTATCTGAGGGTAGGGGAAGGGGGTTCGTTCTTATCTTGCCAGATCTGGGCTATGGAGGAGGTTGGGGAGGTCTTTTAGCTTTTTAGAAGTGCTTCCTAAATACCGGATGAATAGTGCACTATTCATTATTTGGAATCCGAATAACGAATAGCTCATTATTCGTGGTATTCGGGAAATTATATTTGTTATTCGCTCAGCCCTGGTTCACAGATAGGTAATTGTGAAAGGCTGCGGAGATAGAGGAAGGGGAAGAAGAAAAGTGAATCTGGGGGGAGGGAATTCCACAGTTTAGGGATGTGATATGAGAAGGCTGCCTAGTGTACAGTAGCCGTATGGCATGGGACACCTAAAGTATGAGAAACTGAGGACCTAAGTGAATAGGTGGATAGTGGGGGGATTGTTAGGAAAGAGCTGAGATAAGCAGGGAGGGAGAAAACCATAATTTGGAGACGAATTTAGCACAGTGGAGGAGATGTCTGTTATCAAGAGATGGTAAAGCCAAAGTGTGGTAAAGTTGACAGTGATGAGTGAGGGTAGGAGCGTCGAGTGAGAAGTGGCAGAAGGAGTTCAAGAGGGTGTCCAATCTGTCTAGGGAGGTCTTCGGTGTGGCACTGTGATGGGACAAAGACTCACTTCATTTCATTCCTTTGAGATGATTTGCATGTGTGCCACATTAAGAAAATATATAACGATTTATTTTTACACATTTACTTCTTAAATCACAAACACCTCATTAGCAGTTTCATAGTAGCAGTTCTATAGTACCTTAAAGTAAAAAGTGTTTCTTCTCTTATTTTGTTTTAGTTTGCTATCTGAACACAAAATGAAGATATTGAGTCTCCCAAAACAGTTATGCAAAAAATAAAATTTCTTCCATAATTCATAGGAAGTAGGGGGCTCAAACAGGAAAAGTGCACTATAACCCAGAAGCTGATAGCAAATTCTCAGTCAAATAAATGAATAGGGGTCAGCACTGAAAAATATAATCTTTTTTATTTAAACATCAAAAAGATTAAACACATATAAAAAAGGCAAGAATTTCACCCTATTTTAAGCAGCAGTATAAGCATGTGTACAAGTGTAGTTGTCCAAAAATAAATGGAGGAACAAGTCCATAGAGCACAGGTGAATGAATAGTAAACAGAGCGAGCATGTAAGCAAAAAACGGCGTCTCGGCAAAAGACGGGATATACCACCACAAACCCCATATAGAGAAGCAGGAACTGCAAAATGCATATAATACCTGCTCAAGGATGGTAAAAGTGCCAAAATGAAATACAGCATAAAGCCAGAAAGCCAAAAACTTGTGCCGCCACTCTAACCAGCTCGAACAACGGACAACATTCTCTTCCGGATACACTTATGTGGTGACCAATAGGCGGTCTTCTTCAGAGCGTACCAAACCATGCAGTGTGGATCCTTTTAAATGCAAGGAACCAATTGGGATTTAAAGTGACCTAGTGCTATAGTAAAACCATCACCATTACAATAAAAAAGTGAAGTTAAAACAAAGTAATAGAATTGAGCTAAAGAAAGAAGAACCACAATTATAAACATGACATAAAACACAAAACAACCAACATATATTACAATGTATACAACCAATAATTAATTACAGAGTATCGTCAATAAATACAAAAATATACAAAATGTTCACATCATCGTTTATAAAATACCACAAGGTTATCATGAACAACGTGCACACCTTAGAACCCATACAGTGACATGGTAATCAGAAAAAATTAACTACACACTAAATCGGGACATACTTTTATATATATATATATCACCGAATGGGGATCAGAGCCGGCAAGTCATGTGGCCCAAAGTGACCAGAGCATGTACAAGTCGTAGTCACAGATGTATTCATTACAGTGCAACCCCGATTATCCGAATGCCTCGGGAGACATGAAATTTTTTCTGATAATTGGGATTTCGGTTAAACGGAAGAAAGACTTTTTTTTTAAATTCGAGCATGCTGTTTTGAGTACTATTTATACAGTAGTGAACATCATACTGGCAAGGTTTGATTGTGTATAAGTTAAATGTTAATACAGTGCAAGTACATAAGTACAATTTTAAAAGCAGTAAATACTGTAGCAATAAATAACATGCTGAACAGTGCTGTAATGAAAGTGCATAGCAGTCGCGCGGTACAGAAAATAAACAGCGAATGTCAGATAAAATGTCAGTTACAATGACTGTGCACTCAGTAAGTTGTCAGTCTATATCACCGTTAAAACTTGTGTTATGGCACTCTGCTTCTTTGCCTTGTTTAACTTTTCTACTGCTTGTAATTTAAGTTTTTGAAGTAGCAGAGTGTGTAGGTAGTCAGAGTTATCTTGGTTTTCAAGCAAAAAAAGACATTTTGTAAATGCATCAACAGCTTCTGATGCGGTTAGTATCTGAACAGCTGAGATTCCCTGTTCCCTGGTGTCTTCCTCCTCTTCCACTGTGGCACCCATGACATCTGGGTTGTTCTAGGCAATTGCAACAATATCTTCGTCGCTCAGTTCTCTGTAGCTGTCATCTTCAGCATCACATTTCAGCCACTCATGCATTGCTTCTACTGTACAAAAAAAAAAGCCGCATTACAGTACTGTATCTGAAACATCAATTACGGAGGACGGGGAACATAACTTAATTTTGGATAATCAGGAGATTCGGATAATACGGTTTCAGATAATTGTGGTTACATATTTACAGGAAAAGCACCGTTAAGAAGGCAGAGCCGGCAAGTCATGCCCTCACAGTAATCAGAGCAAGAACAAGTCATGATCATTGAATGATGCATACTAAATTTAAATTACAGACTAAATAATTACACAAATTATAAATAACTGTACAGGGGAATGTCTTCATTTATATCATTTGGTCTCATAGTATCCATTTCAAAGATCCAAAATGCTTCTCTCTGTAAAAGTTTAGTCCCAAAATCCCCACCTCTCAATCCAATTTCTACTTTTTCAAGTCCCACAAATCTTAAAGTTGCAGGAGAGCTGTGTCTAGCCTCCAAATAGTGATGTGCCATTGCATTTTCAACATAGTTATTTCTGATTGCCCCTTTACGTTCACCAATATGTAACTTCAAAGGCCTCCTGGTTTGTTCTGTGTATGACATGCCACGTGGGCATGTCAACATATAAATTACACCTTGGGAACTATAATTGATAAATGATTGAATATCATATTTTCTCCCAGACCTTGGGTGACTAATGGATTTCACATCAGATATTTTGAAAAATGTCAGTATAATAGAAACCAATGTATTAGTAACTATTGATGTGAAGAGTTTATATTAAAATATCTCCCATGAGGGAGGCCTAGCAGCAATTCAGAGAAATTTAGACCAAAGAAGTAAAACCAAACCCAGTACACAATATATTATAGAGCTGGGAAGGTTTGTATTAGAGCAAAACTGTTTCTGGTTTAATGGTCATTTTTATATTCAGAAAAAAGGAACTGCTATGGGTACAACCTTCGCACCTAGTCTAGCTAACTTCTACATGGGAAAATGGGAGGATAGAAATATCTATGATAGAGAACAGAATATTTCTTTTCAAACACATCAAGTTATGGAAACATTACATCGATGATTGCATTATGATTTGGAGTGGAAGTGAGGAAGAACTGAGACATTTTATTGACTATATAAATCACACCAGTGTACATTTACACTTTACCTATGAATACTGTATTCACAGCATTGCCTTCCTGGATGTTTTAATTGAAAAAAGAGGAACAGGCATGTCTACAAGTCTAAAGAAAGCCTCTCTCTAGGAACACATTACTTCCTAATGATAATTGCCATCCTAGGTATGTGGTAGCCAATATTCTGAAGGGACAATATGTAAGAGCTAAGCATACATACTCATCAGAAGAAACATTTAGAGAGGCTAGAAGTAACCGCACTAGTAGTTTTTTTATCCATGGGCTATGGGCCTGAAGTACTCTTAGATGCCATTCATAAAGTTGACAGTATGGATGGAGACTCTTTGTTAGAACTGAGACATAGGAAGAAAGAAAATAATAAATTGATGTTTGTCGCTGAATTCAACCATTTGGCACCTAACGTTGGGAAGATCATTAAAAAACATTGGCCTGTTATTGGATCAGATTTAAGGTTGAGAGAGACTGGACAAACATTACCAATGATTATGTATACTAGGGGAATGAATATTAAAGATATGTTAGTGAGATCTTTAGTTCCTGTTCAAAATGCGACACAGTATACATAGCTCCCCTCTCCACCAAAAGGACATTTTAGATGTGGCCACTAAATCCACTGTTCTAATACATCTGATGTGAAATCCTTTAGTCACCCAAGGTCTGGGAGAAAATATAATGTTCAATCATTTACCAATTGTAGTTCCCAAGGTGTAATTTATATGTTGACATGCCCATGTGGCATGTCATACATAGGACAAACCAGGAGACCTTTGAAGTTAAGTATTGGTGAACATAAAGGGGCAATCAGAAATAACATAAAGGGGCAATCAGAAATAACAATGTTGAATATGCGATGGTGCATCACTATTTGGAGACCAGACATGGCTCTCATGCAACTTTAAGATTTGTGGGACTTGAAGAAGTAGAAATTGGATTGAGAGGTGGAGATTTTGGGACTAAACTTTTACAGAGAGAAGCATTTTGGATCTTTGACATGGATACTATGAGACCCAATGGTCTAAATGAAGACATTCCCCTGTACAGGTATTTGTAATTTGTGTAATTAATTAGTCTGTAATCTAAATTTAGTATGCATCATTCAGTGATCATGACTTGTTCTTGCTCTGATTACTGTCAGGGCAAGACTTGCCGGCTTTGCCTTCTTATTGGTGCTTTTCCTGTAATGAATACATCTGTGACTATGACTTGTATGTGCTCTGGTCACTTTGGGGCACATGACTTGCTGGCTCTGGTCCCCATTTGGTGATATATATAGAATTATATCCCGATTTAGTGTATAGTTAATTTTTCTGATTACCATGTCACTGTATGGGTTCTAAGGAATGCACGTTGTTCATGATAACCATGTGGTATTTTATAAATGATGATGTAAGCATTTTGTATATTTTTGTATTTATTGATGATACTCTGTAGTTAATTATTGGTTGCATACATTGTAATATATGTTGGTTGTTTTGTATTTTATGTCATGTTTATTATTGTGGTTCTCCTTTCTTTAGCTCAATTCTATTACTTGTTTTAACCCCACTATTTTATGGTAATGGTGATGGTTTTACTATAGCACTAGGTCACTTTAAATCCCAATTGGTTCCTTGCATTTAAAAGGATCCACACTGCATGGTTTGATACGCTCTGAAGAAGACCGCCTATTGGTTGCTATGTAAGCGTAAGCGTATCTGGAAGAGAATGTTGTCCATTGGTCGAGTTGGTTATAGTGGCAGCACAAGTGCTTCATGTTCTGGCTTTATGCTTTATTTCATTTTGGCACTTTTACCACCCTTGGGCAGGTATTATATGCATTTTGCAGTTCCTACTTCTCTATATGGGGTTTGTGGGGGTATATCCCATGTTTGCCGAGATACCGTTTTTTGCCTACACACTCGCTCTGTTTACTGTTCATTCGCCTTTGCTCTATGGACCTGTTCCTCCATTTATTTTTGAACAACTACACGTGTACACATGCTTATACTGCTGCTTAAAATTGGGTGAGACCTATGCCTTTTTTATAGGTGTGTAATCTGTCTGATGTTTAAATAAAAAATGTTATATTTTTCAGTGCTGACCCCTACTCGTTTATCTCCCAAAACAGTCCCTATTCACTATTCAGGATTTTTCTAGAGTTTTTCTGATTTCATCTTACAAAAACCTAGGAGTAGTTGAAACTCCCTATATAAGGTAGGGTAATAAAGGGAATTTAAAGGGGTAAAATAACAAAGAAAGTGGGTAGCATAGGATGAGGGGAGTGGTGTACTGCAGTGGATGTGGGACAGCCATCTTCAGGGAGACTTTCTGGAGGGTGGGTTAATGCCCTATCTGCATGCCCCACTCTGGGCTGAGGGAGGAGATTGCCAGACTCAAGGCCAAGTTGGCTTGTGTTCAGAGGACCTTCTCCCAAACCTAGGAACCACCTAATCCACCGCTGCTGCCTCAGAGGTTGCCCAGAAGGAGGAGAATCTGGAGAA
This sequence comes from Neoceratodus forsteri, assembly GCA_016271365.2. NCBI lineage: Eukaryota > Metazoa > Chordata > Ceratodontiformes > Ceratodontidae > Neoceratodus > Neoceratodus forsteri. The sequence goes on from CM057455.1 coordinate 403,146,442, forward strand.
CAGTTGGCTCGGGGAGGGTTAGGGTGGTAGAACGTAGGCACATCCTATACCCTGTTCCACTGCAAAACTCCTACACCACATGGCAGAACAGGAACATCCCAGAGAGGAACCCAAAGTAGTGGCCAGGGTGGATGTCAAAGTCTTCCATAGTAGAGACCCAAAGGGGGTGGCAGAGGGCCCCAAAGAAGGAGGAAGTGAATCCTGGTGGGGGACTACATAGTGAGGGGGATAGAATTGGGGACAGGTAAGGATGAGGAGACTGAAGTTCGATGCCTTCCTAGTGCTAATGGCTTGCAGGGGTGGAAACAAGATCCAAAAGATCACTGAGGCAGCAGGAAGAGAGGGAGAGCTAGAAGTTATTGTCCATATGGGGACTAATCACCTGGCTAGGGATGAGCCAGCAACAGTTCAGGAGGTGTTCATGGAATTGGGGAGTGATCTTAGGTAGGTGGCATGATCTGTGACCTTCTCGGAAGTGCTACTTGTCTATGACAGGTGGTAGGGCAGGATTCTCTGCACCAGGTACTTCAACGCATGGTTTATTTATTTAAAAAGTTTTACCAGGAAAAACATACTGAACTAACAAGATCTTGTTTCCAGATGCATCCTGGGAGGAAGGGAAAGGGGAGAAAACTTGATAATACATACAGTCGAAAACAAAGTTACAACTGTAAACAGCAACAATGTGCAGTAAAATGTGTGCCTGGATTTAACCCATGCAAATGAATAAATAGATAATCAAACAGTGTGAGAATTCATAAACCATGCACCACTGCATTGGAAATTATAGCTGCAGGCCAAATGTGTGCCAGCACCAACTAGTAGTAGAATAATACATGTTACAATGGTGGGGGAGGGATAAAGCATGCTTGATTGGGAACATAGAAACAGAGTTATGGTCAAGGACTAAGAAAGGTAGGTTTGGTGTGGGAAGGGAGAGATGGATGATTGGAAGGATTAGGAGTAAGGAATGGGTTATGGAGGAGGTGGAGGAGGAAAGGAGAGGAGAAGTGGTGGAGTATGGAAAGGTGGGCATAGAGGAGAAGGGTAGGGTGAGATGGTAGAGGGAATGGGATAGGGTTGTGAGAGGAGGGGGAGGAGGAACAGGGAAAAGGGGGATGGTGTAGAGAAAGGAAGCAGGGTAAGAGATGGGAGGATGAGACAGGTTGGATATAGGGGAGAAATTAGGTGAGGTTACAGGTTTCACCCTGTCCTACTCGACTCTCCACCAACTCGGTTTCTCTGCTGGTCGCCTTGCCTGGTTTTCCAGCTACCTCTCTGCTAGATCCCAGTATGTAGAAATCAATGTCTCCCTCTCCAACATTCGAAGCGTTAGCTCTGGGGTCCCACAGGGCTCAATCCTGGGTCCCATTCCCTTCAGTCTCTACCTCAACAGTCTCCCCAGCTCCTGCAATAGCAAGATGCTTCTCTATGCAGATGATGCAGTTCTCTTTGCCTCACACCCAGATACCTCCACTGTCCAATCATCCCTTCAACTCACCTACAACCAAATAGAAAGGTGGTTTCTTGATCACAGACTAGTCATAAACCTTAAGAAAACCAAATCAATGCTCTTCTTTCACCACCAAAATAAAGCTAGAAGTGCCCCCCTCCTGATTACCCCAACTCTCAGCTCCCATTAGAGCAAGTGCCCACATACAAATACCTAGGCATCACTTTTTATACTGCCCTCACCTTCCACACCCACATCAATGCTCTTTTCTCAGCCATAAACTCTCAGATTGGCCTACTTTACCACCATAGGGATTGCCTGCCCCTCGCTGCCCTCCGACTGGCCATCACCTCCTCTGTCCTGTCCCTAGTGGACTACGGCTTGCCCATCTATGCTGCAGCTGATAACACCTCCCTCTCTAAAATCCAGCCCTCCATCAATAAGGCCTGTAGGCTCCTGACCGAAGCCTCCAGCCGCACCCACACCTGCCTGCTCTATTCCTCCACCAACCTGCTCAACTTCAAGGAACATCTGCAGTATCAAACCTGTCTTCTTACTAAGAAATCCCTGCTTGGACTCTCCCCCCCAGGAGTCTCTGCCTCCCTACCATGGTCATCCTCATCCATTTCCACCTGCAGCTCTGTTAAAGCCACCTTCAAAGTGCCCAGAATCAAGACCTCCCTCGCCCAGAGGTCCTTCTTTTATTGAGCTCCTGCCTGGTTCAACTCCCTCGCTACCTGCATCACCAACACTGCCAAACTTGGTCCCTTCAAAACCTCTCACCAGAACCATCTCTTTAATGTCCACAGCTGTAGTTGCAACTTACCCTGCCCCTCAGTCCTACTGCAGGACCTTTCCCTGCTGGCCCCCCTAATCTCAACAAGGTCCCCTGGACTGCCAATCAGTCTTTTCCCCTACCCCTTTTTACCTACCCCTTAGGTTTATGCTAGGATGTATTCCACTGCAACTCCAGAGAAATTGTACATCTTTCATTGTAAATCTGTATTTTATACCAACATGTAACTTGGTGTATTCTGTGTTCAGTGTCTGCACCTGTAATATTGTCCAATGTTGTATCTGCACAATGTTCTATTGTCTTGCCCCCCCCCCGTGATGAGGTGCCTTTGTAAATGAGTCACTGACTCAAAGGTTGTAAATCCGACTTGTTCAAATAAATAAATAAAATACAGTTGCAGGCGTGGAAGGAGAGACTATGCAGGAAGGAACATAGAGTGTAGAGAGAGGTGTCTGAACAGATTGGGAGAGGAAGGGAGGGAATTTCAGAGCTGAGGGAAGTGGTAGGAGAAGACAAACTGGCCTGCAGTGGAGGATCTAGGGGGGAGTGCAAGGGAGTGGGTCTGGGAGCTGCAGAGGGCATAGGAGTTGGGGCAAGGCAGGGAGAGGGTAAAGGACACGTAGGAAACAAGGGATCCAAACCAATACTTGACAGTAATTAAGAATCAGTGTGCCATAAGCCTAGCTTCAATGGAGGGAAAGGAGAGGTACATATAGAGAGTACAATGATGAGTACATGTAAGGCAGTTTAAAGCAAAGAGAGAGAGGGGCTGCAGTGAAGGTCCCATTGTTACAGCTGCAGGAGAAGGCAGTCAGCATTGCCAACTACGAGCAAAGTAGTGGCAGCTCAACTGGAGGATCATTTGACCATCCATGACATCTTTGAACCCCTCTAGTCCGGTTCTCATAAAAGACATAGTACCAAGACAGCACTGGTTCGGGTGCTCAATGATCTCCTGATGGTGAGAGATCAGAAGAGCTGTCCCATCTTGGTTCTCCTTGATCTTTCTTCAGTTTTTGACACCGTAGATCATGTGGTGTTGATAGAATGCCTGAGGCTTATATGTGTAATATCGGGAACTGTCTTAAGATGGTTCACTTCATTCCTCACTGTGAGATCACAAAGAGTTGTGTCTGGGGTTTTTTCCTCAGACTCAATGGCCTTGTTGTGTGGGGTGGCTCGGGGTTCAGTATTATCACCCATGTTATTTGCGGTGTATATGCTACCCATCAGAGACATTGTAAGAAGGTATGGGCTGAGGTTTCACTGTTATGCAGATGATACCCAGCTTTACCTTTCATTTGCTCCCAATCAGGATGGAGCTCTCTCGGTCTTTAACAGCTGTCTAAAAGAAATCCAGGAGTGGATGGATTCTAACTGGCTGAAGTTGAACTCGGAAAAAACAGAGGTACTGGTTGTGGACCTGAGTCGACAGATAGAGGGGGTTGGGTCTTGGTGTGCCTTCCGGAATTTTTCTTGGCGGCGCTTCTCTCCCGGCCTCCGAACAGGTGCGTAGCCTGGGGGTGGTTCTTGATGATAGACTGACACTGCAGTCAAGACTTCATTTTACCATCTTAGGAAAATCGTCAGGGTTAGGCATCTGGTTCCATCTGACGACCTTCCAACTTTGGTCCACGCCTTTGTGTCCTCACGCATGGACTACTGCAACTCCCCTCATCTAGGGCTTTCAGGGGTTGAAATCCATTGCCTGCAGCTAGTGCAGAATGCAGCAACCTGGCTTTTGATGGGCTCGAGTAGATCCTGTCATATTACTCTGGTGCTGCACGAACTGCACTGGTTGCTGATACGGTGGCGGATCATCTTTAAAGTCGGTTTGCTGACTTTAAAAGCCCTACATGGTCAGGGTCCAGTCAATCTTAAAGAACTTCTGGTACCCTACTTCCCCGATCGATCACACTGCTCAGCTGATGAGGAGTTGCTAGAGGTTCCAAGGGTGAATCTGAAACCATCTGGTGCTAGAGCTTTTTCTTATGCTGCCCCCACACTTTGGAATTCTCTACCCCGTTGGTTATGGGAGTGCACTTCTGTGGAGGAATTTAAGAATGGCTTGAAAACTTTTCTTTGGAAAAAAGCCTACTTGGAAAACTGAATTGTTTATTTGATTATGATTTTGGTTTTGTTGAATATGTTAATGGTTGTTTTTAATTGTTTTAATTGTTTTTTATGAAAGGCGCCTTGAAAACAGAAAGGCGCCATATAAATAAAAATGATTATTATTATTATAAAATGCTGCAAGAGGAAGGAAACTAATCTTTTAAATCAAGTTTTTAAACATAAAGCTGCAGGGGAAGGCAGCGATCTTTCTGTTTGGGTGTTAACTGCTTGGGCACTTTCAGCTCTACACTGAACCCCGCTCCTCAACGGCAACTGCAGCTGGACCTACATCTGTAGCAGATGTTTTGGAGAGGTCATTTTGGGCTGCCACGGGGGGTATCACTTGTTCTTTTAAGGGTAGGGGCTGCAGTGAAGCTCCCATTGTTGTGGCTGCAGGAGAAGGCAGTCAGCATTGCCAACTATGAATGGAGTGCTGCAGGAGGAAGGCAGTCATTCATTTACAATTGAGTTTCTAAACATAAAGCTCCAGGGGAAGGCAGTGTTCTTTCAGTTTGTGTGTCAACTGCTTGGGCACTGTAGGCTCTACACTTACTCCCACTCCTTGAGGGTCACTGTAGCTGGACTGAAACCTGTAGCAGGTGTTTTGGAGATGCCATTTTGGGCTGCCAATGGGGGTATAACTTGCTCTTTTAAGGGTAGGCTACCCCCAGAGTCTGCCAAGTGTACCTCACAGTTGCTGAGCATTGCCATAGCAACCAGGCTATGTCACTGGCAGGCACCATAAAGAGCTTGGCTCCAGCGAGTGGAGTCAAGCATGGAATGGAGGCAATGCGATCAGAGACCAGCATTGTCTGTTGCTGTCATCTGGTGAAGTTGGGGAATTGGGCCAGGAACCTTGTAAGTAGTTTTGTTAAACAAACTGGAGCCTAGTTTTGTTACTTTAGTTGGGGGAGAAATGGATATTAAATGTTTAAAAAATAAGTAGACTTAATAACTGAATCAGACAATGGTATTTAATTAAAAACATGATGTGTATTAAAACATGAGAACTTTTTGTGAACAACAGAAAGCTATATAGTAGAGGCAGTTTACATTTGAACAGATTGGGAAGCAAGTTGTTGGTAACATTTTTTGTAACAGCAATTAAAAAATCTTTAAACTAGCCCCTTAGGGTTTTAGGGATCCCATACCTATATTACCTAATAAGAAAGAAAAAACAATGTAATAAATGTAATTGTATTCTAGTAAATGCCTGTGGTCTTAAAAATAAAATGGACAAACTACAAGTCTGACTTGAGGCTAATGGGATCTCCATTTGTGCAGTCACCGAAATGTGGCATAGGGAAAGAGACTAGGGATTGGAAATACCAGGTTTTAATTTAATTCACAAAGAATGCACTGATAAAAAGGGAGGTGGTGTGGCATTGTATGTCATTAACAGTTTGAATGTCACAGAAATTACACTAGATAGTGAAAATGAAAATGGAAATGAGATAATATAGTCAAACATCCAATTAACCAATGGCAAATTGATGACTGGTGTTTGATATACCCCCTAGTATAAATAATGAAGAACATACAAAATTCCTTGAAGAACTAGACAAGTTTGAGCCCTCTGGAAATTGTATAATCTTGGGGGATTTTAACTATCCTGACATTGAGTGGGATAACCTACAGGGATCTAATCACTTTGGAAGTATATTAATTGAAACCATGCTTAGCAAAAACATGGTACAAGTTGTAACAGAAAATACTAGGGGTCAAAACAAGTTAGATCTGGTCTTCTGTAACATCTCTGATAAACTAGAAACTGTTACAAATCAAGAGCCATTAGGTACTGCGGACCACAGCACCATCCAATGTACATTTGACTTTGCCTGGCAAAAGGTATCAAGTACTACCAAATACAAATGTTTTCATAAAGCAAATTATATGGCAATGATGGAATATCTTAATGACTGGGGTTGAAAAATAGAATTAAAAAACAAGGATATATATATTTTTTAAATTGTTTAACCAGGAGTGGCACACTAAGCTGAAAGCTTGTTTACAGGTGTGACCTGTGAGCACAGGGAAGTTAAGTGACTTCCTCAGGGTCACACAGTATGCAAGTGGGGGTTGTGAGATTCAAACCCAGGTCTCCAGATTTGTAGTTCAGGGCTTTCAACCACTGCACTATACTGCCTCCCAAATGTGATATGGATGCACAATAGAGAATTATTAAAAACAAAATCAATTATTGTGTCACCAATTATGTTCCAGTCATTCAGAAATACAATAAAACAGAGAGTACCCACATGGATAAATAAAAATATTAAGAAAGCAATAAATCAAAAAAAGAAGTCATATTATAACTATAAGAAAAGTCTGCCAGAGTCTGATTTAGCCACATATAAAAACCTGAACAACAAATGTTAAAGGTTGATAAGGAGAGCAAAAATAAATATGGACCATTGACTAGCATATTCAGTTAAAGATAAAAAGTTTTACAGTTACATTGGTTCAGTGAAAGGAAATCAAGAATCTATAGGATCTAGTAATAATAATAATAATGAGGTTATTGAAGAAGGCACTAAATGGCTAATGAATTCAGTAGCTATTTTATACCTAAGTTTCAACCAAAGGAAGACAATACTTATATTTTTAAACATTCTGAAAGTGAGTTCTCAAAAACTGAAATAACCGAAAAAGAGGTTCAGGAAAGACTAAAAAAATTAAAAAGTAATAAATCTAAGGGACCTGATTTGATACATCCCTAATTGCTAAAAAAAACTTGACTGATGTTCGGAAGGGACCTCTGAAAAGTCTTTTTAATAGCTCATTGACACAGGGAAGAGTTTTGTTGGAGTGGAGAGATGCCATTGTGTCCCCTATATTTAAAAAGGGTAACAAACAAGAATTAACAAATTATAGACCCATTAGCCTTATCTCAGTTTGGGGGAAATTGTTAGAAAACATTATCCAGGGACACATTGTCACCTACCTAGTGCAAATGTGGAATGACTGGTCCCACCCAACGTGGTTTTAGCCAGCGAAAATCTTGTTTGTCAAATCTATTGACCGTTTTTGAGCCAATAAGTGCAGCACAGGACAAAAACATGGCGTAGATATGGTATATTTGGATTTTTCATGGGTCTTTGACATGATGACAGATAGGGATTTAGTGGAAAAACTAATTAGTATCCACTTAAATCCAAGTTTAATATCTTGGATTAACTCGTGGTTGAATAATAGAAGACAGAGGGTGAGTGTTAGGGGATATACATCCGACTGGGGCCCAGTGAATAGTGTAGTCAGGCAGGGTTCTTGGCTGGGGCCCATGCTCTTCAACATATTTATATCAGACATGCAGGTATCTAGCAATTCCTGGATGTACTGTATAAGTATGCTGACTATAACAAGGTAGGTTCAATTCTTAATAATCCCCAGGACAGACAAAATCAACAAACATACTTTGATAGATTATCACTATAGACTAAAAAAAATAAACTGGGTTTCAATATTGAAAAGTGTAAGGTAATGCACTTTGGTCACAGAAATCCACTTGTGCAATACAAACTAGATGGTATAATAATATCAGAATCCACAGATGAAAGAGATCTGGGAGTAGCTATAAGTAATGATTTCTCTTTCAATACACATTTCAGAATTGCAGTCCAGAAGTGCCATAAAATCATTGACTGTATACTGAAAAATTTAAAGAGCTGTGACTCAGGTATTTTAATGCTATATTAGTTTGCCTTAGTTTGACCTCACGTTGATTATTGCTCCCCCTTTTGTGCCCCACATTTAGCCTGTGACAAAAAACTCTAGAATGGGTACAAAGGAAGATGACCAAGAGGGTAAAGGGTATGGAGTATAGATCTTATGATGAAAGGTTGCAGAAATTGAATATGTACTCGGTTGAGTACAGGAGACTTACAGTAGACATGTTATATCTATAAGACCTATGACAATTTATTGATACAGGCAGCAGTGGGTTTGGAAAGGTGTACAAGTCAGTCAACACTAGAACAACACCAAACAACTAAAAAGCACAAGTTATCAAACCAGTAAAAGGGGTAGCTGGTTAAGTCAATGCACTGTGTCACTATGGGCACTGGGTCCAAACAGTGCCGGGTAAAATAGTGTACACAAGTTGTGCAAGGCAAAAAAGGCACTGATTTCGTTTTTGCTGGGGGCTACACCCCAATTTGGAGCGCTTTGCCTCCCAGTAACCCCAGACTTATAGGTTCTCACTCAGGGGAAGGGGAGCGGATTGTGGGGAAAGTTAAAATGTGTGAGGCCATGAAAAGTGTTTCCACAGCTCTGCAAAATAAAATCAAGTCCTGATACTACCAACATTTGTGAGACCAGGATGAACCCTGGTCTCCATTCCTGCTGGCTGAACTGCTCCATGCCTTAGACCTCCATGCCATAGGAGCAACTTGGCCAGCAATCTGATCCCCGTTCCCCTTGTCCACTTTTCAGCACTATGGACAGCAACCAGGGGAACGCTTATAGCAAGTGTGTAAATCCCTGGTCACTGTCCATGAGAGTGCTTACCAGATGAGCACCTTATAGTGTAGTGCTATTCTGGTAATGCTATTCTAACCGGGTATGATCACTATGGAATAGTTTACCAAGCGAAGTGGTCTATAGTGAGTCCCTAGAAGTTTCAAAAGGAATTTGGATAAGTTCATGAGGGACAATAGGAATAGACAATTCCACTAATATAGTGGTGAGTCCTAATCGGTTTTTGACTTCTAGACTCATACCCAAACTATAAAATATGAAGGAATGAGTTAAAGAGAGAATCCACTCTGGAAAGTTAGATTTGGGAGCAGAGCTGTAGACTATGTTGTCATAGTCGAATATGGGGAAGCTCATTTTCTGTATGACAGCTCCTTGGGCCGGGAGTGGGATGTAGCTGTGGTGGCAGTGCAATGCTCCCAATTTAGGATGGAGCATTTTATGTATGGCATTAACATGTTCAGAGAAGTTGAGGTGGTTGTCAAGCCAGACCCTGAGGTACTTGAGGGATAGTGCATTCTCAATGGTGGACCCATCTAGTGTACAGAAGGAGGGGGCACTGTCAATCCTAGAGAGCTTTTGCTGAGTGCCGAAGGTCATAGAGACCATTTTTTTCTGGTGTTAAGGGTCAGCTGATTTGAGCATAACTAGAGCTGGACGTTGTCAAAATCCTGTTGAAGCCTGGTCACCAAGTCAGCAGGGGACTGGCCAGAGGCAACTAGGACTGTGTGATCAGCATACATGTGAACGGACGATGAGGTGCAGGCAGCAGGAAGGTCATTTAGAAAGACAGATAATAAGATAGGACTGAGCCTTGAGGTAACCCAGTGGTGATTGGGAGGGGAGAGGAAAGGGAGTCCCCAATACAGACTGATTAGGACCTACCCATGCAGTAGGAGCGGAACCAGCTGGTGGCCAATAAGGAGAGTCCAGCTGCAGAGAGCTTAGATAGGAGAAGGAGCTGGGCAACAGTGTCAAAGGCTCTGGCCAAGTCAACAAAGATGGCTGATGTGACTTGGCCCTAATCCATCCCTGTGAGAATGGTATTAGTTAGTTGGAGGAGGGGAGAGAAGGTGGAGTGGTTCTTGCGAAATCATGACTGGTACGGGGTGAAAAAGGAGCAAGAATCAAGGAAAGGGGAGAGTTGAGATAGCAGCAGATGTTCTTGGAGTTTGGCAAGGGTGGGAAGGAGAGAAATGTGACGATAGTTATCAGGAATTGAAGGATCACCACCTTTAGGAAGGAGAATGACTCATGGCATGCTTCCAGGCTAGGGATGGGCAAAAGTTGAGAATTCCACCTTGGTGGAACTTTCGCGGAATTTTGGAAACTCCATAAAGGTTTTTTGCACTTTTGCCTATGGCAAGATCGGAAATGTCCTCCCATTTTCCATAGATTTTCACTCTTTTCCACAGAATGTTTGGGCTGAACTGCATAATAATACATTAAACTGCGGAATTTATTCCATCCACAGTTTAATGTATTATTCAATGTAACCCCTCCCCTATAATCACTTGCCCCTGATTTTGTGCACCCCTCACTGATCACCATCCAAATATAAAAAAAATTGTTGGGGATCAGTCCCCCTACCCACCATGTCGTTATTCCATATAAAAATATTAATATCCTTATTCCCTGGTGTCTAGTTTGCTCCTCCACCTGCCAATCGCCAGCCCATATAACAAAATGTTGGTGTCCATCCATTCCCCCACCCACCCACCACCAATTGCCCTCCACATAAAAATTAAATATCTTCATTCCCTGGGTCTAGTGGAATCCTCCACTCACTCTGGTAATCATCACCTACTCCCTCAACCCTGAGCGGGTGATCAGCACAGCCTTCCCATCTCTCCATGGCTCTCTGCCCTCTGAGCTGAATGAATGAGTGATGCCAGCTGTGGAGGAGAAAGGAGAGCTGTGCGGCAATGCCTGTCAGCTAGGGATGGTGGGGAGGGTGGTGATGGACCACCAGGGTGGGGAGGGTTCCACCAAACACCAGGAATGAGGAAAGAATATTATTATTTTTATATGGAGGGGTGATATGCAGGCAGGGAGAGATGGGGACTGGACACTAACATTTTTTTTGATGGGACAGGCAATTGGCAGGTGGGGGGCCACTAGACACCAGGGAATGAGGGTATTTTATTTTTTACATGGAGGGGCGGTCAGTGGGTGGGTGGGGTGACTTAATGGACATTAAATATTTTTTTATATGGCCGGTAATCAGTGGGTGGATGGCTACTAGACACCAGGAATGAGGATATTATTTTTATATGGAGGAGAAATCAGCAGGTGGGTGAAGGGACTGAAACTAACAATTTTTGATATGGGGCCGCAATCAGCGGGTGGGTAATAAGAAACCGAGGGCCAGCGATTGTTGGGGGGGGGGGGTTAATGAATTAAACTGTGGGGGAAAAAGCCACAGAGCTGAACACTGACAGTGAGCAGTTCTGCAGAATTTTTTTCCCTGCAGTTGAATACATTAATCCACAGTGCTTACATTTATTCTGCAGTTTTTAGGCAGAATTTCAGAGAAAGTTGGTGAAATCTTTTCCTAACTTTCATGGAAGTGAAAGTCCAACTTTCACTGAAATTCTACGGTGGAGTTTTTTTTTTCACACATGCCTATTCCAGGCAGATGGGACAGAGGCAAAGGAGAAGAAGAGGTTTAAAAGGGTGGAGATGGGGATACCAATGGCAGGGATGGCCAGGTAAGAGTTTAGGATCAAGCCCATCAGAGCTTTTAGTCTTGAGTGGGTTGAGTGCTAGTAGGGCATTGATGGCAGCATCACGTGTGATGTGAGAGGAGGATAATTGGGCTGGTTGTGTGAGAGGAAGGGGGTGTTGAAGCTGGTGGAAAGGATGAGAGGAGGGAAGAGGCACAGGAGGTGAAGAAGGTGTTTAATTCGCTGGCCACTGAGAGTGAGTCAGTAATGGATGAGTCATTCAACTATAGAACTTGGATGGGGGGTTGGGCCTTGTAGTAAAAAAGGGCATGGACAACTTTCCAGAACTTTGAAGGGTCACTGATATTGTTATGGAAGGTAGAGGAAAACTTAGTGGCTCTGCTGCAGGCATTGTGCATGGCACAATAATTTTGTAGGTCCGGGGGGAACCTGAGGATTTGTGCTCCTTCCAAGCTACGTCCCTGGCACGCAGGCAGGCTAGGAGTTTGGCAGAAACCCAGGGGAGGTGGGAGACCCCTGACCCTGGTTTTCTTTATGGGGGTGTGATGATCCCAAGTAGAAAGGAATTTGGATTTGAAGTAGTTAAGGGCATTGTCAACAGTGCTAGAGCCTGATACAGGTGACCAGTTGGTAGCAGCCAGGTCATGATTGAGGGCTGATAGATCTAATGATCTAATGGAATAGAGCAGAAGGATTTTTGGGGGGCTTTGGGATGGTGGATTTTCCAGACACAATAGATCATTTGGTGGTTGCTGAGGGTGTCCGGGACAATGCCAGTAGCAGTTATGTGCTTCCTGTTGTGTATTCTGTATTATTATGCATCCCATTATGTACTGTTGTATTTGTATACCTTGTACCCATGCTCCATGTCCCCCATGTCACACCTGGAGATGAGCTTTGGCTCAGTGTGCATTTCCTGGTCACCAAATGTTTAAAAAAAAAATAAAAAAATGTGGTGGGGGTGGGAGGTGAGGGCATAGTTGAAGGAATGCTGCAGAAAGGAGGGTCTTGGCTTCATTTTGGACTGGGGCCCAACCTGGAGGGTTAAGGGCCTGTACATGGGACAGCTTGCATCCATCCAGGAGGAAAAACATAGTTCTCAGTGAACTATTTAAATGCTACCCTGACCAGCATTTAAACTAGCCAAAGTGGGAGGCAAAAAGATGAAGGGAGACAAAAACTGCCACCCCCAAAAGCAAATGAGATCAGCCAGAGGAATCTGGAGGGAATGAAACCCCAAAAAGAACCATATACAGTAACAAGGGATCCAGGCGATAGAAGGCAAGAGTGATAAAGAGATAGATAATGGAGGAAACAAAGGTGGGCAAATGGGAAACTAGAGGAGCGATGGCAGCACAATCTGGAGAACAATGTGTGCAAACACTCAAAGTCTAGGATACAAGATTGCAGACCTAGAGGCCACCATGCAGAAGCACACCTGGATATGGTTGCAATTCCTGGTGCCATGAAAACCAGGATTGGGATGTGGCCATACAAGAGTAAATCTCTGATCAGAAAAGACTGAGTAGATAAAAAAGTCAGAGGAGTGTATCTTTTTGTTAGGGACAAAATAAAAGCCACAGAAACAGGGAGATCAGGGAGGAGCTAAGGTAATGTTGGTCACCATGAAAACAGGTAAGGGGACCACTATTCACACAGGAGTGATCTACAGGCCTCCAGCACAGGTGGAGAGGTGGATAAGGACATTATGGAAGCCATCCAAGATAATGCATCTGGAAAACAAAACCCCAGGGGAAGAGTACACAATGGGGGGGGTGAGATAATTTTATTTATTTATTTAGTTTTTGTTGACCGGGTAAGTGCACTAGACAAATCCTGCCTATTTTCAGGCATGACCTGGGGGAAGGGGATAACAGATGAATGCCAACTGACCTTGAACCAGATTAAGCTGTTGGTGGTATTTCTAGTGAATGAAGGAAATTTGACCAGGACACCAGGGAAATTCCCTGCTCTTTTCGATAAGTGCCATGGGATCTTTAACATCCACCTGAACTACCACCAATCCAGGCAGATGGGACCTCGGTTTAACATCTCATCCGAAAGACGGTACCTCAGAAGTGCAACACCCCTCTCATGCTGCACTACAGTGTCAGTACTGGGATATTAACCCAAGTGCCAGATGTAGGAACTGAACCCACAGCCTTCTGATCTCCCGGCCTCAGAGGCAAGTGTGCTACCTACTGAGCCACTGACACTGCTAACTGCTAATAACTGCTAATAACTGCAACAAAAATCAAAAATGACCTAGGAGTAATTATATCAGATGACCTAAAGGTGGGCAAGCAATGTGAGAAGGCAGTAAGGAGGGCTGGGGGGATACTGGGATGCATAGGGAGAGGCATCAAAAGTAGAAAGCAGGAAGTTGTTATCCCTCTGTACAGACAGTTGGTGAGACCCCTTCTAGAGTACTGTGTGCAATTCTGGAGACCCCATCTCTGCAAAGACATAGATAGATTGCAGGCTGTTCAGAGGAGGGCAACCAAAATGGTGCAGGGTCTGCACCAGAAGACATAAGAGGAGAGCCTAAAGCAGCTTAATATATATACCCTTGAGGAAAGGAGGGAGAGGGGGGACATGATAGAAACTTTCAAGTATCTCAAGGGAATTATCAAAGTACAAGAGGGTAGTATCTTTCAGAAAAAGAAATGTGCAAGAACAAGGGTGCAGAATTTGTAGATAGAGGGGGGATGGCTCAGAGGAAATGATAGAAAGTATTTTTCACAGATAGGGTTGTGGATGCACGGAACAGCCTTTATGAGGAGGTTGTGGAGTCAGGAACAGTGGTAGAATTCAAGAATGCATGGGACAGACATAAGGCAATTCTAGTTGGGGGTAGGAGGAAATAAGTTGTTGATTAACTAGAATCTGCAGCTTATCCATCAGGTAGGGAAATGGACAGACTGGGTGGGCCAAGTGGTCCTTATCTGCCATCAAATTCTATGTTTCTATGTAATGACAAACAGGGACAGTGTTGCAGACATCATGGTGAGTGACATTGACAACCTGGGTCTAGCGATCACCATACGGTGTAGTTCAATATAAGGACTGGGCCAGAACCAAGCTACGCTAAAATGAGGGTTCTTGACTTCAAGAGGCTCTATTTCAGGAAATTGGAGAATGTCTCATGGACACCCTTGCAGAGATAGAAGATTCTGGGGGAACTGAAGAACTATGGGCTAAAATAAAAGGGGTCATGGAAAAAGCAACAACTTTCTCTGTCAGGCAGGTTATGAACGTCAAGAGAATAAATGAGACTGCTATGGTTCTCTAAAGACGTAGTAGAAAGAGTAAGAGTAAAAAACTAGCATTTAGAAAGTATGGAAAGACACAGAAGGAGGAGGATAGGGAAAACTACCAGAAGAAACAGAGGGAGACAGGGAAGGCAGTTACATGTACAAAGGCACAAACAGAGGAGAATATTGCCCGATCAGTAAAAGAAGGGGATAAAACTTTCTTTAGATATAAAAGTGAGAAGAAGAAGACCAAAGGGGGAATTGTAAGGATAAAAGGGGAATAAGGGGTTTGTGAGGAGGAGGAGGACCAAAACAAGGCAGACATATTGAACACATGCTTTTGTTCAGTATTTACAAAAGAAGGGGTAGGTGATGGGCCAAAGACAAGGGTCAAGAGCATAAATGGTAGGGAGGTGGACAACAGCCCTTTTACGGAGGAGAAAGTCCTCAAGCACAACTTAAAGTAGACAAGGCAAAAGGACCTGATGGGATGTACACCAGGATACTGAGGGAGCTCAAAGAGGTGCTGGCTACTATTCTGACAACTGTTCACTTATCATTAGAAACAGGTGGGTTCCAAGGGACTGGAGATGGGCAGATGTGGTCCCACTTCACAAAAGTAGGAAGAGGGAGGAGGCAGGATATTAAAGACTTGTCAGCATGACTTCAGTAGTAGGCAAGGAATGGAAATGCCACTGAAGGAAAGGATAGTGGAATACCTTGTAACCAGAAGATTACAGGATCTTAGGCAATGTGCTTTCACAGTGGGGGTTCCTACCAGACAAACCTGTTTGAGTTCTTCTACTGGGTGACAAGAGTAGTGAATCAGGGAGGAGCGGTAGATGTGGCCTACCTGGATTTCAGTAAGGCCTTCGATACCATTTCACATGCAGAAGAAGACTGGTGAACACCTGGCTTGTCTGGCAGTGCATCAAAAAGTTGTAAACTGGGTGAGAAGTTGGCTAAGCAAAAGGAGTCAGAGGCTGGTGGCAAATGGTGTCCACTCTGGAGAAGGCAAGGTGACCAGTGCGGTGCCTCAGGGCTCAGTACTAGGCCCGGTCTTCTTCAATGTCTTTATTAGTGACATTGCAGAAGGGCTAGAAGGGAAAGTATGTCTGTTTGCGGATGACTCAAAAATCTGCAACAGAGTAGTCACTCAAGGGGGTGTGGAAAGAATGAGGGATGATTTGAAAAAGCTGAAAGAATGGTCATGGATCTGGCAGCTAGGTTTCAATGCAAAAAAGTGCCAACTAATGCACTTAAAGCACAGAAACCTGGGGGCTAAGAACCAATTGGGAGGGGAAGAACTGGCAACTACCAAACAGGAAATGGACTTGGGGTTAATAATTTCTGATGACCTGAAGGTAGCCAAGCAGTGTGATAAGGCAGTGGAGAAGGCTAGCATTATGCTTAGGTGCATAGGGATGGGTATCACCAGTAGGAAGAAAAAGGAAATAATCTGTGACCTGCATACAGATCACTGATAAAACCTCACCTCTAGTAATGTGTCCAGTTCTGGAGGCCCCACCTCTGGAAAGAGACTGAAAACATGGAGGCGGTAAAAAAGAAGGCTACCAAAATAGTGCTGGGCCTGCATCAAAAGCCCTAAGGAACTGAATATGTACTCTCCGGAGGAGAGGAGGGAAAGGAGGATATGATAGAAACATTCAAATACCTAACAGGTGTTAAGGTACAGGAAGGTAGTATTTTCCATAGAAAAAGAAGTTTGAGAACAAGGCGTCACGCTATGAAGTTGGGGGTGGGGTGTCTCAGAGAAAATGTGAGGAAATAGCAGTATCATGTAGGGAATCTGTGAACTCGCTAGCCTTTTTGGAAGTAATTCCTGTCCCCAGGGTCAGTACAACCAGGAAAAGGATAAAAGCAGAATTCAATGAGTTGATGGGTGTTTGGTGTAAAGAACAGGGATACAGTCATATAGGAGGGTGGGGCGGACACATGTTCAAATAAGGGTTGCTCAGACAGATGGTACCCTAATTGTGAGGGAAGGAAATTACTTAAGGACAGGCTAGGGGAATATATGGGAAAGGAACTTGGTTTAAACTGCTAAGAGGGAAAGGAGGGGGCCAGAATACACACACAAATCAAAAAGGAAAGGTCGGTGGACCTCCCCGGAAAAAAGGCAGTAACAACAAAAAGGAAGGGGGGAGAGGGGGGAAGCTAAGGAGTGGGGAAGAGGAGGAGGGTAGGAGGGCAAGCCAGGATAAAGTCATTAAACAAGACAGCCAAGGCAATATAGGTACAAAGTGGAGGGTGGTGTCGCTGAATACCCACAATCTCAGGAACAAGATGGCAAAAATGCATGCCTTCTTAGCGAAAGGTAAGGTGGATATAGCGGCAGTTACTGAGACCAGGGCTACAGCACACTGTGACTGGGATCTCTCAATCCCAGGTAACAACCTATGCAGAAGGACAGAGAGATAGCCAAAGGTTGGGGGTTGAGGCAGCATACATCAGGGAGGGAATAATTTTGCATGAAGGAGGAGGAAAAGGGGAACATAGGAACATTGTGGCGCCAGTTACAGACTAGCAGAGGAAAGAAGAATGATCAGGATGGGGGTGGTATACAGACTGCCCAACCAGGTTGAGGAGAATGACAGAGAGCTGTATTTCCAGTTGAGGATCACAGCAGGAAAAAGGGGTGGTGGTAGTGGTGGGGGATTTTAACCTGTCTAAAGTGGACTAGGCTACTCTCATTACATCCTGCACCAGAAGTCAGGAAACCCTAATTGCAATCTAGGATGGCTTCATGACTCATGGTGTGACTGTTACCAGGGAAGGGGCAATCCTTGACCTAGTGCTCACCAATGGGGATCATGTATAAGAGACAGATGTTTGGGAACCCCTGGGTGGAAGCAAACACAGTACAGTATGGTTCAGTTTGGACATTGGCAGGGATGACAGCCCCATCAAGACCAGAATACTGGATTTCAAGAGGGCAAATTTTGAAAACATGAGAGAAGTGCTAAGGGAAAACCTGGAAAGCATGGAAGAGGGCATGGCGGTGGACTGATTATTGACCATCATTAGAGGGGCAATTCAGAAGGCCACAAACAATTGTATTAAATTAAGGGGGAAGAAACTGAAGCCAGACCACCAAGCTAATGGTGAGGTGGCCAGAGTGGTAAGGGAAAGGAGGGCAGTCTATAGAAAATTCAGAAGAACAGCAAAGAAAGAGGATAAGAAAGAATACCAGAGGCTGGCTAACGTGGCAAGAAAGGTGCTTCAGCAGGCAAAGGCACAGAAAGAGCTCCAAATAGGCAAAGGAATCAAGAATGTGGAAAATGCCTTCTTTCACTACATAAGCAAAAGGAGGAATAAGAAAGATGGCATTGTCAGGCTGAGGAAGGCACATGGTTGGGTTGATGGAAACAGGAACAAAGTAGAGGTATAAAATGAACACTTCTGCTCTGTCTTTACCAAGGAAAAGGATGGACCAGTGCCAAATGCAGAGAGAAGAATGGAGGGGATGGGGGGGAGTCATAGCAGTAATCGAGATTGAAAGAGTGAGGAATGGGCTGATGGCCCTGAGGGCAGACAAATCCCCAGGACCTGATGAAATACACCCTAGGATGCTGAAAGAGTTAGCGGAGGATCTGGAGGGCCACTGACTGTTCTCTTCTCTACTCTATAGTACGCGCTCATTCATAGCTCAATCAGCAGGCAGCCATGAAGGTGAGAGGAGGGCTGTGTTGTTTGCTGAATGGGAGTAATGAGGGAGGAAGCGGGGTGGTGGGTTATTACCTGAGGTGGTGGAGGGTTGGGGGGGCACTAGACCACCAGGGATTGCAAGGCATTTTCAGTGGATAGGGATCAGGAACCAGGAGGGACCACTAGACGACCAGGAAATATATTCTTTTGATACAGGGATGCTGAACTGTGATTGGGGGAGGGGAGAGGGACAATAGACTACCAGGGAATGTTTTTTTTTCATTTGGGGATGGCGATCGTGGCAAGGGAGTGCACCACTACACTATGGAAAAATATTATGGAATATCAGGTCGGCAATTGGGGCAGGAGAGGATATTGCATATAGTGTCACTGATCGGGGTGGGGAAAGGACCATTACACTATGGAAACTTCTTACAACACATAGGGTCAGCAATCGGGTACCAGGAAGAGGCCACTACAATATGGAAAATCCTTACAACACATAGGGTCAGTGATTGGGGACCGGGGAGGGAGCACTACATTATGGAAAGGTATTATAGCATATAGGGACGCTGACCAGAGAATTGGGAGGGAGTGGGGGGCTGCAGTACCTTCACCAACCACTAGGGTTGCACAGCTTACAGCCAGGTTCTTGTTGGCAGTAATTTCTCTATGCAAAGGCCTTAGCAAAAGGCCCATGCATGGACCAAAACCTTTATGAACTGCACTGCAGGGATCTGCAGGTCTCTTCCCCCTCATTTGCATTGCAGCTTGCCTCCCAAATTTGTCCTGCTGCAAACACAGTTTATCAAGTCCAAAATAATGCCAAGCAGCCACTGGAGAGGGGTGCTAGTAAAGGGTTGGTAACTCCAAATTGAACCAGCAGCAAGAACAAGCACTCCAGCAAAAAAATGCCCAAATCAAGAAAATAAGTGCAAAATGCTGTGTTTATTCAGGGCAAAACCAATGCTGCACCAAGTACCCGAGGGAGCTTGTTTTTGCTGCTGGTGCAAACACAGTTTTCAGAGGCAAACTGGGCTTTGTGAATACCAACTCCAGGCAAAACCCAGTTTGCCCCAGACAATCCTATTTAAGTTTCTTGTTTCTTCATGGATCCTTCTCAGTGGTATAGAGCACTCACTAGCACCACTTCCTGTGTTTAAATAGACTACCATCAGGGATCCCCCTACAACCTTTTTAATCACAAGCACTCATATGACAGTAATGCCAGGAGTGGGGATTCATACATTTTCAAGATTCTCAATATTATTCAAATCTTTACATAAGCTAAATGATTTATTAAGGCTTTATTAAGCCATAATTATTGTGAGAACCTAGCCTCCATAGACAAATGAATTAAGCACCAATGCACATGTGGGAGATCAAGTGAATGTCAGGAAGGTCAACTATAACCATTTTTTTTATTCTCAAACTTTTTATCTAAAAAAAACATTATCTTATAGCTTATCAATTTGAAGATGCTACCATCCAAGAATGTTACTCTACATGTATTATGCATAATATTATTGCAAATAGAATCATTACAGTTAAACTATAAATAATGAAATAAAAAGTGTGTATTATCTATGGTAGGAGTAGGGTTGTGGGGGCAAATGGTAAAAAGGGGTTTGATACAGGATGGTCAGTTAAAAGAAATCTCTTAGAATTCAAAAAGGGTAAGGGGGTAGCAAATGTAATCATACATGGAGGCAAGCAAAATTGTTTTGAACTGCTTTACTTAAGATTACCAGGTAAGTATGGCACAGTACAGGGCATACTAGTTTAATGCAATTTCGGTGAGGTATAGCCCACCCCGGGTGGGGAATAGCTATCTACTCCACCTCCTCTCTCCAAACCAATACTGTTCTAATGACCACCAACCCCAATGCCTATGAAGCCCTTGTCGTTAGACCATCTCTACCCTTTTCCATACCAATATTTATCGCAGGAGCTTATTGCTATCCTGGTCTACACCACTCTGTACCCACTGATCTATTCACCACTATTGGGTCCCTTACCTCCTTGGGTGAGCTCTACCAGTTAGGGGATCTTAACCTGAACTGGTTATCACCCACCCTAGATAAGACTCGAACTGACATAGCTGCCATTAACCTATCCCAATTAATAGATTCATAAATTTATATGGACACAGGAGGCCAAGGCCTATATATGGCCCATCACTTTTCAGTGGATCCCTTGATACTTCTTCATTTCCATGTACCTATCTAATGATGTTTTGAACATGTGCATTGTTGTACTTCTAACTATATTTTCTGGTAAGGCATTCCAACTTGTAATAACCCTCTGACTAAACCATTTCTGTCTCTTAATAGTTGTTAACTGCTCCTACTAACGTTAACGAGTGTGATCTTGTGTTCTTATTATGTTTAACCAATGCTATGGTTTCGAACAGTTCTTCATTCCTTGTTGCACTAAAGACAAGCACAGGTCTCCTCGTAGCCTTCTATACTGTAAAGAGTATAGGTTCAGCTGTATTACTCTATCATCATAATCCCTATTTTTCATATTTTTAATTCTCCTTGATACCCTTCTATGTACTCTTTCCATTAATTGTACAGCACTCCTGCTTTGTGGTGCACAGAATGGAGAGCAATACTGCAGCTGTGATCTCACAAATGATGAATACAGAGAGAGTATTACTGATTTATTCCTACTCTTTATACACCTAAATATACATGCCATAAGTTTATTATATTTTTCAACAATTGCCCTAGCATGTACATCAAAAGTAAGTGTGTTTATCACCTTCATTCCCAGGTCTTTCTCACTGTCAGTCACCTGCAATATACTGTCCCCCAGTTTATATGGAAACAGTTGGTTTTAGTATCCCAAATGCATCAACTTATATTTCTCTACATTAAAGGCTAGTTTGTTTTGCAATGCCCTAGTCCCTATATTTGTCAGTTCCTTCTGCAGCATTTCTGCTGCAGCCTATTATTTATCACATCCCCAATTTTACTATCATCAGCATATTTTCCTATCCATGCTCTCTCACAAGTTTGCATATTAGTGATAAGTATGTTGAACAATGTCGGCCCCAAGAATGATCCCTGAGAGACTCCACTTGTAACATCTCCCCACTCAGAATAATAACCTCTCATCCTGACTCCGTCTTCTGTTCTAAAGCCAGCTATGTATCCAACTCATGATACTATACTGTAAATGAATGGTATTTAACTGCTCTAACAAGACTCTATGTGAAACGGGATCAAATGTCTTAGTATATAATATCCACCGGGACGCCTTGATCAAGTGCAGCACTGACTGGTTCAAAGAAATATAATTGATTTGTAAGACATGATCTCCCTCTTACAAATCCATCTTGTGTTGTATCAAGTAACCCTTCTGTTTTCACATGTTCTATAATTAAGTCATGTATCATCCCCTCCATAAGCTTCCCCAAGACCGAAGTCAGACTTATAGGTCTATAGTTACTGACTTGTTTTCTATCTCCCTTCTTATAAATTGGTGTCACATTAGCTACTTTCCATTCATCAAGAGTTTTACCTTCTTTGATTGATGCATTAAACAATTTTGTAATTGACCCACATAATTCATCTGCTAATTACCTCAATAGTCTAGGACTCAATCTATCGGGTCCCATAGATTTGTAAGGTTTAAATATCTTTAGTTTCTCCAAGATGTCTTGTTTGGTAAATATAATATTTTTATCTTTTTTGAGTCTATTCCCATCTAGATTATTATCTTTGGTTGTTTCTTCTGGCTGGAATGTTGTTAGGAAGTAGTTATTCAATTCATTAACTATGTCCTGTTCATTTTCAATTATTTTACCATTCACTTCCAGGGGGCCAATATTCTTTTGGTTACCGCTCATGGACCCTACATAGTTAAAGAAGCTCTTTTTATTGTCTTAAACTGATGCAACCATTTTCTTTTCTGTCTTGGCTTTTGATGCTGTAATTATGTGTTTAGTTCTATTTACTGTTTTTTTTATATTTTATCCAACTACTGGTTGTAGGATTATGTTTATGCTTATTATATAATTTGTTCTTTTTCCTTATTGCTGTTTTTACTTCTTTTTCCCACCATGCTGGGACTTTACCTTTTTTATTATATTCTCCTAAATCTGGTACCCATTCCCTAGCACAATGATCTATTTGTGCTTTATTTTCATCCATATTGCTTTCATTCTCAGATCTCTTAGATCTTCTTCCCATCTCCATTCTTTTAGGTAATTTCTAATTTGTGAAAAGTCAGCTCTGTTATAGCACTTCATGGTCATTCTCCCCTTAACATTGGTCATTTCCATGCTAACCTCTACTATGACCCTATTATGATCGGTGTCCGACGGGGCTGCCCTAACATTAATTACTTTTTTCTCAAAATTACACAAAAACAGATCTAATATGTTTCACCTCTAGTTCCCTCCATAATCATTTGGTCAAGTCCTTTTTGTATTACCATTTTTATAAATTTATTTTCCACAGCTGTAGTTCTGACCAATTTTCCCTAATTAATTTTAGGGAAATTAAAATCACCTAATATCATGTAGCCTCCCTCAATGTCCACTTGTTCTAAAATATCCAAGATCACAGTATTATCTGCTAACTGTAAATTAGGGGAACGATAGCACAAACACACTGTTAGTTGTTGTGTTGGGAGATGTATTTTAACCCACAATGACTCACAGTTATGTATTGTGTTCCTCACTGGTGTCATTTCACTTGCCTCTATATTATCTCTAATGTACAATATAATACCTCCTCCCCCTTTTTCTCATTCTATCCTTATGAAAACTGTTACATCCTTTAATTTCTGTGCCCCAGTCTTCTTCAGCAAACTGAGTTTTGGTTAATGCACATATTGTTATGTTCTCTCTAATCATATTATATTCTAGTTAATCTTTTTTATTTTGTAAACTTCTGGCATTTGCCAAAAGTATTTTTATTTTAGTTGGTTTGGGCTTTATTGTTTTGGTTTTCCCAAACCCTCTCTTCTTCCTGTTTTTGCTCTCCTTTATTGCTTTATCATTTCCTAGTTGTTTTTCCCGTTTCCCTTTTTTTTTTAATTTAAAGCCTGTTTAATACTGTCCACAAATATATTTGCAAGTTTATCACTGCCCTTCCTACCGAGATGTAATTTATCATGGCTAAACAAAGCTCTATTCCCCCTCAAATAATTCCCACATTCTTATACTTCTTATATTAAGCTACTTGAAAGAGCTTCTGATTCCTTACGGCCCTGTATGACAGCTCCGTTCAGCCAACGAGGGGTTGCTAGAGGTTCCAAGGGTTACATTGAAGTCTTCTGGGGCCAGGCCTTTTTTGTCTGTGGTCCCAACCCTCTGGAATTCTCTGCCTTGTCGGCTTAGGGAATGCACGACCATGGAATCCTTTAAGTGGGATTTTAAGACACTTTTGTGGAGTAAGGCTTTTATGAATTGATGTTGCTGAGAATATTGATTTTATATGCGTATTTTTGTTTTTAATGTTCATTTGTACAGCACCTTGGTGCTTGAAAGGTGCTTAATAAATAAAGTTTTATTATTATTATTATTATTATTATTATGTATTTACATCCATTGTCTAATCCAGTTGTTTAATTTAACTATTTTCCTATTAGCTATCCAGTTCATCCTAGGTATGGGAAGTACATCTGAGATAGTCAAATCACATTTTGCCCTGGTCACCATGCTATGCATGACTTGCATTGCACTGAAGATTTCTTCTATGGCATTACCTTTAACACCATTTGCACCTATATGTATCAAGGTAATTAATCATTCTTGTATCTTTCTAATCAAGTCAGAAAGGATGGTTATCATATCCCTTCCTCCTGCTCCTGGATAACAACTACTAACAACATTTTCTTTATTATTCTTGGTAGTAATGTGATCCATGTATCTTATTTAGTAATATCCCAATACATAAATTTTCTTTTGCCCAGTCCTATCCATATTATTTAGTTCTCCCATATTTCCCTCATTGTTCAAACTTGTTGTTTCTCCTCGTGTTTGTGTCTCTAAATTACTCTCACTCATTTCTACATTTTCCCCAAGTTGCCCATTACTGAATTCCTCGGTGCTGTTTACCATCTGTTTTTGATTAATTTCTCTGTCTTGTTCTATGATGTCACTTAAAGGGGTAAAGTAATTATACATAGGTAATTGAAATTCAATTTCTCTTCTACCCTTCTTGTTATTTCTATTTATTTGTGAGGTTTGTATCCATTCACCCTCTTCTTACTTTTCTTTCTGTTGTTCCCTTATCCGTTTCCTACTCACACCTCCTTCATGTTCTATATCTTTTTCAGCATCACCCCCATTTTACTTGCATTCCCTTCCATAGCTGACTTGTGTAGACATTTAATTTCCAATTGCAAGCCTACAATCTTAACCTTTAATTCCTTGATTTCAATACACTGTTCACATGTTGTATAATCAAGGCCATTAGTAACTGCTATACTTATTTTTCTGCATGTATCACACATCACTCCTATTTGGCCATCATACAGTGTGACATATGTGGTGTCCATTATTTTTTGATTTTATACATTTAATCTACTATATGCTTCTGTAATCAATTTACCTTAGTCCCTCTCCCCACTTCCCCATCTGACACCGTCGGACTCGGCTGGCCTCTACCCACATCACCTCCTCTCCACGCTCAGCTACACTCACTGGAGCCTAGTGTCTTATAGTTGTGAGTGCAGATGTCACTGTTGCTATGGCAACGAACTCCTGTATACCTCCTTGTGTGGTGGACAGCACATATAGTCTGCCTTTAAAAAAGTAGACTAAGCAGTGCTAGGGAGCTGAAAGGCTTCTCCTGAGCACCAGTGAAACACTGATACCTGTCCAAATTCCTAACCCTTGAATAAAATGAGAGGGTGAAATGCCAAACACAAGTACACCAGCAAGCACAGTTAAATCTATCCCTCTGTAACTACATGTGCCTGCAGCCTCAGCCTGTTTTTAGAAATGCTTCAACACTCACTACTGGGTCCCTGTAAAATAGCTGAACAAATGCTGCCTTTCCTGCAGCCTAATGGTTTAGTTAAAACACCTGTTCCCTCGCTTGCTAGAGCCAAGCGTTTTATAGCTGTAAGTGCAGATGTCACCATTGCTGTAGCAACGAGCTCCCATATACCTCCTTGTGTGGTGGACAGCACATATAGTCTGCCTTTAAAAAAGCAGACTAAGCAGTGCTAGGCAACTGAAAGGCTTCTCCTGAGCACCAGTGAAACACTGATGCTAGTCCAAATTCCTACCCTCTCATAAAACGGGAGGGTGAAATGCCAAACACAAGTACACCAACAAGCACAGTCAAATCTATCCCTCTGTATCTATGTATGCCTACAGCCTCAGCCTGCTTTTAAAACCTACTCACTTACACCACAAATCCCATAACCACACTCTCATAGACTGGGCCCTTACCTCCCATCTTCACAGGGCAATCCAGTTGGGCCTACTGCCAGATGCTCTTAGTGATCATCAAATGATCCACCTAGTTAGGAAAGTACACAGACCTAAGGCACCACACAAACTACTAACGATTCGCTCCTTACAAAACATTAGACCTTGTCTCTCTAAATCATGACTTAAATCACATTGACTGGGCCCCTATATCCACAGCTGAAACTATCAATCATGCCCTGGCATATTTCAAAGATCATTTTATCAATGTTTGGAACAAACGTGCTTCCTTGAAGCAAGTTAGTGTGTGGTAGTCACCTCCTCTGGGTAACCCCTGAACTCCTGGCCTGTCAACAAGCATGTGATAAAGCATGGAAATCCCACAAATCCTCCAAATTTCCTCTTGACTACACTGTCTACTGGATACTCCAAAATGCCTTTACCAAAGCCATCCACCTAGCGAAAGCAAAATATTCTGATCCACCTTTAATACTAACATAAATAACTTGTCACAGTTTTGGAAAGTAGTTCACTCAATTGTTTCTCCCCAAACTAAGACCCCACTCACTTTTCTCACCCCAAACTAAACCCCCATCCCCGCTGCTCAAAATATTAACCAACTCATTGCCGACCATCCTACAATAGAGGCGGAATTCAAGTCCTACTTTATTTCCTGCACCTCCACCATGTTAGCCTCTCTCCCACACCACCCTACTATCTCTTCCCTGCCTCCCGATTCCTCCCAACACCACCAATTAACAAAGAGATTTGCCTTTTCACCCATCTCTCCCAATGACGTCTTAAAGGCACTACTCTCTATCAACCCAACTAAGGGCAGCTCCTCCGATGACCTTGACCCAGAGCTGCTGTACTGTACCTCTCTGCTCCTGCTATTTCCCTCCCTCTCACTGATCTCCTCAACCTGTATTTCCACACTGTAACTATCCCTGAAGCATGGAAACATGCTGAAGTTCTCCCTCTACTAAAGGGAGGTGATCTCTCATCTCCTGGGAATTATCACCCCATCTAGCTTCTACCCACCCTTGCTAAAGTTCAGGAACACCTTGTTCTCTCCCAACCCTCCTCCTTTCTTGATGACTCCTCCATCTTCACTCCCTTCCAATCTGGTTTTCTAAAGAATCACTCCACAACCACTTCTCTACTTAGATTCACTAACTCTGTCCATTCAGCCATGGTTAGAGGTCACATCACTTCTATCTTTGTTGACCTTGCCAAGGCATTTGACAGTCTCCCACTCCCTCCTCCTCAAAACTGTCTCAACAGCTGGCTAGTCTCTGCCTGCAACTGGTTCAGAGCCTACTTGGTAGGTAGAACTCAATTTTTTAAAATAGCTGACTCTATGTCCCCTCCACTACCCATCTCTACTGGTGTACCTCAAGGGTCTGTACTTGAACCACTCATTCTCAATTTTTTAAATGACTTACTGTCAGTATGCTCCTCATACTCTATCAATATGTATGCTGATGACACAGCCTTGTTCACCTCTTGCCAACCATCCTCCAATTTGACTTCCAGACTACAGCTTGACTTCAGTAATGTTCAACACTTGCTAAGGTCATATCACCTCTTCCTCAATGCCAAGAAGATAGTCTCCATGTCCTTTGACACCAGGTGGAGACTCTCTAGGCTGATCTCCCTTCCCTCCTTACACACCCTTGATGGGACAACATTAAAGAACACCACCT
The DNA here is from genome assembly GCA_016271365.2 of Neoceratodus forsteri. NCBI lineage: Eukaryota > Metazoa > Chordata > Ceratodontiformes > Ceratodontidae > Neoceratodus > Neoceratodus forsteri. The sequence continues at coordinate 403,173,991 of CM057455.1, forward strand.
CTTTTAAATACCTGGGTGTCTGGCTTGACCAACACCTTAACTTTTTGTACATTTTGATGCCATCCTGAAAAAACTGTGCTCCAAGCTCAGCACCCTTTACAGGAACCGTAGTTCCTTACCACATCTGGTTAGTCGTCATCTTGTTCAGAAAATGATACTCCCTATTTATAACTATTGCGACATAGTCTATAGCGCTGCTCCTAAGACTTCCCTTACCAGGATGGATACTCTCTTCGATGTTTTCTGTCACTTTGCTCTTGACTCCCCCTCCTGCACACATCACTGTACCTTGTACTATTCTCAAGCTTTCTTCTCCCATGAGTGCAGGTGTCTCTCTCACTGCACCAAGTTCACTTCTAAATTCTGGTTTGGGACTCTCCCCTCTTACCTCTCCTCCTTACTCACTGCTCCACCTCCCTCCTTCCACTCTCTCAGAACCACTGATGCATGCACTCTAGCTATTCCTCATCAGTCTCCCTCCATAGGCCAGGAAGCTTTCTCCTACCACTTCACAAAGCTTTGGAACTCACTGCCACTTCCTATCAGACTTTCCTCTTCCCAATCTTCAATCTCCTTAGCCCTTCACAATTTTGGGTCCACTGACTGCACTTGTTTTTAGCCCCTCTGCAACCCTCTTCACCCTGGTGCATTATTCTTTAGCCCTACTTTACTTCTATTCTCCTAACTGTACTTTTTCCTAACCCCCCTTCACAACCCTACCCACCCTTGCACTGTTACACCTGGGTTATGCCCCCTATCATCCCACACACATCTCACACTGTATTCCAGGACTATTATACTGTGATACTGCTATTTTGCATTAACAGGTAGATATAGGTACCCATCATATAATCATGAGTGCCAGGAATGTGCTTTGCTGCTAATATATGCTTGTGTTTATCATGCATGATTCATTATACCTCACTATAATACATTTATCTAGATTATGTTTGTCTTTCATATATATTCCATATATAATCTACCTACTCATTGATAAGATGACTCTGAGGGATCATCAGTAATTATTGTATACTTATATTCTCATATAATCATATGTAGTGTGTGTTTTACACTCAGACAGATATGCCATGTGTACTAGAGCCTGTCAGCACTTCTCTTTGTCTCTAAGCAAGCTGACATAGAGAGAAAACCTTTGTTTTGTCTTATACTGTGCATAAGCAAGAAATGACACATGTAGTTTGAATCAGTCAGCATTTATTTTGTCCAAGCTATAATGCTAATGGAATCATATTCTGACTCATATGATACTCATTAGTAATTCTGTCTCCTAAGTCATCATCCAATGGAGAATGACTTAGGACCAATACATATTGTTTCTCATGGAAGGAAAAGTATGTCTCTTTGCAGATGACACTAAGATCTGCAACAGAGTTGATACACAGGGTGGGGTGGAAAGGATGAGAAGGGACTTGGCAAGGTTAGAGGAATGGTCAAATGTATGGCAGCTTAGATTCAATGCTAAGAAGTGCAAGGTAATTCACCTGGGAAACAAAAACCCAGGGGAAGAGTACACAATGGGGGGTGAGATACTAACAACAACAAAAATGGAGAGGGACCTGGGGGTAGTCATATCAGATGACCTAAAGATGGGCAAGCAATGTGAGAGGGCAGCAAGGAGGGCTGGGGGATACTGGGATGCATAGGGAGAGGCATCACCAGTAGAAAACAGGAAGTTATTATCCCTCTGTACAGACAGCTGGTGAGACCCCATCTGGAGTACTGTGTGCAGTTCTGGAGACCCAATCTCCGCAAAGACATAGACAGGATGGAAGCTGTCCAGAGGAGGGCAACTAAAATGGTGCAGGGTCTGCACCGGAAGACATATGAAGAGAGACTTAAGGAGCTTAATATGTATAGCCTCGAGGAAAGGAGGGAGAGGGGGGACATGATAGAAACTTTCAAGTACCTCAAGGGAATCAACAAAGTCCAAGAGGGCAGCATCTTTCAAAAAAAGAGGTGTGCAAGAACAAGAGGGCACAATTTGAAGATAGAGGGGGGGCGCTCAGAGGTAATTTAAGGAAGTATTTTTTCACAGAGAGGGTTGTGGATGCATGGAACGGCCTTCTGGAGGAGGTTGTGGAGTCAAAATCAGTGGTGGAATTCAAGCATGCATTGGATAGTCATAAGGCAGTTCTAGGGGTTGGGGGTAGGAAGAAGTAGGCTGCTGGTTGACTAGGATCTGCAGCTTATCCAGTAGGTAGGGAAATGGGCAGACTGGGTGGGCCAAGCGGTCCTTATCTGCCATCAAATTCTATGTTACTATGTTTCGATATCTGTAACTATGAGTTAATCTCTGTTGCTATGCTGTTTTATGTAATATTTAGGCTTTTGTAACCTAGTTTTACACACAGAGAGAGAACTAGACCACAGAGAGAGAGAGAATTAGATCTTGGAGAACCTGAGATCCTGCAATCCTGGATATTATGTACATTCTTCAGGAGAGTTGTGAGAACCCCATCTCCCTCGTGATTTTCTTTGTCACATGGTTGGTGTAAGTAGTCTAAACACTCATTAGTACTCTTGCTTGTTTACAAATGTTTCTTGGCAGACTATGAAGACATAAGAATCTGTATTATTATTATTTACCCTACACACCAGGAGTGTTTAGGCAACATAAATGGTGACTGTGAGTAGAGTCAGGATGTTTGCCAAGTTGCATTTTAATTTCCTCTGTAAATTAAAACACTGGATGAGAAATCTCCAATAACAAGCAGCTGAAAGTGTCTTTTGTTTAAATTTTTGGTTTGTTATGTGTTCTACAGTGCAGAAAAACAATCTCTTGGCAGATATTCAATCTCTGTGTAATGAGTTGTTTTATTTTTGTTCTGTTTTTTCCTATGCTTTCTCTGTGGGAACAGACAACTGTAAAGGGATCTGAATGGACAGGCAGACTGCTTTCTTTTGTGGATTCAAATCCTAATGGGTATTTACTCATCTATGTGTCCACACACACCAAAGGCTTTTGTGTTCTGTCATGAACTTTGGTTGCAACCAAAGTTTTTGTTCCACAGACAGTTAAGGGTTTCTTATCTTAAAAGACATGTCTAAATATATCAGTACTGAGTTGAGGCTGGATGCCTTAATATACCAAACTGCTTATTGTGGTTGGTGTGATTTTGCTGAGGTAGCAGAATCCAATGGTAGCCCTTTCAGGGATATCATTGCCCATTATGGGGAATTGCAAAATGATATCAAGAGTTGATCCTGAAGGATTATTTTTTGCAATGTTGTTTAATTGTTTTGATGATTGTGTGTGAGCCATGCAATTGCTTCCCCAGTTCCTAAGAATTGCCTGAAGTTAGTTCTCTGCTACCTGTAGTTAGTTCTCTGCCTCCTGCACCCAGTATTAACCATGTATGCCTGAAATCTTTAACAGCTCTAGTGCTATGAGATACCCATCACCGTAAATATTCTTCCCCTTTCTGGTCCCTGCACTCTCACCCTGGCTGAAGTCAAGAGCTACAGGTGTTCCCTGCCCATTGGCATGGGATTTTTGGTCATCGGGTGTTTGATGCTTCCTTAGCTGCCACCTGAGACCTCAAGCTCAGATTCCCCTCCAGCAAAGCACGGCTAAAGCAGCTAACCAATTGGAAGGTGAGCGCTCTTTGGCTCTGACCTCCGATTGGATCCTATAGTCTGCCCCTGTGATCTCACTAAAACTTTGCAAACAATCTGATTTTCCCATTGTACCTGGTCTAATATGATAAAATCACTTATTTGCCTAACTGCATGACCCATATTTGACATTGCTTAGTGTCTTAGAGTGACTCAGGGTGATTACACATCCTTCTGTAAATCTGTATTCGAGCTAAACATTTAGGTGCCAAAGGAATTACACTCCTTGCCTTGTTGTTCCACCTCTCCATGGGTGCAGTCAGTCCTGGACTTCTTCTCCACCTCCTCCTTGCGTATACACGACCCCTATGGGCTCCTGTGTCCTGCAAGCGCAGAAAAACTTAGTCATCGGGTGTTCAGCACTGCTTTAGCCACCTCGGTAGTCCACAAGCCTGGATCCTTCACCAGCTAGACATGGTAGTAGCCTTCAGCCAATCGGAACATGAGTGCTCTTGTCGCTGGTTTCCGATTGATTCTCCCAGTCCACTTCTGTTTTCCTTCTAAAACAAATTTAAACCTGATCTTCTGCCTAAGTGAGCTTAGAAGGAGCTGTAATCACTTAGTTGCCTGACTATAGAATACTTATCCTTATGGAATACCTGGAGTTTACACTCTCTTCTAAACTTCTGTGCTTACACCAGCTCTCTTGTTGGGCTGTTGACCACTTTTTCCAACGGATGATTCTATTAAACTGAAATGATTGATGTTATACTGTGTATTTACTTGTATTTTGTTATTCATTTGTATTATTGTGCTCTTTGTAAATATTTTCTATGTACTTTACTACTTGGCCCGGCCTTAACAAGGTCCATCTTGAAAATGAGCTTGCTCCATGATGTTCGCCTGGATAAATAAAGACTTTGATTGATTGATTGATTGATGCTGTTCTAAATGAAATATAGGTTTTGGAATCTGAATATGCTGCTTGCAAGCTGGGAATTAATCTGAAAAAGGCTTCTCATAAAGAAAAGATAGATGGACTGCAGTCTCAATTGCTGGAGTCTCTCCATCTAGAAAATAAGTTTCTCTTTAATGAGAAACATAGAAGTTGATGGCAAATAAGGACCTTGAGGCCCATCCAGTCTGCCCATTTCTTTTTCTGCCTTATGAATGTGCCATCGGCCTTTGCTCTGTCAATGGTCTATCTTTTCATACTCATCTGCATTGCTCCCTTATGACTATCCCATGCCTGTTTGAAGCCCTGCACTGTATTCATATTCACCACTTCCTGAGAGAAGCAGCCACAACCTTCATGCCTTAGGAGATAACACTGAAAAGGCAAAACTTGTTAGAAAATAAGTTTTTCAAACAAACGGTGTTCTGGCTAGTAACACTGGTTACTTATGTTTTGGAAACAAGGAACCTAGGGATAAAAAGTCTGAAGTTATTACTGAAAGAGTTAACATGCTGGTATTTCAACACCAGACCTTGACTGAACAGTGTGATTCAGTATGTTTTCAGTACAGCAGACTTGAATTGAAAGTTTTGAATATAAATCATAACACAGTTTCTGTTGATAACAGGCATGTTTTACAAGATTGGAATGTCTTGCACCCTGAAAACAATGCACTATACAGTGTGCTAACTCCTGTATCTGAGCAGTTAGAATGTAGGAGTAAAAAGTCAGATATGCCAAACTTGCACCATCAGCCACAGCTATTTTCAGGGCATACTAACTTAATGCCCAAAGACCTTGCCTCTTCTCATGTTGAAGAGTTTAATTTTGAACACTCACAATATGGTGTGGGGTGGACTAGAACAAAGGCTAGCCACCTGTTTTTCTCTGATTCACAAAATGGAGGATTGTTAAAGTCTTAGAATGGTGGACACACATGTCATCAGGCTGCATCACCATAACATCCCCAAGATGGCCACTCATGATCATGTGATGATGGTCATAACACAGTAACCCAAGATGCCCATGAAGTAATCCAAAATGGCTGACCACCACATCATGGAGGTTCGATCATGCAGTCACAGGGACCTGTGATTGCTGCCATAACCAAATAAAAAAAAACCAGAGTTTTTTGGCATGATTAATAATGTTTGTTTATTTATTTATTTGCTTTTGTTAACCGGGTGAGCACACTAGACAACCAAGTGCCTATTTTCATGTGTGACCCAAGAGATTACAAGGAACATTCATGAACAACAGGCAAGACAAGTAATGCTACATTTAAAGTGCATCAAACAACAAGGTCAGTACAAGAAAGCAGTAGGGTTTTACAATGCAGGCAGCAGGTAAAATAACTTTGGAAAGTCTCAGGATAGGCAGAGACCACCAAGTCAGGCAGCAACTCAATAAAACTTGTAGGTAGGCAAAGAAGAAACAATATAGGGAGGAGGAGGCCCAGTGCATATTCCGGAAGTAGGGCATTAACTATGTACACACTGATTGAGCAGTTGGGCCTAAAGTGGATTAATCTGAGTAGTAGATCTCTAGCTCAGTAGTAGAATAGAGGTGCAGCGGACCACTGCCATAGCCAGATAAGTTTGGTAGTGACTCAGCCATCAGATTGACAGAGGTCGGGTGCATTTGTGTAGTGCAGAGGCAGGTGGAGGCTGTTTTGAGAAAACCCCAGAGGGAGACTTTAAAGCCATGGTGGGAGGGAGAAGGAGTGAGTGGTTGAGGGAAGGGAGTCCTACAACCTGGGCATGTATGCAGTGAAGGCCTGGTCACACATTTGAGAGCAAGTCTTGGGCACCAGGAGGGCTTGAGACTCCCTGGATCTCAAATTATAGGAGGGGTTAGCCGGAACGAGAGATTCAGTGAGGGCTAAGGGGGTGGCAGACCTGACAACATTGTCTATGAAGTTGCCCATGACATAGGAATGGTGCTTTTCTGGTGGGAGCCATTCAAGCCAGAAGTAGAGCTCACAGTGGTGGGTGAGGCGGGGAGCTGAGAATGCAAAGCGACATGCACTATTATATGCTGTATCCCATTTTGCGAGGTGAGTTTTGCAGCATGGGCGAAGGTGACAAGTCCATAGCAGAGTGAGGGTAGGAGTACTCCCCTGGCTAAGGCGAGTCAGGCAGCAGGTGTGAGGCAGTTTTTCGCTCTGTATGCAAGGCCCAACTTGCAGTTGGAGGCCCTACATGTATTGCTTATGTACAAATTCAGTTCCAGTTGTGGGTCAAGTGTCACCCCCAGATACTTGACAGAATCTATAACTTGTAGTAAGGACCCATCGGCATCTTAGATCTTTTGTGGGTCCAGGACAGCTTTTATCTTGGCTGTTGAGCCAAAGAGCATGGCCTGCATCTTCTGTAAGTTAATCATAAGCTTGTGGACATTTAGCTAGGCTTGGATTTGGTCGAAGTCAGAGTTAGCATGGCGTTGATGGTAGAGATGTCCCGGGAGCTGGTCATGATGACTAGGTCATCTGTGTACAGAGTTAAGTACCCATGTGCTGGGGCCGAGGGTAGCTCATTTACAAAGAGTGAGAAGAGTGAGAACAAGAGAAGCTCCAGGACAGAGCCCTGGGGGACCCACTGGCTCAGACAGGGCCTTGTTGAACTTTGAGTACTGCTGTCTGCCTGAGAGGTAGTTATTGAACCAGGCAAGAGCAGGGGGAGAGAAACCAAGGGACTGGAGAGAGGAGCACAGTAGAGTATGGTCAACCCAGTCAAAGGCTTTCAGAGATCCACTAAGATGGCCCCGGTCAGTTTGCCTTGGTCAGCAGCAGACCTGATAGCAGAAGTAACAGCTGCTAGGGCAGTGGAGGTGCTGTGCCCTTTTCTAAACCTGTGCTTGAGCTGGGGAGAGTAGGTTGTGGCTCTGTAGGTAGAGGTTGAGCTGTGAGGTGACAGCCTTTTCCAGAAGTTTGCTGATTGCTGACAGGACTGCTATAGGGTGGTAGTTCATTGTGTCTTTTGGGTCACCGTGTTTGGGGGCAGGAATGACTTTGGCCATCTTCCAGATGTCCGGGACTATGCCTGAGGTTAGTGATGCATTGAAGACTTGGGCGAAGGGTTGGGCTAGAAGGAAAGTCCCTAGCCTAAGTAGTTTGTTCTCAAGGCTGTCATGCCTATAACCGGTATCGGGGGGAGGCCAGCAAGGAGCTTCTGTGTCTTCATGACAGAGATGACCCTGAGGCAAAAGGGGTGGTGTGGGGCTTTTCCACTGGGTGGGGGGGGCCCGATCCTTAGGGTCATGTGTCTGGTTGGGGAGAGCTGGCAGGTTAGAGAACAGGAAGTTAAACTCATTGGCAATTGTGAGGTGGTTGTTGCAGTTTACCCCGCCAATGTGCATATCAGTGACCTGAGCTCTGGCGGTTCCCCCAACAGTGTTCTTAATGTTCTGCCAGAAACTCCTTGGGTTTCTGGCCGTGGAGAGTAGGGAAGATTGACAAAACTCTTTTTTTACAGAGTGGATGGCTCTTTTGCACGAATTCTTCATCTGCCTGTACTCAAGGAGGTCAGTACTGGTGAGGAAATTCTTGCATCTCGCACAGCATTTATCCCTTTGTTGCATTAGAGAAAAAAGGCCTCCATGAAGCCACTTAGTGACAGTACCCTTCACCCTCCTTTTTGTAAGAGGAGCATGTTTGTTTTGCAGTGGAGTGAAGATAGTCAGGAAGTTGTCGAAGGCCCTAGAGGGGTCCATTGTGTCAGTGACCTAGGACCAGTCTGTGTGTCACCGGTCAGCAAGGTAGTCCTCAATGCTGAGTTTGGAGAAGTCCCTCATTTGGATCACCTTGCAGGGGATTTTAGGTGGGAGAGTGATCTGATATAGCATCAGAGAGAATACCAGAGGAGACAATTTTCTCCGGTCTGTTGCTTAGCACCTAGTCAATGAGGGAACCCTTGTCTCCATGTGGGGAGAGCCTGGTGGGTTCAGTGATGACTTGGCTGAGAGCGAGACCAGCCAGCAGGGGCTTGTATTTCTGGATGTTGTGGCCTACTCAGTTGAGGTTAAAGTCACCTAGAACTAGAAGCTCTTTTGAGCCAACAATGGGGCTAAGGCTGTCGAGGAGGGAGGAGAACCCTGGCACACCACCCTTTGGAGGGTTGTAGGTGCAGATCAGGTCTATCTTCTTGGTGTTGCCTAGCAGGAGGAGGGTGTGCAGGAACTCACAAGAATGGGATGGGGTGGCGTGTTTCCTATGATGGATATGTTTAGGTGCATCTAATAATATAGGAGTACCCCACCCCCTCTCTCTTGCTCCCTACCCTGTCTTGTCTAATAAGGTTATAGCCCAGGAAGGCACATGCAGAGTCTGGAGTATGTGGCTTCAGCCAGGTCTCCATGATCCCCATAATGTCAGGATTATAAAGCGCCACCCATGCTGTAAGCTCAGTGATGTTGGGCAGCAGGCTGCATATGTTTAGGTGCACCAATCTCAATCCTTTGGTAGATCTCCAGGTGAGGGGGGATTTCAAAGATGGTTTGGCAACCAGCAGACCAAGATTTTGGGCTGGGGTCCCTGCCAGACTGTGAAGCATGGAGCAGCTACTCAGAGGTGGCATCCTGTCTGACCTCGGGGGGGGGTAGAGGCTGAGGCAAGGAAAATAGATCAGTGGGACTTGCCAGGCATAGGGAGTGAGGTAAGCACCCTTGGGCAGTTTACTCAGGGCTACAGTGACAGGACCTAGCTCCCCTGGTGGGGTTATGCTAGCGGGGTAGGAGGTTTCAGTACTCAGGGACAGGGGGCCCTAGTATATTGACCAGTCTCAAGCTATACAGGAGGTAGGTTGTGGTTTCAGTCTACCTGGGATTGCAGTGCATGCCCATGCAAAATTAATTGTTTCTAAATAATGGTACCCCAAATGGCAATTACTCCTAGTTCCAGAAATAGCTAATCATGCACTGGTTACACTGAAATTGCTAATCATGCACTGGTTACACAGACAATAAATTAGTTATTTGCTATCACCAATAATTAACTCTGGTTAAGACAGTCTTAGTCAAGTCCCCTAGAATTCTGCGGACGCAGAATTTTGAGCAGAACTTGCAACCTACCGCACAACTTCTGCAGTGCTGCAGAATTCACCATTCTTGGTGACTCTTTATTCATATTTCCATTTATTCATAGAATCTGGTTCTTTTCCCCCCTCTTTTTATATCCAAAACACCTCTATGCTCAGAATGTGATGCTATAAATGCTATAACATCATACATTAGCTAATGAAATGGCTGCATTCTGCCACAGAAATGAATAGTCACTTATCTACCACAGCTCCCACTGCCAGAGGCAGTGGCACAGCACATCATGCACGGTGATATTTCCTCAACCTGCACTACAGCCTAATACAATTTTCAGTCTTGTGTTATTACACTAGGGCCAACTTAAACAAAACCTTGACAATAGCATAGACCTGTTAAGTCATACCTTACTTTGTACAAACTTATTTGTGCCTTTAAGGTATGGAGATGCCATCTGAAATGAATAACCGGTAAAATAAATTAACCTGTAATTTTTAAGAAAAATAAAGTAATTATGCCCAGAAAAGGGAAATATAATAATGTGTAGACCTGTTGAAAGAACAGATATGTTAAATAAATAATTGCGCTGTACACATTTTTCCCAGGGTTATTGATTGCATATTGTCATTGGTTGATAGAATCACCTAAAAGTTATTGAGAAAAGTTGTGTGTAGGGACAGCTGTTGGGCCAGAGGGTAGCATGTTGTGTTCCTGTGCTGGCAACTCAGTTTCAGAGATGAGCTCTGGGAGCTGGCTGGGCAGCACAAGGACTGGGGAATACACATCACTGCTCTGAGCCTGGGAAGGTATGGCGTAGTGTTCTGTCACACGGGGGACACATTGTGATGGGCTGGAGAGCTTCATCTCACAATGGGTTCACATGCATGTCATGGCCTGATGGTGTTACATGGTGTGTCAAGGGAAGCAGGTTGGCATGAAAACTGAGTTTTGCAATATCTCCTCTATTCTGCTTATTCCATTTCCAAAGGGACCTGTATGAATGAGGATACAATTTCATGAAAATTAATATATATATATATATATATATATATATATATATATAAGACACACACACACACACATATTATCTCTCTCTCACTATATATATATATATATATACACACACACACACACACACACGTATATGTATGTTACAGATTGTATATAAATATATAAGTGATACACAGTGGGGATCTCATGAGTGGTGTAGACAGCACATATAAATATATGTGCTACACAGTGGGGACCTCATGAGTGGCATAGACAGCATGAGTACAGAAATACCTTATTTATCACATAAGGTCCCCTCTGTATATTTCATTTATGCAATAGATATTTATTTTTACTTTTTTAGGCATAAAAATTATTTCTGTAAGTCTTATTGTTTTAACTAGTGTTACTGTGCTTTTCCCCTATTCTGACTGCTATAACCATTGCCATGGACGTGAAGTCAGGATGACAAGCTGACACTGTGATGTGGTAGGTTGTTAGTGCTGCAGAACTTCCGCAGAAGTTATCAGCCCCCGCCACAGAAGTTCTGCGGCAAATGGTAATCTTGCTGCAGAACTTAGTCCCAATGTGCCGCAGAAAAGTAGGGCCCTTGGTCTTAGTTTACTAGCTATCTATGGTGACGACTGTATGGGCTAACATGCACAATTGCTAGAAACATAGAAACATAGACTTTGATGGTAGATAAGGACCACTAGGCCCATCTAGTCTGCCCATTTCCCTACCTACAGGATAGGCTGCAGATCCTAGTTAACCAACAGCCTATTTCTTCCTACTCCCTACAGAATTGCCTTATGTCTGTCCCATGCATTCTTGAATTCTCCCACAGTTTTAGAAGCTAGGGTACTGTCAGTGTGCAAGCAAGCATGGCACTAGGCCAACTAGGGTGGAGTATGCTTTGTTTAGTGGGAGGGGCTAGTGGGCATTTAAGGGGAGGAGGGAACGATGTGGGTGGGAGGATGAAAACCTTCCCCACAGTAAGCAACCCCTTTTCTCGATGCAGATTCACAATCCTCAAGAAACAACGCCAAGCCTTTTTTTTTCTCTAGAAGAGAACAAGAGAATTTTTATCCCATTGTGGCCAGGGGAGATCCGCCCAACTGTAGCAACCAGCCGGACACCTCTAAACCCTGGCGTTCCCTTGTAGTCTGTTGCAGGAGGAGGGACCCACCGTGGAAGGGTCTCCCTCAAGTCCCTCAGTTTTGGTATGGAGTGAGCCACGGGGCTCTGTGGCCAGCCTTTTCCACTGGCTGGGTGAGCGTCATGACAAGCAGGGAGCCAATCAGGTGCAGGAGAAGAGTTTGAAAAAATTGGTGCCAGAAAGCTCCTCTGTCACACCGCCGATCTGTTTTCAACCTTCCGCGCAGTAAGCAACCCCTTTTCTCGATGCAGATTCACAATCCCCAAGAAACAACCTGAGGCTTTTTTTTTCTCTAGAAGAGAACAAGAGAATTTTTGTCCGTTGTGGCCAGGGGAAGTCCTCCTGACTGTAGCAACCAGCCAGTGCCTCTGAACCCTTAAGTCCCCTCGTAGTCCATTGCAGAAGGAGAGACCCATGGTGAAAGGGTCTCCCTCACCTTCCTCATGTCCCTCAATTTTGGTTTGGAGTGTTATCAGTAACACTAGTGTTTCTGAGTGACAGAAGCTTCTCATTAAAAATGATGTTGATGCACTTTTAAATGAGGTTGATACGCAATGTGTCATGAAATCAGTGTCTGAAGCTGCAGAAGCAGCAACTTCTGCTAGCAATGTTTACTATATCATGACCTTGGTTAAAGAACACACTGCAGTTAATTACAGGAAATGTGATTCTTCCCCTATGCAATTTAACATCAGCTTTCCCTGAGAAGACTGAGCCTACTGCTTTTCCTATGCAGTGCATTAATACCTTAAGCTGTAGCATTAAAAACAATGTTGCTACCATCCAGCAACCTTCCGGTGGGGAAACCCACTTTACATTTGATGGGGGAGGGGACAACACTGATTCTGAAAGCCCTTTGGGAGAGATATTTTCAGCATCACAGGCCACGTTGGGGGGGGGGGTTACAAGTTTGATTTCAGAACCTGAGCTGACAGCTGTTTCAGTATTTTTTTTTCCACCCCTGATGGCAACTGAACCACAATCCATAGCTGGAGAACTACGTGCAGCTTGCACAACACTTTTCTCCATTTTGCAGACACCCCTGATAATGCCAGCGCTGACAGCACATGATGCAGAATCCCTTCCACCAATGACACCAGGATCATCCCATACTATGATTGCAGTAGCAGGCACAAGCCTGAAACAGTCTGGGTTATTCTCAGTACATACAATGGTAGGCACTTCTTGCAAGAAGGTACAAGGTATCCTAATACTGATATCATTGTCTTTTCTTTTGGGATCACTAACCATGACCCCAGCATTGGTTAATCCTAACACAGCTTTAGGACATTATACTGAAACTGCTATATCAGAGATAGCAATATCAGCAGTTTTAGCCCCAAAATACAATGGACACATCAGACTCATTGCTTATGCATCCCAGATGCTTGCCCCAGTGGAGCTGAAATACAACCTTTGTGAAAGGAATCTTTTGGCTACATACTGAGCAGTGAGATACTTTATGTACATCATTGGATATGCACCCATTGTTCTGCATTCCAATCATTTGCCAACGAATGTTCTGTTGTCAGAGAGTAAAATATGTCTCTGGTTCCAATGCCAGACTTACACACTGGTTTCTCATTTTACAGGATCATGACATCACTGTCCTTCCCATCAAAACTCCATCCTTGTTAGCCCATGGCCTACAATTTACAGAAGAGACCCATGATTGTTCACTCCAACCCCCTGACCTACCTGTCCCGGGGCCCTTTCTGACAGAATCTCAGAAAGTATGAAAAGACACCACTGTGTGTCATGTTTTGACTGATGATTCAGCCACACATATCAGCGAGGGTCAGATAGCAGGGTTTGGAATTCTTATTTTACATTCTGGTGATGACAGAATGTGCATGACTAGTAATTGCATCATCATATATGTACGATTCACAGGCAATGTTAAAACACGCCTGGCGAATAAAATGAAAAAGCAGGGAGGTGACGAGTCTTCTAATTACCACAAATATTTGTGGCTGGTTTAGAGAGCTGGAAAGTCCTTGAGATAGACCCAGCTTGTGTTAAGAGAGGAATAAAAAGAGATTTTTCCTTACGTAAAATGATACCAGCACTCCATGGGAGGGTTAAGTTCTGCCCGCTTCAAGAAATGTCCTTGAGATAATTACAAAAAGCACTGTAGACACTGTTTTTATTATAGATTCTAATTGGGTCTGTTTCTCTCTAAACTGAATTTCTTTGGAAGAAAAATAAACTTCTATTCCAGTACTCAATAGTATTGCTGTGAAATACAGTGACTTGCTTGTATACGTCACAACACTAACCAGTTTAAATACTGTAATTTCATATAGTTCAAGCATATTTTATACATGAACTTTATGCTCCATAGGATGGGCCTTCATTAGAGGGCAGTGTATAGGTTTCTTAACAAAGGAAAGGGGGAATAACTTCCAGAAATAAGCCCTTATACCCCAATTGTATTGTATTATAAGAAAGTGAAAATTACATTCACCTATCCAGTGATGGCTTACTTATTTGGAACATCACTACTGTAACACTCAAACATAACTGGTAATTCCTGAACACCTGAGAGTAAATTTTATCTACTGTACCAAGTACATGATACTTCAACTGGTGGACACCAGTGAGTCAGTAAAAACCCTAGACAGACTGAAATCCTCTGTTTTGTGGCCACACATGAAAAATGATGTAGAACACTACATTAGTAACTGTTTGATCTGTGCACAGAACAATCCTATACCAGCTAGGGAAAATACATTGTTACCGCAGAGGCAATCAGGCCCCTGGAACAACATCCAGATTGACTTCATTGGCTCTATGCCAACCACTAACAATGACAACTAGCTTTCACAAGTGATCACCAACCTAACAGAACAACACAGTCAAAGTGACTGCAAATGTCTTGGTAAACCAAGTATTTACCAGGTGGGGGTTACCCCTAAAGGTAAATTCTGAATACAGAGATCCAGCTTTATAGCCTAAGTAATGCAGGAAACTGGATTTGTTATGGGTAAAACAAAAGTTTCATATCCCTTACAACTCACAGTCATCAGAACAGGTGGAATTGGGTAACAGGCATATCAAAGTTATGTTATAATAAACTTGTTCAGAAAACCCAAAAGGACTGGAATTCATTATTGCCTTTACTCCTTATGGCAATAAGAGGGACACCCTCTGCAGGTACATAGCATGCCCCATTTTTGGAAATCATGACCTGATGGTCCATGAGACTCCCAGAATACTTACTTCTGGACCTGTGTACTGCCACTTCTGATGGAGCATCAGTAGATAAATATGTTAATATCTCAAACATGACCTCCAAAAGGTACACTTGTTTGCTTCACAATGTATGGGCAAGGACCAACAACAGGCCCTATCCCATTGTAAACAAACTCAGTCCAGCAGTCTACCAAGTTAGACTGCCTCACTATAACAGTCATTGATAAATGGCTACATGCCAATCAAATGAACCTGTTTAAAGGAGATTAAATTACTTTTCCATACCCCAGTGAGAGGAATAGTACTAATCTGTTTTTCTTTTCTCTTTTCTTTTAGGTTCCAGAGAGAGAGATGCTTGCTTTTATGCTTATTATTCTTTTGAAAGTATGGGTCTCCTTACAAGCCCAAATTGTGCATCTTATTGCAGATAAGAACCAGTGACCCAAAAGTAAACAGATTGTTGAGGCAGAGTACCTCACAAGCCCACATGATTTAATTGCATCCTGTGGAATCACATTAAAGTCCTAAAAGACATTTTCATCATTCAGAAGGGTAGTGAGGTCCTACTAAATATTATGATAATTGCTTTGGATCAATTCTAGAAGCTAGACTTGATCTGGACTCCTGTTTACATTTTATTGATAATCAGGAATATTTGCATCCAAATTTATATGGCATTAAAAGCCAATAGACCTGAAGGGTTTTACCCAAAGATGCCCCATAAGTTGACACCTAATATTGAGTGCCCAAAATAGAGCCCTGGCCCACCCAGTGGTCTAATAGCCACTTCCCAACCAGGTACCCTTGTTAATAATGTGCAGCTTATGCACAACCCAGTGATTTTAAATCTCACTTTTTAAACTTGGAATGATTTATTTTATGTTTCACAACAAACATTTCCATTTTTTTAATAATGATGTTATTGGAAACCCTGGCAGCATACCAGGTACTCATTAATGACCCCCTACACAGGGACTGATAGTAATACACACACATAGGATTTTCACATCCTGACCACTAGTGATACATTTAATGACTGTAAACCTACCCAAATGCACTAGGTGTTTTGTTTTGGTTTTTCTTTTATTAAAAAAAAAAAACAGGTTTAGACTCAGGCCTATTTGGCTCTGAAACATCTATTTGAAATGGGGCTGATATAGCCATTATTCAAGCACATATGTTAAAGGTCCATGATAGTATGAAATATAATATCACCCCCCACCCATTGCATGGTATACATGATTTTGCTCATAAAAAGCAATTTATATTTACAATAATAATGATAGTGTGAAGAGGTTTGACCTGACAAATGTTCATATTAATGAATTATTTTCTGCTCACATTAAGGAAGCAGATGAGCATCACATAGCTAGGAAAGTCCTTTGCACTGCCTTCAGCTATTACGTTCTTATAACTCTTTGGTTATCTCTTCCAGGATCTGGAATTAGGACATATCCTTGATCTCATACATGACAGATGTATGGGTCCGTGGCATTGTCACATTATGCACTTCTATTGCATGTGTTAACAAATGTTTATTTAAATCTAGCACTATTCCCTTGTCAATGGCAAGAAACCTTGAGTATGTCGCCACACACACACCAGTATTGCTCCATGTTTCAAAACTTATTTCTGCAAAATCCAGGAAGCCAAGTTTGTGACTCTCACACTGTCATTGTTACATCTTCATCTGGCAACATCCAACTTTGATTGTTTGGCAACTGTCCATTCTATTGGTCATCTTGATGGGAACTTTTATCATGAAAAAGTTGAAACTACCTCCTTTCCTTGTTTACCATGAGGTCTTGGAATTGTGACTGACTCTGAACTTTGAATGTTGTACCTGAAAGGATAATCACCTTTTATGCAGATGTGACACCTTCCAACTTGTATAACCAACTTGTGATTTGAGGCCTAATAACTGAAAATTAGTCTTCCACTTGTGAACTTTTAAATAAACTGTATTCGGTCCAGCCAATTATGATTCTACAATCAAGCTCATTGTTATGCATACTATGAAGCAAGTCTGGGGTGGGGGCACTTCACTAACTCAGCAAGAATACTCTTCTTCCTTTGATCTACAATCAATAAATCCATTTTCTTCACTTCTTGTTTTACAAGCCTGGCTGGCACCTCATGCAAGCAACCATGTGATCATCTTCACTGAACACTGTTGCTATTCCATTGTAAAACCCAATGTGCAATCTAATACATCCCCTGCTGAGGTGTCTGAAAATACTGCAGCCTCCTGGACATTTGTATCAATCTTTGGAAAATCTGAATGCATCAGATTTGAACTACGAATCTTCATCTCACACTTGAAGAAACCCTGGATTTATCCCTGGAACTGTTTGTAGTTTATGCCTTGTGGACATTGACATTTCCTGTCCTGTTCAACTTACCAACTGAAAAATGTCATCCTTCAAGGTGGTATATTCTGCTGATGTGGAACATTGTGTGGTGACCAACTATACATTCTTCTGATGTGGACTAAAAGTTTTTCAATGTGAACATTTCTAACTTCTGTTTGTATTCCCTAAACAGGTTATAGATTATATGGTAATCACACCTGTTCCCATCCTGGAACCATATATTAAGTCGAGTCCTAACTATCTTGATGCTCTGTCTCATTTTTCAATTATGTTTAATATCCATACAGGCAACTTAAGTTGTCTATTCAATTTCTTCATAACAGGACAGATACACACCTGATATATATCAGTAATTACTGATTGTTTTGATATTGGAAAACCCCATTGTGAAGCTATATTCCAAATATTTATAATAATACAAGGTTTACTAAAATTTTCCCTTATAATTACATTTTGTTGTTTAAGGAAAACCCCAAAACACCACTGTGACCAGTTAATATTCCTCTGTCAGGTTCATGCCTCAGTCCTGAAGGCAAATGGTGGAATCTTTTTGTTGTGTTGCCACTTTTGCAATTAGGGCAACAAAGAAGGGACTATTACACCTGGGTTATGCCCCCTATTGTCCCACATACACCACCTCACACTGTATTCCTGATCTAATATATTGTGATACTGCTATTTTGCACTAACATGTAGATATAGTAACCCATCATGTAAGCATGCGTGGCAGGAATGTACTTTGCTGATAATATATGCTAATGTTTATCATGCATGATTCATTGTACATCACTATAATACATGTATCTAGATTATGTTTATATTTCATATATATTCCATATATAATCTACCTATTCACTGATAAGATGACTCTGAGGGATCATCAGTGATTATTGTATAATTATATTCTCATACAATTATATGTAGTGTGTGTTTTACACTCAGGCAGATATGCCATGTGTAATAGAACCCTGTCAGCACTTCTCTTTGTCTCTAAGCAAGCTGACACAGAGAGAAAAGCGTTGTTATGTCTTTATGTCTTATACTGCACATAAGCAAGAAATGACATGTGTAGTTTGAACCAGTCAGCATTTCTGTTGTCCAAGCTATAATGCTAATGAAAGCATATTCTGTCTCATATGATACTCGTTAGTAAGTCTGTCTTCTAAGTCATCATCCAATGGAGAATGACTTGAAACCAATACATATTGTTTCTCATATCCATATCTATGAGGTAAACTCTGTTGCTATGCTGTTATCTGTAGTATTTAGGCTTTTGTAACCTAGTTTTACACACAGAGAGAACTAGACCACAGGGAGAGAGACTTAGTTTTTGGAGAACCTGAGATCCTACAATCCTGGAGATTATGTACATTCTTCAGGAGAGCTGTGAGAAACCCATCTCCTTTGTGATTTCTTTGTCACATGCTTGGTGTAAGTAGTCTAATAAACATTCATTAGCACTCTTGCTTGTTTACAAATGTTTCTTGGCAGACTCCGAAGACAGAAGAATATGTATTATTACTATTTACCATACACACCAAGAGTGTTTAGGCAACCGCACACTATCTCCTACTCCTTTATCTATGACTTACCTCCTGTCTCCTAACTGAACCCTTCCTCTGATCACTACCTCATATTCCACCATTTATTATACCCCCTCGTCCCACCCCCTACCACAACCAACTGCACCATTTCAACACTCTAGTACAGTTCACAACCTACTGTGTTTTTTTGACACTCTACTGCTGTCCTCCCATGCACTACACCCCTCTCTCCCTCACACTGATGCCCTCCCTTTTTCCATTCCTAGTTTGCCCTTATTTTCTCCAGCCTCCCTATTCCTTATCCCTCTCATCCCTTCTGGTCACCCACCACACTCCACTCCACTTCTCCTCCCTGCCCCCCCTTTCTCTCTCCTCCTTCTATGCCTGGTCCTGTCCCCCTTGCAGGGTTCTCTGTCATCCTGAAAGGGTCTAGATCTTGGCTCTCTCTATCTCTCTCTCTCTTCTACCTCTTTTTCTTTCCCCCACCTTCTAATTATGACCCCTTTGCAGGGTTATCTGCATCCTGAAGGGGTATAGATTAGCTCTGTCTCTTTTTGCCCCTCTCCCATTCCCCCATTTTCAAATCCATCACCCGCCCACCTCCCTACTTGCTTATCCCCTTCCCCTTCCTCTCCTCCAATTCTCCTGCCCCTCTCTTCTCTACCTCCCCCCTCTCTCTCCCCTCCATTTCTGCCCGGTCCTCTCCCCCTTGCAGGGTTCTCAGCATCCTGAAGGGGTATAGATCATGGCTGTTCATCTCTCTCTTTCTTCCATCCCCTCACCCTCTACCCCTTGACCATTCACTTCCCCACTTATCTTATAACTGCCCTCCCTTGGGTATACAATAGCACCTTGAATCATGTACTCAACCTACTACCTCTAGCACTTCAAATGTGTTATCCATCCTCTAACCTTTACCGTACCGGATCACCTGCTCTTGGGTTGTTGAAATGCATTTTATATCTGAATATGGTTTTGTTTACCCTGGCCAGTTGGTCTGGGTTATTTCTGCTCTTTAATTGTACTACACTGTTTGTTTTTAGTAATTACACTTGCATTGCTCGGTTATTGCTATGTGTTTACTTGTTCTCCCAACTCTTGTAACCCCCTGGACGCTTCTGGAAATGATCTGTTTACAACTCATGTTGTCTTTCCTGCTCAAACATTTCCCAAATAAGAATAAATAAATAAATAAAGCCTAATTCATGTGATACATTCGAATGTCATGAAGTCACGCCAAGTGTGCGTCATTACTATGCATATCCTTACATCTCCCCCTTAGCATAATCTTCCACCAACATTATTATTATAAATGTTAAATGAAATACTTTTTACTTTATGATTTCAGTCCTTTAACTGATTCAGTCCAGCCTTATGTCCTCTATTGTGTAGGTTTCCGTATCTGGTGTCTGCTCATCTGGTTCACTCTAGCAGGCATGCAGTCTGGCTACACATGTTCAGTGTAACGGCCTGCATCACTGCTGATGTAATCAGTGGTGGGTCCTCATTCAGGTCCTGAATCTGCTGCACTACTATAGTTGCATCTTCCTCCTCAAGTGTGTGTGTCTCTCTCTCTCTCTCTCCTCTGCCAACCCGGCCCCGCATTCTCTCTCTCTGATGCTCAGTAAAATGTCCTGCATTCTCAGTGGTAGGCTGGACAGTGGCTCTGGAGTTGCCAGGATGTCCCTGTGTTTTTGCCTATGCTGCTTCCTATTAGGTTAAATGATATACAGTATGAAAAATAGGTTTGTACTGGCAAAAGAACTACTGCTGGGATCTGCTCAGTGTCAGAAGTGCACATGTGCACCTGTTGTCCTATAGTCAGGTCAGGTGATCCCAGGACCTATATAGCAGTACTGTATTTATTAAATTGAGCAGTGCAAGATAGGGATATATATGGTCCCATTTAGCCTTTTTTAGCAAATTCTTGATTGTTTGAACAGATCATTTAGCCATACAATTGCTATGAGGATATTGAGGTCAGCAAGTGATATGTTTGAACTTATACATTTTTGCAAATAGCCCAAAGTCAGTGATAGCAAACTGACATGACAGAAATAATTACTGTATACGATATGTTTTCATGCTGCACACATAAAACTACCAATGTGATATGCATGCTGTAAGCATGATTTAGATGTTAAATTGGGACTGATTGCAAGCCTGTGGCATTCTTGCAGCAAGCAAGTGTGGAAAGCATGCTTTTAATGATAAATTGGACCAGACTGCATGCATGTGGCATGTGTGCAAAAAGCACATGGTCACTGATAACTGCACAGATAAAAGTTAGGGGAGTTCCTCAGGATCACACCATATACAAGTGGGGTTGATGAGATTCAAACCAAGGTTTTCAGGTCTCAAGTTTGTAGTTCAGTACCTTTAACCACTAAGCTATATGGCCTGTGCACATATGGCTTGCTTGTACTTGCTTGTACAAATCTGCATACTTCTGCATGCATGCAGCATGCTTGTAGCCACAGTTATACTTTTTAGTTTTCTTGTCCCCTCTCATCTTAGCTGCACAGCTGAATTGTAGCACACATACCAATGGAAGTGCATGTGGTTCTTCCCACCCCAATACACAGTTACCCACAAAACTGCTTAATTACTTCTGACTGGCCTGCATTCCTATTTTCTCTCCATAGTTTTGAATGCACAAACAGACTTTAAGTAGCAAACGCAAAAGTAGCAATGACTCAATACCCACCCACATGACCAGTCCCCTCCCATGCATGCACACTGCAGCAGATGTGGCCATGCTGCTACACACAACCCACAATGTATAGATATGTTGAGAATCTCTTACCTGTTTACTAGGCAGCCAGAAGCCAGAGTCATTAAGAGATGATGTCCATGGGTCACAGTGCTGGGGCGTACCCACTTGAAATTAATGGAGTTATTTTTTATTACTGCTTTATACAGGTGAGTGAGTTGAAGAATAATGAAGGCCACTGTTCTACTAACAAGGCCCTTGTTAGTCAAGCAGTGGCCTTTATTAATCTCCAACTCTATATCAATAATTTATAAAATAGTAATAAAAAAACAAACAATTCATGTCAATGGTACATGACCCCGCACTCTCCCTTGCCCTATGTCATAATGTGTTTGAGAGTGGGGATGTGGAGGTCAGCTTCACTGGGGTGGGGGTATAACCCTGACTATAGTGGGGCTCCAATAGTCTGTGCATACCATACTGCACAACTGTTTCTAAATGCAAGGGACAGTCCTCATTTTATTTACCACCAGAAAACTGCTCTGCTTCTTGTCCATCCCTCATGAGAAACATGCTGCTCACACTGAGTATGTCCTCTAAATTTAGACTTTATGGCAGGGGCACCTTTTTACATTTTAGCAGGGGACAGCCAATGACCAGTGGAGGTCAGGTGCTAGTTAGCCCCTTGGTAGCAAGATCTAGAATGTCTGAAATGTCTCTAAAAGGTAAAGTGTATTTGCTGTGACTGAAAAGTGATATGCAAATCAGGAAAAAATCAAATGCATAAGACTCATCTGTCTATATCCCAGAACAGTGCATCATATTTGGGCTTACCCCATCCAGTTACTAACCAATTTTGTTTCCTGGCTGAAGTTCTGAATTCCCCTTCAAAAAAACACAACAAATTAGTCCCAATTTGTCTCCCCAATTCCATTCAATTCAATACCCTTCTAATATGTTTTGTGAAGCCACCCAAAGGCACAGAAACATGAAAAATACATCAATATTTCAGTTCTTCCTCCTTCCCCAATCCCCTGTTTATTTACCCAGCTATCTGGCCAGAACCTGCAGCCTGGCCCAGTGTGTCACCAACCCAGTTTTCAGTCCACTCCTCCTCTGTGCTTCTGCCAGAAGCTGGATCCTAGACCCAGCCATCCCAGGTCCCCAAAGTGGTCCACGACCAAGACACCTCAGCAGCGGAACCCAACCAACCTGTGTTGCTTGCTTCTTGCTTGGCTGTTGCCATGGCTGCTGCTAGAGTGCACTAATCAAGGCCTATGAAGGCTGTCCACACCAGAATGACTGCAGCTGCTAGGCCTAACTTTCTGCCATAGGGGGCCTGTGCTGTTTTTTTTTTTTTTTTGTGAGGCTAGCCAAGTTGATTTAGTAGGTAGCCTAGTCTCAAATCAGCGTCTAGTTCACCTTCTGCCCCTTCAGCCACCAGGTAGATGGAGACTCACAAAGAGTAGACCAAAAATAATATGCCACAACAACACTTCTATTTTGAGTTCAGTGCTCACTGACTCCTCCATGCTGTAGTGTGCAGCCTGTCTACCTCAGGGGCGGGGTGAATGCTGGCCATTATTGCACATCCCTGCCCCTGCCTACAGGGGGAAAATCCTGCATCTGATCCATCTCTATGAAGCCCTGCTCCCGGGCCTCAATTAACCTCTGATGCCGGCTCCCCGACTAGATACTGGAATTGAGGTGATGAGTTCAGAACTGCAACCCCGCCCTTTGTGGGGTAAGCCAGGGGTGACTGGCAGAGTGCTGGCAAAATATCAGAGGTGGAGGTATGGGGGTCCATGACCAGGGCAGTCGCTGATGACTGGGTCCTGCAAAAAGCATACTAAATAAAAAAAAAAAAAAAAAGGATCAGAATTCAAAATTAATGAGTTTACCTAATTTGAATGGAAAATCAATGAAAAATGTATTTTACTGGCCTTAATTGCTAGCAGTAGTATGAGAAATATAAATTGATGTGTTTTTTAGATGTGATTTGCACCAGCTTAGTTGCTGCACACATGGCAAGCATGCAGCATGTGTACCTGCTATGATTTTTAAATGATGTTCATACCAGTTTAACTGCTGCACTCATGTCAAGCGTGCAACACATGAACCTGATGTGATTTTTAGAAGACATTCCCACCAGCTTACCTGCTGCACATATGTCAGGCTTGCAGCATGCAAACCTGATCTGCTTTTTAGATGTGGTTCGCATAGGTTCACTTTGTGTATGCGAACCGCATGCAAAGATTGCACAATTAAGCATGTGGCATGCATTCTGCAAAGGTACAGTATACAGTAAATAGTAAAATGCAAAGGTACAGTCAGGCAATGATAACAGTAGGGTTTTTATATGAGCCAGAAGGCATGAGCAGCATCTAGCACAGAGAAGATTTTGGAGCCAGCTAGTCTGGCAGCTTCTTCTTCCACAGTTTTCATTGGGTAATGCTCTTTCTTATCAGCTGTCTTCAGATCCCTTGGGTCAGTGCAGATTCTTATCTTATTAGGCTTCTAAATCACCACCATTGAAATAACCCAAGCCCTACCCCCACCAAAACTGGATCATGGCACCCAAGCTATGTCTCTAAAAATCACTCCTGATCCTTCTAAGGCTCCCCTTATCATCACCATGGCATACATTCCCCCACAGAAACAAACTCATGCACTCCCTTCCCTCCCGGAATAACTCACCAGCTTCCCCCACAAGGTTGAGCATATCATGCTGGGTGACCTCAACATAAACTGGCTCACACCAGTTCTGCTGCCTCGGCCAAAGATACACTCACAGCCCTAGACTTCTCCCAAATGGTAACTCAACTGACCAGATGCAACCCCTCTACCAGCACACACACACTGCCGGACATTGTTCTTTCCAATTGACCCCATAAAATCACAGACATCACTGTCCTACCTAACACCCTCAGCGACAACTCCCCAGTGATCTTCCTGTGGTCCAGTAGGCTGCCCAAATGCATGCCAAGAGTCGCTATCCCACGACGACTCTGCCCAGGTAGCACCGCAGATTTCAAACAGCATCTCACCCACTAGGACTGGTCCCAATATGCCTTGCCACCAGCCTCGATGGTGCAGTTGAGTACTTCATCAACTCTTTCAAATTAGCCTGTGACACCTTTGCCTCCCTTTACTAAGACCTACTCTAAGCAGCACAATACCCCATGGATTACCCCCATCCCTCCTCACACAACTGAGGAATAGGAGATAATCTATGGCACAGAGCCATGGACTCAGGCAAACCAGCTAATATGCCTGCATGCCGAACTGAGTCTAACAAGTGCACATGGGCCATTCGCAAGGCAAAAGCCGAATACTATAGGTCGACCCTAACCACCTCATGGGGGCCATCCCATAAGTTTTGGGAGAATTTAAAAATTCTAAATGGTAAATCCCAACTCCCTCCCCACTCAGCTCAGTGTAAATGGCTCCATTACCACCAATCTGAAGTGTATAGCAAACAGCCTTAATACTAGCTTTACTGACCTAAGCTCGGTGCTTTCTTTGACCAATACCCTCTCCCCAACCACCCACCCTCTCACACCCCCCTTTCCACCTTTGGACAATCTGTCCACAAGAAGCCAAGCCTTATCTTGCCAAAGCCCTCAACGGGTCCAGTTCCCAAAATAACCCTTTGGATATAAGGCTCCTCTGCCTGGCACTTGATGAGCTACTCCTTCCCCTGACTGACCTACTAAACTGCTCCCTCTGTCTTGGCAGTTCCCCAGTGCCTGAAAGACTGCAGTAATAACTCCCATCCACAAAGATGGGAATAACTTATCCCCTGGGAATTACCAGCCAAACTCCACCCCCACTTCAAAGCCCTTGAAAAGGTAGTAGTGGACCAACTTGCTGACTACCTCATAACCCGTGACCTGCTCTTCAAGGAACAGCACAGTTTATGCTCACGCCATTGCACCACCACAGCACTCCTAGAATTCTTTAACTTCCTCCACACCACACTCGACAAGAGCCAGCTGGCCAGATCTGTGTTCGTCAACCTCTACAAGGCCTTTGATACCTTCAGTCACCCTTCCTGCTAGTGGGTTTCTCCCAAGGCCCTTTAGCTTGTTTCATAAGCTACTTAGCCTCCAGGGTGCAACACGTTAAGATCAACACAATGCTCTCCAGTACCCACCCCATCCACTCAGGAGTCCCACAGGGCTCCATCCTGGGGCCAATGTTCTTCATTCTGTTTATCAATGCACTGCCTAACTCATGTACCAGCAAGGCCCTACTCGATGCAGATGACACTGTCCTCTGCCTCCCATGCCAATCCCACCAGTCTGCAGGCCTCCCTCCAGCTCTCCTTCAGTCAGACTGAACGCTGGTTCTTGGACCATAGACTGGTCATTAACCTGAAAAAAACAAAAGCCATGATCTTTGCCAACCATCAAAATAAACTTAAAAGCTCTGCCCTTCAGATCCTCTTCAGCACCCTCGAGCAGATCACCTCCTACAAATACTTGGGCATAACCTTTAACCAAGCTCTCACCTTCCGCACCCACATAAATGCACTCACATCCCCAGCCAACGCACATATCAGCCTCCTCCACTGCCACAAAGACTGCCTGCCAGCAGAAGCTCTCTGGCTAGCCATCACCTCCTCAATCCTGTCCTTAATTGACTATGGCCTGTTGATCTATGCAGTTGCTGACACTACCACACTAGGCAAGATAAAAGTATCCCTCAATAAAGCATGCAGGCTCCAATCAGGTGCTGACCGGCTCACTCACTCCTGTACCCTCTACATCCTCACCCAGATGCTCAGCCTCGAGGAAAGGCTCCAGTACCGGTCATGCCTCATGGTAAAAAAGACCCTCCATGGGCTAATGCCACCTAGAGTCTCATCATCTTTCCACCACTCAACCCCTTCCATTGCCATGAGCAGCACCGATAAATCCTCTCTAGAAGTCCCCAGGGTAAGAACCTCCCTAGCCCAGAGGTCTTTCGCCTATAGGGCCCCATCCTGGTTCAAATCCCTCCCTGTGGCTGTCACCAGTCTGCCCAAAATCAGTGCTTTTAAAGTCACCCTCAAAAACCACATTTTCACAGCTCGCACCTCAGTGGTCCACATAGTCACCTCACCAGAGAGCCGCTAACCTGAACTTTATTTATGACCTAGTTAGATCCAGTGACAAAGTCTTACTATCTAGACTGCATCTGTTAAGTATCCTTTTGGTGCTATGGCTGTAGCAATGTGACCCTATGATTAGCTATACTACTGTATAGGCCTCTTTTCTGGCTCACTGCCTCCCCTGTATACACTGTTGTCTTGCACCTACAATAATGTGTTGTATATACTGTTATAACAGTTATAACTCAGGAACTGCACTTTGTAACAATGCCAATTATTATGCTATACCCTGAATGTATGTACTTGTAATTATTGGGTTCCCTTATGTGTACTAAGACATGGAGCCTTTGGAAATGAGTCCATGACTCAAAGGATTGTAATTCCGATCTCTGACAAATAAATAAAAAAAAAATACACATTAATAGATTCACCTGCATTCTAAATCCAGGTATTAAACAAATGGCATTCATGTGTCAGGTTCTTGCATACGTTGCAGTACGTCTCAAATTTTTTCATAATTTTGGACAAATTATCCTTGTTGTCCTCTTTCACCTATTCAAAAGTATTGTACACCTCCAGGACCGCAGGACCAGCCACATGCAGAAAAGTCCCATCCTGTATCTTCTGGGATTTTTCAAGAAACACCAGTAGCTATAAAGGAGATTTCAACATGTTGCTTAAAACGATGCCAGTTTTCAGCCATATTTCCATGCAGATCAAGTGAGGATGGTGGTAGTAACTGCTCCATCTTCTGACACCATGTAATACTACATGGGGGCAAGTAAGGTAATTTTGAACTGCTTTACTAAAGATTGTCAACTAAGCACAGTACAGTACAGTGCACACTGCTTTAATATAATTCTGGTAGGTTAAGCCCACCAAACCTAATTTATATGATACATTTGAATGTCATGACATCACGTTGAGCATGCATCATTAATATGCATATCCTCTTTTTACCACCTGAGGAGTATCGCCTGGGTGAAACACCAGGTTCCTTCTGATGATCTTCGAACATCGGTCCATGCCTTTGCCACTACTTGTTTTGATTACTGCAGTTCCCTCTACCTAGGGCTACCAGGGGTTGATATCCACTGCTTAGAGCTGGTGCAGAATGCGGCAGTCAGGCTTTTGACTGGGACCTCAAGGTCCAGTCATATTACGCCTGTACTCTGTGAGCTGCACTAGCTGCCTATTCAGTGGCAGATCACCTTTAAGGTTGGCTTGATAACCTTTAAAGTCCTACAAGATTAGGGACCCGGCTACTTGCAAAACCTCCTGGTACCCTACTGCCCCCTCCACCCTCTCTGATCCGCCTATGAGGGATTACTAGAAATTCCCAGGGTGTGATTGAAGACATCTGGTGCCAGTGCTTTTTCTTTTTCAGCTCCAACCCTGTGGAATTCTCTACCTCGTCGGTTAAGAGAATGCTTGACTGTTGATAGGTTTAAAATTGAGTTGAAAACTTATTTATTCACTTTGGCCTTCCCTAATTATGGTTAACTTTTTTTGTTGTTGTTTTACCTCATATTTATATTTGTTTGTATTCAATTTTATGTACAGCACCTTGGTTTTGAAAGGCGCTATAAAAATAAAGTTTGATTTGATTTGATTTGATCCTTACAGCAAACACATCACATTTGACATGCCTGGTGCATAGTATGATGTGTTACCTGATTAATTAACAAAGACAGAATCTGAGTGTGGCCTTAGAGCAACTCTCAGGCAGTGACAATAGAAAGTGGTTCCTGGAAGAGAGCAGAGATACAGTATTCCATTTAGATGACTGGTAACCTGTCTACCTCCTCATTCAATCCATACCGTTTATCAGTAGATTTAGACAAATCAGTATAGTAAGCCTCTCTTGTTAGTAGTTTCAGTTCCAGGCCCGAACCCGTTCTGGGTAGAGTGACCTTTTGTATTCCAAAAAATCTTAATGTGGGGATGGTGTGTCCTGCTATTATAAAATGTTGTGCTACCAGGAAATTTAGGTTTTCATTTCTAATGCCAGTCTTGTGTTCTCCCACTTTCATTCTTAGTTCCCTTCCAGTTTTGCTAATGTGAATTAAATTACATGGACATTTTATGAAATGAATTACTCCCACTGTTTTACAGTTTATAAACTCCTTGTTTTCTGCTTTTGAGTCTACCTTAATGTTATGTATTTCTTTCAGTATGTAAGAGTTTGAACAGTGGATACACGATCTTAAAGGATAATTACCCTTAATGTTTAAATCAGAAAGTATGTTTCCACTTTCATCCTAGGGAATTAGATGGTCACTATACATAATTCTGTCTTTCAGATTTTTCACTTTTTTTTTTTTGCTACCGGTAAAGGCACTTCTGTAAATACCCTCTATCTTGCACTAGTAGCTTCATTTTCTTTTCAGAAAGTGAACTAAAACAAAGAAAATAAGAGATGACACACTTTTTTACTTTACAGTATTGTAGAATTGCTACTATGAAACTGCTAATGAGGGGTTTTTGATTTAATAAGGACATATGTAAAACAAAAATATATATATATTTAGGTGGTACACATGCAAATTGTCTCAAGGGAATGATTTGGAGGGAGTCTTTGTCCCACCATTACAGCTTCTAAGCAAGCTTAATTGAGAACTGAATGCAGAAATTATATTTATCTCTCAAAAAAACTTTTGGGTTTATACACTAGTGTGTATATGGAGTTTGACCATTAAGTATGCTTTCTTTCAAAAGTAATCCCCCCTACCCCCAGTTTGAGAGCCCAATGTTTGGGTGTGTATTTTATAACTGTTGCTGTAAATTCATTGACTAGAATGAAGTAAGTGCCTCAATTATGGGAGCAGGGATGTAGGCAAAAAGGGAGTGAGGTATGGGAGCCATGTGTTCCAATGCAAGGAGAAATGAAATTCCTGACATGGAGGCTATCATGGAGGAGGCTAGTCTTAATCTGAGAACCACAACAGAGTCACGGTACACTGACAGTCATGACTGGGATATGATAATACCAGGCTACTCTTTGTTCAGGAGAGGCAGGAAAGAGAGGAGGGGCGTACTACATTTAATGAAGGGAATCAGAGCACAGAAAAACAGGAAAAAGGCTGGATCATCTGCTACAGGTGATGGCATCCATACCCATAATTACCTATGACACCATAGAAACATAGAAGTTGTCAACAGATAAGGACCTCTTGGCCCACCTAATCGGTCCAGTTTTCCCAACCACCACTGTAGTCTTTACTTAATCTCCAGTTGTCTCCACCCCTTGCCTTACTTCCAAGGTCCCCTTGTATCTGTTCCAGATTTCACCCTGCAGGATAGCACACACACTCCACAGCCCTGGTGTCATGGATCTCAATGAGCTTTTCCTACCTTTTTGGTGTCATAGAGGGGTTGGGGGCCCCAGAGAAGGGATAGACCCAGACCCTGAGTAAGTAGAAGTCAGATCATGTACATCTGTGTCAGCTGTGAGTCTGGTGGGCACAGATACTGACCAGTACCAGGCCTGAACTAGAGGATCATCTGGGTACATGGGAAGGAGGGTACAATGATAAATAAAGCATCCATGCCATGATATTTATTATAACATTATACAGTTGCATGATGCTATGCTGTACAGAAATCACTTAGGGACTGGCAGTGCAGCAGGAAGTTCTCACCGACCTGATCTCCTGGGGATTGATTCTGGCTGGTATTCAACTAATTTTTCTTGTGGTCCTGTGATCTTCCCAGGTAACTCATAACCTTTCACTCCCCATAACCTAAGCATTACCTAGAATCCAGTGGAACTCCCCTTCCTAGCCCCAGTTCCCACACTGCATCATCTGCCAACTGCATGGAACCTCCTTCTTGATCCTTTCTAGCTCTCACTCAGAAGTTTACAACTCTCAGACAACACTACCACTTGGCTAAATCTTTTGTCTTTGAACCTGTCCTGTATAACTTTTCTATGGGGTACAGTTAACTGTTGCAACTCTTCTAATTAGCAGGGCACATGGCTTGGGAAATCCACAAGGCCTGTGGCCATTCCAGTAGCCCCATTAATCTATTGATTATACTGTTCCTGCCTCCAATTCATGCCAACAAGGCTAGTGAAAATGAAGTTTTACTAGCCCAATAAAAAATAAATTCTACCAGCATTTGGCTATTGGGCATGTGCGAGTTTCAACCCCTACTACCTCACAGACCTTATGTCATCTGTCCTTGGCCACCACCCATTACCTGCAGCATTCCTTCCAGTTGTGTCACTTTCCACTCCCTCCTCCTCATGGTTGGGCTTGAAAGTTCAGGGTCTCTTCAGAGCACAGGCAAGCAGAGGTAACAGTAGGCTATGCCAGTATGTTGGACATTATCCTGTAAAGCAGTGTTTTTTCCCACTTTTTCTTTCCTGCCCCAAGAACAATGTCAATTGGGGCTCCATTCTATGCATGTGCACACTACTGCATAGTACAGTTACCTGTAGTCCTCCCTCCTCAGCCTTTCATGCCTGCACTTCTACCTGTTATCAAGGAGGTCTTTACAGCTGAGACAAGTGTCTTGAACAACTGCTGTTCTCCACAGTTCCCTGTTCTGGAAGAAGCAGGGGATCCTTACAGATGCCCCACTTGATCATCAAAAGGACATAAAGTTGATAGAGGGGGTGCAGAGAAAGGCTACCAAAAAGTAAAGTATCTGAGAGATGTCGACTATGAAGACAGGATAAGGCAACTCGGTCTGTATAGTATGGAATACAGGAGACTAAGGGAAGACTTGTGTCTAGTATATAAAGCTCTAACAAATAAAGACCTATAGGAAACTATAGGCTTAACTCATAATACAGAAAGATGTAGTAGATTCTACCAATACCAGCTTAAAGAAGAATATTACAAAACAAATGTAAGAGGTCAGTGGCTATGTCAGAGAGTAATTGGTTATGGAATAGACTACCTAGTAATTTGATGACTAGCACTACACTAGACAGCTTTAAGAAGTACCTTGATGACTTCATGGAAAACAAAAAATGTGCCTTTTTAAAGTAGAAACTGGTAGAGTCCACATGATCTATGGCTTGACTTGTACTTTTCTGTGATTCTATGATCACAGTTGATGCCTGGTATCTAGCCTTCTCCTGCTCCCTGAATGTCCTCTGCCCCATGCAAAGCTCTGCTTACATGGATCTGGGTGGCCAAGGGCTGAGGATTTGGCCATATGTACTCTAGCTGAATCATCAGTTATGGGGGTTTGCATGTACAGTATCTAGCCTATTTCTGAGGATCCAGCCCAGAATATTGGCGTATCACCCCTTGTTGTCGACACCCTGATGGTGAAACACAGCAAAAGACCATTATGGCACCATTTGTGGTAATGATCCTTTTTCTGTGTTTTGCCTTCCCCCAGTGTTCCGCCCTCTCCCCGGACCAACTCCAACCTGGAGTTGGAATCCTAGAGTCTGGAGGGTGTGGGGTGCAGAGCCTCCCACATGGGGGGTGTGGGGGGCACAGCCAAGCACAGAAAACACCCATGCAAGAGGTGGCACTATACCTGTGTCAGTATTGTGCCGTCACTTTGGGGGAGGTGGGCATTCTCGCCAATGAGATAACTTGGTGCTTCTGAATATTGGATCCAGTAATGTTTACTTCAGCACACACTTGAAATTAAGGGGAACATGTGTGTGTTCACAGGCTTTTGGAAAATTAGTTAAACAACTATAATCTTTTTGATAAATTAGACCATCTAAGGTTGTGAGCGGGGATGATATGGCAATCAGGTATGCCACTGTACTAGTCAGGAGTGGAAAGACTGGAAAACAGTGTGAAGGTGTGAAAGACTTCATTTTTGTGGGACTGTCCAGCAGAGGTAGGGGAAGGGATGGTAATTTTCCATTTTAAACAACAATTATGTAAACTTGTTTCAACTAGAGTAACAGAACAACAATTGTAACAGCTTAAAATGAAATCTAAACAACATACGATTCAAAATAGTCCTGGCCACCATCAGTATGTAAATCATAAGTTCACATTTTGCTTATGGAAGGCTAATAAAGACTGAACATTAACAGTGTACCCCCCATGTGGGGTCTTACCTTTGCAGAGTCCTGCCACCACTCTGCCACTAGTATATTGCACCATTAAGCCCTCAAGGACTTGAACTGAGATGGGGACAGGAGCAAGAGGAGAGAGAGAGGAAGAAAGACATCTTTTGTGCAGCTGGTACCATTCCATTTGCAGCCCCTGAGCTGCTCTTTCACTGCCCCTAATGCAGAGTACAGTAACAGAAACATAGAAACATAGATTTGGTTGACAAAAAAGAACCTTTAGGCCCATCCAGTATGCCCCTTGTCCCTGTTGATTCCAGCACTACTTATCCTAGTTGGTAATAGGTGTCACTTCATCCCTCATTCATCTACCTATTGTGCTTCTGTGCCTATTACATGCATGCTTGAAATTCCCCACAGTCTTGCTCCTACTATCTCCCCTCACCATTTTGTTTGCCCACCTCTGTACCACCTCCACCCTTTCAATGTCCTTGTGGAGGTGCGGCCTCCAGAACTGGACAGAGTACTCCAGGTGAGGCCTCACCAGTGAGTGATACAATGGCAGCATCACCTCCCTCCTCCTGTTTGAAATCCCTCTTCCAATACACCCCAGCATCCAGTTAGCCTTTCCCCCTGCTTTGTCACACTGCCCTGATACCTTGGGGTTATCTGATATGATGACCCTTAAGTCTCTTTCTTGCTTTGTGACTATAAACTCCACTCCCCCATCATATACATATACATAGCCCCTGGGTTCCACAGCCCTAAGTGACTAACCTTGCACTTCTTGGCAATGAAACCCACGTGCCACCCCCCCCCTATTCCTCTGGTTTCCTCAAATCCTTTGCATTCTCTCCACCACTTTTTGAGTGTCAACCCTGTTGCAGATTTGCATCATCCACAAAGATACACACCTTACCATCAAGCTCCTCCACAGTATCACTTATGAAGACATTGAATAGGACCGGTCCCAGCACCAGAACCTGTGGCACCCAACTAGTCGATCTCCTATCACCTGAGTGACTACCATTCACCACCACACTTTGCCTCCTATCCCTTAACCAGTTTGATACCCAACTTGTCTCTTTCTTCCTCTCCCTGACACATCTTAGTTTCTTAACTTGCCTCCTGTGCAGCACAGTGTCAAAAGCCTTACTGAAGTCCAGCTAGGCCATATCCACTGCTCTCCTTTCAACCACCTCATTAATAACCCAGTCAAAGAAATTTATGAGATTGGTTTAACAAGACCTCCCTCCTGCAAAACTATGCCACAGTGGTACTGCAGCCCCTTTGCCTCCGGGTGCTCTATGAGCCTCTCCTTCAGTATTGTCTCCATTAACGTCCCCACCACTGATGTGTAACTGACAGGCCTGTAGTTGTCAAAATCCTCTGTACTGCTGCTTTTGTGCAGAGTGACCACATCAGCCCTCCTCCTGTCCTCTGGAAATTCCTCCATCTCCACTGAGGTGCTAAAAAGCACTGCCAGATGGGCAACCAGCACCATGGCCAGTTCCATTAGGACCCCTGCATGAATCCCATCTGGCCACATCTCATTATTCTCCTTTAAGGCGTTTAATCCCTTCTGGACCCTCTTCACTGAGAATGGACTAGTACCCATGCCCTCTCTCCCTAGTGCTTACTGCAGCATGCTGGTCTGTCCCTTCCACCCAATCAATGTCCAATTGATGCTAACTAGAGCTAAGGACTCTCCCAGATCACCATCTTGACTGACTGAATACTAGTACAAACTTTACACAGGACCACCTAACTATGAAAACTATGTTTAAGGGCAGGAACCCTTTAAAATAACAATTTTGGGGCTGGTTGCAAATAATTTACTAGCCATTACCATTGTGCCTATCTTTGACTCCAAAGGATATGGCAATCAGATCATATGTTAGGACAATAGAGACTCAGGCTCTAGAAGCTTTTTTAGAAACACAAAGGATTCCATGTACACTGGAGGAATTCAGCAATTCACCCAGGAGTAGATGGCCAATCTGCTATCAAGGAAAAGACAGACAGAACCTCCAATGGCAGACAGAGATATTCCACCAGTTGGGAGCCTGGGTGATTGCTTCTTTCTTGCATGGCATGGCATGGTATGGTATGGGTACAGTTGGGTACCCAGAAACTGTTATAGTGACATCCCTAGAATAAGGAGATTGCATTTATCTGGTAGCAAATAGAGTAGACACACATGTGGGACTTGTATGTGTGTGGTATGAGCTATTTAAAATGCAGCCAGGGGTCTGCATACTGTATTTCATATGCAAGTTGGCTGTGCCAAGGAAGGAACTGAAAGTACAACCAGGGGTTGTATTAAATTTATTATTTGGGTGTACACAGCAGTGCAACAGAAAATCAGTCACATCATTAAAGAGCACCTTTCCCATATCCTTCCTACCTCATGAACAAAATCTTGCTTGGTGCATTATGTCTCACTGTGTAGTCCATTTTTCCATGAAGGTGATCCATTTTGAATATTCTTTCATTGAAAACCCTAGTTTCTTAGCTGTTTTGTGCATCTCACAGTGCTAGTAGTCTCTCCCTCTTCAGAACGCTGGTGTCATGCATGACATCATTGTATGCAATCAGGACTGCAGGATGCATTGTATTGCAGATATAGAACATACAGCGAGAATTTCCTCTGAAAGAAGCGCTCCCTGTGATCTCCTGCCACTTCTACTCCATTAATCACAACTGCAGAAATTATGCTGTTTTTATACCTAAACAGTAAAGGTATGCGTGCAGTTCAATAAAACGAGGAGGTGAGTTGGAGAGGGTTCACAGTGTGATAGAGAACACCTTCATTAAGGCTATATTTTTTCATGGGGATCATGGATGTCACTATTTCACTGATATTTGCCCATTTCTGAGAAATTGGTAGTTCCCCATGAAACCCCCCCAGTTGTCCTGACTTGCTGGCATATTGCAGAGACA
This sequence comes from Neoceratodus forsteri, assembly GCA_016271365.2. Taxonomy (NCBI): domain Eukaryota; kingdom Metazoa; phylum Chordata; order Ceratodontiformes; family Ceratodontidae; genus Neoceratodus; species Neoceratodus forsteri. Next base: position 403,209,559 of record CM057455.1, read on the forward strand.
GAGTACACCTGAGAGCACTAAAGCTTCCACTTGCTAACATTGCATGCCTTTTTTAATTTTCCTCCCACTCCTTCACTCTGTGTTCTTGCCTCCTGTGATTAGCTGTCCAGGGAGACAGCTGTCAAAAAGTTTGTAGCATCTTATTGGGAACATTTCTGGTTGTACCAGTCACCACCTCCATTGTCACACAGGAAGCCTTAGCCACAGTGTTGATAGAGAGTTGCTCATAGGTTGTTTGGCAAGTTACAGTTGGAGGCCATTGGTGTCAGAGACAGCAGCTGGTAAGTGAGCATTTAGATAGGGTCCCCTGTGAGAGTTAACATGGTACACTGGTAGTAACAGAGAATTAAATGCCCACCCCACCACCACAACCATGAGCAGATTTTGGCTCAGCTTGTACCTTGGGCAGGAAGCAGGTGCAGCCCTAACCATGGCAACACTGATGAGGGTCTGGACTAGCTCAACATGTTTCTTGGTAAGGAGGAGTGCAGCAGGGATGAGGAGACAAGGGACAGGAGGTGGGCTAACTTCTCCTTTTTCTCACTGTGCTGCATGCTGCATGTCTTCAATTTTCTATCATCCGATGGTCCATCATCAAGTGCTATTTTAATGCAAGTCATAAGCAAGTGTAATGTCTACACACACTTGTAGTACCACAATGACAATTAAGAAAGAAAAAAATGTCCATGACATTCAACTATACATGGTCGGGGGTGGGGGAGTTGTGTTTTTCATGCCCAATCTAAGTTAAACAATGAATTTAAAAGTGGCACCACCATGCAGTCATTGCTGTGCAAGTCATTTTATTGAAAAAGCCAACATAAAAGGAAATTGAGAGTGAAGTCAGTAAGCGCAGTATTTTGAAGACTGCAATACAGCCTGACAGGGGGGGGGAAACTGCAGAGCACTCTATATACAGTGCCTTCAGAAAGTATTCACCCCCCTTGGATTTTGTCACATTTTGTTGTGTTACTACCAGAATTTTTAATGCATTGAAATGATTTTTTCCCCCTTGATTCACACAGCTTACTCAACAATTTAAAGGGGCAAAAATATTTATATTGTGTAACAAAAATTTATGAAACATTAAAAACTGAAATATTTTGTTTACTTAAGTATTCACCCCCTGAGTCAATACTTTGTAGAAGCACCTTTGGCAGCAATTACAGCTTTGAGTCTTCTTGGGTATGTCTGTATCAGCTTTGCACATCTGGATTTGGGGATTTTCGCCCATTCTTCCTTGCAGATTTGCTCAAGCTCTATCAAGTTGGATGGGGAGCATTGGTGAACCGCAATCTTTAAGTCCTTCCACAGATTCTCAATGGGATTCAAGTCTGGGCTTTGGTGGGGCCACTCAAGGACATTCACCTTCTTGTTCTGAAGCCACTCCAGTGTTGCTTTGGCTGTATGCTTGGGGTCGTTGTCCTGTTGGAACTTAAATCTTCGCCCTGGTCCAAGGTCTATTGCAGACTGATGCAGGTTCTCCTCAAGGATGTGCCTATATTTGGTTCCATTCATTGTTCCCTCTATCCTGACAAGTGCCCCAGTCCCTGCCACTGAAAAGCATCCCCATAACATGATGCTGCCACCACCATGCTTCATGGTAGGGATGGTGTTACATGGGTGATGAGCTGTGTTCGGTTTGTGCCAGGCATAGCGCTTTGCATTCAGGCCAAAGAGTTCAATTTTTGTTTCATCAGACCAGAGAATCTTTTGCCATATGGTGTCAGAGTCTGCCACGTCTGCCTTCTTGTAAACTCCAGGCATGCTATTATGTGGCCTTTTCTCAGGAGTGGCTTCCGTCTAGCCACTCTCCCATAGAGGCTACATCTGTGAAGTGCTGCAGAGATTGTTGTCCTCTGGACAGGTTCTCCCATCTCAGCCATGGAACTCTGTAGTTCTGTCAGGGTGGTCATTGGATTCTTGGTCACTTCTCTGACCAAGGTCCTTCTTGCCCGGTTGCTCAGTTTGGGAGGACAGCCTGCTCTAGGAAGAGTCTGGGTGGTTCCGTAATCTTTCCATTTCCAAATGATGGACTTGACTGTGCACCTGGGAAATTTCAACACCCTAGAAATGTTTTTATACCCCTCCCCAGATCTATGCCTCCTTACAATTCTATCACAGAGTTCTACAGACAGCTCCTTGGTCTTCATGGTAGAGTTTCTGCTCTGACATGCACTGTCAACAGTGGGACCTTATATAGACAAGTGTATTTCCTCTGAAATCATGTCAACCATTTGAACTGACCACAGGTGGACTCCATTCAAGTTTTAGAGTCATCTCACAAGGAAATTGGATGCACCTGAGCTCAATTTGGAGTGTCATAGCAAAGGGGGCGAAAACTTATCAAATCAAGACATTTCAGGTTTTTATTTTAAATTACATGTACTAAAATTCCAGAAGTTTCATTCCACTTTGACATTATAGAGTAATTTGTGTAGATACGTGACAAAAAAAACTTAGAAATGTATTTTAATTTGAGTTTACAACATCACAAAATGTGAAAAAATCCAAGGGGGGGGCGAATACTTTCTGAAGGCACTGTAGTGATGTCAGAGGAGTGCTCCCGGGGCATGTAATCAAAGGGAAAGTGTGCAGGCATACACTGAAGTGCAGTATTGCAAAACAGCTGAAATGCTCAGGAATATGGCAAAATTTTCCTTTGAACACCACTGCACACCATAAAAATGGTAAGTTTTTGTGGTGAACTTTGAACATTGGGAAAAGTGCTATTTTAATCACTATACTAGCTATTGATCACATGAAACATGGCGGCGGACTGTGAGCTGCCTGTGTGAGCTGTTGTGAATTGCGTTTGAATTCGAGCTCTGTAGGGGCTAAGTTTTATTTATTTCTGTATGTTAGTTTTGCATTTATTTTGTTTAGCGATTGTTTTTATTTTAGGCTAAGTGTCAAATCTCTATGACGGGGTGCTACAGATGGAACGACGATTTAGATTGCAGATTGTGGTTCAACGGACTGAAATGCTGAAACGCTGAACTACTAACACGCTGGAATTGCTAATATGTTGAAACCTTTGCCAACCACTGCTAACACGTTGAAATTACTGAAGGATTGAATGGGATTTGGAAAGTGGGAATTTTGGGCAGTCTGCGTTCATCTTTTCGTTTTGCAGATAGGGTGTTTTTTTTTTCTGCAATACTTTCTACAAGACTTTGGTAGTACCGGGATTATGGGGGGTTCGTGCTCCCTTTGAAAGATAGGTTTTTCCGGTCGGTAGTATTGGCGTTGAGACTGCCCGATGAACTGGTGAATGGGCGAACTATTGATTTAGTGAGAGTGGTTTTTACAACGTTACGACTATCCCCCTTTTCGTGTTGAGTTTGTGAGGAACTCTAAAGGAGAACTGTGTGGTGATTTGTGTAGGGGATTTATGTGAATATTTGGACTTTCTGGTGCTGGGTTGTTTTTGAAAAGACTGGTTGTAAGAAGCATCTTGCCACAAGGAACGTTGGCTGTGGAAAAGCTGCTGGTGCAGTGAGAGTGCATCCAGCGGATGCTTGTGGGTTCCCTAATACAGAACAGTACATGATGAGATGTGTTGGGGGGGTCTCTTCTAATATCTTTAGGACAAGTTGGGAAGCTGATCTCCCACAGCCAGATGGGGGTTACTCAGCGGAGCTGAGGGGAGCTTGGGGGTGAGCTGAGTGCTCTTAAACATCTTGTAGGTCATGCCGTGGGGCTTGTCCTTCTGGGGGTTGTAGTTGTGGGCCATAGGGGACTGGTTTCCAGGACTTAAAATTGTCTCCTTGGGAGGCGGATCCCCCTCAGGTCCCTGTTTAACACACCTCTTGTGTGCTGTGTTATTGAGGATTGCCTATATTCTCTGAGACTATCAAAACTGCCAAGACTGTCAAACAATTATGGCTCTGGATAAGATCTATTCTTGAGATGTTATTGTTGTATTCACTGATAAATTAGTTCTGGTGAGAGCAGAACTAAGGACTGAGCAATCTAATTTGGACATCTGTAGAGACTGTGTTATGTTATTTGTTATATACTCTTCTTTGATTCTGGTGAGAGCAGAATCAAGGTGTGAGTAATTTATCATTGGATAGATTGAGTTTTGATATTATGTTTTTTCTTTTATTATTTGATATTTTGTTATAGGTTCTTTTTGTTGTTTTGCTATTTAATTCCTGTGGTCTAGTGAGAGCAGAGCTAGGGATTAATATAGCATTGGTATTGCTCAGGGGAGGTGACAGCTTTCCTGTGCTATTTAAAGTTATTTTTTTTTTTTTTTATGATTAGAGTTTTGATTGTTAATTTTTTCTAAAAGTTTGTTTGAATTAGATTTATGATTTTTCAAGAGCTCTGTAGTAATTACTGTAAGTACCTGTTTATGTCTGTGTAGGATGTGCTGTTTGTCTGCCACCACGGTTGTGCACTACTCACCCTCTGCTTTTCATGCCCTCCGTCGTGTCTTCTCTCTTCCTTTGGAATTCTGTGTTTACCAGTGCTGTAGAGCACTTGGTATAGCACGAAGGAGGGGGAGAAGGACGGGGTGTGGTGAACAGTGGAGGATGAGTGAGCGGGGTCATCGAATCGGGGTCGTGGAAGTCAAGAGACACCCTGGGGCAAAATGGAAATCAGAACGTGGTCCACCATGTTTGGTTCCCATACCCAAGGGCACGCTCGAATTGAGTCGGCAGATGGTTAGGGAGGCATGAGGTGTTCGTCCAATTCAGGCAGTGTTATGCAATGCCAGGTCAGTCAAAAACAAAACAGCAATTATTGCTGATCTTGTGGAAACGGTTGACCTGGCTTGCATTACCGAGACCTGGCTGGATGAGAATTCTGGCCCTATTTTGGAGCCTTTAGTTCTGTCCGCTTACTCGGTAATACACTGTCCTAGATTGAACCGCGGGGGGGGGTGGTCTGTTATAAGACCAAACTCAACCTCACTAATGAATTGGTTAGGGAGACTGAGTCATTCGAGTGTGCAGTTGTAATGGGTGTAGGTTGTCAGATCATTCTCGTCTATCGTCCACCCAGTGACGAGAAATGTTTCCTTCAGGAAGTGGTGGACTTCATTGTTGACATGGCATTGGAGTCGCCAAGACTGATGGTTCTTGGTGAATTCAGTGCCTGGGTTGATGATGAACTCCCACAATTTGGACAACACTTCCTCCAGTTAATGTCTTCTCTGGGCCTGACACAGGTGGTTACCTCCACTACTCATAGACATGGCAAGGCCCTTGACTTAGTCTTCATCCTAGGGATCGAAGCTTTGATTTGGAGGTGGATCCAGTCAGGTGGTCCAATCACTACACTGTGGGGTTTAGTTTTTATACCCCCCCCGGTAGGCCTACCCCTACAGAGATGGTCGGGTACTGCCCTTTACGAGATGTAAGTTCTCAGAACCTAATGGCAGTTCTTGACCTATCGTCCTCCTCATTTGCCAGCAATGATCCTGAGACTCTCATGATGAACTATAATTTGGCTATCTCGACAGCTTTGGATTCTTTTGCCCCTGTCTGTGTTCAGCCTCTCTCCCTTCGCCCTCATTCTCCCTGGTTTGATGGGATTTGAGGGAGCTGCGGAGACTAGGTCGAAGGTTGGAGCATTGCTGGCGGAAGTCCACCCTTGATGCTGACTGCCTTAGATTGTTGGAACATTATCAAGTCTACCAATCAGAAATCTCCCATAAGAAGGCAGAATTCCTGTTGCTCAGAATCGACCAGCTCAGCTTTTTCATACTGTGGACAGACTGTGCAACCCAGTCTGTCTTCAAGTGCAGAGAGCTTTTTCACAATTAGAGTGCAATGAAATTGCTCAGTTCTTTGCAAATAAGGTGCCCTGCATCAGGGTGGGACTCCAGCCATCACAGTCTATGGGCACTGCTATTGATCAGTGTGAGGTTGCCACACCTTGGTGGTCTTGGAGTACATTTGGCTGTCTGGAGTTCATGGATGTCATGCAGATCATCCAGAGTGTGCACCCCACATGCTGTGGATTGGATTCTGGACCTACTTCCCTAATTTTGGGAGGTACTGAGGTCATCAGTCCAGTCCTGGCATGGATTGTCTGGTGCTCCTTGGAGTCTGGAGAGTTTGCTAACTCTCTGAAAGAGATGGTGGTGACACTTTTCTTGAAGAAAGTTTCCATGGACCCAGACTGCCTTTCCAATTACAGACCTGTCTCTAACCTTCCTTTTATAGGGAAGGTTATTGAGAAAGTTGTGGCTGCGCAATTGGAAGACCATTTGACCATCCACGACATCTAGGAACCATGCCAATCTTTTTTTCGTAAGAGACATAGTACTGAAACAGCACTGGTTTGGGTGCTCAATGATCTCCTGATGGCTAGAGATCAGAAGAACCATTCCATCTTTGTCCTTCTAGATCTCTCTTCAGCTTTTGACACCGTGGACCATGAGGTGTTGGGTCATCTGAGGTTCATCTGTGGACTGTCGTGAACAGTCCTTAGGTGGTTTTCATCTTTTCTCATGGGTAGAACTCCGAGAGTGGTGTCAGCGGTTTATTCCTCAGACCCTACTTCTCTGTTATGTGGAGTCCCTCAGAGTTTGGTCCTCTCACTCATGTTGTTCGCAGTGTTTATGCTGCGCCATGGAAACACTGTAAGAAGATATGGGCTGAGGTTTCACTGCTATGCTGATGATACCCAGCTCTATCTATCTTTCGCACCTGACCAGAATGGTGCTGTATCAGTCTTTAACAACTGTCTGAATGAAATCCAAGACTGGATGGATTCCAGCTGGCTAAAGTTGAACTCAGACAAAACTAAGGTGTTGGTTGGTTGTGGATCCAGGTCATCGGATAGGTGGGTTGGGGGAGGGTGTGCCCTGGGGAATGTTTCTGGGTGGCATCTCAATCCCGACCTCTGAACAGGTGCATAACCTGGGGGTAATTTTTGATGAAGGGCTGACATTGCATTCGCAGATGTCGGCATCAGAAGACATATGAAGAAAGGCTAAAGGAACTAAAGATATATAGGAGAGGAAAGGAGGGAGAGGGGGGACATGATAGAAACTTTCAAATACCTCAACGGAATCAACAATGTCCAAGAGGGTAGCATCTTTCAGAAAAAGAGATGTGCAAAAACAAGGGGGCACAATTTGAAGATAGAGGGGGGATGGCTCAGAGATAATGTGAGGAAGTATTTCTTCACAGAGAGGGTTGTGGATACATGAAACAGCCTTCCTGAGGTGGTCGTAGAGTCAAACAAATTCAAGAATGCATGGGATAGATGTAAGACAATTCTAGTGGTGGGTAGGAGGAAGTAGGCTGTTGGTTAACTAGGATCTGCAGCTTATTCATTAGGTAGGGAAATGGGCAGACTAGGTGGGCCAAGCGGTCCTTATCTGCCATCACTTTCTGTGTTTCTATTTTTCTATCGATGGATGTAGCTTCACTTTATGCCAATATACCCCCATGAGAGAGGTATACAAGCCCTTAGCTATTGGTTGGAATGTGATGAGAGGATGGATGTGAGAAAAAACAATTTCTGCTTCAAGCCACAGAAATAGTGCTAACTAAAAATACCTTTCTGTTCAAGAAAGATTTTTATCTAAAGATAAAAGGGACAGCTATGGGTGCTACATTCAAACCAAACTATGCTAATCTCTATTTAGGCTATTGGGAGAGAGCAACTATCTATGATGAGCAGATCAGTCTTTTTCATTATTGGATTGACCTGTGGCATTGCTTTATAGACAATATATTTTTGGTGTGGAGGGGCATTCGAGGTGAACCTAGTGAATTTGTAAAATATTTACAGGTCAGTAATCCAAACTTGAAATTTTCAGTACAGTGTGATTTGAATAGGGTTATGTTTCTTGATTTAGAGAGATGGACAACTGTTTAAAAACAAATTTGTTCAGGAAAGACATTGACCATAATTCGCTTTCATTGGCCTTGAGTTGCTACTCACAGCATATGGTGAAAAACATTCCCAAAGCCCAATTGTTAAGAGTTAGATGTAACTGCAGTTTGGATGCTGACTTTGAGGTACAGGAAACAGAGATGTGTGACAGGTTTCATCTGAGTGGGTATTCTACACCCCTGGTAAGGGAGGCACTGGAGGGGGCTATGAATCAGCCAAGGGAGGAGCTTTTACAAGCAAAGGACATGGCCCAGCAAACACAGAGAATTCATTTTGTCACTACATACAATAGGAATTCACAGGAAGTTGGCAGCATTATTAGGAAACATTAGGGGATATTATAGACAGACCCCACTCTAAGAGCAGCCCTGGTTATGACACATAGGATAACATACAGAAGAGGCTGGAATTTGAAGGATAGGGTGGTTAAAAGTCTGCACACGGGTAGTACACCATGTAATTTAGAGGGGCCTAGTAAATGGCTACCCACTAGACCAAAAGGCACATTTCCATGTGGAAACTGTAAGTATTGCACATTTATTTTGAGCTAATAACTTACTACTGTAAATGCAACAAGGGACTATGAATTGAATTTATTCTTAAGTTGCATGACTGAAAACATTGCCTACTTGGCCACTTATGGGTGTGGTGCCTTTTATATTGGCAAAACCACATGTTTTCTTAAATCTAGAATGGGGGAACACATTTGGAGCATAGCAGGGGGGACAGGACGAATACACTTGACCTACACTGTCTGAACCACAGAAATCAGGAAGGAACACATCAGGTTAAGTTCTGTGGTATTGAACAGGTCAGACTGGGACCCAGAGGGGGAACTTGGGAGACTTGTTACTCGACAGAGAGACTTATTGGATCTACACTCTGGGGGAGCCTATGACTCCCTGGTCTGAATGACAAAATAGATGTGATGCCAGCAATTAATAGAAGGAGGAGAAGATAAAAATGTTATGAGGAAATGGGAAGCATAAAGATGTATAAATGTATAACTGTGAAGCTTATACTAAAAGATGCCCAGTTTTGGGAATAAGGAAATATTAGAAAATGTTAGATAATGCACCAATGAATATATCAGGTGGAGTCTGTTAAGTTTTGTACCACTGTATTTAACTTTTATTTAACCAGTAAATCTTTTTGCTTTGTTGTAAATACCAGAGGGAGACTGGAGATCTTAAAATTGACTGTCTGGGAACTCTGTGCTGTGTCTTTCTGGAGTCAAGTACAAAAAATACACATAAGATATTGTTAGTTTGATGAAAATGTATTAGAGATACAAGATATAAGGAATCTTTTTTTTAAATTGTTCTGCTGCTAATCTGATAGAAATTTACATTGCTGCATCATATTTAGGCTATGATGATGATAATGACTAGAATACCTGTAACAAAAATATTTATGGTCATTTAAGGTGACCGACTACTGGCTTCATTCAAATATGTAGTAGTTTTAATATAGGTTTTCAAATTGTTTTTAAATCACTGTCACTTTAAGCCTAGCAATTTTAAAGGATATGGACACTAGGGCATTCTACCCTCCTGATGAAGAACTAGGCTTGAAACCGGTAGAGGTACGGCTCCGAGCTGTGGCAGTTTCATGTTGTGTGCACTTTAATAAAGTTGCTTGTTTGTACTTTTGAATTGAGTAGTGTTGTTGCTTGCCTTTTTTTTTTGTTTTTTATACAACGAGCACACTTATGTTGCTGGGAGCTGGGATTGTTCACTCAGTATTTTCAGAGAACACGGTTCTGTGAGATAGATATTTACCTCACTGGGTTAGAAGCAGGAGGCAGCTTCTATACAGTATGTGCAAGCATTTTAGAAGTGTACTCATCAAGCCTTTTTCCATTATTTTCCCTTTAATATTATATGAACTTGACAGGAAAAGTTACGGTTACTGTTAAAAACTAATGACTCCCATATTAAAAAATATTTCCCTGAAAGAATACTTCAGCTCCAAACGCAGCTATACCAAATGAATCCATTCAATATCAGTTCTGGTAAACTACAGGCTTCATTCTTCAAGAGGTGACTAACCCAAATTCAGGGACAGGCAGGTTCTTAAATAAAAGAGCATTACACAGGAGCAGGTCTTTAAGCAGTACTTTTTCTTTCACAGGAAGTAGCAAGTTATGGTACTACGTTCAAAACTCCATTGAAATACATTGAACAGCATACCTGTTTCTTCAGTTCACAGTCCAGCTTTGAAGAGTGAACATGTGTCTGCAGTCCAGAGAGGATTACGATGTTGGGTCCCTGATGGGTAAGGGCTCGGGGTGGGGGTGAGAGGTGGTGGGTGCTGAGTGGAAGGGTGGGGTGGAGGGTCAGGAATGTCAGCAAAAGACATCAATGGATGGTTTCCTTTTTACAGGTGGCAAAAAAAAAGATGGAGGCTATCCAATCACAAAACTGGGGGATTGGGCACCCCCAGTGTCGTTGTTATGTTTCTGTGTGGGGGGGATGCTGAGAGGGATGGTCGGGTGAGGGGAGGAAAAGAAAGATGTAAAAAAATGGTTACCCAGAACATGATTGTGACACTGGGGGATTGGACACCTCCAGTGTCATTGTTATATTTCTGTGAGGGATGGGTACTGAGAGAGAGGGTCAGATGGGGGGATAAGTATAATTAAAAACAAAACAGGAAATCAGTGGTCGTGGTGGAACTCAGCACAGTCCACCATGACCAAGATGGCCATGACACTGTACTGAGCATGTGCTAGTAGTCGCACATGCACTATACGGTTTGGTGGCCAACTTGGACACAGAGATGTGTGCTGTCTTCCACTGTGACCACCAACAGACTTAAAAATAGTACAGTGTGATTACCGATGCAGACAGTGAGCAAAGTGCTTCATGGACATGACTGTGACTGTGTTGCAACTCCAACATGTTGTTCAGTTAGAAGGAATGTTCTGACTGCTTTTTTGATAGCAAGAGGTCTACAGGGCTACACCAACTGCAGCCCTAAAAAGTATAAATTAAAAAATGGGAAAGGGGGCCCAAAGTCCTGGAGGAGGGGGAGAAGGAAGTGATACTGGGAGCTGGCATCTCAGTCCTCTACTTAGATAGATAGATAGATAGATAGATAGATAGATAGATAGATAGATGATAGATAGATAGATAGATAGATAGATAGATAGATAGATAGATAGATAGATAGATAGATAGATAGCTGAAGGGTGACAAAGAGGGAGAGAGAGAGAAATAGAGAGAGGGACATAGAAAATAGGGGATTGTGGGTTCACTGCTTCAACTGAACCCAGCAGCAAGACCCCAGCTGTGGCTTCACATTTTAAGAAAGTCCCGCTGTTCTCATGCTGAGAACATTGGTGGACTGCACCTCACCATATGCTAGGCAACCAGAGTTTTTTGGGTACCCAGAAACATGTTCTGGGACATGTTCAGGTGAGTGAGGGTCTGTAGGGAGTGTGGGGTGTTGAGTGCTGAGTGGGAGGTCAGGTGAGGAGGGTGAGGTGTATGAGAGGGTTCAGATCAGCGAGAGATCATTTTCTTTCTTTTCAGTAAAAAAAACATGAGGGATGATTCTCTGTACCGATTCTTTTCTCCCTTCCCCTCCTGGTCACTGGCTCACTGCTTCAACTGAAGCTGGACGCACAACTCCAGCTTTGAATAAAGAATTGAAGAATGTCCTGATGTTCTCATATTGAGAACATGGTGAACAGCTCTTCTTGCTAAAAAGAGCACCTAGGATTTTTGGATGCCCAGAAACATTAGTTTCCGAGCAAATTTCAAAACTCAAACACAAGTATCTAGCTGAATGGATCCCATTTACTTAGGTTCAGGTGTTTGTTTTTTAAATACATAATTCTTATATATTTTCACTGTTCACTTACAGAAATATAAGTGTTATGCGTACATGCAGAATGCATGCAAAATGCTTAAATGGGCAATGTTTGCATGCGGTTCAAGTGAACCTATGTGAACCAGCTCTAAAAAGCACATCAGGGTCACATGTTGCAAGCTTGACATGTGAGCAGCAGGTAAGCTGGCACTAACAAAACAGCAAATATCCACACCACTCGAAGTGTACAAAAATTTCAGCTTTATTCAGTTTAAAAATAACAAGCCACCATTAAAAGATCTCCTGCATTAAGCAAGAAGAGCCTCTACTGGTTTCACACAGTTAGGTGTATCATCAGGAGCAGGAGTATAGTACTAAACATCAGGAGGCAGTATAGCACAGTGGTCTAAGGCTCTGAGCTGCAAATCTGGTGACATCCAGCAGACCCAGACCTGGGTTTGAATCCCACAGCTTCCACTTACATACTGTATGACCCTGAGCAAGTCACTTAACCGCCTTGTGCTGCCAGGTTGCTCCTGTAAAAAAGCTTCCAGCTTAGTGTGCTATACCTGGTTAAATAAATAATCTTCTAAAACTCACATCAGGTTTGTGTGTTGCATGCTTGACATGAATGCAGCAGTTAAGCTGGTATGAACATCAGTTAAAAATCACATCAGGGTCAAATGTTGCACAATTGCCATGTATGCAGCAACTAAGCTGGTGCTAAACACATCAATTTCTATTTCTCATACTATTGCTAACAATTAAAGCCATTAAAATATTGTTTTCATTGATTTCTCATAAAAAATTGGGTAAACTCGTTAATTCTGATCCTTCTCAAAGTTGTTTATTGGCTTTTGATTGTTGCCGTTAAATTGCCATTAATTTGTAAAGTATTGTTTACTTACTGTATTAAATGCCTAGGATATACTGTAGTCATCCAATATCCCCATTCCACATGTGTGAAGAGGGGCCTCTGTGTTGTGAAGCCTGACCATTTTGTTTTGGGTCATGCAAATCCCCTTATGCATATTTAGTACTACAAATGTGTTTCTCCATGACAGTTACTGCCCACTTATTTTCCCTTTGATATTCTGTATGGAGTATATACACTATGGCCATGCTCAGCACTCTTTGTGCTGAGCAGAGTCTTGGAAGCATGCAACATACCTCACATTTTGCCACAGAAAAGAGGGTCAATGAGGGAAACTAACCCTCATGATAATCAGGACACATCCTGAAACATGGAGATACATTACCTCAGCGAACATAGTGGAAACTGTTGAATTTACTTTTTCTGTTGTTAGCCGCTAAAATTAATTTCTATCATAAAGCAGGGGTGCCATTTAGGTAGGGCAAAGGAGGGCAGATGCCACCCCCCCCCCTACATTTGTGCCTAGGCTGTTTTTATTATTTATTTATTCAATAGAATCAGAATTACAATCCTTTGAGTCATAGACTCTTTTGGAAAGGCTACACGTCAGATAAAATTAAAAGTACAGAGGAAACAAAAAAGTTCAAATACAATAATAATGTAATAATACAAGGTCATAGAGTCCTGGCATATACGTAATTTAAGGGTTACATCAACAGGGAGCATAAAGAAGGTCCCGGGTCAGTTAAGACAGGGTACATTTCCGTAGGGTTTTGAAGGACCCAGAGTCATAATATCTAAACAGTGGGAATGGGAACCTAGGAAAGACATAGGAGGGAGACTAATGAGAGACTATTCTTTAGCTACAGGTTACTTACTGAGATAGAGTAGATACCTGCATACAGTATGTCTCTGGAATGAGGTTCTGGGGGGGGTGGAGATCATAAAGGGTGTGGGGGATTATTTACATTCACAGGTTGTTGAGTCAAGGAATAGGGTTTTCAGACCTGATTTAAATAGGTAGAGACTTTGGGAGAGGGAGGTGGAGGATGGTAGGCTGTTCAGCCACAGAGGAGCATGATAGCGGAAGGATCTTTGTCCAAGAGATGTTCTACAATGGGGGACTAGGAGGGTGGGGTTAGCTGAGTGCCTTTGTACCCTCCTGTGAGGAGCTGTGTGGATAAGTGGGAGGAGGCTGATTGGGGCTTGCTTAAGTTGTATCCTTTTTGCAAGGAGGCAGGTATGGTACTTAAGTCTGCCTTGGAAGTTTAGCCAGCCAGTATGTTTATAAAGCTGACATGTGTGAGTTGACCTGTCACATCCTGTGACCAGGCAGCAAGCTTTGTTGAGGGCAAGGCTGATGCTGCGTAGGGCAGTTTGGTCAGCCGACCCATAAATCACTATTCCGTAGTCCACCAAAGATAGAATAGATGAGTACACAGCAAGATGCATAGCCTGAGGGGGTAGGCAGTGCTTATGTCTGTAAAGGATATCAAGTCTAGAGTTAATAGAGGAGGAGACCTGCTGTATGTGTGAGTGGTAGGAGAGGGAGGTGTCTAATGTGACACCAAGGTATTTGAGTAAGAGACCTGTTCAAGCACAGAGCCAAAGGCGTTCATTACAACTAGTGGCGTGTAACAGTAGGGACTTTGGCTGTGGGCAAAGATCATAGACTTAGTTTTCTTGTGGTTGTTTTTAAGTCAGTGTTCAGAGAACCAGGTTTCCAGCTCCCTAAAGAAGCCCTGCAGGGCAGTTTGCAGAGAATTTGGATGAGGGTGTTTCCAAAAGACTACTGCATCATCTGCATATAGCAACATCTTACCACTGTAAGATTTAGGAAGTGAGTTTGGGAAGAGGGTGAAGAGTAGAGGGCCAAGTATTGACCCTTGTGAGACACCAGTTAGGACCGGTTTGCTGGGGGAGATAATTGTATTGATTTTGACTTGTTGTGTCTCACCTGAGAGATAATCTTTGAACCAGGCAGTGACCTCTGGTGCAAAAATAAGGGATGGGAGGGTATGGAGTAGTAACTTGTGACTGATGGTATCAAATGCCTTGGTCAGATCAATGTAGAGAACCCCTGCCATGGAGCCTGGTTCTAGGGCCTCATGTATAAATGTAGTAAGTTCAATGAGGGCTGTTGAGGTGATGTAGCCCCTCTGGAATCCATGTTGTTCATGGCAGAGCAGGTCGTGTTTTGATAGGTAGTCAGTTAGTTGATCCGACATTATTTTTTCAAAGGCCATAGAGAGGGGTGGCAGGATTGATTTTCATCTATAGTTGCTTGTGGCGGTGGGGTCACCACTCTTCAGGATAGAGGTTATTATTCCTCTCTTCCAAGCAGTGGGGAATTGGCTGAGGCATAAGGACAGGTTGAGGATTTTGGTGAGATGAGGCAGTGTCACATCCAGCGTAAGCCGAATGAGATTGAGGTACAGGGAATCACTACTATAGTGAGAGTATGCAAGAGCTTTGGTGAGATAGCATTTTGCCTCATTACAGGAGATGACTCTTAGCCTGAAGGGGGTAGGGTTGGTGATGGCCGAGATGTCTGTGTGTGGGTCGGTGGTAGGGTCAATGAAGTTAGGTGGGAGAATATGAGAGAGATCAGTGAAGGAGGTATTGAGGGCATTGTAGATAACACTGGGGTCCTGGGAAGTAACTCTGTCTACTATAAGCTGAACAGGTGTAGCGGATACAGTTTTCCCACAGAGTTCCTTAATATTGCTCCAGAAAATTTTTCCAGAGCCCCCAGAGGTGGTGAGAGTTTGCTTATAGTACGTATTGTGAGGCAATAATGGTATTAAATTTTGATTTAATCTTTTGCACAATAAGTGCCCCCCCTGGCCTGTGCTGTCCTCACACTGCAGGAGCACTCCTGACTCAAATGTGTCTGTATTGTGTTGTCCACTCTCTCCACCTATTTATGGCAGTGTCATCACACATAACGTGGAGGAGCTTCTGCCAAGCAAAAGCACATGAGTCATGTGAGTGGGACACTGTCTTTCCTGCCTCAGTGTACACAGGCTGTACATTACTTCTTGGAGGAGTCAGGGAGCACTGAACTCTCAATAGCAGTGTTGTGGCGGCATAGTTTTGTTGGTCTACTCTTTGTGAGTCTCCGTCTCCCTTGGTGACTAAAGGGGAAGGGGGTGAGCTAGAAGCTAACTTGAGATTACGTTACCTATTTACTCTACTAGTCTTACCCCACAAAAAGAAAAAATGAGTGGGCCCCCTGCACCAGCAACCTAGGCCTCACAACAGCAGTGACAGTGGTGTGGGCAGTCTTCATAGACCTTGATCAGTGCAGTGAGGCAGAAGCCATGGCAGTAGACATGAAAAAGAAAGCAACACAGGTTGGGTGAGTTTGGTTGGTGAGGTGACTTGGTCTCTGACCACACTGAGGACCTGGGTGGGTCAGTTCTAGCATCTAGTTTCTGGCAGAAGGATGGAGGAGCAGTGTACTGAAAACTGGGCTGGTGGCACACTGGGATAGGCCACAGATTCTGGCCAGGTGGCCGGGTAAGTAAAAGTAAATATTTTTTTACAGGGGGATTGGGGAAGGAGGAAGGGCTGATATATTGATGTGTTTTTCATGTTTCTGTGCCTTTGGGTGGCTTCATGACCCTTATGGGCTGGGTTCTGAATGGAATGGTGTTGGGGAGAGAAATTGGGACAAAGTGTTTTTTGGGGGGGGGTTCAGAACTTCAGCCAGAAAAAAAAAATTGTTAGTAACTGGGTGTGCTTAAGCCTAAATCTGATGCACTGCTCCAGGGTAAATGTTATACATTTAGATTTTTCCTGATTTGCATATCACTTTTCAGTTACCACAAATAAGTTTTACCTTTTAGAAATGTTCCAGACATTCCAGAGCTTGCTGCCTATGGGCTAACTAGCACATGGCCTTCACTAATTGTTGGCTTCCCCCTGATGAAATCTGAATTGGTGCCACTGCCATAAAGTCTAAATTTATAGGACATCCTCTGTGTCAAGCAACATAATTTCTATGAGGAATGGATGAGGGGCAGGGCAGTTTTCAGGGGAAAAATGAGGGCTGCCCCTTGCATTCAGGGGCAGTTGAGCAGTATGGTATGCACAGACTATTGGAGCTCCACCATAGTCAGGCTTATGCACATCCCAACGCTTAGACATATTATGACATAGGGCAATAGAGAGTGCAGGGGTGTGCCCCATTGAAGTGAATGAGTTTATTTTTTATTACTGTTTTATACATTATTGATGGAGAGTTGGAGATTAATGAAGGACACCGCTTGACTAACAAGGGCCTTGTTTCAATTTCAGTGGCCTTCATTATTCTGCAACTCACCATCATAATGTATAAAATAGTAATAAAAAAATAACCATTCATTTCAAGGGGTTACGCCCAAGCACACTGACCCATGGGCATCATCTGTTAAAGACTCCTACCTCTGGCTCCATAGTACTCAGGTAATAGACTCTTGACTTATATCTATATTTGGTCAGTTGTCTGTAGCAGCATGGCCACATGAACTACAGTCTGTGTGCATGGGGTAGGAGCACTGGTCATGTAGATGGGTGGGTGTTGAGTTCTTGCTACTTTTGTGTTGGCCTCTTAAAGTCTGTTTGCATGGAAGCATTCAAAACTGTGAAGAGAAAATTGTAGAAGTACAGGGCAGACAGAAGTGATTAAGTAGTTCTGTGGGTAAGTGTGTGCATGGAGGATGGGAAGACCCACATGTGTTTCCAATGGTATGCATGCTACGGTTTAGCTGTGAAGCTGAGAGGAGGGGGACAAGAAAACTAAAAAGTATATCAGTGGCTATAAGCATGCCATATGCATGCAGATGTGTGCAAATTTGTATTGAACATACATTAAGGGGCAAACACAAAAGCAACAGTAACTCAGCACCTAGCCACATGGCCAGTCCACCCTCCTCCCAGATATGCACACACACACTGTAGCAGGTGCAGCCAGGCTGTTACAGACAACCCACCAGGTATAGGTGTAAGTCAAGAGTCTCTTCCCTGAGTTCTAGGGAGGCAGAGGCAGGAGTCTATAAGAGATAATGTCCATGGGACAGAGTGTTGGGGTGTACCCCTTTGAAATGAATGGAGTTATTTTTTATTACTATTTTATAGATTACAATGGTGAGTTGGAGAATAATGAAGACCACTGTTCTTCTAACAAGGTCCTTGTTAGTCTAACAATGGCCTTTATTTATTTCAAACTCAACATTATAATGTATAAAATAGTAATAAAAAATATCCCCATTCATTTCAATGGGGTGCACTCCTGCACACTCCCTTGCCCTATGTCATAACGTGTCTAAGCATGGGGATATATGGAGATCAGCTACCATGGGGGCCATAAGCCTGACTATCATGGGGCTCCAATAGTTTGTGCATACCATACCACTCAACTGTCCCTGATTGTCTCTCATTGTCCCTAATTTTGAGTGTCCATATCCCTCATTTCAGTGACAAAAAGTGAGGTATGGTTCATGCTTCTAAAGCCCTGCTCAGCACAAAGAGTGCTGAGAATGGCCATAGTATATATGCTCCATACAGAATAACAAAGGGAAAGTACGTGAGCTGTAACAGTAATGAAGAAACACATATGTAGCACTAAATATGCTTATAAAATAGGTTGCTAAAAACATGCAACCACATTGGTGGTGTCCCGCTGTGTGACCATGCATTGAATTCCCTTTATAATGCATAGTTAGTCAAAGGGACTCAGAGCAAGCACTATCAGCTCTCATTCCCCACCTAAGACAGTCAAGGAATAGCAGCAGCCATTAGATAATATGGAACGTGAGACAGGTGCACTGCAAAACATACTGTGTAATTGCCATCATGAGCTGGTCACAACCTATATCACTTGATGTCAGTGTGTTCTGCAGGCCAGGTGCCCAGTGCCAATCCTTATAGAATGGCGATAGTACAACACAACAAAAGACAGAGAGAGAGAGAGAGACAAAGTAAAACACACACATAGCGACTGCATCTGCGAGTTATCATTCACAAGTATTACAGTGTACTGTATCTGTCTCTTTCTGTATCTGTGACTGTGTCCATAGTTAACTACATCAATATTGGGCACACACGGGAATCAGCTGGATTTCTGATCCTGGTGTCTGATGATTAATGATAGTCGGTGTCAAGGTGTGTGATGAGGAAGCAGCCAATGACAGTCTGACTCAGAGACAGTGACTGTTGATAGCAAAACACCCCTTCAGCATGCCACTGAGATGCTGCAAATCTGAACCGGCTGCCCTGTGCTGGAGGCAGCTAAACCTCTGCATAAACACAAACCACAATTCACAGTGCGCTCATACAAGGAGTTCAAAGAAAATGCTGGAGTCCAAAAAAAAAGTGTAGAAAATATTGATTTTAGTCAGCAAGGTTAATTCCAGCATACAAGTATACAAAATGTGGGACTGCAAACTCAGTGCTAACCTTTGAGCTGACTGTTGATAGTACAAGGCAATCCCTGTACCCACCCAAAGGAATTCTCACTCTGTCCACCTGAACTGCTTCCCCAAGAGGCACAATCAGTAGAAGTTGCTACATTAGCTGTAGACAAAAACAACCAAAACATACAGCTCAAAATTATATGCATGACAGACTAGGGTGATCACCACTCAAGCTTCTCAAATGAATTAGTGATCTGCAATGACTGCTGAGTGAGGTGCTCAATGGACAAAAAGTCAGGGCATTACTGTACATCAATGGTGCATGAGACAGAGAGAATGAGGGAGAGAGACACACACAGCAATGGAGCTGAGTCATTGCCAGTCAGGAAAAGAGTGTACCATGAGGTGGTGGCAGATGACATCGGGTGCCCAAGAGAGAGCAGCAAGCAGGAAAGTATGCTCTGAGGATATGGGAAGAGAGAGGGGTAGCTACAAGAACAGACACAGGAATAGCAGCTTGTGTCTCAGGCTGGGCTGTGTGCATGGTGAGAGAGCAAGAGAGGCAGAGCAGTGGTCTTGTGGGCCCCGAAGAGCACAGAGATGCAGGAGGTCAATTCTCTGAGGGAGACAAAACTGAGCCACCTGTTCTATTTGTGTGCTGTTTTTTTTTTTGGGGGGGGGGCCGGGAGCAAATGGCAGGTGAAAAGTCAATTAGTGAAACAGATGCAGGACATCTGTGTTCCGACAGAGACAAAACTGAGCCACCCGCTGTGTATGCCGTTTGGGGGGGCAGATGGCAGGTGACAAGTCAATCAGCGGCACAGTGAACCAGCTCCAGATCACAAGTCAACTGGGAAACACACAGGGAAAGTGAGAATGACTGTTAAAGTCTGAGACAGAGTGAGAAAAAAGGAGAGATATCCACGGGTAGAAAGTTGCAGCGCTGCAGTGTGAATGACTAATTGGAGCACTTCACAGCAAGAAAGTCATGTGTTATGTATTGTAGGAAGATAGACATATAAGAAAATAATTCAGGACTGTATTTCTCACATTTCTATGTTCATACAATGCATAAGAACAAGAAAATCTATATTTTTTGTGTTATGTATTGTAGGAAGATAGACATAAGAAAATAATTCAGGACTGTATTTCTATGTTCATACAATGCATAAGAACAATACAATCTAGATTTTGTTAGGGACTATTTGGCAAAGGTGGCAGGATACTGTACCTGTTTTGCTATTTAAACAGGGGAAAACCCCTTCTTGTGGGGTTTCCCTTATTTAAACATAACCCATGTTATAAGTGCAATACCCCACTCCAGGGTATGGGGTTATGGGTTTTTAATGCACAGCTGGGGTGCTGTGAGGACACTGACCTGTTGTCTCATGCTCACAACACACCCAGCAGTGCATTAAATTCCCATAACCTCATACACTGGCGTGGGTTATTGCTTACATAAGGGAATTTGCATAGGCCAAAACAGAAAGGTCACACCACAAAGTCCTCTCTTTTGCACATCTGGAATTGGGGGTATTGGTTTATGGTATCTTTGGCATTTAATGCAGTAAGCAAACAATATTTTACAAATGAATGGCAATTTAAAAACACAAATCAAAATCAATTAAACAATTTGCAAAATGATTTAATGGTCAGAATTAATGAGTTTGCCTAATTTTAATGGGAAATCAAAAGAAATGGCATTTTAATGGCTCTAATTGCTAGCAGTAGTATGAGAAATATAAATTGTTGTGTTTTTTAAGCAATAAGCCACGAGGGTGTGTGGGTTATAAGGGGATTTCACGGTTGGCGTGGTTTGCCCGAGGTGCAGCCAGTGGGTAAATCTTGCCAGCCAGGCAAATCGATAACCACACCCCGAGTAGCTATTATGATTATACAATGTTTCTGTTCAGTTTTTATATTAAAAAATAAAAAAAACACAGTGTTTTAATAGTTTAAGTAAGTTTTATTTAATGTATTGTTGCACCTGAAAAATAGTTCCCTGGTGGTAGGTGAAACATTGGGCAGATGAGTGGCTGACATTCTTGCTAGTCCCCAAACAGACACACAGATAATTTTTTTTTTTAAGTTTGAAGCCTTTTTCATTTCAGGTTTGTAACATGAGAAATAAAAAACAGGGCTGTAATAATGGAGAGAAATCGAGAGATCAGTGGAGTGCAGCTCACAGAGTGAGAGACTGCAAGGTTTTTTTTTTTTTAAAAACGTCTATTCCGCGAGGGAGCTAGCTAGTGTTAATATTTTCTGTTGTGTGTTGCTGGTGACTGACAGAGAGAGAGAGAGAGAGAGAGAGAATGCAAGGCTTGTTCTTTTTTTTTTTTAATTTGTTTTCTCAAGCCTTGGAAATGAGTTCTGAGCAGTTGTTGGGCTGTAGAGAGCGGTATGTTTTTAGCTCTGTGAGTGGGCTAGAGAGCAGGGCACTGGAGATCGTGATTCTGTATACAGCTTCCGGGTATGGGGCCATAACAGTGTTCTAGAGAATTTGTTGTAATGGCTTTTGTTTTGTTTTTTTTTCCTGGTTACATTGGTGTTTTGTTTTTTTTACCATTGCTGGTGGTGGATTCGCGCTTATTGACAGTGGAGACAGTGGTAGGTCTAATTTCAGCATCTCATTTGCCTCCTCTGTCGCATACGATTCTTAGTTGCCTCCTCTCCTGTTTTCCTCAGATGTTGAACCGGGGAGAGAAATATGAAAATGTAGCGCTAACTGGCAAGCATTACATATTTAATATTGATCGTGGCATACTAATGTGAAGCATAGGATTCTGCCTTTATGCCATGGTTGATTAATGGTTTGAAACTTAGGGGACAGTTGGTATAGCAGCGTTTAGTGAGGAAATGAAGATGGTGGCTCAGAATGATTTTTGAATTTATTTTTTTGGTGTTATTGAGATACGGCTGACTGGCACTTATTCCCGTTGGTATATCGTAGGATTTACCATGGGTAAAATGTACCAGTCAGCCAATAAGGATGCTTTATTGTGGGACCCCATTGTATAATTAGATGTAATTTGTACCAGCTTAGCTGTTGCATGCATGGTAAGTGAGCAACATATGAACCTGATGTGATTTTTAAATGATGTTCACACCAACTTAGATGCTGCACTCATGTCAAGTGTGCAACATGTGAACCTAATGTGATTTTTAGAAGATGTTCAGACCAGCTTACCTGCTGCATACAGTACAAGTCACATTAACCTGTTCCTCCAACTCACTGGTTTAGCATTTTTCAGTGAGTTGCTTAATGTGTGCACTGCTCACTGCAACAAATTAATAAAAGTTTCCTAATGGTTTGCATTTAGATGCAGTTCAGTTTCAGCTTACTTTGCAACTCTTTGGAAACATTTATTAATGCAGTGCGCATGTTAAGCAACTCACGAAAAAATGCTTAACCACCACATTGGAGCCAGATTTCTCTACTGCAGACTGTACAGCCACCATTACTGCTGTACACTCATGCCCTACTCTGTGCTACCCACCACCCTCGACTGTGTTCCATTGAAGTACAAGTACTGTACAGTACAGAAAAGGCTTCAAATATCATAGACTGCTGAATATTTTTGTTTTAACTGTGGCTTATACAGTACTGTACAGTACTGAATTAATTCACTACTGCACGCACCCCGATGGCTTCTCTAAATGGACCTCTCTAGCCAGCACAGCCCGATTGCATTTGAAATTCCCTCAACCACTCACACATCCTAAATGCTTGTTGTAGCACATACTGTACTGTATTCTCCAAATTTTATTGCAGATTTACCACAGTAGCTTACAGTTGTGTTAATCAATTCACAAGGCAGCATACACAGAAAGAGAGCGCGAGAGAGAGAGTGAGTGAGCAAGCGTGACAGGTCTCTTTTCCACTGCAGTCAGGCTGTGCTGATTAGAGAGGTCCATTTAGATTGCATTTTAAATACCCTCACCCACCCACACATCCTAAATGCTTGTTTTGCCACCTACTGTACTGTACTGTATTACCCAAATTGTTTTACAGGCAGCTTGCACGGAGCAAGAGAGAGTGAGAAAGCGAGTGAGTGAGTGTGACTGTTCTCTTTGCCACTGAAAATCAGACGACCATAAAGTTCTGTACCATACTCCCCTTTGGAGCGCTTCACCGTTTCAAATAAAACTGCACAACCTGGAAGGGTGAGAAGCATGACAGCACATTTATGAATTGTGGAATTAAATCATAGGTCTTCTTTATTTAAAAAGGTTTAAAAGGTGTAAAAATATCATGGGGCATAGAAATTTCGAAACTCATGCATGCATGAGTACTGTACAGTGTCAGTTCTGAGACATACTGCATTGCAAATGCATTTCAAAATGAGGAGCTGAAGGGAATTTTCTGTACTGTACAATGGCTGAAATGCATAGCACGTTCAATGCATGTGAGTTGGCATTTGGTTGAGATGGAGTTGTGTAGTTTAAGCATGTTGAGTTGCCACTGCATTGCCAGCCTAAAAAAAACAATGCCAAAGCAGTGAGCTGGAGGAACAGTTTAATGTGACTTGTACTGTACATGTCAAGCTTGCAGCGTGCAAACCTGATGTGCTTTTTACAGTAGATCTGGTTCTCTTTGGTTTGCTTTGTGTATGTTAACCACATGCAAACATTTCACAATTATACATGTGGCATGCATTGTGCATGTACAGTACTCATTACACTTATATTTCTGTAAGGGTTCAGGTTAAAAAACAAGATGGCAGTTGTCATAATTGGTATTTTATTCCACACAACTGGTATTTTGTTCAACACGACAAGTAAATCCAGAAAATAAGTGCTTGTGATCATTTTCTTTTAATGTTTGCATTTGTCAATTATCAAAATAATCCTGATAACTCTAGAACCTATAATATTTTTTCATAAAACCTTCGAAAGGCACACACTTGGCACAGGCACCTTCAGCACTGAAAATTTCATCAAGAAAATGCTGCACTTTCTAGGCTATAGGGCAGAGCAAAAGATATGCAATGTTAAGTATAGGGAAGCCAAGTTATATTTTTTCCTATTTTTTGGTGCTCCATATCTTGAAAACCAAACATGATGTTGTCATGAAAATTTTCAGGTCTTGAGACTCTGAAAGCCGGACTATGTATGGCAAATTTTGTACAATTTTATCAATCAATGCCAACGTTATTAAGGTGAAAAAATTGGGGTTTAACATTAAACAGCCTTCTCAACCTAAACTATTGTGGCACTACCATGAGTGGCTGAGGTTACTGAAGGTCAAACTGCCCTTAGAAACATAGACTTTGACAGCAGATAAGGACCCCTTGTTCCCATAAAACATTTATTTAACTTATACTCCACTGCATATTCCATTTTAGTGTGGCAACAAAAACAGCTCCACTGCCTAAGAGGGGGTAGCTGCTGCCAAATTCATACAGTAATTTCAAGAAGCCAAACTCCTCAGCTGAATAGTTGAATAAATACTATTTTATTAAATAGAGTACACAAAAAAAGCTATAAAAGGAGCAAACTGCCATGTAGTTCCACAGAATCAATGAAACCCTGACCAGTTTTGTATTTACTACATCATCATGGGGGTGGGTTCAATGCTCACATACTGCTTGTTTAATAGTCAGAAATTTAAAATGACTGTTTTTTGACTCAGGACTGGTGGAACGCATTTTGTGAGACACAGGAAACAGAAGTGGGAACGTTTTACTTGGGGAGCGGGAAGTGTTTCCAGTAAGGGCAGGAGAATGCCCTGGAGGACACCTGAGTGAATTCTCTGCAGTAGGTAACCCTGGAAACAGTTTGGGACAATATCACATGCCTTATGTAAAGCATGCTTTGATCAGGAGGAAAGAGAAAACGTTTCATACCGGTAGATGCAGGAGCAACTAGATAACGTGGATGCCTATCAGGCATGCTAATTTTTTTTCCTCTTGTGTGGTGCAGTGAGTTAACTCATTGAGTCCTCGTGACCATTGTGGGTCAGGTTCTAAATGGATGGTTCCGACACCATAAGGCACCTACTGGACCCAATGAGTTAAGAGCATAAAGATATAGAGTACAGAGAAAAAAAAACAATAACTGGCTGACTCTTGAAATAATGCAGCACTCTGTGACTCCTAGAAAAGAAAGGTCTGATTTTTTTTCATCACAAGTTGTATGAATATTAAGGAGTACTCTTGAACTGTGAGCAGTATCCTTTGGGAACTGTGTGCAAACTCTTCTAAAACATCTATATAATAGAGAAGCATTATACATTTACATTATGGCTATGGAATATTTGAGAGCGTGGAAACTGCAGTAACAATTCAGCCCTTAAAGGGGCAGGTCCCAATAAAGTATTACTACTGGGAATTCTTTCAAATCACGGACTGCGCTTATTAAAGCAGAAATAATCTCATCTAAGTCTCTAGTATATGTGCACTGTGGGTCAGGAAGCAGTAATTTGTAGGCATTAGTGTAAAAAGCAATGTCCAGAACATAAGATATTTAAATCCAACAGCTTTCCTGTGTGGTGCATATTATTGTAATGCACTACCAGAACTTTATAATTTTTTTACTGCTGCCACTGGCAAGCAGGCAAAGGAAATGACCACAGCTGATATTGGCAGCATTTCCATTGGAGCAGAAACAGGATAATTTTCAGAACTGTGTTCTCTGAAGAGTAAGTAATGATACAGGTAATACTTCAACAGCTACTTCTGCATCGGAACAACTAGGTAATGGTCAAAGTCGATTTAAAACTGATTTGAAATATTTTCATGATGAATTTAAATTTGCACCTGTTACACCAAAGTTAGTAAAGGATTGTATCCTTAAAAATGACCCTCAACCTAGTGTGGGATATGATGGACTTGATTATAGAATTCTTAGGTTGGGTATCTTTCTTTTCCTATGCCCTGACTTTGATTTTGAACAGTTCATTAAAAAATTGTGTTTTTCCTCAAAGTTGGAAATTATCTACTATTAAAACAATTTTGAAAAATGGCAACCCACAGATTGTACCCAATTATCAACCTATCTCTTTGTTGAATCCACTATCAAAAATTTTGGAAAGGATTATCTTAGATCAAACTTTAGAATATCTTTATTAAACATCAAATGTCAACTGATTGTCAGCATTAAACCAAACCATAACAATGAGACGGCCTTGGTGAGGTTCACCCAGCCACATACAATGTGCCCTTGATAAAGGGCACTCTGTTGTGGCTTTATTTGTGGACCTCACCAAGGCCTTTGACCTAGTTGATCATATTTTATTACCTTCAGTATTAACATATTTGCATTTTTCAGCTGAGACAGTCAGATGGTTTTCTGACTACCTTACAAATAGAATCTTTAGGACCCTGATTGGTGATAGCTTTTCAAAAACAACTGTGATGCAGAGTGGGGTGCCCAAGGGTTCTATCCTGGGCCCCCTTATTTGTTCTTTTTATGTTAATTGTGCCCCAAGTGTTTTTTCAAAAACATCTATGATTTTATATGCAGATGATGCAGTTATTTATAGGGATGGAATTAACTTAAGTGCACTATTAAATGAGGTTCAGACAGATTCTGATTTTTTTCAAGATTTGTTGATTTCAAACCATATGGTTTTGAATTAAAAAAAAAAGTAAATTTATGATTTTTTCTTGTAGACCTAGTAGGAATGATGATGAACTTACTCCTATTAAAGAGAGGGATGGAGTTACTATTGAGTTGCCTGAAAATTTCAAATATTTGGGAATATTTATGGATAGTAGATTATCTTTCAAATTACATATTAAACATCTTAGAAAGGTTATTCATCAAAGATTAGGTCTTCTATGCCATGCAAAAGCATTTATAACAGTAGATTCTCATAGGCTTTTAGCCCATAGTTTTCTTTTAAGTGTTTTTGATTATGGTGTATTGGTTTATTCTTCAACTGTGATTATAGTTTTGAACAATCTGAGGGCTACTTATAACTCAATATTGCGGTTTATGCTAAGTGCACCTTATTGTATGCACCATTGTCATCTATACAAATCTTCTGATTGTCTATCTTTGTTCGATACACTCTCCCATAAAATGGGAGTTTTTTTATTTAAAATTATGAATGGGCTTTTCCCAGTGTCAGTTACTGACCTTTTCCCTAGGATCATTCATTTTTGCAGTACTAGGTCTCAGAGTAAATTCATTTTTAAATTACCGTTTGTTAAAAAATCAATGGGCCAAAGGTCACTTTTGTATCGAGCACCCTTATTTTTTAATATGGTTCCAACTGACCGGGTT
This sequence comes from Neoceratodus forsteri, assembly GCA_016271365.2. NCBI lineage: Eukaryota > Metazoa > Chordata > Ceratodontiformes > Ceratodontidae > Neoceratodus > Neoceratodus forsteri. The sequence goes on from CM057455.1 coordinate 403,236,742, forward strand.
GACTGTAAAACTGTTTCTTGTTATAAATCCTGTCTTAACAATGGCTTTTTAACAAGTTTGAATGTACTTGCTGACCATACACTATGATGTAATTGTCAAAATTGCATGTAATTAGTATTTTGTATTGTATAATTTATTATTTTGTCTTGAATGTTGTCTTTTTGTACCATTGTAACTTGTAATCTGTGAAAAAAGGCAGATTTTCTCATCAGATTTACAAGTATAAAAAATAAAATAAAATGAAATTAAATGAAATAAAACTACCCCTGACATTAAAAAAGCATTCATTAATTTGGAGAGGGCTGTCCTGCATGGATGTTATCATACTGGGGTAAATTAACCCTTGAGGCCTATCTTAAAGTGGGGAGGTCACTCAGAGGCCTCAGGGTGACCAACAAACCAGGATATGGTAGGGTCCATGAACTCTTCATGTCCGACTGGAAAGGGTCACTACAGCTGGGTACCAATGCACTTATTAACACAGTAATAAAGGCACAAAACACAGAAGGATGATGTCACCAATGACATCATAGCAAAAGAGGCTGTAGTATAACAATTTAAAGAGAATCCAGAGTATTCAGCATATGAAAAGAAGCTTAAAAAGAATATCGAAAGGGAAAAGAGTAAGATAAAGAAAACAAAATGTACTAAATTTGAGAGGGATAAATAGGATTAACTACATGTCCGAGTTTGGGACTGGAATAAAATACAGGATAGTCCACTAGAAATCATAGCTGGTTCAGCAGAAGAAGTCATCAAGGGACATCTATAAGTTCTATACTCAAATACAGAAACTCTTCAAATTACAATACAAGTGGATCTGAATCTGATGACTCTTTATCCAAGGAAGGACTGAGACTAGATCAATGATACTTGGACAGGGTGGTCCAATTCTAGGAACCTTATCAGAAACAGAGGGTACTCAGGAACAAGCAATGGAGACATCAGCCCAGCAGCAGAAGAAGACCAGGAGAGGTAACCAGAGGAACAACACAAACAGGACATGGAAAAAGGGTGAAGAACCCCTGAATAGAGACAAGCTTGTTATTAACATCTCACATATCAAACTGAATGAAGAACAAACAGCAGTATTTCAGAGGGGATTATCTTTCATCCCCACTCAGGACTTTAACCCATTTGATCTCTTTATCGACCTCCACAGACAAGTTCCCAACTAGAAACTTAAGGCACATTTTCAGAGAAGTGAGATATGCATGGGGCAACACCCCCAGCACGGACCCTTCACCGGAGGAACATGACCTGGTGCCCTAGACAGAGGTAAGATAATTAAAGCTCACCACCATTTTCATGCCACCTCAGAATGAGACAGTAGCAGTCTTTTGAAAACTTTATGAGAGACAGTTTAATCTTTACTGGAAGAAACTGGGAGACCACACTTCATGAACATTACAAGGAGAGAGTCAGAAGCTTTGAAAAGCTTGGAAGAGAACAAAGAAATAACTTTTAAGCCAGCGGACAAGGATGAGTCAGTGGTAGTGATGTCAACAGATAAGTATATTAAAGGGGTCTATAGATAACTAGAAAATGTCAGTTTCTATAGACCATTACCATCTGACCCAACCCCTTGCTTTAAAACTCATATTGACTCATTCCTGTATGACACTGAGTGTGAGGGCATTATTGGTTCAGGGGAATGTAAATTTCTTACCATTACCAATGTCATAAAAGCTTGTATTTATGTGCTTCCCAAAGTACATAAAGATCTCCAGAATCCCACGGCCAGCCTATTGTGGCAAGCATTGTATCATTGGTGGAGCCATTCTCCAAGTATGTTGATGCACATATAAAAGGCTATGCGCAAACGCTGCCTTCATATATCAAGGATACACTCCAGATACTGGAGGTAGTAGGTGACATGCAGATCAAAGCAGAGTGGCTTTTGCTGTCATTAGACATCGAATCGCTATACACTAATATCCCCCATAAGGGTGGCATGGCAGCCTTAGATTATGGGTTTGATCAAGGTGAACCACTAGATGTTGGAAAAAGGAGATTTTTAATGTGGTGTGCTGAAAATGTGCTTACCAAAAATGTATTTCTTTTCTAGGACAAGTTCTATTTGCAAACCAAGGGCACTGCAACGGGGACAACTTTGGCCCCCAACTATACCAACCTCTATCTTTGGCTATGGAAAAAAAGAAACAGTCTAAGATGTCCAGAACAATCCTTTTCATGATAGGATTCATTTTGGTGCTGTTTTATACACTATATTTTTATGGTGTGTCATGGTAGCAGGGAGGAAATGAATGATTTTATCCAATTCCTGGAGAATAGTATCCCAACCTCAGATTTTCCATACAGAGTGATTCCTATTGTGTCGCCTTTCTATCTAATGATTTATAAAAATGAAGATGGTACCCTGCTGACTGATCTATTTCTGAAGGAGATGGATAGGAACTCTCTGTTATTGGCCACCAGCTGCCACCCACACTACATGATTAAGAACATTCCCATTGCCCAAATGCTTAGAGTGTGAAGGAACTGCAGTGACATGTGTGACTTTGTAAAAAATGGTCTTGAAATGTGTGACAGGTTCAGGGCTGGGGAAACACTAGGGAGAATGTGGTGCAGGCTTTTGATGCAGCTTCAGAAGCAAATAAAGAAACCCTACTGACTAAGAAAGTCATACAGCAACAGAAGTCAAGGCTTAACTTTGTCACAAAATATTCTAGACACAGTAAGGGTATTGAAAGGATTATAAACCAGAACTGGCATGTACCAGAGGCAGAACCCCTGTTAAGGGAAACAGTTAAGACCAAACCAAGGATGGCATACAAAAGGGGCCAGAATCTAAGGGACAAACTAGTACATAGTTATCAACCACTCATGACTCCAATGAATGCATGAACCATCTATCCCCTTCCCCCTGGCACACACCCTTGTGGTAATTGCAAGATCTGCAGCTCTCTCATTAGGTGCAATACATTACAGTATCATAGTAGTATCATGGTGGTGCCTTTTATGCAGACAAAACCACTAAGCCTTTGAAAACTTGAGTGGGAGAACATTTGAGATCAATAGCCCATGAAAAAATAAGAAGTGCACTTGCTATACATTGCAGGAACAGTAGGAATGTTATGTATACTATTGAATTTTGTGGTCTGGAAAAAGTTACACTTGGTCCTGGGTGGGGGCAATCTGGAAGACAAGTTATCTAAAAGGAAACCTTTTGGATCTTTTTGTTGGGTGCTTTGCATCCACCAGGTCTGAAAGATAAAATAGATTTTATGTCCTGCCTTAGAAAATAAAGTTCAGCATACCCTACCCCAGTACGACTTAGATGCACTAACGGTACAGCCCATCGCAATGAATATGCTTTAGCAATTTACAATTATATTTAGGAGCTGCAAATACTTTGGTTCAGTATTGTTATAAAATGTTGCTGAAAGTCAGAGATTTTACCGTACACTGTTTTTTCTCTTCTAGGACTGGATGGGATTGCCTCGGCTGCCACCAGTTACCTATCTATAGACGGCTTCTAGGAAATAAGTAACAAAACCATGCTACTTTATTAAGAATGTCATGTTGTAAACATATAACTTTTTTTAAAATTGTGTGTGTTTTTTTGCTTTCTGTAGAGTCTAGACACATTAGAATGATGGTATTTATTGAGTGACACATAGGAGGAACACTCTATTAATGTGCACTATTGTTTGTGTATGAGAACTGTTTGGGGCAAAAATCAATGCATATGTGAATTATTTCAGCACTGTCACTGTAAGTTTCTCCCTGTTTAACAAGCAGTATGTGAACATCAATCCCCCACGGATGATGTAGTGAATATGAAACCAGTCGGGGTTTCATTGATTCTGTGGAGCTATATGGAGGTTTGCTTCTTTTATAGCTTTTTTTGTGTACTCTTTACTGTATTTATTCAACTATGCAGCTGAGGAGTGCAGCTTCTTGAAATTACTATATTCCATTTTAGCAATAGGGATACAATTTTTTTGTGTGGTTTGCATTTTTTTTGTTTAGTTTTGTTTGTTTTGTTTAAGAATTGATGAGATTTTTTTATGCTCTTTCCCAATAAAGAGACCATGACCAACCACTCTACAAAACTCCAGTCCCCCTCCACTCTCACCATAGTGCTCCACGCTGCAACAATTGCCGATCATGAGGGACACCACCACATCGGCAGCAGTGAGACCAAGCAGTCAGCTCAATCGCTTGCTCTCCACTCAGTCATCCTAAAAGCAAGTTGAAAAACAAAACAAAATTAAAACACTAAAAAGAAATGGCATTGCATAAACAGAATATGTCAAGGCCCCAACTGAGAATAGTGTAATGTCAAAGGTCAAACTTCATACGGGGAAAATAGTAATGATATTCTCAGTTGGGATGTGGCAAATCCTATATATTTGTATATACATATATATATGTATATATATATATATATACACACACACATACATATACATATATATATATATATTTATACATATTCTTTGCAAAAAATCTCTGTTAATGCACCATTTAGAGTTAAGACTACAGTGACAAAAGTATGGAAATGTTATGTTAGGGTTTCCAACCCTGGAACCCACCACACACACCTGAATAAAATGGCACTAGGTCCAAACAGCACTGCCAATAACAGTGTCGTCTAGAATAGCACTGTACTGACAGCACTCTCAAAACAGCAGCAGTAGTAAATGCCACAAGAAAACACAGCATGAACGGTAGCAGTTGGTCGACCACTACCATTCAAAAGAAAACTACAATTTAAAACAGTTTTCTTGAGGGGGGGCTTCACCCCCCCTGCACCCCCTGTAATTATAAATCCTAACTCTGAGGGGTAGTGGATCATGGAGAAAAGCTAAATTACTGGGGCCATGGAATTATCTGTTTCCATGTCCCCTTGTATTCTGACTGCAAAATCTTGAGGGGAGACCAGGATTAGAAATCTGATCTCCCAATCCATCCTGGTTGAGCTGCTGCCTTAACCCATTTCACCACGGGGGCAGCTCAGCCAGTGATTGCACCTTCCTCACGCTTCCCCTTCACCTGTACATGTGAGTAGTGACAGGGTAGCACTAGTTGCTCCACGCTATTCTACCCCTGTCACTATTCTAACATACGTGGTTCCTGTAGCACAGATTAGTCCTCACTGTTCAGGAACCACTGTTCTAACCAGGTACAAAGCAAATTGGGGTGGGGGTCTCCCTTGGGGTTATCAACCCTAAGCTCTACCCATTGTGTAAACTTCTGAAGCATACACACCTGTGTCCATCAAATCTTAGCTTACTTGCTACCACAATGGGATGAGCTTTAAGGTTGACAACCCCAAGAAACAGTCTACCCCTTATTGCTTTGTGTGTGTGTGGGGGGGTGGTTAGGGTTGGAAACCCTAAAATTAGATTTCCCTACTTTTATCACTGTAGTCTTAATCCTAAATGGTATTAATGTATTGTTTTGCAAAGCATTTCCTTACTTTGTGAGATAGTATAATTGTATTCTCATTTGTCTGGGCCCCTGCGGTCCCATCCCTCTATAGTTTATTTATTTATTTAAAAATTGGTAACCTGAGAAAGGCACACTGAGCTGATGCACCTTTCCAGGTACGACCTGGGGGATGGAGTGAGGGACAATATACAAATCTTTACATTCCAGAAATGGTACATGGAACAAAAACAAAATCAGAGTTCCTCAGCAAAGCATGTAATACAGAGAAAACAGGTATTTACATTCCAAAACAGTATCAGCTGGAGACCTGGGTAGGGAAACAGTGGCAGGAGGGCTGATAGGGAAGTCTTAGCTGACGCTTGAGAGAGGAACGTGATGGGAAGAACCATAAGGGGAAGGGGAGCCTGTTCCAGAGAAGGGGAAGGCAGTAGGAGAAGGCAGATTGCCCAGTACGATAGTGCACCTGACGGATTGAAAGTGTGCATGAATCTTTTGAGTGGAGCAGCCAGTTCCTGCCATCCCAAACACACCATTAGAAATATTCCCACCAGCCAGTTCTTATGTGGGAGGAGAAACTGCAGCACCAGGAAATTTTTTGAGAAGAATGCTGCGGATTAAGAGGAGATGTTCCTGTCTCATGGATACAAACATTGTGACATTCATGAGACTAGAGAGATAGCTGAGGACACTGAGGTAGAGGTAGAGGTTGAGTGTTTGGAAACATGGACAGATTCTTGCATTTATGAATGAAGGCATTAGAGGTCAATTTACAGATTACTTATCTGCTAATATTACTTACAGACAAAAAAAATCTTCTTTAAGATCAGCAATAGGCTTGGACTTAGGGTTCCCTAAATGTAATCTAGAAAGAGGAAGAAACTCTGCTTTCTATTTAGGGCCAAATACATGGAATAATATTCCTATTACCCTGAGATAAATAACAAGGAAGAATGGGTGGAAGGAGATAAAAACCTGGATGGATAGCAAGGCTGAAGAACCTCATGTCTGTTGTCAGACAAATTAACATGTTTAATTATTGTCTTACTTTGATTGCACTTTGTTTGATTCTGTTGAGTGACATATATTGTTTAATCTTTTTTTAATTTAACATAATTTATTGATCTTCAGCAGCATATAAAGGCAAAAAACAGAGTGAATCTAGTATTGCTGCATAGATCAATACAGTCAAAAACATGTAGTCACAAACAACAACAGTACATGAACAAACAAATAATGAACCCCCCACCTCCCCCCAATCCCCCCAAGAATGCGTGTCATAGTTACTGGGAAAATGAGATAATAAAGGCAACAGATGAAGAGCACCAAAGAGATAATAAAGCCAAGAGGGGTTCCCACAGTATTCTATAAGCATCCAATATATGCTGGACACTGGCAATGTGCTTCTCCAATTGTATAGCAGATAAAATCACCCTGCACCACTCCATGGAGGAGGGAGGGGATGCCTCTATTCAATGCCTTAAGATAACCAACTTGGTAGTGGCAGCAACTAAAGAGAGATGGGCTTTCCGAACTTTAGGTGTGTTCTGCAGGAATAGAGACAGTAGGCATGCTTCTTGGGTGAAGAGGGGATCAAGGCCCAAAATCAGGTCTTGGATGTTTTGAATAGCAGTCGAGAATTCTCGGATTTCCAGGTATACCCATAACATGTGAAAAAGGGATCCTGCCGCCTCCCCATATTTATGACAAAGGGGGGATGCAAGCTTCCCTATTGCATGCAGTCTTGTGGAAGTATAATACAGGTTGTGCATAATGTTAAATTGGATAAGTCTCAACCTATCCAGTTTAATGAATCTATAATTGGTTTTCCAGATTTTGCCCCAGTAGTTCGGGTCTGTTGGAAGGGAAAGGGTCTGGGTCCAGTAGTAGTAGACTCCTTGGGGTAGCTCTGGGTTAAGGTCTTGCATGGACTTATATACCCCAGAGACTGCAGGTGGCTGCTTTGCCACCCTAAACACCAAAAACAGATCTTCTTGGGATGATAATAACCAGGGTTTGGGGCCTAGAAATGCGATAATAGCTTGCCTTAATTGCCAATATTTAAAAATGTCAGTATTAAGTAAACAAAATCTATCTTACAGCAAGGAGAATGGCACTAAGGTGTCCCCATTACATAAGTTCCCCAAGGTACTATGCTGCAGTCTAGGGCAAAAGGAGGGTGGGATGGGATGATTGCCTATCCAGAAATGGGGTTTGTTGAAGAGGATTTGGTTTAATGATCTGTGCCAGCTGAGAGATAGGTGTTTCTGTAGCTACCATGCAGCAAGCAAGGACCAACCAATGGGGGAATTTTTAAGATAACCAGGGAGACGAGAAGGAAGTTGGTACACCAAAGCCGAAAGGGAACATCTGACTCTTTTTGCCAGAACCGCCTCAATCTCTACCCATATGAGCATATAGGAGCTGGCCTCTTGGGCAGGGGAGTCCTCTATCCTATGAACCAGCTTACTAATATGCTGGGCACAATAGTAAATAAAAAAGGATGGAAGGGCAAGACCCCCCTCAGCTTAGGTGCTGTGAGTTTAACATACCCTCATAGAACACTTTGTTTTTGCAGAGAAAATTGTTAAGAATTCTCTGCAGCCAGCAAAACCAGGATTTAGTGAGAAATAAGTCTAGCATACCCATTGGGAATAATATGCATGGGATAATGTTAATTTTAAGGGCATTAAGGCATCCCCAAAGGGACACTGGCAAGGCACTCCACCTATTCAGGTCAGCCTCAAGGACTCAAATTAACTCAGTAAGATTTTCCCACATTATGGAGGGCACATCTCTAGCAATTTTAACCCCTAGATAAGTCAAGGTGCGAGGCATCCAAGTTAGACCCAAGTCTGAGAGATCTGCTTTCATGAGGTGGTAATTAAGAGGGAAAATCTAGGACTTTGAGAGGTTGAGTTTATAAGTGGAGACTTTGGAGAATAAACTCAGCTCCTCAAGGAGGACAGGCACAGTGGAAATGGAGTTCTCAGTATGCAGTAAAAGATCATCTGCATGGGCAGAGAGGAGGTGTCGCTTACCCTGAAGTTGGATACTAGTCAGGTTAGTAAGAGAAGTTAGCCTGTGAATAAGGGGCTCCAAATAAAAGTTAAAAATGAGGGGAGATAGTGGACAACCCTTGAGGGTTCCACGCTACAGGGGAAAGGGTGCAGAGAGAAGGCCATTGCACCATACCCTGGCTGTAGGGCCTGAGTACAGTATCAGGACCCATTTAAGAAGCCATCAGGGATCCCAAACCTGGCAAGGGAGGAGAACAAGAAATTCCAGGAGACTTGGTCAAAGGCTTTCTCAGCATTGAGGGAAACCAGGGCTGAAGGTACCTCTGATTCCCTCAATGCTAAGATCAGGTGGAGAAGCTTACTCAAATGGTCTCCAGATTACTGGTCCAACATGAAACCAGTTTGGTCATAGCTGATAAGAACTCTCATGAGTGGAACCAGTCAGGCAGCCAGAATTTTAACATCTGTGTTAAGCAGAGAAATTGATTGATAATTGCCAGGAAGAAGAGGGTCCTTGCCAGGCTTGGGAACAAGGGCTATTAATGCTTCCAAGAAGGAATGATCCCTAACCCCATTATCATACCAGAAATTGTAAACATCAGTCAGGAATGGTGCCAGTTGGGCAGAGCATACATTATACATATTGTTCGAGAGGCTGTCGGGGCCCAGAGCTTTGTCAAGAGGTAGCAATCTGATGGCCTTATCTACTTCAAGGATTGTGATTGGGGATCCTAAACCTGCACCCGCTGGGACAAGAGACTAGGTAGAGAGACTGAATTCAGATAGCTAGAGATGGTGATCATCTCTGAGTCCAGAGGGTTCTCAGTAGCATAAAGGTTTTTATAGTAAGCACCAAAAATGGTGATTATGTAATTTGGATTGGAGGTAACTTGTTCTACCAGGGACGAATGTATGCTGGGTTTATGCGAGTCATATGAAAAGGAAAGTAAAAAGAGAGGGTGGGGGATCACATGAGGACACTGCAGAATACCAACATGGATTATGCCCTTGTGAATCATGTACTAGGATCCACTGACCCTAATGCCCATCCACTTGTTTTCTAGGGCATGGAATGAAGCTTTGCAAAAAGTGGGAACATGAGTTTTCAGAGTAAAAGCTGCATTTTTCCAGGGCTAAGTGATACACTAGAACTAGTTATATTTCTAGTTTAGAATGATATTCTGCCTAATATATCTTTAATTGTGATAAATTAATGTTCATGTAAAAATGATTTGTATGTAAAATATTGTACTGCTGTAACAATTAATGTACATTATTCTTTATCATTTTCAGAAGTGGAGATCTGTACTGCTGGCTTTATACAGAAATATGTTGACTATCTAGCCATGTCTGAACAGAGTCTGTTGAAAAAAGTCTGCACATCCACTTCTGAGCAATGAGCACATTATCACACTTGCATATCTGACTGTTTCTGCATCTTTAAGATCCCTCTATAAATGTTAATCTATAGGTGTCACCCTGTCACTCTGGATAAACCATGTCAGCAGAATTCTGAATGTTTCTGCACCTGTTGCAAGCACTTAGCGTAATATAAATTTGTAGCACTTTACAATCGAGTGTGCTGTGTATTTTTCCATCTGAATGAGTCTATTGTTTTGTTTACTTCTATTAATATGCAGCACCTAGAACTGTTCAACCTGCCATTCCACAATATTCTATTCTCTGATCTAGCTTTTTTTAATAACTGCAATAAATTGCCTCTCCCTCTCTTGTGTTACATTCACACTGAGTCTTTCTATTTTCACAAATGTCAGCCTCATGTTTGCAATAGCAAATTAAACACGAGATATAGTAAAGTGATATCTTGAACACAGTGTAGAATTTCCTCATTAGTATGTGATAGATGGGACTGAGGGTACACAACTGGTAGACAGCACTTGCAATGCTGGCAAATTGGGCTTGGTGTAGTGCTGTGTGAAAATAAAATTCCACTGTCAGACTTACCACGAATGTTGGAATGTCTCTGTCTCAAACTTGAGAATGTAGTTTGGCAGCTTTTGCAGAATTCCAACTTAGAAAGGCAGAATGAATGTATCTGAATTGTAGATTAATGTACTAAACTGTGGAATGAAACTCCACAGTGCTGACCAGTGGCCTGCAGAATGATTACATGTATTGTGAATTCATGTTTTAAACTGCAGAATCAAATTCTGCAGAACTGCTATTCTGCACTTCATGTGTATCATTCCACAATTCAGCTAAAAAAAATGTTGAACAGAATGAAAATGTGCCACACATTCAGAGTATTCAGATTTTGCAAAGGCAAAATTTTAGAAAATTTCACAAAATATATGACATTTCTCAAATTCTTTGCAAATTTGGATTCCAAGTTTCTGCCAAGTACTAGTTTGGTCCCCACACTGAGGGTAAATAAAAGGGCTGGGTGGAGAAAGATTAAGCACCTCACCATGTACTCCTGTCCTGTGGGTGACAGGAAAGAACTGCAGCATCATCTGTGAGACTGCAACCTGTGTGACCACAAGACAGAAGATTGGGAGCATGTATGTATGGTAAAGGATACATGCAAGGTGTGTTTGCATGCTGATGCTTGCACACATCCCCATTTCCCTTACACAGTGGAGCAACACAGGATAGGATGATGTGGTTACTCACCAAAGCTACAGCTCAAGTCAGCCAACTGTGCACAGTGCAAGAAGTTTGCCTCCTGTTTCAGTCATTTTAGTGGGAGGATTCTGCCATCCCTATTAGAAGAGGTGTGCGAGAGGGAGTAAATCCTAACTGGTGTACTGTCTGGAGTTCATCTGGTGTGTCCCTGCAGTGTCTCACATTGTACCTTTTTTCCCATGTTGTGTCACTCATTTGGGTGACAAACTGCTGAACAGCGTGCATTGATGACAGCACCCAGAACCCAGCAGGAGGTAAAATGGGGATAAAACAGAATGAATAGAGAATGACCGACAAACAACAAAAGTGTCAAAATTCTTTACTGTGAAAAAAGATGAATGATGGGTCTGATACGCAAACAGGCAGGTGAAACAGATCAAACTGACAGGAGCAGATTAAGATGGAGGGTATGCTCAGAGTCAGAAGGTGATTGTTGTACTCCAAAACAGAAGGCAAATGGCATGCCCAGTAGGAAGGGATAATACTGTTACAGCTTGCACAGTAGAAAAGGTTTTCATATCAAAGGCCAAAGTATAAACTGACAACTTCAGCACAAGCAGTTAGCAATAGATGAGGTGGGGTAGAGAAGACAGTGGCTGGAGGAGGACGGTTGCCATGTCCTCCAGAATGAGATGGTCATTATTCATTCTTACCCACTCTACTCCAGTTAAAAACTATACAAGTGCATCCTGATCATCCAGGACCCAAACAGGGAAATGTTTTTACTGCTTTAAAAATCATCCCTTGTCTTCCTTTCCTGTTAAAGAAAAATACAACAAAAACACATGATACAAATATTAGCATTTTAACTACTCTGTGTCCTCCTTATTTCTTAGACTACCTCCACCAAAACTTATTTATTTTCCCTTTCATGCAAATTTCCAAAACATTTTTGGGTGTGAATATTGATATTGGAGTAAGACAGATACAGTATTTTGATCAGATAGTAATTAACTATTCAATCACAAATGGATAGCTTGACTGGAATAGAGCAGTCACTCTAGAAAAGGTGAACCTACTAAACATGCTGAGAACGTACTCCAGCTTCCTACTGAAGAGTATCTAATTGTCTCTAACATCAGCCTTCCTCACCTTCTTAGGTACCCTGGCGTTATTTCCAGCTTTGTTCCCATGCAGCAGTCTATTTCTGTTGCAGTTTCTGATACCTTCTGTCTTAGTCAAGTTATAACACATGTAGCCTAGATAGCATTGAAGATGTTATAGAAGGTTTCTATTTTATCTCCCATTACTACTTTTCTTCCCATTACAAATGCATACTAATGCCAGTGATATTCATTCCCTCAGTGAAGTTCCGCTTTCCAGTTTTTTGTAGTCTGTATCTGTCTCTCTTTTTCCTGAAGTTTTAACATTCAAAGAAAGATGGCTGAATCCAAGGGTAAGACCAGCATCTGAACAGGCTTGTTCTTCCCAATGAGACTCCTCTAAAACCCTGCATACAGGAAGCTAATAAAGGCCACCATTGGATGCCGAGACAGTCTGCTAGATAGAACATGAAGTTGATAATCTACTATCCATCTATTTTAAATAAAACAAAAAATAATACTCCAAGAAGACTAAGAGAAGTTGAATATTTGCTATTTGGCTTTGATTTGGATACTGTTAATTCAGTTTAGCTGCAACATTTATTTAACCTTTGTTGTTCCCATCACAGTAACTGCAGTAGTTGACATGGAGTAAAGCAGACTACAAATGGGGGTAATAACAGCTTTAAGGTCAGCAATAAATATTTATTACTCTTGCTTCTTTGTGGCAGGTAACATTGGCATATTGCAAAAGAAACACAAAGTGAACTGTACTCAACTCAAATGAGTGCTGGGAGCTTTAAATATGTTAGGGTTGTTCCCAGCATAGTAGCTCAGCAGTAATGGGAGCATTCAGTGCCTAAAAAGAGAGCAAACAAAAATAGAAAATATGTTTTTTATGTGATAATTTTTGTTGCTTGTTGAAAAGTACTGAATATATCATTCTGGAAAACTTTAAATGAGATGCTTTGTTCTATGGAACGGACTGCCTCAAACACAGGAAATGGAAAGAACCACCAGCATGATTACAAAAGTAACATTTTTGGTTGGTGAACACTATTGGTTTAGACTTGTAAGTACACTGTAGCTAGGGTTGAGTGACAAGTTCTATGTTAAACCTTTAACTTTGCCCCTTATTAGCTTTAGCGTATTTCATCACAATTGCCTGGTATTGGGCATGCCTTCTTTGGGAGGTAAAGTTTAAACATGTGGAAAAGTCCATGACAGCAGCATGTGTGGTTTCTGAGATCTGCATGTCATTTTCATGTAGACATCTACATTTTCCTATACTTAACATGGATTTTTTGTTTTGCTCTCACAAACAGTCTGCACAGAATCAAATTCTAAATTTCCAAAATATTCAGCATAGAAGTCTGCTTTGCCAAGGTAATGCCCTTGGAAGTTTTTGTGAACAAAATATGAAATAGTTACAGAGTTATAAAGATTTTAATTTATTTTTTTTTTTTTTGCTGTTTTGAGCATGCTCAGTAGGGTTTTTGGGATAACATTCTGATATGATATAAAAAAGTCCAAGTCTTAGACCATTTTTGTTTCTCCACATTTGCTTCTCACAGCACCAAAAAAAAGAATATGTCATTATAGCTGCCATCTTGTCCCCTCCCCAAACTAAAAAAAAGGAACACCACATATAAATTATGTAATTTTAAAAATGAAACACCTGAACCTAGCCAAACAAGATTCATTTATCTAGACTGCAGAGCTTGTTTTGAAAAAGAAATGCACAGAAATACCTTTTCTGGAAACACCAAGATCCAGTGTGTCCAGCTTAGTGAGAGCTGCCATTCCCCCACATTCTCTGTATGAGAACAATGGAACTTGAATGATGAAGCTGCTGTGGGAGTTGTGCTGCCGGCTTTGGTTCAAGCAGTGAGCCAGCAACCCCCTGTCTCTTTGCCTCTCTGTCTGATTTGTCTCTGTCTGTCTGTCTGTCTATCTACCTATCTATCTATCTATCTATCTATCTATCTATCTATCTATCTATCTATTTATCTATCTGTTAAGTAGACCACATTACCCACCCCTTTTACTACTTCTTTCTCCCCCCTCCCCTCCAGGTTGGCCACTTCCCTTTCCAAATAGTTTTTATTTTATGTATTTATTTATTTATTGAAATCTTGGACTGAATATATTTGAGCAAGAGCTCTTTACATAGGTTTCACGTCGTAATAATGCACATTCAGGGTAGCAATAACATATTATATAGGATACAATGTATGTTTCAGTATGAATAGATACATATAATTAAAGAGAGAAAGAAAATGGCAGAATAAAGTTAGAATAGAATGGTACTTGGCACACACAAGACAGGTGAATGAACAGAGTAAAATAGGGTGCAATGATTCACATAGCTGAGGCACTGTACAATGCATGCCCAAGTCAGGTACTTGTTAGCTTACTGCAGTATGAAAGGCGGGATGGGGAGTAGGGAGAGAGGGACGGGGAAAGGGAAAGTGTAATGGGAGAGTAGCATGAGGAGGGTTGGTGAAAGAGAGAGAGAGAGAGAGAGAGAGAGAACTAGACTGGGAGGGAGGGGAGGGGGAATTAGTGCCCATAAACTATTAAGCGCTGAAGACCCAGTTGAGGTAGGTGGGAGGGAGGTTGGGAAGCAAAGTAGGCAGAGCTTGTGAAGGAAGACCAATTAGAGGTAGTAATCACAAGTAGCCTCAATAGTTACACATAATATAGGTGGACCAGGGTACCAATACAACTTCTCTTGACCTCTCTCCCCTCCAGGTTGCCCACCCCCATTCCAACTATCTACATGGTGGCACCAGGGTGCCCACTTACAGTGCCAATGAAGAGTAGCCTGACACCGGGGTGCCCTACACACAGTGTCAAAATATCCCCTGAAATAAAGAAATCTGTCCCTCAATGTTTCTTGTTTGTGTTACTCTTTAAAAAAGAGACTCGTCCTTCCCTGATCTGACTCCCTCCCACATGCACCCTCCACCCACCACACCCGACTTCCCACTCAGCCCCCACCACCCTACACCCGTCACACATCCTAACTCATCTGAACATGTCCCATGTCATAGTTCCACTCTTCTCTGTTGGAGCCAGAAACTACAATATGAGAAAATCAAGTAAATGTAGTTTAGAGTATTTTAATGATTTTGAACTTTGATTCATAACTTTGCCATTTTTTTATATATTTTGACCCCAAATTTTCAATGTGGTATTTTTGGGAGCCCCACCTCATGAGCAATGGTGGTGGAATTATGCAAATCTTGCTAAAATACGATTTCATGGTCACTTTGTGACATCATCACTAGGGTGGGATTTGAAAATTTTTACCACACTTGTTCATGAGTTGGAGTCATAAGAAGCATAGGTTGAAAGTTTTGAGTAAAAATATGTAAAATTTACAAAGTTATCAGTGTACATTGCCATTTTTTTTACACTCACTCATAACCTTGCTAATTTTAAATATTTTGACCCTAGGGCCCAGATATTCAAACTGCGCCAGGCTGTGGCGCAAGTTTGGGCGCAGCTCAATTTGGCTGCGCAGGGGTGTGGACTGGGCGATATTCAACGGAGCTGTGCCATGGCACAGCAGCATTGAATATCACACCCTGGCCACCCCCAGTGTGCATGGCACAGTGGCACTGCACTAGTGCAAGTGGCCAGAGTGGAGCATGGGGATGTGCTAGCGCAAGTTCCATTGCGCTATGCACAGCAACCGCGATATTCAAAACTTGACATGGAAATGGGGCCATAATGTATGCAAGGCACAAATGGGGCCATTTGCATGTCATTATGGCCCCATTCGCATGCAGGTGCGCTGATCACCGACGACTTACTCCTGGCGTCCTGCCAGGCAGCAGCCATCGGGGACCGACGCCCCCTGCAGCTGGCAATGTGCTCCACAGGCCGATCACGGGCATTTGTTAAAAAAAAAAGAAGAATCCCGTCCAATATCCCTGGTGGTCCAGTGGACCGCTGTCTGCCCGATCACGGGCATTTGTAATTTAAAATAGAAATAAGTCCAATATCCCTGGTGGTCTAGGGTACCCTCCCTCCCCACCCACCCACTGAGCCCCACTGCCCTCCTCCCCCCGGTCAGCCAGAGGTGGGTGGCAGTACCCACCCTCCTGCCACCCTGCTGCCCACCAACTGATACTGTTGGTATGGCTGTACGCCCATTGGTTCACAGTGTGAGCCAATGGGTGTGCAGCCCATACGATACTACACATTCCAGATATGTAAATGAGGCAGGTGCCCACGATCGGGCAGATAGCAGCCACTGGACCACCAGGGATATTAGACAGATTTTTTTTAAATGCCCGTGATCGGGCATGGGGGGCGCTGCCAGGTGCAGCAGGAGCTTGGGTGGCCAACCACAGGTGGCAGCTACTGTGTTGTGCCCTGCAATGGGGCAGCTCACCTGTGGGTGGCCATCAGTTGTTCCTTTTTTTTGGGGATCAGCCTTTGGCTGGCACAGGTAGGGGTTGCACATGCATGGCTCTGCACATCCTGGGCTGAATATCGGACTGTGCAGGGTATGCATGGGCACCCCCCTCCACCTGCTCCTGTATACATTATTGATGTGCTCCGGCACATTGGGATTTGTGCCACGCACTTTTCCCTTTTGAATATCGCACCAGGGCGCATCAGTGGGTTGCGCATGGAACATCACACTGTTGTGCCATGCTCAACCCTTTTGAATATCTGGGCCTAGGTGTTCAGCATAGCCATTTTTTCACACTACAGTATCTCATGAATGTGAAAGCTGTCATTCTTCAAATCTTGGCCAAAATGTGTTTTCATACCCGAGGCACAGAATTAAATTTTGGCAGGGATTTGAAATCACTCACTGGGTTCATGAGGTGGGTAATACGAAGGCAATACTGGAAATTGTGTGTACCAATATGGTAAAATGACCAAGTTTTAACTAAATGTTGTAATATTTCAACATTTATTCATTATGTTGTTAGTTGTCAATATTTTGACTCCAAACTTTCAACATGCTAATTTTTCACACCATCTCATACACGTCACAGGTGTCACTTTTTTCAGCCAATATAACATAAATGCAATATATCATGTTTCTAGGGGTAGCTGTAAAATAACTGTCTTGAAAATTTGGGGTCAAGATAAAAAAAATACATTTAATTATTAAGAAGCTCCATGTGTAGTGCCAGTCTTGAACCCGGTGGGAATGCTTTGGTATACAGTCCTGATGATCAGAGTTTGGGGTGAACTCAGTGACTCAGCTGGATGGGGTAAGTGTGGGGGGAATGGCACTGTTATGTGATTCCCCCAAGCCAGGGAATGAATGATGCAGGATTGCTGCACCATCACAGGTACCATATAGTGATGATAACTCTTCTCTTGGCATAGGTCCCTCAGGGGTAACAGACTGCCCTATGCCATATATATATATATATATGTATATATAAAATGGGTAGGAAAAATTTATCGCTGCAGGTTGGTTGAAACACATCACATGACCGTGCGTATATCAGACCGCGACCCCACAGCTGCACTTTCACCCCCCTTCAAAACAATTTTGCCATTTTATAAGATTTTTTTTTCTTGTTCCTTTTCTCCCTACCTGGCTCCTGGTCTGCCCCAGTCTTCTGTGCATCCTAATCTCTGGCCACCATCCGGTACCTCCCAGCTCCCTTGGGCACCCTTACCTGTTATTCCCGTGGATTACCCCCTGTGGTGGGGTGGCAGAGAGATCCTACAATCTCTGCCTGGTCAGGATCCAGTATTCGTCAATGTCCCCCCGAGCTGGGCACCCTGTAGTACGGCCATCAAGTCACCATTACCAGCCACCAGATTTTTCCTTGTTCTACCTTTTGTGAGTGGGGCGTGTACGGTGTTAGGGAGTGCACGCCAACCGCATGCACTCCCCCTTCCGCGCCCGTGCTCCAACTCAGCCCCCAATGCATGTTGCCAGTGCATCAACCCAGCCTCTGCTAGGGGCCAAAAGTGCACTGACAACTAGGATCCCACCACCACGGAGAGACAGAGCTGTCAGTTGGATGCTCTATCCCTCTCCATCCCTGCCAACCACCGGTGACCTGAGGCTGCTCATGAACCTGGGTCACCAGTGTGGAGAGAGGTGTGGCATCCTGTACCTCAACCCTCAGCGCCACTGGGCCACCATTTTATAAGAATGATAACCCACTCTAGGATGTGCGGTCACGCTCTGATAAACACAAACCTTGAATGGTTGATGCACTTGGCTTGCGGCCCCGTGCATAACAACGCACACCAAGGCATGCGTAGATCAGAGCTCAGAGCATGACTGCACACTTCAGAGTGGGTTATCTATTACATATATATATATATATATAGTATTGCACCAGTATATTAGGGTTGAGTGCAAACTTCTATGTTAAACCCAAAATCTTGAACCTTAATAATTTTGGAATCACTGAACAGATTTGCACAAAACTTGGCAAGCATAATCTCAAGGGGATGGTCCCTTGATGTGCAGAATTTCCTGCAAATCCATTTTGAGGTTTGTGAGATGGAAACTGTCAAACATCCTAAATCTACCATTTTTTTTCACATTTCTTTGTCCATCTGTATCTCAGAAATGCCTTTATATTGTGGTCTGAAATTTTCATGGTAGAAAACCTTTGGATCACATATGTACTTTTTAGAGGATTGGTGAAAAAATATTAATCCGTTCTAAAGTTATTACATTTTAATTTCCAATTATTTCCTATAGAAATGTACCTTTTTATAAATATGATTTATGCTCTTTGTCACCCCTAACTCCCCCTTCACTGACCCCCCAGCCCGTCACCTGGTATCACCAGAACTTCCCCCTGCCTGGTCACCGGGTGTGGAGCCTGTGAGGGGTCAGTCTTAATCCACACCAGAGGTGTTTTTTCCTACATTTTTCTCCCTTCTCTGTCACTGGGGTGCACATGCAGGACGAGCGTATGATGAGGCGTGCACACACCTGCAGAAGTCTTACAGCACCCTTTCTTCTTCTGACCTCTTAGATCAAGACTACACTCCAGCCTCTACCTGGGGGCAGTCATTCAGCGAGAGTGCCAGTCCTCTCTCCCTGGAAGAGGAGAGCTGTCCCCTGGATGCTCAATCCTCTCCCTCCCCTGATGACCCCAGAAGCCCATGCTCATTCCCAAACATGGGTCACCGGCATGGCACAAGGTGTGCCATCCAGTTCCTCAACCCTCAGCACCACTGGGCTAGCTGATTTACCAGGGTTTGTTGACATTTCTCTGTCCACCTGTATCTCAGAAATGGCTTTAGGTAGTGGTCTGAAATGTTCAGGGTAGAAAGCCTTTGCCTCACAGATTTATCCTTTTAAAAGTTATTAAACTTTTAATTTCCCATTATTTCCTATGGGAAAATGTATATGTCAGGCACGAAAGTTGTAATTTGCACAAGTTACATAACTTTCACAAGATACTGTTGTAGTCTGTGCAATCTTGTGCAAGTTATGTAATTTGCACAAATGGGAGCACAGGGTCTGAATGGCCCTGTGCTCCCACTGTAACATAATGATAATGTTATACTGTCTCAATGGAGGGATGGTAGCACAGGGTCCAACTGTAAAATAAGGATACTGTTATAGCATTTCAAGGATACTGATATACTATCTCAATGGAGGGACTGGAGCACAGAGTCCAAAGGACCCTGTGCTCACACTGTAAAATAAGGATACTATTGTACTATCTGAAAAAGTAAGGAAATTCGTTGCAAACAAACTTTGTTAATCTACCATTAAGGTTGAAGAATAAAAAGTAGGGACATGCTATCTTAGGGTTCCCAAGTTAAGACCCTGCCCCCACTCTCGGCTTCCAACCCAAACATCCCACCCTTACCCTTGGCTTCTAACCCTAAGGCCCACATCCACCCTTCATGCAGGAACAGGTGTGACGGGTGTGCCTTGTGGTTGTGAGCCTTAATTCTCACCCCATTTCAGCAGTTAACCTGACATGGGTACAGAATAAAACAATGGGGCAGGGTCATATGCTCAGGAACCCTAAGATCACATTTCCCTGCTTTTTATGCTTTGACACTAATGGTGCATTAATGACATTTTTTGCAATGAATATATATTTATAAAAGTGTGTGTTAATGTGCCAGTTTGTGTTCAACTTAGTGCAACAAAAGTAGAGATCTGTGGAGTTAGGGTTTTCAACCCTAACTCCCCCCCTGCAAGCAGCAAAAGGACAAGATCACACAAGCAACCACAGACAGCCATCATCAGGTATGACAAACAACTTACAACTGTTTTCAGATCACACAAATGCAGTAGCACTGATGTGCTTCTTTCGTGGCTTTGTATATGTGTCTCATACATCGCAAGACATACACCCTCATTTGTCACTGCAGATAGAAATCCATAATACTCAAATCACAACACTACTTCTGTGTGCAGAAGTACAGGTTCAAGTAAAATGAAGGCTGCGCTATTGGTGAAGACTGAGTGCTGAGAAAACTGGATCCAACATATAAAAATAAACCTGCACTCCGGGTATCATAAGAATAAAATTTTATTGTGCAAATCTCACATATCAAATGCAGATACACATTGCAGTGCAAAAAAAATGCAGACTGCATAATGCTAAAGGACCACAAAATTAACCAGCCCCAGCGCTTTGAGGAACTGAACAGAGGGTGTGTCTATCACCAACTTACATTGTCACTTATATACCCCTACACATAGGTGCTTCAAATTCAATAACACACTAAGTGATTTAAGGACAACAGGTAATAAGAAAACCCCATGAAAAACACAATTACCATCACTGATAGTCAATTTAGTTGATTTCTAGATTTTCTAAGAAAGGAAATAAACATGCATGATAGTTTTATTACATGAGGTACTTAAATTTGTGTTCACAGTTGTGTCCCTGCCAGCACTTAAAATCTATTTTAAGAATACTTATTCTTACAATCATAAATTAATATTGAATAGCTAGCAGTGGTAAAGCTTGAGCACAGTGAAACCTGTGAATAGCGGGACTTCCAACAATTGTAGACTTCATTAAAAATGCATGTAGACAAAGAACAAAAACCTATACCCATAAAAAATACACTGATTATCACAATTACTTATTAACACAGTGAGATATTATACAATCTCTAAAAAAGCAAAATATGGGTGGTTGCATACATTTTGCATTGTACACACTCTGTCAGTGGCATACTTCTAACCGTACTGGTTGCAATAAGTTACTCTCAACCTCATTATCAGATTCACAACTAATAAGAATCAATGACTGATAGGAGTGGCAAATTATTATTTTTTTTTTTGGAAATACTGTATGCAAATGTAAATTACTTACTATAAGAGTTCACTCATTTGATACATTAAACCAGTAAAACACTAATTGAGAAACAGCTGCTATTCCATATAATCATTGAGACCTGAAGGCTTTAAGATTTTCAGCTTAAAAATCAACATGGATTCTGTGTAGTTTAAAAGATGAAATCGTATCCCCCATACGGTATTGTGATTGTTCAGTAGTAGGCAGATCAAGGTTATTTTACCACTGTACAGGGCATTGGTGAGACAACGTTTAGAATATGGGGTGAGGTACTGGCACCCTTACCTTAAGAAGGACATCAGCATGCTGGAGGGGTCCAGAGGAGAGCAACCAAGATGATCAAGGGGCAACAGTATAAGTCCTATGTTGTAACATGTGATGCTTGAAAGGCATACTGTATTACAATTTGATATAAGGGTTCTCCTTTAATCTTTTCAAGACTGTTTGCAGGATCTAATGAATTTAAACATTTTTTGGTAATTATGAGTCATACCAAACATTAGTCAATAACAATGTTTTACTGTTTCACTATTTTGTTTTTTTTTTTTTAATTATTTACAAGAAAAATCTTTTTTACATGAGATGCTGGTTAGTAGTAGTATCATTGTATAGCAATTTAGTATGGAGTTATGTATATTACATATTGGCAATTGTATACTATCACTTAAATATTTGCACTATTTAAGAGCAGCCTATAAGTTGTTATTCTACCTACTGATGAAGTGTCATGTGATAGACAAGAAGCACCAAGGCTGAGAGTGCTTTTACCCCCGGGCTCTCTTCAATAAAATCTTTTTTGCTGAAAAAACAGCTTCTGCTTCCATTTGTGGAACTTTTTCGCTACAAAGTGAGTGCATTGTGGTGTTTTGATAGGTCCTATGAGGAGAGGCTGAGAGCTCTGGTGATGTACTTCCTGGAAGAGAGGAGGAAGAGAGGGGATCTGATAGAGACCTTCAAGTACATGATGAGAATTAACAAAATGAAAAGGGAGGGGCTCTTTAAAATGAGTGACAACAGCACCACAAGGGGCACAACATAAAATTGATGGGGGGGTTAGAAGGGATGTAAGGAAATATTTCTGTAAGGAGAGTATGGCAAGCTGTTAGGGACATAATTCATAATCTCTGGCTGTATAGTAAAACATACACTATATGGTGAAATACATACATCATATAGTGAAATACATACACAATGTAGTGAACCACATACAGTATCTACTGAAATGTATACATCATATAGTGAAATACGTATACTGTATACTGAAATACATATATTATATAGTGAAACACATACACTATATAGTGAAATGTTTACATTGCGTAGTGAAATACATACACTATCTACTGAAATCCACATACTAAGTACTGAAAATCCACATACACTATATACTGAAACAAATGTACTATGTGCTGAAACATATACACTACCTATTGAGATACATACACTACAGACTGAAACATCCACATAAACTATCTACTGAAACAAATACTCTATAGATTGTAACACATACACTATATACTGAAACAAATACACTATATATTGAAATGCATACACTACACACTGAAAAAAACATATACACTATATACTGAAACAAATACACTATATATTGAAACATCTACACTTTATATTGAAATACATACACTATCTATTGAAATAAATACACTATGCACTGAAAAATCAGCATACACTATATATTGAAACAAATACATTGTGTATGTTGAAATACATACACTATCTATTGAAATGCATATACTACGCATTGAAAAAAAGGACATACACTATATACTGAAACAAATACACTATATATTGAAACATCTTCACTTTATATTGAAATACATACACTATGTTGAAATAAATACACTATGCACTGAAAAATCTGCATACACTATATACTGAAACAAATACACTACATGGTGAAACACATACACTATGTATTGAAACACATACACTGTAGACTGAAAAATTCACATACTCTATATACTGAAACAAATAAACTATATACTGAAATGGACTATGTTCTGAAACTACCCATCCCCCTGCCCCTACCCCATGAATGTCCTACAGCTGAACTCATTGCCTGTTGCATTCAGTTAGCTGCTAGCTTGATGAGAGGATGTCTAAAACTGCAGAGCTGAGGTAAACAAAACAGGGCTATCTCTTATTCTACTTCTTTATGGGGTTTTTCCTTTCATTTTGCTTGCACACCTTTAGTCAAATTTCAGACCATTGTGATGTGACAAGAAGCTTTTAAAACTAATTTAAATGCTGTAGTTTATTCTTTTAAATAAGTGCTGCCTTCATTTACTGTCAGACAACACATTTGTGTAGGAAGCTAATACAGGATATTCCTAACATACCTGTATACATAGGGAGCTGCATGCATTTTTCCAAGTTAAAGTGTTGATTTGTTTTATGTGTAATTAATTACTGTGTAAGTCCAGCAACTTATCTGAGTTGAATGCTTGGGAAGCACTTCAGGAGCTGTGGAAGTGTAAGCCAAAATCATTGCTAGTTTGTACTCTATGGACTATGTTTTGATTAAGTTTTTATTTTAATGTTTTGTTTAATAAACATTTCTTGGTTAAGAAACAAAAATATATATTTTTGCAGCAATCCCTCAGTATTCAATTCTCATCAGGAGTTTAGCTGGTATATGCATATAATTTGCATTGTTTTACTAAATAACTTTACTGTGAATCCTCACTAGAGGCATGCACAGTCTGTTTTGGGGTTTGAGCTTCTCAAACTGTGTTTTATTTCTTTTTTTTCCCACAGAGATTTCTATCTCCTTAGTCACCCTGCTACCCCTTTGCCCACTGACATCTCCAGCCCAATCACTTACCATCCACAGGACATATATGCTCTGAGATCCCCCCCCACTCACATCCCCCATGTTGGGGCCAGGAGGGGGAGGGCCATTGACAAGGAGACACATATTCCGAAATGAGCAGAGCCTGGTTAGCAGTGCAAAATCTGCGGCAGGTTGTTGGATCATTTTGCCATTAGGGGGTTTCTACCTTTGGATTCATCCCCTGGGCAGCCAAGCATGGAATGATGCAATTGCATATAAAGACACATGCTTGCTTTGTGCCTGCCCGAGCCCTCCCCTTATGCAACTCCACTGCCCTGCCAGCCCTCCTCAGCTAGGTGGATGTTGAAGGCGGGGTGGTCAGATTCCCTCACTGAGAGGAGGCATTCCCGAGATGCTCAATCATATCTCCCAGCTAACCCCTGTGCAACTCAGGTCCACCCCAAACTGGGCCACTGGCATGGGAGGCAGTGCAATCACCACCAAGCTGCTAGGACAGCCCACCAGACAGTGTTTTTATAAGTAAATAAAGATAGCATATAGGTAAAAGAAGAAACCAAACTGTATTTTAACTAGTCTGTTATAAACATTTTAAGACACATCACAATGTTTTGAAATCGGATAAAGGTTTTTCAAGCAAAATATGATAAAACAATACATAAAGAGATAGATAAGATAAACCTTTTATGTTTACCTTCTGCATCTTAGGAGGCATTAGCCAGGATTTTTAGTCAATTAGGGCCCCATTTTCAGAAGGTTAGCGTGCAGAGCTAAACATTACACTGTGGGAACAGCATGGTTGGATCGGTGTCATATTCAGCATCACTTAATGCTACCCTAATCACGTGCATGTGCATATATACTACTACGGCCATGTAAATGAGTAATCCTCTCCTGCATACAGAGCACAGTGTTGTATAAAAGGTTTCCTTAGTGACCATAAGTACCTCCCTCTACATTTTATACTCAACCTCTAGGCTTCTAGTACCTAGATGCTTGATTTTGCACTTTTTGGCTTTGATCCCAAACTGTCATGTCCCATAGCACTCTTTAAAGTTTCTAAGGTCCCCACTCATTCTCTCCATCTGCACCTATCAACGCTATTACAGATTGTGGTGTCATCTGCAAAAAGGCATATCTCCCCTTCCAGTTCTTCTGTTATGCCACTTGTAAAGACACTGAAGAGGATGTGTCCCATTACTGAGCCCTCCGGCACCCTACTGGTCACTCTCTCCTCACTGGAGGAAGTGCCATTTACCACCACCTTCTGTGGCTGTGCGCTATCTCAGGTGCAGCACTTAGGAGTGCACAACACTAATCTGAAAATGGGTGCCCACATACCACTGTAACAGGACTAGCACTGCATTGTGATAAGCATGGTTGGTACTATTTTAAAAAGCATTCTTCTGTGCAGTGCTAACCTGTTAATATGGCACTATTTTTTTTTTTTGCACAGGATTACTAATTGCAACCAGGTGCTCATACAACTGGGGGTTACTCTAATGCATATAAGGTGTACAGGTATATTAAATGCTTTCTTGAAGTGTTAACACACTGCGTGGTTAGTGCTAGTTAATGATTCTGGGAATCGTGTTTTAACTGCACACACGCAGCCTGCCTGCAAGCCCCCACGCACATACACACACAGTCAGTTCTGGACACAATAAAAAAACAAGCATTTGTCAATGCTGAAGGTTGATTGCATTGGTCCGTTGAGCTCACTCACTGGCCCTCTGTCACTTGCTCATTCTGTTTCTCCCAGTGCTGCAGGCTGCTGTTTTGTACTGAGCCCCTTCCTGCATTGGCACCCTTTTCTGTCGACAAAGAAATCTGCAGATAGCCTGACAGAGCTCCATTGAGGTGGGTCACTCCCCCCCTCTGACTCCCTTATTCTGTTTCTCCTTGAGCTGCAGAATGGCCTTTTGTACTGGGCTCCTGCCTCTGTTGGTGGCTTTTTTCTGCCAACAAAGAAATCTGCAGTAGTCCCAACACAGGTCCGTTGAGGTTGCTCACTCTCCCTCTGTCACTCACTTGTTCCATGTCTGCCGGTGCTGCAGGCTGGACTCTTGTATTGGGCTCCTGCCTGCATTGCCGTCTTTTTCTGCCCTCAAAGGAATCCGCAGCAGTCACGATAGAGCTCTGTTGAGCTCACTCACTCCCCCCTCTCTCACTCACTCATTCTGTTTCTGCCACCGCTGCAGGTTGTCCTTTTGTACTGGACCCCTGGGTGCATTGCTGCCTTTTTCTGCCCACAAAGAAATCCCGCAGCAGTCCCAACAAAGCTCTGTTGAGCTCACTCACTCCACTTCCCTCACTCTTTCACTGGTTCTGTGTCTCCTGCAGGTGCAGGCTGTCATTTTGTATAGGGTTCCTGCCTGCCTTGGTGGCTCATTCTGCCCACAAATAAATCTGCAGCAGTCCTGACGCAGGTCCGTTGAGCTTGCTCACTCCCCCTCTCTCAGTCACTCATTCCATTTCTGCTTGTGCTGCAGGCTGGCCTTTTGTACTGGGCTCCTGCCTACATTGCTGCTTTTTTTTGCCCACAAAGAAATCTGCAGCTGTCCTGACAGAGCTCCATTGAGGTCACTCACTCCCCTTGTCTCACTCGCTCATTCTTTTTCTCCTGGAGCTGCAGGCTGCCCTTTTGTACTAGGCTCCTGCCTCTGTTGGCACCTTTTTCTGCCCACAAAGAAATCTGCAGCAGTCCCGACAGAGCTCCGTTGAGCTCGCTCACTCCCCCCCTTTCTCACTCGCTCATTCCATTTCTGCCGGTGCTGCAGGCTGCCCTTTTGTACTGGGCTCCTGCCTGCATTGCCGCTTTCTTCTGCCCACAAAGAAATCTGCAGCAGTCATGTTAGAGCTCCGTTGAGCTCACTCCGTCCCCCTCTCTCACTCGCTCATTCTGTTTCTCATGCTAATGCAGGATGCCCTTTTGTACTGGGCCCCTGCGTGCATTGCTG
Source organism: Neoceratodus forsteri (assembly GCA_016271365.2). Classification (NCBI taxonomy): domain Eukaryota; kingdom Metazoa; phylum Chordata; order Ceratodontiformes; family Ceratodontidae; genus Neoceratodus; species Neoceratodus forsteri. Next base: position 403,263,922 of record CM057455.1, read on the forward strand.
TCTTTTTCTGCCCTCAAAGAAATCCGCAGCAGTCCCAACAGAGCTCCATTGAGCTCACTCACTCCCCATCCCTCACTCTATCATTTTGTGTCTCACGCTGCTGCAGGCTGTCCTTTTATACTGGGCTTCTGCCTGCTTTGGCACCTTTTTTTGCCCACAAAGAAATCTGCAGCAGTCCCAACAGAGCTCTGTTGAGCTCGCTCACTCCTCCTCTCTTACTCGATCATTCCGCTTCTGCCAGTGCTGCAGGCTGCCCTTTTGTACTGGGTTCCTGCCTGCGTTGCCGCCTTCTTCTTCCCACAAAGAAATCTCCAGCAGTCACAATAGAGCTCCATTGAGCCTGCCCACTCACTCCCCCTCTCTCACTTGTTCATTCTGTTTCTCCCGCCACTGAAGGCTGCCCTTTTGTACTGGGCCCCTGCGTGCATTGCTGCCTTTATCTGCCCACAAAGAAATCTGCAGCAGTCCCAGCAAAACTTTGGTAAGCTCACTCACTCCCCCTCCCTTACTCGCTCATACTGTGTCTCCCGCTGCTGCAGGCTGCACTTTTGTACTGGGTTCCTGCCTGCATTGGCAGTTTTTTCTACCCACAAAGAGATCTGCAGCAGTCCTGACACAGCTCTGTTGAGGTCGCTCACTCCCCTTCTGTCACTTGCTCGTTCCTTTTCTGCAGGCACTGCAGACTGGCCTTTTGTACTGGGCTCCTGTCTGCATTGCTGCCTTTTTCTTCCACAAAGAAATCTGCAGCAGTCCCGACACAGTTCCATTCAGCTTGCTCTCATTCCCCCTCTCTCACTCGCTCATTCCGTTTCTGCCAGCGCTGCAGGCTGCCCTTTTGTACTGGGCTCCTTTTACTGGGCCCCAGCATGCATTGCTGTCTTTTCCTGCCCACAAACAAATCTGCAGCAGTCCCAACAGAGCTCTGTTGTGCTCACTCACTCCCCCTCCCTCACTCACTCATTCTGTGTCTCCTGCCGCTGCAGGCTGCCCTTTTGTACTGGGCTCCTGCCTGCATTGGCGGCTTGTTCTGGCCAGAAAGAAATCTGAAGCAGTCCCGACACAGCTCCCTTGAGCTCGCTCACTCCCCCTCTCTCACTCACTCATTCCGTTTCTCCTGGTGCTGCAAGCTGGCCTTTTGTACTGGGCTCCTGCCTGCATTGGCACCTTTGTCTGTCCACAAAGAAATCCGCAGCTGTCCCGACAGAGCTCCGTTGAGGTTGCTCAGTCTCCCTCTGTCACGCGCTCATTCTGTTTGTCCTGGCGCTGCAAGTGGCCCTTTTGTATGGTACTCCTGCCTGCATTGGCCCCTTTTTCTTCCCACAAATAAATCTGCAGCAGTCCTGCTAGAGCTCTGTTGAGTTCACTCAGTCCCCTGTCTCACTCATTTGTACTGTTTCTCCCACTGCTGCAGGCTGGCCTGTTCTACTGGGCCCCTGCCTGCTCTGATGCCTTTTTCTACCACAAAGAAATCTGCAGCAGTTCTGACAGCGCTCCAGTTAGTTCATTCACTCACCCTCCTTCACTCACTCTCTCGTTCTGTTTCTCCCAGTGCTGCAGGCTGCCCTTTTGCACTGGGCTCTTGCGCTGGGGCCTTTTTCTGCCCACAAACAAATCTGCTGCAGTCCCAACAGAGCTCAGCTGAGCTCGGTCACTCCCCCCTCTCACTTGTTCAGTCTTAAGCTGTCCCAAACACTGATTTCCCACAGTGACCATGCTATTCTTCGGCAGGAGTGCAAAAACATATTTAGCCTGGATGTGAAAAATGACAGCAGTACTGTTCATAAGGAGGTGTGAAAAAGTGCCGCTGTTGAAAATGTGGTGCGAAAATATTACAAATGTGCGAAGTTACAAGGGTGCGTGGAAACAGTTCAATGCACGCTTGTAACACAGTCATGTCATGGAGTTTCATCACCAAATTTTCAACATAGGGTTTTTAGGACCTCTGCTCATGAACAGTGCCACTGTCATTTTCTTAATCTGTCCCGAACACTGATTTCCCACAGTGACCGCATTATTGTGTGCCGCAACTGTGAAACAACATTTCAGCCAGGATGTGAAAAATGACAGCTGTACTGCTCATAAGGAGGTGTGAAAAAATGCCACTGTTGAAAAACTGGCATGACAATATTACAAATCTGTGAAGTTACAAGGGTGTGTGGAAAGTGTGCAACGCTGAGTGAGGGGGGAGTGACCGAGCTCAACTGAGCTCTGTCGGAACTGTCATGGGATTTGTTTGTAAGAAAAAAGCCCCAGCGCAAGAGCCCAGTACAAAAGGGCAGCCTGCAGCACTGGGAGAAACAGAACGAGAGAGCGAGGTGAGGAGGTGAGGAGTGAACTCACCGAGCCTGTCAGGACCATGCAGATTTCTTTGTGGGCAGAAAAGGATCAAAGCAGGCAGGAGCCCAGTAGAAAAGGCCAGCCTGCAGTGGTGGGTAAAACAGCACAAGGAGTGGACGGGGACTGAGTGGAACTCAACAGAGCTCTAGTAGGGACTGCTGCAAATCTTTGTGGCAGAAAGACGCCAATGCAGGCAGGAGCACCAGACAAAAAAGGGCTTGCAGCACCAGGACAAATAGAATGAGTGTGTGACAGAGGAGACTGAGCGACCTCAGCGAGCTCTGTCAGGACAACTGCAGATTTCTTGTGGACAGACAAGGTGCAATGCAGCCAGGAGCCCATACATAGCGCAGCCTGCAGCACCAAGAAACAGAATGAATGAGTGACAGAGTGGTAGTGAGCGAGCGCAACAGAGCTGTATTGTGACTGCCGCGGATTTTTAGGGCAGAAATGCAGCAACATGAGGCAGGAGCCCAGTACAAAAAGGCCAGCTTGCAGCACCGGAGAAACGAATGAGTGAGTGAGGGGAGGAGCGAGCTCAAAGGAGCTGTGTCGACCGTTTCAGATTCTTTCACAGAACAAGCCGCCAATGCAGGCAGGCAGGAGCCCAGTACAAAGGGCAGCCTGCAGCGGTAGGGAGACACAGAACTAGTGAGTGAGGAGGGGATGAATGAGCACTAATGGAAATCTGTTGGGACTGCTGCAGAATTGTTTGTGGGCAGAGAAAGACAACAACGCATGCTGGAGCCCAATACAAAGGGCAGCCTGCAGTGGCAGGAAACCAGAATGAGCGAGTGAGAGAGGGGGAGTGAGAGAGCTCAATGGAGCTGTATTGTGACTGCTACACATTTCTTTGTGGGCATGAAAAGACAAAAACAGGCAGGAGCCCAGTACAAAATGGCAGCCTGCAGCGCTGGCAGAAATGGAATGAGCGCGAGAGAGGGAATGAGAGCAAGCTGAATGAGCTGTGTTGGGACTGCTGCAGATTTCTTTGTGGGAAGAAAAGGGCAATGCACACAGGAGCCTAGTACAAAGGCCAGTCTGCAGCGCCTGCAGAAAAGGAATGAGCGAAAGTGACAGAGGGGAGGAGCGACCTCAACAGAGCTGTGTCAGGACTGCTGCAGATCTCTTTGTGGGCAGAAAAAGCTGCCAATGCAGGCAGGAACCCAGTACAAAAGTGCAGCCTGCAGCAGTGGGAGACACAGAATGAGCGAGTGGGGGGGGGAGTGAGTGAGCTCACCAAAGCTTTGCTGGGACTGCTGTGGATTTCTTTGTGGGCAGATAAAGGCAGCAATGCACGAGAGGCCAGGTACAAAAGGGCAGCCTTCAGCAGTGGGAAACAGAATGTACAAGTGAGAGGGGGGCAGGCGGGCCAGCTCAACGGAGCCTATTGTGACTGGCAGATTTCTTTGTAAGTAGAAGGGGCAACAGAGGCAGGGAACCCAGCATAAAAGGGCAGCCTGCAGCACCGGTAGAAACGGAATGATCGAGTAAGAGAGGGGGAGAGAGCAAGCTCAACGGAGCTCTGTTGGGACTGCTGCAGATTTCTTTGTGAGCAGAAAAAGGTGCCAACAGAGGCAGAAGCCAACTACAAAATGGCAGCCTGCAATGCCAGGAGAAACAGAATGAGCAAATGAGACAGGCAGAGTGAGCGACCTCAATAGAGCTCTGTCAGGACAGCTGCAAATTTCTTTGTGGGAAAAAAAGGTGCCAACACAGGCAGAAGCCCAGTACAAAATGACAGCCTGCAGCAGCAAGAGACACAGAATGAGTGAGTGAAGCATGGGGAGCAAGTGAGCTCAACGGAGCTCTGTTGGGATTGCTGCAGATTTCTTTGTGGGCAGGAAAAGGCAGCAGTGCATGCAAGGGCCCAGTACAAAAGGGCAGCCTGCATTAGCGTGAGAAACAGAATGAGTGAGTGAGAGGGGGGACTGAGCGATCTCAACAGAGCTCTATCATGACTGCTGCAGATTTCTTTGTGGGCAGGAGAAGGCGGCAATGCCGACAGGAGCCCAGTACAAAAGGGCAGCCTGCAGCGCTGGCAGAAATGGAACGAGAAAGTGAGAGAGGGAGGGAGCCAGCTCAACGGAGCTCTGTTGGGACTGCAGATTGTTTTGTGGCCAGAAAAGGTGCCAACAGAGGCAGGAGCCTAGTACAAAGGGCAGCCTGCAGCGCAAGGAGAAAAAAGAATGGCAGAGTGAGACAAGGGGAGTGAGTGACCTCAATGGAGTTCTGTCGGGACAGCTGTGGATTTCTTTGTGGGCAGAAAAAAGCAGCAATAAGGGCAGGAGCCCAGTACAAAGGCCAGCCTACAGCGCTTGGACAGAAATGGAATGAGTGACTGAGAGGGGTGAGCAAGCTCCAACGGACCTGCGTCAGGACTGCTGCAGATTTATTTGTGGGCAGAATGAGCCACCAAGGCAGGCAGGAACCCTGTACAAAAGGACAGTCTGCACCCGCAGGAGACACAGAACCAATGAGAGAGTGAGGGAAGTGGAGTAAGTGAGCTCAACAGAACTCTGTTGGGACTGCTGCGGATTTCTTTGTGGGCAGAAAAAGGCAGCAATGCATCCAGGGGCCCAGTACAAAAGGACAACCTGCAGCGGTGGCAGAAACAGAATGAGTGAGTGAGAGAGGGGGGAGTGAGTGAGCTCAACAGAGCTCTATCGTGACTGCTGCAGATTCCTTTGAGGGCAGAAAAAGGCGGCAACGCAGGCAGGAGCCCAATACAAGAGGCCAGCCTGCAGTGCCTGCAGACATGGAACGAGTGACTGACAGAGGGAGAGTGAGCAACCTCAACGGACCTGTGTTGGGACTACTGCAGATTTCTTTGTTGGCAGAAAAAGCCACCAACAGAGGCAGGAGCCCAGTACAAAAGGCCATCCTGCAGTGCAAGGAGAAACAGAATAAGGGAGTCAGAGGAGGGAGTGACCCACCTCAACGGAGCTCTGTCAGGCCATCTGCAGATTTCTTTGTCGACAGAAAAGTGTGCCAATGCAGGAAGGGGCTCAGTACAAAACAGCAGCCTGCAGCACCGGGAGAAACAGAATGAGCGAGTGACAGAGGGCCAGTGAGTGAGCTCAATGGACCAATGCAATCAACATTCAGCATTGACAAATGCTTGTTTTTTTATTGTGTCCAGAACTGACTGTGTATGTATGTGTGTGGGGGCTTGCTGGCAGGCTGCGTGTGTGCAGTTAAAACACGATTCCCAGAATCATTAACTAGCACTAACCACACAGTGTGTTAACACTTCAAGAAAGCATTTAATATACCTGTACACCTTATATGCATTAGAGTAACCCCAGTTGTATGAGCACCTGGTTGCAATTAGTAATCCTGTGCAAAAAAAAAAATAGTGCCACATTAACAGGTTAGCACTGCACAGAAGAATGCTTTTTAAAACAGTACCAACCATGCTTATCACATGCAGTGCTAGTCCTGTTACAGTGGTATGTGGGCCCCATTTTCAGATTAGTGTTGCACTCCTAAGTGCTGCACCTGAGATAGCGCGTAGCCAGAAGGTGGTGGTAAATGGCACTCCCTCCAGTGAGGAGAGAGTGACCAGTAGGGTGCCGGAGGGCTCAGTAATGGGACACATCCTCTTCAGTGCCTTTATAAGTGGCATAACAGAAGAACTGGAAGGGGAGATATGCCTTTTTGCAGATGACACCACAATCTGTAATAGCGTTGATAGGTGCAGATGGAGAGAATGAGTGGGGACCTTAGAAAACTTAAAGAGTGCTATAGGACGTGGCAGTTTGGGTTCAAAGCCAAAAAGCACAAAATCAAGCATCTAGGTACTAGAAGCCTAGAGGCTGAGTATAAAATGTAGAGGGAGGTACTTATGGTCACTAAGGAAACCTTTTATACAACACTGTGCTCTGTATGCAGGAGAGGATTACTCATTTGCATGGCCGTAGTAGTATATATGCACATGCACGTGATCAGGGTAGCATCAAGTGATGCTGAATACGACACCGATCCAACCATGCTGTTCCCACAGTGTAATGTTTAGCTTTGCATGTTAACTTTCTGAAAATGGGGCCCTAATTGACTAAAAATCCTGGCCGATGCCTCCTAAGATGTAGAAGGTAAACATAAAAGGTTTATCTTATCTATCTCTTTATGTATTGTTTTATCGTATTTTGCTTGCAAAACCTTTATCCGATTTCAAAACATTGTGATGTGACTTAAAATGTTTATAACAGACTAGTTAAAATACAGTTTGTTTTCTTCTTTTAACTATATGCTGTCTTTGTTTACTTATAAACACAGTCCGTCGGGCTGGCCTAGCAGCTTGGTGGTGATTGCACTGCCTCCCATGCTAGTGGCCCAGTTTTGGGGGTGGACCTGAGTTGCACAGGGGTTAGTTGGGGGGGAGATATGATTGAGCATCTCGGGGAATGCTCTCCCTTCAGTGAGGGGAAGTCTGACCACCCCGCTCTTCAACATCCACCTAGCTGAGGAGGGCTGGCAGGGCAGTGGAGTTGCATAAGGGGGAGGGCTCAGGCAGGCACAAAGCAAGCATGTTTCTTTATATGCAATTGCATCATTCCATGCTTGGCTGCCCAGGAGATGAAACCAAAGGTAGAAACCTCCTAATGGCAAAATGATCCAACAACCTGCTGCAGATTTTGCACTGCTAACCAGGCTCTGCTCATATCGGAATATGTGTCTCCTTGTCAATGGCCCTCCCCTTCCTGGCCACAACACGGGGGATGTCAGAGCAAATATGTCCTGTGGATGGTAAGTGATTGGGCTGGAGATGTCAGTGGGCAAAGGGGCAGCAGGGTGACTAAGGAGATGAAAATCTCTATGGGAAAAAAAAAGAAATAAAACACAGTTTGAGAAGCTCAAACCCCAAAACAGACTGTGCATGCCTCCAGTGAGGATTCACAGTAAAGTTATTTAGTAAAACAATGCAAATTATATGCATATGCCAGCTAAACTCCTGATGAGAATTGAATTCTGAGGGATTGCTGCAAAAATATATATTTTTGTTTCTTAACCAAGAAACGTTTATTAAACAAAACATTAAAATAAAAACCTTATTACCTGTAATGTGTACCGTGCTTTGTTAAATGTTCTTTGTGACGTGGAACCTTTGTAAAAGAGCCCTGGCTCAAAGGTATTAATTCCTAGACTAATAAACTAAACTAAACTAAAAACTTAATCAAAACATAGTCCACAGAGTACAAACTAGCAATGATTTTGGCTTACACTTCCACAGCTCTTGAAGTGCTTCCCAAGCATTCAACTCAGATAAGTTGCTGGACTTACACAGTAATTAATTACACATAAAACAAATCAACACTTTAACTTGGAAAAATGCATGCAGCTCCCTATGAATACAGGTATGTTAGGAATATCCTGTATTAGCTTCCTATACAAATGTGTTGTCTGACAGTAAATGAAGGCAGCACTTATTTAAAATAATAAACTACAGCATTTAAATTAGTTTTAAAAGTTTCTCATCACATCACAATGGTCTGAAATTTGACTAAAGGTTTGCAAGCAAAACAAAATGAAAACCCCCATAAAGAAGTAGAATAAAAGATAGCCCTGTTTTGTTTACCTCAGCTCTGCAGTTTTAGACGTCCTCTCATCAAGCTAGCAGCTAACTGAATGCAACAGGCAATGAGTGCAGCTGTAGGACATTCATGGGGGAGGCGCAGGGGGATGGGTAGTTTCAGAACATAGTCCATTTCAGTATATAGTTTATTTGTTTCAGTATATAGAGTATGTGAATTTTTCAGTCTACAGTGTATGTGTTTCAATATATAGTGTATGTGTTTCACCATGTAGTGTATTTGTTTCAGTATATAGTGTATGCAGATTTTTCAGTGCATAGTGTATTTATTTCAACAGATAGTGTATGTATTTCAATATAAAGTGAAGATGTTTCAATATATAGTGTATTTGTTTCAGTATATAGTGTATGTCCTTTTTTCAGTGCGTAGTGTATGCATTTCAATAGATAGTGTATGTATTTCAATATACAGTGTATTTGTTTCAATATATAGTGTATGTAGATTTTTCAGTGCATAGTGTATTTATTTCAATAGATAGTGTATGTATTTCAATATAAAGTGTAGATGTTTCAATATATAGTGTATTTGTTTCAGTATATAGTGTATGCATTTCAATATATAGTGTATTTGTTTCAGTATATAGTGTATGCAGTTTTTTCTCAATATATATTGTATGTGTTACAATCTATAGAGTATTTGTTTCAGTAGATAGTTTATGTGGATGTTTCAGTCTGTAGTGTATGTATCTCAATAGGTAGTGTATATGTTTCAGTACATAGTACATTTGTTTCAGTATATAGTGTATGTGGATTTTCAGTACTCAGTATGTGGATTTCATTAGATAGAGTATGTATTCCACTATGCAATGTAAGCATTTCACTATATAGTGTATGTGTTTCACTATATAATATATGTATTTCAGTATACAGTATATGTATTTCACTATACAAGGTATATACTCCAGTAGATACTGTATGTGGTTCACTACATTGTGTATGTATTTCACTATATAATGTATATATTTCACTATGTGATGTATGTATTTCACCATATAGTGTGTGTTTTACTATACAGCCAGAGATTATGAATTATGGCCCTAACGGCTTGCCATAGGAGAGGATGGTGTCTGCCTGTAATGAGGTGCCAGAGGAGGTAGTATCAGCATGGGCAGTGGGAGCATTCAAGAGAGCCTAGGACAAGCACATAGAGAACACTTGGGACCAAGGAAGGGGAGAAGGGATGGGGGGAGATAAGGAGGAACAGTTGGGGGAGGGTAAGGTCATTGGCATAAATTGTAAGGACAGACACTGCATCACTTACCGAGCAGATGCGATAGACCAGGTGGTCTTCTTCTGCTGGCTTTTTTCATATGTTCATATGCCCAATACCCATTTAATGAACCTGATAGTTTGTTGCTGAATTTTTTTCTGTAAGATGTTTGCCTATGCAATGTGCCAGATTATGTCATTTAATGGCCTGCATATATTCTTTTAATTGTCTGGTCTTTTAATCAATGTATACCTTCCTGCAGGAGCACCTCAGGGCATAAATAATGAATCTGGTATTGCATGTAATAAAATGTTTAATAACAACTTCCCTGACTTCCAAACTGCCTGGATTCAAACAACATTTGCCCTGGACTGCATGTTGACAAGTAATACATGGTTTGCATGGATAGGACCCAAGGGGCTCATTAGGTAGCCAATTACCCTGTGTTTTTCACCGTGGACTAAAATATCCCTTAGGCTTTGACTCCTCCAGAAAGTAATTCTGGAATAAAACTACTGTAGTTCTCTTAAATCTCTGTCTGCCCTTAATAAGTGTCAGCGCAAGTGCTTCTTAATGATAGATTTTAAATCCATAGCCAATAGGCCATAAGTAGTAATATAGGTTATTTTTTTGACTCCCTCCTCTTGTCCTTGTACTGAAGGAGACCTTTTCTATTCAATGATTTTACCTTTGGTAAGCATTCTGCAGGACCTCTTCTGAGTATCCTCTTTTCCTTAATCTCTGGAATAATTCCTTTGTTGCCAAATTAAAATCCTCTAGGTTTGAACAATTACATTTTAAGTGGACAAATTGGCCATATGGTAAATTTTGAATTACACATTTGGGGTGGAGCTGTGGGCATGTATTGTACTATTGCTTGCTGTGCTTTCCTGAATCTGATGGTACTTACTGTTTCCCCAGGTGTAGCTTTTATGGTTAGGGCAAAAAAGTTAATTGGTGAATTGTCCCACAAAGATATAAAGCAGAGTCCTAAATCATTTTGATTAATGTACAGTAACTGACAAAGTTACACAGGTCCATCTGAGTACCTTCCCACATCACTAAAATGTCATCAATAAAGCAAACATATTTTTTAATGTTCACAAAAAATGGGTTGACTTGGGGATTAAAGATCTCCCCCTCTTCCCACCAACCCATGAAACGGTTGGCACAGGGGACAGCGACAGAGGAACCATAGCCATTCCTCTATTTTGCAAGAAGAAACTCCCATCAAACATAATGTAATTGCTCTTTAAAATTAAATCCAGTGCAAAGCAAATAAATATTACTGGATAGTTAGTGGAAGAACGTTTCACCATGGATTTCACAGCTGCAATCTCTGCTTCATGCTGAATCACCATATATAATGATGTCATATCAATTGTTAACCAGTTGTAAGATTCCTGCCATTCAATATCCTGAAACAAACTGTAAAACAGATGTTGTATCCTTAATATGGGAGCACAGTTTAACTATCTCTTGCTGAAGATAACCATCAATGAATGAAGTTAATGACTCCATTAGAACACCATTGACTAAATTTATTGAGCGTTTGGGAGGGTTAAGGTTATTTTTATGAATTTTCTGGATGTGGTAGAACACTGGCACAATAGGATCTACACAGTTTAAACTTTCAAATTCCAAATCATTAATCCAACCTTCTTCTACTGCTAAAGTTAGAAACGATTCCAAATTACATTTAAAGTGTGTAGCAGGGTTGTGTATAAGGGGTTTCAATCAAACAATCAATTAATCAAAATCTTTATTTATCCAGGCGGAAATCATTGAGCAATGCTCATTTGCAAGATGGACCTGGTTGGATCAGTGACAATTACGTAAACACAGTGCAATGCAAGGAACAAGACACAATATACATAGTGCTGATTTATACAGTATACATAGTTGCATTATCAGGTAAATTCTTATAATTCTATACCAATTTGTTAATATTAACAATTTTTACATAACTCTAAGGTCATAGACAGAATATTGAGATATGGCATGGAGGAGGTGTTGTTAAAGACTTGCATACACAGTTGAGTTGATGGCTTTGAAAGGGTGCAGGGTAGTGGTAAAAGAAGGAACTGGTTCGGAGGTGGGTGATTAGCTTCTGCTTTAACAGAGGGCGAGCTATGGGAAGGAGGGGTGGAGGGAGGCAGGAAGGGGGTGAGGGGCGAGGTAACAGTAGAACAGATAGCGATGGGGTGAAAAGATGGGGGGAAAGGATGTTCTAGTGGGAAAGGCCATGGGAGAGGTATGGAGGTATTGCAAACCATGGGGGAGTTGGTAGGAAGGAGAAGAGATGGAGAAAGCAGAGAGGGCATGATTCACTTTTGTGCTATCGAAAACATTTGCAATGATCCTTGAAAAGCTTTGAGTAAAGGGTTTTCAAGGATGTAATGGATATGGGTATACTCAGTTTTAGGACTTTCTGCAATTTGTTCCATAATGAGGGCAGCATAGAGGTTGACGGCAGATAAGGACCACAAGGCCCATCCAGTCTGCCCATTTCTTTTTCTACCTTATAAATGTGCCATCATCCTTTGCTCTGTCAGTGGCCTATCTATTCATACTTATCAGAATTGCTCCCTTATGCCTATCCCATGCTTGTTTGAAGCCCCACAATGTATTCATAGCCACCACTTCCTGAGGTAGGCCGTTCCATGCATCCACCACTCTTTCTGTGAAAAATAATTTCCTCACATTCCCCCTTAATCGGCCTCCCTCTAATCTCATGCTGTGACCTGCGCAGTCATCAGGAATGAAGCTGATGGCTGTTCTTCCAAAGTAGGTATTGACTTTGCATACATTGAGCAAGATGAAGGAGTAGCTTCTTAGGGCATATTTGCTTACAGAAGTTTGAATGAGGCAGTCCAAGAAGTATTGCAGTAGTTGCTTGGATATAGCTCTGGATGTCCAAAATGCTGCATTTCTGTCCCTTCTGAAATGGAGTGAGGTCCATCCAACTGCTGCATATAGACAGCAATGATGGGCATTGTATGGTAGTCCTGTAATAAACCTCAAGTACCCTATGATAGAGTCTATCCAACTTACCCAAATAGGATGCAGGGCAGTGACTATATAAGAAGTCAGCATAGTCAATTATAGAGAGAAACATGGCCTGTACCAAACTTAGTTTTGCATTGCTTGTGAGGAAGTGCTTGATTCTAAAATAGAGGCCAAGTCTCTGGTGGAGTTTTTTTAATAGTTCATCCATATGTTTGGTGAAGGAGAGTCTGTTGTTGAGCCAGACTCTCAGGTACTTGAACTTGGATATAAATTCAAGGTTTTCACTGAGAATAGTGGATAAGTGAGGGAGTGTGTGCGCTCCTGTATGTCCTGGATGCCTATACGGCGAGATAAACATTGCTTCTGTCTTCTTTGCATTAAGCAAAATTATTTTGCTCAGAAGTTGGTGCTGGAGTAGGTTGAAGTCATTTTGTAGATCTTTGCAGGCTTCCTCTGGGGAAGGGTGACTGACATAGAGTACCGTATCATCAGCGAATAGGTATACAGTAGCCTTGGTGATGTTGATATCGATGTTGTTGATATAGATAGTGAATAGGATAGGACCGAGGATAGATCCCTGTGGTACACCTCTTTGTAGTGGCTTAAGGGGGGACAGATCACCTTCAGCCTTAACCTGTTGGAGCCATCCAGAGAGATAGCTGTTGAACCATTGCAGGGAAATATAATCCAGTCCTATGGATTTCAGGGATGTAAGGAGAAGGTCATGGTTGACTGTGTCAAATGCCTTACTTAGATCCAGGAACACAGCACAGATACAATTTCTGTTATCCAATTCCAATTGCCAGTCATTGGTTACTTTTGCTAGGGCTGTGATGGTACTGTGCTTAGCCCTGAAGCCAGATTGTACAGGGTTTAGGAGATTATTGGATTCTAAGTAGGCTTTCCGTTGAGTACTTACAATCTTTTCCAGAAGCTTAGATTGTACAAGGAGGATAGAGATTGGCCTGTAATTGTTGAGGTCACAAGAGTTGCCTGATTTGTATAATGGGATGACCTGTGCAGTTTTCCAGATAGAGGGGATGGTCCCTTGTAGTAGTGAGATGTTAAACAGATGTGTTATCAGTACCGCTAACACATGGATGGCAGCCTTCAGAAAGTAGGGGTCAAAGGCATCTGCACCTTCGCTTTTCCTAATTTCTAGCTGCCAAATCAAATCGTCCACTTGTTTCAGTGTAGCAGGTTGTAAAGAGAAACTAGTGTCTGTCACCATTGTTTCAGGGGGTTGTATGACTAATTGGGAACGCAGTAAATAAGCTGGTGAGTTGTCGAATGCCAAGCCTGCAGTCATGAAATGATTGTTAAATGAGTTTAGTATTTCCAATCTGTCACTGATAATGGTAGTCCCGGACAGAATCTTAGCTGGGAGTGAGTTACTTGGTGTGTGCCCAGATAAGTCTTTAACGGTATTCAAGAATTTAGCAGGGTTTGGGTAAGAAGATTCTAACTCGGTATGATAGAAAATTGCTTTTGTATCTCTGATCTTTCTAGTACCTACATTACTAGCTCTTCTGAACTGGTCCCAGTCTGACTGAGACCTTGTTTTCCGTGTTTTTTTCCATAGTTTATCTCTCTTTAGGAGCACAATTATAAGGGCTGGACTAAACCAGCAGCAAGATTTGTTTCTTATTCGCACTTTAGATAGGGACGCATGCTTGTTAAGGGCTCCTGTGATTATATCATTGAGGACGTCATAAGATGCATCCACCATTTTTGCCAGGTAGAACTCTTGCCAGTGAGTAGAGTGCCTCATATGTTCCAAATATGCTTGTATGTCAAAATTCTGTTTTGATCTGCGAACTGAGAATTTAGAGAGGGAGATGGGTTTATTAGATGTCCTTATGCTGGCAATAAGGCAGTGGTCGCTAAGATCATGGAAGAAAATGCCAGCATAGGAGAATAAGTGAGGCTTGCTCACCAGGAAAATGTCCAGGAGTGTACTATTACTTGGGATCTTTTTGTTAATTCTGGTCGGCTCACTGATTAGTTGTGTTAAGCCGTGGGTGACACAGAAGGATACGAGTGGAGTAGCAGCTTTGGAGATCTAATTTAGATTAAAGTCTCCTAGGATGACCATTTCTGGAGGTCCTTTTACAGTTAAGTCACCTAAGTGGGATAGCAACTTAAGCCTGGCATTAGGGGGTCGATAGCAACCTATTATCTGTAGTGATGTGGAATGAGATACTACCTCTTTAAGGGATATGCATTCAAACTCATGTACCATAGCTATTGAGGTGAGACAGGATGATGCAAGGTTGTTCTTCACATAAATAGCTACACTGCCCCTCTAGTTTGGCAATCGGCTCTGAAAAGTTGGTAGTTAGGTAAGCTGACATCCCTATCAGCAGTGGCTGGCCTAAGCCATGTCTCTGAGACCACCAAAATATCTGGTACTGTGTGAATTACCCATGCTTGGATCATAGTGATCTTTTTAAGTAGGCTGCATACATTGATGATGAGAAAGCTTAATCCTTTGAGTTTGGAAATGTCGGATGGTGCTACAATAGCCTCTGTGGGCCCTGGGTTAAGTTCCACATTGCCAGAGCATAGTAGTATCAGGAGCAGGATCTTTGTGAGTGCAGCAAAGGATAATTTGTGGGTTCTTGCTTTTCCCCACTTTCTTGAGCTATCAGTCAGTTTTTTACCTCGTCTAGGAGGTATGCTTAGTCCTCCTGCGACAACAGGGACTAGGACTCTGACCGAGAATAGCAAGAAGGATTTGACAGTGGGGAAGGGGGTTGCATATCTGGTCGTATAGAGTCTGAGCACGTCTCACCATAATGGTGTAGCCAAGGACTCCACTGATACTGGGGAGAGATATGAGAATGCATAAACTGATCTGTATCTGAGTTTATCTTATCATGGTGCAAGGGCAGCTACCAGTCTTCGCTCAGGTTATAATTAGATTGATGCCATTGTCCTCATATATCTGTATAAATGAGGAGGAGAAGGATAATCCACAGCCTTCCACCCATTATAGGTATTACAGGAAGGATGATGCCCAATTTTATGGTTCTTCGACCTAGTCAGTCGGGTATGCAGCAATAAGAGTGTTGATATTTGTTCTACATATCATAAATGCTCCCAGTATGGATGCTATAGCCAACAGATGGTATGTGAAAATGCCACTATCTGCTGGGTTAAAATTCTGATGGGAGAAGAGGTAGAACTGCTATAGGGTGATAAATTTTACAAGGGGCGTGACTAAGGAAAGAGGCGGGGAGAGGCTCTATATAATAAGGAAAAGAGGAGGGGGAAGGCTGGGCGGGTGTAAAAAAATGAGGCTTTGCTGTACCTGTCTGCGGGTTTATATGTATCAGCCAATTCACAGAAACATAGAAATTTGTCAGTGGAAAAGAAACCCATTGACCCATCTAGTCTGCCCGTGTTCCTTCCCCATAGGTAGCCCTGACTCTACCACCCTACACCCCACTTCCATGTCCTCCCCCCCCGTAGATTCCTGGACCCTCTTTACTGTCAGGATATCTATCCCTCTGTCTCTTGTTTAAACCCATGTACTTAACCCATGCACTCTTGAATCCCCATCACAGTTGATGCCTTAACCACCCCCTCGAGTAGCCCATTCCAGGGGCCCTCCACCCTTTCAGTGCAGTAGTGCCTTCTCTAATTACCTCTGAATTGACCACTCTCCAGCTTCAAGCTCTACCCCCTCATTCTTGGATTGTCTCAACTTGAATATACTCTCTTCCCTCACCTGGTTAATTCCCTTCAGGCATTTAAAAGTTTCAGTCATATCCCCCTTCTCTCTCCTGGTTTCAATTGGACATAGGTCGAGCTCCCCATCCTCTCATATGTCCTCTGATGCAATTGTCTGCATGTTTCTTGATAATAAAATTCCTTAGCTAGTGTAACTACATTGTCTCCTTTATTGGATGGTTTGATTATCACATCATCCATTGATTTTAACTCATTCAAGGCAGTACGTTCTGAAACCGTGAGATTGTGCCAGTATTTTACCACCTTAAATCTTTTTATTTCAGCTGTCACATCCCTCATCACAACATCTTTAAACATTTTAATAGAATTACTATTTGGATTTGCTGGAATAAAATTAGATTTTTTCTTTAATTTAGGTTTAGATGCTGTTTGTGGAATATGACCTGCTACCCCCACCCATTCAGCAAGTCATATTGACTGCTGGCTGTATCATTAATGTTACCATTCGCTGCTTCTAACAGTTGTAGCAGCTCTACCTCAGTGAATGCATATAACACAGGATTGGTGGAATCAGAATCTTTACAATACCAAGCAAAATATTCAGTTTCATCATTAACAACATAATTACTACCTATTGCAAATTCTGCATCTATGTCAATGTCCCTTGCAAAGTGCTTCTTAAAACTAATTTTGTGGAACAGCTTAAAAAGGTCACAACAGACATCAAAATCATGAATATGATGTACAGGCATGAAAAAAAGTCCATAACACAAAACTTTCAATTGTGAGTCTGTTAACTTCCTTTTTGACAAATTAATTGCAGTTACAGATTGTTCATTTTGAGTTTTGACCTGGTTTAAATAATTTCTTGCCCCCCCCATCGTCTTCCCCTTTGTGATGTTTGAGAGTTAGTATGACTTGTGGCATCCTTGTCCACTGACTCTTGACCTGTGAAATGAACACTGCCTGTGGATGCAGGTGGCACTGTTGCTGAATTTGTGAAGCTCTTATCTCTAATAGGATTATTGGATCTTCCTCTTGATTTATGCCTGCCTCTAGATCGAGAGCGGGAGAAGTTTTCCCATTTATAAATTTTATTGTTAGAATAATCTCATTCATCTTGTGCAAGTTTTTTCTTTTTTCTTTCAATTAATTTTGCCTCCCATTTCTTCACTTTGTCAGTAAGTTTAATGTCTAATTCTTTAATTAAAGATAAATTTTGATATTTGGACAGATCATCATGCAGATCACTTATTTCAGTTAAGACCTCCTATCAATTAAATTCCTCTTCCCCAATTTGTATTTTAACAAATCCGAGCAAACATCATTTCATGTTGGTCTCCCATTTATCTCTGAAGTGCATACTTTCTAAACCACAGGTAGGGAGCTTTGTCACCTTCAAACCTCTTGGAACCCATTCCTTTTCTAAATATTTTTTTCAATGACCAAATGTTTTATTGAAGGGTGATTTCTTTAATAACTGCTTTTTCTAATTTATTAAAGATTATCTTGCTATTACCTTCTTCTGTTCCATCTGGTATTTCTGTCAATAGTACAATGTTGAAAACAGTTGCTTCTGTCTTAGTAGCCATGCTTGTGCTGGTCAATGAAAATGCCATTACCCCTTCTATTTTTTGACTTCTACAGTATTTGTGACTCTGAAATTTTCTTTCATCTTCTTCAGTGGTCCAAAGCTTCTCTACACGATACCTTCAGTCATAGTTTCCCACCCAGGTTACTATGCCAAAAAGGTCAGATCAGGTAGAAGAACAGGCCACTGCTGCCACAGATATAATTCCAAGATAGCCAGATTCCAAGAGTTCTTTTGTCTGCAGAAGTGCAGGCCCCAGGGGTCCATGCTTCTGTAGCCTCAGGTACTCATATGCATTGTAAGACATACACACACTTAATGGGCTTGTGCTTCTGCATCTACAGCTATGAGATCTACACAATGACCTCTGGCTGTAGAAGTCCAGGTACCACAAAATCCATAATACCAAAATTGCAACAGTACTTATGTCTGAAGTTCAGGCACAGGTGTAATACTTGTACACGAGCATCTTGCTCCAGAAGGGAAGGTCCCTGTAGGACTTATAGTTATGCAGCCAGAAGTACTGTAATAATATGGGCATCATGGTTTCAGCATTGGAGCTAGAAATTATACACGGGTAGCAGTTTCTCAGTTATGCAGCTTCATAAAGCAAACCATGCACTAGTGGATCATGATATCTGGCAAGGTACCTTGTACAGCATGCATGAGTACCTGGGGTTGCAGAGCTGCAATCCCCATAGGGCCTTCTGTCTGCAGACACACAGACTTCTATGAGGCCTGTGCTTCTTCAGCCACATGTACTCATACATGATATACGACATACACACACAGGTGTGCTGCATAAGCACAGGCCCCAGTTGAGCCTGTGCTGATGCAGACATGGATATAATCCCATGAAGGTAACACATCATTGTTACTACCTTTGTGTCATCTGGAAACAGTTGTATGCTGTTTGCCTTACCTGATGATCATTGTCTGTGGTTGTTTGTATATTCTTGTCCTTTTGCTGTTGGGGGGGGGTGAAGACTTATTTCCATACTTTTGTTGTGTTAAGCTGAACTCTAACTGGTGTATTAACATATTTTTTGCAAAGAATATTTATTTATTTTTTACTAAACAGGTAGGGTGCACTAGAAAAGCATTTGCCTATTTGCAGGCATGATCTGAGAGAGCAAAGCCAGTAAACAAAGCAATGTATGATAATAACAACTTTGGAAAAAAAAACTTACAACAAGGTAATGCACAGGGTGTAAACATGTATGTAATCTACAGTAGCATATGAACAAAATGAGAAGTGCAGGAGTATTATACACATAGGCAAATTGTCATAGTTCAAAGACTAGGAGCAGGCACATACTGCCAACTGTTGTTAGAGTGGTACTGGATTCTGAAGGTGCTGGTTATCACATGCTAGTCATCTGCCAACCATTATTTGCAATATATATTTCTGTTATATATTATTTTATACAAGTTGTGTGTATGCTCATGCCAGTGTTAATTCAAGGCATGGGAAAAACTAGATTTATTTTTAAAGGGGTGACCTTTTGACTTGAAGGCCACCTGTTTACCAGGAAAGGAGATTTTAATTATCAGGTTCTGTTGACAGAGATATGCCAAAAGCCATTTACCTGCCATAAACATGCACTACAGAGGCAGATTGTTTTGATTTCAGGAGCTATTCTAAATATATCACATTTTATGAGGGAACAGGATATATTCCCCATGAAAGACCATTTTAGCAGTGCTATGTGAAATTCTAACATGACTGTTAATTTACTTACAGGATGGAATATTGGTACATCAAAGTTTTAAATATAGCAGGAGGCTGTAAAACTAGTCTACCAGCTAGGACTCTAAAAACATCAACGTTTAAATGTGACACCAGTCAATTTACTGGTTAATTATGCAGGATGAGAGTTACCTCACAGCCAACATCGTGCATGAGCTGTGTGACATCACAGGATGGGCTGACACATTTTGTTTCCATTCTATTGTTAAGTCTTGCTGAGAGGACACTGGAACACACTTCTGTTTTGCACTTTTTTTTTTTATTTATTATGCTTTTTTCCCCCTGGCAGGACCACCGGTACACTTTCCGCCATGGTCACGGCCCTCGGAGACCTCCACCACCGCCAATTGCTGCTGAGGACCCTCGGTCACCCCCGGCTTTCCCCCCGGAGGGTGGGGCCATGGGCCACCTTTGTGACCCCGGAACTGTAACTGGTTGGGGTCCTGCAGTGATGGTGGCAATGCGAGGCTCTTCAGGGAGGGCTTCATCTATCGGTGGTCCTGCCCCACCATCTTTTTCCTCCTTTTTCTCCCAGAGGAGGTGGGGACGTACAATGACGTCAACGTCCGCCTCCTTCCCCCCTACGTCTAGCCTCGGCTACGCGAGTACTCCCAGCCTCCACCAGGAGTCTCTAGCGTACTGGTGCAACCCATACCTCTCTGGAGTAGGAGAGCTGCCTAACGGACGCCAATCCTACTTCCCCTGAGCTGGAAGTCGACTTAATTCGGTCCATTCCTGAACCCGGTCGCCGTGTCGCAAGCGGAAATCCAACCGCTGCGCCGACGGGCCGGCCAGCTGTTTTGCACTCCTAAGAATGGGGCTGTTGAGGAGGGGTGCACTCTGCTTTTTCATTGTGGCACTATATCGAGTTGTGTAAATGGATGTATACATAAATACACTTGAACTGTGTTTGCTGGTACTGCCTTGATTTTTTTGCACTCCTAAGAATCAACCAGGCACAACTGCAGACTGAACAAACTTCATGCTTATAAGGTAGAACTTTAGTTAACCAGTTTCAAGGCATTTTTCTGTTACTTGTCCATTTCATTTTTTGATTATAACCCGATTAATATATGTTCTCTTTTTCTTGTAATTGCATTTAGTTAATTACTTTAGTAAAGACTTTTTTTCTAAAGAATTCTGCCTGCATGAGATTCCTTATATTTGTATGTGTGACTGTAGATGTTTCAGTACAAATCTGTGACAACTGTTTGTTTATGTTTAGAAGGGTCACTAAATAGCAACCAAACTGAAAAGGGTCAGTGGGGACATCTGGCAGGATTAGGGAGAGTATTAGAGTCTCATATGAGTCTGCAGGGATTGTGAACGGGGTGATTGAATGTCCTGTAGGGTGAAGACCAACTCAGGTGTTGCTGTGCTACCCGAAAAGGGCATAACACTTGGGCATTCTTCATGTGTGTAATAGTCACAAAAAGGGTTCATATTTGGCCACAAGACTCGAGACTGATATTGTGCCCTGATCTAAAGTATAGTGAGATACTCTGGGACCTTGTGGAAAGTGTTAGGTTGTAAATCAAGTGACCACTCTGTGCATATATGAGGAGGGTATCCCTGTTAACCTCCTCCCCCATCAAGGATTTTACTTAGGGGTGGGCACTGTGAGTTTAGTGATCTGACCCTCATGAGTGGGTTCGAGACAGATCTAGTATGCAGCGTTGGTATCAGATAGATTTGGCTGCATTGTGATTCAAGAGATTGGTGGCCACAAGCATAACATCTGGGCTTGATTCCAAGTCCAGTGTATCAGACTGTTAAACTGAAAACAGTCCACCTACAGTCAGTGCAGAGATTTTAAAAATATATAAACTTTGTTTACCGTTTCAGCTTCCCTACCTGCTTTTTTTTTTCCTTGGGTGCAAGCTAGTGTAATAATAGTTAGGGAAGAAGATGCCTTCCAACTGTAACGCATACACTACAGACTACCTAAGGCAGTTCTGTCAGGACAGAGGGATCCAGTATGAGGTTCTAACCAAAAAGAACCTCATGGAGGATCTTGTGACAGCCAATAAGCTAGCAGCTGCCTAGGACCTCAAGTCACTGCTGGTGACTGCAGGGGACCAGACCTTGGGTGTGGGGGTTCTAGGGTCCATTGCAGAGTCCAGTCCCAGGGAGGAGGACAGCAAGATCAGACAAAACCCAGAGCCACAGCAGCAGGGGATGGTCACCACAATGCTGGAGCCATAAAGGATCAGGCTGCAGATACAGTTGAGGAGAATGGAGCTGGAATTCGAACAGAGGAGATTCAAAGCCCAGCAGCAGAGGGAGTTTGAGCACATGAGGTTTTGAGCTGGAGATGCAGGAAAAGGAAAACCAGCATCGGAGAGAGGCTGAGGAAAGAGAAAAACAGCTTCAGAGAGAAGCCAAGGAAAAAGAAAAACAGTACCAGAGCAAATTCAAGCTGCAGAAGCTAAAACTCCAACAACCAGTGCCAGAGGAGATGAGTGTCAGGGGTGAATCTGGGACTCCAGAACTGGGTTACAAGTTAAATTCTAAATTAATAGCTGAATTTAAAGGGGGGAGGATATGAATGCATTTTTGAATTTCTTTGAAAAGATCTGTATTAGGGCAAAAAATACCCAGGGAGTCCTGGAGCTTCCAGCTATCCCCACTACTTACTGGTAAAGCTTGTGATGCATTGGGTCAAATAAACAATCAGAACAGTAATGCTTATGAGAAACTAAAAGCTGCATTACTTAAAAAGTATGAGTTAACTCCTGAAGCATACAGGGTTAAGTTCTGTAAGCACCGCAGAAGCCCTGATATTAGTTATGAGGAACTCTCCACAAAGCAATGTCAGTTTTTAAAATGTTGATGGGAGGGCATGGAAGCAAACTCTGTAGAGAAAATTGAGGAGGTTGTACTTTTGGAGCAATCCTTTTGGGCTTGACCAGCAGAGCTAAAATTCTGGTTAGAGAACCAAGACCCCAAAACAGCACTGCAGGCTGCTGAGCTCTAGGACCGCTATGCCAGGAGCAGACCTGCTCTGAAAGGGAGTGGGGTGAGTGTGGCAGCACAGAAGGGGAAAAGCACACCTTCAGGGCAGCTAAAACCCTCACTGCCTCCACAGAAAGGGGGAAGTTCCAGGTTACAAAAAAGGGATATCTCAGACAAAGGAAATGAAGATTGTTGGTTTTGCTAACAGCCAGGGCATCTTGCAAGACAATGTCTAAGAAAGGCACAGAGCAGACAAAAAGGTGCTTGAACAGAGTTGGGTGCACTGTGTATCCCTGAAAGCATGCCAACAAACATGAGGGAGCACATGCACCCAGTTACTGAAAATGGGGTGCACACCCATGGGTTAAGGGACACAAGGGTGTCTCTTATTTTAGTAAAAGGGGATTTGGTTAAGCCTGAACAGCTTATACCTAATCAGTTCATAACGGTAAGGGGATTCAGTGGGGAGGACAAAACTCTGACACTTGCTAGTGTTCTCCTGGACTGGGGTGAGACAGGAGAGGTGTTATAAAGGGTGGCAGTTGCAGACAATCTCACACTGGATGTGATAACAGGGAACAATCTCCAGAAGGGGTGATATGTGTGGTTACCTGCAGTCAGACAGCAAAGGCCAATTGTAGTTCCCTGGACCCCATGGAAGCCCCAGTGGAAAACAATGGGAGGCTGGTTCCTCAGCCTTTGTCTCCTGACATGGAGAGTAGTGAAAGGGGGGGTAGGACTTCCCCGCAAAACAGTTCACAAAACAGCTACAGAAGGTTAATCTATAGAGGAAGGGGTAACCAATGATCAAAAAGTTAGGTATGGCAGTGACCCTGAAAGCCCTGACACCAGAGCTATGGACCCTAGTTTAGAAACTGAAGGAGACATGTCCCATGGCTTGAAAAAATGTATGGATTTTGCAGCTGCTCAGAGGACCGACCCTTGTTTTAAAAGGCTGAGGGTTTTGTGCAGAATCTGATAGGACACAGGGAGGTGACGGGAGACATAGGGTATTTTGGGACCATGGACTGTTGTATGTGCAGGATGTAAGGACAGAAGGAGGGGTGATGGGCAGGCAGCTTGTCATTTTCCTGGGGTACCGTGAGCGGTTGCTCAAGATTGCTCATGATATTCCCATGTCTGGACATCTGGAAATCATGCCCACCATGCAGTGATTGGCCCAGAATTCCTATTGTCCCAACTTCACCAAGAAGGTGAATGAATAATGCAGGTCTTGTCACCGGTTCCAACAAATAGGGAAGGCAAGTAGTACAACCCAGGCCACCCTAATTCCCTTGGCCATTGTGGAGAAGCCATTCCAGAAGGTAGGAATGGATATTGTGGGACCTTTGAGTACCAGCTCCTCCAGGAAGAAGTTTATCTTGATGGTGGTGAATTATGCCACCAGATACCCAGCAGCAGTCACCCTTTCCTCACTTAGGACAGACAAAGTGGCAGATGCTGTGCTAGAAATTTTCTCCCAAGTTGGGTTTTCACAGGAGGTTATCACCGAATAAGGGGATTCCTTCTTGTCGGACCTGATGAAGTGTTTGTGGGAGAAGTGTGGAGTAGTGCAGAGATGCATGACACCTTATCAGCCACAAGCCAATGGGCTTGTGGAAAGGTTTTAATGGTACCCTAAAATCGATGCTCAAAGCATTTGCTGAACAGCATGGGAGGGACTGGGAGAAATACCTTTCCCACCTGTTCTTTGCATACATGGAGGACCCCCAAGAGTCAACAGGGTTTTTCCCCTTCGAACTCTTATATGGACACAGGGTGCATGGGCCCCTAGACTTGGTCCAGGAAGATTGAGAAGGCAAGCACACTGCTCAGGGAACTCCCATAGTGGAATATGTCCTGAAGTTTAGGGAAAAGCTGAAGGAGCTTATGGGAGCAGCCCAGAGCAACCTCTCAGCCGCCCAGCTGAAGCAAAAGGTCTGGTATGATCGCAGAGCCAGACCTCGCTCATACAGTGTAGGTCAGGAAGTCATGGTCCTAATCCCGGTCTAGAAGGATAAGTTGCAGGCTGAGTGGGTAGGACCATACAAAGTAGTCAGACAAGTGAATGGTGTAAATTACATTGTAGAACTGCCTGATAGGAGACATACTCATAGAATGCACCATGTCTGTAGCCATATGCAATTAGGGCTGACATGGTATTTGCAGTGTGTAGTACTGGGAAGGGGACAGGCAAGTAAGGCTCACTACTGGACTTGCTGGCAGAAAGCAAGCAGGAGTCCTCTGTGGAGGCAATCAGACTGTCATCCCAGTTGACCCAAGAACAATCCAAGTAAGTGAGGGAGGTTTTAGAAGACTTTGCCCCTTTGTTGATGGCCAAGCCAGGACATATCCCCTTAGTGACACACAATGTAGACACAGAACCTAAAACACTCATCTGACGGACAGTCTACCAGGTGTCAGAGGCCATCCTAAAGTACTTTAGGAAGAAGGTGGAAGAAATGCTGTATTTAGGGGTAATCCAGAAATCCCACAGTCCCTGAGCCTCACCTGTAGTCCTTGTTCTCAAGCCAGATGACTCTACTCACTTCTGAGTT
The DNA here is from genome assembly GCA_016271365.2 of Neoceratodus forsteri. Classification (NCBI taxonomy): domain Eukaryota; kingdom Metazoa; phylum Chordata; order Ceratodontiformes; family Ceratodontidae; genus Neoceratodus; species Neoceratodus forsteri. The sequence goes on from CM057455.1 coordinate 403,288,621, forward strand.
GACTATCATGGACTCAATGCAGTCACAAAGTCTGATGCCTACCCAATTCCATGGATGGATGAACAACTGGACAAGTTGGGAGGGGCAACATATCTCACCACCATTGACCTGACAAAAGGGTATTGGCAGGTGGAGTTAACTGACAGATCTAGGGAGAGGTTGGCTTTCATCACTCCAATAGGGTTATTTGAGTTCAGGGTAATGCCTTTTTGAATGAAGAATGCCCATACCACCTTCCAAAGGTTGGTGAACCAGGTGTTAAATTGTACTGAAGAATATGCTGTGGCATACCTGGATGATATTGCCATCTTCAGTATCAGCTAGAAGGAACACCTGTCCCACCTTAGGAAAGTGTTGGGCAGGATGCGGAGGGCCAGGCTCACTGTCAAGGCTGAAAAGTGCAAGGTGGCAATGGCGGAGGTGGCATACCTAGGACATGTAGTAGGGTGGAGGCAGCTTCACCCTAATTAAGCCAAGATTAAGGTGATAGAGGTATGGCCTAGGCCAGAAACCCAGAACCAGTCACAAATAGGTCTACTAGTTGATATCAATTTTTTACCCAGAGAATAGTCCAGACTTGGAATTCACTGCCTCTTGAAGTAGCATACAGTAGTTCCTTCCAGTTATTCAAAAAAAATCTTGACATTTTTATGGGTAATACAAAATATGAATTCCATCCAGGTTAGGGATGGTGAGTTCATTATGGGCTAGTCCCTCGAACTCGTATATACCTACGAACCTAAGCAGGTTCAGAGTTTCCTAGGGGACTGCTGGGTACTACTGTAAATTTGTAAAAAATTACAGTACCCTGGCAGCTCCCCTATCTGGCCTGCTAATGAAAAGAATACCAAAAAAGGGAAAATGGAAACCAGCCTGTGAACATGCCTTTACATGGCTAAAGGAGGCACTGTGCGGTACTCCTGTGCTAGCCAGTCCAGACTACAGTAAGCCATTTGTAGTCCAGACAGATGCCTCAGATGTGGGGATTGGAGAAGTCCTCAGTCAGACCTCTAACCAAGTGAAAGATCACCCAATGGTGTACCTTAGTAAAAAGTTGTTTCCTCGGAGCAGGCCTATTCCATAGTTGAGAAGGAGTGGCTTGTGCTGGTATGGGCCCTGAAGAAGTTAAAGCCATACCTCTACAGGAGGCACTTTGAAGTACAGAATGATCATAACCCCCTGGTGTGGTTGATGCAAATGGGGAAGATGAATGGTCATCTTTAGAGATGGAGCATTGAATTACAGGGGTGCGATATGACCATTACTCACAGGGCAGGGTCAGCAAATGCATTTGCAGATTGGCTATCTCAACAGTCAGAGCAATGAAAAGAATTTGTGAAACTCATACATTGCTGGGGATGAATTAGCACAAATTCAGTCTAGGAGGGAGGAGTGTCATGTGCTAGCCATCTGCCAACCATTATTTGCAAAATATATTTCTGTTGAATATTGTTTTATGGGATTTCTGTGTATGCCAATGCCAGTGTCAATTCAAGGCAGAGGGAAAGACTAGATTTATTTTTAAAGGGGTGACCTTTTGACTCAAAGGTCATCAGTTTACCAGGACTGGAGATTTCAATTATCAGATTGTGTTGACAGAGATGTGCCAAAAGCCATTTACCTGCCATATGCATGCACTACAGAGAGAGATTGTTTTGATCTCAGGAACTATTCTAAGTATATCACATTTTATGAGGGGACAGGATATATTCCCCAGGAAAGACTATTCTAGCAGTGCTATGTGAAATTCTAACATGGCTGTTAATTAACTTACAGGATGGAATACATTAAAGTTTTAAATATAACAGGATGCTGTGAAATTAGCCTACCAGCTGGACATCAAAGTTCAAATGTGGCACCAGTTGAGTTACTAGTTAATTATGCAGGATGAGAGTTACCTCACAGCTAGCATCATGAACAAGCTGTGTGACATCACAGGAAGGGTGGACTCATTTTGTTTCAAGATCAAGTTTATTGCAGGAAGACTCCATTCAGCAAGCTCATTCACAAGGAGGTCCTGAAGCTTGTACACAGATGAAAAGAACATTACATAGTAAAGCAACCTTGGTTACTTGTACAGATACAAAGAAAAAGTGCATTACATAGTAAGGCATCTTTGGTTACCAGTAAACAAAGTGCACACAAAATTCGAGGAAGAAATTACATAGCAATATACAATGTAATAAAGATGTGTACAATTAGGAACATTTAGTAAAGAGTGCACAGGCACTATAAGGTAGAGTTATAACCTTAACCCTGTTAGCTGCAATAGATAAGCTTGGTGTAAGGTGAACAGGGTTGGGGGGAGGAGTCAGTTAGCATGGGGTAATATAAAGGTAGGAGGCCAAGGTCGGAGAGAATAAAGCAAGGGGTAATATATAGATAGGAGGCCTAGGGAAGGAAAGAGAAAAGGAGTAGATAGGAAAAATCCTAGATTTTAATTATTCAAGGAATACATTTTGCAAGCTAGAAGGTTTCTTCATCTAAGAAAGACTAGTACCAATGGAGACGATAGTCAGGAGGCACACATAGGGAAAGAGGAAGGGCTTAGCAGTTGCAAATATCCTTTATTTTTGATGCAATTAACACTTTATAGAAGTTAACTGAGACAATGCTAATTAGTTTTAGTATAGATTGAAGTTGGTTCCATATAGTGGGAAGGGCATACGAGATAGCTCTTTTGCCAAAGGAGGTACGAGTCCTAGGTATGTCAAGCATGATAAAGTCTGTTTTCCTGAGGGAATATGCACTGTGGGAAATGCAGATTAAAGATGTTAGGTAGCATAGTAGTTTATGCAGGAGGAACTTAAGGGTCCAAAGTCCAGCATAAAACAGGCGTCTAGTGGTGAGAGACATCCAGCTAACAACTGCATACAGATCACAACAGTGAGTACGGTAGGAGGAATCATAATGAAACATAGCATGTGGTGGTAGAGGATGTCCAGCTTACTTAGACTTGAGATTGTAGTGGACGAATAAATTAGGTCACCGCAGTCGAGTAGGGGAAGGAATATAGCTTGGACGAGCCTGGTACGGGTCTCGAGGGGGAAAAGAGACCTATTTCTAAAAAAGAATCCTAGTCATGTGTTGAGCCTCCTGGATAAGTCATCAGTGTGGTCATTAAAGGAGAGCTTATTATCTATCCAAATAACCAGATATTTGAGTTTAGGCACGACTTCCAAAGGTTCACTTAGTGATGTAGCAATAAAGTATTTTGGTAGGTCAGTGTAGGGACCAGAGGAGTTACTACGAGAGAAAATCATTGCTTTCATTTTCTTAGCATTAAGGAGAACCTTGGCTTTTATCTGGTTATTTTCGAGTTGAGCAAAGTCAGCTTTCAAAACTTCCCTGACTTCCGATAAAGTTGAACCAGAGGTATACAGAACAGTATTGTCAGCAAAGAAGTGCAGTTTGGAGCTAGATATCTGAGAAGCTACATCATTGAAGTACAAAGAGAACAGGATCGGGCCAAGAATTGAGCCTTGGGGGACTCCTCTGACAACTGGCAGAGAGGCAGAGAATAGGCCATCTGCTTTGACTTTCTGTGTTCTCCCTGAAAGGTATCTAGTAAACCACTGAGCAGTGGATGGAGTGGCACCTAAGTTAGATAGGCAAGTGACTAAGAGGTTGTGATCAACAGTGTCGAATGCTTTACTAAGTTCCAAGAAGACTGAGCCAGTAATCATCTTAGCATCCACGGCAGAGATCCAGTTGTTAGTTACTTTAGCCAGTGCTGTAATAGTGCTGTGATTTGCCCGGAAGCTGGATTGAGCTGGGTTTAGGAGTGAAAAGGTTTGGATGTGAAGTTTTAATTGGTAATAGATCAATTTTTTGAAGACTTTAGAGAGGATGGGCAAGATGGATATAGGCCTATAGTTGTTCAGATCACATGGGTCCCCTGATTTAAATAGGGGGAGGATGTGGGCAGATTTCCAACAAGGCGGGACTAAGGTGGAACTAAGGCAGAAGTGATGGAGAGGTTGAAGATATGCAGAATGGGGGCAGTGAGATAGGCATAGCCTAGACTTAGGAAGAAAGGTACAAGACCGTTGTCCCCTGCACTTTTCCTGGTATCAAGTTTAAGAAGTGAATCGTCAACTTCTTTATAGTTAAGTGTACACAATTGGAAGGGACAGGATGAGGTGCATGTTGTCGGGGAGGAGCTAGGCTGGCTCTTCTCATAGCTAGCATAAGGTGAGGTGTCAAAAGCTAGATCAGCTGTGACGAAATGGAAGTTGAGTTCTTTGAGAATTTGAGAATTACTTTCCACTACCCTGCCATTTGTAAGTATCTGGGTTGGAACAGTGGGGGCAATGGGCCACCCTTCAATAGATTTGAGTGTTCTCCAAATTTTGTGTGAGTCCCCATCTGCCTGTTCAAGGGTAGAGATGTAGAAGTGGGCCTTGGCAGAACAAATGCTTTTTACATAAGCATTCCTAGATACCCTAAATGCCTGCCAATCTGAAGGGCTCTTGGACTGTTTGGCTTGAGCACATAGCTTGTTCCGGTGAGTAAGAGCTGCCTTAAGATCTGAGGTGAACCAGGGATGAGAGTTTTTACACACCCTGACTTTGATAAGGAGGGCATGCTTATTTGTCAGAATGGCAAGGTTGTCATTGAGGACAGAGACAGCCTTGTCGACATTTTTGGCAAGGTAAAGATCTTGCCATCTTACCTCACCTAAGTCAGGTAGGAAATTAGCTGCCTTGATCTTGCAGAATGACCATTTTGTTATAAATGTGGGCTGCTGATGGGCCTTAGTTTGAGATCTTATACATACAACAACCCCATGGTCACTCATATCATTGTGGAAAACTGCTGAGTGTGTGATTTTATAAGGATGAATGGTTAAGATAACATCTAAGAGGGAGCTATTGTCAATGTTAAAGGTATTGTTCCTTGTGGGTTCACTAACTAATTGCACAAGGCCAAGTTCATCACAGAGAGATTTAAGGCAGTGAGATTTTGAGGTAAGCCAATCCATATTGAGATCTCCTAGGAATATTATTTCTGTATTGGCAGTAGAGATTAAGAATCTAAGTATATTTAAGATTTCAGAACCACCAGTCGGAGGCCTATAGCCCTCAATTATAGTAACGCATTCAGAGGACGGAAGGTGAAGCTTCATAGAAACAATCTAAAATTCCTTAGATATCAACTTGCAACTGATATCTGTGACTGTGTATTTTCCTTTAGAGTAGATAACCACACCCCCACCTCGAGATTCCCTGTCTGCCCAGAATAGTTTGTAGCCTGGGAGGGTAATTTGCTGGTCGGAATTAGCCTTTTTAAGCCAGGATTCAGTGATAATGATAAGATCTGGGTTAGTATGTGGAGCCCACACCTGCAGTTGGACAAATTTTTTGGTCAGGCTTACTACATTGACTAACATAATTTTTAGATACGGGGCAGCTGCAAAATCTAATGGGGAGGTGAGTTGTACAAGCAGGCCAGGATTTAACTCAGTATTACCTGAGCAGAGGAGGAGCAATAGTAGCATTTTCTTTAAGAGTCTGCTCAGGAAAGTGATGGCTTTTTTCCTCTGGGACCCCCCACCCCATGATACCATGCCAGTGGTGCATTTTTGGACATGGAGACGGTAATACTAATTTGGCAGTTTAATGTGATAAGGGAGAGTACTCTCATAGTCATAGGTGAAGAGAATAGGAGTGGGAAGGGGGCAGAATGGCAGGTCTGGGTGAGATAAGAGCGGGTTGACAACAAATGGGACATGCAGTGTGCAGGGATAACATAGAATGTAATATGGGGGTCCAGGACTAGATAAGATCGAGGTACTTCGAGGTGTAGTGTAAAAAAATAGGTTACACTGTTTTCTAGGATCACGAGAATAACAATAAAGTATTCCATACTTTCGGAAGGATGAGGACTTGGTGTTGTTAGGGAATGGACATATCTGCTAAGTGTGAGACAGGAACACAAACAGACACGGTCTATACTCAATGCGGAGGTAAACAGGGAAAATAGCAGGCTGGTTACTACAACGCTGCTCCACGAAGTACAGCCTGAATAGCTCAGCTCACCTATCGGTATCTGTTGGGTAACAAATGAGAAAATAGCAGGCTGGTGACTAGTTTGCTGCTCCACAAAATACAGGCTGATTAGATCAGCACCCCTCTCAGCATCTTTTGTGTACCAGACCAATATCACCAATGAGAATGCAGGAAAACCAGGGAAGACTGAGCAAAGTTGTATTTAATGGAGGCCTGGGAGGGGTGGGGGTGGAGAGAAAATTTGAGGAACAGTTCTTAGTGCCAAGTCACTACAGGAATTGCTGTAGAAGTCAATGGCGCCGGGCGCACCAATGGATGTGTAGCAGGGAAGCAGGCAGTCCAATCAGTGTCCGCCTGCAAGAGCGCCGCACCAATCTCCTATTGGTAAGTCTTGCTTAGAGGACACTGGAACACATTTCTGTTTAGAACTCCTAAGTATCAATCAGGCAGAACTGCAGACTCAAGGAGTTTTCCTGTATACTTGACCCTTTCATTTTCTGACTGTAACCTAATTAATATATGTTCTCTTTTTCTTGTAACTGCATTTAGTTAATTATTTCAGTAAAGACTTTTGTTTTTCTAAAGAATTCTGCCTCAGTCAGATGCCTTATATTTATATATGTGACGGTAGATGTTTTAGTACAAATCTGTGACAACTGTTTATGTTTATGTTTAGAAGGGTCACCAAATAGCAACCAAACTGAAAAGGGACAATGGGGACAAGATTAAGAAGAGTACTAGAGTCTCATACAAGTCTGCAGGGATTGTGAATGGGGCTATTGAATGTCCTGTAGGGTGAAGACCAAATCAGGTGTTGCACTGCTACCAAAAGAGGGTGTAACGCTTGGGCCTTCCTTCTGTGTGTAATGGTCACGAAAAGGGATCATATTTGGCCACAAGGCTCAAGACTGGTATTGTGCCCTGATACAAAGTATAGAGGGTACTCTGGGACCTCGTGGCAAGTGTTCAGTTGTAAATCCAGTGACCACTCTGGGCTAGTGGTGGGCGAAGAGGCCGAAATTCACTCCATGAAGTGACTCGCCGAATAACGCAAAATCCGTGAAGTATTCCGCAACGCAAAGTGGAGTACTTCACGTTGTAATAGAGAACGTGAAGTCCACTGAAAACAATGACTTTGCGTTATTCTGCCTTCCCCAAACCACTTCTCCACCAATTTTAAAGCGAAGTACATTGAAATCAATGTACTTCACCTCACTTCGCCTTTTTTTAAGCTCCAAAGGAGAATTTTGGAGTGCTTCATGGGATTGCAGGTCACATGGGCTCCAGATTGTTCTGCACAGCCTCAGTTCTGTGAAGTGTGTGTGTAGTGGAAGATGGAGACAGTTTATTCTAAGAGCTCTGCAATTCAAATCCTCTAAAAGCTGTTAAAAAAGCCTTTTTGAGCTATTTTTTTTTGCTCACAATTTAGTACATCGATTGTAGGAAACCCTCCTGTGCTCATATCATCAAACGTTTATTGTTTGTGTGTGGATTTTGAATGTTAATTTAGAACAGTCAGTCTGTTTACTGTGAAGTGTGCATCGGGGGAGGGGCGCATCTGTGGTGTAGTAGATTAAATGGGAAAAAAAGGCAGTCTTTCGATTTTGGTTGTATTTTTCTTGTATAACTGTGTTAATGTACACACAGTATTATTTTCAGTAGTTCTTTACATTTTTTTGCTGATTGTTGTGGTGCAGCAGTGTATAATTTCAGTTTGCTTAAAACATTTGGTTATGTTACTATAGGTTTTCAATTTGCTACATATTACTTGTAGTATGTGTGTGAGTGTGTGTGTGCGATGTGTGCCATTAAATCAGACACCTTTTATTGTGCCACAGAGTAATTGCAGCAGTGTGAACCTGCTATCCACTGCACCTTCATGAATTTTTTATACTGTTTTCTGGTATCTTTACTGGTAGTGGACTGTTACTGCCGTGCACTACCACCCACCTCAACTGGAAAAAGGTATTGTGACTTGTGAGCACCGTTGAGGTGTTGTGCCTTTGCGTCTGCATCTCTTGAGTGTGCAGTGCAATCTTAATCTGTTTGTGTGTTTGCAGTACACCATTAATTCTGGGATATTTTGCATTTCTTGTTACACTCTCATTTCACTTCTTCAGCACTGGAGAATTTTCTGGACACAAGACAGTAGCATTTTGGAGATGCACATTAATTCTGGTGACTGTGTGTGACCACTGTGTGCATGACGGAGTGCACCATTAATTCTGGGAGAATTTGCATGTTTTGTTACCCTCTCATTTCACTTTGCCAGCACTGGGGAATTTTCTAGACACAAGACAGTAGCATTTTGGGGATGCAAATTAATTCCAGTGACTATTGAGTGACCACTACTGTGTAATAGTCATGTGTGGAGATTTCGCATTTTTGTACCCTCTCATTTCATTTTTGTCAGCACTGGAGAATTTTCTGGACACAAGACAGTAGCATTTTGGGGATGCAAATTCATTCTGGAGACTGTGTGTGACCACTGCGCACATGACTGAGTGCACCATTAATTCTGGGAGACTTTGCATTTCTTGTTATGCTCTCATTTCACTTCATCAGCACAGGGGAATTTCATGGACACAAGACAGTAGCATTTTGGGGATGCACATTAATTCTGGTGACTGTGTGTGACTACTGCATGCATGACGTCTGAGTGTGCCATTAATTCTGGGAGACTGCATTTCCTATGCTCTCATTTCACTTCATCACCATCAGCACTGGGGAGTTTTCTGGACACAAGACGTGAGCATTTTTGAGATGCACATTAATTCTGGTGACTGTGTGTGTGAAGGGCTGCCAATATTATTGTCACTTTGCCTTACTTCATGTTAAGGTGGAATGACAACGTGAAGTAATAATTACAAGGTGAAGTGAGTCTTTTGCATTGGCCACCTTGCTTAGCAGAGTGACAATGCGAAGTGCCCACTTTGTGGGCACTTTGCCAGTGAAATTTAAATTTTCTGCATCTCTACTCTGGGTGTATATGAGGAGGGTATCCCTGTTTTCTTCCCTCCCTGTCATGGATTGCACTTAGGGGTGGGTACTGTGAGCGCAGTGATCTGACCCTCATGAGTGGGTTCATGACAGATCTGGTGCGCCGCATTGGAATCAGATTTGGTTGCATTGTGATTCAAGAGATTGGTGGCCACAGGCATAACAGTTGGGCTCAATTCCAAGTCCAGTGTAGCAAATTGTTAAACTTAAAAACAGTCCACACACACACTCAAGGCAGAGATTTTAAATATATATATAATTTGGTTACAGTATCAAGTTCCCTACCTGCTTTTTTTTTTCTCAGGCCCTCATGGCAAGTGTTCAGTTGGAAATTCAGCGAGCACTCTGGGCATACATGAGGAGGGTATCCCTGCCCCACCCCCCACCTGTCACAGATTGCACTTGGGGGTGGACTCTGTGAGCTCAGTTATCTGACCCTTATGAGTGGGATCATGACACTGGTAACAGGACAGAATCTGATGTTTGCAGGCATGGTGTTCCATAGTTTAGGGGCACAGACTAAGACAGCTATCTCACCTAATTTGGTCCTGGTCCATAGTATGATTAGGGGTTCAAGGACAGATGAACTTAGTGGAAAGGCATTTGAATATGGCACTAAGAAGGAGGTGAGTGATAGAAGAACCTGATTATAAAAGACGCTACATATGGTACAACCCAGGGATAGATCATGTTGGGCAGATGGGGGAGCCAGCCAAGTTTATAGAGTAGCATGCAGTAATGGGCAAGTCTTTTACTAGCACATGGAAAATTGCAAACATTGTTATTTGCCCTATCCCATTTGGGTAGCATAGAAATTATGGCTTCAGAAAAGACAGACTGACTGTAGGATAGTTTGAGGAGCAGAATATCCCAAGCTATGGTGGCACGGGCACTGGGAGAGAGGTTACAGCTAGCTCTGTAAGCATGCCCAGATCTGATATTGACAGCCTTACAGGTAGACACCACATGGAGTGAAAAATCAAGGGATGGGTCAAGCTTAACAACCAAGGTAGTTAAAGGATGGGACAATATATATATATATATATATATATATATATATATATATATACATACACTTTGCAAAAACTGCATTTATGTACCAGTTAGGGTTCAAGTTAACACCTCACAAGTAGGGAAATATTTCCAACCCTAACCCTCACCATCGCAAGCAGTAAAAGGATAAACCAACACAAGCAACAATTCTAGCTCATTCATTGATAGCTCAGTCCGGTGGCCAACCAAGGTGAATATAGTATAGAATGGATGAGCTGGTCACCGACTCGGGTTTGGGGAGGGGGGATGTCGGGTGCTGGGGCACTACCTGCTGGGATGAGGGTTGGGGGGTCTGCTAGACACCAGGGATTAGTGAATGGACCACTTTTGTTTTATTACAAGGGATAGTGGATATGGGGGGGGGGGCACTACACACCAGGAAATGGATGGAGTAAACTACCTTTATTTTATTACAGAGTATAGGAGATAGGGAGAGGCATTGGCTAGACACCAGGGAATTTTTTTTTTCTTAACACCAGGTGGCGATTGGTGGGGGGACACCAGGGAAATTTATATTACATGGGGAATGGTGATCATGGGGGGTATTAGGCACCATGGAAGTTTATATTACATGGAATCGGTGATCTGCAGGGAGGATTACTAGACACCAGGGAATTTTATATTACATGGGCCCAGTGATCAGCAGGAAGAGGACCAGTACACACCAGGGATATGTTAAATTTTATAGGGCCAGTGATCAGATGAGAGGTGCCTCTAGAAGACAGCAAAAATTCACCAAAAACACATTTTAAAAATTCCGTCAAAAATGGTGAACTTTCATGAAAGTTCTGCTCAACTGGAATTCACTACTTTCGCCCAGCACTATTCAGGGTCCTATCACACTTATTACTGAGTGCAACCAATTGGCCAGTCAGATTGTCAATATAATATACTACAACTGGCCTATACTAATGGCAGACAATGAGGCTGAGGCTGCTGTAGGACAGAAACCTAGGATAACATTTAGTAGAGCAACCAACATTAGGAACAGACTTGTACACAGCTGTTATGAGTCAGAAAAAAAAATGAGCCCTTCTGATTGGCTTCCTTCAAGACAGAAAGGTTTATTCCCAGCTTGAGCCATGCCATTTCTTTTATGGAACAGCCTGATGCCTCTACCCCCCTTATACTGGGAGGGGATTTTAATCTGGTGCCCAACATATTCCTGGATAAATCCAAACCTACTACCCAGACGCACCCTAAGTCCCACACTGCCCTCCAAGAGCTACAGGCTGAATGGGGGCTGATAGACGCTTTGGAGGTGTGACAATCCCTCAGGTTGGGATTGCTCATATTTCTTGGCCTCTCATGGGGTTCAGAGTCGGATCGACTTCTGGCTTGCCAATATGGCAGCATCTAGTGCATTGACTCAGAATCTTAGGTATTGTAATCCTAGATTGAAATAAATAAATAAATTAATTAATACATAAATAAATAAACATAAATATAATACTATAGGTAGTATTATTATCTCAGATCATGAACCTGTGGCCACCACTTACACCCCATCAGGGCTCCGCCCTAAAGGCATGAGATGGAGGTGCAGCCCCATCTTGGTTAAGGACCCAGAGTTTCAGCGAACCATGCAGAAGGTGGCCCAGGATTACTTCACCCTTAACTTGGACTGTGGGGTTTCAGTGGGTATGGTATGGGAGGCCTTTAAGGCCACGCTCAGGGGTCACATTATTTCCTTTGCGGCACATAGAAACATGTCCAGGAAAAAGAGCTGGATAAACTGCAAACTGAACTTGTGGTCCTAGAGGCATGTTTTAAGGCCACCCCCACTGCCACTAGGGATGTATCTCTGATTTGCAATATTGCAGGTCTTAAGTATCAAATTAACACCTTGCTCCATAAGAAGGCAGAATGACTCCTCACATGATTGAAACATTCTTACTGGGAAGGGGGAGATAAAAGAGGGAAACTATTAGCCTACCAACTGCGCAAGCAGTAGGCCTTGACAAGAATTCATGCCCTTTGATCACCTTCCAGCTTGGTAATCACCAACCCTGCTGGTGTCAATAAAACTATGATGGAATTCTACCAATCTTTGTATGAATCACAGTCCGATATGACACCCTCCCAGATCTTTGCAGATCTCTCACAATTTTGTCAGAAATTTAGCATCCCTACTTTATCCCTAGATCAAGCGGGATTATTGGAGGCCCCAATCACAGCTCTACAACTACAACAGGCATTGACTCATATGGCCAAAGGTAAAGCTCTGGGCCCTGACGGGATGACTGTTGAACTTTACCAAGCCCTGGAACAAGAAAGTACTAGCCCACTGTTGCAAGTCCTACAGACTGCTCAGTCTTTGGGTTCCCTTCCTCCCTCGATGAATGAAGCCCTGATCACCCTCTTACCCAAGAAATCCAACCACCCCCTTAATTGTGCTAACTTTCACCCCATTTCATTAATCCCTGTGAATACAAAAATTTTGGCCAAAATACTGGCTACCAGGTTGCACAATATTCTGTCATCCCTTATACATCCTTCACAGGTGGGTTTCTTACCAGGGAAGATGGGTTCAGGCAATACGAGGCTACTACTGAATTTAAAGTGGATAGTAATTAAATCTAAGATCCCCATGGCTGCTTTGGCTGTTGATTTCACTAAAGCATTCAATTCCATTGAGTGGAAATATTTACATGAAGTCCTCTTACAATATCGGTTTGGTCCCCCATTTCGTCTATGGGTGGCAACTCTCTATAACTCTCCAAGAGCACAAATTCTAACAAACTCAGAAATTTCCCTCTCCTTCCTACTACATAGGGGTACCCGACAAGGCTGCCCCCATCCCCTGTTCTTTTTTTGATTGCCCTAGACCCCCTATTTAGAGCTTTAAACAGTGCTGAATGCCTTAAGGGCATTACTGTATGTGATACCCACTATGTGGTGGCTATACCCCGATGACTTATTGCTCACCTTATCCCATCCCCACCAATCACTTCTGGTAGCACTTACAGTCCTTCAAGAGTTTGTCTTACTTTCTACGTTATGTGTGAACCAGAAGAAAACCATTTTGGCTCCCCTTAATCCACTTTGTACTCAGGAGTGTCTCTCAGGCACTGAATTAAGTTGGGCTGCCCTGGGGTTTATCTACCTGGGGGTATTCATTTCCACTCGATGGATGGATTTTGAGTCCTCTAATTTTGCTCCTCTCCTAAAACAGCTAACCAGAGAAGTAGATCGTTGGCGTAAGCTACATCTCTCCCTGCCATGTAAGGTGGCAGTTGTAATCATGCTTCTTCTTCCCAGAGTTACCTACTTGTTTAATAATCTTCCAATCCATCTCTCACAAAAACTCCTTTCATCACTCGAGAAGCTAGTAGCCTCTCTGCTATGGGAAGGGAAATGACATAGATGGGGGAAGTATAAGCTTTGGGCACACCAGGCCAAGGGAGGTCTTGGTGTCCCTTGGTTTCAGGGTTACCATCTGGCGAGTGTAGTGGTGCAGACCATGAAATGGTTTACCCCTATGGAATCACCTCCTCCCCTATCTAGAATCCAGTATGGTATCATCCACCCCACTCAGGTCCCTGCTAATCCTGGGCCCACCCTTTGATTCCAAGCTTTCTCCTATCATTGGTGAATCTCAATAAGCTTGATGCCGATGTATGACTATATCATGCACTCCCAAAGCAGCCTGGAGCCCCCACATAAAATATGCAGCCTTGTGGCACAGTAACCTTATCACCATTGGAGGGGAACCTATTAAGTGGCCAATGTGGGAAACCAAGGGAATCGGATATGTGCAGGACCTTTTGCTTCCGGACTCGGACACCACGCTGTGTTTTAACCAGCTGCAACAGAAATTTCACCTTTCTACTATTGACTTCTGGAAACATCTCCAAATACATAGTATGGTTACCTCTCTCATGTCCCAGAATAAATCCGAGAAGAAATGGCACTGGCTGGCTTCCCTACATACCTCCACTGCCTCTAAAGGTTGCATAAGTAATTTTTATGCCATTCTTCGAGACTCTCACAATGACCCTACTGAATTATGTAAAACCAAATGGGAGTCTGACCTGGGCACGACTATCTCACCTACAGTATGGTCCCAGTGTCTCAGGGATGCACATAAGATATACAAGGACTCCAAGAGCAGTTTTTTGTAGCTTAAAATACTTTTACGCTGGTACAGAACCCCGGCCCTTCTCCATGCAGCAGGAATTCTCCCTCATTCTAAATGCTGGAGATGTCAACAGCCTGATGCATACTTATTCCACATTCTGTGGACCTACCCCACAATACCAGCTTATTGGATACCTATTACTCATGAATGTTCACAAATTTTGGGCACCACGATACCCCCCTAGACCCTAAATTGCTTTTAGGTGACTTAACCAGCTTAGCCTTTTTACCTCAAGTACATAAGGAATGATTCATGCTAGTGTTTCTAGAAGCCAAAAGGCTCCTGCTAATTTATTTATTGTTGACCGGGTAAGTGCACTAGACAAATCCTGCCTATTTTCAGGCACGACCCGGGGGAGGGGGATACAGATGAATGCCAACTGACCTTGAACCAGACTAAGCTGTTGGTGGTATTTTTAGTGAATGAGGGAAATTTGGCCAGGACACCGTGGAAATTCCCCTACTCTTTTCAATAAGTGCCATGGGATCTTTAACATCCACCTGAACTACCACCAATCCAGGCAGATGGGACCTCGGTTTAACGTCTCATCCGAAAGACGGCACCTCAGAAGTGCAGCACCCCTCTCTTGCTGCACTACAGTGTCAGTACTGGGATATTAACCCAAGTGCCAGATGTGGGAACTGAACCCACAGCCCTCTGATCTCCCGGCCTCAGAGGCGAGTGTGCTACCTACTGAGCCACTGACACTGCATGGCATGGCATGCATGGCAGCAGAGTAACATTCCAAGCATGAGTCAATGGCATGCTTCCTTGGCCCATCTGACTTTAATAGAAAGACCGACTTTCTCACATCGGGGTCAGAATGACCATTTCCATAAGAAATGGGGAGCTTACCTGCATTCCTCACTCTGCAAAATCCCCCCCTGAAACCGCCCCAGTCAGTGAGCCTAAACGATAAGACACACCTGTTTTATGTTTATATAATATCGGTGGTTGATATAAATACTGCTATGTTGCTCTAGAGTCACATGTTTGTATTACCATATAGATGAAACCTGTGTACCTGTGTACTATCTGATGGATGATTCCTATGGCTCGTTGTAATGTTCTTATGTAACCACTGCCTTGTATGTACTTCCTAATTGTTGCAAGCATGAAAAAAACTTGAAAATCACAATAAAATCTTCTATGATAAAAAAAAGACACAAAGGTTTTTAAGCTGCCACAAGTAGAATGTATGCAAGTATGCATAGCCAGGTAAAACATGTATGTACCCTGTCACACAACAGCCAATAGAGATCAGAGAATTCATTAGCTGTGATACCAGTTTTGTGGTCTACATTCTTTGGTGTAACTGCAACTTTATTTATGTAGGACGCATGGTTAGGCAGCTAAAACTTTATATGCAAAAACATGTATGATCCATAATCAATAATAAAACAGACACACAGGTGGGAGCACATTTTGCACAGGTCCACAATTCAAACCCAAATGATTTTAAGTTCATTGGGCTTGAATGGGTACCCCCCCAAGAGAAGGGGCGATCATACAAATGCTCTACTACAGAAACAAAGTGGTTGAATATATAGACTAAGAAGTGTCAAGCCATGGGGCCTTAATGATCAATGGGACTTTAAACCATTTTTGTACATTGCATTCTTGCATTGTGCCTAATTTTGGTCTCTGCCTAATATGATATTCTTCTTTTTCTTCTATCCTACAGGCTCTTACTATCTCTTCATACATCTGTGGTACCTAAGGTCATGGGGATCCCCTTATTGAAACAAGCAAGCTACAAAATACAGTTGCCGTTGTGCAAATGGTGATCACGTGATTTAGTAAACACAGTAAGGAACCTCTACCTTTTCTATTTTATTTCTCATGTTTTAGTCATTTAGTGTTTCTGTGACAGCTTTCCGTTTGTCATGCAAATGTGGATGTATTTGGATTTGTTTCTTACAATAATCAAATACATTTTACTGCAATTGGTTAGCACCTGTTTGTTGTTACCATTTTCTTGTGTATATACAGTAAGTGCAATGATACCTAGAGAATCCTTGCACTCCCCCCCATCTCACTCACAGAACTGTTTTTGATAACCACCAGTCCTGGCTTCCATCTAGAAATTTGATGTTGATTAAATACCAGGACTGAATTTTTTCAAATTTAGATAAATACATTTTTGTGACTAATAATTTTATGGAGCTTTGACAGAGGTTTCCTTGAAAGAGATTTATATGTTTTAATTGTTGGTGTTAAGTTTTATGCAACATAGGCTCCATTTGTGGCATTATAATGTGCAATATGGGGTTACATTTGGTATGCTTTTTGTGGTTCATACAGTGTGTGTTCATTTAAATATCACTATGGTTACTATGCTGACTATTCAATTTCTACAGCCACTACATCAAACACTTTGACATATCTTAAGAACGATGGGCCAGATTCTAGAAGGGTGGTGCAAGTTGTCACTGAACGCAACTTGCACCACCCACAACTGCGACATTGATTCCTGCACCCTATTCTAGAAGGGGCAGGGTTTCCACAGCAAAGTCCTGTGACTTGCAACATGCGGCTAGGTACACCGCACAGAGGGCTTACCTGGCCAGCATGTCGCAACCTGCAGCTGCAGATCACAAGTGCACCCCCTGCCTAGCACGCCATAATAGCTGCCCCATAGGGCTGCCCACACCCCCTGCTACCCAAGCCTCCAGCATTTGCCCTGCAGGGCTGGCCACACCAACTGGCCCCTGAAACCCCCAGGAAGTGTCCTGCATGGCTGGCCACACCAACTGCCCCCTGACGCCCTGTGTAATTGATGCCCGGCAGGGCTTCTCACACCCCCAGCCACCCAAAGTGGTCAAACAGTGCTGCCACAGGGCTTTCCACACCCTCAGCCCCTCGATTCCCCATTGGCCAATGCCTCATAGCACAGCGCTGTCATTCCTCACCTCGTGCCCCGACTCTCGAGTCGCTGGCCGCAACTGTAGCAAATACCCAGTCTTTTCCCAGTAGTTCGTGGCCTCACTCAGCTGTGCCAGCCCACCTAGCACTGTCCACTAGTTCTCAGCCAGCGACTATAGTTAATTCACTCTTCATACAGTTACTGACTGGAGATAGAGTGCTACTGGAAAGACGCTACCAGAAATTCACATTCATGCATCTTCCAGTAGCACCTACATAACTCAGTCAGTGGCTGGGCCAGTGGAGGTGAGAGGTGGACTGTGCCAGTCGCTGGCTGGGGACGGGTGGGGGTGCTGGTTGGACCTGGCACAGCTGGGTAGGGGGCCACTAGACTACCAGGGCTGGGTATTGCAGCAGTTGTGGCCAGTGACTTAGGGGTCAGGGCATGGTGGGTGGATGACAGCACTGCCTTGAGGGGCATTTACAACTGGGGATTGGGGACTGGAGGTGGGGAAATGCCTGCGGGCCATTACCGATGGGTGTACAGTACTGAGGATGGGCGGACTGTGGCCCCGATTCTGGACATGTTTGTGTGGTGCCCATTGGGGCCAAAACAGGGTGATCTGGGCATGGGGCGGCACATGGACTGGGTTCTACAGGACCCTTGGAGGATGGATTTAAGTTACACCAGCTAAATGCAGGTGTAACTTACATGGCCAGTTCTCCTGTGGGGGTTCTTGTAGAATCTCGACATTGTGGACTTTGTTGCTGCCCTTCTGGAATAGGGTGCACCGCTGCTGTAAACCCCCTAGCTCCATGTAACAGGGGTTTATGGCCAACTGCTGGCATAACAGCTGTTTCATGCAAGCGTTTGCACTGTGCAGGCCACTTGTAGACTAGTGCAAGTCGCAACTGCTGGCTTAAGTTGCTACTTGCACCATTCTACTTGTCACAAGTGCTGTTACGCCAGGCATAACTGTTCTAGAATCTGGCCATATGTGTTCATTTAAATATCACTATGGCTACTCTGTTGAATATTTATCTCTATAGCCACCATATCACACAGTGACATATTTCAAGCATGGCTGGATGTCCCTAGGTCACTCCGAATGAGGAAGTCTTTGTTTGAGACAAAGCACCAGGGCAGAGGCAAGTCTCTTCACTTGAATACAGTACTGAAGCCTGCTATTTACTCGAGCTGTGGATTTACTTTCTACAACAAGCTTTAGCTACTGAAGCTACTGAACTACTGTACTGTTTCTCCTGATCCGGGAGGGAATATGTTTTCCTTGTTCCTGTTGGTTCAGTTGGACATATTGGTGTATAGCAATTGTGGAAATCATGAATGAAGCTATTACTAAAGCAAACACTTTTATGCATATTTCAGTTGGTGGCTCTATTGGTTTCCCTTGTTACTCTAATTTTATACTCTAAACAGAAGCCTCTCTTACCTCCTCCTGGGGGAACCCCAGGTGCTTCTGGGACAACATCAAGCAACTGAATGGTCACTCCCAGTCCCCCTCTCCTTCTCTTCTCAACATCAATGGTACCGTCTCCTCTGACCCTGCCCTCATTGCCACCCACCTCAATAACTCCTTTACCGACCTTAGCTCAGTACTTCCTGGTAACTTTTTCAGTCCACCTCCTCCATCTATACCACCACCCATTGCCCGTCCCTCTGTCCACCTGTGTTGTGTCACCATGCAAGAAGCTAGGCCTTACTTGCTAAAAGCCCTAAAAGGTAACACCATCGGTAATGACTCACTTGATCCCTGCCTTTTACGTCAGGTCCTGGATCAGGTCCTCTCACCTATTACGTGCATTTTCAACAAATCACTCTGTTTCAGACAATTCCCCTCTGCCTGGAAGATTGCCACAGTTACCCTGTCCATAAAGGTGGTGACAGGACTCTTCCGGTAACTACCGACCCATCTCAATCCCTCTACCCCTCTCTATGCTAGAGAAAATTGTACGCCCCAAGTCTCTGACTACCTCCTGTAAGTACAATGTTCTCTGCCCTGAACAACACGGGTTCAGAGCAGGTCATAGTGCCACACAGCACTCCTGGAATTTTCCAGCTTCCTCCATGCCTCCTTGGATTGTGGTGCCCTGGCTGGTGCTATATTCATTGACCTGTCTAAAGCATTCGATACCGTTCGCATCCTCTTTTGCTTTCCACCTCGACCTCATAGGCTTTGCCTCAGGACCTGTTTCCTGGTGTACCAGCTATCTCTCGCCTGGGCCCCAATGTGTGAAAGTCAATGGTACTCTCTCTGAAACATGCCCCATTCACTTGGGTGCCGCAGGGCTCAATTCTGGACCCCTACTATTCTCACTCTTTCTTAACTCCCTACCCAGCAGTTGTACGGGTAAGATGCTTCTCTATGCTGATAATGCTGTTCTCGTTGCCTCCCACAATGACCCCATGCTGCTACAGAACTCCTCCAACTAGTCTTTGACTCTGCAGCTACCTGGTTCACTGAGCACCAACTTGTTATCAACCTTAAGATAACAAAAATGATGCTCTTCTCCCACCCCCAAAATAAGTACAGCAAGTTTCCCTTAGCTGTCCACTGCACACCCAATCTCGTCATTGACCAGGTGCAGTCCTATAAATATCTTGGTATAACCTTTGACCCTGCACTTTCATTCCATGGACATATATCTGCCCTAAATTCTGTTTCCAACTCACGGCTAGGCATTCTTTACCGGCACAAGAAATGCCTCCCTCCTGATGCCCTCCGCCTGGCTGTCACCTCCTCTGTCATGTCTTTCATTGACTATGGCCTTCCGGGTCTATGGCTCAGCAGATCAGACTGCCCTCAACAAGGTTCACCTCACAGTTAATAAGGCCTGCAGACTTATCACTGGTGCTCCCAGACTCACTCACACATGTGAGCTGTACACCCTGGCTACCCTACTCAACCTGGAAGAGCGACTCATGTATCAGACATGCCAGCTCACCTTTAAAGCCCTGCATGGCCTATCCCCCATAGGCCTATCCAACTCCATTCACCATACTGCACCTACCCTGATCACACACAGCTCATCAAGAGCTACCCTAGTTATTCCGAGAGCCAGGACCTCTCAAGGTCAGAGGGCATTCCCCCTACCGTGCGCCCCACTGGTATAACTCCCTCCCTGCCAGTGTCTCAAACTCACTAACCTTAGCTTGCTTTAAGCCCAGGCTCAGAAACTTCCTGCTTAGCTCTCGCAAATGCAACTGCCGCTAGCCTAGTGTAAAAAAATATATATATACTCTGTTTGACAATGCTCACTGAGAGCCCCCTTCCTTTCCCTACTAATTCTCCTCCCTATCTCCTCCCTTCTACCCCCACCAGCTCTCCCCCGACCATAAGTTTTGCACCTTTTGTTATCTTTTGCTTTGTTGGAGATTGTATTCTATTGTAACAAAATTGTAATTCAACTGTAATTTTTTTGTTTGTAAGTACTGTGTCCCTTGTACTACTGTTCTAATGTCCTCTTTGTGACGAGGTACCTTTGTAAATGAGCCTCTGGCTCAAAGGTTTCTAAACTGATGTTTAACTAAATAAATAAATAAATAAATTCGGTTTACAGTGGTTCAAGGTGGACTGTTAATTGTTGCTGAGAATGCGCTGCTAGCTATGGCAGCTGCTGAAATATTGTTCATATGAGATGGAATTGGTGAGTGCTAGGATTTATATTTTTGAATGAATCATTTCTATTTTTTTTTTCACAAGTAGAGGAAGAGGAACTAGAACCAGCAGCTGTTAAAGAAGGAAGATAAGGAAGGAAAACATAATGTTTCTGAATTTCTTATGTTGGTGTCATCAGATGCACTGGGAGACTTGAGAAAGCTTTTAGGAGTGGGAGTGGAACCAGTGGACTTCTGTGGACTAATGAACCAAGGTTTCACTGGCTGTACTACTATGCAGCCTGAGCATGGGTGGAGGTGGACATGGCAGAGGCTGGTCAGTGTGTGTTTTTGTTTTGGACAGCATGTGTAAGTTCTTTTAACAGGGCTAAACTAAAATGAAATAATCAAAATAGAAATCCTCTATCCCTATCTACTCTGTGTGTTGGTGCTGGGTAAGGCTGCTAAGGCTACTGAGGATTGTAGTCCACAGTGCATAGCAGTGGACTTTAAATCATAGATCTCAACAGACAACTGCACTTCTAAGTGCAAGTTTAACATTTTTAAGGTTTTTGGGGCTGAAAAGAAGACAGGAAAGCTCATTAAGTGAGCTTTTGAGAAAAGGGATTGATTTTAAGAGTTTGTGCGACTGGAGCCCTTGAGACTCTGGAACTAGTACTTCTGGGTCACACCCTGTAAATTAAAATGCACTGTGAGCTGTCAGTGAGCATGGGTGGAGGTGGACATGGCAGGGGAAAGTGTCTGCCATGTCAGCCAGGTCAGGCGGAGAGACTTTGCATGATCTGGATTCTTCAGACATATACTGGTAGAATAATTTGACTTACAGTTAATATTAAGGGTCTAACTAGTTTTAAGTCTTGAATTTGATCTGTGTCGGTTTCAAAAAGTTTTAAATCTATAAATTTTATATAAGCAGGAAGCAGTTTCAACAAGAATAGACCTAATCAACCTTGTAGAATAGGAAATGAAAGAATATACAGTGTTAATCAAGTACATAAGGCACCAAATGTTTAAAAGAAGAAATGAAGGAGAATGTGCAAACTGCTGTACTTGTGATAAGTGTACTTATATAAAGGCCTTAGAGGTGAAGATTGGCAGCCTAAGGGATGATACTGGTGGTAACGAAAACTACCAACCTAGAAAGCTTTTTGGACAACTTCTTCAATGCCCTGATTAGACGTGACAGAGTGAGGGAAACATAGGAAAAAAAACTGAGGAATGTCGAAGAATAAGCAATACTAGTGGATTTTGAATGTAACCAGGAGAGGATTGGAAACAGTAGAGATGTTGGAGAAAAAAGAAAACTGGACAACAGAAGCAACGATGACGAGGACAGTTTAGAAGATGCATCTTCATGGACACAGGTTGAAGGAAGGAAAAAGGCCAAAGACAGGACGGAGGATGGCAGAGGCTTTTAAAGTTCTTGCAAATGCATTTTAAGCTGTAGTACAACACCAGGCAGAAAGTACAGATCAAAATAAAGAGGAGCAATATCTTTATCAGTAGATGAAAGCAATAATGAGACTGAGGGCAGTCACAACTGCGTAACAATAAAGCAAATCCGTGAGGGAGGTGAGCATCATGTGGAAATACAGGATTTGGAGAAAAACCTAGTGGTAATAGGAGATTCAGTGATATGAAACATAGACACTGTTATGTGTAGGAGGAGGAAGAAAATGGTAAAGTATGCTGCCTACCTGATGCTAAAATTTGTGACATAAGGAGGAACATGGAGAGTTTACTAAAGGGGCAAGGGAGAGTCCTACTGTATTGCTCCATATAGGAACAAATGACATAGGTCAAAGAACAGAGGAAAACATAAAAGTAGATTTTGAGGCAGTGGATGGGCACCTGAAGGGTAGAAAATTCAAGGTTATGTTTGCTGATATTCTCCCAGTCCCTAGTACAGGAGCAGGTACATTAAGGGGAATTATAAATATCAACAGATGGCTTGAAAACTGGGCTATGAGAGAGAAGCTTTCGATTTTATCCAGAGCTGGAAAGTCTTTGATGAGCAAGAAGATCTGTACTGGAGGGATGGTTTGCACCTAAACAAATTAAGGGTAAGGCAGTTGTCAAATAAACTCAAGCATGCAGATAAGAATTGAAAGTAACAGTGAAGACAAAAGGGTGAGGGGATACAATGCTTATGGACATAATTGAGAATAATGCAGTAGTAAAGAAAACACTAATTAATAATGGTCTAGGTAAAAATTAAAAAAAATGCATTCTAATCAGTGCAGAAAACCTCAATAATAAAATAAAGGAACTTGAAATGCTATCTGCCTCAAAAGATTTTGAAATAATTGGTGTAGCAGAAAGATGGTTAACCAAAGATGATGACTGGAAAAAAGAACTTGAGGGTTACATACGAACCTATGAACATATGAAAATGCCAGCAGAAAAAGTCCTAAAGGTCTATCAAGTCTGCCAGAATGTATAACTCGCAGTTTACTTTACTGCAGCTGCCCACCCACCCACCCACTCCCAGTCCCCCACATTATGCTCCCAGCCTGCACCACAGTTGTCCCTAGCTTCCCTCAGTACTGACCTTTCCTTTGACCCTATCCCACCCCTTTTGAAACTACCCACAATCTTCAGCTAGATCACCTCCTTCAGTAATTCATTTCACCTTGCTACTATCCTTTCTGTAAAACAGTGTCTCTCACTATCCTCCTGAATCTTCCCCCCCTCCAACTTCACACTGTGTCCCCTCGTGACCCTCCCTCCCTTTAAGCTGAACATGCACTCCGTACTAACCCTATTCATACCTTTCAAATATTTGAAGGTCTCTATCATATACATATCATATCATATCATATCATATTGCCTTTGATAAAGAGCATAGTCTGAAACATGTCAAGCTGGAGCCTGGTTGAGTCTGATCAAAATGCCTTTTTAGGAATGAAGACATTGTCTGGCATCCCTCTTTACAGGTTAGTGCGTGCATGGGGCTTTTTTGATATGCTCTATCATATCACCCCTTTCTCTTCTATCTGCCTGAGAATACATGTTGAGCTCTCTCAGTCTTTCCTCATGGGGTTTATCCCCCAGTTCTAGCAGCATCTTTGTCACTCTTCGGTGCACCCCCTCCAGTAGTTTGACATCTTTCTTTAAATAGGGGCACCAGAATGGTATACAATACTCCAAGTGTGGTCTCACCAGTGATCTGTACAATGGAAGGATGACTTCCTCCCTCCTAGACATGATACCTCTGGCTATGTATCCCAGCATTTTGTTGGCTCTTGATGCCACCCTACAGTAGTACCCAATATGTTTCATGTCCCCTGTGATTAGCACCTCTAGGTCCTTTTCCTCCTCTGAAATGGATACCTGCACCACCTGCAGCCAGTAGCTAGTCCTGCGGTTTTTGGCTCCAAGGTGCATGACCTTGCACTTCTTATTGTTAATCCCCAACTGCCATATATACTTGAACAGTGCTCAAGTTTTGCCAGGTCCTCCCTAAGTTCTTGTCTCCCTTCTTCACTGTCCACTATCATACAGATCTTTGTGTCATCTGCGAACAGGCTGATCTTACTCTTGACCCCTTCTGCTATGTCCTCGGTAAAGATCTTGAGTAACACTAGTCTGAGCACTGAGCACTGAGGCACCCAACTGGTCACAGGTTTTGGCTTTGAGGGTTCCCCCTTAAGTTTACCCTCTGCTGTCTATTCTGCAGTCAGCTCCCAATAGTCACATCAATAGTCTCTCCCTGGCTCCCTGGTTCTTCAGTTGCTGAGCAACCTTCCATGTGGCACTGAGTCAAAGGTTTTGCTGAAGTCCAGACAAAGGATACCCATGGCATGGCCGCTGTCAAGTACTCTTGTGACACAATCAAAAAAGTCAACTAGGTTGTCCTGGCAGGATCTCCCTTAGACAAACCCATGTTGACTTTCATCCTGGAGACCATTATCTTCCAGAAAGATCACTAATTTCTGTTTTAAAATTGTCTCCATTAACTTCCTTATTATAGAGGTAAGTCTGACCAGTCTGTAGTTACCCAGCTTGTCCCTGAGACCACTCTTGTGAAGAGGCACCACCTTAGCCATCCTCCAGTCCTGGGGCACACTCCACATCTCCAGTGAGGTATTGAACAGGTCCACTGTAGGATCTGCCAAGAACTCCTTTAGCTCTCTCAGGACTCTTGGGTGCACTCCATCAGGTACCAAGGCCTTGTCCACCCACAGGACCTTTATTAATTTTTATTTATTTATTTAAAGTTTGTAAATGGGAGAGGCACACTGAACTGAGGCTTGTTTCCAGGTGTGGCCCAGGAAGGGGAAAAAGAGAATAAATTATACATGGATTGAAACAAAAAATTGCACATAATAATGAGTAAATAGTACAGGTAAAAACCCATAAATTATATAATATTTGCCCCATGCATGAAGGGGTGGAGTGGCTACACACTGTGTATCTGTGGAGTGGAGTAACTCTGCACCCATTGTGCCCCTCCCCACAGGATGCACTACATGGGGCAAGTAGCCCCTACACACCCAATCCCATGGCAACATGGACAAGCAAAGCACCAGGGTGGGTGGGTGGGTGGGCATGGTGGCACTATGCGGCAGTCACTATCATGCATAGTGCTGTCTGCAGGGATGCAGAGGATGATGCAGGCTATGTCAGGGGGGACCCTGCAGTAACAGCCATACACAGCCATGGCCATACACCCACAGGGTCCCCCCTGGCTCAACTGGTCCTGAGCTCCCTCCCTACAACAGATAGAGTCTCCCCCCCTGCAGAGATGTGCATGATCCTCAGTGCAGGCAGTGGATGAGGTGTACATTGGGCATTGCTGTTGACTGCCCATTGCCACTGCAACTCCTGCCTGGTCCCATGGATGGGGATGGTGAGGACAAGTGTGGTGGTAGGTGTCGCCTTACATTGTGCAGTGGTACCACAGAATTGGAGCCAGTGCCCCCCTATGTTCTGGGGGAGGGAGGATCCCATCGACGTAATCCACCTGTGCAGTGCGCGAGTGCCTATGCACAACCCCTGTCCCGTGTCATCCTGTGCAGGGGATCCATTCTTGGTCCCAGGCAGGTCATTCGATTGGCCACCTGCCTGGAACTGCAACTCTACCCCTGTCTGCACAATGTGAACCTGTGCACCGGGGGGACAGGGCCATGGACAAGTGGCAGGTCATGAGTGCTGCCAATGCGCACCTGTCCACAGGTGCAGAGCTCCACAGGCAGGATACGTGCCTCAGGCACATAATTTCTGCCCCGTAGCATGGGGTTCAAAACATAGATCAAGGAGACATTTGTAAACAAGTGCACAAGTGCTGGGTATATAAGAGAATAAAGTTCAAATGAGATAATTACAGAAGACAGAGCTGTATCAGGAGGTAGTGAACTGGTTGAGAGGTGGGGATTAGACCTAGCATGAGCAGGTGTCATAGAAAATAGAGTGTTCAGATGGGGCTCTTTTGAGGACTAATGTGGAGGAGTTGAGATGAATGGAGAGAGGAAGAGTGTTCCAGAGAGAAGGAAGCCTATAGGAGAAAGCAGCAGAGCCAGCGCAAGATAAAGGGCTTGGGAGGGAGAAAGTGCAGATGTCTCTAGACCAGAGAGGATAACAATAATAATAATATTTTTATTTATAAGCAATACATAAAACATTGAACATCATACTTATAAAATTCAAATAGTGGACAACATAAAATTAAACATAGGCTTGGCGCTATAATTGTGTTTTAAGGGCTTGTTTAAATCCCTCCATGGTCACGCACTCCCATGACTGATGGGGTAGAGAATTCCAAAGGGTGGGGACCATGTACATAAATGCCCAGGCCCCTGAACGTTTTAAAGAAACACTTGGAATCTCTAGCAACCCCTCATCAGCCGAGCTGAGCGATCGCCCGGGGCAGTAAGGAACCAGGAGCTCTTTCAGGTAGTCTGGGCTCTGTCCATGTAGGGCTTTATAAGTCAAAAGTCCAACTTTAAAGGTGACCTGCCACTGCATTGGCAGCAAGTGCAGTTTGCGCAGTACCAGAGAGATGTGTCGAGACTGGGGCTTCCCATTAAAACCAAGGGCTTCAGCATTCTGCACCAGCTGCAAGCGGCGGATATCCACCCCAGTTAACCCTTGATAAAGGGATTTGCAGTAATCCAGATGTGAGGTCACAAAGGTGTGGACCAATGTAGGGAGGTGCTGGATGGAACTAGGTGCTTAACCCTGGAGATGTTCTTCAAATGGTAGAAAGAGGATTTGATGACTGCCAACACCTGCGATTGCAGTGTCAGCCCCTCATCAAAAATCACCCCCAGGTTTCATACCCATTCAGAGGTAAGGAGCTGGGATCCCCCAAGAAAAAGTCCCGAAGGCAGACCTGCCCCCAATCCCTGTATCTGGTGCCCCAGGTCCACAACCAACACCTCAGTTTTTTCCGAGTTCAACCTCAGCCAGCTCAAATTCATCCAACTCTGGATTTCAGTGAGGCAGTTGTCAAATACCGACAGAGCTCTATCCTAGTCAGGTGTGAAATAAAGGTAGAGCTGGGTATCATCAGCATAGCAGGGGATAGGGGAGTTAAGACAAAGGGGAGAGGAGAGGTAGAAGGTGAGGGAGAAAAACAAGAATTTGGAGATGAAGAGAGAGGAGTGCAGCATGCGTTGGCAGTGAAGTGAGGTGAGGGAGAGGAAGGAGTACAGAGTGCATTGATGGGAGTGGGAAGGGGCATTCAAGGCAAAGTGGCAGAAGGCATTGTAGAGGGAGTTGAGCCTGGCCTAAGCAGAAGCATACTGTAGATAACATCAGCATAGTCAAAGGAGGGTACCCTATTGATACAGACAATCTCATCATTACAGCTCCGTTTCTCTCTTATATACCTGAAGAAATCCTTTTTCCCCTTCTCTGATCCCCTGTGCCAGCCTTTGCTCCCTTGAAGCTTTAGCCACCCTGACCGCTCTGCTCACTTCTCAGGATTTCCTTCAGTACTCCTCCTTGTCCTCCCTGTGCCTGGTTTCTTGTATCTGCTAATGACCACTCTCTGTGCTTCACTTTCTCTGCTACCTTCTTGCTGAGCCAGCTTGGGCACATTGTGCTGAACTTCTTACTCTGGGTCTTTCCACACGTTAGTGGCCTCCATCAGACCCTGCTTGATAATGGACTGTTTCCATTCAACATCCATCTCTGGGCCAATCATGGCAAGATGCCCCTCCAGGATGTTACCCATCCTGACAATGTCCACTCTTCTGATGTCTATCACCCTTGTTTTGGTCCTGGCTGTTTTCTTGCCAAACCTGAGGTAGAATCACACCATTTGGTAGTCGCTGCCCGCTAGGGGGTCCTGCTTGACTATATATTCAATGTGATTCCCAGTTGACAACACAAGGACTAGTATATTACCCTCCCTGGTTGGCTCTGTTACCCCCCTGCATCAGGTAGTTAGAGATGTGCTGAAGTTTAATTTTGCCAGTGAAGTTCTAGTGAAGTCAGCAATTTCACCACGTGAAATACTTTGTGAATTTCGGGTGTTCCACAAAATATATTACGTGTGCGAATTTCCAAAATT
The DNA here is from genome assembly GCA_016271365.2 of Neoceratodus forsteri. Taxonomy (NCBI): domain Eukaryota; kingdom Metazoa; phylum Chordata; order Ceratodontiformes; family Ceratodontidae; genus Neoceratodus; species Neoceratodus forsteri. The sequence goes on from CM057455.1 coordinate 403,316,847, forward strand.
CTGCCCATGAAATGTAGAATTTCACCTGTGAAGTGTGGAATTTCACCTGCAAATTGAGGAATTTTGCCAGCGAGTGCCCTTTGCTAAACTGCACGATCTGCGAACCTCCCAAAGACGTGCATGCCTTCCAAGATTCAAGCCTTGATCGGGCTCAACAACTTCATACCAGAGGTCCAGGCTGATCCCAGCTTGCCGCTGCTAAGCTCCATGACCTGTGCGCCTCCCAAAGAACTGCACACCTTCCAAGGTTCAAGCTCTGAGTGGGCTCAACAACTCCACACCAGTGGTCCAGGCTGATCCCAGCTGGCTGCTGCTAAGCTCCAGAACCTGTGCACCTCCCAAAGACCTGTATGCCTCCCAAAGTATGTCTCTTTTCCCGGCTTAAAAGCCACGACTTCTATTAGTGGACTGTGACTTGCTTTGGACCCTCATTGGTTGAACCAGCATATACAGCACTCTACCATTGGCTAGCTCACCCCATTTGGGTTGCAGGAGCCATGGATTGACGGCACCTGGCGCACATAACCTGGAACATCCTGTAACTGATTACTGGGTAAAAGGGGTCTTGGTTTGCTGGTATCTGGCATTAGAAGCCCTGGGACATTATTTTGTTAACTGAAAGTTTGTCCCACCCACTTGCCCACCCCTGCCCCCATCCCGACCTCTGAATTGGCTCAAGCCCCTCTCACCATCTGCAGCCCCTCTTCCATTGTCTAAACATACAGCAGCTCATCTCTGTGATATAGAGAGGTGCTTTCTTGATCCCTGGTATAACTGATTAAATCATCTTGCTACAACCAGCCGTGCAGTACTGCACATAAGCTGTGGGCTATAACTATTACTGCATCTGCATTTCTCCTGGGTAGTTTTGGCTCCTGCTTCCTATCTGATCCACTGCAACTCTGCCTTGTTGCCCGCTATTTTTTCATAACATTGGAGTGGCACTGCAAACTAATCCTCACTCTATTTCTGGTAGCTACCCTTTGGGTTGAAGTTCGGTGGGTAAATTTCAGGCCTGCTAAGGAATCCTCCAACCTCCTAATACAACACTGGCAGATGAGTGGCATGCGGGGTATGTCCATAGACCACATCAGTTCTGATTTCCCCTTTGTCCCCCTGCTAAAATGCTGGGAGCAGGACACATGCCCTGTCTCCCTAATTTCATTGCTAAGCCGCCACCCACCCGCTGATACTGCCTATGGCTTTATGCACTCAAGGGTGAAGTCCAAATGTGCTGACTGGGTTCTCTGGTCACACATCCTCCATAAACTTATCCTATTGCTACTACTCTTGTCTGGAAATGTTCACCCTAATCCAGGCCCCACCAACACTGGTAGAACTACTATGGAAGGACAAATCAAAATTGTCTCCCTCAACATTTACAGCATCCTTCCCAAGTTCACTAAATTCCAGCTTTGGGTGGAGGTGATCAATCCTGACATTATAGCTCTGATGGAGACTTAGCTCTCTTCTAAGAACACAGACTCCTCCATCTCCCTAGAAGGGTGTAACTCCTTCCAACAGGACAGGCTCTCCAAATGTGGGGGTGGGTGTTTAGTCTATGTCAGAACTGGTATCAAAGTGCAGAAACTGGACTGTAAATTTGTGCACTAAAGAGGCCCAAATTCTTAATCTTAAGCTATCTATTGGGCAACATAACAAAGACATATTGCTTCCCATGGTCTACATATCCAATGGTCAGCAAACTGCTAGTCTCAACCACGTCACAGGAAATCTGCAGCAGTTAGGCAAAAAATGGGAGCAAGTCATTGTAGGTGACTTCAACATCCAGTTGGCACTCTCAGAAGGAAACAAAGGCAGGGATCTTATTGCTAGCTTCTACCTTACCCTGATGGTAACTCGTTCCACTAGACAAAACCTCAAAATCAGGACTAGCACACTCATTGACTAGCTCCTCTCCTTGCACCTGGAGCACATCTCTGAAGCAACTGTCCTGCCAGATAACCTTAATGACCACTCTCCAGTCATGTGCACCTGGTCTAATAAGTTCACCAAGTACCCTCCAAAGTTCACCAAAAAATGTGTCCTGAGGACAGGGCTACTGGACTCCTTCAAGTTTTACCTGTCACAGCTTGACTGGTCACCTCCTGACAGGGACTTTGATAGAAACATGGCATTGGACTTTTTCATTAATACCTTCTCCTGGGCCTGCAGCATTTTTGCTCTGATTAAAACTAATAAAAGTCAAGGGAGCCACCAACCAGGGCTCTCCAGCACCCTCAATGAACTTATGAGGAACAGGGATAACCTGTGGCATAAAGTTCAGTTATCTGGGAAACAGGTGGACCTGTCCACCTATAGGATGGCTAGAAACTGCTGCACCAACCTTATCCAACAAGCCAAAGCTCTTATTATAAGGATATCCTTAGTATGAACTGGGGCTCAGGCAAAGAGTTCTGAAACTCTTTGAAATCTCTAATGGGTAGGGTCTCCAAGACACCATCTGACCTGATAACAACCACTACTGGGAAACTCCAAGAACACTTAGACATTGACAGTGAGTTCAACAATGCCATCATGGACCTATCCGGGATGCTTCTAGAAGACTACATCAAACCAGCAAACAAACAACACCACCTCCCACAACTGCCCTATCCTTCCAGAAGTGGCCTGCCACCTTTCTACTTTAAACAAGTAACAAAATCCAAAACTATCAAGCATGTCAAGCGGGTCTTAGGCAAGACCAGTATAGGGGCCGACCTTATCGACATGAAGCTGGTCGCACTTTCCTTGGATAAGTTAGCTGATCCACTCACCAAGCTGTTCAATGCTTCTCTAAGATTGGATGTAATTCTGAATGCTTGGAAATCAGCTCTGGTCACCCCAGTTTTCAAAGCTGATGTTAAAACCCTCACATCCAAATACAGACCGATCTCTCTCCTTCCACCCCTTTCCAAAGTTCTTGAAAGGATTGTCTCTGAGCAGCTCACAGAGTATCTCGAGAAGCACAGACTACTCTGTCCACAGCAGCATGTCTTCTGTAAAAACACTCTACCCTTACAGCTCTTGTTGAATACTCTGCCCAGCTATATGATGCCATAGATAGTGGAATGGCTGTGGGATCTGTATTTATTGACCTCATGAAGGTGTTTGATTCCGTTAATCACCACCTTCTCCTCAATAGCCTGATCTCAACTGGACTGTCCCTTGAAACGGTATCCTGGTTTGGCAGCTACCTCTCTCATTGGACTCAACATGTCAGAAATGGAGACACCTACTCTGGATCTAAGGAGCTGAGCCTTGGAGTTCCACAATGGTCCATCATTGGCCCACTCCTTTTCAACCTTTTTATTAACACCTTCCCCTCTGTCTTCCCAGCACACACTATACTTTATGCTGATGATGCCGTAATATCAGTGGCTGGTAGGGACCAAACCACCATCACAGCAAAACTACTAGACAGCTTCCACAAGCTAGAATCCTGATTCTGCCAAAACAAACTCCTGCTCAACCAAAAAAACCAAGAGCATGGTATCACTAACCCTTAAAATAAAAAGAAGTTTCACCCCCTGCTCATACAGAACCTCAAGGTTGAGACGCTTGGACAAGTGTTCTCATTTAAATACCTAGGTATTCATCTAGATGACACTCTCACATTCATTAGCAATATAGACAATGTTGTAAAAACTGCTGATAAGAAACTAGGTGTTCTACACTGGCATAGGCACTCTATAACACCAGCAGCCCTCAAACTTGCCACGAGCAGCTCAGTCCTTTCATCCATTGACTATGGTCTTCCAATATATGCATCTAGAACAAACACTGCCCTTAACAGAATAAAAAAAACTCTCAGATGAAGACTACCTCTGGTTGATGCCCCCCTCTACCAGGTCTGTACAGTAGGTTTCTGGACCACCGCCAGTGCTTCCCATGTCTGCCATGGCACCCTCCATGTTGGCACACTGCACTTTAAGAACTGTACTGCATTCTTGTGATGCTGCTCCCTTGCCTCCTCATCGCATCCCTTCCAGTATCGAATCTTCCAGTATGATTACCCTCTTGCCTATCTCATGCCCTCCCCCCATGTTATGCCCTTTCTTGGGTCCCAAATCGAATGTCCCCCCTTCCTTATCTCTCTCATCTCCCCATCTATCCCCTATGTTTCCTTCTCATCTGATCTCTTTCCCCCTCGCCCCTCTACTTTTACTATCTGGACTGTTCCCTTCCCTTCTCCTATAATCACCTAGCAGCTCTCCTCTGTTGTTTATTGTGTCCTCTACTCCCCTACTGCCCTACTATCCCCCTTGCCCCTGCTACATTTTTGTGTCTTGGCTACAGTCCCTGCTACCCCACCACCCCCTTTGCCACTGCTCATGCCCCCTTCCTTCACATGTTCAATGCCATCTCCTCCTGCCTGCTGCTCCTCTAACCTGGCCAGCACTGAGAACCTATTCTTAGACTCCATCCTCATGAACTAGTCTTCTCCAGTTACCCTGCTCCACATCACCCTTCCATGTTCATACTCCAATTCCTTCCACCCTCTGTCCCTGGTCTTTGCCATCTGCCACTTTCCCAAACTTGTTCACCCCCAGTGCTTGAGGAGTTGCTGCTCCTGACCCAATTTGCTCCCTTGCATGCTCCTGACCCCATTTGCTCCCTTGCATGCTGTGTCCTATGCCTTCCTGCTGTGCTATCTGGAGGAGCCATCCTCTGCTCCTTTGTTCCCAGTTGTACACCCCACCCCCTCCAACCTTACCTCCGCAGCTCCCAGTGCAGCCACCCTTCTTCCTGCCTAAGTTGAACAAGCTGCCTACACATAGGACATTTCCTGTTCTCCACAACATCTCTAAAAATATGGCTGACCCACACCCATTGCAGCTTACCACCCTCACATCCTCCCACTGTGTTCTGCTCCTCTCATCCATTCTCCAATGCCATGCTTCCCCCCTAGGCTGCTGCCTGCTCCAGTTCCCTGGTCCCCACATCCTCCCTTGATTCCCTTCCTAATTGTTTCCTGCATGTACCTCAGTAACTGATAGTTTACCTTAGACTAGGAAGACCCCGCTGTGTGCACCACTGTTCCCTTTTATGTGATATGGTCACCTCCCTATTGGTCTGTGGTTAGCCTTGGTCCCTCTGGAAGAGGTCTCTACCTATTTACCTCCTGGTGCCTCTCTCATCCAATGCTATAAAAGCTCTTTGGGGGAACAGAATAGGGAAGGATGAGAAGGACTTGCACTTTGTGTTAAAAATTCTGTGTGGATAGAAGAGATAATACAGAAAGATGATGCTAATGACACACAAGATTATCTGGATGATGGTAGGATCCTATAGCCAAAACTACATTATAATGGGAATTGGTTGCAGACCACTGGGTCCATTAGAATCTAGGAATGAAACTCTAATAATTGATCTGGAACATTTCATGGATAAGAAAGAATTATACTATTTGGGGATTTAAACTTACTTGGAATAAACTTAGAGAATGGTGATTGAGGTAGCCTACAAGATAATCAGTTAGCTGTAAATATTTTTAAAATTGAATTTAGAGCAAAATGTTAGGGCACCAACTAGGGGCATCAACATTCGTGATGTTGTATTAAGTGATTTGGGTGATGATTTTTAAACACTGCAGTGCTCAAGAACCATTAGGGTGCTAGTGAGCACCAGACAATAACTTTTACAATAGAGAAATATAAGGTGACGGATAAAGGAACAACTATATATTCCTGTCACAAAAGGGCAGACTTTAAAACAATGAAGCTGGATTTGGATAACTGGACATGGGGAGAGGAAATGATTAATAAAAATGCCAGTGATATATGGAAGATACTACTGCATAAAGTAAAGGCTTTAGAAAGAAAATTTGTATCACAAAGGAACAAATTTAACATGAATAGGAAGATACCTATATGGTTAAAAAGGAAAGTTATGAAAATAATTTGCATAAAAGGAGGTGGTTCAAAAAGTAAAAGACAGGAAGAATAAAGATTTGTGGGAATGGTACTTATTATTAGCCAAGGAATGTAACATTTTAATGAGGAAAGCAAAATAAATGAGAAAGAGGAAGATCTTGCCAGAAGCACTATATGTAATTCAAAGTTGTTTTGAGCATATGTTAATAAGAAGAAAGGAAGATGTAAGATGGTGGAACCTTTAATTTAAGGGAACAACACGATAAGTAACAACAAAGAAATGGCAAATGTACTAAATATGTTTTTTGAGTCTGCAATATCGGCCATCTAATTTAAATATGGTGAAAACTGAGAATCAGGACATTATGCCATTGATTACAGAAGAAATGGTGCATAAGGCTTTGAATAATCTAGATATAAACAAATCTCAGGGGCCATATGGAATACACCTATGGTTATTTAAAGGAGCTAGCCCATTCATTAATGGGAAATGTGGCCCAGTTAGGCTACACCCTCGGCTGTGACTGATGGACCACTTTTCTGTTTTCTTATTTCCAAGCAACAGTCAATGCTTTTTTCTTTGCTCTTCTTCTTTTTTCCCCCTACTCAAGGTTGGCCACCTAGCGTAGCTCTTTACTGTCCCTACTAAACTTCCTACTAGTTCGCTCTTTTCAGTCTTTTTCCATGTCCATCCATTCAGTCCCTGGAATGATGCCAAACATTCAGAGAGAAATTGTGTAAAGTGTATAAGTGCATTTTGTGTACAAAAAGCATGAAGGCTATTTTAAATAGGAATAAACACAGTTAATGAAACTTTTTTAAATAAAAAGGATTCAGAAGCCATATGAAACAATAATAATGTCAAGATTATAAGTACAGTTATAAGAAATCCTTAAGGTATTTTCATAAATTCACACTATAAACCTGTTACTGTATAAGGTTCTATATATCAGAATGCAGTACACTTTATAACAGTGCTTAGTCACTGTGGATCAGAGATATGGAGAGTAAATATCTGTGGAGATATACACTGTACCTTTAACTGAATCAGGAAATCCCTTGAAACACCCCCACCGGTTTAAAACAACATGTTCAGACATGAAACAGCATGTCCAGACATGTTAATAGAAAAGGGTTCTGTCAGGTGACCCCACCAAAAAAATATAAAACTTCTTCACTTAGTTCACTTCAGTTCAGTCCAGTGAGGCTCAGCCCTGAGAGAGGAGAAGAGGCAGACAAGCTGCTGAATGCAGATGAGAAAGGTCTTAGGCTCTCTAAGATCCAGGACTGTAGTATGGGAGAAATTATTGATGTTAAGTAGTGATTTTCTTTGCAATTGTTTTGTTTTCATTTATTATTTTTTGAATGTTTGAAAAATAAATATCACATCATGATGTGTTTTAAACCTGTAAATTTTCCTGAAGTTTATTCCCACATGCTGTGACAGGAAAAGTTACTTGTTTTTTTTTAATAAGTTACTGGAAACCGGTGAATATCAGAGGCATGAAGATCAGCTATTGTTGCCACCATCCATAAGAAAGGAAGGAGGGTTGATAAAGGAAAATACAGGCCAATGAGCCTTACGTCTATATTTGGTAAAACTATGGAGACTATCATAAGAGGCATAGTGGAAGAACATCAGACTATTAATGACCTATGAAATGAAACTCAATATGGTGTCAGGAATGGGAGGTCTTGCATAACAAATTTAATTCACTTTTTTGAGATGATGAACCTAGCACCAGATGAAGAAAAATCAGTGGATGTGGTTTAGCTGAATTTCAAAAAAGGCATTTGAGATCATGCTACATGCTGAATTAATTAAATGTCTGAAAAAAGTACAATAGTAATAAATTGCAAGATTATGGCATGAATAAGATCTTGGCTGAGTAATAGATTTCAGAAGGTGGATGTGAACAGGCAAGATTCTGTGAAAATAGAGGACACCAGGGTACTCCCACAGGGATCAGTGCTAAGACCAGCTCTGTTCAACATTTATGCATTTAGTATGAAAATAAACAGAGGGGTCTGGCTATCCAGAGTTGCTGATGACATGAGTTAGGCCATATAGTGAATACAGTGGAGCAGGTTAGGTAATTACGAGCCAAATTGGATGAGCTAAATGAATGATATATTAAGTATAAAATGTGTTTCAATCTAAATAAGTGTGTGGTAATGCACTTAGACAATAAACAATATATTGCAGAATATAGATTAGGGAATATAGTCCTAAAAGTCAGTGAAATTGAAAGGGATGTGGAAATGACTATAACAGACAATCTAAAATATATTAAACATTGTAATATGGCTGTCACAAAATGCAACAAGATAATGGGATGTACTAGGAAGAATATAGACGGTAGGAGCAGAGATGTAGTGCTGCCTGTGTATAGGACATTGGTGAGACCACACTCGGAGTACTGTGGCCAGTTTTGGTCACCACAAAATGTGGGGGACATCAATAAACTCAAAAAGGTCCAGAGGAAAGCAACAAAATTAATTGAAGGTTTGGATAATCAGTTATATGAACAAGCATTAAGTAGACTGGGATTGGGTTCATTGGTGAAGAGAAGATTATGGTTGGGAGGATTTTATCACAGTATATAAAGCTTTAAATTATGAGGATATAAGGATTTGTTTATATTTGGAAATAAGGACATTCAGTAGAGAATCAAGAGGGAACAATCTCAACTGCAGGTCAAACACTTTAAAGCTGTAAAGCAAGTTATACCCAGAGACTTAAGCACTTTATACCAAGGGACTTAAGCACTTTATACACACCTAACTATAACCCACTAACTGAAGCAATTAAGAAAGACTTGAACAAATGGTTATATTTATCCCTCTCCTTGACCCAATGAATAGAATCAACTTGGATGAATGTCCTATCAAGATTTTAATTTTTATTCCAAAACATTCCATTACTCCAACACCAATAAGAGCTTTGGAGGTGGGACAAGTTCACTGTGAAATTTATATGGGCAGGAGGCAGACTGAGGAAAGCATTTGCCTTACTGCAATCACCAAAGGATGGGGGGTATTGGCTCTCCTAAGTTTAGAGCGGTACTGTCATGAAGCGCAGATTGCACATGCCCTAGTTTGGTTGACAAAGCAGTCGTAACAACACTGGAAGGAATTGGAACTGGGGGATGACCTTAAGATAATTCACTCGGCCCTCTTCAGCAACTTGATTAGTAAGGCAGACATAATTGAGGAAATTACTTCAACATATACAAAACATATAGTAAAAGCCTGGAGATCGTGACTTATTTCCCCAGAGATAAAGTTGATAGCGAGATATCTGGAGACTTCAGTTGGAGACTCAGATTTTCAGCAGGCCAGATTAGATCAGACATTCAGGACATGGCAAAGAAGAGGACTGACCCATAACTATCAGTTCTATGAGGAGGGGTGTTTCTATTCATTCCAAATGCTACAACAGACATATCAATTAAGACAACAGGATAACTTTAGGTACCTACAAGCTAGACACTACATCGAACAAAAATTTTGATTGTGATGGTCCCTTAGTAAAGCACATCCATTTGTCCAAGTGATAGTGTCAGCAGTAGAAGGAGCTATACAGGAACATATCATGTCTACAATTTATAAGACCATCAGGCCAAGATCAGAGTCAGCTATAGAGATAGTACAAATGAGGTGGAGGGCGGACTTAGATATAGAATTCTCAGATAAGGACTGGGAAGAGATTTCTTTATCACAACATAAGTTGAGATTTTGATGCTGGCCGCTAAAAAAATCAATATCACGTAAATGGCTACAACCTGATGTTTCAACGCAGAGGGGATGGAAGTATGTCATACAGTACAGCAAATGTATGTAATGGAAAAAATGACGGCTAGATTAAATCTCACATTAGAGCACTGTAGAGAATTTTGGAATAAGTGGTTGCTGTGGGTCATGAATCACAGACCAGTGGTGATTCCATAACTTATGAGATGCAAAGACTGAAAAATTTAGGCCTTTTAGAGCGATAGAGAGGCAACACTCCAGAAACGATATAAAGGATGGAGGAATCTTAATATATCAAAGCTGAAAGATGATATATTTTATCTGTAATGCATACATAGATGTAAAAGACGATGATATGGCTCCTGTGTAAAATGAAAACCTCCTAATAAAATATAAAAAAAACTGTAAAGCAAGGATGCTGGTTCACTCAAAGGGTGCTCCATCTTTGGAACAGTTTACCTGAGGAAGTAGTTACTAGTAAAAATCTGAATATATTACATATAGGTTGGACCATTTCTTAAACGACAGAGGATTTGGTGGTCTATATAGTTGAGAATGTATTTATTTGAAATTATTTATTTAAAAAGTTTCACCAGGAAAGGCATACTGAGCTGAAATAGTTCATCTCCAGATGGATCATGGGGGGCAGGGGGAGTAGGGAATACAGTAAATCTAAAACACAGTAAATATAAAACACAGAATACAGTAAATATAAAACAACAATGCTACAAGTAATAAGCATGGTATCACACATATGTACACTATATAGTTGATACAGGTGAACCCAAAATGCACAGTGGAGCATCTGTAAACCAAAAAAATTGTGGGGCAGCTGAAGGTACAGAGAGGAGAGTTGAATAGAGTTAAGAAGTTGTACAGACAGGTGGGAAGAGTGGCTGGGATGGACAGAGCTGTTAGATAAGAAATGGTTAGTGGAAGTGTAAGGATGGGGAAAGGGAGGGGAAGCAGAAAGGGTGGTAGAGGGGGTGGATAGAGATGGTGAGGCTGAATTTTATCCCTCTTGGCTGCAAACCCCACAAGGGCCAGACGCAGCTCAATGCACACCCAGACTGCATCTAGGTTTCCAAGACAGCCAAATGAAGAGGTTAGGGTAGAAATGGAAAACCAGGCTTTCATCCCTCTGGGGTGCAATTCCACAAGGGCTGGACACAGATCAATGCACACCCAGTCTACGTACTGGATTCCTGGCTTGTAAGGAAAACTTGGATGAGAATTGAGGTGGGGATAAGGTGAGTGGGGAGGGGTGGTGGAGAAAGAGGCAGAGAGATGGGAAGTAGCAGTTACTAGACGGATGAGGTGAAGTTAAGCTGTTGGGAGGAATAGGAAGATTAGAAGAGGAAGAGACAAAGGGTGGGAGGAATGGAGCACAGAATAGAAAGCATGTGAGGGAATGCAGAGGAAATGAAAAGGAGGGTCATTAGAAGTTACATGAGGATGAGGTGAATTTATACAGGAGAAAGCAAAGAGAGTAGGATGAGGAGGCAGACTGGATGTGTAACAGGAGTGATTTCCTGAGTTTATGTCAGACAGGATAGGTGGGCATCACCTCCCACCTCTATGTATTGCCTATGTTCCTATGTACACAGCCCTAGTCCTAACATCTCCATGACTCTCAATACCAACATAACCATTTCACCATAAGTTGCAAAATTTCACTTGGGGTTGGAACTGGCATGGTGAAAACTTTTTCTGCACCTTTCCATGTATCTTTTTCCTCCTGTTCTTATGGCAGATGGTGCTACAATGTGGCAGGATGTGGCACAAACAATAGTGATGTACTACAGGACTACATAATAAATATCAAAGATTAGACTACCACTTGACATGAGGCAAGATGGAGTAAACAAATGAGACTGCATACCCCATTGACACACCCCACTAAGGGATGTTGACTCTAGAGATCTAACATACTGTCAAGTCTCACACAGCAGCCTACCTGACTTTCACTTACTGTTCACTTCTTTCCCTGACTGGGTTATCTCACACACAAGAAACAAAGTAAAAATACTGATCTTGCATGCTGTACCATCAGTAGTCAGTAAAACAAAAACTAACTGTAAAATAAACCTGCCAAAACCTTACTGCCCTGTCTCTCCCTGTGACCCTGTCCACTAGTGGGATGCCCCCATGTCACTGCACTGCTGCAGCCAAAGTAAGTATACACTGCACTTTACTTCTCTCTATAGCAACACATAAAAACCTATATTGGCCTGTCTAAACAGAAACTGCAGTTAACTGCTGTTAGCTTGCTAACCATAAAGTCATGAAAAATTCCCAATGAGTTTCAAAGATTTTCTCATCATAACTCCATGGGTGGGACTTTCAGACAACTGGGTCCATTTTACAGATGCCGCCGCCAGACATTCTTCAAGATAATTAGATCACTTACAAGGTGGTCTAACTTCTGGATTTGATAGCCACAACTTGAATCCTGAACATGATGCATGTGTCACTTTTTTTTGCTGTTAGAAGTGGCAAGGGTTGCATATTTATTGGTATGTTTGTAAATATGCCACTAGCATCCCAATACTTTTGCCTGGATATAGCACACATCTGAAATGTGGACATGAGTACTGCCTCCATCCCTGGAACATATTTCTACAAAGAACTAAAAAGCTGCCAGTAACAAAGTTATTCACTGCCCAGAGAAATCAATTAAGGCCCTGAGACATGCATAGCGCTAGGAGATCATGACCTGCTGCATCACTGATTGGCTACTGCAGGTCACGTTCCTTTCAGAGGCTCAGTGTGTGATCTAGTATCATCCCCACATAAAACAAGAATGACATCATGCTGTCAAAATGCCAAAGGGAATGCAGGAAATTTCAGACCCCACTTATCTGTGTCACAAGTGCCAGTTACCGCAAGGCCGTCAAACTGACTTTTGCATTAGCTCACGCTTAAACACAAGGCTACATGCAGAGAGTTTTGATTGTTTCTTCTTTTTCACTTTGAAATGCACACATAGTATGATAGAAGGCATCCTCACCCTGTGTTGTCCCATATTGTAAGGAACTTTTCCCTTAACTATCCTACAGCTGTTTTTTTTTAAGTTTTTTTTTTTAGGTTTAACAAAGTAAAATACTAGTATGCAGTATGGTAATGTTGAAAAGTATGTGATTTTTTGTCTTTAATCCTGTAAAAGTTTTCTGAGACACAGCTTGTATAAAACAATCAGTATAATATAAGGTTATATAATAATTCAGCTATGGAAATGGTAGATTTTGATTAGTGTCAAGCTCAACACTTTTCACAATTATGATCCTGCTTTATAGATTTAATTTATTAAGATTGTAACAGACAAGCTGGCTCTTCTTTTAATGTTAAACCTCTGTACCACTCTGACATATAGTAAATTTACTGGATCTCAAATGATGCTGCTTAATAATGCATTTGGAACAAAATCATTTGGAAGCAGAAGGGATTTTATGTCTTTCACACTATCCGTCAAGAATTTTTTATTATAAAAAAGACAGTTACAGTATATGGAATGGAGAAAAATACATTTCTCTAAATAGGATGTCACCCACCGAGTCAGAAAGAATACTCATTATGTTGAGCTTCTGCACATTTGGACACATGTCATCATCATCATCATTATCCACTACTCATGTAGGATTCAGTAGTACTGCAAAAATCTCTCGTCAAGGTGGCAGGACAGTCCTCTTCGTGTTCTAACTAATAAGGAATAACAAGGTCAAGGCAGTTAATTTATGATGTTCTGATGGAAACTGACAAGGAGCTACTAGATTTATGATAACAAGCCAACTATTGCCCCATGCAAGCACTTGGTAGAAAGAAATCATTATCCTCTGATAATGTGTGTGTGTGTGGTCTAAGTGCTGCAGCTGCTCATACTTATGTGCTCATGTTTACTTTAAGATTAGGAGGTTGTGTCCTCCTCTGTTTTTTCCAGAACAAGGGCAGCTTGCTCCTGCCAGCACTGCAGTTCCTGTCAGGAGAAGAAAAATGAAGGGTCTATGTGCACCATCAAACTTTCTCCATGTTAGATGTTCGCTGTCACCTGAACACCTGACAATTGCCTCTGCTGCTGTCATCTGCTGCATATTACTTTCAATCTAACACAGTGTATAAAAGATCAGGATATTTACCATGGTAACCCTGGGCTGCATCTTCACTAAATAACATAATATTCCATTCAGGCAAGGTTACAAAAAAGACCTGAAACTAGTGAGCCAGAAGGGTTGACATTTTTTTCTTTTAACATGGCTAACAAAAACAAGCATTTGTCAATGCCGAATGTTTGCTTGCTGGCATTGGCATTGGTAGTGTAGGAGTAGTGAGATGCATAATAGGAATGGCAGTGAAGTATTGAACTGAAACCAACTCCACCATCACCCTGCAGAGACTGACAGGCATTGGGGTGTGCCATTAGGTTCTCAGGCAGAACGGCCATGCCATTTCACCGCACCCTACCCTGCAGACACCGACAAGTGCCACGGTGTGCCTTGGAGTCTTTGGGCCTTATGCTCACCCCATTCCATAAGGAAATATAGTGAGATGGGTACAGTATAGGAGAATGGAGTGAACTTTAGAGCCAAGGAGTCCAAGGCACACCTTCATTCCTGTCACTGGCTGCAGGATGCAGATGTGGGTGGAATGGCATGAGCATTACAGGCAGCAATCTCATGTCACACCCCTGATGCCTGTCCGTCTCTACAGGGTGGGTCATTAAGGCCAGAAACCCGAATGCCCCAGGCATTCATTGATATTTTCGCTCCAAATTTTCAACATTTGTTTTTGTGATCCTCCACCTCATGAACAGTGGCAATATCAGTTTGTTAGCCAAAAGCTGATTTTGAACAGCGACTACGTCATTTGCCACCACAGGTGTGAAAACACATTTCGAACAGGATGTGAAAAATGACAGCTGTACTGTTCATGGAGAGGTGTAAAAATGGCAATGTTGAAAATCTGGAGTTAAAATATAAAAAAAAAACTGGTGAAGTCAGAAGCGTGCATAGAAACTGCGTAATGCACACCTGTAATCTAATTAGTTTGGGGATTTTTTACAGCAGATTGTCAACAGAGGCATTTTGGGACCTCAGCTCATGAACAGTGTCACTCTGATTTTCTTAATCTGTCCCTAACAATGATTTCCCACAGCGACCATGCATCTCTGCGCCGGAAGTGTGAAAACACATTTCGGCCAGGGTGTTAAAAATGACAGTTATACTGTTCATAAGGAGGTGTGTAAAAATGCCAGTGTTGAAAATCTGGATTGAAAATATTACAAATTCATGAACTTTTGAGGGTGTGTGGAAACTGCTCAATGCACGCTCATAACACAGTTATTATACGGACTTTTGTCACCAAATGTTCAACATAACCATTTTAAGATCTCTGCTCATGAACAGTGTCACTGTGATTTTCTTAATCTGTCCCAAACATTGATTTTGCACACCAACTGCGCCATTGTGCGCTACATGCGGGAAAACACATTTTGGGTGAGATGTGAAAAATGACAGCTGTACTGCTCATAAGGAGGTGTGGTAAAATGGCAGTATTGAAAATCTGGAGTGAAAATATTAAAGATTTGCGAAGTTACGAGTGTGCATAGGAACTGCGCAATGCATGCTCATAAAATTTTTATCAAATTTTCAACATAGGGTTTTAGGGGGGGCCTACCTCACGAACTGTGACACTGTCATTTCATTACTTGGCCCCAAAAGGTGGTTCCTCACAGTGACCACGAAATCACCTTTCAGGACCAAATAACAAAATGAAAGTGATTAAGTTCATGAGGTGGGGCCCCAAAAACCCCATGTTGAAAATTTGGTGAAAAAAATCCCCAAAATGGCCAAGATATGCACAAAAGTTGAAAAAAAAAACATTTATGCCATTAAACAGCTTACCAGCATTTCTTCAGTTGGTAGTCGGCTTTGAAGAGTGCAGACGTGTTTACAGTCCAGCGAAAGATCATCGGCGCGAACTGCGAAGAGTAAGTATAGGGTAGAGGCAGGTGGGTGCACACAGGGTGGGGTGCAGGTTGGGGAGGGGTGAGACAGTCAACGAGGGGCCATTTTTTTTTTTACAGGTTTTTTTCCTCTTATTCAGGAAGACGATGTAGGACCTTTGCCACACTGGGGTGGGCTCCCAGCATAGAAACTGGAAGTTTATTTTTTTTATAGGTGGCAATGGAACCAACAGGGGACCGGGCACCCTAGTCGGCCATACCAACCTTTGCCACACTGGGGTGGGCTCTCAGCGTGGTATCTACAAGTCTGTTTTCTTTGGGGGGGGTACAGTGGAACTGATGTGGGAATAGGCACCCCCATCAGCCATTCAGACTTTTGCCATGCTAGTGTGGGTTCCCAGCGTGGCACCTGGAAGTCTGTTTGGGGAGGGGCAGTGGAGCCGATGGGAGATTGGGCACCCCCATTGGTCATACAGTGTGTAGGAGTAGAGGGGAGTGCATGAGCATGCTGGGGTGGGCTCCCAGCATGTTACATAGGTGTTTATCGGGGACGATGATGAACTGTCTATGATAGTTCAGATGCAGTGCTCATGTGTAGGCAATCTGCATACTGCCAATGGCAGTATGCAGATTGTCTACAAATTACCACCACTGATTGTGGCGGTGTTTTCCTCAGAACTGTATGCCACTGCATCTGAACGGCTGTCATAGATAGCTCAGACATTCATTGGTGCGGTGCAGCTGCACCTGCAAAAGGGAGCAGGGCATTGGAAGTAAGGAAGGCACACCTGCAAAACCTCGTATGGTGGCACTATGTTTCTTGCACCTACATGCAAACAAATATAAAAAAAAAACACTGTTACGTTCTGAAGTATTACTCTGCTTCTGTGCAAATCTAAATGAGAAGCACATGAAGACACAGTTGTATGAATGTGACTCTAATATTAATTGGCTGAGCTCCTTACTGGCAACATTTAAGAAGTGTACATTCTTACCTCTGCAGTACGCTACATTTTGGCATTACAAGTAAGTCAATGAGTCAAAGATCCAGAAAGCAGTAGTATATGGCTATGTATTACCTTTGATTTGACTAATAGAAGAATGTGTTGCATCCTCCTAGAGTTTCTGTGTTTCATTCCAGATGTATTTGAAACCTAATGAATTACATCTGAATGTGCTGTTGCAGCTACAGTGTAATATATGAAAATGTTTAATTAAAAATCAATAAACTTTAAATAGTATAAAAAAAGAAAACCCATACAGCTTTCTTACATGACAAACACTGTCAGTAAATAAAGACCACAATAGTTTAAGTACAAATTATTGCTACATCACTATAAAATCTGTGATGTAAGAAAGCACACAGTTGACAGCACATTATTAGTACATTAAGTAATAACTGGTTAATGTGTGAATATAGGAAATCAGATTTATCAGAAAGTGTTGAGGAACAAACTCCGAATTCTTATTTACTTCTTGTAGATTGTTTCAAAGTTAGAAGTCATATTTAGAGATGAACAATTTTGTGATACCTGACTTTGAATCACATTTTCAGAACTAAAGGACTACCAGTACTGTATGTGACATTTTATCATGTTTTTGAAGGTGACCAGCAAGTGTACTTAAGGGGTTCAAAGCACCAGCACCATGATCCTAGTGTTCAACAGGGTGGGCCCCAATGTTGCATGTTTGTGACATTGTCATTTTCTCCCTACATTTGGCGTGCCTCCTGCAGCCAGGACCACCCAGGTCCCTTGTTAGAACATGATGAGGGCACATGTCATGTGCAAGGCAACTGGTTTTCAGCTTTTACCAGAAAACCCAGTATAATTCTAGAATTCAGACTGCCTGCACACTGATAAAAACAAAGAATTTCACAGAATTTGGCATTTTATTCCAGATCATTGACTCTATAGAACTTACATTTTTCTTATAATTGCTTCCAGTATTATGTTCAGTTTGATTCATTTAATGATCTGTATATCAAGCATTGTTTTTTTCTCATTATTTATACATATACTAAAAGAAGGACAGTAGAACCCCAGTAAAATCCAGAAATTAGACTAACATCACAGGTACAATTCCCTGAATTTCAAGCCTTGAAAATGGAATTTCATTATTTTAATCACTGTAAATCAGTGCCCTTGATCATGTTATATTCTGCATCTGTGATCACTTCATGGGAGTGGCAGAAGTCACTTTAAAGTACTACCAGAGTACAGAGATAGTCATGGTACTCATCCACAGGTGCACAGTGGCAAACAGGTGCATGCTGTTTAAAGTGCCATACTGTGGAGCAGTGAGCTCTTTCTGAGGAAAGTATCCCAACAAAGGTAATGTTTCTTCCCAGGAGGAGAACTCAATCACCCTGACAACAGCAGTGGTACATTTCAAGGGGAATTAGGGTGGTCTGCTGGTAGGGAGCTGCAGTGAGCAGTCAGCAGGGAGACCACTAGCCTAACTTAATTGCACCTACTTTAACCATGGGTTCAGATGAGATCCCAGGCATGTAGGTGAGTCCCTGATGGGACCGCGTTGCTCAGAAGTGGATGACGTCTCCCCAGAGAGAAAGCCAGTTGTTACTGTATGTCTGTAAAGGTTTCACAAGTGTGTGTTTGCCCTTGTAACAGTAAAGTTTTGTTGTTCTAGTGACATACTTTCTCCCTCCTTGTGGATCTGGACCCCATCTTCCTCCTCCCCAGTAACTGGGCCAGCTGCAAACAGATAGAAGTAGTGCCAAGTACAAGGCAGGGTGAGCTTCTATTTCTTGTCAACAGTGAGTTAGATAGATGGAGTCTGCTCCAGCCTACAGATAGGGCTTTTGATGTCTCTACAGTTTTGGTGTGGGCCCACCAAATGAAGTGGCCAGATAATAATGAGCAGCAGAGTGACCAAAAGATGGCAAGTTGCAGAATGACCAGACAGAAGAGAGTGGTGGTGTGACCAGAGGGGGAGTTGTGAAGAGACCAGGTGGCAAGTGGCCAGAAACTAGAGTGTGGACCACTAGGTAAAGTAACTAGATGTCAGTGACCCTTTTGCATGGAACAGAACAGAGGTCAACCAGGTTTCTCCCATGTTGGACATGTAACAGCGCCTCACTTGATATGCTGGAGGTTTCACTTCTGTAAACATTTATTAGACAGTTGTAGCCCTTTTGGTAACGTTTCTCACACTGTGACTGGTGAGCACCATTGGCTTAGTAGTTGTTGTGTGGTACACTGGATTTATTGTAATTCCTACTGAAAATCTAAATGATCATTTCTAAGAAACAGTATGAAACATTCAATTATCTATTTGAATTGCCTCTGAGGTGGGTAATTACACTGGAAAGGTTGCACCGCCTGTCTGGAGCTTACTACCCAACATGAATAACTTTGCCTTTCCTCACCACTTTTTGCTTATTAATAAATGAATATTTTTGGTTTGCCAACTGATTTAAACAGTGTCCCATATCTTGCATCTGAGAGGGACCTTAGAGCCACATCTACCGAATACAGTTTAGGGGTTACCTGTGTCCACTTGTATTTGGCATAGTCAACAACATTGATACTCACTCAGTGCAGAGGTCATCCTGGGAAATATTAACTGTAGGTGGTTTGCCAGTGAGGGGTGCCCTAGGTGCATGGTGCAGTGAAGAGGAGCATCCATGGAGACTGTGCTCGTTCATCTTGTAGAGCTGAAGTAGAAGTTCAGGAGCCAGGAGGCCTGACTCAGACAAACTTTGGAAGCACAGAAAGTAGAGTCTGCTCCATCTTCCAGTTACTATTAGTTGCACTCCCTGAGACAAGATGGTCTCAAATTTTGTGCAACATCCCTAGAAGTCCAGCAAGATGATGGTAGAAGAATGAGTATGACAGACCAAGTCTGCTCTATGGGTCTTTCAGGTGCCTTCCAAAGATGAGGCAGAGCTGATGTGGGACTACTTGCATGGCCAGGCCAAGGATATCATGTGATTCTGGGTGTTTGAGTAGTCCACAGCACTAGATGGTATTTTTCAAGTGTCCACAGGAGTTTATAGGGACAGAGTGCCCATTTGCATGTGTCTGAGAGAGTTTTATGATCACAGTCAATGGAAAGGAAAGACTGTGCTGGCATTTGCCTACAGCTAATGGGAAAAATTGGAAAAAGGTACACACAAAGGAACAAGGATGGCCTTATAACCCAAAGAGCAGATAGTGTTTGGCTTCTGTGACTCACTCCTTCAAAGGGAGCTAAGAAGATGCATATAGAATAACCTACTCTGAGCTTAGCAGGGCTGATGCAGGCTGCTATTCTTTGGTTGAAGGAGGCACAGAGTTGGTTAAATATTGATGCCAGGGGATTGGGTCACCTACAAAGTGGGGTGGACATTTTATCTGAATTTGAGTGCAATGAATCAGGTTTTGTTCAGAGGAGGGGCTAATACTGGCAGGAGGGGGGACACCCAATATTCAAGATGCAAAGAAGGGGTAATGACTGGACTTCTACTATGAATAGTGTCAGGCTGCAGGCTGTGAGCATTATGATGGAAACATGTTCAGAAGAATGGCCTGCCAATGCCACCGGTACCTACACAGAGGCTAATGTCTGGATTAGGGAGTGCACACCAATGTTTGATAGATACTAGTTTTGAGCTGACCACTATGACAGCATTGTACTTCTGCATGAATGTTAAGGTATCCCAATAAACTTTGAAGGATGGCAGCTGGGTGTAACAAGCTGCTGCCTTGACAGTCCAGTTGTGGAATGTTTGGTGGTGGATGCAGAGTGCTTGGGCCAAACAGTGCACCGTAAATTAATTTTCATTGCTTGAAATGACAACACAGTATGAAGAGGACAGCCAAGGGTCACCAGGTACCATGGAAGTAAATGTACTGAGGGACTTCACTGGGGTACTGAAATTGGTACAATGGTCATAATATTTTTCTGGCCCTCATGATGCCTGGTTGACTAGAGTTTGGGAACTATAAGTATTCTGGTAGGCAAGATATGGGAAAGCCCCAAAGAAAAACAATATTTGGAGGTGAAAAAGGTTAGTTTGAAAAGTAATGTGACTAATGCCTGGAGTTCTGGTGAAAATGGTGATAGGATTGTCTCCATGTCCAATACAGCAGAAGTGGCATAGGTAACCATACATCGCAAGTGCATGGAGCACATTGGCTACCTAGGACTTCCTGCAAACATACAGAATATGCAACTTAAAGAGGGTGAAGTCTGCCTGAAAGAGACAGTACAAGTGACACACCAGGGGTGCCCCAACATGGCAGAGGGATAGGGTCCCCATGAAAAGCCAAAAGTTCTCAGGCCACCATCAGATTCAAGGTGGGTGGGGGTCCTGTTCTTATCTTACAGGACAGCAACAAGGCCCAGGCCTGACCCTCTTACCAGTGGAGTCAGAGCAAGGAAGCAGGGCTAGGGTAGTACATTGTAAGTATCCAAATCTTGCCCATTTTCCCCAGGTGAGGGTGCAATCGGGGCCTAATGTGTTTGAGGTATGAATGCCCCTGGTGGAGTAAGAGGTATGTCCTGTCAGATTCCAGAGGCTAGCACAGGTAAGGTTCTGGCAGGTCTAGATTTGGTAACTTTGGTTAGCCACAAGAGAGCTGGACTAAGGGTTTCTGCTATATGAGATATTTTCCCCTAGTGTTGAGAGCAACAAGGTTTGGCCAGATGGCCTAGACTACAAGACAGAAAATGATTCAGTGCAGTGTTCCCAAATATTCCATCTACCTTCTACCATACAGTACTGAAAGTCCTACATCACTCTGTTGTTGAATGTTGAGGCGATGGTCAGACTGTAAATTCACACTTTAAAGTTTCTCACCTGGTTAGGACATTTGGAGTAGGGGGTTTATATGGAGGACAGTGGGCTTAGTCTGGCTTCTACTGAAGATCCGGACACTTATTTCTAAGGGACAATCTAAAGCAATCAATTTCTGTCTATTTGTTTTCCCCCTGGTCTATATTGAGGGCTAATTACAGTGTAAAGTTGTTATGTCCATGGAGATTCTTATCAGTAGAGTTGCAGTGAGAAAAAAACTTTGCAGGTGAAGTCTGTGTGAAGTCGAGCACTCGAAACTTTGTGACATTCTAGGCCATCACAACAAATTTGCTGACAATTTTTTGATTAAAAAATGCACAAAAGAGCAGAAATCTCAACCCCCCCACTCACTGTTTAATACATTTCCACCCTTCCCACCATACAGACCATTTAAAACTGTAACCGTCCACCCATTCCCCTGTTAGCACCCATCTTCCCTTTTCTACTCCACTGGCCCAGTAAGATTATAATTATAAAGGCTTATACAGTAATTAAGCCCCAAGCACCAAAAAAAAACAAACAAAAAAAACCTTCTCACCATCCATGCCATTCACACACACACCTTGTATCTCTCTTACCCCACCCCATCCCTTTCCCTGAGTCATAATAATGTTGTTTAACCTCCACTGTGCTAACACCCCTTAACACTCAACTCCCTTCTTTCTCCATGCCCTCATAAATTAATAACCATCATCTTCAATATAAATAAAAACAACACTTCACCTAAAAGACAAACATAGTCCACACACTGGGGCAAAAATTGTTCTTTGCCTTCTGCTGTCTGGCAGTATATTAAATGAAGGATGATGTATCACAAACAGTAGAGTAACAACTAAATGAATGATACAACCAGTCAATCAGGTGTTATTATAGTCAGTTCATTACCCTTCATTCAGTATATAGTCGGCCTGCAGAGGTTAAAGATTGACTCTGGCTCTAAGATGTGGACCAGTTCCTTTTTCAGGTAGAATTTGTATTTTAATTTTTACTGAAGATGATATTAATTACTAAATAGGTATCTTGTATTGCCACCTTTTTCAAATTGTGCTCAGTGTGTTGCACTGTATTGGGCCTAGGGAGACCTTGGAATCATAACTACCAGATAAAAATGTCAGTGTCTCTGTGCTTATTTTCATTTGCATTAACATGATCACACTATCTCTCAAAAGGCACATATCCTGGCTGACCAAGTATTTTAATCTTGTAGTAACATTATTTTTCAAAGCCTGCTATTGTAATTTAATTATGCACAGTTTCAGGAAACACAGAAGTGCAGATAGACCCCTATCGAGCCTGAGCAAGTACTTGTATGGAATTATGGGTATATTGCCCAAAATTGTATGGAGGCCATCACTACAGTAACTGAAAAAAGTGCACACTGATTACTTTATCTTATTTTATGGCTTCTGATGTACTTTATAATTATAGTTAGAGCAACTTTGGTCAAAATGTTGCTGTAGTGTTAGTATAGTTTTAAAAATTAAAGCCCTTGCAGAGGCCATAAAAATGGTAAAGTAATGCTATTACACTGTTTTCTCAGTAACAACAATAGCATCATTTATGTCACTGTTTCAGATGATTTACTCATAATTCTGTCTGATCAATCAATCAGACATTATAGGGTTTTGTCTGTATCCCTGTGTTTGCCAAAACCCTGCAGAATTATGTATGGTTTATTATATCAATGGAAGTCATTGATAAATTACAATACCTACTGGTCCTCACATGTAAAATCCTATTCAATTAACACCTGGAATTGCTGATATCTTACAAACACCCATTCTGACTGGTGTGTACTTGCCTTACATGGAACAAGATTTATATAAGCCTGTCAAGCAAGGTGGCAGAACTATAGTCACTGTTGGCCAAGGGAGATGTGGACATAGTGGTCATCACCAGGGCCATTGGAAAATTGTGGAAAAGGTTACCCAAAATTGGGAAGCATTTTGCAAAAATTGCGGGAAATTGCAGGGGTTCTACTATAGACCCTGAGTGCTTCACAATAAATCTTTTAATGTTTTCTGCAGCATATATTAGTCAGTATAAATTGCTAAATGAATGCACTGACACCTGAATATGTATAAAACATACAGAAATGCTTATGTTCCTAAAAAGAATTCTAAACTGATGCGCTATCGTAAGCATTGCCTAGCTTCAAAAATTTAAAAGCATCTGCCTCATACAGTGCTAAATAGATTCTGTAAAGTGAGTCACAGCAAATCAATATTAAATAAAGGCACAAGAAATATTTTTTTGTTTCTGGCTGTAAAATAATACAGCCTAATCAACAGCTGTTTACAGTGCTCTGCCAGCTATTTACCCACCTTGGTACGAGAAAAAATAAGCAGATAGAGTGGTGAATAATTGAGTTTTAGTAAAATGTTGTTAAAGTGTTTAATGGTCATAATTTGTACTGTAGGTACTGTACACTATTTTTGAAATCACATATTTAAACATTAAATCTGGGGGTTATTGGGGCTGGCAGGATAATCTAGAGGATAGTGTAACAAACTGTGAATGAACTGACAACATCTAGTAGACCTGGGTTTGATTCCCACGGCCTCCACTTGTATACTGTGCGAGTCTGAGCAAGTCACTTAACCTCCTCAGTGCTCCTGGGTTGTACCCGAAAACAGGCAATTGTGCCTAGTGGGCCTTACGCAGTTAAAAACAAATGTAAAAAAAAAACAATATATTTTTACTGCGTCATACAATAGTCAGGGTACCCTGTAATTTACCTTTGTTTTACTCTAGCTGCAATGATTTTGTTTAGTTAAAGATAAATGTTCAGATACATTTTGTATTTTATAAGCTTGTTTTTAGACTTTAGTCAGGTTTTTATTGTAGTCTTTGCATGTTAGCATCTAGGGGGTACTCGCTAAGAGTGAGATCACTGTTGGCAACTAGCTTATTCAAGTTTAAAATCATCAGGGCCATCCAAAAATCCTCAGCTGTTTGAATCAAAACTAGTATGAATGAAAGTATGCTCACAAAGAAATTCTTGCCCTGTCATTTACAAAAAGGCTTCATACTTAGCACCCCATTTAAGTGAATGGGATAATTTGCACCTTTTATCCCATCTTTTGTTTCAGTCTGTGTGGCAACAAAAAGTTTTCTGATAGACTGTTTCAACACAGAACAAATGTTAAGTGTTAAAGTGTACTTATGCTTGGCCAGTGGATTTTGAAACCAGCAAGACAAGGATTCAAAAGAAATCAGTGTCACATAAACCCCTTGCCATGCCTTGCACTTCATTGTTTCGGCCAAACCCAAGTCTGCATACAAAATTGTCAATATACTGTAGTTGAGAGTATTTTATTTAAAATGTTAATACTTTTTACACAGTTCAATATAAAAATAAAAAAATTGCAAGAGATTGCGGAACATGTCAGTTTTTGAGGAGAAAGGTGAAAATTGTGGATTCCTCAAAAAAATTGAGGGCGCAATTTTCCAGTGGCCCTGATCATCACAGAGATTTGGGCTGCACAAATGTATGACTGGGACCTTGCAGTTCCTAGTTTTAAAATGTACAGAAAGGATAGGGGGATGAGAAAAGGCAGGAGTGGCTCTGTACATGAATGAGGGGATAACTTGTACCAGAGAGGAAAAGAGAGATGGTAAGACTGAAGCATTGTGGGTATAGGTCCAATCAACTAAGGGAAGGAAACTAAGTATGGGGTTGGTCTACAGATCACCTTCCCATGATGAGGAGTTGGACAGGTTACTGTGCTCCACATCATAGATATGTCCAGCAAGAGGGACGTGGTAATAATGGGGGCTTTCAATCTACCTGGGTGGAACTGGAAAATCCCTGTTATGTCCTGCACTAGGTAACAAATATTGCTGAATGCATTCCAAAGTGGTTTCATGATGCAAGGTGTCATGGAGCCCACTAGGGAGAGAGCCATCCTGGACCTGGTGCTGTCCAACTGTACACATGTTCAGGATGTGAAGGTGGACGTACAGCTTGCAGGAAGTGACCACCACACAGTGTGGTTCCACATGGACGGCAGAAGAAGTGTCAGGATAAAGCTGAGGGTCTTAGGTTTTAGGAGGGCTGACTTTGGTAATGTGGGAGAAGTTCTGATAGGACACCTTGCTGGGATCAGAATGAGGATGGATGTGAAACAGATATAGGCCATAATAAAGATGGGACTGATGGAGTCAACTATTGAATGCGTCAAAACCAAAAGTATGAAAGTTAAGGCCAAACAAAATGAGTTGGTTTGGCAAGGATGTGGTAAAAGCAGGGGGGGACAAGAGTGTTGCCCTCTGAAAGTACAAACATACTCAGAAGGAGGATAGGGAGGACTACTCTGCTAACACATGGGAGTAAAGCAGAGTGGTTAAGAGGCAAAGGCTACAAGAAAAGTAAAGCTAGCACAGGGGCAAAAGGCAGGTGAGATTGTTTTAGTATATAAGGGAGAAAATAACTTAAGGATGAAGCAGTCAGGTAAAACATGAAAGGACATGGTGAGAGGTAGCAGTGAAAAAAAAGCAGAGAATTGCTTAACTAGTAATCATGTTCAGTCTTCACTAGGGAGAAGGAAGGACCAGTGCCACTGGGGAGTAGAGCGGTACTAGGAGGGGGGAAGTCACAGATGGTATAATACAAGCAGACAGGCTACTTTAGGGCCTAATGGCCCCAAAGGTGGACAAATCAGCAGGGCCAGATGGCATGCACAAATAGGTCCTAAGAGAACTGGAAGAGGTTCTTGTGGACCCATTGGCAGACCTATTTAACATCTCTCTGCAGTCAAGGAACATCCCCCAGAATTGACAAACTCTCTATGTGGTGCCTTTCCATAAAAGTGGCCAAAGAACAAATCAGGAAACTATAGATCAATCACCCCTAACCTCAGTAATGAGCAAAGCTGATGCAGACCTTTCTGAAAGAGAGATTGGCATACTTTCTGGAGGAAAATGGGCTCTGGGACAAGAGGCAGCATGATTTTGGGTCGAGGAGGTCCTGCAAACCTAACCTAATTGATTCTTCGACTGGGTCACTCGGGCAGTGGACAAGGGCCAGGCAGTTGATGTCCTGTATCTAGACTTCAACAAAGTCTTCGACTCTGTGCCTCATAGGAGACTGGTCAGGAAGACTGAAGCAAGCAAGCAAGCAAAACTTTATTTATAAAATGTCTTTCAGAAACCAAGGAGCTGTACATATTATAAATAACATATAACACCAACAACATTACAATTATTAAAATGATCAATTTCTTCAATTTCTTAATCATGGAAGGCTAAAGAAAAATAAATAAGTCTTCAGCATTGATTTAAATTTGCTGATGATCATGCATTATCTCAACCGACGAGGTAGAGAATTCCACAGGGTCGGTGCCACAAATGAAAACACGTGCTCCAGATGTTTTAAGATGAACCCTACGAATCTCTAGCATTTCCTCATCAGCAGATCGGAGGGAGTGACTGGGGGAATAGGGAGTCAGGAGATCTTTAAGGTAGTTCAGTCTCTGTTCACGTAGGGCTTTAAAGGTAAGCAAGCCTACCTTATAGGTGATCCACCACTGAACTAGCAGCCAGTGCAGATTGCGCAGCACAGGTGTAATATGACTGGTCCTAGAGGTACCAGTCAACAACCTGGCTGCAGCATTCTGCACAAGCTACAGGTGGTGGATATCAATCCCTGACAGCCCTAGGTAGAGGGCATTGCAGTAGTCAAGATGGGTGGTGATGAAGGCGTGGACCAAAGTTGGAAGGTCGCCCAAAGGAATCAGGTGTTTCACCCAGGCAATATTCCTCAAATGGTAAAATGAGGATTTGACCACGGCTGACACCTGATCTGAGGTAATGAGCTGGACACCATCCAGCCATAGGCCCAACCCATGTCCAGAGCAAAACCTGCTCCCGGGCGTCCACCAACACCTCAGACTTATCCGGATTCAGTCTCAACCAACTCATGCTCATCCAGTCTTTAATCTCAGAGAGGCAACTATGTATCACGGAGACCGCATCTACCTGTCCTGGCACAAAGGACATATACAGCTGAGTATCTTCTGCATGGCAGTGAAAACTCAAGCTGTATCACCTAATGATATCTCCCAATGACAGCATATACTCTGCAAACAACATTGGTGCCAATATGGAGCCCTGCAGCACCCCGCAAGACAGGGAGAGGGCATCAGAGGAATAAATTCCAGTGACCACCCTCTGAGACCTGCCTACAAAGAAGGATTGAAACCATTCGAGGGCTGTACCTGACAGTCCACAATGGAGCCACAGGGTCTCCAGAAGAACTGCATGGTCCACAGTGTCAAAGGCTGCAGAGAGATCGAGAAGAACCAAGATGGTACAAACCTTTCAGTCTCTCACCATTAAGAGGTAATTTAATTCCCAAACAAGAGTGGTCTCCATGCTATGCCTCTTCCTGAAACCAGACTGGAGAACTTCATAGACATTGTGAGCTGTTAAATAATTATCCAGTTGCAGCTCAATCACCTTCTCACTAACCTTCCCCACAAAGGGAAGGTTAGAGACAGGTAGTTAGCTGGATTGATGGGATCCAATGAGGGTTTTTTAAGGAGTGGTTGAATGACCGCCTCCTTTAAGGGATCCAGAAAGATTCCCTTCTCCAAAGATCGCAATACAATTTCAGCTAGAATCGGGCAGATAACATCCACACAACCCATCAAAAGGGGGTAGGGCCTGGATCCAAAATACAACAGGTTGGGCGCAAAGTCTGTACAATCTTCACAATGACCATGAATTCTGGTCGTCTGAAATCCGTCCAGACAGACCGGGTGCTCATCACCTCCCATTGACCTCCACAACCCCTCATGGAGACAGCCGGGCTGATTCCGGACTGGTTGTTGGCAACCTTATCCATGAAAAATCAAGCTAGCTCATCACACTTATTTTGTGAACAAGCTCTCCCGGATTGAAGACAGATTGGATTGCACAATCTGTTAACAGTTCAAAAGAGTTGAGCTGGTCGGTTCTGCACAGCAGAAATCTCTCTGGACAGGAACTCTGCCTTCTTATGAGTGATTTCTGATTGATAGTCTTTATAATGTTCCATCAATCTAAGCCTGTCAGCATCCAGGCCAGACTTCCACCATGCTCTCTTCAGCCATCGACCAACCCATCTCAACTCCTTCAAGGACCCATTGTACCAAGGGGACCTCTGCCAAAGAGTGAGTGTTCAAACGCGAACAGGAGCAATCAAGTCCAGGGCATCACCCACTGCCTTATTATAGGAAAGTACAAGATCTGGACTTGTGCTTTCATCCAGCAATCCCGATAGGTCCAACACCACCATTAGACTATCTGGGGTAAGTCCTCTCAAGGGGAGTTACTGGACCATCTCCAAAGGGTAGGTCCATTTGGGGGGGCCCCAAAACTGAACCCTATGGTGTGATGGTCAGACCAACTGACTGGATCCACCCTCAAATCAGTGATCTCCATCTCCAGAAGGAACAGTAGCTTCAGTGAGTGACCTTCTATATGGGTAGAAGAGGTAACTACCTGTGTAAGGCCCAGTGTTGTCATTAACTGGAGAAAATTTTGACCAAACTGTGAAAGTTCATCATTAACTCAGGCATTGAAGTCCCCCCAGAATTATCCTTCTGGGGGACTCCAACACCATGTTGATATCGAAGTCTGCAATCTCCTGCAGGAATAACCCCCCGTCACCTGGTGGAAGGTAGATGAGGAGTATCTTACAACCTACACCTTCACCCATAATGCACTCAAAGGATCTAGTGATCCCCACTGGAACATCCACAAGGCCCAGTTTGTTCTTAAAAAAAGATGACTACACCCCCACCCTTATGATCCAATCTCAGGTGGTGAATCACTGAGAACCCAGCTGGAGTCGCAGAAGCCAATACTGGGCCTGCATTTTCATCCAGGTTTCAGTGATACATGTCAGGTCCACCATTTCAACAAGATCAGCTATAACAGCTGTCTTGTTTTTGATGGACCTAGCATTACATAACACTGCCCGGGTTGGATGAGCTGCTGAGGAAGACCTTGACCCCTGTCCAGCATCAATTTCTGGACCCTTGGATAGTAAGCTGGAAAACGCTGGGAAATTAATATTAAACTTTGTAACATAGAAAATGATGACAGAAAAAGGCCCAGCAGATCATACAGTCTTCACATGCTATGGAACTACACTATGTAGGCCCTAGTAGTTATCCTTCACCCTTGCATTTGCCCTCAGTTCTAATAATCTGGCCAGGTACCAGTCCACCCTAATTTGAGATCCCAATGTTTTGCCCTTTACCACTTCTTCAGATGAAATCAAGTTCTTTATCTCATGAACTTTGATGAACGTTCACGAATTAGTCATGATTTGAACATCCATCAAATTTTCTTAACTTTTCTTTAACTCAGTTCATGAACCAAACTGATGAACTGTTCTTCACCACAAAGTTCATGAGGTTGCTCAACCTTTAAGGAACCACGATGAACTGAGATAAAAATGATTTTGCATAACTAACTTGCATATCAGAATACTTAGTTTCCTACTGTAAACATAATAAAACATCACTCAATCAGTACTTTTTCTGTTTAGCAGTGGAAAACGTAAGTTCTACTGGGCAACTAGTTATCTGAGCACCTAAAATGATTAACATTTAAATTCACCACAGTTTAAAGGAGTTGCATATCATGCTCATATAAATACAGTAGCAACTGGGCAACTGTGTTCTATTGCCTGCAATTGCCCCAAAATGTGTTCCATTGCCTGCAATTGGCCTGAACTGTGTTCTTTTTCTTGCAATTGCCTCAAACTGTGTTCCATTGCCTGCAATTGCCTCAGACTGTGCTCCATTTCCAACAATTGCCTGAAATTGTGTTCCATTGCCTACAATTGCCCCAAACTGTGTTGTGGCACCCTCCTGAACAAATGTTCAGGGCTACAATCTTTAGGTGGATCTTTGATTGGCCATTGGTTGCCATTGACTGGGTATGGGTTTGTAAAGGGGTAGGCTGAATATTTCCAGAGATCATCAGTAGTACAGTATTAGGATGAGCTTCATATATATTTTTGGGTAACAGAAATTTGCTTCTAGTCTCATTACATTCGGTGAGGTGCCTTTGGCCTATGGGGTGCCAAGCTCTAGGTGGAGGTCAGGGAAAAAACATATGGCTGGAAAAGACCTACAACTGGGGTTCCAGGTACGGGTAGAGGTCCAGTCAGGATAATGCGTGGTGCAAGTAGGAGTGAGTGGCCTCAACTTAGCCTCCCACTGTGCAGATTTCCCACACTCCATGATAGGAGTGTTTTGGTGGCAATTAGAGGTAATTTAGGTTCAGTATCTTAGTTTCAAAGCTAGCACAAGAAGTAGAAACAGTTGTGTAGGAATACCTCCTGGCAGGAGGTGCCAACCAATTCCGATATTCATTTTACACATAAATATTTTGGAAAAGTTCTGGGGACCTCCTGCACCCTCCTTCGCACAAAGCTCACCTTACTGCATTACACTCCAGGAAGTGGCTAGCTGAAGAATGGGTGCAGTATACTTGGGACTGCCACTTAGTGCCACTCTTAAAAGAGCATGATGTCCTGCTAAGCAATGGCTGCAGTATACTTGGCACAGATCTTTGTGTGACAGCTAGAGTCTGGTAAGATTGGGCTGTATCTTTAAGAGGAATGTCAGCTTTAAGGGGAGCTGATGATCATTGGACGGTCCTTCGGAGAAAGTGTATTTAAGATAGGATGGGGTGGGGGTGAGGGGCTGAGAGACAATTTGACCCAGATAATAGCTCGGTCGAAGCAAAATACAGTTCTCCCAGAGGTACAATGCAGTCTGGCTGGGAGTGCCCATAGCAGCAGACTCAAAGCCGGGGCAGAGCTCATTTAAAAGCTAGATTCTGTCAAGATTAACACCAAAGTGAACGTGCTTGAAGCCGGGTTTACTAAGCCTGGCTAGGAGTGCTAGGTCCAATTGTTTAGATTATGAACTTAGTGATTTAGTCCAGTACTCCACTTCAAGCACTTTTCAAATTCAGCACCTGAAAGTGAAGGCAGGTCCTGAAGGCAGAGTCAAAAAGTGAGCAGCCAATGAGGCATCTGATTTCTGGCTTGGCATACAATCAAATTACTGCCTTTTAAGCCAGGCTTGTATACAGCTGAGAGCCATATGTGTTCTTTGGAGGGAGGGCGGATGGTTGCTTGCAGCCGGCTGAGAGTTGGAGCTGGATCTGCTGGTCCGCTAGGACCTGGTCAGGGCAAGGTGGAGACCTAGAAGGGAGGGGAGAGAGAGAGAGAGATGTTAGGGAAATAGGGCACGGTGACAAAAGGCAACCTAAAGTGATGGGAGGGCCAGGGGAAAACAAAAGACTGTGGGAGACAGTGTGAAAGTAGGAGTGGAAAGGGAAGCAGAAGCAGAAAAAAAGCAATTAGGGCAGGGAGACAAAAGGGAGCCTAAAGCGATTGCAGGGCCAGGGGGAAACTAAAGACTGTGGGAGTGAGTGTGAAAATAGGAGAGGAAAAGGAGGCAGAAGCAAGAAAAAAGCAATTAGGGGCATCTAGGTTTTGGTGGCAGTTGTTGGCACACCATATACATGTTCTACTACAAAACTCTCTGGTTGGTAGGGGCATGACCTACATCATACAATTCTAAAATGGCACTTGACATGGAGTATAAATAAGAAATACTCACTGCGTTTATTAAAAAGCACCTATAGATGGAACAATTGAAATATTTGGTACCAGTATTTAAAAACAAATAGCTTCTGTGTGGGGAAAAGATTGTTATATTCATAGCAGTTCTCCTTTAAAGTGCAAGGAAGCGGATTCAAATTTCCTAAGGTTAACAACAAATATGGAGCAATGTCTTTCAAGTGTATGGTAGCTAAAGCCTGGAACCAAATAACTCCAAATCTCATCATTGGATTCCATAAAACAATGCCACAATGCTTTGACATTACACATTACTACTGTTTGTAATTATACTTGAACAATGCATGCAGTGGTATGAATTGCAAGACTTTAGTATACACCCAAGGTAGGTGATGCTAAATAAATCTCAAGAATGATGCTGATGTGGTTTATTCAAGTATCATGCTCTGCAGGTGTGTATTAACTTCGAGTTCAGCACACCACCCCATGTTTTACTCGATATTATTTCTGTCCATCATTTTTTTCCTCACTGTTTTTGACTGCCTGTTTTGTTTGTCTCCCCTCCTCACCAGTGTCAGTATGTTTTCACTCTCATTAACAGTTGCTAAGCAAATCATGAGAAAAGGAAAGCACTATGTGGTCACTGTCTAGTTTTTGGATTCTGTTACAGTTCTCCTGCTGCTCTATTAATGA
The DNA here is from genome assembly GCA_016271365.2 of Neoceratodus forsteri. Lineage (NCBI taxonomy): Eukaryota > Metazoa > Chordata > Ceratodontiformes > Ceratodontidae > Neoceratodus > Neoceratodus forsteri. Next base: position 403,349,519 of record CM057455.1, read on the forward strand.
GTCACACTCTACTGAAGATGTCCTATAAATCATGCAGTTATCTGTGCTTGGAGCCAGTTTTGTATCAGAGAAACAGTCAGATGTCAGAGAAGGCTGTTCCATTTAGACATAAGTCTAGTTTGTTATAATTTGGTTCTCAAAGATTGAGAGAAGGGAGACTTCTGTTATTGATGCTGTTTTCCGACAGAAACTGCAGCATCACAGAACAAAACATTAATCTGAGAGTGTCTCGAGGCTATAGCTGTAACAACTGAGTGAGCATGTGAATGTCATAATACCTGGCTGGTTATTATGGCAAACTCCTAATTATGTCATGTGAGATTTTCAAAATTCATAACATGGTGCTATTTTCAAAAGTTTGGTTCAAACAACATGAAGTCTTGCTGTATTCTTACTATTGCAGTTAGCCCCAGCGCTCAAACTGCCCCGGAGAGTAGATGGTTAATTTCTATGCAGAGCATAGAACACTGAGCTCGAGCTCAGTTCAAACCTCTGTCTGCTGCACTTTGAAGTGCAACTGTTAGATTCTTTACTCCACCTAACTGAACGGCTGTTCCAGAGATTTCTCCTTTGCTCACGGTTGGAAGTCGGTTAAAGTCCTCGGTTTTACCGATTTTTTTTTCCCACAAGTTTCAGTTCAGATCTCAGTCTGTAGTACAGTAAGTACTAGGTAGTGAACTAGACATAGTAAACTTGTGGAAATTGTAAAAATAGATTTTTCGACCAGTTCAGCAGAACCGGCCATTTAGTGATTTATTCCGTCTTTGTTTTTAAACTTAGAGTGTGGTTACCACCAGTCCTTATCGGTTTTAAAAAAAATGCATTTTCTTGTGTTTTTTTCCAATACCCGTGATACGGTTAGAAACTGATAAGGGTGTCCTGCCTGGTTGTTTGCTCTAAAAAGGGTAAGTTTGTGGTTAGGATGTCTACGTCTAAGAGTCTGAGAAACCCAAAAGAAAAACTGGGCCCACTGGGTTTCAACACTGCAGTGTGTGTGGGGAGGTCATTGCTAAGACTGATCCCCACACCACCTGTGTTTATTTTCTGGGGTTTGACCACCTCGATTCAGACTGCCAAATCTGTATAAATTTTCCTAAGTATACCCTAGAAAAAAGATTATGTAGGCTCAGTGATAAGGAGGCCATGAAGTCCGTTGACTCGGATGGCCAGCCCGGTTCAGTTCCTACCGAACCTGAGGGAGTGCCCTCTGACCAGGGCGATACTTCTTCAGGCAAGAGAAAAGCAGATCCTGAGGGATCATTTCCTACAAAAAGAAAAGAAAAATCGTCCTGTTCGGAACCAGAGACCCATTTTCTGACCACCGAAGAGATTGCCAATGCAATAAGGATTGTAGAATTGCTTCGCCCAGCTCCGTCTGATCCAGCGCCTTCTGTCAGGCATTCGGTTCTGTCAGTTCCTCCGGTTCATGATTATGCCCCTGAAGATTTCTATGAACCAGATTTGAAGGGGGATGAAGATTATGATGATGACGATGACGATGGTGTGGGAGGTCTGGTTGAAGCCATTGAACCGGACATCTCCCCAGACAGGCCTTCTGGGGTTTCTCCTCCTAGGCTTTCTGAGTCCCCGTCCCATTACATGTTTTACAGGACAGTGGCAGAAACCCTCCAGCTCCCTGTGGAAGAAGCTGTAGAGGAACAAGAGGAACCTGATTATATGGAGATGATGGACATCCCAGAGTCCATGAGACTGTCTATTCCCCTTCATAAATCTTTTGGGAAACAGACACAAAAGATTTTAAAAACTCCAAATTCTGTACCTCCTGTCGACAGAAGGATGGGCAAGAGGAACACCTTATCAGGTTCATGTACAGAGTACTTGTATCAACAATGCAGCCATGTTGGGCTTGTGCAGGCTGCAACCTGTGATAAGGCTAATATACCCTTGGCTTCACACACCCCAGATAAAGATTCTAGGAAGCTGGATGCCATGGCAAAGAAACAGTACATGGCATCCACCTTGGGACTCAGGCAGGCTAATTATATGGCCTATGCAGCCAGGTACCAGAAGTCCAGGTGGGACACTGTACTGGCACTGGCTAAGCAGACCTCCCCCCAGCTAGCCTCAGAGCTGAAGGGGGTGGCTGCTGATGGGACTGAGGCATCTAAGGTACAGTTCCATGCTGCTGTGGACTCCAATGATGTGTTATCTAGAGTCATGGCTACATCCGTGGCTCTTTGGAGAATGGCTTTGCTCAGATGAACTAGTATCTCACAGGACACCCAGGCTAAGGCCATGGATTTCCCTTTGGTGGGTAATTCGCTGTTTGGGGAGCAGACAGAGAATTACATGAAAAAGGTGGATGAGTATAGGACCACCTATAGGAATGAACAGGCCAAGGAAAGGCAGGCAACTCCTCAAAGGCAGCAGCCTAAGGGCAGGGTAAGGCCTTTTCATAGGCCTTTCTACCATGCAGAGCCCTCTTCTCCCTTTCCTCAGAGGGGGTTCTTCAGAGGGAGAGGCAGAAGAGGGATGAGCAGGTCTGCATCCATCCCTCAGACTAAGGCTCCTGCCAAGCAGACACCTGATGTGTCAGCCCGGGTTGACTCCCCCATTCCTGTAGGAGGCAGGCTGGCTTACTTCATCCTGGACTGGATGTCTGTTACCTCAGACAAGTGGGTACTGGAGGTGGTAAGCTAGGGGCTGGTTCTCAGCTTCAAGAAATTTCCAAAGCTGAGGGCCAGATTTTTTCCACCTGCAAGCATCTCCGAAACCATTGCCCTACAGACAGAGGTTTCATCTCTACTGGCTCTAATGGCTGTAGAGAGAGTTCCTACATTGCACAGGGGCAAAGGTCTGTACTCCAGGTACTTCCTTACCCCAAAAAAAACAGCGGAGTGGTGACCCATCCTAGACTTAAGATACCTGAACAAACATCTTTTAAAACCAAAATTCAAAATGGTGACTCTGGGAATAATCCTTTCCTCTCTAAGACCAGGGGACTGGCTAGCCTCCCTGGACTTAAAAGATGCCTGCTTTCATATTACTATCCGGTGTTCCTACAGAAAGTACCTCAGATTCAAATTGCCTTTAGGCCATTATCAGTTCAAAGCTATTCCCTTCAGCCTGACATCAGCCCCAAGAGTATTCACAAAATGCCTAGCAGTAGTACTGGCCTTTTTAAGAAGGAAAAATATTTCTATATTTCCATACCTGGACGACTGGCTTACTGTGAGTCAGTCCCCAGGCCAAGTCAAGTCAGACCTTCAAGTGACTCAGCAAGTGCTCACTTCCCTAGGATTCCTTCTCAGTCTTCCCATGTCAGTTCTCGAGCCTGTACAGCTCCTCACCTTCATAGGGGCAGAGTTGGATACAGTCAAAGCAAGAGCTTTTCTTCCCCTGGAAAGGGCAAGGGCTATTGTAGAGCTGGCTTCTTCATTCCACCTTTTGGTCTCTCGGCCAGCAAGGCACTTCCTTCAACATCTGGGCCACATGGCAGTTTCTACAGCAGTGGTCCAAGGGGACAGATTTTAGATGAGGGCCATTCAGTTTCACCTGAGGGCCTTTTGGTCTCAGAGGAAAGATTCTCTAACCAAACTAGTTCCAGTGATCCAGACTCTGATCCAGGCTCTCCAATGGTGGCAGGATTGGGGCAACCTCAGGCAAGGAGTCTCATTCATCACTCAGTCTCACTCTGTGGTCCTAACCACGGATGCTTCTCTATTGGTGTGGGGAGCCCATCTGGGGGCTTTCACAGCCCAGGGACTGTGGTCCCCTCAGGGATCCCTTCTTCATATCAATCTTTTGGAACTCAGGGTGGTCTTTCTGGCCTTGTAAGTTTTTTCTCAGTCAGTGCAGAACAAGGTGGTTCAGGTCAGGACAGACAACACCACCACCATGTGGTACATCAACAAGCAGGGAGGCACTTGGTCTACAGCCTTGTGCATGGAAGCCATGAAATTGTGGTCCCTAGCTTATTCTCTGCTGACCTCTCTGATAGCAGTCCACTTTCCGGGGAAGGACAATGTGCTAGCAGATGCATTGAGCAGGATTTCCCAGGGCCATCACGAATGGCCCCTGGACCCTCTGGTGTTGAAAGTGATTTTTTCAAGGTGGGGCACTCCAGAGATAGATCTCTTTACAGCCCCAGACAATCACCAACTTCCTCTGTTTTGTTGCAGACCCCCAGTCTTGGGTTCAGTCCCTCTGGATGCTCTGATTTTGAACTGGGAAGGGAAATTTCTATATGCCTTCCTTCTCTTTTATTCTACTGTTCAAGGTTCTGGTCAAGGTAAGGTCACAACCTTGCAAAGTGATTCTGATTGCTCCAGAGCGGGTCAGGCAGCCTTGGTACCCGCTGTTGCTGTCCCAAGCAGTCCATCTTTCCCTGTCTCTTCCCAAGAATTACAACCTGTTAACCTCCTCTCAGGGGAGGATTTGGAACCCCAATCTTCAGTCTCTAAATCTCAAGGCATGGCTCTTGAAGAGTTAGAGTATGCCGATTTGCATCTGTCCCAAGGGGTACTATATATACTCAAAGCCTCTCGAAAGCCTGCCTCCAGAAAAACTTACAACTCCAAATGAAAAGATTCAGCATTTGGTGTTCCAAGAAGCATATATCCCCAGACACTGCTGAATTGTCTACAGTTCTGGATTATATGGTTCATCTTAATGACCTAGACCTCAGACTAGCTACTCTCAAAGTACATTTGTCAGCTGTTTCTTCTTTTCTGTCTGCTGGAAAGTCTTCCTCACTGTCATCTCACCCTGTATTCTGTAAATTTTTTCAAGGGATTGCTTCATACCAATCTCCCATTTAGGGATCCTACCCCTGCTTTGGATCTTAATGTTTGCATTGCTCAGTTAATGCAACCCCCTTTTGAGCCTTACTCTTCAGCAGAGCTTAAGTACTTGACTTGTAAAACTGTGTTACTGGTAGCTATTACCTCTGCCAGGTGTACCAGTGAATTGCAAGCTCTGTCAGTGGAGCCTGATTTTATCTCATTCCATAGAGATAAGGTGGTCCTTAGAACTAACATGAGGTTTTTACCCTAAAGTGGTTTCAGATTTTCATCTGAACCAATCTATGTTTCTCCCTGTGTTCTTCACTGATCATTCTTCTTCAGGAGAAAGAAGTTTGCACAGTTTGGATGTTAAAAGAGCCCTTTGTTACTACATTGAGCATACTAAGGCTCACAGGTTTGACTCCCTTCAGTTGTTTCTCACTTATGGGGAAGTGGGTAAGGGCAAACCTGCCACTAAGATAACTATTGCCAGGTGGATTGTCTCTTGCATTTAATTCTGCTATGAGAAGCTAGGCAAAATACCTCCCTCAGGCCTGCGGGCTCATTCGACTAGAGGTACAGCTGCTTCCCTGGCTGCGGCCAGGATTATTCCTTTGCTAGAGATATGTAAAGCAGCCACCTGGAAAACAGTCCATGCATTTACCAAGCATTACTCCCTGGACATCCAGGCTAGGAGTGATGCTTGGTTTGGTTGTGCAGTACTGCAGAGCCTATTCCCAAGGTAGGTTTGAATCCCTCCTCCATGGAGGTATTGCTTGGTAGTCTGCAATAGTCAGAATACAGCAAGACGTCATGTTGTTTGAAGAAAAAATTACTCACCTTAGTAATTATGTTTCTTCTAATGTAGTCTTGCAGTATTCTGATCTCCCTCCCTACCACCCCTCTCAGAACCTGTTTTAGGGAAGTGGGCTGGCAGGTGCAGTGTTGCACCCCAGGGGTGCATTTGGGTACTCCCTCCTTTTAGAGATGGGTAGTGGGTTATATTATTTATTTAACAGTCTTAAATTCTTCACTACCTGGCTTTTGATTTTTGATTTCTTGACTCGAGTCTTTTGGAGATCCAAAATATTTGGTTGCCATTTGGCTAGTAAACATTTTACAATTTACACATGTTAGTATTAGCGCATAAGAATCCGACAGTTGCACTTCAAAGTGCAGCAGACAGAGGTTTGAACCAAGCTCGAGCTCAACGTTCTATGCTCTGCATAGAAATTAACCCTCTACTCTCCGGGGCAGTTTGAGTGCTGGGGCTAACTGCAATAGTCAGAATACAGCAAGACTCCATTAGAAAAAACATAATTACTAAGGTGAATAATTTTTTTCTTTGCTTACATTTCTAGCTTTTGAGTAGGACTTTACATTGAGCTTTGGGAAAAAAAATGCTTGACATAGATATAAATGATTGATCAGGTTATGCTCTGTTTGATAACTGAGTCCAGGAACTTTGATTTCTGAACTTTGCAAACTGAACAAAAAAAGACAGAGTTTTGAAAATCGGACAGAACTATGCCCTAGCTTTGAAATTTGGACATAACAGACATTTTGCTTTTGTCAAAGTTGTGCAACAAGCAATTGCATCTAGCCATAGGCTTGAAGCCCCCCAGCCCCCAGTCCCTTTATAAGCTGAGCTTTCCGTTTTAAGATTCAGAAATTATTTTACTTTTAATGGGTTAGTGCTCTAAACCCAAGGCAAATTAGGAGGTTCACATTAGAACATTTTACATTTATTTGTCCAGAATAGCCTATTTTAGCTACGATGTAGAATCTAATTATAGTGCAGGTCCTATGTTATTTCTATCACATTTAGTAACAGTAAGTTCTGGAGTACTGAGAGGTTCATTGATTTACTTATAGTCATTTTAAATCATAGTCACAGAGGCATGTGCAATGATTTTTATTTTTTATTTATTTAACATTTAATGACTGGGAAAGGCACATGAAGTTCATTTCCCACAGCATCCTGGTAGAGAGGGAACAGCAAAAGTTATTTAGTGATTTGGAAAAGACCTTTGAGTGCAAGCTCTTTTACAAAGATTCCACGTCATAGATTGCAAAACAAAGTAGAATAGGAAAAAGCAAAGGTACATTACAATGAATGATACAGCTTGGATTCTGAACTTACAGAATAACTCAAAACATAGCTACAAGTTAAATTACAAGAAAAACACTTTATGAGGGTGGGGGAGGAATAAGCAGCCACAAAGTGCCTTGTCAGTAGTTCAGAGGGATGGGGATAGCTGGCAGTGGGGTGAAGAAAGGAGATACGAGAGAGAGAGGTATGTACTGCAGTGGAGGTGAAGGGTGGGGGAAGAAGGACGATAAGGTATAGGGAGAAATGATGAGGTGAGGGGAGGCTGAGTGGAGAGAACATGCTAGAGTAAAATGGTGGGTCATGAGGGGGCATAGTCAGGCAGACTGCAATAGTAGTGACTGTTAGGGAAACTCATGAGACTGTGAGTTGGGGGGCTGGTGGGTGCCGAAGAAGCATGATGCAAACTGATTGCTGGGGCAAGTCATGAGAAAGGACAGAGGGATGGGGTACCCGAGGCCTGCCTAGTGCTTACTGGGGGCCAGAGAGAGCAGGTGTGGTTGGACTCAGGGGCAGGTGCACTTAGAGAGTGTTATCAGGTACTGTATGAGCTCAATTTTGAATTGTGCCAGACAATTGGTGGCCAAGAGGTGCCCAGGGAGTTCATTCATCCATAGGGGGCCCGGTAGGCAAATGCACGTTGCTCAAGTGAGGTGCAATGGGTGGGGATAGCCAAGGCCCCTCTAGTCCTCCCTCTGGTGACCTGTAACAGGTTGGCCACCTTGATCAAATTGCCTACACAAGGTGGTGTTTTACCCAATAGAGCCTTCTTCCCTAGGATGCAAGTCTAGAGTTTGACCCTGTTTCTTAATGACAGTCAGTTTGCATGTTCATACAGAGTACAGGTGTGAGTGCCATGTTCAGCATCCAGGGTGAGTCTGCAGGCTTTGTTGAGTGCAGTCTGAACCCTCTTGAGCACTCTATCCATTGCTGCCTCATAGACCATTAGTCCATAGTCTATAGTAGGTATAAGTGAACTGTGGACTGAGAGGTGGAGGGCCCCCAGAGAGAGGTATTGCCTGTGCCTGTACAGGACACCAATTTTGGTATTGACTATCTTGACCAGAGAGTCAATATGGTGTGCAAACATGAGGATATCATCTATTATGACCTCCAGATACTTGAAAAAGTGAACTTTCTCCAGCGGCTCACTGTATGAGTTGGAGATGATGAGGGGGTGGTGCTTATTTTTGTTGTGGGGGCTGGACATAAGCATGGCCTTGGTCTTCTTGTAGTTTAGTAGCAACTTATGACTACAGAACCAGTCCTCGAGTTTGGAGAAGGAGTTCTGCAGCTCAGACTGTAGGGCAGCCTGAGATGTGCTGCTGCTCAGAAGCACAGCATCATCTGCATATAGTATGAGTTTGGTGTCGCAGGCTGTGGGAAAGTCATTTAAGAAGAGGCTGAAGAGTAGGGGCCCCAGTATTGATCCCTGGGGTACCCCTAATGATGCCTCTCTTGCACTGGATACTGTTTGCCCAATTTTGACACATTGATTTTTCCGTATCAAGTAGTCTTGCAACTAGAAAAGGGCATTGGGCGCCACACCCATGTTTGGCAGTTGGGTCAGTAACAGGGGGTGGTTGACTGTATCAAAGGCTTTGGTGAGGTAAGTAAAGACAGACCCCATCAGTTTGCCTTCATCCAGGGCCTTATGTGCATAGTCAGTGAAGTGCAGCAGGGCAGTGGTGGTACTGTGATTTTGTCTGAAGCCATGGTGGTTGGGGTATAGTAGATTAAACTTACTGAGGTAGTAGATGAGTTGACCTGCCACAATCTTTTCCAGTGCCTTGGACAGGGGGGAGAGGATTGAGATGGGTCTGTAGTTGGCTACCAGAGACTTGTCACTGCCTTTATGCATTGGCATAACTAGGTCCTGCTTCCAAACTGCTGGGAAATGGGCCAGGGCCAGGGACTTATTGTACACTGTGGTAATGGGCACTATAAGAATGACCAGGGTGAGGGATAGAAGTTTCATGTCTATCCCACCACTGCCCAGTCTGGTCTTACCTAGTATTTTCTTGACCATAGTATGGGCCTCCTTCACTGTCACCCTTTTAAAGTAGAAGGTCGGTGACAACCAGACCTTCTACTTTAGGTCGGTAGATACATTGCTGGAGTGGTTCAAGCCAGGTTAAAATAGGCAGGTGTTAGCACTTGGGTAAGATCGGTGAAGGCCTTATTGAAGGTTTCTGCAATAGCTAGAGGGTATGTAGTGGGGGGTGTTACTGATACTGAGCAGCTGAGGGTGTTTCTTGTCCTCCTTTCCAAGGATGCTTTTGATGTTATCCCAGAATCTTTTCCCATCACCCCAAGAATTGCAAAAGCTGGGCCTTATGATAGTTGGCTTTGGCTAGCTGAATTTGCTTGGTGCAGTGGTTCCTGGCTGTTCTGTAGCACTGGTAGTCATTCTTGCTGCCTGTGTTTCTGGCCTTCTCCCAAAGGATGTCCCTTTCTTTCAGGTGGGAGAGGAGCTCCCCATCAATCCAGCCATTTGCCTGCCCCCAAATTTTTCTTTTCATCAGCGGGACATAGATGTCACAAATGGAGCTAAAGCCCTTAATGAAGTAACTGAGGGCCTGATCAAGGGTAGGCGCCAGGTCGATAGGAGTCCAGTCATGCAGGGCAAGGGCTAATTTGAGGGCTCCAATTTTATCCTTCCTCAAGACCTTGCTTTCAATGAGGATGGATGGGCTTTTGGTAAATTTATTAGACCACAGGAAGGTGATTGGGGAGTGGTCACTTAGTGTGTCTGGGAGAACCATGATCTCAGAGATCCATGATGGTGAGCTTGCTAGGACCCAGTCAAAGAGGGTACTGTTTCCTGTATTATAGTTCTGCCTGGTGGGGAAGGTGACAAAATGTGTCAGGTTGGAGGTGGCTATCAGATCCCTGAAAGGGGCAGTCTCCTTGCCATCCCAGTTTATGTTAAAGTCCCCAGTAATGACAAGCTCCATCCCCTTTGGAAGAGTGCCAATAACTTCCATAATTGTGGGAAAGCCTGCTGTGGCTTTCTTGTGGGGTAGGTAGATTGTAGCAAGGATGAGAGTTTTTCCATTCTGACAGACCTGTGCCTTTATCACTATTATCTCATGTTCCTCAGCCACCCTAGTTCGAGGGAGGATGGTGCACTGCAGAGAGTCTCTGGCATAGATGAGGCATCCCCCACCTCTCTTACCTATTCTATCAAACCTATATTCTTGGAAGCCTTTGAGGGTAACTTTGCTATCTTTAATTCTACTGGTCAACCAGGTCTCCATTAGGCATAGGATGTCAGGGGTATGGAGGGCCATCCATACCTGTAGTTGGTCAAATTTTGAAGTTAAACTGCAGATGTTCAGTGAGGCTATTTTTAGGCCTTTGACCTTATGAACACCAGGGCCCGTTGAAGTGAGTGGGCCTAGGTTTGAGTGAATGTTACCAGAGAGGAGCAGGAGCATAAAGATGACCTTTCTGAAAGAAAGGTTAATGCTAAATTTGGCTTGTACCTTCCACCACCGAGGCTCCAGATGATTCAGGAGGTTGAACACTGGTTTAATTATTAGGGTATAGCTAACCATTACTACCCTATACAAGGGGAGGGCTTATGGCCACCAGTGTTTGTAGGGTAAGGTCGAGTGAGTCGCTGCCCACAGACAAGTTTCTGAAGGTGCGTTTGAAAGCCATGCACTACCTAGTAGTGGTTCAGAGGGGGGTAGCAGCGGCTCAGCTAGGCATCTGATGCCAGCTGTACCAAGCCAGGTAGCAAGGAGCAGAACTAGATAGAACCCTTTGATAGGGGACATGGCAGCTGGATTCAGTCATCAAGCCTGACACACTGGTGCCAAAGAGATGCTGTACAGTTAACCACTGTACCTGGTGGTTTTTAGAGAGAGCTAGAAAGAGGAGTTACACTAGATAGGGAAAGTGCTTTGCAAGAGACAGTGATGCTGTCACTCAAAGCTTGAGCGGCTGGCTGGCAGAAACCTGTAGGAGTGAGCTAGTAAGCCAGAGTGGGGCTTAAGTGTATTTAAAAATGACTGGGGTTGGGGGGGGTATAAAATCAGGCAGCTTGGGCTCCCTTCCTGGAGGTAATCAGTCCTCAAGGGCGAGTCTGTACCTGAGCTTCTGTGAGGAGCTGGTGGCTTCAGACCTGGACTGCAGATGACAGTCTGGCAGGTCAGCTGAGCTCTCAGACTACCTGAAAAGAGAAGGAGAGAGGGAAATTAAATAAGAGAAGCACGGGGTGGCTGCTAATGAAGCTAAAAAGAAATGCAAAATGGCTTAAACAGGGTGTGTGTGGCAGACCCAAAATGTTAGGCAAGGTGCCAGAAGGTCTGAGAGAGTGAGAACAGGGCTATTACACAACTAATAAATATCTATAAAAACAGCAAATATTATGCAAGGTGCATTTATGCATAATGAGTTAGTCTGATGAATTAAACATCAATAAACAAGGAACAAATAGTAATACACAGGCGTTATAGCGACTAAACATTATGCAGGGTGTAAACTGTTCAAGAGACAGTGTATAGTATACTGTATATACTTTACAACACAGTTTCACAATGGGATACATGATCATAATAATTGGAACATCATTTAGCAATGAAGACAAATTGTATGTAGACTGTAATTGCATCTGGGTGTAGGGCCTCCAATTACAAGCACAATCCATCCCCATGGCTGTAAGAGATTACACCCCAGGAAATATTTATAATTGGCAATCCCAGACTAGGAGGAAGCCCTTTAAATATTGGGATCAACAAAGGAGGTTCTGGATTCAGAATTTTGAATCCTCATGAGAAGTGAACCTGAGACAATGGCACAACAATCAGCAGGAAGTGGTTTTACAAATGCACTCCTGAGAAGAAGAACCACAGATTTCTGTGTCAGGTTAAACCAGTTCTGTATTGCAAAAGGTAAAAACACCAGTGGAGAAGGAGTCACGTGATGCCTGCATAGTGGTAGCTGCCTCTTAGAAGAGCTCTTCCCTCCTTCTCCTGCATCCTACTAAATCTTTGATTTAAAATGCAATTTTTCCCTCAGATTCGTGTATGTACCAGTGCCTGCATGTCTGCCATACAATATACAGCTTATTTTCATCACAATCGGTGGTACCTGTGCTGCGATGGAAGCAGACATGAGGCAAGCCTTACTACACCATACACCACCAGTCTCGCCAGTGAAGGCCCCGAAAAAGCCTGAGTCACAGGGAACTCAATCTCCTCGCTCTAACACTCCATCTTCTTTATCCAACCCCCTTACAGAAGATAGATTTCTGCAAAAGCTGCTTCCCTTCAGGGAAACTTTAGTGGATATCTTGTCAGAGCTGAAATCTTTGTGCTCCAACGGGGGGGATCTGGGGTGTAAAATCGGCGACGTGGAAGATAGAACCTCCTCCCTGGAAGCAGGGAGAGACTGAACTGATCCACAGTTTGTCAGGTTGAAACAACAAGTGATTAAATTACAAGCAAAGACGGAAGATCTAGAAGGAAGGTCCCAGAGAAATAATATTCTTATTTTCAGTTTACCAGAAGCAGAGAAGGAACCCAACGTTGTCTCTTTTATCCAGAAGCTGTTAATTAAAGTAATCAGTCCCTCTCCCTTCAATTCAGGGTACCTGATCAAAAAAGCGCATATGTCGCCGAGACCATTACCCCCAGAAGGTGCACCACCAAGATTCATCATCCTGAAGTTTCTCAGTCATTTTGAGAAACAGCACATCCTAACTAAAGCCTGTGAGCTTCAGGCCATCTTATGGGGTGGTAAACCACTATGGATCACTCAAGATCTACCCTTGGAAACCCGACAAAAGGGGTCCGCTTTCCATCCCACAGTGTCCAAAATTATTACTGCTGGTCTAAAATTCCGGATGGTCTATCCAGCACATTTACAGATATGCATCAGCAGTACCTGGCACTACTATGATAACCCAGAAGTTGTCAAGAAAGACCTGGGGCAGAGACTTCCTGACCTTCTTCCCAATACCTGAGCTGTTTACTTGAAATCCTGATTAAGCCTTTCTAATTAAATTACCTATTTTATGTTGATGAGTTTGTTGTCTTAGATGCTCCACTAGTCAAATGTTTGTCACTGAGGCCATTAAACTCAGGGCAGGGTGTATTCGAGGCCTGAAGCCGGGTAGTCCTTGGTTTGCCGCAGGCTGCACCCGACTGCGGGCCATAGGACCAGCCTCCTGTATTGTTTGATAGGTAAACCGATAAGTGCTTTTACATAACCTCAGCTTCTCCTTACCCAGAACCACATTTCTGATTATTGTTTCAAGGGAGTTATTTCTTCAGGGCAACAGGCCTGCTTTATTATAGTTCCCCTTTCGAGTTGAATCCTCCACTATGTTTTCATGGGTGGGAGGTTTCATAACCGGTTACTTACATTTGTTTTAGCTTGGTAGTTCTTCCTTCTAGTAGTCCAAAGACCCTCTATAAGATAGCTCCACATTCCTGGAACTCTTGTTTCTCCAGGTTTAACTATATGTTCCCTAACCTTGTATACAGTTGCATTTGGTAGCACCGACTTCCCATAAGACCTTCTATTCAAGGAAATGGCATTGGGAGTTTGATCAATTCTGTGACGGACCAGATTTTTATTCAAAGATGGTTAGTTCTATTCTCTTTTACTTAGTCTGTTTCACTGTATTGGAATTTGTTAGGATGTGTTGTCAGTATTAGGCCATATGCTGGGGGGGGGGTTCTGGGAGGAAGGGCTGACGATCTGTTTGTCATCACGAGCAGGTTTTGGGGGAGTTTGTGTCTGCTCCTTTTCACCCTTTATAGTAAACATTACAGCCCAGCTAGTGTACTCTGTTTCATTTGGGTGAATGGATCCAGACACTATGGGATTTTCTCTCTCACATACTCTAGCTGGTATCTTGCTGGATTCACAGAGAGATTTACTGTAAATAGTTGTTTGGATTGGGACACTTTAATAGAGGTAAGCGGTATATTGACTGGGCATGTTAGTCACAAATGAGTTATACTTTCTAGGGGGTTTCCAGGTTAATCATTCTTTTTAACTGTATTTAGGGCTGGGGGGAATGGGACGAGTGTTGGGAAGGGAAGGTGGGGTTGTCTTTTCCGGATGTTAGTATTTCTGGGTATCGTCTCAAAGATTATTTGTTGCCAGAGGCTTGGGACTTATCTATCTGTACTCTATTTCTGCATGATTTCTAAGTTCTTGTAACTTTTGGGGGGTTGGGAAGGTAGGGTGGATTGGAGTGTGCCTCAGGGATTACATGTGTTTTCCTGTTAACATTACTAGGTAATGTAAATAATAAATGTGATGAGTCAACCATTTAAAATTGTTACTTGGAATGTCAGGGGAGTCAGAGATCTAAATAAGCAATACCAGGTTTTAAAACACTGTGCCCTACTTCACGCCAATATTATCTTTCTACAGGAGACCCCCTTGTTGGAAAAAGAGTCTTTTGGGCTGCACCAGCAAGGAGATGCTCAGGTTATTGCCTCCAGAGACTCCTCCTCAAGCAGAGGTGTGGCCATACTGATAATGGGTAACACTCCCTTCCAAGCCAGCTCTATCACGGTGGATCCAGGGGGAAAATTTATCCTGGTCAAGGGTTCCCTTTCCCACACTGAAGTTGTTCTAGGCTGCCTATATGGCCCAGTAGGGGGTGACCCTTCGTTTCTTACGGACTTAGCTAGCAGACTTTCAGCTTTTCTACCTACCCCTCTTATTGTAGGAGGGGATTGGAATATCCCTCCTACACAGGACTTGGATAGGGATTACTCACCCCTAAAACCTCCCTCCCTCCTCGTCTCAGAGGGCTTTGAGAGATTTCACAGACCTCCTAGGTCATTGTGATCCTTGGTGTATTCTTAACCCCACTCACTGCCTCTACTCTTATCACTCTAGTATCCAGCAGTCCTGGTCTAGGCTTGATTACATATTAATCAGTCTTCCTCTTTTGATTGGTCTTTGCCATGCTGGGATGGAATCAATTGTTCTATCAAACCATTCAGTGGTTTGGTTAATCCTCTCCCCTGATCCTGGCATTCAAAGAGACACAGTTTGGAAGTTGAACACTCAACTCTTAAAAGACATTCTATTATCACCAATGTCCAATCCCTAATACAAATTTTCACTTACACAAACAAAGGGTCCGTTCAAAGAGAAGACCTGGAATGGTGTGCACTCAAGTGTTACCTCTGAGGGGAATTTATTAAGTTTGCCTCCAGGAGGAAGAGGCAAAGGGATGCTGAAGCCCTATCTCTCCTAACACAAATCAGGGCAGCTGAATTCTCTTTTTCCTCAGCTACCTTGTCCCAAACTCTGGAAAAATGTCTCTCTCTAAGAAACTCATACACTGATTTATTAAGGGATAATGTCAAATACGCGATCCTAAAAACTTGAGCCAAGCATGTAGAACAGGGTGAGAAAGCTGGTAGGCTCCTGGCTCTTCAGCTGTGCAAATTAGAAGGCTTCAGGTTAATCCCCTCCATTCAGGCCCTGGACAGTTCCATTAAGACCTCCCCCTGAGAAATATCCCTAGTGTTTCAAGATTTCTAAAGTTCCCTATATTGTAAGCCCCCTTCCCCTCCATCTTCTCAGGAAATAGAAGCCTATTTAGACTCAGCTGCTCTCTCGTGTCTTCTCATCCACCACCAAGAGATTCTTTCTTCTGCCATTTCCCTGTTGGAAGCAGAAGAGACTATTGCCAGTCTACCATTGGACAAAGCTCAGGGCCAGACAGCTTCCTTCTCAATTTTTATAAAATCTTCTCTAAGGAATTGTCTCCTTTACTACTAAGGCTATACCGATATATGCTCACTGCTGACACCCTTGATCATTCTCTATTAGAAGCCACCATCGTCCTTCTTCTTAGGCCTGATAAACCCCAAACAGACCCTGCAAGCTACCGCCCCATTTCCCTTATAAATTAAGATGTCAAAATTCTCACTAAAATACTCTCTTTACAGATCAGGAAGGTCTGGCTGCACCTTCTGAGTCCAGAACAAGTAGGCTGTGTTCCCGGCAGATCCCTTACTGATCACCTAAGGAAGTTAACACACATATTCAGGGTCGCTCGTTCCTCTCCTTCTCCCATGGCACTGATTTCCTTAGATGCAGAGAAGGCCTTTGATAGAGTTGACTGGGTATTTCTCTGGTCAACACTACAAAAAATAGGCTTTCCGCATACTTTCATCCGATGGATCCAGGCCATGTATTCATCTCCCTCGGTCAAGATATATTGTAATGGGGTTTTCTCTCCTTATTTCTCTCTTTTTACTGGCACCTGACAAGGCTGCCCTCTGTCACCCTTCCTCTTTAATTTATACTTGGAGCCCATATTGAGATATATCAAACTGGCCCCCCAGATACACGGTATCCCTATACAGGACTCTGCTTTATCACTCTCAGTTTATGCTGATGACATTCTCCTTCACCTAGAGCAACCTGTTACTTCCCTTGAGCACACACTTGATGTGATTTCACAATTTAGTTATCTCTCAAACTATAAACTGAATCTTAACAAAACTGAGATTTTCCCTCTTAATCACTGCACTCACAAAGCCAACTTTTTCTAATTCGGCATGAAATGGCCCCAAAATCTCTTAAATATCTGGGTATAAGTTTGACTATGGATTCTGCTCTCATTAGGAAACTAAACCTAGATGACCTGATGGTGCACGTTCAACAGGATCTCCAGAAATGGAAATCACTCCCGCTTTCTTTATGGGGAGTATTAACATTATTAAGATGAATGTTCTTCCTAGGCTTTTCTATCCCCTCAATATGCTCAATCTCTGGCTTCCTCTTTCCTTTTTTAAACATATTCACTCCCTTATCTCCAATTTTATCTGGTTAAATAAACAATCTAGACGTTCTTTCCTCAAGTTAAGTTTCCCCAAAGAATGGGTGGCCTTCGCCTTCCTAACCTTCTCCTATACTACTAGGCCAGCCATCTCTCCAAATGCAGAAGGTGGCTTTTGGACTCAGAGGATGAGCACATCCCTACTTGGCCACATATTGAGAACCTGACTCTCTGGTCCCTCAACTTAACCACTCCAATGATCTTCTGTCTCCCTTTCAAATCCATACGAACATACGAACATACGAAATTTGCCAGCAGATAAAGGCCTAGAGGTCTATCAAGTCTGCTTCGAATGTGCAGCTAGCACCCCTTATTCTGCAGCTGCCCCTCCCTTCCACCCTTCCCCTTCATTAACCCTCCCCCTTGTCCTGTCCCATCCTCGTTTGAAGCAGTCCACTGTTCTACTGCATACCACTTCTGCAGGTAGCATTCCGCCATACCACCCTCTCTGTAAAAGTGTCTCCTCATCTCCCTCCTGAACCTTCCCTCGCTCCAGTCTCATATCATGGCCCCTGGTGGCCCTCCCTCCCTTACTTTGAACAGCCCCTCTGTACCTGTCTTGTTTATTCCTTTCATGTATTTAAAGGTTTCAATCATGTCCCCTGTCTCTCCCTCCTCCAGTGAGTACATGTTCCAGCTCCTTCAACCTCCTCTCATGATAAGTCCCCCAGACCCTTGATCATCTTTGTCGCCTCCGCTGCACTCCCTCCAGTAACTTAATGTCCTCTCAGACACGTGATCAGAACTGCACGCAGTACTCCAGGTATGGTCTAACTAATGACCCATACAGTGGCAGAATCACCCCTCCTCCTCCTTGAGGATATACCCTTGCAATACAACCCAGCATTTTGTTGGCCTTTGCGGCTGCCTTCCTACACTGTGCCGGAGTTGTTCATTGACCCTGTGATGAGCACACCCAGATCCTTCTCCTCCTCTGTCTGGGCTGCACTCCCCCTAGCTGGTAAGTCCTCCTTGGGTTCTTCATCCCAAAATGCATCACCTTGCACTTTTGGCATTAAAGCCAGTTGCCAGGTGTCTGACCAGGTTTCAAGCTTTGCCAGATCATCCTGCAACCCCTGCCATCCCCTAGGTCATCCACCACCCGCCAACCTTGGTATCATCAGCAAATAGACTGATCTTGCTCTTGATGTCCCATGTATGTCTGCAATGAATATCCCAAACAACACTGGTCCCAACACCGATCCTGTGGGACACCCACTGTCACTGCCCTTGGGTGTGAGCTCCCCACCCACCACCACCCTCTGTTGCCTTCCCTGCAGCCAGTTTCCTACCCATCTCACCAGCATTGCACCTGCCCTGTGCCTACTAACTTCCTTCCCAGCCTTTCATGGCACTGAGTCGAATGCCTTACTGAAGTCCAGATACAGGACATCCACTGCATGTCCCCATCCAGTTGCCTAGTTACCCAGTCATAGAACCCGACCAGGTTGGTTTGGCAGGATCGCCACGTATGAAGTCATGCTGTCTGCTGTCCTGTAGTCCTTTGGCCTCTAAGAGGCCATCAGCCTCTCCTTCAGGATAGTCTCCATTAGCTTACCCACAATGGATGTGAGGCTCACTGGTCTGTAGTTTCCGGTTCATCCTTGGGGCCACTCTTGTGGAGGGCACCATGAGCCATCCTCCAGTCCTGAGGTACACACCCCGAATGTAGTGAGGCATTAAATAGGTCTGCCAAAGGTCCTGCAAGGACCTCTGCCAGCTCCTTCAGTACCCTGGGGTGGATGCCATCTGGGCCTGGTGCCTTGTCCACCCTCAGTGCCTTCAAACCCTCTCGAACTCTGTCCTCCATGATTTCCTCATCTGTCACCACTTCCCCCCCTGCGTCTGCCATTTCACCCATCTTGGATGTCACCCCCCTCTTCTCTTTAGTAAATACTGAGCAGAAGTACTCATTTAGTGCTTCCGCCTTATCATACCCTGCTTCCACCCAACCCCCCTCCTTCCTAATCCTTACTATGTGGTCCTTACAGCTCCTTTTCTCCTGATGTACTTAAAGAAGTCCTTCTCCCCTTCTTAATGCCTTGTGCCAGCCTGAGTCCGTAGAGTGCTTTGGCTCCCTTACTGCCCTTGTCACCTCCTTCAATTCTGTCAAGTACTCCTCTGTCCTCCCCCCCCTGTTTTCTTGTATTTCCTAAAGGCAGCTCTTTTCCTCCTTACCTTTTCCATGACCTCCTTGCTCAACCAGCTCGGTTTCTTAGCTCTAGCCTTCTTGCTCTGGGCTTTGCAGCAGGTTTTGGTTGCCTCCACTATCCCCAACTTTATGAGCTCCCATCTCTGGTTAGTATCCATACTAGATTGAATTCTGGCCAGGTACCCTTTTACCACTTCCCATCCTCCCAAAGTCAGCCCTCCTGAAGTCCAGCACTCTTGTGCCAGATTCCACTCCTTCCTTGCCCATATCCAATGTGAGCCATACTGAGTGGTGGTCACTCCTGACAGCAGTTCCTCCACTGTAAGTTCTCTCACAAAGTCCCCATTTGCCAGCACAAGGTCAAGGGTATTCCCTAACCTGGTTGGTTCACTGACCATTGCAGCAGGAAGCTGTCCTGAAGGCATCCAGCAGTACCTGCCCTTCTGTTCCTGGTTGTTGGGGTGCTCCAGTCCACTTCTGGCATGTTGAAGTCCCCACAATCACCACACTACCCTTCTCGCAGGTCCTCCTGATCTGTCCCGCTAGTTCCCTGTCTAACTCCTCCATCTGAGATGGTGGCCTGTACACCACTCCCATTCTAAGACTCCTATTCTTGGAATCCTGGATTTGCACCCAAAGTGACTCTGTACTGCCCTCCTCCCTTCCTCCCTTACACACTTCAGTCCTTCCTTCACATATAGTGCCACCCCTCCTTTCCCAGTCACCCTGTCCCTCAGAAATAACCTGTACCCTGGTACAGACAGGTCCCAGTCATTATATTGGGTGGCCCATGTTTCCGTGATGGCTGCAATGTCCACCTCTCCCTCTGCCATGAGAACCTGCACACTCTGCAGTTTTTCCTCCCAAGGCTCTCTAGCATAAGGATAACCACCTTCCACCCTTTTCCCCTCCTCCCATCCTGCCCTCCTTTCCTAGCATCACCAATAGTACTTGCCATTTGTCCTTTGTCACTGTTATGGGGGTAAGCTCATGATTTCCCAACCTGTGGTCCCTGCATATCTCTTCCCCAACTGCCACCCCCACCCTAGTTTAAACTCCAAACTTCCTCTATATATTCTTCCATCCTCTGCTTCAACACTTTCTTTCCTTCCTCACTCAAGTGTAGTCTGTCCTTGGCATAGAGACTACTGTCCTCCCAGGTCCCTCCCACCCCCCCAACAGCCCATACCCTTTAGCACAACACCAGGTTCTTAGCCATCTGTTAAATTCCTCTATTCTCAGCTTTCTTGTTGTGCTTGCCTTTGGCACTGGAAGTATCTCGGAAAAAGTTACTGATCTTCCTGCCCCTCACATAATTGTGCTAGTTCCTCAAACCTCCTCTGGACTATATCCACTGTCTTGTCAGCCAGGTCGTTTGTCCCAAGATGTATAATTAAATGAGGCTTGTCCCTACCCCTTCTAGCATATTTCAGAACAGACTGTCCCACCCTTTCCGCTGTCATTCCTGGCAAGGCCTCCACCCAAATGCGACTATGCCTCTCTGCCTTGCTACCCCACCTAACTCCTCTTAGTATTGAGTCCCCCAGCACTAAGATTCCACCCCTCTTACTCCCTGCTTGCTTCCTTTCATCTCCCTCCCTCATTTCCAGCTCCTCTTCTTCCTCCTGCACATTATTATGCCCTTTACCCCTGTTGCAGTTCTCCAGCAGAACTTCCCCCGCCCAGTTTGGTCCAGGCATTTATCAATTACTCCTCTAATTTCATCACTTCCCTCCTCCACCTTCTTCCTCTCTAGCAGTGCAAAACTATTTTCTGAAGATCCTTCACAAATGCCTGCTCCCTCTCTCTGCATAGTAACCTGTTCTCTCCTTTCCACTCCATGACTTTTGCCACTTCTTCGCCTCCCCTCACAAGTCCCTATTGCCTCCTTCCATTTGACTTTTGTCTCCTGACCTGGTTTCCCCAGCAATCGTTCTTCCTGGCCTGGGCCCCTTTGTCTCTGCTTCCCTTCTTCTGAGCCTCTCCTCACCACTGTTGGCTTAAATTGCCCTCCCTCATCTCCCCTTCTTCCTCCCTCCAGTATTGGGCTAAACCCACCCCCAATCTGCCTTGCCTGTCTTAGTTCCTCCTGCAGACCCTCAATCTCCTTTCTAAGTTTTTCTATGTGGTTGCACACTAAACATCCTCCCACTCTCCAGGCAATGTTTAGAAAGATTGGTGCACCGCAGTTGTTGCAGCCTACCACCCTACCCATTGCTTGTCGTGCCCACTAGCGACCCCCACCCTTCCAGATGCAGGATACCAAACACTCCCTAAGTCCCCACTCTCCCTCTATCAGTGCAAAACATTCTTTATGTCCCTTACTCCTTTGTTGCACACGCTTAGATATGTTGAGCAACTGCTTTGTATATTCCTATCCACACTCAAAATACTTTAAGTAGCCATTGCACACCTTCTTCAACTCCTACTCTCCCTTACCCAATGCAATAACTATGTGAAGTAGTAATAATGAAAGCGCCTAGATTTGCATTTACTTCCCTTCCACTGAGAGCCGTCACCTCTTCACTTGCTGCAGTTCCTTTCCTGGATGTCTGCTTCTGTTATGACAGGTGCAAATCCTTTGCCTGTTTGAGGAAGTGATGTCAGAACCCCTAGTACAAAGGGAATAATTGACCAGGGGTGGGTGGGGTGAGGGGTTTGGGTGGGTGGGACCAGCCCAAGTCCTCTGGAAACAATCAGGTAGCTGAGGCTCTAGTCAGACAATTAGCACCCTTCCCCCACTCAAAACTTTGCAGCTAGTGAAGCCAGCAACAATGAATAAATTCTACTCAAAGCCCCAACATAGGTTTGCTACCCAAAGAAACAGGACACCAATTCAAACAGCTTCACCAACAATACATCAAAATAGGTTTGGAATTATAAGATATAGGTCTCCAATTCAAAGAAACAGACCAGTTAAATTACACCAATTATGTTTAAAAAGAGAAGAAATAGGCCTCTACAAATGCAGCCTGCCACACGTAAACCAAACAAATGAGCCCACTTTTAGCTACCAAAACAGGTTTCAAAATTCCAACAGCCCCAAACAATACCCTGCTAGCCCTTAGTAGTAAGAAAGAAAATAAACATTCTACCAAGTAGAATCCATGAAAAACAATGTAAAACAAGAAGCTACTGTACTGTAGATCTGATCCTGTCCCCCTTCCAGTTCCTTCTGAGAAGCCAAAGCACTGACTCCACACCTGATTCAGCTCTGCCTCCCTGCTGAGTGAGACCTGGCCAGACAAATTAGCACCCTTCCCCCACTCAAAACTTTGCAGCTAGTGAAGCCAGCAACAATGAATAAATTCTACCCAAAGAAACAGGACACCAATTCAAACAGCTTCACCAACAATACATCAAAATAGGTTTGGAATTATAAGATATAGGTCTCCAATTCAAAGAAACAGACCAGTTAAATTACACCAATTATGTTTAAAAGAGAAGAAATAGGCCTCTACAAATGCAGCCTGCCACACCGTAAACCAAACAAATGAGCCCACTTTTAGCTACCAAAACAGGTTTCAAAATTCCAACAGCCCCAAACAATACCCTGCTAGCCCCTTAGTAGTAAGAAAGAAAATAAACATTCTACCAAGTAGAATCCATGAAAAACAATGTAAAACAAGAAGCTACTGTACTGTAGATCTGATCCTGTCCCCCTTCCAGTTCCTTCTGATCCCTGCCACTCTCGATCCGTGACTCAGTGACTGGCACCTTCTTAAAGTTTTTTTCCCAGTTTTGCACCTTTCATAAATTCCTACCTCAAACAGACTTTGCTCAATCCATTACATTAAATTGTAATATCAAGATGGGGGTTCGTGTTTAACTCCTGGCTGGCTACCACAGTTAAGAGATGTTACACTAGCTCAATTATACATTTAGGACTCTCTCTTCTCCAAATATCTTTCAGAAATTTGGTATAAATGGAGTGCATATCTTGAAAATTTTCCAGCTTAGACATCTGGTTGTTCAATTATTTGGTACATCACCTATGACCTCTGTTCTAGGCCCCATTCTGGACTAATTCAAGATATTAGCACCAAAACCACATACTATTTCCCTTTTATACTCCTGCCTCCTAATTATCAATCACGCCAAACCTCTTCCTGGCTCCAAGGTCTGGGAATCTCTCCTTCCTGAGGTAAATGTTGACTGGCCAATAATCTGGTGGAACCTATATTCATACAATTCCCAGGACAGGTTTATACTTACTCAAAAACCATATCATTAATGACATGTATTACACCCCGGTCAAACTGGCCAGAATGGGCCATCTCTCTTCCTCCATCTGCTCTAGGTGTGAACTCCCTAAAGGCAATCTCCTGCATATATTCTGGCACTATTGTAAGGTTTCCTCCCTGTGGCAATCCATTCAGTCTAGGATGGACCCCTTGCTGGGTCTGGATAATCTCTTTAATGTAGAAATATGTATCCTAGGCTGTTACTCTAGCATCCAGGTCAAGGAAAAAAGATACCACATGGCCCTCATTTCAATGCCAGTTGAGAAACTGGTACTCAAGCACTGGGTGGACCAACTTACTATTACTTACAATGAATGGTTGAACAAACTTTCATCATGTTTCAGGACTGAATGTCTAATTGCCAGCTCCCACAATGGAATTAAGCTGTTCAATAAAAAGTGGGGCAAACTATATGCTCTATATTTGCATTAACTGTTCTAACCTGTACCGTCTCTCCAAATGTCTAACTCTGTATCATACACTGTTTCTGGACATGTATTGAGGGCACACTCCAAGGGTGGATTGGGTGAGGGGAGGTAGGTGGGTTAGTTAGTTTGTTAAGTCTAAATGCTATTTCTCTGGTTCATGTTCTTTCTAATGTGGTTTATTATAAAACAGTAAGAACTTTAAATTAAAAAAAAAAAACACCAGCAATGAGATACAACACAGGCCCTCCCTCCAAATTCCAGCAGTCAAACATTTGTGTGTGGTACTTGCTCTTTTTCAAGGCCTTCTCAACCCTTTTCAGCTCACAGTAGACCTTTACAAATTCTATATGCAATGACATCTTACCAATTATTTTTCTAAACCACAGCAAGCTAACTAGCTTAACAATGCCTCCCTCCTCACATCTCAGTCAATGACTCGAGTATTACTGATCTCAGAAGATATGTAGATCTAACAAAGGCACATATGAAACAACCCAACTGAAACGCAGAATTACCTTTTGCCCCCCCCCCCATTATACAGAACCATGCACTTAATACTTTTATATCTTTGGTGAATCAGGATGTTGCATGATTGGTGACAGCATCTGAGCAACAGGCTAGGACATATAATCTCACCATGAGAGAAAAGAGAGTTTTGCAGCAACTACACAATGGCCAGTGGGGGGGGGGGTTGTCATTTGGGGGCACCAGATATATGAGAAAGTAATTGAATGTCAACTAGGGAAATGCTTATATTATCAGAGACTCCTGCAGGACCTTATAGAATCAATTCAAGCCAACACAAGGGAATCCATTGCTAAAGGGGAAACTAAAAGTTAGGTTAAACCATAGGGAGTGGAATTTTTGAAGGTCGCTCATTCATTACAGTGCAGCTGACACCTTCAGAAGAACTTTAGCAAAACATTATGCTTGGACACAGTTTGGCTTGTATTTCACATCAGTTCTGTATTCCTCCTCTCCATTATTTATTACTGATGTAATTTACATAAAAAAAGGATTTTTGCTCCTGAAGAGTTCTTCTGTTCCTGTTGTTTTCTCCTTACCTGAAGTCATAATGCACTTCTTCTGTCATCACAGTTACTCCCATGGCAACAGACTGTTATGTCACAACAGAGGATTATGACATGAAGTATGAAGTAAGTTATAGAGGCAGATGAACTCAGAGGTATAAAGATCATGTGTTCATACAAATTCCCTTAGTAATAAGTAATGTGCAGACAAAATCTATATAATATATATGAAATGCTAGCTGAATTGTATCTAAATATTATGTTTTTAAAGTTTTTTTTGAGATGTCAGTAGCTCTTTAAAACAATGCATCTACCTACTTCCCAGATTACGCAAAGATCTGCAAAATCTGCCTGCTCACCAAATTGTGGCCAGTGGAATCCTTTTCTCAATTTGTTGACTGCTTTTTGTGCTGATTAGTATACGAATTGCTGTCCCATTTGGAAGATACTAGGGACATGGCCAGAGTGATTCAGGACATCAATGTTAAGTCAACAACCATACACACATCCTTGGATACTGACATACTGCACCAATGAGAGTTAGATGCAATTTCCCATAATCTCAATAGCAGGGAGGCAATAGAAACAAGAACAGATGCTATCACTGGCATGGCTTATGAATTCCTCCACCTCGCCCCACTTCTAAATGACATAGCAAATACAGACTAGTCTGGCATCCCTTGGGCAACCTCCATCGATTCCACCATTGATTATTTCAAGTCCAGGTTCCATGCTGTCTGGGACTACCATGCCCCACTCAGACAGGCATGGGTAAGAGGAGTGCACGTGCCCTGGATCACAGCTGACATCATGGCCCACCTCAGAGTTAGAGACCAGGCATGGAAATCCTTCAAAGTCTCCGGCCTTACCATGGACCACTTACAGTATTGTGTTATACGTAATGCTTGCACGAGGTTAATCTGGCAGGCAAAAGCAAATTATTTCAGTACCACCTTTGTCACAAACCTTAACCATCTGGCCAAATTCTGGAGGGTGGTGAAATCACTTTTTTTCACCACCGTCTCAACCCCGAACCCCTGCCTTAAACATAGATGACTCCACTGAAATTGAACATCTTTTAGTGGCCTCGGAGTTCAACTCCATTTTCACAAGCTGCCCCGCATCTCTGCTGTCTGCCTACATTGTCACAAACAGTAAGCATTACACACTACAAAGTATAGTAGTGGTAGTAGAAAAATATATTTTTATAGAGGAAAAAGTTGGTGGTACAGAACACCATTAGGGCTAAAGCAGCCTTATTTATATGGTAGTCCTTTCAAAATATACACTTTCAAAAACAACATTATATGACAAAAACCTTTAAAAAAATGCATGTTAGAATAAAGTATGTACTTCTGAAAATTTTAGTGACTCATATTGTGCAAATACAAAGTGTATTCAGTTCTTGTTTCACTGCAGTGTTGAATGCTTTTGATTTAGGTGCCAGTTGTTTAATACATGGATCAATGTCATTCCAAAGTTTTGATACTGGTTGGGAAATCATGTGGAGACATACACACTTTTCTAAAAACTTCATTTGTAACATTCACACTGAAATTTCAGTGTTTTCTTCAGAGCACCTTGGAACTCATTAAATGTATTTATTGCTCTAATATCACCTGGTATTTAATTCCAAGATTTTGTCACACACGCATCTGCAAAATCATATTTCTATATTTGTTGTGCATACAAATGTGCTGAGTTTATTGACTTAACCAAGGCGTTCATCTTGGTTGACCATTCCTTGCTTCATACCAAGCTCAAAGACCTTGGACTTACTCCTCCTGTCTTAAAATGATTTACTAGTTATCTTCAGTGAAAGCAACAGTAGGTCAAACTGGGAATAAACTTTTCTGAGCCTGCAGCATCTGTGGTTGGGGCCACTACTGTTTTTTATCCACATCAACAATCTGCATGAGCGCCTCAAGTTCATTATGCCTCTACTCTATGCAGATGATCTTGTACTCCTAGTTACCTCGAATAATACAAGTACTATAAGTATTATGCTATCCCATGACCTTCAGGCAGTACAAACATGGCTGTCACAAAATTAACTCTTACTTAATATATCCAAAACACAGGCAATGCTATTTGGCACTCCCCCTAAATTAAGAAACTGCACTTCCCCCATACAAATATTCTTCACAGATAGTCCTTTACTTGAAGCAGTACAGGCTTTCAACAACTGGGGTATTACCCTGGACCCCTCGCTAGATTTCCAATTGCACATTTCTAAGATTTGTAAAATGGTAAACTCTAGACTTGGACTGGCCTATACAATCAGGAATAACCTCACCATGCATGCTTGTCTATCTGTCAGTAGGGGATTATTACTCCCTAAGCTTATGTACAATGCTGTAATATATGTACCTTTTACAGTGCTTCTTTAGACTGTCCTCAGGAAATTGGATGTCATAATAATATTTGTCGCTTTGCACTAGCAACCAATAAACTGGTACATCACTGTACTTTGTATATGAATCAATATTGGTTTCCCCCAAATGATGCACATGAGCTAGTAGTAGGTGGTACCATCTGTAGCATTCTGAAGAATCAACAACCCCTACATATGGCTGAAATTTTTCAACCACAACATAGCTATTATTATCTCATATGATCTTCAAATCTTGCCCTACTTGCTGTCCCAAAATTAAGGACAAACCTTGGGACAGCTGCTTTTCGAATTTCACTCAAGGCTGTGGAACAACTCCCACCCCCTGAGTTATGTGCTTGCACAATGTCATTAGGCACACATCCTGCAAACATCTTCTGAGTATTTCTGCATGTAAATGTACTAAGTAAGCAATAACCCACGACAGGGTGTGCGGTTATTGGGGATTAATCTACCACTTCCTCCCACTTGCCCAGACCCCAATTAGACAGTGAAGTGCCCCCCACCCAACCTACTCTGGTCCCCACCATCCCCCCGCACCCCAAAATAATTCTTTATGGATCAATATAAAAGATAACCATCCCACATTACAGAGAAATGTCTTCTCTGTTTGGTAAGTATTGAAAAGATGAATGAATGAATGAATAAATGAATGATGTATTTGCCTATAATGAAACTGACTGACTTAAGGGTCAAGGTTGTTTTACTTTCCTGGTCCCCAACAGTGCCCCTAACATTCAAAGTTGTAGGCAGACAAACTCCCAGGCTCATAGTGGATTCCCTGCAGGGGGAGGACCTCAAACAACTGGTACAACAATCCACAAGAGACAGGGCTATCCTAGATCTAGTACTGACTAACAGAGAAAGGATCACAGATATCCAGGTAGAAGGTCACCAGGTAGACAGTGACCATCACATGGTATGGTTCAGTTTGGCCACTAGAACTAAACTATCCCATTCCAAGGCAAAAATATGAGACTTCAGAGGAGCTGACTTTGATAAGATAGCTAATAGAGTAAAGCTAGCCCTGGCAAGAAGAAATACAGGTGAGGGGGTACAGGCAAAGTGAACAAGCATTAAGAATGCAATACTTGAAGCAACATCCCATTGTGTTAGAGAGAAAAGCAAGAGCAAAAGAAGGAGGAAACCAATTTGGTTCTCAAAAACAGTAGCAGAAAAGGTCAAAGCCAAATGACTGGCCTTCAGGAAATATAAGGGAACGCAGAGGGATGAAGATAGGGAGGCATACCAAACTTCCCTTAAGGAAGCAGGGAAGGCAGTAAGGCAGGCAAAAGCCCAATCCAAGGAAATACTTGTACAAACAGTAAAAGAAGTAAAAGAAGGAGACAAGACTTTCTATAGATGCATTAGTGAAAAGAGAAAGTCCAGAGGGGGTATTGCTAAGATCAAAGGGATAAGGGGAAGTGTGTGGAGAAGGACCAAGGAAATGCATCTATCCTAAATAGATACTTCTGCTTAGTATTTACTGAGGAGAAGGTAAAATAGTTTCTCTCTGCTGCCTCTACTGTGGAAATGCAGAAAGCAGAAGATTTCTCTTGAAATATCACAAAAATTTGGGGAAATAGCTGGCAATGTCTGTGGCTACTACTGTGGAGCAGGACCCACAGCTCAGTATCATGGACATAGGAGGGGAGGGAGGTGTGCACTAGTCCCAACACAAAAGAAGGGGTCCTACAAGAGCTCACTAAGCTCAAGGTGGACAAGGCAATTGGACCTGATGGCATACATCCCACGGTACTAAAGGAGCTAGGAGTGGAACTAGCAGACCCATTAGCAGAACTGTTTAGTGATCCTCTGAGCACAGAAGAGGTCCCAGAAGACTGGAGAAAGGTTCATTTGATCCTGCTTCACAAGAGTGGGAGCAAGGAGGAGGCAGGGGACTACAGACCAGTCAGTCTTACCTCAGTAGTGGGTAAGATTATGGAAGCACTCCTTAGGGAAAGGATAGTGTAACACCTGGAATCCATAGGAGCACAGGATCCAAGACAGCATGGATTTACAACAGGAAGATCCTGTCAAACTAATATCATAGATTTCTTTGACTGGGTAATCAGAGTGGTGGACCAAGGGTGTGCAGTTGATGTCGCCTACCTTGACTTCAGCAAAACTTTCGATACTGTTCCACATAGAAGATTGATTAATAAGCTGGGTAGGCTCGGGATGGGTCAGAAGTTGGTCAACTGGGTGGCAAACTGGTTGGCCAGCAGAAAACAAAGAGTGGTGGTAAATGGTATACAGTCAGAAGAGATGCAAGTCACAAGTGGGGTACCTCAGGGATCAGTCCTGGGGCTGGTCCTCTTCAATATCTTCATCAGTGACATTGCAGATGGGCTGGAGGGTAAGGTTTGTCTGTTTGCAGTTGACACCAAGATCTGCAACAGAATCCAGATGGGGTGGGCAGAATGATAAGATATCTGGATAAACTGGAAAAATGGTTAGAAGAGTGACAACTGGGGCTTAACGCAAAGAAGTGCAAGATCATGCACATAGGGAACAGAAACCCAGAAGCCACCTATAGATTGGGAGGGGAGTTGCTGGCAATCACAAGGGAAGAAAGCGACTTGGGCATCATCATCACAGATGACCTGAAATCATCCAAGCAGACCACTAAAGCAGTAGGTAAGGCTACAGGGATGTTGGGGTGTATTAGTAGGGGTATCACAAATCATAAGAGGAAGGCAATAATCTCTCTTTACAAGACACTGGTTAGGCCCCATCTGGAGTACTGCATACAGTACTGGAAGCCATACCTGCACAAGGACATTGACAAAAAGGAGGCAGTCCAGAGAAGGGCAACCAAAATGGTGCAGGGACTGCATCAGAAAACATATGACGACAGATTAACAGAGCTCAATATGTATACCCTAGAGCAAAGGAGCGAGAGAGCTGATAAGATCAAACATTCAAACATCTTAAGGGCATTAACAAGGTGAAAGAGTCTAACATGTTTCAAAATAAGAAAAATTGCAGGACAAGAGGACACGGCATGAGATTAGAGGGAGACTGATTAAGGGATAAGGTGAGGAAGTCATTTTTCACAGAAAGGGTGGTGGATGCATGGAACAGCCTACCTCAGGAAGTGGTGGAAATGAATACAGTGCAGGACTTCAAACAGGCATGGGATAGGTGCAAGGGAGCAATACAGATGAGTATGAATAGATAGGCCATTGACAGAGTACAGGCCTAAGGCACATTCATAAGGTAGAAAAAATTGGGCAGACTGGATGGGCCTTGTGGTCCTTATCTGCCGTCAACTTCTATATTTCTATGTTTCTGTGTTACATTTGTCTACAGTTTTTTCAAGTACCTGTCCCAAATCATATGCCTTTTTCTAGCAATTTTCATTCCTAGCTCAATTATTTGATGTTGTGTAGGCCACTGTGTATTGTATACAGATGTTTAAACTTCTGTTATTCATGACATAGAGATAGGTGTATAACCTGTTTAGTGATGAGATGAGATAACTGGACTGATATATGTAACGGGGTCATGGGTCATCCTTTTGTGTCTGGGGTATAGGATACTATCTCATCCAGCAAAGTGCATGTGCCCTTACACCATAAACACCAGCTCTGCACCACAATCAGCTGCTTTACCAACACAAGTCAGGGGTGATGGTTACCAGGGGTACCTTAAACCATATTCTAGGGTACCAGTAACATGATACCACACAGAAACTATAATATTCATATGACAACTGGGATCAAGCATGGTGATTTTATTTGTAATAGCTGCCTAGGTGATACACAGCTCTGCAGGCATTCCCTTCATGATGGCACAGATTCACACTACTATCCCTTATTTCATGGGCCATGCCCTACATAATGATTCCTTCAGGTGCTCTACCAGCACTCTAAATAACCCCTTCCTATAGTGTGACATAAATTCTGACTGCTATCTCCTATCACTGGACTGGTGGTACAAAGCTTACTTGTGGAGCCTATTGCCCAACTTACAACTATTACAGTTTCCAGGGCCACCCCCTGAACTAAAAGGGTACAGTTACTCATTACATAATATATTGGTCTCTTTTAACCCTACAAATCCTTAATCTCCCTTGTTGAGTCCCTGGAGCCCTGACCCTCCCAAGACTATTTGTGCAATGGCACTCTCCCCAGGTGGGGCAAGCACTAATCTGGGGTGCAAGCTGTGACAGCAAATGGCTCAGCATACTCAGTACAATAATTATGAAAAGCATGTCAGCATATGATATCACTACAAAGTGCATAAAACATGGTGGGTCTGGCCATGTGAGCCCCCGCAACACTACACTGATAGTCCTAGAAGCTAAAAAATAGACTTCCATGTCTGGCTCCTCACATGGTGAGTTACCAACCTCTGCCCTTGCCAGACCCCCTCCTATCTGATGCCCATTCATTTTGCTAACTGTCAGGAGTTTACAATTCAATCTGACTAGTACTTACTTACAAAGAGTATTTATTTTTAGCAAGGTGAACCTGCAGTTTGCTGCAGACACTGACTTCTCCCATTTTCCTCTACTGCTGGGAGTGAACCACAATGGTTCTGATGACTACTCATTAGGGGCGGTCCACCACTCTCCCAAGTGCCTATTGGGTGCTGATGTGTCTGCTTCTCTTGAGGCGAGTTCCTGGGGCCTCCATCCCTCTTGCTGCTCCTGATTTTATCCTTCCCTGGAGAACAAGCATGAGGTAATCAGTGCCACCCAAACCCAGGGACCCTGCCACCTTCCCTGGGACTGCAGGCACCCTCAACCCCATCACAACCAGAGAGGCTGGATGACTCCCCACCAGGAAGAGCCCACTCTGTCCTGATAACTTTCCCTTATATAACTTTTTGGGAGAAGGGAGAATCATGCATATTCATGTTCAGTTTCCCACTCTTAGCTAAGTCAGACACTCACTGAATGAACATCCAGACATGTTACCTCAGGGCGAAAAAGGGACCTGTGCATTCTCCTTCTGTGTTCCTCAGCTCTGGAATTCCTTTCCCTTATCTGCTCATCTGGATCCCTCCCATTTTATCTTTAAAAAATAACTTTGCACATTTCTATTGGCAACTGACAAGTGTTCATGTTTCAAAGCCCCCCCAACTCCTGTCTTCTAATTTAGCTCCTCTTCTCTGAATGCCTAGTCCCTCCTATCAGTTCACTTGGTACATTTAGAATTATTGTGATTCTACTTAGCAGCTCTTACCTGCTGTAACTTGCTCTTATTTTGCCTTATGTAATCCATATATTAATGTTCTACTTGTTGCTGAGTCTTATCACCCCTTTGAATTATGTAACCTTACATGTATTTTTTGACTTTCGTTTTGTGTTCTAAGTATGATATGTTATTGCTGTGGATTTTTTGTACTTCTGTTGTGCTTTTAAACTGTGTAACCTCCCAGGTTGTGTCTGCAAATAGTCAAATTTGTGGCTAGCACACCTAACCTGGTAAACAAAAACTAAATAAAAAAATAAAAAAAAAGTTCTCAGTGTGTGCCTTAATCCTTTAAATGCTCTCTGGTAACCTACCTCAAGCTGACTGAGGAGAGAGGCAGGTTACATAACAATTAGATTTGTATTGTAACAGGTCTGAGGGTAGCAGCTGGAGACAGTGAGCTCAATTTTCAAAAGTAAAACTGTGACACAAGGTGCCTGGGCCAAACAGGTATGACGCAAGTGGCACTTTGCATCATAGTTTGTGGCTATCACAATTTTTGAATGCTGGTTGCATCAAAATTGGGATGCTGTACAGCAAAACCCCCCTCCACCACCCTTGTGGCAAAAACACCTGTGCACCACATTGCATGGGTGGTTATACCATGGCAGGGTTACACCATC
Organism: Neoceratodus forsteri; assembly: GCA_016271365.2. Classification (NCBI taxonomy): domain Eukaryota; kingdom Metazoa; phylum Chordata; order Ceratodontiformes; family Ceratodontidae; genus Neoceratodus; species Neoceratodus forsteri. The sequence goes on from CM057455.1 coordinate 403,382,280, forward strand.
CCCTTATTTGGTATTCTGGAAGCCCCACTATGGTTGCAGCAGTGGGCTCAGGTTAGACTAGCCAGGAGGTGAACTAAGGGCCCTGTGCAACTAGCAGGCAGGGCAGCGATTGTAGGGTTGTAAAACAGTGACCAGGGGCTGAAGGAGCATGGGGAGTGGCATAGGGAATGACTTCTACTTGTACCCATTTTTGCAGCTGGATAGACAAGGGCACAGTGAAGTTAAGGGATTTACTTAAGGTTACAGTTAATATTTCTTGTGGTCAGGTACTGCACCTGTGATTTACCAGATCAATTTTTTTTTCCTTTGGGTGGAGGTCCCAAGGAACTCCACCCGAACCTCTCCATACCTGTCCACCCCACTGAGACCTCCACAACTGCTGACCACCTTGGCTTGCCCCCTCAAGCCAAGGCCACTGAGATGACCCACACACACACAGAATGAGTACAGAGTACTGACAGCATCACCGCTGCTGGCAGGGCTCCCAAGGCTTACCCCTCCTTCCCAGATGGGGCTGCAGTGGTGGGCCACTCAGTGGAAAACTGTCTCAGTTGAGACCAGAAGTCATGACAAGTGAAATGGGAACCAGAAAGTGGGCATCCTAGAGGGGACTGTCAGTGATTCTTTGAGCATGCTGTCCCCCAGTGAGGTGGGACATGTAAGGACGCACATTAGACAAACTCTACATTGGTCCCACCTCCCCCAGTGCAGGCATTGGTCATGACAGAACTCCCAGGTTCTGCCAGGTGTCCATAGTTTGCCAGACACACAACCATCCTCCCCCAGAGAAGGAGAGCCATCCCTGGGATGCTCAAGCCTCCTCCCCTGGCCGGCCCTCTGACTACCCAAGTCCATCACCGAACTCAGAATGTCGGCATAGCAGGCAGACACCTTGCTGCTGTGCTGGCAGGTCAGCTATTTTCCAGTTCCTTTTTTTTATTTAATATACTTTTTTAAATGTTCAAAGTTACAGCTCAATCAGTAATCAAACAGTAAAAATAATGCAGAGAGAAAAAAAAAACAATAAACAAACAACACAATCCCCCCCAATAACCCCCCTCCCCAGAGGTATTCAAGATAATAATAATAATCTGAAGTAGGCTTTAAGTACCCAAACCCAGATCATTAACCAATGTGAGAAAATGATACACAGTGGGTATACCCCTATATACCAGAGTATTACCCAAGCTATTAAAGGGGTGGATAACAACACACTGATACTATCACTTTAGACCTATCTTCACTCCGTCTCCACTAATTTTGCATCTTAAAGGAGAAGTCCACTCAGAATGTGCAAAAACATTTGTTATGTAGAGTGTTTTGATATGTATGTTAAGTCCTAGTGTGTCCTTCCCTCTGTCTGCTATTAGGAGTTTTTCCTAAATTAGCCTGCTAGCTGTATGGTAGTTTTACGACCCCTGGGGATCTCCATTACAAATAGGTTTATTGGCTTTCTTTGTCCTACGATGCACCGTGGCTCATGTGACAGTTATGTAGCTATGCCCTTAGATTTAGCAGGGTCTGTCACAGCTCAGCCACAAAGATAATACTTCTTTTAGAGAAGTCACACTGCTAGATTTTGGGTGAGTGTAATCATTATTATTTTTTGATATTAGTACCTTGTCCTGTTATGTTACAACCTATAAGGCAATGTTCAATTTTTGCTACTTAGTACTGGTGCAAAAACTGAAAGTGACAGAGAAATAGAATAAACAGTGACATGATTCACACACACACACACACCACACACGCACGCGCACTCACACACACACACACAAAAACACACACACAGCAGAACAAGGTACTGATATCAAAAAATAATAATGATTACACTCACCCAAAATCTAGCAGTGTGTCTTCTCTTGAAGAAGTATTTTCTTTGTGGCTGAGCTGTGACAGACCCTGTAACAAGACACACTGGCTTCCTGCAGGGGCAATTAGACATCACACCAAAGGGCACTCTAGGAAGACTATCTGGGACAAGAGGCCATAAAAAACACCAGAATGGCAACCTCCAAGGGCAATAAAACAGATAGGGAAAGTTAGAAAAAACATCTCTCACAGCCAGAGGAAATGAAAACACTGGGAACTGGTTAGAACACAGAAAAAAATACTACTACATATCTTTTTCTGATTTTAACATGGAGTTTTCCTTTAAGCCCAATCTAAAGGTTCTCTACATTCCATGCAAAACTGAAAATAAGGCATGTAGTTTACCCCATTTTCTGTTATACACCTCTATGTGGCTATGGAGACTAGCAATCATCTTCTTCAGTTGCAAATTATGTAGTAACTCATTAAGCCATACAAAGTAGGTTGATTCAGAATTATATTTCCAGTGGCGGAGTATTAATCTTTTCACAGAAAGGGAGACCATAGCCATATGGTACCTCCTTTCTTTAAAAGGGACTTCCGAGTAATCTCCTACAAGGCAAATTTCAGGGGTGAAGTAGTCATCTAGCCCCAAAAGGGGAGCTGCATGTTGCCTAATGTTATCCCAGAGGGGGGCAACCTTTGGACACTCCCACATCACATGTAAAAGGGATCCTTCCACTTGACCACATCTGGAGCATGAACAAGAGGGCAGTTTTCCCATCTTAGCTAGCTGAACAGGGGTAAAGTATATATTATGTAAAATATAAAATTGAGTAAGGTACAGTTTGTCATTAGTCAGATAAATGTAAAAGTCAGCCTAGATGTGATTCCAATTAATATTAGAAGTGGGGAACAAGGAAGACCAATATCTAGACTGGCCCGAGATTTCTGGGAAAAGTTTGGAGAACAACACGGATTCAGTTTGGGAGAGCAAATGGGGTTGCCATGATAGAGTCTGGAGTAATTGAAGCAGCTCCCCTTGATTATTAGTCCAAGGTACTGTACCAAATCAACTGATCAACAAGTGCTGAAGTTGGTAAATTTTAAAAACATGTTTATGTGACCAATTAAGATATCTTAGCAAATCTTAACAGCTAAAAATTCTATAATCAGAAAGAAGGTCAGAGACCTTCTTTTCTTTCAGTAGAGGGAACCCTCCAGGAGTCAACATGTGGCCTCCTAGGTTGAAGTTGGGGTTAAGGCACAACAGCTGAGAGACATCTGTAAGGCTGTCATATTGCAATGCCCTACACAATTGTGCATGAACTTTTAGAGAGGTGAAGATGACTGATTTATGGAGTTGTAGAGGGAGATGTCAATGAGGTATAAAGTAGAAAATTTCAGGGAAGAAGCCTGTGTCAGCAGTTTTTACTCTTTCAATTTGAAGCCACAATGGGACATATAAGGTGGTATCCAGCCTTCTGATAAGTGTAGTCCACCATGCATATTTAGCAATACTGTATGACTTGCTAGATAGCAGATGAAAAAGTTGGGCAGTTTTAGTCCTCCTAGTTGCTTCAGGAACTCAAGTTGATGGTAAGCCCATTGCGGAGTTTTGCATTTCCAAAGAAAGACAGCAATAATGCTATGTATTTTCTTAAAACATTGGAGGGGGAGCTGTAAATTCAACATTTGTAATGAGTAGAATATCCCGGGGAGAATGATCATTTTAATGATACTGATTTTGCCCTGTAGAGACAAGGGAAGGGATGCCCTCCTATGGAGGTTCTGCTGAATAGTGTTTACTAACTCATACAGATTTAATCTTTTCATCAGAGTAGGTTTTGGTGATAGAATAATGCAGAGATATTTAAGTCTGGTAGCCCACGCCAAACCAAGTGAAGCTCAGTCTGGGCTGCAATACCTTAGAATATAAAGGCATTACAATTGTTTTATCTATATTAAGCTTATAGTTAGAAACCTTGCTAAACTATTGAATGATATGCAAAGCCTTAGGAATAGAAGTGATGGGATCTGAATTGTGCAGTAAAATATCATCTGCATATGCAGAGATCCTAAGATCTAATTGGCCAACAGAAATTCCTGTAATAAGGGTCGCAGATTTGAGAAGATTTAGCAAGGGCTCTAAATAAAGTTTAAACAATAGGGGGAGATAAGGAACATCACTGCCAAATTCCATAATGCAGAACAAACCTTGCTGAAAGTACCCTATTATAGAATATGCATACACTGGGTTGGGAGTATAACATCTTATTTCATTTGATAAAGGATGGAGGGAAACCAAATTTGTCCCTAACTGTGAAAAGAAAATTCCAATTGACCCCATCAAATGCCTTTTCCGCATCCAGGAAGACCAGGACCATAGGCTGGTCAGCCTCCCCCAAGGCAGAAAAGATATGGGATAACTTCTTTAGGTGGTCCAAAGAGGGTCTGCCCTTCATGAAGCCCACATGCTCCGGTCCAATCAATCCTTCCCAAACCTGCATAGCCCTATTAGCCAATATCCTGATGAAAAATTTTCACATCATAGTTCATGAGTGAGATAGGACTATACGAGGTGAGAACAAGGTGTGAACGAGCTTGGTACATCCAGCAGACTAGATCTGGGTTTGATTCTCACAAACTCCACTTGCATACTGTGTGGCTCTGAGCAAGTCACTTAACCGCCCAGTGCTCCCAGGTCACCCTGAAAACAGGCACTTGTCCATAGTGGACCTTACCCGGTTACCAAAGACTAAAATAAAAATAAAATAAATAAATAAATAATTGGTCACCTTGTCTGGGGGTTTATTGGGTTTGGGCAAAACTCTTATTAGAGCTTGTATTATAGAGGGATCTGAGATACCCACTTCACAGAAATAGGAGTATACTTGCTGAAGGATCGGGGCCAACTCCCCAGCAAATATTTTGTGAAAATTTGGAGGGAAGCCATCAGGCCCAGGCACCTTGTCTGAGGGGAGAGTTTGGATGGCATCCAGGATTTCCTGAAGAGAGACTGGGTGATCCAATAAGGACTTCTGATCCAGGGTTAAACAGGGAAGTCGAATGGGAAAAAGATAATCTTGAATTTCCAGAACAGGGGGCAAGTTAGTTGGAAAACTGTATAGTTGACGATAATATGATTCAAATTCCCCCACAATTTCTTTGGGTGCAGTTTTAGTGGAATTATCAGTCAAGGAGGTTATAGATAGGACTTTGCAGGAGGCCTATCGTTTCTTCAATCAGAGAGCAAGAAGGTGCCCAGCCGTATCTCCTTGATCAACATAAGTTGAGTGCATTTTTAACAGGGACATACTCTGCCCGTTCCCTTAGGCTCTCCGCATATTGATCCCTCAAGATTGCCATACTGTCCTGTTCCTCTTCAGAGTTTTCCAGCAAGGTGCTATTCGCTAGTTCCCTAATCCTGTCCAAAAGCAGAGTGCAGGCTCCCTCTTCTTTTTCCACGTGGAGGCCATCCTAATGAATTCTCCACTCAGAACACACTTAAGAGAGCACCAGAGGTTTTCTATATCAGAAATCAGTCCCTCATTCTGCTCCATAAAAGAGATTATGAGGTCCCTAATTTTAGTTAACACTGTATCCTCTTTAAGTAACCCGTGTATTGTTTCCATAATTTATCCTGATAAAGGATGGGTGAAAGGGCACATTCTAACCAGATGGGTGAGTGATCCGATAGTATTCTAGGGGTAGTCCCTCCATCTATCAAATCATGCAGGATAGATTTGCTAATCAGGAAATAATCCAGCCAGGAGAGGGACTTATGATATGCCGACTAGAAGGTGTATACCCATTCGGAGGGGTGCAACATTCACAACAGGTCTCATAGGCCTCCTGTTGCCATCGTGGAGTGAGCACTGAGCAGGGGAGAGTCCCCAGATCCTACGCCCAGTGCTATCCAAATCTGATGTCAGGGTTATGTTCCAGTCCCTGGCCAGAATTATTGGGATATAGGCATAAGGAGCCAAAAAATGCCAAAATTTCAGAGAAAAAACTCTGGGAAGTCAACATTAGGACCATATATGCATCCTAGTAGTACTTTTGTGTGATCTAATATGCCTTTTAATAACAGGTTGCACCCTCTAGGGTCTTCTACACTCTGTAGTGGTCAGAATTTGACACCATTAAAAATTAATTAATATCACCACCCCTCTCTGGGCTGTGGAATTTTCTGCCACAAATTCCTGCCCAACCATCTGTCCACTGAAGAGAGACCCATCTGCAGAGAGAAAGTGGGTCACCTGGAGAAAAGCTACCTGACAGTTTAGGAGTCAGAGGTGTTTTAAAATCTTTTAGCATTTCCCTCTGGAGGGGACCCATTTTACATTCCATGTAACATATTTGATAATATATTAGTGAAGTATGGAGTAAGTAGCCCTGGTACATTAACTATCCAATACAGACTGTAATGAAAGAAGAAGAAGAAATCATACCTCCGATACCCTAAATCCCACAAAAGAATCAGACATTCTCCCAGTGATGCAACCTCGACTTCCAGAAGGAAGAGTTGTGAGTTACATAAACATAGTCTGACTCTACTAGTAAACTGAATATCCTGATACAGGGCACAAGCTCCAAATCTTGTAAACAGCAAAAAGGAAGTTGAGCTTATGTATACCCTCTCCCCGTATAACCAAATCAATTCTAAACTACAGTATAGAAAGTTGAGGAACCCCAAAAAATCAACCTCCTCCACATCCCCTCCGCCACTAACCACAACATAACTGTATCCCCCAGTCCTAATGACTGAACCTCCATGCCCTCTTGGGCCATGATGCTTTGCCGCCACATGTAGCTCGTCCCCCTCCCACACCCCCATCCAAAATAAGATAATGTCCAGTAGGGAATCCCACCAACCACAAATCTACAGCTAAATTATTACCGAACCCCATAGTCCCTTTATCAGGTAACTTATGCTTTATCACTGTTTAACAACTAGAACTTCTAAATGGTACAAGATTATGTGTAAACATTGCAAGATTCAATATACAAAACTAATTATAAGTACAAAGTGATTAATTCAAAGCATGTAGTGACTAGCACTCCTCGAATGTCCCACAAAACTTCTGCATGGCTTCCATAAAATTAAGTAGCAATTATCTAACTAGGTCCATATAGTCTAGCATATATGTCTCTAGAAGGTACATAAAGCTTAAAAACTGTAGACTCCTGTGTGCCAAACTAAGCAAATATTTATTACCATCGAGGGTACATGTATACATGGTAGCTATTGATTGTCAGTTAGATATCTTGTTACTGAGGTACCGACTCTGGAAAGTGGGGAGCCATTCGTGGGTGACAAGAACTTCTCAACAGAAATATACAAACAGTCACTTGATAGCAAGTATGTCCCCGGCAGAGTGAGAACTTAAGTCTCAGATCCTGGGTTGTTTCACATTGCATTGTATAATAAACCAAGCCTTGCTCCCTACTGGAGCAAGTTGAAACTTATAAATCAGCAGGCCACGTCACTATACATATCTGCAGGAGGCAGGGCACAAATCAAAAGCAATCCAGCTCCTCAATTACTCCAAAAGTGCTCCCTCCGAGTAAACCTAAATAAAAACTGCATGTTCCTTCTGATTAATTATACACCCTCATAGGGCTGGAGACTGATTAAACATATCTCCTAAGTTTCCATCCTTTAAAAAGATCTGGGTACCATGTTTTAAGAATGTCCATGGCCTGCTCCAATGCTTTGAAGTTAATAATAATAATAATAAAATGCATTTATTATAGCGCCTTTCACATATCAAAGTGCTGTACAGTCAAGATAAAAACAGAATACAATAAATACAATAAAATCAAGAAAATACAGAATAGGCTTTTCCCCACAAAAAGTCTTGAGAGCCTGCATGAAGCACCCCACTGTCCTACACTCCCGTAGCTGACATTGCAGAGAATTCCAGAGGGTAGGTGCCACAAACCCAAAATCACATGCACCAGATGACTTTAAACTTACCCTCGGAATCTCCAGCAACCCTTCATCAGCTGAGCGGAGCTGTCACAGAGGGGTGTAGGGAACCAGGAGCTCTTTCAAGTAATCAGGACCCTGTCCGTGTAGGGCTTTGTAAGTCAGTAGACCTACCTTAAAGGTGATCCGCCACTGAATAGGCAGCCAGTGCAGACCATGCAGCACAGGGGTAATATGAGTTCTTCTAGATGCCCCAGTCTACAAATGTGCTGCTGCATTCTGCACTAGCTGCAAGCGGCGGATATCAACCCCAGGAAGCCCTAAGTAAAGGGGAGTTGCAGTAATCAAGGCATGATGTCACAAAGGCGTGGACCAAAACAGGTAGGTCGTTAGATGGAGCAAGGTGCCTAATCCTAGCAATGTTCCTAAGATGGTAAAAGGCCAGCTTGATGACTGCTGACACCTGATGATGAAGGGTCAGACCATCGTCAAGCACCACTCCTAGGTTATGTACCCATTCAGAGGTGAGAATCTGGGCCCCCCCCCAAGACTAAACCAGAGGGGAGCTCAGTTCTCAACCCCTCTGCCCTATGACCCGGGTCCACTACCAAAACCTGAGTCTTTCCAGGGTTCAACTTTAAACTGCTGGTGCTCATCCAATCTTGGATTTTTATGAGGTTGCTATTCAATACTGAGATAGCACTAACCTGGTCGGGGGCAAAAGGCAGATAGAGCTGGGTATAATCAACATAGCAGTGAAACCTCAGCCCATACAGTCTTACAATGTCTCTGAGGGGCAGCATATACAGTATACTGCGAATAACATGGGGGACAGCACCAAACACTGGGATACTCCGCAAGGCAGAGAGAAAGTCTCAGAAGAAAATACACCTGAGACAACTCTCTGCATTCTACCAGCAAGGAAAGATGTAAACCATCTGAGAACTGTACCAGACAGCCCACAGATGGACCTCAGACGTTCGAGCAGAACCCCATGATACACAGTATCAAAAGCTGATGATAAATTAGGGAGAACCAAGATGGAATGGTGTCTCCAATCTCTCACCATCAGGAGATCATTGAGCACCCGAACCAGAGCAGTCTCAGTACTATGCCTCTTACAAAAACATGATTGGAGAGGTTTGTATAAATTATGGATGTTAAATGGTTATCCAGTTGAGCTGCCACAACTTTCTCAATAACCTTCCCCACAAAAGGGAAGTTAGAGATAGGCCTGCAGTTTGCTAGGTTATCCGGGTCTAAAGAAGCTTTCTTCAGGAGGGGTGTCACCATCCCCACATTCAGGGAGCTAGGAAACTCACCCGAGTCCAGAGAGCACCAGACAATCCGAGCTAAGACTGGGCCAATGATGTCACTACAACCCAAAATCAGGGAGGTAGGGCCAGGTCTAAACTACAGCAGGTGGGGCGTATCGCCTGGACAATCCTCATAATATCCACGAACTCCGGCAGATCAAAGATACTCCAGGAAACTCCGGGCTCTGTGACCTGGCATCGATCAACAGCAATGCCCATAGAGTGAAGTTGGAGGCATTCCTGTCTGATGTCAGCCACCTTATTCGCAAAGAAGTGAGCGATCTCATCACAATCATTTTGTGAAAAAACTTGACGGAACTGCTGACAGGCTGGGTTGCACAGTCTGTCAACAGTTCTGAAGAGTTGAGCCAGCTGGTTCCATGCGACAGCTATTTCCCTGGACAGAAATTCTGCCTTCTTATGGGAAATTTCTGTTTGATAGTGTTTATAATGCTCTAACAAAATATGGTGGTCGGCATCTAAGGCTGTTCTCCGCCAACGAAGCTCTGACCTACGCCCCTGTTTCCGCAACTCCCTTAGAGTCCCATCAAACCAAGGGATCCCAGGGTGACGCAGAAGGGGGCAGACATGAACAGGAGCAATCAAATCGAGAGCTGAAGAAATGGCCCTGTTATAGGCTGCAACTAACTGCTCAGGATCTGTGCTAGTCTCACCCAATAACGAGAGGTCCATTGGCCCCCATGGTTAACTTGCAAGATGGCTGGGTATTCCACTCTGCATCTGATTCCAGCCACAATCAATTTAGAGACAATTGGATGCATTCCTGATCTCTTGAGATGGACAGAAAATGGGAGATCTTGTGCTATCCTTAGTATTTTGTTTTCCCATTGCACTTCCTTTATTTCCCTAAGTTTAACCAGAACATGCTGCTTATCAAGGAAGTTAAGGAGCTGAAATATCAGGGGCCGAGGGAGAGCACCTGGAGGGTGTACCAGACAGAGTGATCTGTGGGCCCGTTCTATGATGTATGTCAGCCCATTTTGGGAAGGGCCGGTGATTTTTCCACATAGCTTCTGTACAAAAGAAATCAACTGCTGAGCCCTCCCTCCCTCCAGTAACCCAAGAACTACGAGGCTGTATCAACTGGAACAGCCCTCCAAGTCTTCTAGCTTTTCTTCCATTTTCTTCATCCTGTGACACGTTGCAGTTAGTTCTGGTTCAGTATGGGCCCTCCAGCCATCTAGTGAGGATATTCTGGCCTCGTTATCTCCAGTGCGACTAGTAAGTTGATCCAAGGAGGACTGCATTTTTTTAAAGTCCGATGCTAGGTTAGTGAGCATATCTTTGAGAGGAGTCATTCCTTCCAGGAATTTTTCCTCTGTAAGTGCGGCCTGCATACTCACAAGGCTAGATGCCCCCGTTGGCCATGCCTTAGCTAGTTTGGTATTCTTGTCCTGTGTCGGTGGTGGGGTGTGCCAGAGTAGGGTATCTCGCATTTCTGCTTCCATAGCAATTGGAGTTCCACTACAATTGCTTCTCCACAGAAGGTAGATACTCAATGCTCGATAGCTTTTACCAAATTTAGGTTGTAGGTTGGTGGAAAAAAGGGTTTATTTTCAGAAGAAGTGCAGAAGCTCCTTATGGCACATCTGCTCAGGCAGCCATCATGTGACCTCCCCCCATTTTCCAGTTCCTAACACTGCTGTTACCATTAGACCACACTACTTACAGGAGAGGGGGGTTGAAAGGGGGACCAAGAATAGCAACCATTTGCTGTTTTTTTATTTGTTTTCCTACAATTTATTTTCCCAGTATAGCCCGACTAAGATGCAACATTAAATTTACAGTGGGGCCTTTCTTCTTTCTACCCATTTCCGTAAGTGGGTGGGTTGACTTGAGCACTGGGAGGTTGCATGACGAGTAGCTCAGGGTCACACGGAAAGTATGTTTCTGAAGTGGGGTGTTGAAATAGCAATTACCTAATTCTGAACAGTTCTCTAGCCATTATACCACATGCCTTCACTGTCTGGGTTGTGGGGAGGGGATTGAAAAGAGCCACTGACTGGAGGTAATATATATATTTTTTATACTTCTTTTACACAGGATTGCTCAACTGAGATGTAGCATATTGTTTCTAGTGGGGTCCTGGTTTTGCATATTTTTACAGTGTATTTACCTGTGATATTCCAACTGAGATGCTATATTTCATTTTCAATATGGTCCTGCTTATATCCATTGTTACAATGCATTTACCCAGAATTGCTCAGCAACTTCTCATTTCCAGTGGGATCCTTCTTCACCTCATTTCTGTAGCTGGGTGGAATAAAACCACTGTGAGCTAAAGTGAGTTGCTTATGGACACATATTGAGTATTTGATGTAGTAATGAAGATGTAGCTAATTATATGCAACAGCTGCTGAATAGTGCACGCACAATAAAGATGTGTAAAGTTAGGAAACTTCACTTTCCAAAATACTTCTTAAAATTTCCTGACTTTGCAAAGTGCAAAGTGACACTACATGCAGTTCTTTGCATGGCAAAGTGCCCACTTCATTTAGTGAAAAACTATGCATAGTGCACTATGCCATCAAAGTTGCTGGCAAAGTGCCACTTTGAGTAGTTGTCACATACAAAAATAGTACCTTGATGTTATAGAACTGGGGTCCTTACCTGGACTCTCCACTATGTAAAACAGATATGGGGTTTCCCTTATGGGACTAGAAAGTCTAATTTTGTTTGCTGTGAATTCCACATATCCTTGACCTTCCACTGACACTTCCCTCCTGGTAACCCCCACCCCCCACCTGCTTCTGTACTGATTGGAACTAATCATCTCCCCTCCCCCCCAATTTCTACCCCCATCATAGTGTGATGATGTGACATCAATGGTGTGAGGATGTGACATCGACCTCCTCTCTGTGCTTCTTTTTGGCATGGATTGTACCTCAAGATGCTATCCCAGCCTGCCACCCCTTCTTGTTGGTGGAACTTGGTAGTGTGCAGTCCCAAAATGGTAACCATTTCAGTATGAATGATTGCCCATGCCCAGATGAGTACATGCACCCAGATACTGGCTGCTCATTACAAGCCCCACCCCTTGCCCCAACTGTCACCCTTGACCCCCTTCCATTAGTTATGGTATCTAATTGGGTCTTTGTCCCACCCACTACCATCCATTACACATGTACTGTGGAAGCTGGTACAAGCAATATATTGACATACTGAGTTCTTTTCTGACTACACCAACTTTGCACATTGTTTCTTACTCATTTGGCATTGTTCTGTCACTGATCTCTTTCCTTGTTATTGTTTTGTATAATAAAAAATTCTCAGTAAACACTTGATTATCTGCAAAAGATAGCACTTGGCTCATGAAAAACTACTTGAAGTGCCACTTCCACACTAAAATAAATTTGCATAATACTTTATAAGCTCTCCACATGCTGTGCACTCATTTCAGTTGTACTGCTACTGTTTCAGTGTGAAATCCCCACACTGCCACCATCTACATAGAAAAAAATCGCTCCCCCCAGGAAAGTTTGTCATCATCCAGTATACTTAGAGCTGTTGTATTGGTATCTATTGCAGTACCCCATTACTCCATTTGCAAGTCAAAACCCAACTCCCCCACCCACTCAGATCTCAAATAATCAGTGAAGTCTCCCCATTCAACACTTTGCTAGCCCCCCCTCTTTCTCTGCAGCACCTTAAAATAATCAGTTATGGACCAGTAAAAAAGAAAACCAACTCACTTTCCAGAGAGATGTTCTCTCTGTTTGGTTAGTATCAAATGAATGGATGGATGGATGGATGGATGAATGAATGAATGAATGAATGAATTAATCATTTGCCTATAGTAAAATCTGATTGTCTGAGGAGTGAGAGTTTTTCATCTATGCTGATGGTGGCAGGGTGGGAGCCTCATACTGAAAAGGGTTAGATATATTTAAGAAAGAGCACCTGGCTACTATTAGAGCGTGTGATCTGCTCCATCATGGGTTCTTTCTTCCCCCCAAAACCTTTTGACATGGTTTTGTCTAGGTAATACTGCTATTTTTAAGCTGTATAATTTAAGACAAACCTTGACTCATTGGTTTGGGCCTGGTCTATGGGAGGTGGATAAGTCTGAATTTTTGCAAACTATTCAGCATTGGGTATATAAGCCACATGCAGTTGCAGTGTTGTACTCCCTTTTATTCTCTAGAATGTTCCAGAATTTGGACAGGGCACATACCTTTTGGAGTATGCAGTTTCATCTAGACACGTCCTAATGGCAGAAAGTCTGGAGAGACTTGTAAAGGTACGTTTCCCAAGACAAATTCTGCCTTACTCCACTTAACATTTTAAATAATCTGTACCTTATGGGAATGGTTAAAATGGGTAGATTACAGTCTTCTCTGTGTTCAGATGTGGGCAGTCGGATGGCACACTAATGCATATTTTTTGGGACTGCCCTAAGGTGGCTCCTCTGTGGCAACTTATTGAGGCCAAGGTTGATCCTTTATTAGGTTTAACTGGTCTCTTCCCTCAGAGGTTTGTATACTGCGGGATTATACTCAGATTTCTGTTAAGGAGAGAAAGCTCTACATGTCTTTACTCTCCATATTGGTTAAGAATGTGATATTATGCCATTGTTTGGACCTGGCCCTAATTTCTTACCATGAATGGCTGCAAAAGCTACTCTTCAATCTTCAAGTAGAATGTATGACTGCAAGTCTCCGGAATAAACCCTATCTTCGAAAAGTGCTGGGGCAGGTTACACACTCTATATACATTATAATTATATATATGTGTTTTGCTAGCTAGAGTTACTGAAACTTGTCCTTGGTATATTTTCCTGCTTTTATTTCTATAGGTAGTGGCTTGGGGTCAACCCACCATGGTGGGATTGGGTAGAGAGGGGGGTGGGGTTTATTAATTATTATACAATGGCAAGAAAAAATCCTGGACTCTGATTGGTCAGTCTTGGGCTGGACCCATGATGTTATCCCAGCACAACATCACGGGTCTAATCTCAGCCTCACTGTGAACCTGTAGATGACTGTTTGCTTGATTTTTTTTCTGCTTGATTGTTTCATCTTCTTTTAAAAAACAAAAATATTTTTCCACACAAACACATCTTTAAAATTATTTTTTTATTCTGTATAACAATGAGCCATTGTATAATAGCAATAATGCCCTCCAGGGTGTGTGTCATTTGGGATAGCGTCATGCCTCAGTCATTGGAGGCACGAGGCCACCACCTGAGGCATGACGTTATCCCAGCACGACACACACCCTGTCAGGCATTATTGCTTAATTGGATTTGTTAACTTGCTCTTTGACATGTGCCTGTTGGTTTACTCTTTAATAAAGTTTATTAAATTAAAAAAAAAAAGAGCAAGATATCAGGTCATGCCTGAAAACAGGTATTCTGTCTAGTGCATTTTCCTACTTAATAAAAAAACTGTATAAATAAATAAAAGATGTCATACATAATTAAAATAGCTAAACACTTACACAAAATGATACCCAAGAACTGAAGTGATCAGTACACATGATCATGCTCTTCAGGTGTATGTTATCTAATGTTGCATTCTTTTCTCCTTTACCTCAAAGTGATTGCATTTCTTTTTAAAATCAGATCTGAGATGGAAACAATGAAATGCTCACTGAAAAGTAAATTGGGTTCCTGATATGTCTCTTGCTAATTAAGAGCCTTCCATTGTAACTCCTTATGGTTCCAGAACCATTCACTTTGCTTCTTGGTTCTCAAACCCTAAAACGTCAAGAAGAAACACTTTTGATAAGTCATTATAAACCCAATCAGAAATATTTTATTTACAGTATATAACACAAGTCACTTCCTTTGGTGCCTGTCAATTTTTTTGGTGCTTTATAGTAATTTTGCCGAGGTTAATGTTACCTTTTTCTTGAGTCAGCTGTGCATCAGTTGTGTGGTCTATGTAGTTGCACAGCTGGAAGACTGTAGTACTGGTTGCAACTTTTTGCTGTACAATTACACAAAAGGCCAATACCATGCCTGTCCAACACACACTGGGTGACCTTGTCTGGAATGTATTGCTGTCACTCTCAGCTGCTAACCATGCTGCTCATGTTCTGTTTCTCTGTCACTCCTGCTGCCAGTGTAACTTTCTAGGAGTGGTGTTTTGCTAACTGTGAAAAGGTACTGACTTCTGGGAACAGTCCCTATATTGCTTTGGGGGGGGGTAACTGTCACACAAGCAGGTCCTCTGTGTCATTGAACAATTGCTGTTAGTGGTAATATCAAGAAAGCTGACTTAGAGCCGAATACACCACTGCCTATTGCAACATATATAAACACCTCTGGCAAAAGCAATGATATTGCATGTTGTATTATATAGAACATGTTTGTAAGTGTGTGTGTGTGTATGCTGTCATTCAAACCTTGGCACTGCCAAGTGCTATTGGTACATTGATATTATATGCGGTGTATTTGTTTCATTTATTTCTGTTGTTGCTTATATACAATATACTGTATTGGTTACATGTATTGCATGTTTTTTTTAAATACTCCTGTAGACATTATGGTGGGATTATCTAAACATATGAACATGTGAATAATATTCAAATAAGCTTTGCTTTCATACAGTATTTTATAAAACTATTTTATCCAATCAGCTTTTGTCATGTAAACTAATAATTTTCATGTAGTTTTTGTTGGTAATTTGAAAACCTTCACAACCAGCTAGATGGGAGTGCTGCTGGATGCTGTGTGTGACATTAAATCTATTGACAAATCTATTCCCAATCCCAAACTGAAAGAAACATCCTGAAAAGAGAAAAAAACTCTCTATTCTCTCCCCTTGCTGGAATATAGCGCATTCTAAGATAACCCTGTGGAACATGAAGTCCTCCTGGTTCCATTTTTATTCTAGTCCTTTCAATGCTGTTTTGGGTTGCAGAGTGAACATTTTGTGTATTAACAGTGTATTGTAGTGTTATAAGCACTTCTAAATAGTTTTAGTCCTCAAATACTGTATGTTTGCACCTCCCTAAAACAGGACGTAGGCAAACATGCACTTGCAGTTTTAAGAAGATAAACACACAAGCCTGTGCAAGCATTGGCTAGCAATGGGCAGAGGCAACACTGTCAGAGGTGCATGTCTGCCAATGTCACCACAAGGAGGCTAGGAGGCAATGAAACTAAACTGAAACATTTAAACTCTAACAAATAGTAAATAATATTCACATGGTCTAATCATAGGTTTTTGGGTGTGATTTGCAAATGGTGGGGAGGGGATCGTATGTAAAGAGTATAAATGTATGACTAAAAAACTTAACATACAATAATAATGATGCTACCATTGAATCAACATGGGTATCAATATCAAATCTTAAACAAGAACAACCTCACAGCAGGAAATTATTTACCACCAGACATAAGAGGCAAATTTGTGACTCATATTACTGAAGTAATGGATTATACAGATAAAGGTCAGTTGCTAATACTATGAGACTTTAACATCTGTGAGGGATTTTATTTTTAAAAGAATATGAAATAATGCTTAGTCTCACATGATTTAACTAAGTAGCTAAAATAAATGCACATGTCCAGGCTTGCTGAAGCAGGGTTACTTTAGGTGAAACATATAGCTGTGTAGCTGGATAAAACTAGTTAGAACTGGCAGTTGCTGTCTGATAAGAAAGAACTGAATAAGGTAAAAAACAACTCCATATAAGGAAAAATGCTGATAATAAAGTTCTGTGCATCTGTAGTAAGCAGAAAAATCAAGTAAACCCACGCCAATAGTGTATAAAAACTGCTGTAAATTGTAATCAGAGAGCTTTCTCCTTTGCAGAATCTCCGCATGCATGATGAGTTTGATCAAATAAGCGGCGTTAAGACAAAACCACACCACTGGGTTTTGTCTTAACGTTGCTTTATTTGATCAAACCTTACACATGCATGCGGGAGATTCTGCAAAGGAGAAAGCTCTCCGATTACAATTTACAGCAGTTTTTATACACTATTGGCGTGGCTTCACTTGATTTTTCTGCTTACAACAGATGCACAGAACTTTATTATCAGCATTTTTCCTTATATGGAGTTGTTTTTTACCTTATTCAGTTCTTTCTTATCAGACAGCAACTGCCAGTTCTAATTAGTTTTATCCAGCTACACAGCTATATTTTTCACCTAAAGTAACCCTGCTTCAGCAAGCCTGGACATGCGCATTTATTTTAGCTACTTAGTTAAATCATGTGAAACTAAGCATTATTTCATATTTTTTTAAAAATAAAATCCCTCACACTCCTCCCTTTTGATACTCTGTATCAACTAACCACTCATTTATATTGTAAAATCCCTCACAATCCCGCCTTTTGATACTCTGTATCAACTAGCCACCACCTATATTATAGTCACGTCTGGCTTGTTTTGTAATGGAAACACCCCTTCCAGTTTAATGGGGTCCTTTTCAAAAGTGTACTGCATAAATATAAAAAAATAATATAATAAAAAAAGTATGGGGAGATGATGAATAATTCTCCCCTTCCAGCTGGAGTATTGCCTGTGTTGGCTGCAAGTCAGAAAAAATGAGAAGAGAAAAAAAGTTTGTTCCTTTTTACTTAGAATACTAGTTTTGCAATAAAAATCAAATTACATGGTTCACTCTTGGTGTGCTTTCATGAAAACATACATTTTGTGTGAAAAGTTGTGCTTTAGGTATGGAATACACATCAAGTTTGAACTGGTAGTAACATAAAATGTTGAAACACAAGAAGGTCAAATAACATGCAAAAGGTCACAGTGTGCATGCAAGGGTCGTTCAAACCCAGTTATTTTTTTTTTTTAGTGTCCTTGAACACTACTGATATTAAATATCTTTAAATAATAATAAAGCACACAATAAAACTGCTGGCCAAGACAGTACAAATACACAAAAAGAAATGCTTAACAGAAAATAAGACTGACATTATTTGACACTAATTTGCTGAGGCAATGCCCATAGTTTCATTAGAAAACTGTACGTGTTTTAGATATATGTGCTGCCTGCCCCTGTCTTGTAACACTAACAATTTTTTTTTCTCTTTTAAACCAACAAATTTATACATATCTCCATGCCAAATCTTTTCAGAAAAAAATCTTTTTAAACACCTTCCAACGCCTTCCAACACCTTTAAAATACAGCACAACATACCATCTGTAAGTGAACACATCTAGTATAACATGGTTACACCTTCTGGGGCATAGCCAAAATATGGCACTCTGTCATTTTGCAAAAGTTTCTGGTTATAACTAGAAGTATAATAAAGCCATTTATAGCTGTTAACACATTACATTTTTACCTAGCAGTGGCTTGGCATGTTGCTTGCAAACTACAAATCTTTTTGCACATTGCAATCTATGACATCATAACTCTTCACCATTAACACTACCTGCTCCAACCAACAACTACATACAAAAGTTCTTCACTGACCCTATCTAGGCAGCACAAATGTTCCATTAAAAATAAAACCAATTAAAACAGTCAGCTATGAGGAAAAGAAGCTTCTTCGTTCTTTTTTTTTTACTGTAACATATTGTGCACCGAAGGCAGTCAATCCTATCTCGCAACCTTGACAACAGAACATAATTACAGAACACAGATATAAGCTAGAAAATATGCACGAGAAAGACAAAGCATTACCTTGTTTAGTATATGTATTACAGAAATAAAACAGACAGACATAAAACAACTTTGAATAAAAAAATTCAGACTTACCCGGTGCCAAGGTATTTTCCTTCTTCTTTTCCGATACACTAGCCTGAGTAAGAAAACTGACTGCAGGACCTTCATGATAATTTCCAAACACTGCAGCTATTAACCCTTTCAAAGGTTTTCTTTGGTATTTTAGTAACCTGCCAAACCAAGTCTTTTTCCAGAGCTCTGGTTTGCAGTTTAAAAACAAAACAAAACAAAAAAATCTCTAACAGTACTAGGTTGAGATCCATCTGGTAGAGGTCCCCAGTACTTGGGTTTGGGATCAAATGTTTCAGCCTCTATAGGAGGCAAGGGAACTTGAAATTGATACAGAAAAACTTGAAACTACACAGATAGGCAACATGGGGGAGGATTTTCAAATCATCCTGTCTGTAGTCATCTACTGTGCGTACATCCACAGTAGTTTATTTTTCTTTCTCTAGATGTTGCTTATCTAACGTTACTTAATCAGCCACTGCTTTTCTCCTAAAAGCAGCCTGAACTGTGAAAGCCATCATTGGCTCTAACAGTATATACTTGCAGCAAGCACAAATTACAAGGACAAAGGGCAGTGCAGTTGCCTTTGTAATTTGTTTGGCCAAACTTGTCAAACATACATTTTGCCGGTCCAGATAATACTAACTCTGGACCCAGCTATTTTTTTCCCTTGTTTCCCATATTATCTAGGCCTGTCCTTTATAGTGCACACTCGCTCCAAGGTATTCTTGTACTTACAGTGATGATGAGTGTCGCCGGTCCCTAGGCGTCACGTCCTGATGGGGTTCCACAAAAATGTCCTTCTTTTTGTCCAAGGGAAACAACCCGATCACGAGGTGACATGGACCGAAGAACTCATCCTGCCGACTACGCCAAAACTGTGATCGCAAATTCTCTCACTGTAAGTATTACCTGAGCAACCACTCCCGTCATCACGGGGGCAAAAACCACACCACTGGGTTTTGTCTTAACGTCGCTTTATTTGATCAAACCTTACACATGCATGTGGGAGATTCTGCAAAAAAGAAAGCTCTCTGATTACAATTTACAGCAGTTTTTATACACTATTGGCGTGGCTTCACTTGATTTTTCTGCTTACAACAGATGCACAGAACTTTATTATCAGCATTTTTTTAAACATATTTTTGTTTTTAACACAAGAGAATTATATGATGAGAAACTTTTAACAGTCAAGACTAAACACAGCTGTGTGTATATCTCAGCCACAGCCTCACCTTATGCTTTCAGCTATATTTTTTTTTCATTGTATAGAATTTTACAATTAACCCTTTTAAAGTCTTACACGCACACATATTAAGTGACATGGTGGTATTTAGCCACTTGCAGCCTTTTGCTACTAGATATACTAATTTACATGTTGGCATCATTTAGTCATTTACTAACCATTTTCACCTTTTACTAGCCCTTTAGCAATTTACACTAGCCATTTTACACCTTTCTATTTCCTCAATTTTGTGGTTAGCCAACTACATATTGTTGATAAAAGTTTGGTCACTGATTACTAAAACCTTGGCCACTGACCACTGTTAATAATTTCCACCCTGAAAGATATTAGTTATTGACTGAAGGTTAAAAAAAAAAAACTAAACATTTCTACTTTTAGACTGTTAGACTAGGTGAATAGGTATATGATTTAAAACTGGTTGCCAGCATACAGATAGTCAAGGCATTTATAAAAAGCATCCTGTTTTGGAGTTGGTACAGGGGTGGTTACAGACGGAACACAAATTGTGAGTTTGTAAAACATAATACAGAATTGAGGGATGTCAACACCACAATTGAAATATGTGAAAAAATGCTAACATGTGACACCACATATAACACAATATAACATAACAATTTTGTTGATGAAAAAGAGTTCATGGAATCCACTTTGAGAGTGAATAAGGTAGATGCTACCTTGTGTTGAGGTGTGGCACACCCTTGGAGCTTGATTGAAGAATCTGTTGATAATGTCTCTTGACAGATAAGTCCTTATAAAACATAACAGTCCATGAAATTAACAGTTCATAAGTTTATATAAGTAACCACAGGTTGGTGTAGTTACAGTACAGGCGAAATGTCATTTGCAGAATGGTGGTAACCCCACAAGGCATATGGGGCAATGCAGACAGTAATTTAAAAACAAAACACCAGCATAGTAGAAAAGTCAGTGTTCATTTTGCTGGCTGCTGGATGGCTGATTAGCAGACACACTGGCCGGGGTGCACTGAGTCCTTTTAATGGAGTAGCCACACACACACACTGGCATGGCATTTGTGTTGTGGTAGTTGATTACACCCCGGCTTAAAGATTAACAGTCTATAAAAAGGTAACAATTGACAATAAACCATTAAGAACACAGTCCATAACAGAGCAATAGGGTTGTAGAAAGTACCAGCCATGTTTGGAACAAGCAGCAGTGAAGAAAATGGATGTATTGCTTGAAGGTCAATTGAAGAAGAATCTTCTTGCTGAAGTTAGGGGATTGCCCCAACCCAGACTTAACTTCATAGTAAGCAGAAACAATAAGCTTGATTGCAGAGTCTGAACTGACTGGACCTTCTTCAGTTGATTTAAAGTTCTACAAATAGGTGTAATTTTGCTGAAAACATTACACTTGCTGAGGTAATAATAACTGGATTCATGCAATAGTCCTGATAAGGAACCAGTCAGGCACAAAGATGGTGATAACATCAAAACTGTGGCAGTTGTTTCTCTTTTTTAAGGAAAAAGATGAAGGTCTTGGCAACTTAGATGAAAGTATTACTGCTGTTGAACGCGGAGATCTTATGTGTGCCACACCGTGGAAACCTGCAAACTTGCAAAGTGTGTTAGACACTGAATTAAAAACACATAAATAACAATCTTTTAAACCATTAACTTTTTGTTTTGTAAAGAGTGGTGTGACAGAGCCTAAATTCTGGCAATTAGAAAGAGAAAAATTAAAAATGGGACATCAACCGCACACCTGGGGGTGCAGGCTGAGGTTCAATTATACCATTTGACCATCTGTAAATCATGACAATGTTATGATTACACCCTGCTTTCAAATCACAGAAGCAATTATGACAGTGATGAACATTATTTCCTGTTCGTTGCAAGCAGGCCTGACTGAGACCTGAGTTATAAAATCTTGTAATGTTACAATAACATGCTTCAAACATATAGTTCATAGCAATATGCCTGTTACATAATGCAATTAGTGGGACAAATACATATGTTGTTGGCTTATGCCAATTTAATAACAGTGCCTATTGCACCTGTGACAAGTGAAAAGTGTACCTCTTTACCTTTATAGTGAAATACTCCAAAGTACTGAGTGGGGTAAGGTTTGAAGCATAGGTTTGGAGTACAATCTAAATTCTGCATATTATAATTGTTAAAATTTAAAATGACAAAACCTGCAGAGAGTACACTCATTCTTCAGGGGTACCTGTGAGTAGATCAAACGGAGCATTAATTTTACTTTTGGTTTTGCTTTGGAATATATTAGGGTGGGTCAGCAATGCTGGCCCCAGTATTTAGGTTTGGTTATAAGCATTAAAAATGTTATACATGTGGAGCACTTTTCTGAATACACACATGATACAGTGTAGCAAGATGTATATCAAAACATTATAACATAAACGTGAAACATAAGCATGTTTGTAATAGAACAATTTCAGTATTGAGCATAATGCATAAAATACATTTTAAACAACACATATAGACTGTAAACTTAGCTTAGAGTCCAGAAATGTGAATTTACTGGTTGAAAAAAAAAATGCATTAATTGCTGTAAGGCTATGACAAAAGTTGTTTTACATTTGTTTTAACAGGATAAGAAAGCTGAAAAGATAATCAAAAGAATGAATATGTGTGGACATACATACACAACTTCACCCTCCAGCGTAACTGATTACTTGCTGAGGGCAGAAACCCTTGTACCAATAATAGGTGTGAGATTTAACTGTTTGCACTAGAAAAAGCAGAAGGGCTTGGGTTGGGTTATGCTGTTAAAATACCTTGGGTCTTTTTTAAAACCTGTAAATAAGAAACAATTATTGGCAAATACACATTTTCTTTATTTACCCCTTTGGGGGAACAGTGATGTACCTTGCAACCTTCGTGGGTATTACACTGGAAGGGAGGAAGGGTAGCTTACCTCCTCCCTCCAAGCTCCTACTGGTGGAAGAGACAGCTCAAAATCAACTGGGATAAAAACAAAGCTGATGGAATAATGGCAAATACTTTCTGTTACAATTAAGGAGTACAGCTTGAGGCAAGTAATAAAAACAGGTAAGAGCCAAATATTCTTAATCTGGTAGCAACAAATTGTGATGGTAAAATTTAAGTAGAACTGCACTGAATCCACTAGTCATTTTTGTGCTTGCCGCTAGGCAAAGCATTTTACTATGATACAGGACTCTGAGAGGTGAGTTGCAGTGATCCAATACAGTAGAGTCTACAAGGGGCTTGACCAACAATCAGCCAGTCTGGTAATGACATTTCTGAGGCATGAAGTGCTTGGATTTCAAACATTGTGCCGACAGACACATCAGCTCTTTCAGTAAACGCAGCTGATCTCATTCTCTCTGTGTCAAAGCAGGGAAAGGTTAATGTCTATGTCATACAATGGCTTATTTTTTATCATACACATTCTATTTGTTAAGTTCCAGCTTTCTTCCATCTAGGCTGTTTGAATTCAAACACTGCAGGCTTTTTAGAATCAGGATTTTAAACAACATATAAAGGCTTTGCAAAGTACCCTCTGCACTTTATTTATATCAACAGTCAGCAAACATGTTTGGTACTTTATGATTGCTAAAGCACTATAAGCACTTTCTTAAACAGTTTTTCTTATTTATGTGCATATCAAACATTTAATTCAGCTCAGCAGGCACTTAAGCACCACACATGGACAGAAAAGAAAAAAAATGTAAGAGAAAGAATAGTGAGAGGGGAGACTACCTAGGTAAGAGGCCAATCTACTGAGGCATAAAATGGGAAATAAATAGGATAGGACAATGGTACTGCTGCAGCAGACTTCTAAGACAGAAAAGGGGAGAGGTTAGAAAAATATGTCTCTGGGTGCTCCAGTTATTTCTAATGTAGAGCACAGCTCTACCACAGCCTGCAGTTCACTTTATGATGTTCTCACACCAGACTGGTGGGAATAGAAGCCACATTCCTTTCTGAAGTCACCCAAGTACACCAGACTACAGCAACACTGCTGCTGAAGAACCTCTACATTGAGAGCCCAGCCCCCACTGCAAGCAAAGAATGGTGAAAACTGTATTTTTTATTCTTTTAAATTCCTTTCAGTTTGTCAGTTGTTGCCCCACCTTAACTGCCCCTCCAGGTCCAACCTTTAGTCTTCCGGCATGGCCCAGGATCTGCACCTTGACCTGGTACAACATTAATACCAGTGACAAGCATATGGCATTGACAAAGGCTTGTTTCCATTAGAAGCTGCTTTTTAAATACTGGTTCCTATTCTGTTGTTGATCTCTCTATAATGGCCTATTTGCAAACCTTGGTGGATCTTTCTGATTTGTAATCTGAAGTTAAGTGCCATTTTAGAACTGTATGAAATAGTTTATGTCCCTGTGAACCATGAAGTTCTATAATAGAACATGGATGCATTGTGATAACAATGGAAGAGCTGAGGAAGGGACAAAAACTACATCATATAGTTCGAAAATGGCAGTTAGCACCAGAGTTTAAATCAAAAATACCCACTAGGGTAACTAAAAAACCTATATAGATTGAAGAATAACAGAATTTCTATTAGTATTTAAAAATCCCCTTCTGAAGAGAAAAATGATTTAAAGTTCTCCTTTAAGTACAAGCTTAGGGAACCACTGTGTACCAGTGACCATGCTACAATAGAAATAACAGTGTATAGAATTTGTAACTACAGCAAGGGAATAACAATAGTCTTCAACTACAGTGCTAGGAATTACAATGATAGAAGAGAGGAACTAAACGTATGGAAACTAGAGGCTAAAATGAAAGGGAAAAAAGCACTGAGTGTTGTAATATACTTAAAGATAAACTAATCATACTAAGGGATACACAAATACCAAATAGACAGGTGTACAGTAAGCAAGATAAGCTACCCCATGGAATAACAAAAAGCTAATAGGTTTGGCAAACAAGAAAAAACAAACATAAAACCAAACTAAGAGGTACCACATCAGGGAAACATACAAAAACATAAATAAGTTCCTAAATCGTGCAAAAGAAAAAAAAATTGACAAAAGAAATTTTGAGAATAGACTGGCAAGTAGTAAGAGACTATGATGATTTTCTACAGTAACATAAATTCTAAAACAAGGTGACAAAACACCATTGAACCTTAACAATTAATGGCAATCAAATGTATTAGGGAATATAAATAGCTGAAGTATTAAATATTTCTGGTCTGTACTGTATATCAGATGTGGAAAATGTACTTGGCAGTTTGACATAAGAAACATCAGTCATAATCTCCTCAATCCAAGACTCTTTCTTTTCTGCTCACCATAATAGCTTTAGTAGACTAGATTACCTTTTCCTTCCTATAAGCTATGTAACAATTTAATGTCCATTGACTATGAATGCTGTCTGATTTCAGATCACAGCATGCTTAAGGCCATTTTATATATTGATAGAAGTCAGTATAAAGAACCTAGATAGAGGTTTAACTCAACCCTTTTCTAAGATCCAGTTTTTAGAGAATGGCTTAGTCAGAAATAGCAGTACTTTTTAAAATAATTGACAATAGCAAGACTACCAAGAAATGTCTCTATGAGATGTTTAAAGCTTTTATTCAAGGAATGGTCATTGTATACTCTGCAAAAAAGAGAAAACTAAGACAACAGGAACATTTTGAGAAAGAAAATTGTCTGACACAACTGCAGAATCAACACAAAAATATGACATCAAACATAATTAATGTTAATAGTATTTATCTTTCCAATGGGGCAATTGCCTATGATAATAGAGAAATACATAATAACTCTATCTGCACTATATAGCTCCAAAAACAAGGATAATTCTTTGCAGATTTCTGATTTCCTTTCTAGAATTAAACAGAAGAAGATAACATTTATCTAGAATCCCCTATTACTCTAATTGAAGTTGGTTCTGCCATTGACTCTTTTGTTTTAGTTAAAGTGCCTTGCCCAGGTGGCATTATCATTGAAGTGTATAAATACCTAAGTTCCATAATCACTCAGTGTTTACACTCCTCTCTCCTAACATCATTTCAGAATAAATCTCATCCTACAGACAATGAATGATACCTTAATTTCAGTGTTGCTCAAAAAGAGCAAAGACCAGCTAGACTGTTCAAGCTATAGACATATATCCCTACTTAACACTGATTGCAAGATTTTTGCCAAAATCCTAGCCTGTAGTTTCCAAACAGTATCTCATACAGTAAATTACTAGGAAATGAACAGGTTGGGTATATGAAAAGGACAGTTTTCTCAGATAATATGTGAAAGTTCTTTTCTATTTTATGTGTGATCACAAAACAGAAAATGCCTTCAGTGGTGGCCTACTGGTGCAGCGGTAGCATTTCCACTTGTGGTGCTGACTACCCTAGGTCAGGAGTTACCTCAGAAGTTAGAGGACAACCAGGGGGGAGGAGGAGTAAGCATGCCAAGGACTGCTCTCCTCCTTCAGCGAGACAGGAGATCAGTGGCCAGCACTAGCTTGTCCCCTAGCAGAGGCTGAGGTTTGGCTCACCAACACTGCACAATGTGGGGATGGAGGAGGAGCAGACACCCAGCTTGCTATGTGAGAGAGCATGCACAGCACCACCATTGGTACCATTGCATGCCACTGTCTTTGCACCTTTGGAGGAAACCAGAAAAGGCTTCTGACCAGAAGGATGACACTGGCCTCCTGAAGGCTCTGTACCTGAATGTCTGGACACATCCCGGCATTCTGGATCTTGTTTCTGGTGGGACGATTTGGGTCCCTGCTGACCCGACTGGGGGGGGCCTTCCCTTGAGGAAGAGCCACACAAGGTAAGACCCAGTGGACTCTGGGGTGATGGGGCTAGGTACTGATGGACGAGGGCTGGTCAGCATAGGGGAATCATAAAAAATTAACAAAAGAAAAAAGACAATGCTTTCAGCACTTCTCTCTTTGGACATTAATAAAGCATTTGACACCTTGGATTGGAAATTTCTTTCACAGAACCTAGAAAATTGTTTAGGTCACAATATATGTAATTGTAGTAGAATTCTATATAATCAACCAAACTCAAATGTCATAATAAACAGGAATATTTCCCAACCATTTAGCTTGAACAGAAGCATCAGACGGGGCTGTCCATCATCACCCTTCCTTTTTAGACTTTCTGTTGAAACTCTCATTAGAAAAATAATGGTTGCTGCTAATATACATGAGGGTATTATAGGCCCCAAACTCCAAAAAGTACTTGCTTATGCAGCTGACCCTTTATTAGCACTATCTCAACCACACTACTTAATTCTAACTTTAAAACCATAATGGCTAAATTTGGGGAAATTTTGGGATGGATAGCTAACTGGGACAAATCTGAAGGGCTAATACTTAAAGTTCAAGACTTGGAAAAACAAAGAATGTTAACCTCTTTTGGAATTCAGTGGGTGTCAAACCAGTTAACCTACCTTGGACTTTTTATCTTTAGCTCGGTAAGTCAGATTGTTAGAGCTTATTTCACCACTTTATTAGTATCAATAAATAATTTTGATAATTGGGGTAAACTGAATTCATCCTTGTGATGAAAGATAAATTTAATTAAGATGTTAACTGCCCCTAAAATCTTTTACCTTCTAACTAATCTCTCCACCTACATTAATCCAAGATGGTTTAAGAAAATTAACAAGTTAGTATCTATCTTTCTTTAGAGTGATACCCCCACCACAGGTTAATACTTAAAAAAAAAACTAATAAATAAATGGACTGATGGAGGATTCACTTGCCATGGAGTCAAGGATACTACTGGATCTTCCTGATGAAGCAAACATCATACTGGCTTCAGCACAAACATGCTACTGACATACCATTATGGCTCGATTTAGAACAAAACCTAGTCAAACCTTGCTCCTTAACATTCTTTCTTTTCATCCAAATCCAGCCCCACTTAAATAAGCATCCCATAATTTCAATTTCCATCTGACTTTGCAAACAGCTGTCCTCTGTAATGAACCATATAACTCCATCTCTCCAGTGTTGCTCTATGTGGAATTGCCTCTTGCTTAAATATAATAACAATAGCTTAGTAGACTCAGGACGGAGTAAGCTTGGCATTAAAGTAATAGGAGACTTGCTAAATTATGCTAATGGACAATTGCTATCCTTTGTCAGAACTGAGAATTAAATATAATGGCCCAAAAAGTCCTTCTGGTTATACCTTTTTGGCACCTGAGAAGGAGGGTACAATGGTGGATAGCTTGACAAGGAAACAGCTGACCTCATCTATGGAGGAGAAACTGCATTGAAGGGAGTACTCAATGGAAACATTGGGGAGATCAGTTGATCAAATACTCGACAGGATCCAATACATGGCCAGGAGGTTCGATGCATTAAACGGAAAAGTGGATTTTCCCCAGCATGAAGCTAAGATGACTAGAAAGAATTTGAAAACAGTTACACTGCAGATAAAAAAACAATTCTGAAACATTAACTACTGTGAATGAGAGGGTTACCTGTTTGGAAGCAATAACAGAAGGTCTAATCAAAAATAATTGCAATGTTAGTAGAAAGGTTGAGATGCTTGAAAACCAGATTTATTATCAAAACTTAACAATTGTTGGATTGTCTTTAAAATTGGATTCTGATTTTTATAGCACTAGGGAGATGGTAAAAGATTTATTTGTTCAAGTATATGACCTGCCTGTTGATAATCTACCTTTTATCACGAAAATCTTCAAAGTACCAAAAAAAGATAAAGGAGTCAATGGATGAATAAAAATAGCAGGAACTGACCCCAAAGCAAAAGTCACAGTATTCCTA
Organism: Neoceratodus forsteri; assembly: GCA_016271365.2. Lineage (NCBI taxonomy): Eukaryota > Metazoa > Chordata > Ceratodontiformes > Ceratodontidae > Neoceratodus > Neoceratodus forsteri. The sequence goes on from CM057455.1 coordinate 403,410,986, forward strand.
ACACTGACGTTTGAATCAGATGGGAACATGATAATGAGGCTTTCAAAAATTAAAGAGACATTGATCTATAAAACATACCACTTCTATGTGTATCCAAATTTTGTATTGTCAACACAACAGAGAAGAAGGAAACTACTTTTATACAGGCAGGATATTTTGCAACTTGGGGCACAATTTCAATTACTGTCACCAGTCAAAGTTCGAATAACTTTAAAAAACAGACAGTATATCTTTTTCGATCCAGGCCAAGAGTTAGCTTTTCTATGGGCACAGTATAAATAAAGGTCTGATGAAGAATCTTTGACAACATCTGATAAAGAGATGTCTCAGATAGCTGCAGATTTGGAAGTTGCAGAGGACTTATAAGTTTTGCTTCTCTAAGGCTAAAAATGTATATACAGATTAATTAGATAAAAGGCTTTAAGTTGGGAAGTGATAGACTTTAAAAATAAGTATTTAGTAAGAGAAACATAGTATCAGATTGAAATGTACATAAAGGCATGTCTAGTTATAAGTATATGTATTTGATACGATGGTAAATAATTTGCTCTTCCCCAGAATGAATTGGACTAGTTACTTGAAATATGTATGTACACATAGAAGTAAAATAGTGTACTGTGATTAACAGTTGCACTAAATTGGATGAATGCACAATTTTAAAAAATTAATAAAAAGAAAGTTTAAAAAAAAAACTTAGAGCTAAATGGACTGATTGAGGATTTGGCTTGCCATGATGGCAAGGATACTACTGGTTCTTCCTGATGAAGCAAACTTCATACTGGTTTCAGCCCAAACATGCTACCGACAAGCCATTATGGCTTGGTATAAAACAAAACCTAGTCAAACCTTGCTCCTTAACATACTTTCTTTTCATCCAGATCCAGCCCGACTTAAATAAGCATCCCATAATTTCAATTTCCACTTGGCTCTGCAAACAGTTTTCCTCTGTAATCAACCATAAAAATCTACCTCTTCAATACTGCCTTATTTGGAATTGCCTTTTGCTTAAGTATAATAACAAGGGCTTAGTAGACTCAGGATGGAGTTAGCTCAGCATTAAAGTAAAAGAGACTTGTTAAATTCTGATAATGGATAACTGCTGTCCTTTTCAGTACTGAGAATTAAATATAATGCCCCAAAAATGTCCTTCTGGATTTATCTTTAAGTTAGAGAAGTCTTATCACAAAGTATACTTGATTACAACATCATTTCAGTCATATGATGAATGACATTAATTGTTAAAAGTTCCACAATGAATGAAGGGGACTAGTTTAGTATTTAAGAGTATTAATGGTTTTGGCATCTCTGTATCATTCTCAGCCAGACAGAAGAGGAAAAAAGAATTAAACATAGCTACTGTTTCTCTTCAGAATCTTGACACGCTTTATGGGATAATGTATATTCCTGTGCTAAAGAAATCAAAAGCAGGCTAGTTCAGTTAGAATATGTCATTATTATTATTATACTCCAGATGGACTTCTAAAATTGCTATATTCAGACTATACCAACTACCCTACATGTAATTTGAGGTCATGTGCTACCTGTTATTACATATGCCGGCTGGCCAGGGTGGTGAGAGGAGGGCTGTGCCAGTCACTGTATGGGCTCCCCAATCCCTATTTTCTGATGTAGGCAGTGACTTACTATGCATGGAAGAGGGAGTGGCAGGTTGGTGAACCCAACCCGATATGGGAGGGGCCCATAGACACTAGGGAAAATTTTAATTATGGCCAGGGAGAGCGATCAGAGGGTGGGATTGTCACTAGACACTAGGGAAGCAATACTGATTGCTGGCATGAGTAACTGGAGTCTGAGGGGTGCTGCAAGACACTAATTAAGGCCACAGTGAGTGATTGGAGGGTTGGTGATTCCACTAGACACCAGGGAAACCATATTTACAGCCCAGGCAAGTGATTGGAGGGTGGGGGATGCCACTAAACACCAGGGGAACAGTTTTGATGGCTGGGCTGAGTAATCAGAAGGTGGGTGGTGCCACTAGACACCAGCAAAAATATTAATTACAGCTGGGGCAAGTGATCAGAGGGTGGGGGTGTCACTAGACACCAGGTAGACAATATGGATTGCAGAAGTGAGTGATCAGAGGGTGGGGTGCCAGTGAACACCAGAGAAACAATATTGGCTGCCAGGGTAAGTGACTGGAGGGTGGAGAGTACCGCTAGACAAATGGGAAAACAATTTTGCCAGTTGGGGCAAGTAATCTAAGGGTGGGGGGTGTCACTAGACATCAGGGAAATATTAATTACGGCCATGGTGAGCAATTGGAGGGTGGAGGGTGCCACTAGAAACCAGGGAAACAATTTTAATGACCATGACAAGTGATTGTAGAGTGGGGAGTGGCACTAAACACCAGGAAAACAATAGTGACAGCTGAGGCAAGTGACTGGAGAGCGAGGGGTGCCACTAGAGACCATGGAAATAATACTTTTTTAACATCAGAGATTTTATTGAGATATTCCAATGTAACACAGCTGTATCAAGTAACACATAGGATCGATGAACATATTTACAAGTTATGAAAACAGACAATGTATAGCAGTTTTCCAAACAGGACAAAATACCAAACAGAATCAAAATACAGTGAGAATATCATGTCAGAGGCCAAGGCTATGCCTCCCAGCATCCTAATCTTAGGCTATGTATACCAAAAGAAAATACAAATCTGTACAATGGCTAAACAATAAAATATACAAACTCAGGCAGTAGGAGCAGGATCTGTGCACAGGTGCCCTTCCCACGAGTTACCGTGAGCAGAGCTCACAAGTGAAACTTGAAGTGGGTAGAGAAAAAGAGAGGGGAAGGAGTAGAAAGAGTGAAGTGGTTATCTGATGTTAACGAGCTGTCAAAGAGGTGAGTTGTCAGATGGAGGTGGGGGCATGGAGCAACGGTGTGAGTGCAGGAAAGCTCCCCATTTCATGATGTACTTACCTCTTTGGTCTCCATTGGCATAGGATACCTTCTCTAGGATAGCTAAGTGAACCAGCTCAGCTTGCCAGGTCCGAAGTGCAGGAGGGAGTGGCTGTCTCCATTTCATCAATATGAGTCTCTTGGCCTCCATAAGTGCACCTATGATTAATTTCTTCATGGGTCCTGGTAATCAGCCCAGAGCTGAGGTATCACCGAGCAGCAACAGTAAGGGGAGGAGGGAATAGCATAACCTGCCACTTGGGAACAGTCCACCAGAACCGCAGACCAGGGCCAGGACAAGGCATTGCCACAATATATGCAGTAGACCAGCCTGTTGGCTCTGACACCTCAAACATCTAGAATGAGTTAGGATATTCATTGACTGCAGGGCTGCAGGTGTGCAATATCAACAAAGGAGTATTTTCAACTGCAATAACTGACTTTTGGTATCCTTGTATACCAAATGATCATCATGAAGGAAAGGAGACCAGGAAGAAAAGAGGAAGTTGTTGGCCCTCTGTACAGATAGTTGGTAAGACCACATCTGGAGTACTGTGTACAGTTCTGGAGACCCCCATCTCCGCAAAGACATAGACAGGGTGGAGGCTGTTCAGATGCAGGCAACCAAAATGGTGCCGGATCTGCACCAGAAGACATATGAAGAAAGACTAAAGGAGCTTAAGATGTATAGCCTCGAGGAAAGGAGGCAGGGGGGGACACGATAGAAACTTTTAAGTACCTCAAGGGAATGAACAAAGTCCAAGAGGGTAGCATTTTTCAGAAAAAGAAATGTGCAAGAACAAGTCGGCACAATTTGAAGATAGAGGGGGGACGGCTCAGAGGTAATGTGAGGAAGTATTTCTTCACAGAGAGGGTTGTTGATGCATGGAACGGCCTTCCTGAGGAGGTTGTAGAGTCAAAAACAGTGGGGGAATTCAAGAATGCATGGGACAGACATAAGGCAATTCTAGTGGGAGGTAGGAGGAAGTAGGCTGTTGGTTAACTAGGATCTGCAGCTTATCCATTAGGTAGGGAAATGGGCAGAGTAGGTGGGCCAAGCCATCCTTATCTGCTGTCAAATTCTATGTTTCTAATCCTGTGATATGGGGACCTGTAAATCTTGCTCTCACCTAGCCCTACACATACATAGAAACATAGAATTTGATGGCAGATAAAGACCGCTTGGCCCACCCAGTCTGCCCATTTCCCTGCCTACTGGATAAGCTGCAGATCCTAGTTAACCAGCAGCCTACTTCTTCCTACCCCCACCCCCTAGAATTGCCTTATGACTGTCCCATGCATGCTTGAATTCCACCACTGTTTTTGACTCCACTACCTCCTCCAGAAGGCCATTCCATGCATCCACAACCCTCTCTGTGAAAAAATACTTCCTTAAATTACCTCTGAGCTGCTCCCCCTCTATCTTCAAATTGTGCCCCCTTGTTCTAGCACACCTCTTTTTTTGAAAGATGCTACCCTCTTGGACGTTGTTGATTCCCTTGAGGTACTTGACCGTGGTATTGGTTCTGCACCCTGGAGCAGATGGTAAATTCTGCCTGTCACCCCTTTTGCTTTCCCAGGTTTGTGAAGCATCTCCAGCCACTGCCACATTGACCTGGAGGGTTTTGGCAACTGAAATGTCCAGTTAGCATCCTGAATTTGGAGATACCTCCAAAATGCCCTCTTTGAGAGATGGAAGCACTCCTGAAGTTGTTAAATGACTGTAACACCTCAATGTCTGGGAATAGGAGGACCCCAACATTGTAGATCCCCTGGGCCCACCAGGAGTGGCATGCAATGGGCTCACACCCTATCTGAATGAATGGGTTATCCCAGACCCAGATATATCTGAGTGGCAGTACCCAAGCTTCTTTGGGAGTGTGCGTAAGGGCCATGCAGGAGTGCCACGTGCACCATGTCTCCCATAGGATAGAAGGAGCAGTTGCCCTATGCTTTTCACCTGGGCATAGGAGGGACCCCAGCCACCAAGTGCCAGCCATGTCAGCCTCCATGGCGACCCATATGGGTGAGCTAGAGGAGAATGGCAGAAGCCATCTGGTGGCTCGGGCCAACCTATAAGTCAAATAATAGTCCTGGAACCATAGAAGCTCAGGCAACCCCTTGTCCAATAAGCATGGAGCTGGGCTTTGCCAAACCGAGAGGACTTCCCTTCCCATAAAAAGCTGGTCACAAGCTTGTCCAGCACCTGCAGGTTGCTATTGGGGAGCTTGACAGGTAGATTGTGAAACAGATAAGCCACCCTAGGAAGGGTAAACATTCACAGGGACTCAACCTTATCTTTCAGAAATAACTTTAACTTAAGCCAGCACCTCTGCCATCAGACCCCTGACCAACGAGCCATAATAGACCTCTGCCAGATTCTTCTAGGTGGTAGGGATGGAAATACCCAAGTTGGAAAAACCCTGTGGGGCCCAAACTGAGGTGCTCTGCAAGCAGTCTGGCCTGCAGGTCAGGTTGAGGTAGGGGAGACAAGGTGGTCTTCTTCTGATTCACCACCATCTCTGAGAATTGGGCTAATTCCTGCAGAATTTCCAGAGCAGGGGTTAGTGAGACAGTTGGGTTGGAAACCATAAGGAGAAGATCATCAGCATAGGAATTCACCAGATATTGCCTCCCCTGCACCACCCTGGGTAGATAAGAGTCTTCTAGCCAGCGGGTCTAGAGCTAGAAGAAATAGAAGGGGCGAGATGATAAGTGCTCCTCTGGAGCTCAAAGGATGAGGAGAGATTGTGGTTAGTAAGGACCTTAGCCCACAGAGAAGTATACAAGGTAGTAATCCATCTCCAAAAATAATGGCCAAAACCGTAGAACTGAAGTAAATGATAAAGGTACCCCCACTCCACCAAATCAAAGGCTTTCCTGAAATTGACTGCAAAAGCAACCATTGGTGTCATGGAGTTTGGGGAGTGCCATTTAAGGTTTATGATAGCATGGATATTATCCGCCCCGTCCTCCCTTTACTGAAGCCGGCCTGAGAGGGATGTAACAAATGGGGTAGAACCAGTTCAAACCGATTAGCAAGTACCTCCAGGGGTTTCATGACAATATTTTCGGACTGGGAGCACAAAGCATGGCTCTGATAGGACTCTTTTTGCTTCCTCAGATGGTACTCAAGCAGCTGACCTCCCTTGTCCCTCAATTGCCAAAAGATTTGTCCTCATGAGCTGCCATTCAGCCTTATGCTGTAAGAGAGTATTGATTCTGTACTTAAGACCGGTTATAGCAGAGATTAGAGCACTTGATGGGGTGAAGGTCCTCTTGAACTGGCTTTCCAGACTGGATAGTTTGTGCTGCAGATGACACTGTTCTTGTCTATATTGTCTGTTCAGGGTGGCTGCATGAGAGGTAATACAATGCTGCAGAAAAGCTTTAAAGGCCTCCCTGACCATACCTAGCTTAACCTCTCCAGTAGAGTTAAATTGGAAGGATTTGGCCTCTGTCCGAAGCTTCTTGCAAAAATCCTTATCTTTTAGGAGAAAGAGACTGCAACATCATCTGGGAGAATATGACTGGTGCCCCACTGGGAGGTACATCAGGGCCATTGGGGCATGATCTGAAATTATTAGATTCTAAATGGTTACATCTAAAATACCCTGAGCTACCACACCATCTGTCAACCAAAAGTCAATATGGCTATGTGTCCCATGGACAGCTGAGGAGAAAGTATAGTCCCTTCCTGTGGGATTATCTCTACAACAGGGGTTGATCTTCCCCCACTCCTCCCTCAGGGCATCTAAAGTGGCTTTGGCTTTTTGGGTGGGCATCAGGAGTGGGCTGAGACTTATCTAAAAAATATCAGACACCATGTTGAAGTCTCCCCCCAGAAAGACAGGGGTGCCATCGTCCTCCACCTTTGCCTCAGCAACTGCCTGGCTTACTTGCGTGAAGAAGTCTTGATCATCATGATTGGGGGCATACCCATTTCCTACCACAACTTTGCCTCCAGGAAAGGACGAATGATCCACCACCCAATGCCCATGTTGATCTGACATGACCCACTCCTCCACCCATTGACACAATTTTCTAACAAAGATGACCACACACCTCAATTTGGAAGAGGCTGAACTATGCATTATCTTTTCCACCCAACTCTTCCACAACCAAGGAATCATCGTGGCAGTGAGATGTGACTCCTGAAACATGTCCACATCCACCTTGAGGAATTTCAGATGCTGTAATACTTTGGTTCTCTTAACGGGATGGTTGAGGCCTTTCATGTTCCAGGAGACACACTTCCACTGCTGCTGCTGCATATGAGTGGACATGATGCCCAACACTTAACACCCATATCCACTTATCTACCAAGGAACAGCTCTCTGAGCCAGCCTTTTGTGCAGGTTACTGTGAAAATCATTCACCCAGCTATGGAAGGGAGGGATGAGGTGATGTCCAAACCAGTGGGTGTTGAAAGGAAGCCAGAAAATAGGAAGCAGAAAATCAGGAAGGAATCCTGTAATATAAAATAGAGAAACAACAGGTCACTCCACAACAGAACATTATATCCCACGGTATCAACAATGGCCTGAGAAAAACAGATGCAAGGGGGAAACAATACTGATGGCAAGTGCAAGTTATAGGAGGGTAGGTGATGCCACTGGCTACCAGGTAAACAATACTGGTGTCCAGAGTGAGAGATCAAAGGCAGGGGGTGCCACTAGAAACCAGGGAAACAATATTGACAGTCAGGTTGAGCCATCAAAGGGCAAGGGATGCCACTAGACACCAGGGAACAATATTGATGCCTGGGACAAAAGGTCAAATGGTAGGGAGTGCCACTAGACACCAGATAAATATTACTTACAGGCAGGGCAAGTAATCAGAGGCTGGGGATGCCATAAGACACTAGGAAAATATTACTTACTGCAGGGGAGAGTGAGCAATGGGCAGGGGTGCCACTAGACACCAGGAAAACAATACTGACAGCTAGGGTGAGTTATCATAGGGTGGGGGTGCAACTAGATACCAGGGTAACAATAATTTTGGGGCAGCACCAGCTATCAATTGAAGGGTGTAGTGGATGCCACTGGACACCAGGTAAGATTTTTTCCTATTGGGATGGCGCAGAACTGATCACTGAACTGAGAAATAATCACATGAATTGCAGATTGCTGTATTAATTTTGCAGTTCATGAGTTTTATTGTGCAGTTCAGTGAAACAATTCCATGGAACCAGGTGAAAATTTGCCAAACACTTTCGAAGATTTCCAATTTTACCAAAGGCAAAACTTCCAACACTTCTGTGAAAGTTCTACTAAAGTCGAATTCACAGCTTTCACACAGCTCTTGTAATAAGCAACAGTACAGGTATAGTTGAAAACCTTACTGATATTTTTCTTTTTCTTTTTACTAACATGTCAAAGAATAAAATAAAGATAGACAAGGCATGTGATAGTAAAGGAGAATCAGATGAACTGGAGGTTCCTTTAAACACTTAAATTTTGTTAAATTTAATACACTACATAAGGCTGAGAATAAACAAAGTCATTGTGTATTATATGTCAGTTTATGTTTTATCTGTATTGGCAATTTATTTTTAGAAAAAGTGGTTTTCCATCAGTTAACAACATTTCCTGAACATAATTTGTTTACAGGGCAGCAGTACAGATTTCATGGGGAAGGGGTACAGCACACCATAGAAACATAGACACATACAGTTTGACAGCAGATAATCACTTGGCCGATGAAGTCTGCCTTTCCTCCCAACAATATTACCACATACTGTTGCCAATCTACAGCTCTTTCTCCATCCTCCTCCTCCTCCTCCATTTCCTGTGATTCCTTTGTACTTATCCCATGCAGACCTCACTTGTTTTTGCCCTGAGCACCTCCACTGTAAGGCTGTTCCAGGAATTCACCACTCTTTTATTGAAGAAGTACTTCCTCACATTTCTCCTTATTATACACCCCTCCAGCTTTATTGCATGCCCCTTTGTTCTCAAACACCTTTTCTTCTGAAAAATATTTTCTTCCTGTACCTTAATTACCCCCCCAAGGTATTTAAAGGTTTCTATCATATCTGTCCTCTCTCTCTCCTCTGTTCCAGGGTGTACATCGATGGCCTTGGTCTGGTTGACCAGTGATATTTATGATAACATGGATAAAGAATTACTCATTAGGACTAATTCTACTGACCTGACCAAGTCCTTTTACCTGAAGTTTAATGATGTTTTTTTTTTAACTAACATGATAGTGCATAGAACAAAGATAGAGCAGGCATATGTTAATAAAGGGGAAGTAGATGACATGGAGGTTCATTTAAACACTTTTAATTATTTTGGTTTTTAAATTAGCTGATAAAGGGTTTATGAATTATTGTTGAACTTAAATGCTAATAAAGGGGCAGGAATTGAGAGCCTTACACTAAAAATGTTAAAAACAGTGGCTAAACAGATTACAAAACCAGTAACACATCTTTCTAATCTTTCACTTTGTGTAAACATACTCAAAGAGATAAAGCACCAACAAGAAAGGATCAGAACACACTCTGTAATGTAAAAAGCTTGCTGTTTATTTAAAGAAAATGTTCCATCAGTGAACCTTTATAAAACATCAAGATACACTCCATCACCGGGTTGGGAAAGGAGAAACTGCACTGTACTGGTCCTGATTAGTGATGTGCTACTAATTGTAATAGTCATTTATGCCCCTCTAATCAGGATGTATTGCAGTGTTCTACATTCTTGACTTGCACTAGGGAATTCTGTATATTTTATATCACACCTCAGTGGACCATAACATGCTTGTGAATGTACTTGGTTTTATTAAAACAAATAGGATCTTAACCGAAGGGATAAATAGACACAAAATGGAAGATGTATTTATCATTAAACATTTGGGTGTTATGTGGATCAGGTCTTGTCATTTCATGAACATATACAAAAGATCACAAAGAAAGTAAATACTAAATCAGGCCATCTATACAAAAATTAAAATAATTTAATCCTGGGGTTGGGATATTCCAAGCAGTTGTGCACTGCACAACAGGGTTGCTCCAGCACGACAATGCTCTGGAGAGCGACTTTCCGTGGCAGCAACTGCAGAGTGCACTCTGCCATGCACCAATGCACAATGGTAAGTGCAGGGGGTGTAGCCATGAATATGCAGCACAGTGCGATATTCAACAGCAGACAAACAGCGCAAGTGTGGAGCAAATGGGAATTGCGCGGAGCAAACTTAAGCCTATAAAAAAGAGGGAGCAAGCAGGGGAAGGAGGCTTGTGCCACAGGAAAGCAGTACAGAGGGAGATAGAGTGGGCAGGCTGGACAGCAGGAGGGGTGCAAAACAGAGACAGAGGCAGTCAGGGAGTGGAACAGAGTGAGAGAGTGTGTGTGTGTGTGTGTGTGTGTGTGTGTGTGTGTGTGTGTGTGTGTGTGTGTGAGACAGGTGCAGAGGCAACTGCCAGAGCGTGTGCCTGAGACACCCAGCACAGAGGGGGCAGCACAGATGCCCAGACAGGTGGGAGGCAGAGGCCACAGCCCACAGGCTGCCAGATGGGAACCCGAAACACAGGCATGCACACAGCAGAAGAGCACACTCAGCAGACCACAGCCGAGGTGCCTGGGGGGACAGCCGCCTGGGGGGCAGGACATCCGAGGCCATGGCCAGTGCCATCTTCCAGATGGAGAAGGTAATGAGGGGTGTGAAGAGGCAGAAGGCAGAGTAGCGCGGCCGTGGAAAGGCCCATCAGCAGTACGCCCAGAACAGGTGGTACCGTGCTTGCACCACCTTCGAACAGTACAGTGATACAGAGATTGTGGGCCAGTACCGCCTGAACTGGACAATTCTGAGGCAGCTAGACTAGATGGATCCACACTCTGTCAATGGAGATGAAAGTCATAGCTGTCATGTGCTTGCTTTCCATGGGTACCTACCAGAGACCAACAGGGAACACCACAGGCAAAACCCAGTTGGCCGCATCATGGCTACTAACACAATTCCTCAACACACTGCTGCCACATATTGCAGAATACATCCATTTACCCAGCACACAGGCAGAGCGTGCAGCGAACATGCAGGAGTTCCACAGGGTGGCACATATGCCTGGCATACTAGGGCCATTGACTGCACCCATGTTGGCATCTGCACACCACCTGGCTCTGAGGGGGTAGCATACATCAACAGGAAGGGCTACCCCAGTGTCAACTGCCAAGTGGTGTGCGATGCCAGGGGGTGCATAATCAATGTCTGTGCCACACACCCTGGCAAAGTACGCAATGCCTTCATCTGGCAACAGTCAGCACAGTGCCACAGGTTTGAGAGTGGGAACATCCCCATCAGCCACCTAGTAGGTGAGTATGAGGTGGAACCGGGCAGCCCAGCACAACAGGGCATGGTGTGGGGGATGCTAGGGCAGGGGAGCCACAGGGTACAGCTGGGAAGGCTGGGGGATGCAGCAACACAGTCCACCATGCTAACCACACTTCTCTACACACAGGTGACAGTGGCTATCCACTCTGGCCCTGGCTGCTCACCCTATACCAGTGCCTGTCGACCCCATCACAGGAGCACTACAATGAGGCACACGCCAGCACACGGAACATCATCAAGCATGTGTTTGGGCTGCTGAAGGCATGATTCTGTTGCCTGCACAGGTCTGGCGGTGCCCTACAGTACAGCTCCTCAAAGGCCTGCAGCCTGTTCTTGGCCTGCTGTATATTACACAACAAGGCCACAGACCATGGGGGAGCTGTCGAGGCTGAGGAGGGGAACAGCAGTGGGGATGATGAGAATGCTGGGCCAGGTGGTGGTGGGCAGCCCCCCGGGTGAAGGGAACCTCGGCTGTACTGGATGGGCCAGCAGCACTGGGACACAATTGCAGAGTAGCACTATGGTGCATGCAGGTAGGTGAACATGTCCACATGCATGTCCCGGGGACTATCACATAGCATACAGACATGTATGGGCAGGCCCTGTGACAGGAACAGCTGGAGAGGAGTGTTGAGAGGCGTGGGACTGGACCCCATGGAAGCACACAGAACAGCACTGCCCACACCACCAACACACCCCTGCACACACATGCCATTGCACACAGGCACCAGCATGCCCATGCCCAGAGGTAGGCACCAGACATGTGTCAGATGCTGAGCATTGGTGCACAGTAGCAGTCGGCGCTGTTCTGGCATCATCATGCACAGGCCACAGTGGCCAGCAGCTGGGCAGGTGTGCACATGGCCTGTGTGCGGCGTCAACCACAGATGCCACATCCCTGGAATGCACATGCACATGCCACACCAATGTGCACACAGGGCAGCAGCAGATAGTGGACAGGGAGGTGGGTGGGTTCAGGACTGCTGCACAGTTGCACGGCCTCTGTGGACACATGGACGGCACTGCCAAGACTGCCCAGCAGACACAGGCTGTGCAATGGCCACAGGGGTGTCTGTGACAGTCCCCCAGGGGTATTAAGGCAGGAATGTGACTGGATCCTCACAGTGGTCTGCGTGTTCCCAAACATGCCTGCTCCAGGCGTGCCCGGGATGCCCACAGCAGATCCCAACATCAACACAGAGGAGGTCACTTGACACCATGACTGAGGGGTGGAGAATGCACTCTGGGGGGTCAGCAATGGACAGCCATGCACCAAGGTGGACAGGGGTGCTAGGCCGACTGTGACCACAGTGGCAAGCCAATCCATGGCTGCGGTCATGTCCTCCCCCGTTCATGTGTTCTCAGCCAGGAGCTGATCAAAGTCCCTGTCACGTCGCTCTGCGGCCTGGCACAGCTCTGCATTGAGTGCAAGCCTCCCGGCTGCAGCCAGTGTCTGCTGCTCCATGGAGGCCCGTAGCAGACAGGTGTGCTCGGCCAAGGGGTCAGTACCAAGGGGTGCTTGGGCAATGTGCCGACACACGGGTGGCATTTGACCCCACAGCCCAGCCCCCACACAGGTGGGTGCTGCACAGCGGGGCCCTCTTGGGGTTGCTCATTCAGCGGTGCACCGTTGGCAAGTGCTGCACCCTGCCCCCTTTTGACCCCATTCAACTGCCGCTGCTACCCCTCCAGCCACTGTGCACCAAACAGCACTGCCACCACTAAGGTGCTGCATCACTGGCACACATGGCAGCACCGGGCCGGTGGCCTTTGGGCGGACACCCACCACCAGGGCACCGTCTGCGCTGCCATCCATGGTGGATGAGTGGTATGGGTGCCACCCTCTGAATGGCAACACTGCTATCCAGGATGATGGTCTTTTCATCATTGGTCCTGGACCTTGCCCTGATCTGTGTCTCCGCATACTGTACACCATGATAGGCATCATGCTGAAACACAGCCAGGGCCTCATCTGCAACCATGCCATGGGCATCCAAATGGACAGTGGTATTGGGCTGCATGCAGTCTGGCCCCCAGACACCAGTGGAGGTGGAAGGATGGTCTTTATGGGTCCAGGACCACCGCCAAGGCGGACAGCCCCACCCCAGCCACTGCATGTAGGCGCTTCAGAGCTGTAAGGGAATACAGTCGCATTAGTGCCACTGGCACACACTGCTGTCCCCTTCCCCCCTAGAAAGGTGCTGCCATACCTACCATGCAGTGATGGACTGCCTCCTGTCTGGAATCTGCCACCAGGCACCCACTTGACAGCACTGCACTGCATGGTAGCCACCACCAGCTTCTCCTGTGGCATCAGCTGTGGCACATCAGGATGTCCACCACCCATGGCAGCATGTGCAGCCTGGATGGCTGCCACCTTTTCCCTAATCCATCTCCAGTCTGTGCAAACCTTCTTCTTGCACTCCTGCACAGATCTTTGATGGAGGCCCTGCTGATTCACAGCTCTGGCCACACCCTCCCATGCTGTGGACCTGGCCTTTGGGGTGCCTGTTAAGCCACTCAGTAGAGGCTCCTGGTCAAGGTAGGCCTCGAAAAGAGCATCGGTATCTGCCCTTGTGAAGTTGGGCTTACGCTTCCATGCAGGCCTATGCTCCTCAGCTTCATCAGGTTCTGACATGCTTTGTCCTGTAGGTATGGACATGTGGTCATTGTCAGCTACCACCCACACCACCCTCCCAATCCACTGTCCTGTCATCCCCACAGTGTTGCATCTTACCTCTGAAGGATGCAATACCTGTCCATGACCTGCATAGTCCCGTGGCACCTTTATAGTGCATCGCATGCAAATGAGGGGATGCACAACTGTAATGAGATGCAAAGGCCTCCAATGTGCCATGGATAGGCTGGTTAGCTAATCTGCATATGCTGGCTGAATATCGCATTATTGCTCATGGCGCAATATACGTGCGCATGCTCATGTCGTGGCGCAACTTTGTGATGTGTGCAATAGGCCCGGCAGTATGCATGTGCACACTGCTGGTGCCTACACCACCGGCGCAGCTTACACACACACTGCACAATACACATTATAGCACTCTGCCACTATTGGATATGTGGCACTGGTGCACTATATAGCATATGGAGCCCGGGTGCCATAGGGCCGTTGGTGCTGTGGTGCCATCGGGCTAATGGCACTTCTGTGCTATGGGTTCCTCAGCACACGGGTGCCATTGGCCCATGAACTGTGGTGACCACATGCCTCTATTGCACACCATGCATGGCGGGACCAATAGAGCAGTAGCACATGGTGCACATGTTGACCCTTGATCCCACAGTTGCCCTTTGCCCCTCAGGGAGCACTGCAGCACATGCCAGTGTGGCATTGCCCATATTGTGCATCTCCATGACTGCACAATTGGCGATGGCAGTGCATCTCCATGCCAGGCGCACATCCCCAGCATGTGTGACTTGTGTGCTACAGTGTGCCATTTTGGATTCCTGACTGTGATACAGCCATGCTGTGCCACAGCAGTGTCAGGGCACCTAACTGGAGACAGGTTGAACTGGTCAACCTTGTGGCCCTAGTGGCACCACATGCAGGCAGCCTGTTTGGCTAGGTGCCCCTAAATAGGCCACAGATGGAGGAGTGGCAGGAGGTTGCTGATGGGCTGGAGGAGGCCACAGGTGTACAGCACACCAGTGAGCAATGCCGACATCACTATGGGGACCTGCAGTGGAGGGACCCAGAGAGACTCCAGGCACTGCAGGGATGTGTTTAGAGGGGTGCCATGCCATGGCAAGATAAGTGCACTTCACCCGTGTCTGTGGGGCCAGCAGAGTGGCATGCCATGCTGCTGGGGGGGGCTGGGGCTGCACATTCTGTTGGCAGATGCAGCACACCACGGGTGCGCTGAGCCACCATGCTGGATCAGGGAGCATGCAGTGCTGGGGGGGCATGCGGTGTTGCCATGTACTTATGTGCCTTTCTCCATGTTCCCTTCCTAGGCCCTGAGGACAGATGGAGGGCCCAACTGGTTGGCACTGTGGGTAGGCCAGGGTGGGCCACCACAGGGGCTCGGGTGCAGGCTGCAGGCCATGTAAGCAGTGCTGCTTGACTGGTGCAAGGTGCGCCGCTGTGTGCAGGTAGACACTGCTACAAGCTACAATGTTGGGCCGGGTGGGCAGCGGGGGTGAGGGTGTGCCACAGCCCCCTGTGAGCATGGCCATTGCAGCTATGCATTGCCTGCGGTGACCATTGCACCATGCTGTGACTATCACTCATGTGTGTGGCTGCTGCAGGAGGGCTGTGGGTGCAACTGGATTCCAGCTGTGCCACTGCCATCCTGACACTTTTCCATGTCATCTGCCTGCCACGGTGGTGGTGTGGGGTGCATGGCTGGTGTTGGAGTGCAGTGTTCTGCATGGCTGAGGTTTGTCAGGTTGGTGGCACATGTGGGCGCACACACTGCGAGTGGCAGGGTGCCATCCTGGGGCGCATATCACCGCTGTCTGCTGCACACGGTGGGTGGGCTACAGTGTTCCAGACATCAACTCATACCGTGTACCCTTCTTTGTCCTAGGTGGCCAATGCTTTGCTGTGAATACCCAGCTCCTGCGACAGATCCTTTGGGTCACCACTGCCACGATGCAGGTTGCACAGCTGCTGATGAGGATGTTGACCTGGCATCAGTACAGACAATGGCATCAAGCACCGGTGGAGCAAGACCACCCATAGGGCCTGTTGGCCTGCATCTGTTACCCTTCCCTATCCCACCTCCCTTGCCCTCCCTTGCCCTCCCTTGTCCCCTTGTATAACCATGAACCCTGTCCCCCTGCTTCCCTTCCACGGTCTCCCAGTTCATACATGGCCTCCCCATTATCTGTTCCCTGTCCCCTGTTACCTGTACATTTGTATATAGTTGTTTTAATACTGTTGTAATACACTTTGATATGGTTAACCATCTGTGTCCGTGTCTGTTTGCGGCTGGCGTGTGGAGCCATGCTGCAGTGGTGTGCATGGTGGCTGTGCGGTTCACCTGGGGCTGTGCCCTGGGGCAGCCGTGGGCTCTCTGTTCATGTTGTGTGGCATGTGCATTGTGTGCTGTTTGTCTGTATGTTGCCGGCTGTAGTCCAGGTGGCATGGCCACATGCCTTCCTGTGGATGGTTGCTGGTGGCTGTTTACCAGTGGTCATTGGTGCCACCCTGCCTCCGTGCACCACTGTGGTGTACGTAGGTGGGGGTCTGCTGCTTCCCCATGCACACTGGGTGGTGTTCTGTTGTGTGCTTGCCATGCCACAGTCCTGGCAACCATTGCACCGTGGTGTTGGAACTTCCACCCTAGTGGCTTGCTCCTTGTTGTTCCTCTTGCCGGTCTGGTCTGTGTTCTGGTGCATGCCCCTATGCCCCTTGCACATCCCTGGTTGTGCTATTGCACATGTTGGCTTGCTCCCTGGTGCAGCCCTGACTGCACTATGGTGCATCCCTGCGATATTCAGTCATGCTGCACTGGCCAATGCCGTCATGTACAACCTTTGAATATCGTGTTTGGTGCACCATGGCAACACTGGATTTGCGCTGCACCACTCTTCTTTTTTATTTTTTAATCTTTTGGCTACAACTCTTTATTAATAATCTGTAACCTTCAATAATGTTGCCAGATTAACCACCTAATATACAAAAAATGTTCCTCACTATGACCTTTACCAAACGTTTGGGACATTATCACCACAATTAAGGATTTATTGTACTGTGTCAATAGTTTTCCAAAAAAATCTGGATGAAAATTATTCTAAGTGTTCTAAGTAGTAGTAGTAGTTTGTTACCTACTCATAGTCTCAACATTTCTGTTAAAACTTCCACTGGATAGTTTAGTGAAATCAGAATCAAAACAAGTAGCAGGATGTTCTGTGTCATAGTATGGCCCAAAACTGTTTAACAACCTGGCAGAACCTGGAGTAGTATTTAGTTTAATGACATACATACATTTTTAAGAGATGCCTAGGAGAACATCTACAGGCTTCATCAAGCTGTAATTGCTTGGAAACTGCTGGATGGATGGATGGATGGATGGATGGATGGATGGATGGATTCTTATAATGTATGCAACTATATTGTAAGATCATTTTTAATATCTGATTTTACTTTCATGTGATGTATGATGTAAGATGTGATTTTGTTTCCTATTGTAATCCCTTTTGTCTAGTTGTGGCTGAAAATGGGTCATTTCATCCAGTCCACTTTCCTGGTAAAATAAATAAAATAATATAAAAAAAAAATTAAATAATCTACACATAGACAAAATGGAAGAACCAGATTGGACTGCACCAAAATTAATGAAGGAAGTCGGAGAAGGGGTCTCGGGAATTCTAACCCACATATTCAATCTATCATAAAGGAAAAATGAGCTCCTGCCTGACTGAAGGAAAGTTGAAGTTGTTCTAATTTTTAAAAAAGGAAAAAGAGAGAGAGAGAGTTGCCAAAAAACTATTGTCCATAAGTTTAACCTCCATACTTGAAAAAATCATGGAGAGGTGTAGAAAAAAAAATTGAGCTAGAGTGCACAAAAAAAAAGGTATAAGAGATGTGTTACTACTGTACGTTAATTTAAATCAGAGATGGCATGTATAACAAGCTTGTTAAGTTTCTCTGAGCCAATATGCACAGAACTGGATGAGGGAACTCAATTGACATAATTTTTCTTGACTTTATTAAAGCATTTGATGTAGTATCACATAAATGCCTTATTACGAAAATGTCCAGCTTAGGTCTAAACACTGAAATTATAAATTGAATCTTGTCATGGCTAGAAAAGCAAACCCAGAGAGTTAGGAATAAGGGCCATATACAGTATCTAGCGAGTGACTAGTCTGTAGTGGGATGCCACAGGGCCCAGTACTTGGGACAGTACTATTTGGTGTATTCTTAAGGAATTTAGGCAGTGTTGTTAAAAATCTAAGTAACAAAATTGCTGATTGCACCAAAATTGGCAGGATGGTAAACAGGCATCTAGAAATTAATGAACTACAACAGCATTAAAATTGTTCAATTGGTCCAAAAGAGATGGTTAATAATATTAACAGGTGCACTGTTTTGCCTGTAAGCAAAAATAACACCAAAACAGACTGCTGTATCAATAGAACTAAATAAGAACTACTACCTATGAAAAAGACCTTTGGCTGTTTGTCACCCGATCTAAAAAGTAAAAAAAAAGTTAGCTCTGTCTTCATTAAAGCACATTTTCTACTAAACATGATTAGAAGAAACTTCATAAATAATTTGGAAGAAATAATATTGCCATTTTATTGGTCATATGTCAGACCAACTGTAAAATATGCATCTTGGTTTTGTGGAGACAGAACTATAGGAGAACATATTAAGATTGAAATAATATATCACAAGGCTAATATATAATTAAAGGATTAGAACATTTACCATTTGATGAAAGAAGAAATTGCATTGGTCTACACAGCCTAGAAAGGAGACTTACAGGGGATTTATTACTCCTATACAATATGCAAACATCAGAGATTTAATTAAAATATGAATTTACAGTGGGTACAGGAACAGTATACACTTAGAATACACTTAGAAGGCACAATGAACAGCTTAGATTAAATCTCTATAAAACAAATTACAGGAAATGTTTTCACTCAAAGAGCAGATGACCCTGTGGAACAATCTTCCTTATGATATTGTGAATAGTAATGATATGAACACTTTGAAGCAAAAGCATGAGAGTTTTATATTAGCACAACCTTTCTACTAAGCAGTTTTATATCCCCAGTTACAAGTATGACCACTTTCAGCTTTTAAGTGCTAATGAGCAGCTTTTCATCTGCCATTCCCTACACAACTAATGTGTATTATATTGTAATTTTTTTCAGATATGTATGCTTTTCTATAGGGATGCTATCTGTTACAAGTGAATAATGTTTAAATTGCATTATTTCTGAGGCAAGATGAAATGATGCCCTTTATTTAAGCTTCCTTATTTTATGAAACACATAAGACCAACTGTTTAATTCTGTGTATACTAGCATTGTGAACATCATGCATCTCAGTTATATTTGAGACTTTGATAAGCATCAGGATGAAGAACAGGAAAATGAATCCTTGTGCCGTACACTTTTGAGAAGGTCATACAGTCATTGCTACCATTGGTCCCTAATCACAAAGGCTATGCAGTGTGCGTACAGGTGTGCAACACACATGCGCATGGGCCTACATGTGGTTCACACATACAGAATGCCTGAGAGGCATTCACAATGCATGCATGAGGTCACACATAGGCAGCCTGTGTGCACTGGCATGACCTCTGCATGAAGTGCTTATGTGGGAGCATGATGACATAGCAGTGTGCTCAGCACCCGCGAACGTACATGAACAAAGTCAAATGCACCAGCCTGGTGCATGGTTGTTGGCATATACACTTATGCCAGGTGGAGGGCCATCATACGTGGCTTCACAATGTGTCAAGTAGCTGTGCACACAGACAAATATGGTAAAAGCCAGTACCCTATGCAAAGCACATCCCACAACTGCCAGCCACACACACACACACACACACACACACACACACACACACGGACAAGACTGAAAACACCGGGTGGGGGGACAGACCCACAACAGGGACACACACCACAAAAGTAGTTGTGACTAGGGACTGCCAATAGATGAAGAGAGAAATTGTTTGATGCAGGACACGTGTAACAGGATGACAGGATCTGTAAGGCATGACAATACATCACACAGTCTAACTGCAGTGCCCAGGTTCATGAAATAAAGGGCGCAAAGGAATGAAGAAATGTATGGGGCTGAACAGGGACACTCAGACAGGAGGAGACAGTGGGAAAGCATGATGGCAACCTCCCCAGAGTCCTATGCCAATCCCTCAACCACCCCTGGGTACTCAAGGCCTGCATGACCCACAGACCCATATATGCAAGTGCGAGGCATGCCCATAGATGACACCACACCCTGAAGAGTACAGGCATCCTCAAAGAACACAGAGACCTCGGCAGTGTCACCAAGACAGGCCATGATGTTGTGGCATTGGAAGGATGGGTAAATGGAGCTTGCCAAATGATCATTTGCAAAATTTTGTTTCTGGTTGATGTACAGTATGTTGATGTGATTGCTTTTTTCTTTGCATCAGTCATACATTTGGCCAATGCATTTTCAACAGACGGTACAGTACTGGTGTATAAATGTATGATTTGGTTGTTCCCCTTTACTTCTTGAATGACATTGTAATTACCTTTTCTGACTTGGATGTTAACTATTTTAAATAATTTGATTGTTTGTTGATTTTTAGGGGATTATTTACTATTTTTATTAACAATGGGAAAGATAGGGAGTTAGATAGATAGACAGACATACAGACAGGCAGACACTTTATTTACACAGCGCCCCTTCCTGGAGGCTCAGTGTGCTGTACAATTTCTTATAAACAACACCATCCAAAGATTCAAACAAACACATTACAGAATATAAAACAACATCAACATCTATCTGTCACATAAAACATGATAGTCAGTGCAATATAAGATATTGAGTAATTATATATTGTATAGGTCATATGCTTGGTTAAATAAAAAGTGTTTTGAGCCCTTAATTAAAAGTTTCCACTGAGGGTGCCTCCCTCAAATGGCCTGGCAGTGAATTCTGCAGGGCTGGTGCGGCAATGAAGAAAGCAGGATCTCTAGATTGCCACAACCTAGCCTTGGGGACCACCAGGAGGTATCCCTCAGAGGAACAGAGAGCAAGAGCTAAGCAGAAAGGACCCAGGAGGTCTTGCTGGTAGTCTGATCCCCGGTCATGCAGGGCTTTATAGGTCAGTAATCCAACCTTGTGGGCAATCCTCCACCATATCGGCAGCCAGTGCTGTTCGTGGAGGACAGGCATGATATGATCACATCTGGAGACACCAGTCAACAGTCTGGCAACCAAGTTCTGCACCAGCTGCAGACAGCAGAGATTGCCTCCAGATAGCCCCAGGTACAGAGCATTGCAGTAATCTAACCTGCACATGATGAAGGCATGTACAACAGTGGCAAGGTCATCAGCTGGTCTCAGGGCCCAGATCCAGGTAATGTTCCTTAGATGTTAAAAGCCACTTTGGAAGATGGCCAGCACCTGAGATTCAAGTGTCAGACCATTGTCAAGGACCATGCCTAGATCACTAACCTGATTAGAAGGGGTCAAAGGAACACATCCCAGTATAAAGCCAGGATCATTCCCCAACACTCCTCCATCCCACCAACAATCAGGATCCACCACCAGTACCACTCTGTCTTTTGAGCCATCCAGCTCTGGATCACATCCAGGCAAGTGGTAAGCACAGAGGCTGTCATCTGGTTTCCAGATGCACAAGAGAAGTATAGCTGGGAATCATCAGCATAGCAATGAAAACACAGCCCATACCATCTGATAACATCTCCTAATGGCAGCATGTACATCATGATCTACAGAGATGACAAGACTAACTCTTGTGGAACTCCACTGAGTAGATTCATTGGGCTAGATGAGAATAAACCCATTGTCACCTTTTGCACTCTGCCCATGAGGTAGGACCTAAACCAGCTGATGACATTGCCAGTTAGTCCACACGCATTCCACAATCGGTCCAGTAACACCTCATGGTCAATGGTGCCAAATGCCACAGAGAGATCTAGGAAGACAAGGATAGTATGCTGTCCCTTACCTCTTGCTATAAGGAGATTGTGCAGCATCTTTACTAAGGCAGTCTCTGTGCTGTGCCCAGATCTAAATCCAGACTGGAAATGCTCAAAAGTGACTGAGGAGGTGAGACGAGTCTCAAACTGAATGGCCTCCACTTTATTTAAATTCTTCCCTAAAAATGGGAGGTTTGAGACCAGTCTATATTTGGTGAGACACTCCAGGTCCAATGAGGGTTTCTTCAAAAGGGGTCTCACCAAGGCCTCTTTCCAGGCCATTGGAAAGACCCCACTCCGCAAGGAGCACTAGATGATCTCAGCAACCACAGATCCAATCAGGCCAACGCAACCAACAGAAAG
This sequence comes from Neoceratodus forsteri, assembly GCA_016271365.2. NCBI lineage: Eukaryota > Metazoa > Chordata > Ceratodontiformes > Ceratodontidae > Neoceratodus > Neoceratodus forsteri. The sequence continues at coordinate 403,433,237 of CM057455.1, forward strand.
TCAGGTTGGACCTGGGTCTTGATCACAAGAGGTTGGTCGCAGACTCGAGACTATTTTGACTACTTCATCCACTCCAACTGGATCAAACTCACCCCACACAAGAGGGGTGCCCCAGCATGTCACCTGTCTGATCCTGAAAGCTCTTTGAGCAGTGCTGGAGGAGATCTCAGTCCTGATAGAGGATGCTTCGTCAGTAAAGAATTGATCAAATTCATCATACCTTGAGCTTCAGCTTGGTCCTCCAGTATGGAAACATGTCGAGTGCAACAACTCATGCACCATACAGAAGAACTGAACCAGTCTGTCCCTTGCCACCCGAGTTCCACATTAAATTGAGAGTTAGGCAGTTGATTATGATGTTCTTACTTATTTCCAGCTCAGTACACCCTCACCAAGGCGACAGTAAACAGGATTTTCCAGTAAATGTCCAATCACTCAATAGATCTTCGAATAATCTGAAGATTGTTCACATCAATATTCAGAACCTTCTTGCTTGGGTAGAAGTGAATAAGTTTGATGTCATCGCCCTTTCTGAGACATAGTTAAGTAGTAAGACAGTGGACAGTGAGATAAAACTTAACAGATGCTCTTCCTTCAGGCATGATAGAATGGAAAAAAGGGGAGGTGGTGCACTCATTTACGCAATTTCTAGTTTTCAGACTAAAGAACACTCCTTTCGCTCAATCACTAACAGATGCAGTTTTACATCAGCTGATATTATATTAGGCTCTGGGAAGTGCCTAACAATTAGCTCCATATATCTGCCCACAGGTTTGAGTGAAGCCTGTCTAGAAACTGTCACTGTGTTCAAAAACATCATTGCCTCTTAATTGTGAATGGATATTAGTTGGAGATTTTAATATTAACTGGGGGGGATGAGTCACTATCCTTTGCATGTGAATTCGTTCAGGAAACTGGGGTCCAGCAATTGATTAATGAAGTTACCAGATCCTTTTATAAAACTGGACATGGTACTATATTGGATTGGCTGAAGGTCACTCATCCATCAAGGGTAGCTAACTCTAGGGTGCTCTCTGATATATTGAGTTGCCATTCCCCAATCTTCTTTGACTGGTCTGCTAAGAGAGCTGGACTACTACAGGTATAAATTTACACCAGAAATCTTAATCCACGTATTATTGGTCACTTGAAATCTGCTTTTGCTAAAGTTGATTGGTCTTTTTGGAGTCAATTTCTGGTTTAAATGTAGCTGTGGACAAGTTCTACTATTTACTCAATAGTACATGTGACAGGATAATATTCAAAAAGAAAATGAGATTCGGAGCATCTAAAAAAAAAATCGGTCACCTCTGAAATTTTAAATCTAATGAAAAGGAGAGATAAGGTTTGGAAAAAGTATAGGGATGCTAGGGATCCACAACTGTTAACTGATTTAAAATTTTTATGAAATCAATGTAAAACTCAGGTAAGGTCAGCCAAATATGAATTTTACAGGAAAAAAGAAACATGATGTTGGTAAACTCCGTTTTAGGGATGGAGTGTAAGTCAGATATTTCTACTTTAAGGAATGAACAAGTATTAATTAGTGATCCAAAATTGATTGCTGAGATGTTTAATGCCTATTTTAGGCCAGAAACTAGTTTGGAGATGCCTGAACTGAGAAATAGGAGTATAGAGGGGGCTTTTATCCTAAATTTGATTTTCATATAATTTCTCCAAGTACTGTATTAGATTACGCTAAGAAATTCAACCCTCAGCCTAATTTTGGCTTTGATGTCTTGGTCTATAAAATTCTTAAATTGGTTATTACTGAGTTGGCAAAACCAATATCTTTACTTTTCAATCATTTTCTAAGATTTGGCATATTTTCTGAAAAATTGAAAGTGGCCATTGTTAATCCTTGCTGTGCTGCTGGCATATATGCATGTCCTAAAAACCTTTATGTTCTACATCTTCTGGCAGCCTAAACGTTAAGCCCATCCATAAAAGTGGCAGCAAGGATATGGTCTCTAACTATCACAACATTTCTCTATCTGCAGCCATATCAAAAATGTAATAAAGAATAACATTTGGTCAGGAATTCATTTTTCTGGAGGAACATAATATTATCACAAATGTGTAACATTGGTTTAGAGCCTCTAACAGTACATAGACAGCCTTGGTGAGGTTTGCCAATAGCATTCAATGTGCCCTTGATAAGGGTCACTATGCTACAACTATTTTTGTGTACCACACCAACTCTTTCCATTTGGTTGATCATAAACTGCTAACTGAGACTTTATTAGAGTGTCATTTCTCATCAGATGTCATGAAATGGTTCTCAGATTTTCTTTTTGGCAAAGCTCAAATTATATCAGTTGTTGGTTGTTTATTGGGCTACCTTCCTATTAGTTCTGGACTTCTGCAGGGCTCCATTTTATGACCACTTCTTTTTTCTTAAAGTCTATTCCCACTACATGTAATAGGGATGAGGTCATTTTGTATGCTGATGATGCAGCTTGTTACCTCTGATCAGGTGAAGAATCTTGGCATTGTTTTGGACTGCGGTCTGATGCTTATATCTCAGGTGCTGGCCATAGTCAAGACCTCTTTTTGCTATCTGAGGAACATCACCAGGGTGAAACACCTGATACCCCAGGCTGATCTGCCAGAACAGATCCATGCCTTTGTGTTCGCATGCCTGAACTACTACAATGTCCTGTAACTAGGGCTAACTAGAGGAGATCTACACTGCTTGCAGCTGGTACAGAATGCCGCAGCCAGGTTGTTGACCAGCCTACCTAGATCGTGTCATATTACACTTGTGCTGTGCTTTCTGCACTGGCTGCTGGTTAGGTGGCAGATCACCTTCAAGGTCGGTTTACAGACCTAAGGTCCTACAAGATCAGGGGCCTGGTTACCTGAAAGGCCTTCTGTTCCCCTACTGGCCTGTCCACTCCCTTTGTTCTGTGAACATGGGTTTGCTGGAAGTTCACAGGATTCATTTAAAAACATCGGGGGCTGTGCTTTTTCTTATGCAGCCCCATTCCTGTGGAACTTCCTCCCACTTCATATTTGTGACAGTTCAACAGTGGACATTTTTAAACAGGAGCTGAAAACCTTCCTGTTTGGACAAGCTTTTAAGGGAAACTAGGAATATTTTACTGAAATCATTTGTATTTATTTTGGTATTTGTTTGTGTGTTTTGTATTGTATTTTAAAACTTAGAAATTGTTGTGAGGTGCACTGAGTTGCATTTGAGAAGTGTGCTAAATGAAATAAAGATCTGATTGATTGATTGATTGATTGATTGATTGATTGATTATTATATTAAGCTCCAAACCTGATGTGAGGTGATCTTTTTAGGGCCATGGACAGTAAGGGATTTCAGTTTGTTGGTTTATGATCTTAGAGGTGAACCACTTGAACAATTCAACTGCTTTAAGTATCTTGATGTTTTTATAGATGACGCTCTATCATCTGAATAGCATATAAAACATGTTATTAATATACAGTAATATATGAGAGACTAGGTCCCTTATTTAGAATAAAGAACTTTTTGACCACTGAATTAAGGAAACTGTTGGCTCACAGTCTTTTCTTTTTTGTAGTGGACTATGGCCTTACAGTTTATTCTGCAGGTAATGAGTGTGCTCTTTCCAAACTATGGGTAGCTTATAATGGCATCTGTAGATATATAACCAATCTATCCAGACGCACTCATCATTGTGTCCTTTATGCCTGTTCTACTTGCATTTCTTTCAAGAATAGGTGTAGGTTTAGACTGGCTGTTCAAATGCAAAAAAAAAACCCTCTTTGGGCCTGCTTCCATGCTCAATTTCCTGGTTGTTTAAAAGTAATGAAAATGTACATGATACTAGATCTGTTCCTTTCATGCAGTGTACCATTTCATGTTTTAGAAAGTCACAAAGCTAAAGATCCCTTCTCTGTAGAGCTCTATTGTATTATAACTCATCAAAAACTTCAATTAAGAACTCTACTACAGTACATTTATTTAAAGTTTTACTCAAGAAGTGGCTAAGTTGTAGAACTTTTTGTACATTTATTTATTTATTTTTTTTATTTAAAAGTTGGTAACCAGGAAAGGCACCATGAGCAGAAGCTCATTACCAGGTGCGGCCCACGGGCGGGGGTACAAAAGAAGAGTATAGCATTGACAACAGCATTGAAACAAAATGTAGAAATAATACATTATATAAAAGAGAGAATGCTATTTACAGTAGAATAACATCTAGTGTTTACTAACAATATTTACATGGTTATATACAGTGAGTTGCAGCAAGAGAAGAGGGGAACAACATAACTGAGGTAAGTAAATACTAGAAAGGAGAACAGGTACAGGAAGTAGTAGGGATTGGCTTGAGTAGGCACTTGATGGCAGAAGAGGAGGGAGAAAGATGAATTTGGTGGGGGACCCTGTTCCAGAGGGAAGGAAGTCTATAGAAGAAGGAAAGTTTGCCTGCAGATGTGTTTGCCCATGGGAGGAAGAAATAGCTGGTGCAATTTAACCATGAGTTGCAAGGTGAGGGATTAGCTGGATTAAGGAGGGAGGCAAGATAGAGTGGCAGGGTTTCAAACCAGTATTTAGTGATTAAGGTGGAGCAGTGTGAGAAGCATCTGTGGGTGAGGGATTGGAGGGACAGAGAGAAGTAAAGATCACAATGGTGAGTTGGAGTAGGGGAGTTGGAAGTGAACTTACCAAAGGCATTGAACAGAATATCAAGTTTGGAAATGGAGGTGGCTGGGGCAGCACTGCTAAATATGTCAGTGCGGTCAAATGCTAGGAGGATCCATTTGACTATGAGATCACGTCTTAGAGGGAGGGAGGGAGAGATGGGCCTTGTGGCGGTATAGTAGCCCTAGTTTAAGGTGCAGCTTAGAGTGTAGAGCACTTGAGTGGGAGGAGAAGTCGAGGGAGGGATTGAGCCAGACTCCTAGGTACTTGTAGCTGGGGACATTGTCTACAGGGGTTTTGGCTGCAGAGAAGACTGGAATGGTGGGGACCCTGGTGAGTTTTTGTTTAACTCTGAAGGTCATGGCAATGTTATTTTCATAGTCAGTTTTAGGCAGTTGGCATTGAACCAGGCTGTGATCACTGCGAGATCACTTTGAAGAGGGGATTGGATGGCTTGGATGGATGGGCCGGACAGAAAAAAGTACGGTATCATTCTCGTACATATGAATATTGGCATGGGTGCAAACTGAGGGGAGACCATTAATAAAGAGAGAAAAGAGAACAGGCCCAAGGACAGATCGCTGATACAAACATAGAAACATAGAAACATAGAAGTTGATGCCAGATAAGGACCGCAAGGTCCATCCTTTCTGTCCATTTCTTTTTCTACCTTATAAATGTGCTATCAGCCTTTGCTCTGTCAGAGGACTATCTATTCATACTCATCTGTATTGCTCCCTTATGCCTAGCCCATGCCTGTTTGAAGCCCTGCACTGTATTCATAGCCACCACATCCTGAAGTAGGCCGTTCCATGCATCCACCACCCTTTCTGTGATAAAGAATGTCCTCACATTCTCCCTTAATCGGTCTCTCTCTAATCTCATGCTGTGTCCTCTTGTCCTGCTATTTTTCTTATATTTAAACATGTTAGACTCTTTCACCTTGTTAATGCCCTTAAGGTGTTTGAATGTCTCGATCATATCACCTCTCTCCCTCCTTTGCTCTAGGGTATACATATTGAGCTCCGTTAATCTGTCCTCCTATGTCTTCTGATGCAGTCCCTGCACCATTTTGGTTGCCCTTCTCTGGACTGCCTCAATTTGGTTAATGTCCTTGTGAAGGTGTGGCCTCCAGTACTGCACACAGTACTCCAGATGGGGCCTAACCAGTGTCTTGTAAAGAGGGATTATAACCTCCCTCTTATGGCTTGTGATATGCCTACTAATACACGCTAACATTCCCCTAGCCTTACCTACTGCTTTAGAAGTCTGCTTGGATGATTTCAGGTCATTGGTGTTGATGATTCCCAAGTCTCTTTCTTCTTTTGTGACTGCCAGCAACTCCCCTCCCAGCCTATAGGTGGCTTCAGGGTTTCTCTTCCCTATGTGCATGATCTTGCACTTCTTTGCATTAAATCCCAGTTGCCACTCTTCTGACCATTTTGCTAGTTTATCCAGATCTCTTCTCATTCTGCCCACCCCATCTGGATCATCTACTCTGTTGCAGATCTTGGTGTCATCTGCAAACAGACAAACCTTACCCTCTAGTCCATCTGCAATGTCACTAGTGAAGATATTGAAGAGGACTGGCCCCAGGACTGATCCCTGAGGTACCCCACTTGTGACTTGTATCTCTTCTGACTGTATACCATTTACCACCACTCTCTGTTTTCTGCCCATTATCCAGTTTGCCACCCAGTTGACCAACTTCTGACCCACCCCGAGCCTACCCAGCTTATTTATCAGTCTTCTATTTGGAACAGTGTCGAAAGCTTTGCTGAAGTCAAGGTAGGTGACATCAACTGCTCCCCCTTGGTCCACCACTCTGGTTACCCAGTTAAAGAAATCTATGAGATTAGTTTGACAGGACCTTCCTTTTGTAAACCTATGCTGTCTTGGATCCTGTGCCCCTATGGATTACAGGTGTTGCACTATCCTTTCCTTAAGGACTGCCTCCATAATCTTGCCTACTACTGAGGTAAGACTGACTGGTCTGTAGTTCCCTGTCTCCTCCCTGCTTGTAGTGCAGGATCACATGAGCTCTTATCCAGTCTTCTGGGACCTTTCCTGTGCTGAGAGACTCACTAAACAGTTCTGATAATGGTTCTGCTAGTTCTACCCTTAGCTCCTTTAGTACCCTGGGATGTATGCCATCAGGTCCCATTGCCTTGTCCGTACTGGGCTTATTAAGCTCTTGTAGGACCCTTTCTTTTGTGAAGGGACTAGTGCATACCACCCTTCCCCTTGTGTCCATGGTGCTGAGCTGAAGGCATTGCCCTACCTTCTCTTCAGTAAATACTAAGCAAAAGTATCTATTTAGGATAGATGCTTTTACAGGGTCCTCCTCCTCACATGCCCCTTTTTCTCCTTTGAGCTTAGAAATATCCCCTCTGGACTTTCTCTTTTCACTAATGTATCTATAGAAAGTCTTGTCACCTTCTTTTACTGTTCGTGCTAGTGTTTCCTCAGTGTGGGACTTTGCCTGCCTTACTGCCTTCCCTGCTTCCCTTAGGGCAGTTTGGTATGCCTCCTATCTTCATCCCACTGTGTTCCCTTATATTTCCTGAAGGCCAGCCTTTTGGCTCTGACCTTTTCTGCTACTGTATTTGAGAACCAAAGAGGTTTCCTTCCTCTTTTGCACTTTCTTTTCCATCTAACACAATGGGATGTTGCTTCAAGTATTGCATCCTTGATGCTTGCCCACTTTGCCTGTACCCCCTCGCCTGTGTTTCTTTTTCCAGGGCTAGCTTAACTCTGTTGGCCATCTTATCAAAATCAACTCCTTTGAAGTCCCATCTTTTTGCCTTGGAATGGGATGGTTTAGATTTAGTGGCCATATTGAACCACACCACATGATGGTCACTGGCCCCCAGCTGACCTTCTACCTGGAAATCTGTGATCCTTTCCCTGTTAGTCAGTACTAGATCTGAAGGCCCTGCCCTACCTTCTCTTCAGTAAATAATAAGCCTCTGTCTCCACCCCCCCTGTGGACCAGGAGGATTGCAGGAAAAGACCAACTGGCAAAGTGCAGACCAGGAGAAAACAGAATCCCCAAGGGAACACGAGTAGGGGAAATGAAACTATAGGGAAAGGGTGGAAGGTAGTCCTGCTAAATGCCAGGAGCTTGGGCAATAAAATGCCTGAGCTCTAGGTGATGTTAACTGAGGGAGCAGTGGATGTGGCAGCGGTCACTGAGACTTGGGCCACTGCAAGACATGACTGGGACCTGAACCTGGAGGGTTACACTATGTTCAGGAAGGACGAGGGGAGGGAAGGGAGGAGGGTGCAAATAGTAAAAACTGCATTGGCATAGGGGAGTAGAGGCAGCGGAGGGAACTGTGGAGGCGATTTGGGTCACATTGATAACAAGGGGGCAAGAGAGTAAAATAGGAGTGGTTATAGACCCCTGCCCTGGCGGAGGAGCTGGAGGACAGTCTGGTGGCAGATGTTAGGAGACACTGCAGACTGGGCAGAGGAAAGGTGGTGGTGTTAGGGACTTAAACATGCCAGGAACAGACTGGGAGACTATGACATCCTCTGTGACCAGGGAACAGAGGTTGTTGGATGTCTTTCAAGACACGTTCCTAACTCAGCAGGTGAGGGAACAGACCAGGGAGAGCATGGTACTGGATGTGGTCCTGGCAGACAGTGACCAGATTGGGAGCCTGGAGGTAAGGGACCCGTGGCGGGAGTGGACCATGCCCGCGGTCTGGTTCTGCCTGGACCTAGGAGGGTAGAAGGCTGCACAAAGACGGAAGTAACCGACTTCAGGGGTGGATTTTAAGGAAATGGGAAGGATCCTTAAGGAGCATTTGGATGGGATTGGGTCAGACATGGATGCTGATAGTAGGTGGGATATCATCAGGAGAGGAGTGCAGGATGCTACCAGCACCTGTGCAAGTAAAAATGCGGTAGGGCCCAAAACCTGTTGGTGGACCAGGAGGTCCAGGAGGTGGTGCGGGAAAGAAAGCAGCCTATAAGAAATTCAAAGTGCTCAAGGAGTGAAAGAGATCAGGGGAGTATGAGCTGATGGCTGAAGGGCCACTAGAGTGGTGAGGGTGGCTAAGGCAAGGAAGGAGCAGAACCTGGCCAGGGAAATTAGGAGAGGGAAAAGGGGTTCTTTAGGATACATTGGGGAAAGACGAAGGGTGAAGGTGCATTAGCAGGATTAAATCAGGGGAGAGATGGGCACAAGACCCAGAGGAGCAGGCTGAGGTACTAAATGAGTACTTCACCCTCAGTTTTCACCAGGGAAAATGGGATTTGCATCATACATGGGAGGAGACAGAGATAATGAGGAGGGGCCCTTACCATCGGCAGGTCTGGGAGGGGGCATCACTGGCAGGTGGGGAGGCTAAGCAGGAGAAGAGGTACTGGAAGTGGAAATCACAGCAGAGAGAGTGAGGGAAGCCCTCAGCTCCCTTAAGATGGAGAAAGCACCGGGGCCGGATAAATTACATCCTAGAGTGCTGAAGGAACTTGCAAACATCCTGGCGAAACCCCTGGCAGAGCTTTTCACCATCTCTCTGAGGACAGGGTGGGTGCCCCAAGACTGGAAGGTGGCACATGTAGTGCCTATCCACAAGGGGGGATCAAGGGAGGTGGCAGAGAACTACAGGCCTGTCAGCCTGACATCAGTGGTGGGCAAGGTGATGGAGGGCATTGTCAAGGAGAGGCTAGGGGCCCTGGATAAGTCAGGGTGCCTGGACGATAGACAGCATGGATTCATCCCGGGGAAATCGTGTCAGACAAACCTGGTGGAGTTCTATGACTGGGTGACAAGTGCCTTGGACCTGGGTAGACCAGTGGATGTCCTCTTTCTAGACTTCAGCAAGGCATTTGACTCTGTTCCTCACGTGGGCCTGTTGGATAAACTAGGAGAAATGGGGTGGAAACCAGATGATCCGATGGATAGGCAATTGGCTCCAGGACTGGACCCAGAGGGTCATAGTTGGTGGGATAATCTCTTCCCCAATGAGGGTCATAGTGGGGTCCCACAGGATCAGTCCTTGGGCCCCTTCTGTTAATGCTGCCTATGTATCTGACATAAGGACAGAAATCGGAGTGAGATGAGTCTCTTTGCAGATGACTCGAAACTGGGGGCAGTGGTGGATGGGGAGGAGGGGAGGTGGCCTGCAGGGACCTGGAGGCTCTGGAAAGATGGTCTAGAAAGTGGAAGCTGAGGGTTTAATGCAGGAAAATGCAGGTACTCCACCTGGGGGCAGAACCCAGGCCAGTGTACACCCTGGGGGAATACTACAAGTCTCAATGGCTGAGAGGGACCTGGGGTGGTGGTGGATGTCAAGATGAACAACTCTGAGACTTGTGGGAGGGCAGCCAAGGCCAACAGGATGCTGGGATGCATCACTAGGGGATCACCTCCAGAAGGAGGAAGTGATACTCCCTCTGTATAACTGCTTGGTGAGGCCGCACCTGGAGTCTGCATGCAGTTTGGAGGCCACATAAGAGGACATTAACCACCTGGAGAGGGTCAGGGGCAACCAAAATGATTTGGGGCTTGGGGGACAGGACCTATGAGGAGGCTCGAAGAGCTAAATATGTACACTTTGAAAGAGAGAAGGACTGGGGGACATGATAGGGTCTTCAGGTACATGAAGAGGGAAATAGGGGAGGAACAGTGAGGGTGCTTCGAAGGAAGGAGGAAGGGCCACTAGTGGGCATGGGTGGAAGCTGGAGGGGAAGATTCCAGGGGAGAAAGGAGGAGGTGCTACTCACTGAGAGGGGTGGTAGAGCCATGGAATGCACTACCTGAGGGGCTGGTGGAGGCAGAGACAGTGGAGGGTTCAAGAGGGGTGGGACAGGTACAGGGAAGAGGTTCAGGAAGCAAAATCCAATGCAGCAAGAATATCCGGAACTGGGAAGGGAGAAGCCAGAGAAGGCGAGGGGGACAGCAAGGTCAGCACCCAGGGTGGGGGCTGACCAAACGAGCAGACACGAAAGACCATTAGGCCTATTCTGCTGGCATTTTAGTATGTTAGTATGTTAGATCTAGGATAGCCCTGTCTTATATACATTTGCAAGGATGGGGAGGAAGGGGAATAGGACATTAATGGAGACTGCCTGGGAATGGACAGTTAGACGGGAGCTAAACCAGAACATTGAAGTAGATGATAGGCCAGTGAGGCACAGTATATTTAGTAGGAGAGGGTGGGAAACAGAGTCAAAGGCCTTAGCCAGATCAATGAAGATAGCCAAGGTGATCTGGCCAAGGTCCATGGCAGAGTGAATGGTGTCAGTAAAGCATAAAGGGGGATGAGGTGATGGAGTGGAATTTCCTGAAGCATGATTGAAACAGGGAGATGGTGCTGAAAGCAAGAAGAAATTCATTGAGCCTAGAGAGAATTAGGGACTCTTGGACTTTGGCAAGAGCAGGGAGAAGGGAGAAAAGGCAGTAGTTTCCAGGGATAGTGGGGTCATCATCTTTGAAGAGGGGGAGGACTGTGGCAGACTTCCATGCTGAAGGGACAGCTGCTGTGGTGAGTGAAAGATTTAAGATGAAGTTAAAGGGAATAACAATAGTGGCGGCTGAGATTTTAAGGAGCCGAGGGTGTAGACCATCTGGGCTTGACTTAGAGGGGTTAAGTAAAGCAAGAGCTCTTTGAACCTCTGGTGGTTAAATTGACAATAGTTGAAAACTGTAAGACTGTGAGGGGGATTGAGGGTGTAGGATAGAGAAGTGGGGGAGTCCTGGGAAATGGCACAGGATGTGAAAAAACTTATTAAGAGCCTCGGCAACAAGGAAGGGATCAGAAATTAGCGAATCTGCCTCACGTATAGAGAGAGAGAGAGAGAAGGGAAATCAGCAAGGTGGGGTGCAAGAGAGAGAGTGGAGGTCCTGCCAGAAGAAGGAGGGAGTACAATTTGAGGGATGCAAACATGACTTAAAGATGTCAGATTTAGCATGACACTTACTGGTAGTACAATTGTTGCAGAGGGCATGATATGCTTGAAGGAAGGCCTTGTTAACTGAGCATGATGTGCTTGAAGAAGGCCTGGTTATCTGAGGTTTTAAAATGATACCAAGCAAAATTGCGGGCTATGCACATGGCCAAGATATTGGGTGAGATCCAGGGATGTGGCAGCATTTTACTTGTATAGTCTTTTAGCAAGGCATGGGCATCCCAAACTTTTAGGAAGATAGTTGTGAAGTGAGCAAGAGCAGTGTTGACTAAGAGGAAAGAGAAGACTGGAATCCAGTTTGCCAGGGCCAGGTCATGAAGTAGTTTTCTCACATTGAAGGACTTGATCGGTCAATGCTGGATGTACAGTATTTTGGGGAATGGGAGGAGGGCGAGTCTTCCTAACACAAAAGGTAGGGCAGTGGTTACTGAGCGCATTGGGTAAGATACCAGCACAGCAGATTTGGTGAGGGTGGATTAAGAGTACCCAGTCCAGTAGGTAATGTGACTGAGATCTAGAATTGGGACAGGTAGGCTCTTTGATTACCTGGGTGAGGTTTAAAGCTTCGATTTGGTGACATGAATTGTGTGACATGGGGGAGAGTGAGTTGAGATTATAGTCACAGAGAAGGATTAGTTCACCTGTAGATGCAAGGGTGGAGGCTGCGGTGATGCAGGAAATAAGGGAGGGGGGAGAGGTTCAGGGAAGCATATCAAACTCCCACAAATGGAGTGAAGAAGATGAAAAAGCTAGATTTTCTAAGAGTTCATCGGAGCAAGTGATTGTTTCATGGTGGGAGGTAGTGAACTTTATGGAGCTGCAGGAGTAGATGACCACCCTGCCTCCTTGTTTCCCACATTATGTTATGATTCCTAATGATTGTAATATTTTATTTATTTGTATTGTTTCATTTTATAATGTTGTTTTGTTTTATATAGACACGTTGCTAATGAAAATGGGCATTTATGTCCATTGGCTTACAAGTATAAAAAATAAAAATGAAATGAATGAAGACGGAGATGGCATTTCTAATGAGATATATATATATATATATATAGATATATATATATATCTATATATATATAGATATATATATATGCAGTGTTTTAAATTCATTAGGGCAGGAAGGAGGGGTGGAAGAACAATGGGGAAAAATCAAAATTGCCATTACAGAGGCAACAAGTCTTTGTGTGAAGCAAATAAACAAAACAAAACAAAGTAAACAAAACACTATTTTTCTCAAAAGAGGTGGTGGAGAAGATTAAGGAGAAAAAGACAGCATTCAGGAAGTATAATGACTCACAGAAGCAGCAGGATAGAGAACTTTATCAGTCAAAGCAAAAGGAGGAGAGGAAGGCAGTCAGAATAGTGAAGGCCCAAACTGAGGAAAAGATAGCCAATTCAGTTAAGAAGGGGGATAAAACCTTTTATATGTACATTAGGGAGCAAAGAAAGACCAAGGAAGGGATATTGAGGCTTAATAAAGGGGAGGGGAGGTGGGCAGAGAGTGACAGTGAAAAGGCAGAGATACTGAATGAATACTTTTGCTCAGTATCAAGGTTCGGCCTTAACTTTTTTTGCACTAGCCAGCCGGGCTAGTGAACCAGAGACTGCACTACCCCCCAGAAGTTTGCAGCAGCCCGCAGTCAGTATGGATGACAGTGATTTACATAGATACATAGACAGTGTCGGCAGATAAGGGCCTATGGCCCACCCAGTCTGCCCATTTGAGCTTGTAAGTTCAGTTTGTTTTCCTAGAAGTCTGTTGCCCCTTACCCCTGACCTCTAGAATTTCTTTATGTCTATCCCACACATTCTTAAATCCTGTGATTGTTTCAGCCCCCACCACTTCCTCTGGCAGGGTGTTCCACTTGTCCACCACCCGTTCTGTGAAGAAATTCTTTCTCATGTTTCCTCTGAATCGTCCTCCTCCAACTTCAACCCATGCCCTCTCGTCCTGGAACATCTTTTCACTTAAAAATAGTGTTTTCCTGCACCTGTTCCTCCTGTAAGATACTTGTATGTCTCTATCATATCCCTCTCCTTCTTCTCCTCCAGGAGTACATGTTCAGTTCCTTCAACCTGTCTTCACAGGGACTTGTGATGCAACCATGCACCATCTTTGTTGCTCTCCTCTGAACCTTCTCACCCCTGTCTATGTCCTTATGTAGGTATGGTCTCCAGAACTGTACACTGTACTCAGAGTGGGGCCTCACTAGTGTCTTGTATAGCCGGAATTATGACCTCCCTTTTCCTGCTAGTGATGCCCTGCCTATACATCCCAACATCCTATTTGCTTTACCTGCTGCCTTGTCACACTGTTTCCCTACCTTGAGGTCATCAGAGATGACAACCCCAAGATCCCTTTTCTGCTTGGTGCATGCTATATCCTCACCTCTCAACTGATATATTGTGCCAGGGTTTTGTGCCCCATATGCATTATCTTGCACTTCTTGCATTGAATTTCAACTGCCAAACCCCTGACCATTCTTCAAGTTTCTGCAGGTTGCTTCTCATTCTGTCTACACCCTCTGGTGTGTCTACTCTGTTGCAGAGCTTTGTGTCATCAGCTAACAGTGAAATTCTGCCTTCTAGATCCCTGCAATGTCACTGATGAAGATGTTGAATAGGACCGGTCCCAGCACTGATCCCTGTGGTACCCACTGGTCACTCTTCCTCTGTGGAGTGACAGCCATTTACCACCACCCTCTGTGTCCTGCCACCCAGCCAGTTACCTACCCACCACACTACTGTCCTGCCCACACCCATATTCCCCAGTTTGTGTAATAGTCTTCTATGTGGCACAGTGTCAAAGGCCTTGCTGAAGTCCAGATAGGCCATGTCCACTGCCCTCCCTGATCCACCTCCCTAGTCACCCAGTCAAAAATTCAATGAGGTTGGTCTGACATGACCTCCCCTGGTGAGAACCATGCTGCCTTGGGTCCTGTAGTCCATTGATAACCAGAGTTCCACCAATCTCTCCTTCAGTAGTGCTTCCATGATCTTCCCCACTACGAGGTGAGGCTGACTGGTCTGTAGTTCCTCTTCCTCTTTGTTCCCACTTTTGTATAAGGGACTACATCTGCTGTCCTCCAGTCTTTGGGTACCTCCCTGTTTCCAGTGATCGGATAAACAGGATAGCCAGAGGTTCAACCACCACCTCTCTTAGTTCTTTAAGGACCTGGGTGCACCCATCTGGCCTCATTGCTTTATCAACTCTTATTACTTCCAGTTCCTTCAGGACCCTTTCTGTGTAAAGGGACTTGTGTCCATATCTGCACCATTCTCACCCCTTGTACTCCCTTCAGACCCATTACTCTCCTCTTCCTCAGTAAAGACTGAGCAGAAATACCTGCTAAATATGTCAGCTTTACTGTTGTCATCCTCCACGCGTCTCCCATCCTCCCCCTTCAGTCTCACTATCCCTCCCTTTGTCTTTCTTTTTTCACTTATGTACCTGTAAAAGGTTTTGTCCCCTCTACCCACTGATTTTGCAATGTGTTCTTCTGTCTGAGCTTTGGCTTTCCTTACTGACCTCCCTGCCTCCCTTTGCTTCTCCTGGTACTTCTCCCTATCCCCTTCTGCCTGTGTCTTTTTGTATTGCCTGAATGCAATCTTTTTGGCTTTCACTTTCTTTGCTACCTCTTTGGAAAACCATAATGGTCTCCTCTTCCTTTTCCTCTTGCTAACCTGCTTAATGCATAATTCTGTTGTTCTTGTAATCCCCATTTTAAATACTGCCCACTGTTCCTCAACCCCTGATTCCTGTCCCATTCCCCTTAATGCCTCTTTCAAGTATCTCCCCATCTTCCCAAAGTCTGCCCCCCTAAAATCCAGGATACGTGTTTTTGTGTGGTTTGGTTCTGCTCTTTCTGTGATTTCAAACCACAGTGACTGGTGGTCACTGTTTCCCAGGTGCTCCCCCACTGTTACCCCCATCACACTGTCCCTGTTTGTGAGCACAAGGTCCAGTATTGCCTTCTGCCGAGTTGATTCCATGACCAGTTGCTTGAGGAAGGCATTTATTAAACAAAAGGCAAATAAAATTGCATTTGTCCAGCTGACAATCTAGACACCTACCATCTGATTTTGCACTGTGCATTTAATTGCAAAACACACATACACTATCTCAGCTTCTGTGACTGAAGAGTCAGTGGTTCTGTCACTGATGACTGAAATTAACTGTGTTACCATATTTTTTCTCGTAGAGCCATGTGTTCAACCTTGGCTACATAGTGGATAAAGTTGCAGGCATCTTTGTCATTCTGATATGCTGAACTGATATCTAGCCCTTTCATATCATCAAGGCTGCACATCTACACAAAGTCTGTGAAAGGACATCCTTTCTTAGTATTGGCAAGGCACATGCGAAACAGTTTATCCAGATGGTTAAACATTGCTTCATTCATGTTCTTCAGCATTCCCTCTGCATTTTTTATCCCTTGAGTAGCAGTGCTAGTATCCTCCTTTTCCTTTGCTCTAGCATGAACTTCATGGATATTATGGGATGAGACAGAGTCAAGCCAGAAGTTATCTATACCAAAATGAAAATTATTATTATTGCCCGCCTTACCCAACTGTATTTATTGTTTGATACACAGATGGCAGAACATCAGATATTTTGCACCATCTTACCCCAACCAGTCATATTTTTCTAGTCAACATTGGTGGAACTGACAGTTTCACTTTGTCTCTTCATACTCATGATATTGTATTTGTTTATCGTCATCAGCATGCATTCTATTCATGTCAGCTGTACTGACTTCTTTAATATATTTCCACATTTTTGGATGTGTTGTTAATAAAGTTGTGACATGAAAAGTGTATGTCTTTTTCTTCCCTTTTCCTTCCTTTTCCCACCCTGGAACAGATTCCAGAAATGCTTAATTGTCTCAGTTCTATTAAAAAATGTTCACCAAAAAAAAGTAAGGATAAATTCAACAGCATCAACCCTACTGTTATTTATTTATTTTTATTCTTTGGCAAACGGGTAACTCCCATTAGGCTCAAGAGCCATTTACAGTGGTGGCCCAGGAACACAGGGACATTAAGTGACTTGCTTAGGGTCAAACAGTACGCAAGTGGTGGATGTGGGAATTTAAACCCAAATCTGCTGGATGTAGAAAGCCCATTCACAACTGATCCTGTTGCTCTCTCTGGTAAACACTCCAGTTTTCCTTTCCATGACAGCCGTGTATTCTGATATGCTTCCACCACCTTTTTGATAATTGAACCATCAGTACCTGTGGTATCCTCAATACTACATTGTGTTCCATTTACCTCATCAGCTACTGCTGAACATATATGGAGGTGTACATTTTAATGGGAGGAATAGGAAGCTTACAAACTAACACTAGAGCAAATGCCACTGATGTATGTGTTATCCCAGATGTTGTTGGTCAGACAGCCACATTTTAAAGAAAACACAATTGCACATACCCCAATAATGCAAAACATCAAGGGAAACATATGCAAATCCCCATGATGGTACAGAAGGTGGCAGTATATGAAAAAGTAATGGCTGGCATATGTTCAGCCTTGGGATTATTTACACAGTTTTTTTTTTTAGAGAAATAGGCTCAGATATTCAAACTGTGCCAGGCTGTGGTGCAAGCTTGGGCGCAGTGCAACATGGCTGTGCAGGGCTGTTGACTGGGTGATATTCAATGGAGCTGCGCCATGGCACAGCATCATTGAATATCGCACCCTGGTCACCTGCAGTGTGCATGGCACAGTGGCACTGTGCCAGCTCAAGTGGCCAGAGTGGAGCAGGGGGATGCACTACCGCAAGTTCCATTGCGCTATGTGCAGCAACTGCAATATTCGAAAGTGCACATGCAAATGGGGCCATAATGTATGCAAGGTGCAAATGGAGCCATTTGCATGTAATTATGGCCCCATTTGCATGCAGGTGCGCTGATCCCCAGTGACTTGCGCCTGGCGCCCTGCCAGGCAGCAGTCGTTGGGAACCAACGCCCCCTGCACAGCGTGGCAATGTGCCCCACAGCTCGATCGGGGCTTCAGTATAAATAAAAATAATCCAATATCCCTGGTGGTCCAGTGGACTGCTGTCTGCCCAATCGTGGGAATTTGTAATAAAAAAGAATTCTGTCCAATATCCCCGGTGGTCCAGTGGACCACTGTCTGCCCGATTGTGGGCATTTGTAATAAAAAAATTATTCTGTCCAATACCCCTGGTGGTCTAGCAGTACCACCCCTCCCCACCCGCCACTGAGCCCCACAGCCCGCTCCCCAGTCAGCCAGCGGGCAGCAGCACTCACCTACCTGCCACCCCACCGACCACCGACTGACACCATAGGAAGGGCTGTACGTCCATTGGTCCACAGCGTGAGCCAATGGGCGTGCAGCCCATACCGTACTACACATTCCAGATATGTGAATGAATCCATCAGGATTTGTGTTGCGCACTTTTCCCTTTTGAATATTGCGCCGGGATGCATTAGTTGGCTGCGCATGGCGCAACACTGTTGCACCATGTGCAACTCTTTTGAATATCTGGGCCACAGGGTTTTTGTACATGAGGTGATGTAAGTTATATTTAAGCAATGTGTTGATGTCAGGAAGTCAGGTGTAATGATGATGGACTGTTAGAGAAAATATGATATTAACTTTCGGAGGGAGTCGCTTTTGATAAGGACAAAGTTGTTATGCTTGTGATAATGGGAATATTAGGTAAGTATGAGGTCTATGCAGAAGTGGAGTACAAATATGCACAGTTTCATAAGTATGTGCTCAGAGTGCAGGCAAATGTGATATGCAGGTCTGTTTTAGAAACTGGTAAAAATAGTGATACATGCAATTGATAGAAAGATAGATAATTACATAGACATATATATATAGAGAGAGACACACACACACAGACAGGCAGACAGGCAGAATATGAATGGCAGTGAAGTACTGAAATGACGCCAACCCCACACCCACCCTGTAGACATGGACAGGCATTGGGGTGTGCCTTTGGGTCATTGCCCATAATGCTCATGCCATTTCACCTCACCCTACCCTGAAGACACAGGCAAGAGTCGAGATGTGCCTTGGGGTTTTCAAACTTTACACTCACCCAATCCCATAAGGAAATATGCTGAAATGGGTACAGTATAAAAGAATGGAGTGAACCTTGGGACTGAAGAGTCCAAGTCACACCTTGATACCTGTCACTGACTGCAGGGTGGGGATCGAGGTGGAATGGCATGAGCATTACTGTTGACAATCCCAAGTCACATCACTGTTAGAAGATATACAAAACATGACAGCTAAAGGGGAGATTCTGATAATGGGAGACTTCAACATTCCAGATACAGATTGGTCAATACCAGCAGGAACATCTGCCAGAACTAGACACATGGTGGATTCCCTGCAGGGGGAGGGTCTCAAACAACTGATACAACAACCTACAAGAGAAAGGGCTATCCAAGATCTAGTACTGACTAACAGGGAAAGGTTCACAGATCTCCAGGTAGAAGGCCACCTGGAGGCCAGTGACCATCACTTGGTATGGTTCAATTTGGCCACGAGAACTAAATCATCCCATTCCAAGGCAAAAATATGGGACTTCAGAGGAGCTGACTTTGATAAGATGGCCAACAGAGTTAATCTAGTCTTGGCAAAAAGAAATACAGGTGAGGGAGTACAGGCAAAGTTGGCAAGCATTAAGGATGTGATACTTGAAGCAACATCCCATTGTGTTACAGAGAAAGGGAAGTGCAAAAGAAGGAAACCACTTTGGTTCTCAAAAACAGTAGCAGAAAAGGTCAGAGCCAAAAGGCTGGCCTTCAGGGAATATAAGGGAACGCAGCGGGATGAAGACAGGAAGGCATACCAAACTGCCCTAAGGGAAGCAGGGAAGACAGTAAGGCAGGCAAAGGCCCAAACTGAGGAAACACTAGCACAAACAGTAAAAGAAGGTGACAAGACTCTGTGTAGATACATTAGTGAAAGGAGAAAATCCAGAGGGGGAATTACTAAGATCAAAGGAGATAAGGGTGTGAGTGAGGAGGAGGACCATGTAAAAGCATTTATCCTAAGTAGATACTTCTGCTCAGTATTTACTGAAGAGAAGGTAAGGCAGGGCCCACAGCTCAGCATCATGGACACAGGGGGAAGGGAGGTGTGCACTAGTCCCTTCACAAAGGAAAAGGTCCTACAAGAGCTCAATGGCATACATCCCAAGGTGCTAAAGGAGCTAAGGGTGGAACCAGCAAAGCCATTATCAGAACTGTTCAGTGAGTCTCTGAGCACAGGAGAGGTCCCAGAAGACTAGAGATGAGCTCATGTGATCCTGCTCCACAAGAGTGGTAGCAGGGAGGAGGCAGGGAACTACAGACCAGTCAGTCTTACCTCAATAGTGGGCAAGATTATGGAGGCATTCCTTAAGGAAAGAATAGTGTAAATACCTGGAATCCAAAGGAGCACAGGATCCAAGACAGCATGGGTTTACAAAAGGAAGGTCCATTCAAACTAATCTCATAGATTTCTTTAACTGGGTAACCAGAGTGGTGGACCAAGGGGGAGCAGTTGATGTCACCTACCTTGACTTCAGCAAAGCTTTCGATACTGTTCCATCTAGAAGATTGATTAATAAGCTGGGTAGGCTCGGGGTGGGTCAGAAGTTGGTCAACTGGGTGGCAAACTGGTTGACAGGGAGAAAACAGAGAGAGGTGGTAAATGGTATACAGTCAGAAGAGATGCAAGTCGCAAGTGGGGTACCTCAGAGATCAGTTCTGGGGCCAGTCCTCTTCAATATCTTCATCAGTGACATTGCAGATGGACTGGAGGATAAGGTTTGTCTGTTTGCAGATTACTCAAAGATCTGCAACAGAGTGGATGATCCAGATGGAGTGGACAGAATGAGAAGAGATCTGGATAAATTAGCAAAATGGTTAGAAGAGTGGCAACTGGGGACTAATGTAAAGAAGTGCAAGATCATGCACATAGGGAAGAGAAACCCTGAAGCCACCTAAAGACTGGGAGGGGAGCTGCTGGCAGTCACAAGGGAAAAAAGAGACTTGGGCATCATCATCACATCACCAATGACCTGAAATCATCCAAGCAGACCACTATAGCAGTAGGTAAGGCTAGGGGAATGTTGGGGTGTATTAGTAGTGGTATCACAAGTCAGAAGAGGGAGGTAATAATCCCTCTTTACAAGACACTGGTTAGACCCCATCTGGAGTTTGGTGTGCAGTACTGGAGGCCACACCTTCACAAGGACATTAACCAAATTAAGGCAGTCCAGAGAAGGGAAACCAAAATGGTGCAGGGACTGCATCAGAAAACATAGGAGGACAGATTAACAGAGCTCAATATGTACACCCTAGAGCAAAGGAGGGAGAGAGGTGATATAATAGAAACATTCAAACACCTTAAGTGCATTAACAAGGTGAAAGAGTCTAACATGTTTCAATATAAGAAAAATAGCAGGACAAGTGGACACAGCATTAGGTTAGAGGGAAGAGAATTAAGGGGTAATGTGAGGAAGTTCTTTTTCACAGAAAGGGTGGTGGATACATGGAACGGCCTACCTCAGGAAGTGGTGGATATGAATACAGTGCAGGGCTTCAAACATGCATGGGATAGGCATAAGGAATCAATACGGATGAGTATGACTAGATAGGCCATTGACAGAGCAAAGGTCAATGGCACATTTATAAGGTAGAAAAAGAAATGGGCAGACTGGATGGGCCTTGCAGTTCATATCTGCCATCAACTTCTATGTTTCTATGCCTGTCAGTCCCTACAGGGCAGGGTGTTATGGTCAGAAACCCTAATGCCCTGGCTGTTTCTTGGTATTTTCAATCCAAGTTTACAGCATGGGCTTTTTGTAACCCCACCACATGCACAGTAACACTATCAGTTCATTAGCTGAAAGGTGATTTTGCACAGTGACTGTGCCATTTAGCACCACAGGTGCAAAAACACATTTTGAACAGGATGTAAAAAATGACAACTGTACATTTCTTGCTTCAGTAACTGCTCAGCACATCTGTTGCATGACCTACTTATTGACAGTTTACATCCAATTCCCTCTCTACTGGGGACAAGATGGCGACCGGTGTGGGTTTGCACTGAATCATACTCTCTCTGAGTCCTACGTTGAGTCTCACTCTAGTTTAACTATTTGTTTTATTTGTTTTTAGTCCATTTTAGTTCGTTTTTATTTTATTTATGTTTTGCATTATTGCTTCGTTTTATCGAGTATCTGGTTCTGGGATTCGGACTTTAAGGACTTGTTTTCAGAAGTCTCCCTGCTGTCTGTTTGTGGGGATACGCTTCACCGTGAGTGCGACCGGCTGTGTCTATAGGCATTTTCGATGCTACTTTGGAGTTGGGCCAAGTGGAATAAATCTGGTTTTGCCTGTTTTATATGCAAGGATTTATTGGACTGTTTTGCTCGCTCACTGAACATTTGTGGTCGCTTCGACGTTTAAGGGTTTTCCTAATCGTTTTTGTATAACTGTTAATTTATTGTATTGGGACCTCACCGGACTTCACCGGACCATGGACCAGATTGGAACCATTGGAACCATTGCAGCATTCTGTGGAGATTACTCTGTTATTCCCATTTGAGGTCTGTGGGAGTAAATTTTGCCTGGTCTGTTCGGGCGTTCCGGGAACTCATTATTTGGATGTTACTTCCCTTTTTCAGTTGGAGCCTGGCTATCTGAGGAACTCTGATATTTGGACCGACTTTTTATCGGATGCTGGCTTTGTCTGACTCCTTTGAAGTAAGATTTTGAGCCGGGTCAAGACCTGGGACGGCTGTGGTGGGTGGGACCCCCCGGTCCTTGCTACCAGAGGGCGAGGGGGCTAGTCGGCGACCAGCTGGAGGGCTGGGCCTTTGTCTGCCCTGGGGGGCTTGTGGTGCTGGGGTGGTCATGATACCACCCTGTCTCTGGGGCCCTGACCCTGGGGTTTAGGATTGTGGGGTGCCTCCTGTCCAGTGCGGTCTGTGGGGTTAATTTTGACCTGAGTGACTGCAGTCTCGGGGTACTGCGAAGTTTTAATGTTATTATTTTCATTGGTCTGAACTGAGTAATATTTTCCAGCTGAGTGGGGAGTAACTGGTATCCCGATTACCCATGAAGAGGTTTTCAATCTGCTATTTAGTTCAGCCTTGACTTGTTTGCCTGGTAGATTTAACTTACTCATCGAGGAGACTGTGAATGGATCCCTGGTGTTGGATTATTTTATAGTTTCTTTTGATGTTTTCTCGAACTGGAACCTTCTCTCTGGACCAAAATATTCTGACCGTGCAGTGAGAGTGCACGTCCATTGTGAGTTCATGGGGGAGTGTGAGTCCCTGCCTACTCACAAATTTTTATTTTATTATTTTGGGGTATTGTATGCTGTTTTATTTTCAGGTAGTGAGAGTGCCTGGATGCTAAGTAAGCCTGTAGTGGGAGTACATGTTTTCTTGGTCAATTCATACTATTTTATTTTGGGGTTTTTATTTTTTTTTGTATGCTTTTTCTTTTTTCTTGTTTACCTGATTTTGTGACGGGATTTCCTTGTGAGAGGAGGGACACCTGTCTGTATTTATTATTTATTATTTATTTTATTTTCTAGTTATTTTCTGTTTACTTTTTGGGTTCCGGAAAGTAGGTTTCCTTTCTGAGAATTAGGGAGTAATTGGGTTTAATTCTTCATTTTTGGTTTATGTTATTTGGTAAATTTGGTTTTAATTTTAGGGGGGTTTGTTTTTTGTGCGATTTGTGAGAGTAGGGCTTTACTGTCTTCTCCATGCTGAAGGACTTAGATATGTATTACTATTCCTCCCCCCCGTCGTGCGCTACTCATCCTCCACCCTTCGGGCCCTCCGCCCTTTTTCTCCCCCTCCTTTATTGTTTTCTGTCTATCAACATTGTAGGGCTTTGGGAATTGCCCGAAGGAGGAGGGGACGGGGCGGAGAGCCTGAACAGTGGAGGTTGGATGAGGGGAGCGCTCAAATCAGGATTGTTAGTCCCAGAAGATGCCCTGGGGTAAAATGGAGGTCAGAACGTGGATTTCCTTGTCTGATCCCCATACCCAAGGGCACCGCCGCTAATAATGGCGGGCTGGTGGTTGGGGGATCCCCAGAATTCTGTCCAACTCAGGCGGTTTTGTGCAATGCCAGATCCATTGTAAAAAAGACTGTCGCTGTGGTGGACTTGGTGGGTACGGCGGATCTGGCTTGCATCACCGAAACCTGGATGGATGGAAATGCTGGCCCCATTCTTGAGGCAGCCGTTCCGGCCGGGTATTCAGTGATACACCGCCCGAGATCGGATCGCAGCGGTGGGGGGGTTGCGGTCTGTTTTAAGACCGAATCGGGTCTCACTAGAGTTCCAGTTGAGGAGACCAGATCATTCGAATGTGTTATAGTGGCAGGTGGGGGCTATAGACTGGCTCTCATCTACCGTCCACCCGGGGACGAGAAGCCATTCCTTAAGGAAGTGGCGGACTTCGTCGTTGACCTGGTATTGGAGTCTCCCAGGTTGATGGTGCTGGGCGACTTCAATGCTTCGATCGACGATGAACTCTCACATTTTGGACAACACTTCCTCCAATTGATGAATTCATTGGGCCTCTCACAGGTTGTTACCTCTGCCACTCATAAATGTGGCCATTCCCTTGATCTGGTTTTCCTCCTGGGGATGGAAACCGCTGGCATAGGGGTGGAACCTGTCTGATGGTATGATCATCACACTGTGAGATTCAATTTTAGCACCCCCTTGCATAGACCTACCCCTGTGGAGATGGTCAAGTACTGCCTTTTATGGGATGTGACTCCCAATGGTCTAACTGCGGTACCTGACCTATCAGAATTTCCCGCGATGAGCTCGGATCCAGAGGCCTTGGTTCTGGCCTATAATAAGGCCATTACTAATGCACTGGATTCTATTGCTCCCATCCGTGTGCATCCTCTCTCCCTTCGCCCGCGGTCCCCATGGTTCGATGGGGACTTGAGGGAGATGCGTCGACTTGGATGCAGGTTAGAGAGGTGTTGGCAGAAATCCGGCTTAGATGCCGACCATCTTAGACTGCTAGAGCATTATCGACTCAACCAGTCAGCAATTCCCCATAAGAAGGCAGTATTCCAGTCCGGGGAAATTGCTGCTGCTCAGAACCAACTGGCACAGCTCTTTCGAACTGTAGACAGACTGTGCAACCCAGCCTGTCTGCAGGTTCATAGAGCCTTTTCGCAATCTCAGTCCAAGGAGCTCGCTCGGTTCTTTGCAGATAAGGTGGAAGACATCAGGGTGGAGACCTGCGCGACACTCTCTATGGGAACGGCCGTGGACCAGGCCCCGGTCGCATTCCCTCTTTTTTCCTGGAGTTTCTTCAAAAGGACGGAAATCGAAGATGTTATGAGGATTGTCCGGGGTATGAGCACTACATGCTGTAGTTTAGATCAGGGCCCCACAGTCTTGATTATGGGCTGTGGGGAGATTATCATCCCGGTTCTGGCGAGGATAGTCTGGTGCTCCTTAGACTCTGTTGAATATCCTTGCTTCCTGAAGGAGGCAGTGGCGACACCAGTGTTGAAGAAGGCTTCTTTGGACCCCGACTCCCTCGGTAACTACTGGCCTATCTCAAACCTTCCTTTTGTTGGGAAGGTAATTGAGAAAGTAGTGGCTACTCAGTTAGACAACCACTTGACCATCAATAGCATCTATGATCCTCTTCAATCGGGTTTTCAAAAGAGGCACAGCACCGAGACTGCACTGGTTCGGGTGCTCAATGATCTCTTGATGGCGAGAGACCAGAAAAAATGGTCCATTTTGGTCCTTTTGGACCTGTCATCTTCATTTGACACTGTAGACCATGGGGTTCTGCTTGAGCACCTGAGAATCATCTGTGGGCTTTCAGGTCTAGTCCTCAGATGGTTTACTTCTTTCCTCACCAGTAGAACTCAGAGGGTGGTATCGGGGGTGTTTTCCTCAGATCCTGTCTCTCTGTCTTGTGGGGTGCCTCAGGGCTCAGTGCTGTCCCCCATGCTGTTTGCGGTGTACATGCTTCCCCTCGAAGGCATTGTAAGATGGTATGGGCTGGAGTATCATTGTTATGCCGATGATACTCAGCTCTACCTGTTATTTGCACCTGACCAGAATGGAGCACTCTTGGTGTTCAATAACTGCCTCGGCGAAATCCAAGGTTGGATGAGGTCCAGCTGGCTGAAGTTAAATTCTGGGAAGACTGAGGTGATGGTTGTGGATCCTGGTCACCGGATAGGGAGATGGGGGACAAACAATCCTTCAGGTTTATTCCTGGGGGATGTCAGGCTCCCCACTTTTGAACAGATGTGGAACCCAGGGGTGATTCTTGACGATCAGCTGACACTACGTGCTCAAGTGTTGGCCGTTGTTAAAGTTTCCTTTTACCATCTTAGGAACATCGCTAGGATCAACCACCTTGTTCCGTCCGGGGACCGACCTACGTTGATCCACGCCTTTGTGACCTTGTGTCTTGACTACTGCAATTCCCTCTACTTTGGGCTTCCTGTGGTTGATATCCACCGCTTGCAGCTGGTGCAGAACTCTGCAGCCCGGTTGTTAACTGGGACCTCTCGTTCTTCCCATGTTACACCGGTGTTGCGGAGACCGCACTGCCTACCGGTTCAGTGGCAGATCACCTTTAAAGTTGGTCTGTCGACCTACAAAGCCCTGCACGGTTTGGGCCCTGACTACTTGAAAGAGCTCCTGGTTCCCTATCTCCCGGAATGAACACTCCGCTCGGCCAGCAAGGGGTTTCTAGAGATTCCGAGGGTTATTTTGAAATCATCGGGTGCCCGGGCTTTTGCGTTTGTGGCTCTGACCCTCTGGAATTCTCTACCACGTTGGATTAGAGATTGTGCGACAGTGGGAGATTTTAAACAAGCATTAAAATCCTTCTTATGGACTAAGGCATATGGGGAAGAAGTTGATCTGGTTTGATTTTACTATTTTATCATGTTGTTTGATGTGATGTATTATTGATTTGTATTGTAATGTTTTATTATGGCATGATTTTATAACCTGTTCTGCGCCTTGATTTTTGAAAGGTGCATTAGAAATAAAGAATATTATTATATTATTATTATTATCTGCTATGCAATGTACTGCTGCTACTGCTGTATGGCTGAGAGGAACCTGAGGGTGGTAGTGGATGTCAAGATGAACAACTCAGAGACTTGTAGGAGGGCAGCAGCAAAGACCAACCGGATGCTGGGATGCATTGCAAGGGGGATCACTCCAGAAGGAGGGAAGTGATACTCCCTCCGTATAACTGCTTTGTGAGGCCACACCTCAAGTACTGCATGCAGTTTTGGAGGCCACACTTAAAGAGGGACATTGAACTCCTGGAGAGGGTCCAGAGGAGGACAACCAAAATGATCTGGGGCTTGGGGGAAAGGACCTATGGAGAGAAGCTTGAAGAGCTAAATATGTACACATTGGAAGAGAGAAGGGATGGGGGGACATGATAGAGGTCTTCAAGTACATGAAGTGGGTAAATAGGGGAGGCGCAGTCATGGGGCTCCGAAGGAAGGAGGACAGCCACTAGAGGGCATGTGTGGAAGCTGGAGGGGGGAGACTCAGGGGATGCAGGAGGAGGTGCTACTTCACTGAGATGGTGGTAGAACCTTGTAATGTGCTGCCCAGGAGGCTGATGGAGGCAGAGACTGTGGAAATGTTCAAGAGGGGGTGGGACAGGTACAGGGAAAGGGCTGTAGAAGCAAAGTCCAGTGAAGTGGGAATACCCTGGACTGGGAAGGGAGAAGCCCGAGATGGTGGGGGGGCAGCAAGTTCAGCTCCAAGGGTGGGGGCTGACCAAACGGGCAGACACAAAAGACCGCTAGGCCTATTCTGCTGACATTTTAGTATGTTAGTATGCTTACTACACCAACGTCATGAATCATAAAACAGATGACTGCCATATGTAGGGAGGTAGTGTAGCACAGTGGTTTAAGCTCCTGAGCTGCAAATCCGGAGATCTGGATTTGTATCCCACAGTCCCACTTGCGTACTGGGTGACCCTGAGCAAATCACTTAACTTCCATGTGCTCCCAGGTTGCCCCTGTAAACAAGCTTTCAGCTTAGTGTGCCACTCCTGGTTAAACAATTGAAAGAAAAAAAAACACAATATATTATTGTTCTTGCTTTATGTTGCTACTACAAGCTTTGACTAATACATCCATCCTTATTTAAAGCTTATGTGTCTGTGACCTAGGCAGAACTACACTTAAAATCTCACACATAAATAAATAAATAAAATACGGTTTATTTTAGTAGTATCTCCTTCCTTTTCAGGTGCCCATGACACTATGTATATATGGGATATACAATGGTGAGCTGTCAGATAAATGATTTATCTACACAAGTGCTGTTTGACCCGGTAACTTCACGGCGCGAAGCCACGAGGTGAGGTGTCCGAGGTCAAACAGTACAAGTGTAGATAAATCATTTATCTGACAGCTCACCATTGTATATTTCATTTATGCAATAGGGATGCTTCTTATCAGTGTGGGAACATTTGGTTTTGACTGTTTATGTTCTTTTTTAAATGGTAATTTCTGGGACTTTCTGGGACTTTTGGTTAACTTTCCTGGTGTATGTCTGCCTAGCGGGGTGGTTGCTATTAAATGAAACACCACTCATTTTGTAGAGAACTTCTTGCTGAACAAATGTCATGGTGACAGTATCATGCTACCTTTTTTGTTTTAAAGTTATTCACATTTGTTTGATGAAAAAGTGAAACAAAAATTTAATTTTATGCTGTTTTTTGCTAATTATAAAAAAAAAACTAAAAGGTGTTTATTAATGAAATGCCACTCATGTTGTAGAATTTTCATGCTGAACATTTTTTGTGCTCATAGTACCATGCTATCATTTTTAGTTTTAAAGTGATTCACATTTGTTTGTCGAAAAAGTGAAAAGAAAACTGAATTTTATGCTGTTTTTTGCTAATTTTGAAAAAACTAAAAGGCATCTCTGAATGAAACACCACTCATTTTGTAGATATTTTATGCTGAACATTTTTCGTGCTCACAGTACCATGTTATCATTTTCATTTAAAGTTATTTGTATTTGTTTGTCTGAAAAGTGAAAAGAAAATAGGATTTTTGCTGTTTTTGCTAATTATAAAAAAAACTAAAAGGTATCTATAAATGAAACACCACTCATTTTGTAGATATTTTTGTCCAGAATATTTTTCGTGCTCACAGTACTATGCTATCATTTTTCGTTTTAAAGTTATTCACATTTGTTTGTCAAAAAAGTGAACAAAAAAGCTTTGATTGACAGTTTGCATTTATCCCACTTATGTGGGATAAATCTAGGGTGGTTAGATTTATTCCACATATGTGGAAATAAAGGGATTTATTCAATGGCTTTTGGTCTCACACCTATTGCATAAATATATTTATATCTTTTAACTTCAAAGCACTAAACCTATTCAAATGCAAAAAACACATAACTTTATTCCCTTCACACATTCCTGTTAAACTTTAGATCCCAGAATAGCCAAGAAACAATTTAGACTTCACTGTTGCATGCCACTGTCATGCCCACTTCTCATGCAAACAACAATCAATTACAGAAATCATTTTGTTTCTATGCTTTGCATTTTTACATCAAAGAGACATAAATCTTACAGAACTACTAAAAAAACAAATTTATCAAGACTGGATTTCGGAATTAAAACCTGTCATTTATAGTACTTATGTAAATAATAGTTCTTACACTTACAACAATGTCAAATTCTTCACTGCCCCCCTTTCCCCACCCCTCCCTCTCTTATCCCCCACCCCTTGCTCCACTTATGTCACCCCTAGGATGTTTTTTTATTTGTATTTGTGTATTTGTATTTGTGTCTTGCTATATATACACACCCGTATTATTAATTGTGCATTGATATTTGTCCACTGACTGCTTGCTACTGTGCTAGTCTATATGCATGTACTGTCTTTTGCTACTAAGTTAACCTCCTGACTTGTATTGTATTTTAACTCTGCTTACTTCTATGTTAACCTCCTGACCCTGTATTGTATATTACCACTGTTTTGCTTGAACCCATTGCTGACGCGGAACCTTTGTAAAAGAACCCTTGGTTCAAAGGTATTTGTAATCCAATAATAAATAAATAAAAATAGTTTACTGGCAACAAATGATGCTACAGACATGACATTAACACAATTTCTGTTTTACATGGAAAACATCCATATAATGAACTTGTCATTCAGGATTTGTGACCTTCTGTCTGCATGTATCTGACAAAGGAAAAGGCACCTGCTTGATTCTTTTTTTCAATTTTATTTTTATGCCCAACTTGCCCATACTGTAATAATGATATGCTTAGAGTTTAAAAAAAAATCATGATGTCTATATGTGTGTGTGTTGGGGGGGAATATGCTTAGATGCAGTTTCAGGCACTTCATAATTACTTCCCCAGGCAGCTCTGATAGTCAGTTGTTCCAACATGACAGATCCACCTCATGCCCCTCCCATATGAACCAAAAAATGGTGGGGGTGGGGGTGGAACTTTAGGAGCTTCTTGGGTGGAGGTGGGGGAGGATCTTACTCCCCCCAAAAAACTAATGCTGCCTCCTACTACTCAGGTTCCAGTTCTTGTACCTCCGATTTAAGAAAGAAAATAGTGCCCTGCAACCATAGACTAACATGAAAGCGTATTTCTTTGATGGCAGAAAACATTTCTTGGAGGAGGGTAAGGCAGAGGAGGATATTTACTTCTTCAGTCAGTTCTACAGACAGAAAACATGACATCACTCCTTTTGTACATGCAAAACGTCTGCAGGATCCACCCACTGCAGCCATAATAAGAGCCACAGCTGCTGAAGATTTAGGAGAGAAATAATCAACACAGTGACAAAGGCAATACAATTTTGAAAAGTGGGTCTAAAACAGTAAAAATACAGGAAAACCAAAAAGAAACCTATTACAGCATATAAAGGTGTGAAAACTGTTTCCTATCATTAGAGATGCAGCAAATTATTAATCCACCTGCGAAGTGAACTCGAAGTGGGCACTTCACATCCTTGGAGCACAATGTGAAGTGGACCCTGTAAAGTGCTCACTTCACGTTATTGTTACCACTTCACATTTTCATTATGCCTTAACGCGAAGTGAGAAGAAAATAGTCACATCACATGGCTTGCAGTACTGTAAGTCACATGCTTTAGCCAGGCAGGAAGGAAGTGAGTCAGACAAGCAGTTTCACTTTCTCCTTTGCATTTGTAGAGGGAGAAAGCAAAATTGTGAGAGGAGAGGAGTTTGCTTGGCTTTTGTTTCTTTTTACTGCCAGAACCAACAAACAAGCAGCTTTTTTAAAAGCTATTTTATTTAGTGTTTGTATTGATTTACTTTTTTTTTGGTTAGTGAATTTTTTTGTATAAGTTTTGTTTTTGTTTTGTTTTGTGTGTGACTGACTCTGTGTGTGTGTGTGTGTGTGTGTGTGTGTGTGTGTGTCCACTGTCTGTGTATGTGTGTCGTCCCATGGACGCAGGAGGATGGATGGTCACATTGGAGAAGGCGAGTCGCTAGCCCATGGGTGCATTAGGAGGGGAGGAGTTTGGACCCGTGGGGGGCAGGGTGGTCATGTGATGTTGGACCACTCCAGACTCCTGGCCAGTGTTGCTTCCTCTGTGGAAGCAACAGGAGCAGCAGCAGCACCAGTGCCACCAGTGACTGTTGCACATCCACCTTCTCCACCACTACCACCACCACCACCAGCAGCAGCTGTTGGGGCTCCAGCAGCACCTCATCCACCACCTCCACAGCCACAGGAGGTGGCCCTGGAAATTGTAGGTGGTGGTGAGACTCGTGCTCGACATGTGCAGACTGTGTCTGGTCCCCCCGCAGCTCCCCAGTGTGGGAGTTTTTTTAATTGTGTGGGGGGAGACAGCACAGTGGTGGAGTGCCATGTGTGTGGTGTGCTGGTGCACCGTGGGCCCCCTGGGACACATTTGGGGACTGGTCCCCAGCGCACCCACATTCTGAATCACCACAGGGCAGAGTGTCAGGCTGCCACTGAAGGGGCCAGGTGTCCACCTGCTGGCCCTTACGTGGCAGTGGCCGAGGATGCTGCTGGGGGTGGGAGATGTGCCTCACAGCAGTCATGACTGCAGCAGGAGGAGAAGGGCTACTACATCAGCTGCTGCTCCACCACCACCACCACAGCCACCAGCACAACCCTGTCCACCACCACCCCCATTACCTGGATTACCCACTGCAGTGGACCCCGCCACAGTCCCTGCAAGCCAGTCTGACCTCAGCCAGGTGTGAGCAGGCTTGAGGAAAACAATGTGCATTTCAGTGCTTTGGAGTAACAGGTTAACAGAGTGGAAGCACAGTAGCGGCAAATACTTTCAGTGCTGCACCTGCTGCTGGACCACCACGGCATCCCATGGCCATATTAAGTCAGGGTATTATTTACAGCCACCCCACACCCACACCCACCCGTGACCACACCCCACTACTGTGTTGTACTTTTTGTGTGTGTTTTGTTTGTTATTGTTTAATCATACACATTTTCCCTTCCAGGGGAATCTTTCTTGCACCACATAGTGCAATACATTTTAGTGAAAACCAGGCGTGAATTCATTATAGTGAGTCACATGACGGAGGCATTTCCATTCTGAAAATCTGCCCGCATTCTGCCTCCCTCCTCAGCAACATTAGGATGTGATGGCAGGGAGAGCACGTGTGCATGCTCCTTACAGTGAATATTCAATTGTCTGGCAAGTTTCCGAATGTTTCTTTATGTTATAATGGTCGGTTTGTGGTGAAATGTGTGGCCACATTTCCAGTAAGAAGAGCTTTGTTAGTGGAAACATCCCACATTTCACCACAAAGTGAACCTTATAACATAAGGAAACATTGGTTGCAATAGCTGCCAGACATTCACTATAGGGGAGCATGTACCTGCGCTCCCCCTGGCAACACGTCTTAACATTGCTGAGAAAGTGTGGCACAATGTGGGTGGCTTTTATGATTGGTAATTCCTCTGTCATGTGACTCACTGTAATGAAATTATGGGTGGTTTTCACAGAAATATATTGCACTCTATGGAGCAAGAAATATTCCAGTGGGAGTAATGACCCCACATATTAGTTTATGTGCATCACCATAACTATGTAATGTGGTGACTGTCTGTAAAGCACCAGCGCAACAATCAGTTGATAACTCCGACCTATATTTTTTAATGTTATGTTACAACTTCCTTTACTTATATCCTGACTGACTGGAATGATACGATAATTTCCAGTAGTTGAGTCTGCTGTACTACCTGTTTTCATGTGTGAATTAATGAAAGGAGCATTCCTTTTAAATTGGTGCTGACCAGGTCTTTGTCATTGTTTTCCTCTGCTTTTCTCCATCACATCAAATAGTTGTCATATATCACGTCTGTTGTTAATTAACAGTTATGCATCAGTCAGTGTTTTATGACACCACAGAACAATAGTTATTGAAAAGCAGCTGCAAATAAATAAAAAGCTGGTCCGAACAATATTGGAAGACGTGCTCATTTTTTTTTCATACATGAAAAAAAGTAGAAGTAAGTGAAGCACACATAAATTGTGAGAAGAATTGTATCATTCAAGTCACTCACAACTCAGAGGTAAGTAGTGGTGGCTGTGGCAATGTAAAGTAGCATAAAAAAGTACCGTTCAGAACTGTGAGGACATTCTTGCAATGCTGCTTTAATTGTAAAAATGTCAGCATGACATCATGAGCTCACAGCAACAATCACAGAACACACAAAAGTGGCACAGAGTCCCCAGATTTTTTCCGCAGGCCCAGAATGCATCCTCCTTCTGTGCAGAAAATTGACAAGTGGTAACAAAGTGAAATGAAACTGTTTTAATACATACAAAGTCCCCCAGAATTAATGGCGCACTCAGTCATGCGTGCAGTGGTGGCACAGAGTCCCCATATTTTTTCTGCAGGCCCAGAATGCATCCTCCTTGTGTGCAGAAAATTTACAAGTGGTAACAAAGTGAAATGAGACTGTTTCAGCACATACCCCAGTATAAAATGATGACTGTGAGCTTCATGTTGCTGGTCCAATGTGTTCTTCGAGATGATTCCAGCAAATGAAATATGATCACCTCAACTGGATTGAAGGGTGCCCTTTGGCTGTACACTAATAGCAGCCTTGGTGAATATATATATATATATATATATATATGGTTGTGTATTTTGTAGGTGAGGAGGGGGGTTGACATGGACATGTACTCATGGTATTGTTCTGCATCACATCACAGGTCACACAGAAACTATTTGTGTGCACATTCCAGTACTCAATGAGAATTTTTTGCACTGAAATTAGAAACGGATAACTCTCAAGCACATGAAGGTAAGTATTATTTTTTTTGGGGGGGGATCATATTTTCAGGTTTGTCTGTAATGGTTTCTTATTTGTTTGCTTCTTCACAGATTTCATCAGCATCCTTCTGGAGTCCAGTTGTTAATGATGGTCATGGTCATCTAATGAAATGACTTCTGCGTGTTGCATGTGTGCCCAAGCTCGAGGGAGGGGTGTGCCTGATGTTGAAGAACTTTTTTGGATAAGGCCACTTTGACAGAATGACAAAGCATCTCGAAGTTTCCTAAAAAAAGAAATGAATGACTTCTTTCAAGTTACAACTTCATTGTTATGTGTCCCTCCCTGGTTCTCAAATCTCAATCCCTAAAGTCAAGTTACATTTTAGAGACATATCTTGTCAAATAACACAACCTATTGTGTGCAATATTTGCTGCAGTCTTTACAAAACAATGAAATGGATGAAATAAAATCTTCATACTTACCAGAATGGATTTCACATGGATATTACATCATTTCCTCTCTGTACAGTACAGCTACAGCATCATTCCAAACTAGTATTAGTGATGGAGCCTGTTTTTGTTCCCCTGTAAAAGAAACAAAAGAAGAGTACTGTATGTGTTTTGCCATTGCGGCTCTGAAAAGCTACAGAAAACAAAACATGCAGCTAAAGGAAGTGAGGCAGCATAACAAACATGAGTGCACATACTCACTTTATGATTTAAATATTAAGAATCTGGTGGTGGTGGAGTGGTGGTCCCAGGGGGCAGACAGACTCATGGTGGCAGACTTGGTTAACATCAGTCCCAGTGGTGGTGGAGTGGTGGCCCATGGGGGACAGACAGACTCATGGTGGCAGACTTGGATAACATCAGTCCCAGTGGTGGTGGTGGCCCGTGGGGGGCATACGGACTCATGGTGGCAGATTTGGATAACATCAGTCCCAGTGGTGGTGGTGGTCCGTGGGGGGCATACAGACTCATGGTGACAGACTTGGACAGCATCAGTCCCAGTGGTGGTGGTGGTCCGTGGGGGGCATACAGACTCATGGTGGCAGACTTGGATAAAATCAGTCCCAGTGGTGGTGGTGGTCTTGTGGGGGCATACAGACTCATGGTGGCAGACTTGGATAACATCAGTCCTGGTGGTGGTGGTGGTGGTCTGTGGGGGGCAGACAGACTCATGGTGGCAGACTTGGATAACATCAGTCCCGGTGGTGGTGGTGGTGGTACATGGGGGGCATACAGACTCATGTGGCAGACTTGTATAACATCAGTCCCGCTGGTGGTGGTGGTGGTCCGTGGGGGGGCAGACAGACTCATGGTGCAGACATGGATAACATCAGTCCTGGTGGTGGTGGTCTGGGAGGGCACACGACCTTTTAAATACTGCAGTTAAAACCTACCAACATTAACCACATCATCATCTTCATAAAGAAAACTGCCCTCACAGTCATCGATGTCTGAAGGCTGACCACTGGGAAATTCTTTCTCTATTGTGTCATCATCTATGTCACTGATGGGCCGTTTCAGGCAACCACTGACAGTGCCACCAGGATGCTCCATTTCTACATCAGCAAAACCACCATGACTAGGCCGGGGTATGAATACCGAGGTTGCAGTCTGTGTTGGTATGTGCCTCTCATTCATTTTAATGAATGTTGTCAAACTAACATTTG
The DNA here is from genome assembly GCA_016271365.2 of Neoceratodus forsteri. NCBI lineage: Eukaryota > Metazoa > Chordata > Ceratodontiformes > Ceratodontidae > Neoceratodus > Neoceratodus forsteri. The sequence continues at coordinate 403,468,789 of CM057455.1, forward strand.
CAGGAGGCAGGTTTGTCCGATGATCCCTGACTATTGCACCTGCTGAGCTGAATACCCTCTCAACACTTACACAGGAGGGTGGGCATGTGAGGTACTTCAGTGCCACTGCAGTCAGCTCTGGCCATTCACTGACCTTTCCTCTTCAGTACAAAAGAGGATCTTCATTTACTGTCAGATGCCCCCACCCAACCAATGGAGGATGGCTGTCCTGCAGCTGCCCATCCCCCAATCATCAGCATGCCAGCAAGGTTGCAGGCCTGGTGTCTAGTGGCTTCCCCAACCCCTGATCACCTATACCATATATAGGACATCTTTTCCTAATGCTTAGTGGTGCCCTCACCCCCAATCATCATCTTTGCACATCATAAGCTCTTCTTAGTGTCCAAAAGCACCCCCACCCTCTTGATCACCCATCTCATTACTGTTGCAGGTCTCCCTGATGTCTTGTGGCACCCCCACTCGACAGATCACCCATACCATTACTGTTGTATATCTCCCTGGTGTCCTGTGGCATCCTTCACCACCCAGATTATCTGTCCGATGAATGGTGAATATCCCTCTGGCTTCTAGTGGCACCCCAACCCCCAATCATCAATCCTGTGAATGCAAAGAGCTCCCTGGTGTCTGGTGGCATATCCCACTCCCAATCACTCATATTGTGAATAATGAAGGTCCCCTGATGTCTAATGGAACTTCCCAGCCCACGGTCACATGTGAACAATGATACAGCAGCCCTGGTGTCCAGTGGTATCCATTGCCCCCATGCCCTGAATGCCCATCAACAGTCTTAGAAACAGAATTTGATGGCAGATAAGGACCGCTTGGCCAACCTAGTCTGCCCATTTTCCTTACCTGTTTCATATACTGCAGATCCAAAATTACCTGCTGCTTACCCTTTCTTTCCTATTGCTAGAGTTCCTTTATGTCTGTCCCAAGCATTTTTGAATTCCTCTACCATTTTTGCCCTACAACCTCTGCCAGGAGGCTGTTCCATGGATCCACCACCCTTTCCATGAAAACGTACTTTCTCACATTACCCCTAAATCTACCCCCCCTCTATTTTCATATCATGGCCACTTGTTCTTGAACATCTTTTTTTTTTTGAAAGATACTACCCTCTTGTACCTTATTTACACCCTTGATATATTTGAAAGTCTCTATCATATCTCCCCTCTTTCTCCTTTCCTCTGGGAATACATTTTGAGATCCTCCAGTCTCCCCTCATATGACTTTTGGTGCAGCCCCTGCACCATTTTTGTCACCCTTCTCTGAACTGCTTTTCTACTCTATGTACTTCCAGAGATGCAGCCTCCAGAACTGGACACAGTACTCTACATGATGTCTCGCCAATGTTCTGTACAATGGCATCATCACCTCCTTTCTTCTGCTGGAGATACCTCTCCCTATGCACCCCAGCATTCTACTGGCTCTCTTCACAGTCTTCTCACATTGTTTGATAATCTGTAGATAATCAGAAATGATTACTGCTAGATCCCCTTTCATGTTTGGTGGCCATCATTTACCTCTTCCCCATCATGTACTCCTCCTCTGCATTTCTGTGCCCCAAGTGCATGATCTTGCACTTTTTTGCATTGATATTTAGCTGCCACACCTTTGATCACTCCTCAAGCTTGCTTTGATCCCTTCTCATTTTCTCTAACCCTCCTGGGGTGTCAACCCTGTTGCAGATCTTCATGTTATCTGCAAAGAGACACACTTTCTCTTCCATCACCTATGGAATGTCACTTCTGAAGACATTTAAGAGGAAAGGTCCAAGCATTGATCCCTGCAGGAAGGACCCCACTGGTGAACCCCTCTCTTAGGATTGAACTCCTTTCACAACCACCCTCTGTGTCCTTTTGGTCAGCCAAATTTGGACCCAATTTACCACCTTGTGACTCACTCCCAGGCTGCCCAGCTTGTTTGCAAACCTCCTATGTTGGACGGTGTCTAAGGCCTTGCTGAAATCCAGATAGGCCACATCCACTGCCCCTCACTGATCCACCTCCATAGTCACCCATTAAAAAAACTCTATTAGGTTTGTTTGACAAGATCTTCCCACTGTGAATCCATGCTGCCTCGGATCCTGTACTCCACTGGATTCGAGATATATCACACACCTTTCTTTTAGTAGTGATTCCATTAGTTTCCCCCACCACCAAGGTCAGTCTGACTGGCCTGTAATTGCCAGCCTCCTCCTTGCTCCCACTTTTGTGGAGAGGGACTACATTCACCCTCTTCCAGTCCTTTGGTACCACAACTGTTTCCAGCGAACTGTTGAACAGGGCTGTCAGTGGAGCTGCCAGCACCTCCCTGAGTTAGTTTAACACTCTGGGATGTATCCCATTCAGCTTGCAACAGGGCCTAGCCCTATTTAAGTTTTGAGAGGACTATGTGCTATCATCTTTTCCTTTCAACAAGTCTGTTGCAACATCAGTACCCTAATACTATCCTATATTGTCCTTTAATTTCCTATTAGGTCAGTCAGACTGGCCACCTGTTGACCCCCCCACCCCCATCTTGCTACCTTATCTGCTTTTATTTTCACCTTTCCTTTTCTAGTCCTTCCTAAAATGCATCTCAGACAGAAGAGAAAATGCACAAGATGAAGTGCAAGTACTTGTATTAAGAATGAAATATGCTTGGAATATTAAAAACAGCTGGTACCAGAAGGGTTAAAAGCTATGTATTGCAGCTATGCTGCTATCCATTTATTTTAAGGGTTCCACGCCTGATAAAGAACTGCATTAAAACCTGCATAAAATATCTGTAAAGTAAAAATATGAATTGAGAAAGATTTGCTGGAAAGGCATTTAATGAGGTTGCTGCCACAGGCTCTACAAGTGAATTAATGCATTGTACTAACTGGAATGCATTTTAACAGACAGTAAAAACTGTTAGGAGTAAAGTACAAGTGCTAAAGAAGTTATGTAAGTACTTATCAAAGTTCCTGTGACATGAATAACGGAGCAAGTAAAACAGCCAAGTTACTAATGTGCTGCTTTCTGCTGTTTTACTTTTCTTATTAAAAGTAATGTTTTTGTACAATTCTCTCTCTAAACACCACATAAAAGATTGGGTTTACCTTCAACAGATTTTCTAACAGATACTGAAGGACACTGTTGCTGGCAGGTTACTAAACAAACAAAAAGTTAAAATGTAGGGCCAGGTCCCAAACATTCCAGCTGCACTACTCTTTTGTAACATTGTTTTTTTCTTTTTCTTTCAAGCATAGAAACAATCACATTTGCTATGTCTGCTGTTAAAGAATTATATGTTTTTTTATTTTTATAAAAGACTGTATTGGTATTTAAAATAAAGCTGGAAATATATTTGAACTGAGGTACCTGGATCTGTTGTATGTTGTCTGTGTGGTTCCTATAGGGAAGTGCTGGCCACAATGGCAGCTCTTTTGTACTGTTGCCTAGCTACTGGTGTCACCAAGTGGGAGAAGCTACAGTAACTAGTCATCCAAACTTTTTCATTTCCCTTCAGAAATATCATTATTGTTATTTGTAAATACTAGTTGTAGCTTTATAATATGTCTTTATTAAACCAAGTCTCAAATCCTAAAAAGTATGCTGTATTAAAAACATAGTTTTGTGAAAGCAGGAATAGTCACATCATCTCGATGGGGCAGGTATAAAAACCCTAGAACAGAGATGCTCTACAGATGTTCAGGTCAGTATTGTGCTGACCTACAGAGGCTGTGCAAGTCTTTACACTTCATGCAGAAAATCCTGAACTCATACGGAAAGATATGGGTATCAGTGAATCATCCTGCTTGCAGCACTGAATTGCAAGTGTTTGTTGTTGTTTTGTTTTTTTTGAAATTTTTTTTTTTTTTTTATTTTGGCTCCTTTATAATAAACATCACACTATGGTGTGTTAACCTTATATATCCATATAAGTGTCCATCTGTCTTCCCACACCATTACATGGCCTCATTGCCTTGCACACTTTCAGACTAGCAAGTTCCTTTAAAGATCAAATGCACTGTTGTTTCCATATTTTTAATACAATCTTGAATTCAAGTCGCTGTGTCATGATAGTGTTTCCAGAAAATATCATACTGTTTGGTTTTGTGGTTTTCTTTAAATCAGCATTTGTTAAATCTCTTAATGTGCACTGCAGTAACTGAAAACGGTGAGGGGTTTTCTGTCCCTATCAGTGAGCGATGACATCATTCTTGTCTAGCCTGCTGCTTCAGTGATTAAGTCCTTTAGTGACTGAAGAAACTGTTGTAATTCCCAGTCAGTGCAGTCTGTAGAGCTAATTGTTTTCACTCAGAGTTTGTTACTAACCCATCTGGTTTGTGTTTAAATAGATTAGCTTAAAGTCAATGACTCTGTTTCCATAAATAGTTGATCATTTGAGTTTCGGTGCTGAACTGAAGAGGTATGAATGAATGTCTGTGAGAAATTACCTTGTCTGTATCACAGCTGTGATTTTTTTCTCATCAAAACACTGCATTGTTTTCTAGACATATTAGACAGGGTTGTTTAATGGATATAAAATAAATCTAAAGTTTTGTTAATTCATAGAAGCAGTGTGTCTTTGATGTACAGTAGCCTTCATAAATAGGTTCATGTGAGATCAATTCTGGCTTTATGTCAGACTGACAAACAGGTGTCTGCCACAGTCTGCTGTTTCAGGAACATGTACTGTATGAACTCATAAATGTCAGTTCTTTGAGGGTTTCTATGTGAAGATACATCATGTATGTGGATAACTAGAAATACTATATGGCATCCTGATGTCCCTGTCCCCTGCCTTTCAGCAGAGGCTGCTGCACTCTGCTTCCCTCTGTCTCACAACCCCACAGCCAGAGCCAAATGCACCCTGTTGCCCCTCTTCCTGTTTACACAGACAGAGCTGCTGTGCTCTGCTAAGCATAGAGCCCCAGGGTATCTGCCTCCACAGTTGGGGTTGCTGCACCATGCTACCTCAAGCCACAACATGTGGGATGTTTGCTGCACCCTGCTATTTACTTCCATTGTTCCAAATGGAAAGGGCCACTGTACCACGTGCACTCATCTCACAGTCAGGGCTGCTTTACCCTGATGCCCCATTGGTTCCTGAACCAGAGTCACAGCTTCTGCACCATGCAGTCCTCTATCCCTTGTCACCACTGTGCCCTGCTATGCCATAGAGCCTCTTGCCTCCACAGTTAGGGTTGTTGCACCATGCTGCTCCCCACCACCAGAGTCAGAATGTTTGATTCACTGGCTAAATGGCTTGAAAGAAAAACCAAAAAATAGTTTTGTCTTGTGTTATAGGGTGGGAGACTGAGGTTAGCAGGGTGCAGCAGCCCTAACTGTTTGAGCAGGAGACAGGGGAGGCACCAGGGTACAGCAGCTCAAACTGTGGGACATTGTGCCACAGACACACCTGTTTGGGACAAGAGACATGGGCAACAGGGTGTAGCAAATGATCTGACTCTGGTGGTAGGGAGCAACAGGAAGAATCTTCCCCAACTGTGGTGGGAGGGGACAGGGTGCAGCACATGCCCTGCCTTGTCTTATGGCAAGTGGCAGCATGGAGCAGCAGCCCTAATTGTGGAGGCATGCTGCTCTAGGGAACAGCAGGCCACAGCAACCTTGACTGTGTAGACAGCTACAGGATGCAGCAGCCTTGGATGTGGTGGCAGAGACAGAGGACAGCATGGTGCCGATGTCTCAAGCATGTGGCAGGACAGAAGAGGGCATCAGGGTATGGCAGCCCTGACTGTGGGACAGAGTGCTTGTGGTACAGCAGCCTTAGCCAGTTGGGGCAATGGAAATGGGTAGTAGGCACAGAAAATACCCCGCCTCTGGTGGCCAGGAGCAGCATTGTGTAACAGCCCCAACTATGAAGGCTGGGGACCTGGGACTCAAGGTCTTAGCAAAGCACAGCAGCTGCAACTGTGGACACAGGAACAGGGGGCAACAGGGTGCATTGGCCCTGATTGTGGGGGAGGTGGACAGAGGGAAGCAGGGTGCTGTAGCCTCAACTGTTTGTGCAGCGGGGCAGCAAGGTGCAGCATCCTTGACTGTGTGGAAAAGACAGTGGGCAGCAGGGTGCAGCAGCTCAGATTGGGGCAGGAGACAGGGGACTTGTGGGGCAGTGGAAAGGGGACAGCAGAGTGCTGTTGCCTCAACTGTAGGGCAGGAGACAGGGGCATCAGGATGCCATATAGTATTTCTAGTTACACACATACATGATGTATTTTCACATAGAAATCCTCAAAGAAATGAATTTTGTGAGTTCATACAACGCATGTTCCTGAAACAGTCAAGTGTGGCAGACAACTGTTTGTCAATCTGACATGACAACAAAATTATTCTCACATGAACCTATTTTTGGAGGCTACATCAAAGACACACTGCTTCTATGGATTTATTTTATATCTATTAAACAACCCTGTATTATATCGCCAGAAAACAATGCAGAGTTCTGATAAAAAATAACTGACAGCTGTAATACAGATAATGTAATTTCTCACATATATTAATCCATACCACTACAGTTCAGCACTGAAATTCAAAGGATCATTTTTTATGAGAACAGAAAAGCCAATCTAACACAAACTAGATGGGTTAGTAACGCATTTTGAGTGAAAACAATGAACTCTACAGACTACTTTGACTGGGAATGACAACAGCTTCTTCAGTCAATCAGGGACTTACTTGCTGAAGCAGCAGGCTAGACAAGAATGATGTCATTGTTCACTGATAGGGGCAGAACAAACTTCACTGTTTTCAGTTACTGCAGAGCACATTAACAAATTTATTATTAATTTATTTATTTATTTGCTTTTGGTAACCGGGTAGGTTCACTAGGCATAAGAATGCCTATGTTCAGGCACGACCCGGGAGAAAGCACCTTGAAATACATAAGTATACATGTGACGCAGCACATGAGATATGCAGCATAGTTAAGAGGGAATAACATACAATCAAACTAAGGGTATGGTGAGACATTGCTTCGATATGCCACTCAAAACTTTGGGTGTAGAGAAAATATTGTACAGTATAATACAGTTACAATACAGTTTGGACAAGTAAACACAGGTTCAAAACAATGTGAGAAAAACAGGCATTGCAATAGAGAGCATACATAAAACAATAAAATGCTGATTTAGAGACAACCCCACAACCAAACAGCATGATATTTTCAGAAAACACTAATCTTGACACAGGGACTTGAATGAAAGTGAATTCAAACTTTTCTTAAATATGTGCATTTTATTTTTAAGACTCTCTCCTCCATAAATGGACTGGTGTCCACCTCCCTCCCTGTTAGCTTCCATTGCCTAACTTTGGTACCTTCCCTTCCCCTTCTTCTTTGAATACTGAACAAATGTACTTGTTCAGGATTTCTGCATTTTCTTGGTCCCCTCTGCACACTTCCCTCTTTCCCTTCTTAGTCTCTCAATCACACCCTTAGTCTTTTTTCTTTCACTAACATACCAGAAAAAGTTCTTGTCCCCTTTTGTTATTGCTTGAGTTATTAGAGCTTCAGTGAGCATAGCCCTACAGACCTCTTGCTACGAGAAAAGGACTTCTGCATTCTTTGTGACCCAACAACATGTTGGAGTTTCAACATTGTCACCTCCATGTCTGTAAATACTCTGCTCACTGTCTCTATAGGCAGTTGCACTGCACTATTTCAAATCCTCTTACTGACCTCCCATCCACTACTGCTTATGCATGATTAGTTGTGCCTTTTTTAATATATTTGTTGTTTCATCCCCCCACCCGAGCCTCCCTCTCAGCATCCACCACCCCACTCCCCCACCCAGAAATGTAACAGTGGCATTGGCGGATGTCCAATCTCCCAGTGCCAGAATCCTCATAGTGTCGCCCACCTACTGCCCCCCATCAACTACTGTGCATGCATGGTTATTTTTGCTTTTTATTGTGGGTAAATATATATTTTCCCCCAACTGACCATCCTCTTAGCACCCACAAGCCCACCCCCAAAAAAACATAACAGTGGCACTGGGGATGCCCAATACCCCAGTGGCAGAATCCTCATACTGTCCCAATCTACTAACCTCTCCTTTCAGCCATTACTGTGCATACATGGTTATTTTTGACCCTTTTTTTAAATATATATATATATATTGTCTCATTCCCCCACCTGATCTTCCCTCTCAGCACCCACCACACTACTCGCCCCAAGTAATATAACAGTGGCACTGGGGGGTGCCCAATCCCTCAGTGCATGAATCATCATTTGCTTTTGTTTTTTAAACCTGTAAAATAAAAGTCCATCAATGTCTTTTGCAGCCATTGTACTCCCACCCACCTGACTCCCCACTCAGCACCCACCATCCCACCCCCCCCAAGCCCTTACTTACTCAGTGGGGGTCTAATGCCAGAATCCTCTCTGGACCACTGATACGTCTTCACTCTTCAATGCCTAACCATGAACTGAGGAAATCAGGTATGCTATTCAATGTATTTCAATGGAGTTTTGAACTTAGTAACATAACATGGTCATTTTTCAATATTTTTGCCCCATGTTTTCAACGTATCTTTTTTGGGACACCACCTCATGAACAATGCAAGCGATGCTAGGCAAATCTGTCCCAAAAGGTGATGTTGTGGTCCCTGCGCCAAATCATCTTTTGGTCAGGAGTTGAAAATTTTCTCTGCCCTTGTTCATGAGGTGGAGTCATAAGAAGGCTATGTTGAAAGTTTCATGTAAAAATATTTAAAAAAAGCAACAAAGGTATTAGCCGTCATTGTATTTTGTGAATGCAGGCTTGAAACTTTAGTATATTTCAATGTTTTTACCCCAAATTTAAAACATAGCCATATCTTTACAGCACTTCACGAATATGACAGCTGCCATTTTTCTAATCCTGGCCCAAATGTTTTTTTTTTTCAGAGCCTAAAAGGTGATTTTGCAGTCTTTGCTTGAAATCACTTTTTGGGCAGGAGTTGAACATTTTCTTTGCCCTTGTTCATGAGGTGGGGTCATAAGAAGGCTATGTTGAAAATGTGGTGGACAAATATTAAAAAAAAACAAAGTTATGAGCTTATGTTGAATTTTGCGAATCCAGGCTTGTAACTTTGGTAATTTTAATAAATTTTCCCCCAAATTTACAACATAGCAATATCTTTATAGCACTTCATGAATATCACAGCTGTCATTTTTCAACTCTGGCCCAAAATGTGTGTTTGCATCACGGAAGTTGATTTCACAGTTCCTACACAAAATCACCTTTCAGGTAGGAGTTGAACATTTTCTTTGCCCTTCTTCAGGAGGCAGGGTCATAACAAGGCTATGTTGAAAATGTGGTGTACAAATATTACAAAACAACAAATTCATTAGCCTACATAACATTTTGCTAATGCAGGCTCATAACTTTGGTATTTTTCAATATATTTGCCCCAAATTCCTCCCATGCAGCCCTATCAGCTATGGCCAGATTTTATTTTTCTTCTGTTTGTACCTTTAGACTCCTGACTGCTTTCTTCAACTCCTCTGCTTTTCCAGATACATTTCCTGACTTCTTTCCTCTGTTTTTCCTTGTACCTTCTGAGTGACACCCTTTCTGCCCTTACCTTCTCGGCCACTTCTTTTTAGTACCATAGTGGCCTTTTCTTTCTCTTTGTTTTGCTTATTTGCCTAATGCAATGGCTTTTTGCCTCCACTATGGCTCTCTTAAGATTCTCCCATTGTTCCTCCAACCCTCCCCTTTTACTCATTCTCTGTCAGTGTTTTCCTAAAACATTCCCCATCTTTGCAAAGTTGTCCCTACTGAAATCCAGGACCCTTGCTGTCTTGTGGTTTGACTCTTCTGCTCTTCTCACATTGAACCACACAGTACAGTGATAGTTTGATCCCAGATGGCTCCCCACTTTTACATCTGTAATTATGTCCATGTTGGTGATTACCAGGTCCAAATTTGTCCCCTCTCAGGTGGACTCCATCACTAGCTGTCTTAGGCATGCCCACTACATGGCTTTCAGGATGTCTCTAATCCTGGCTGAGGCTGCAGCCTGGTTGTTCCAATCCACATCTGGCAGACTGAAGTCTCCTACCAGAAGTACCTCCCCATTAGCTGTCATTCTGTGGATGGCTTCTGCTAAATCAAACATCCAGTAGGGATCACCTATGGCACAAAGCATGGGCTACTGGAAAAACAGCTGACTGGCAGCAGTACAAAGCAACCAGAAATGCATGCACCCGAGCTACCCACCTAGCCAAAGCTGCCTATTCCAGTGATGCTCTAATCAATTCCTGGGGAGACAGCAGGAAATTCTGGGACAATCTCAGGGAACTGTCAGGGAAGCCAAGCAAATCCCATCCTTTCATGCTTAATTTAGATGGTGCAACTATTCTGGACCCAAAACGCATAGCAGACACTTTCAGCTCTGTATTCACTGACCTAAGCTATGTACTCCCAACTGATTTTTTTGACACACATTCTAACCTGCTTGACCCTAAGAACCCAACCCCACCATTGCTTAGCCCACCTTTCTGCTTCAAAAAATTCTCACTCACAAAGTCTAAAAATACCTTTTTAGGATATTCGGCAAGGCCCGCTTTAGTTGTGACTCACTGGACCTAAAGCTTCTGCACCTCACACTAGATGCTGTGCTTCCGCCTCTCACAAAAATTCTAAAAATGTCACTGTGCCTTAGTCAATTCCCAGAGTTATGGAAAACAGCATTAGTGACTCCTATTCATAAATCTGGGGACAGGGCAGCTCCCTCAAACTATCATCCAATTTCCAGTCTCCCTCCACTCTCCAAAGTACTTGAATGTATAGTCACGGACCAGTTAACTGACTACTTTTCCAAGTACAACATCCAATGTCCTGAACAGCATGGCTTCAGAACAGGCCATAGTACCACATCTGCTCTCTTCCAGTACACAGAGTTCATACACCAGGGAATTGATCATGGGCACTTAGTGGGGTCAGTGCACATTGACCTTACTAAGGTGTTTGATACTGTTAATCACCCCCTCCTACTCAGTTCACATCTTGATATTGGTTTATCAATGGATGCAATAGCTTGGTTTAAAAGCTATCTAGCCAGAAGATCCCAGCAGGTCAAAATAGGTGTTAACCTCTCAGACAGCTGGCCAGTTCTCTCTGGTGTTCCCCAAGGCTTCATACTGAGGCTGCTGCTTTTCAGCCTCTTTCTAAACTCCTTCCCACTTGTCTGCACCAATAATTTCCTACTATATGCAGATGATGCCGTTATATTCTCCAGCCACTCAGATCCACTCCAATTAGTCGATAGCCTACAATGTAATTTCACAACTGTGGAGACCTGGTTCTCCAAGCACAAGTTAATTATGAATTATGAAAAAACTAAATCTATGATTTTCGCCAGCTCTCATAATAAACAAAAATCTATGCCACTAATTTTACAGAACAACCTTGATGTCTCTATAGACCAAATCTGTACCTTTAAGTACCTTTGAATAACTCTTGGCAGTACCCTACCTTTTTGTGAGCATATCGGTAATGACTCCAAAATGGTTAACTCAAGACTAGGTATCCTTTACAGGCACAAACAGCGCATGACCCCTGATACCCTTCAACTTGCTGTTACCAGCTCTGTGCTCTCCATACTAGATTATGGCCCAGTCATTTATGGCTCAGCCTCTGAGACATCTCTTAAAAGCATATGCTTGGCCTTCAACAATTCCTGCTGTCTAGTCTCAGGTGCACCGGGTCTCACACATACATACTACCTCTACACCCTCACCAAATGGCTGAATCTCAGTAGTAGGACTACTTATCATAACTGTCTGCTCATGAAGAAAATCTCACTGGGGCTGATCCCCCCCCCCATTCTCTTGGCAGTTCATCATGCGTGCTCCCAACTGATGCAGCATCACGAGTGCCTCCAGGCACACTTACCTCACCCCTTTCTGTCAAACCACGCAAGCCCATTGGTACTTCAGGAATCGTGCTCCTAACTGGATAAATAAACTCCCCATTGACATCCTAGAAGAACCTAAATGGGGCCCATTCAAACAGAAACATAGAAAACACCTCAATTCTATTAGCAGCTGTGATTGTCACACTTAGGCCCTTTTTGGCCTAATATGTAGCCTTCTCCCTGCACCCTCACCATCCTGTCCTCCCACCGTCCATTGTCCCACCCCTTCTACCCCTCTCTGTTTCCCTGTTCCTGCTACTTGTCCCTCCTCTCCCTTCTCCTCCCTGTCTCTACCTTCCCTTCTCTCTTCCTGTGCTTCCTCCTCTCCCTCCACTTCCTTTCAAAACACTACTCACAGACCCCTGCCTGCCCTTTCTCCCCTACCCCTACTGTCCTACTCTCACCCCGTCCCCCTCCCATTACCCACTACACTCCCTACCAACCCTCTGTCTTCCCTCCCATCTCCCAGTTCTCTGCTTGACAATGTCAAATCCTGACAGCATACTTCACTTTTCTCTTCTTCTGCACTCCTATGACAACATAAAATACCTGACAACATCCCCCTCTGCCCTTTCCCCAGTGTATCTCCTTAAGTCCCGAAACCTACTGCACTTCTTACTGAAACTTGAATGTAAAAGTTTAACCAGATTGTAACTCCTGCTGTAACTTGAATTGTTACCTCTGTACCTGTCTGTAAATTTTATGAATGATTGTACCCAGCTTCATGTATCATGTATTCCACTTGTCTTGTATTTAGTTCTTTGTTGCATTGTCTGATGTGGAACCTTTGTAAAAGAGTCTTTGACTCAAAGATACTTTAATCTGAGACTTGAATAAATAAATAAAGTACCCTGTCCAGCTCTTCCCCTTGTGTGGGAGGTCTGTAGATCACACCAGTGGGAATGGGGATGCCATTTCCCATCTCCAGAATGATCCACAGTTCCTCTATCTCTCCCTGCATTCTGTGTGCCTCAGTTGCCTTAATTTCTTCCCTGACATAGACAACCACTCCTTCTCCCTTTTAACCCACTCCGTCCCTCTTGAACAGGGACCCTGGTTTTCCATTTTTACCGGTAACACCGGTAACAATCACGGAATCCTGCTTGGTATGCGGATTTTGAATTCTTGTACCGGTGCGTCACGGAAATTGCATGTCACTGCACAGAATCTCTATGATTTCAGCATATTTTTAAATGTTTTTATTTTCTCTTTCTGTGCCCCCTTCTCACAGCATCAGTCTCAACTTTTCAGAGATCCCTAGCCTGGGTCTCTCCTAGCTTCACTCCAGGTAATGCTCAGGAGCTCCTGTAGGCCTGCCCTATCCTGCCTGGATTGTACCCCCCCAGGTGGGAAGGGAGGGAACCCCAGGTCACCCCTCCACACAACGTTAGTGTGTGTCGGGCAGCTCAGTGGGTCCCACATGGAGCCTGGTTATGAAGTCTGGGGCACCTGGGTCCCTTCTGCCAGTGACTGATGTACGGTGATTGTTCCTGGTTTTCTGGTCTCTGTCCCTGAAGGCATCTGCACTACAGGAGTTCCAAGGAGGTAGGTCACATTTAGATATGCCACTGCTCCAGATCCTGGCTAGCTTCCTCCCCTCCTGATCACTCTGCAGCACCATTGCACCACCACCCATGGTCATACAGGTGGTGGTAAAGCAGCAGGACCTGCAGCCCACCTTTCCCGGAGGAGGAGAGCAGTCCCTGGGGTGCTCAATCCTACTCCCCTGGCCAAACCTCCAGCAACCAGAGTTCACTTCTGACCCTGGGTCACTGGCATTGCAAGCAATAGTGCTATTGCAGCACCAGTGGGCTGACCCAGATTTCAGCATCTTAAAATAAATGCTGATGTGCTTTGCATTCTTTCTGCTTTGCTGCATATAGAGTCAGTAAGGAAATCACCTGCACTGCTTTGTTGCAATCAGCCATTCAGTTTAATCACCCATGCCTGGTGGTTAGAGTAACAAACAGTGATTGAACTGGGTACATCCAGCAGACTTGGGTTTGATTTCCACAACCTCCACTTGCATACTGTGTGACTCTAAGAAAGTCACTTAACCTCCCCAGTGCTTCTAGATCACTCCTGAAAACAGACAGTTCTGCCTAGTGGGCCTTACTTGCTTTACAAAGAATATAAAAAAATACCAATATATGTTTATTACATCATAGAATAGTAGTCAGGGAACCATGTAATTTGCTTGCTTTTTACTTGGGCTACAATGATTTTGTATAGGTAAAGGTAAATGTTCAGATACATTTATGTGTTTTATAAGCTTCTTTTAGATTTTAGTCAGATTTTCACTGTATTCTTTGCATATGAGCATCTAGGTTGTAGACTGCTAAACACAGGATCACTGTTACCAACTAGCTTATTCAACAAAAGTTTTCTGATGACTGCTTCAACAAAAGCAAAGTTAAGTATTTAAGTGTACATATGTTTGGCCAGTGGATTTTTAAAGCACAGTCAATGACATATAGAAAGTAAGATCCCAGGGGCTGTATGGTGTTGGTGGGCACAGTAGTGCTCAATTCACATCTGAACAAAGACATGAAAACTGGGAGTCACCCTTTTCATAGACACCAAATAAAAAAAAAGCATCCACATGTCTGGGAGATGTATGAATCCATTTGAAGGTCCTCCACTAATCATTTGTGGATTTTTTAGGTAAAGACACTTTATTTCAAAGGAGCAAATTCAAGCAGTTTTTTTTCCTCCTCCTCCTACTCCCTGGCCATCCACTCCTTCAGGCCTGCCAAGACCCCCCTACCACTGCTGCTGAGTCCCAACCACCATCCACTGCCCCTTACTGCTGTGCTACCAGGTAACCCAAAGTAACCCTTCACTGAGTGGGCCCCTACCCCTGTGGGAAGCTACCAGGGGAGGAGAATTACCCCAAAGAGCTTCCTGTGTATCCTGAGCATGGCAGAGGTCAGAACAGACACATGTCTGGGGCTTCCAGCTTGTGGAGGGACCAACAGCTGTTCTTCAGTTGGCCAGTGAGTGTTTTCCCATTTTCTTGACAGGCCACATGATGTCAAGGCACAAGCTGACATCCATCACGCTCCCTCCTACAGTGAGGGCTGACATGTTGTTGTGCCTCTGGCCTCCACCAGGGGCCAGCAAATGCTGAGTCGTGAACCCTCCCTCCCTCCCAGGAGAAGGTGCATGGTCGTTGGACAATCAAGCCTACACCCACCAGCTGGCCCTCCAACACCCAAGTCTGTTACCTAACCCTGGTGAGCGGTATCACAGACAGAAATCCAATTCAGGCAGTTAAATTATAGATAGAAAAAACAAAGGTAGTCCACCTTAGTGGTGATGGTTCAGATTAATTCACATCTGAGTTCTAACAAGCAAACAGACCAAGTCATTTGTAACTTGTGCATGTGGGTGTTGAAGAAAGGGGATCATAGTGCTGTCACTACTGCCATCACCCCTGAGGGATGTGGACTGCATTGTTGCTACTGCCATCACACCGAAGGGGTGGGGTGATTCTGCCATCACCACTGGTGGATGGGGAATGTAGTACTGCTGACATCACACCTAAAGGATGGGGGCCCCAGTTCTACTGCTTCTGTCACACCTGAGGGAGGGAGGTCATAGTGATGTTGCTGCTGCCATCACACCAGAGGGATGGGGGCCATAGTGCTGTTGGTGCTGCCATCGCACCTGAGGGATGGGGCCATAGTGCTGCTTCCATCACACCATAGGAATGGGGGCTGTAGTGCTGCTGCTGCTGCCATCATATCTTGTACGTAAAATAACTTTAAATTGGTACAAAGATGGAAAGATGTGCAACAGTGGATGTCAAAATTGCTAAAATGCATGTTAGCAGAGTTAAAAATTGTTAAATAAAGTAAAGAGAACCAAATACCGGTAAAACCGGATTTTGGCTTAGCAGACACCAGTGACAATACCGTTTTTTACAATGTGCAAAATGGAATATGCCCTTTCTCAATCCCGGTAAACCAGTGTCCCTGCTCTTGAATAATGTTTAACCTGGTATTGCCATATCCAAGTCATGGTTCCCTGTGAAACATGTCTCAGTAACAGGGACAATGTCCAGGTCCACCTCATCCATCAGGGCCACTAGGTCCAGGATTTTGTTTCCAAGACCATGGGCATTTGTGTACATGGCCTTTCAATTTTCACTGCCTCCTGTCCTATTAACTCCCCTTCTATCCCCATGTCTTTCCTCCATACCCCTCTTGTCCCTACTCCCAGTGTAACCCCCCTGCAAATGGGGGTTCCCAAAAGACTTCCAGGAGCTTGCTTGAATGCTCCAAGCCTGAATGGTGTTTGGCGTTTAAGCCATTTATCAGTGAGTGTTTTTAGAGCCTCTGGTACTGTCTCTTTAAGAGCTGTCTGCTTGCAGACATAATTAGTTGTATGGGGACTGTGTGCTTCTCTGTTTGAGTGCCTCCCTGAGGCTGCTGCCAATTCACTCCATTTTGCAGTCACTAGGAGTGCAAGGGAACCTATCTGAAAGATGTAACTGTTTGCCAGAAATAATTTAGAGTAATAATGAAATACAGTTTGTCTAACCTGCTTTCTTTGCAGTCAGAACTGTGTCTGCCTAGTTCCCCATTCTGGTTTTGAACTGCTGAACTGGACCAATCAGTGTGGGGTAAGCTAGCTCTAAAATGGTGCCTTGGACGAATCAGAACTTGGACTCATAATCTGAGCCAGCCACAAGAGGATTGTATGGGCAGTGACTCTGGGAGATGTAGTTTAGACTTGGCGCCTTTTGGACCAACAGCAGCAGTCTATTGTGGTGACAGCCAATCCAGTCAAGAACTGGGAGGAACTCAAGGAAGTGCCAGTTTTGTCTGTTGGAGTTTCAGTTTAGCTCTGGCAGTGAAGGGGAAAGGAACCCTGTGCTCCTTCAGTGCACAGTTTTAGTCAAAAAACATGTGTAAGGTCCAGAGTTCCGGTCTGCAGCTTGTGTAACTGCTTGTTAGGACTGAATCCATCCTGTGAAGAGAATCAAAGGATATCTGAAGAGTAGAAACCAGGCTCACCCTGTAGAAGACTGGAGAAATTGCTGAATTGCACTCGATCTGTCAGGAACTGAATCTGCTGTGTGTTCTCCCGGGTATTGTGCAGTAATTGCGATCGGGATAGAGAAGCAGCCTGCCTGGTATAGTACTTTCTTTTTTACCATATAAATGTGTGAGGAGTCTGTGGAGCTCAAGAGTAGCCCTGCTGACGTTGAAGGACCCTATCTTGTTTGGAGGTCGTGGTACTAATTCAGGAATTAGCTCCTGTTGATGCCACATTAAATCCAAATGGAATCACTGTACTGCTGACTGTTTAAACTAATTTTCTTTTCTCTGTGTAAAGGGCCCTACCAGCTGCCACGGTTTGGACTAGCCACTAGGGCTTGGGTACCCAGGGACAGTAACTGATAGGGATAGGCCTGTGCACAGAGCCATAAAGTAGATGAGTGAGAGTGATAAGCTAATTAACCTGATTTCCCCCTGTCCTTGTTATATCCCCCTAAATAAATCAGAGCTGCTTGTTTCAGCAAAGTTATACTGCCTGAGGTATTTGTCTATGTTAAAGTACTGTACTGTGATTGTTGCACTGTATCTTATTTCACAGGAGGTCCCAGTGCCGGAACCAGTCCTGGGGGTAAGTGTATACTGTGAAGGTAATTCTGATATATTGTGTGGGCCACTAGTGGGAAGAAAGGGGGGTTGCAGTGTCCCAGAGGGCTATGACCAAGTTAGTTTAACTATTGCAAACCCTGACCTCTGGGTGGAGGCACCCGCCATTGGATCCAGGCCCCTCAACCTGTTAGTGGCAAATCAGGCAGGGGTAGTAGCCCCTGGGATAGCGCCATCTAGGGGTTACACCAGTCTGCCTTTTCTCTGCATTTTTACCTGTTTTGGTTTTAGTTATTTTTGGCAATTTCTCAATCTAAGGATCCTCTCTGCCATCTCTATCATTTTGTGGGGGGAGGGTTGTTTGCTTCACCCAGCTTATTTCCGCCGCCCCCCTTGGTTAGTTTAAATGCTTGCTAAGGAAACATTTAAACTTCTCACTGAGGATCTACCCCCCCCAGACAGATGCAGCCCATTGCCCCTGTACAGGCCTGCATCCCTTCAGGTGGAACCCCAGTCCCCAATGAAGACAAATCCCTCCGCACTGCATAATTCCTTCAGCCATGCATTGAATCACTTGGTGTGGAGTACCCTGTTCTCCCCCTTGCCCTCAATGGATAACACCTCTGAAAAGATTACAGTCCATGCCACCTGTCTAAGTCCCTTCCCCAACTCCCTGAACTACTTCTGCACTAGCCTAGCCTCACTACTTGCCAGGTCATTTGTTCCCTGGTAGACAATGATGTCAAGCTCATCCTCCTGTCTTGTTGCCCCAGCAATCCTTAGGATGTGCTCTCCATCCCTCCAAGCTGTGGGGCAGGGTAGGCACTTGACCTCCCTCACTCCCTCCCTCCCCTCCAGGTCCCAATTCTACACCCCTGATGATAGAGTTACCCCACTAGGAGTTTCTTCCTCCTTCTTTGGGGTCCTCAGTCTCCCCCCAGGGTCTCTGCCATGAAGGACCACCACATCATCCTTGTTTACCACTGCTTGATGCCTCTCTGGGACAGACCCACTCTGCCAGAGCAGCACAGAAGTTATGGAGTGGAACCATAGGAGGGATGTGTCTCTTCCCCACCAACCTCACCCTTCCTAAGCCCACTGTTGTCCAGAGTCTCCTCTTCTTTGGCAATGGATGAGGCAGCAGGGGTGGATTTGGTTGTTCCTGGGCAGGGGAGAAGGTCCTTTGAATCCTGGCCACCTCAGCTTGGAGACAAGCAATCTCTGCCCTCAGCCCTGATAGGTGTCTGCAAATGGGACAGCATCACAGCCTCCAGAAAGTAGGCATTGGCAGCCAGTGGCCCCCCATCCACCCCCCACTCCCTGAACACCACTTATCCAAACCCCCATTCTCAGGGTATCTTGGGATGTGTGAGTTACTTTGGAGTCCCATTTCTGTGACTGGCAAAGCCCTCCTCTCATCTCCTTGGCCTGCCACCATATAAGCTGACAGGAAACATGCATGCAGCACACTATATACTGTACATGTGCATACTGTCAGCTCACATGGTGGAAGGAAGAGGAGGTGTGAGGAGCGCCAGTCATCATAAAGGTAGTCACAGTCCAGCCTTTGGTGTCTTTTGATGGCCACCACTCTCTGCCCTACCATTGAAGCCTGAAGTGTCCATGGTTCACCCACTTCATTTCGACATGCAACAGGGTGATGCCCATTATGGCTACATCACAATGCAAATGGCGAACATCACACCCGGCAATTATGGCACCTGACCCCAGTTTCGCCCCATGCTCCAGGGCAAATGCAGGATCTTTGTGAGGGGCTTGGCCCCCCCTCACCTCCTACCACAGAGGTCTCAACCCTCTGCACCACCTTACAAATTAATATAATCACCTCCACATTTCAGGTGTATGGACCAAGGAGTGTAACACCACTATGGCGGCAACAATGTTGGGCTCTGCAAAATCCACTTTGCCAGAATGACAGGCGAACTAATTGAGGCACCCACATTGCCATCATCCTAATGACTGCCCCAGTTATAGGACACTAGTGTCCTTTCCACTAATGGATGAATGTGCATCACCAGGACACATGGCATGGACAACATCTCATTCCAGTTGGCCTTATGGCTATGTTGGTACTCCACACCTTGTGCACGCCTGCTTTCTTTCTGTTCTACTTTGGTCTTCAACTCCCCTTGAACATGGCTAGACCTCTTTTTTTAATTATTTATTTTTTGTTGACAGAGACATTTTTTGTTGACCTCTCTACCTGGCTGCCTTCAGGTCGCAAAAAAATATAGAAGTGCAAAAAAAGGACTAGCACTCAAAAGGATTAAAAAGAAGCAGAATATGGAGATTGTGTGAGAGAGATTAAACAGACAGATCAGACAGTGCAGTGCAGTGCAGTACTGTCTGTCTGTGCCTGTGTCTTCCTGCCAAAAAAAATAAATACAGAAGCACAAAAAGTACTTGCAATTAAAAGATTAAAAAGAAGCAGATTAGAGAGAGATTTTGTGTGTGTGTGTGTGTGTGTGTGTGTGTGTGTGTGTGTGTGTGTGTGTGTGTGTGTAGAGAGAGAATGAGATTAGATGGTGTTGAGTTGGATGCTGCTATGTGCTATACAGTATGTCATTGTCATTCCAGTTACTAGTTGGTGTCTTCTCTGGTTGCTTACCTTCATTCCATATTAGTAGCTCTACTTTATTTTTCATGCAAATTATTTTTTAACAAATTTCCTTTTCCCAGTTTTGGTGAATACTACAAATTGTTCCCCCTTGTATGTATTTTCACACATTTTTTGAAATATTTATATATAATTAGAACTAATCAGGGTTAGGAGGCAGTAGAACACAGTGGGTTAAGGCTTTGAGCATCAGATCTGGAGACCTGGGGTTGAATCCCACAGCCACCTACGTGCATACTGTGTAATCCTGAGCAAGTCACTTAACTTCCTTGTGCTCCCAGGTCGCATCTGGAAACAAGCTTCAGCTTAGTGCACTACTCCTGGTTAAACAATGTTCCCTTTCCCTTAATCAGATCCCCATCACCTTGTTCCAGTTCTTATTTAATAAAGGTGACAACTTTTCAAGTTTTGCAAGCCCTGGTTTGCACCATAGAGTTTCGGCAGCTGTGACCTTGGACAAATCATGCTGGGAAGGCAAAATATAAGTAAGCAATAAGACACAATGGGATGTCCATTAGATAGTTGTAATGCAAGGCCAGAGGAATAGTAAGGCACCTCATCCAGTTGATGACATCACTGGGCCTTACATAAGCTGTTGCTTCTGTGATCCATCAACATGGCCACACGTTGGACCTGGTTATCTCACTGGAACTTGAAGTCATGAACCTGAAAACTGATTGGGTCACTTGGTCCAATCATTGCATGGTGGAGTTCTTATTTGGGGCCCCATCAATAGTCCGTCCCCTGTTGTGATGGTCAGCTATTGCCCTTTAAGTGTATTGTCCCCAGAAGGACTGTTGACAGTAGCAGATTTATCTGGTGTGACTGCTGCACATGCAATTGGCATGGATGAGGCAGTGGCCTCCTTTAATAAGGCAGTCTTTGAGGCACTTGATACCATCACACCAATCTGTATACAACCTAGATCCTCTCGCAATGAATATCAGGAGTCAGAAGTTGGAGCATTGATGGTAAAAGACCTGTTCCGAGGGGAACAACCTGGCCTTGCATGCTCACTATTGTGAATACCAAGGGAAAATCAACCGTAAGAAGGCAGAGTCCCTGTCCAGGGAGATGGCTGCAGGGAAAAACAGACCAGCTCAGTTTTTTCAGACTGTGGACAGACTACTTCATCAGGTCTGTCTGCAGCCAAAAATAGCTTTTTAAAATCACATTATGCAATGAGTTTGCTTGGTTCTTCTCTGACAGGTTGTCCTCCATCTGGTCAGGGATCTCGCCAGTGGGGAAAGTATTGCCCTGCAGTGATCATCCTTGTAGGAGCATAGGCACTCCTATTGTCTGGGAGGAGTTTAGACCAGTGGAGGTGGCTGAGATCATTGAGGTGATCTCGAATCAGAGGCCCACATATTGTGAACTGGACCTGGCCCCGACTCGTCTCCTGGTGAGATGTGTTGAGACCATTGATCTAGTGTTCGCCAGGATAATCCATTGTTCACTTTTGGAGGGAGTCTTTCCTGATTCCTTGAAGGAGGAACTGGTGAAACCCCTCCTGAAGAAACCATCACTCGACCCTGATGATCTGGCGAATTATCAACCTATCTCCAACTTTCCATTTTCAGGAAAGGTTGTTGAGAAAATAATGCCTCAGCAGCTCGAGGTGCACCTCATGGCCATTGACTTCTATGAACCATTCCAGTCTGGCTTCAGGGCAAGGCATAGCACCAAAATGACCTCCTCAGGGCAAGAGATAGAGGACAGTGGTCAATTCACATTCTCCTTGATCTCTCCACAGCATTTGACACCATGGATCACATTGTGCTTTTGGATTGCCTTAGAGAGTATTCTGGACTCACCAGTACTGTCATCAACTGGTTTGAATCCTATCTCTCTGGCAGGAGCAATTGGTGATGATGGGAAATGTCTCCTCTTCCATGAAGCTCCTGCCAAGTGGAGTTCCTCAAGGATTGATGCTGTCACCGATGTTATTTGTGGTGTACATACTACCCCTGGGTGAGATCTTTAGGCATCACAGTTTGGGTTTTCACTGCTATGCCAATGATACCCAACTGTATATGTCCTTTGCTTCTGGAACACATGATGCCATGGAAGTGCTCAACAACTGCCTCACCGAGATCTAAGACTGGATGTCCTTCAACTGGTTATGACTGAATACTGACAAGAAAGAGGTCCTGGTGAAAGAGCCGGGTTGCAGACACGATGGGAGTGCCTCCAGGGTGGCAACAGGACTGGTCCTGGGGACTACCCCATTGATGGCTTCATCTAGAGTGAGAAATCTGGGCATTTTCCTGGATGACATGTTGACACTTGATGCTCAAGTGTCATCTGTTATCCAAAGTGTTTTTTACCACTTAAGGAATGTCACCCAGATTAAACCCCTTGTGCCGACTGAGGATCTGCCTTCAAAACTACATGCCTTTGTTACATCCAGGTTTGATTAATGTAATGCGCACTACTTTTTGGTCAGTGGAGGAACCCATTGCTGGCTGCAACTTGTGCAGAAAGAAGCAGCCAGTTTACTGACGGGCCTGCCTATGTCATGTCATGTGACCCCACTCCTGCGAGCTCTGCACTGGCTGCCTGTCAGGTGGAGGGTCATCTTCAAGGTGGTCTTGCTCACCTATAAGGTCCTATATGGACTGGGCCCTGGCTAACTGGCTGATCTCCTGCCACCTGCCACCTCAGTCTGCTCTCTCTGCTCCTCCACCAGAGGCCTCCATGCAGTTCCGAGGGCCAGGCTAAAAATGTCTGGTGACTGAGCATTTGAGGTCACTGGCCCAGCCCTTTGGAACTAGCTTCCCATCTCTCTTAGGGAGGCCCCAATGGTGGAGACATTCAAGAGGGGGTCTTAAGACTCAGCTTTTCAAGCTGGCTTTCCCAGATTAACCAGAGTTGTTTTATATTTTTAAGACTGTATTTATTCATTAATTATAACTACACTATATGTTGTATTTTAAAATATTTATGTTTTGCAGTTTATTTTATTATCCTGTATCACCCTGCCTGTTATTGTGTAAGGTGCCCAGAGCCTCAGGGATTCGGAACCATAAAAATAAATGTTACTTACTTGCTACTTGCTACTTACAGTCCTTGGCTGTGCATTATAACTGCTAATACACCCCGAGTGTCTCATTGTGCTTATAAAATGGGCCTTTTTTTAAATACAGATGAAAATTAAAGATCAATCATTCAGTCAGGAGCTCCAGTCAGAAAGTGCAAGTCATGTATATTTGCTGGCATTGGTTTAAAAAAGAAGTGATTTCATAGTAGTACAGAAAGGAATAAGGATGCAACAGTTTGTTTTTACAAAGCGGTAAATGAGTGAATGGCAACAGGCAGGACTGATGGCAGCAAATGGGATGAGATGCAGTTCATTAGTATTCTGAATGATGTTTTACTGTTCGAACCGCAGTTAGGAAAGGAGCTATAAAACAGCTGCAGCTGGGACTATAGAAATGAAAAAGAAAGCACGGGAATAGTCAGTGTATGTGCAGCAGGTTTGTCAAGCTGTTTTGTTTTTCAATTGAACCACAAGTGATGGCAGCACAGCATGAACAGGCAGAGAGTACAGCAGGAGCTTGCATGGACCTGGAGAAGTGGCAGCATGATATGAGCAGAAACAATTTTTCTCTGAGTAAAATTTTAACACTAACATTATTTGTAGAGCTTACATTTAGTTTACAGAACATTTAAATGTGTACACTGGTATGGTGGAAAATTTAGTTTTTCTTTATTATGAAATGGGTACTAAGAATCTCAGCTCCTGATTGTTGGACAGCTGCTTTCTGCCACGCCATTATCCCAGCACAATGGTCCAGGTGAAAGCAGCTCCTGGCAAAATGGACTCTGCACCTGATAAATAGTGCTACACTCAACTGTCCACAGCTTGTCCCTGCATAACATGTACCTCAAAGAGCAAATGTGATGTCCCCTGTCATACACATTATCCAATTCTACTCTCACAACAGCTCTCCATTTTTTTAATCTGTTGAGCACGAGCGCTGCTTCCCTTCATCTCCATCAACTCCATCTCACACAGCACACGCAAGACAGACTGCAAAGGAAAAAAAAAATATTTTCTTATAATTTAAACAAACTAACAAAAAAAAACAGACAGGCTAGCTGGACACTACACAGACGGCTAGTGGCACTTGCCTTCATGTCGATTGGGTCTGTCTCACAGACCACATGTGAGATGGACTGCAAAAGAAAAAGTTTATTTAACCCCCCTCCAAAGGCTTTCAATGCCACGTTAAGAGGGAACATCATAGGGTATGCCAATGCATGCAAGAAAAACAGGGAACAGCATCTGCTCCAACTAGAGTAGCTCTCCAAGAAGCAGAGATCAAGTTCAAAGCCCTCCCCCGCATCCATCCTTGGTTTCTGCATGGAGATAAATTAACTCTTATCAAGGAAAGCAGAAATATCCATCCTCAGCTTGTGCCACAAGTACTGGGAGGGAGGAGAAAAAGAGGGGAAGGTCCTGGCATACATGCTGTGGAAGCAGCAGGTGGAAAAACACATTCCAGGGTTACTGGATGAAAAGGTCCAAATTTGAACCAAAGCAGAGGAAATAAATACAATCATTTCTAACTTTTATACTGAACTATATACCTCCTCGAGAACACTTGACCACCAGTCCCTAGATACCTTTCTGAAGTCCACTGTAACCCCTTGCCTGACAGAGCAACAAGCCCTAGCACTAAACGCCCCTATCGCTGAGGAGGAAATCAGACAAGCTGTACAGGCCCAAAACAAGGGGAAGTCTTCAGGTGGAGATGGATACCTGGTAGAACTTTGGAAAACCCTGGCCACAGAAAATCTCCCCAATACTTTGGTCAGTGTATAAAGAGGCTCTAACAGTGGGCAGCCTCTCTCCCACACTAAGGGAGGCGGTGATCACGCTGCTGCCTAAGAAGGGGAACTATCCTACCAAGGCGGCCAACTACAGACCCATATCCCTAATTAACATGGACAGCAAAGTTTTCACTAAAGTGATGGCAGCTAGATTAAACCCCTTCCTGCCACATCTCATCCACCCATCTCAAGCTGGGCTTGTTCAGGGGAGGTATGGGACAGAACATATTAGATCCCTAATCAACTTAATCAATGAAGTTCGGGATCTGCAGTCACCCACAACAGTGGTGCTATGGATTTCAAAAAGGCATTTGATTCTATCGAATTGGACTACCTGCAAGGGGTGCTCAGTCATATGTGGTTTGGGCCTACATTTCAAAAATGGATAGGGGCTTTATACCACCACCTGACCACATGAGTTGTAACAAACTTCCTATTGTCTGACCCTTCCTTCTACAGAGGGGCACCCACAAGGGCTGCCCACTCTCCTCGCTGTTATTTGTCCTAACAGTGGAGCCACTTGCAGCCCAAATCAGGCAGCAGGCCAAATAAAAGGGATTGAGGTGGGTAAACATAGATATTTAACCCTTATGTACGCTGATGATTTGTTAGTCCCACTGGAAGACATGGATGTATCCCTTAAACCCCTCCTAGAATTATTTACCATAGTTTACTGTACTGTCTTGCCTGAAATTAAACCACACCAAGACTGAGGTTCTTCACCTGAATCCCAGATGCACGCCAGGGGTAGTTGCCCAGCTATGCCTGAAATGAGCACTGGAGTCCATCAAATATCTAGGAGTCACTGTAACCATATGCTTATCCAGGTTGTGGAAACTAAACAAGGCCCCCTGTTGAATAACATACAGAGCGAATTCCAGAGATGGGCTAAATCTTATGATGGCGGGGAAAATTTCATCTATTAAGATGGTCACAGTCCCTAAACTTTTTTACTTACTGTCCCTTATTCCCCTATTACTGCCTATGAAGTGAATCTCTAAAATTGACAAGGTTGTGGGAAACTTTCCGTGGGAACACAAAAAAACAAGCTATAGTAGAAATAAGCTGAGGGTGCACTGGACAATGGGTAGGTGGTGCCTCCCATAGTGGGAAGGGTATAATTGGGCATTCCAACCTAATCAAATCCTGAAATGGTACATAGGCCAGACATCTAATGCACTGCAATGGGTGGATATGTGGAAACCCACAGTAACATGCAGCATTTATCAGCACTCCTATATGCTGCCCTCCCCTCCCAAATTTCTAGCTGCACACCCCACAATAGGCAGATCTCTTAAATATCGGGGTACATTCCATAGAAGAATCAAGGCAGATCCCACCCCAACTGACTTAACCCCACTATGGGATAAATCCAAATATAACAGTGGACAGGAAATCTATAAATTGGTCAGGATGGCTGACCCAAGTAATAGTTCAGTTAGTAGACATACTGGAACAAAACACCATACGTATAGCCATGTTTTCAGAGCTTCAGAAGTGGTTAGTCATCTCCAAAAATGACTTCTTGAGGTACTTACATATGAGAGGAGCAGTGCAAGCCTATCTCAGAAGAGATCCACACTACCCCCATGCACCCTTAGTCCATCAGTGACTAGCTACACTGTGAGGCACAGCTAGCAAGATATATTACAAGTTTAGGGAAGCTGTTCTTTCCCAATCTAATAACTTGAAAACATGATGGGCAAAAGCAATAGGCCAGGAAATATCAGATCAGCAGTGGAAGGCATGCTGGAGGCTCGCACATCAAACATTTCCTGATGGCAGAAGTAGGTTCATGCAGAACAAAATTATGCACTCATGGTACAAATCCTTGGAAGTCCTTTACAAAGCCAGGATAATCACCACTAACAATCTTTGCTGGAGATGTCAGGCGCAAAAGGGTGATCTGTATCATATACTATGGGGATGCCCCATCATTCAGCCCTTATTGCAACAATTACAGACCCTGAATGTAGATGTCCTTCATAAAATTATACCTCTACAACCACCACTGCTGCTCTTAGGGCTGACCACAGAGGTGCCCCACCTCACATCTGCAGAAGTGAGGTGGATAACACTGATAAGCACACAAGCCAAAATGATCATTCTGTGCAACTGACTCACACTTGCAGTACCTATCATCCCAGAACTTCTAAACTTCCTACTTATGGTTGGTACACTAGACTGGATAACTCATGTCACATCCAACACACTCCCAATGTACTACATATGCTGGAACTCCTTTCTAACCTTTTCTAAGCCCAGAGCAGGAATTGGGTGAACACCCCCCATACCTTCAAGGAGGGATTACTAGAACTGCTTTGACCCTCAGAAGAGAAAAGTAGCATACCCCTAGCTATAGGAGTGCCCATACTGTACAAATATCACACATGATGATACAGATTTCAGAGAATAGTAAAATATTGTATTGTCATTGTTATGTTTGATGATTCTTTATGGATACATGTTTTATTTGTATAGGGCAAAGTGTTTGCCACCTAACCTGGTTAGTAACCTTAGTCCAAGGAAGTCAACTCTTAGAACTGGTGAGTTCCAATCCCAGAAGGGAAGGTGGAAGCCCATATGGTTGGATATGGAACCATACACCATTTACCCACTGTAATCAGGTATATCATGTTTCTATATGTAGGTGTTTTGCCTTGCTGACTTAACCTACTATATGATGATTTAACGTGATTAATGACACCTTTACACTGTAAATGAAAAAACAATAAAAAGTTAAGGCAACCCCCTCCTCCCCCCCTCAAAAAAACAGACAGGCTGGCTGTAGAATGCAGCAAGTACCTGCTGCTCCCATAATGTGACCAGGAACCATTAAACACTTCGCACCACTCAATAGTATCATCACAGTGTCACAGGGTGCTCCCTGTGATGAGTACAGGCCCTAAAATTCCCTCTAAGTACCCCCCCCAAGACATAAAGTGCTTAGGTATAAAGTGCCGGATGCTGAATAGTGAAGGCATTTATGTGAAATGTAGAAACATATAATATATACACATGGATATTTTAGTAGAAGGGGGAAACTCTTGTTTGGTTCAGGCAGGAGTTCTGCAGTTTTTGAAATCCCCCCCCCCAGACATAGAAAACCTTAAGAAAAGATTTTCATTTGCAGCTTGGTTCATGCCTCTAATGAGCCAAAAGAAAAGAGTTGTACTTTTCAAATTAATAGTTGCAGAGAAGGAGAGAACCTGAATAAAATAAAAACTAAAGATAACCTTTGTTAGACAACCCTCTGAAACAGCTCTCTGTATTGAGTGTTTCAATAAACTAAAACTCAGTGTTTTATTTAAAGTGTGAAGTATGCTAGCTTCTAAATGAATAAAGAAGTTGCACTAACAAAACCCATGTAGGAAATGAGACCAGGAGTCCCTAAATATTGCATGGTGTGCCCTTTGGACAAAGAAGTAAATTTAAAGTGAGCAATATATTCGTTTGTCTTACCTGTTGAGCTGCATGGGTGTTCTATAGGGCTGGCAGCCCACAGTCTGTCTGCTTTATAGAAGTTGCAGTGAGTGAGGTCACTATTAAGGGAGGGGCTTAGCCTTATTGAATCTAATTAACTCTTGAACATTGTTTTAGGACATCAAAGTAAGGTTGTGGGATTATTTAGAACAAATGCTGTTATACACTTATATACCTGATGTTTAGGAATGAAAATGTAAAGTAAAAAAAAGAACCTGTAGTATGTTATTTTGATTTTTCAAAAAGGAGGTGGATCATCTGATTATGATGTCACTCCTCAAATGTATAAAAGATTACCACTAGGGAGTTAAGAGAGAGGATGGACCTCTGAAGTATATATGTTTGCAAGGAGATAGCCTGGTGGTACTGCTGAGCAGAGCAGTGGTTAATCCTGAGTATAGCTCATCTGTTCATTATTTTGTTGAGACTTTGAAAATGACTGAACTAACTTTATTTTCTTGATTTCTGTGAATCCTGAAGTCAACATTTCCTGACAGAAATAAAATGATAAGTGCCTTTCCAGCACTTTTTATGCACTAAGTTTGTGGGTCTGCATGATTTGTTATCCTGACTATCCCAACCCCGCTACAATTGGTGTCAGAAGTGGGATACCGGCTGAATGTCCATGGTATAGTGGGGGAGTTCAGTCCGGGGTGCCAGACTTGGCATCACAGGATAATAGCAGACAAGTGCATGGTGCCAGATATTGGAGTGTCTGAGGGAGCTAGTGACCTGGGAGAAGCTCCACCGAAGATGGATGGAGATCGGATGGAAGAGTTGATGAGGCTGGTACACTGGCTTAGTGGTGAATGGCTGGAGGCAAACCAACGCAAAAGAGGCTGACCAGTGCAGGAATGAGGCAGAGTACCACTGCAGGGTACTAATGGAGGAGGCCAGACTGCGAGATCCTAAAGAAGACATGGTGAAAGCGATGGAGGACCAGGACTTGAGGGTACTGGAAGAGGTGGACCCTCTGTTGGATTTATCATGGCATGCTGGGGATTTGTTGCTTCCAGAGTTACCAATATTTCTGGGCTGTTACTGGGTGGAAGATGATGAAGTCAGTGAGACCCCAGGTAAGACTATATCGGACATTGTAAACTGGGGAGAAGTCTACAAGCAAGACTGAAGAAGCCATTGAGGCTGAAGGACACTGTCTTGTTCCAATACCCATGAAATGTTTAATAGCATGTATAATACTGACTGGGGTAAATTGCAGGCTGAGGATCCAGATGTAGCCATGTTAAAAGCAAAACGTTATAGAGAAAGAAGGTAGCCATGTTAATGGTAATATAAGTCAAAGTCAGGGTGGTGGTATGAACAGAGGAGGTGTCCTTTACCACATGCGCCCAACCCCAGACAAAAGTATAGATGCACAGGTTGTGGTGCCTGTGGCCTATAGGCAACATGTAACAGAAGCTGCACACTTCAGTCCCTGTGGGCACCTGAGCCATGGTGGGGTGTTGGCTAGACTCACTCCATTCTATTATTGGCCAGGTATGTAAGCAAGTAGCAGTTTATCTAAAGAATTGCCATGAGTGCAACCAGACAGAGGTTCTTGTCACTGCTGGGAATAGAAGGTATCAGGTTAGCAGAAATACTAACACAGGTACTGTAAAGAAAAGGTACCAAAGGGAAGGGACCACCACCTAAGTGGCACCTTGAGGCGAGGGAGACTCCCACGTAGGCCACTTGAAGGGAGGTGGTAGACTGGAACATTACTGATTGAGATTTTAGACCATGTTGAGTAGTACAAAGTAGTACAAATCCCAAAGGTTGTCTGTAAGAGAATAGACTGGGTATTTCACAGATATACCTGTTGGGGACTGTACTTGCCTGGGAATAGATTTTGGGAATTCCAGGTAATGGTGGAAGACTAAAATACTGCAATATATAGTATGTTTAATGGTTAAGGTAACGGTCACTACTGTGTGTATACCCTGAAGCAAAAAATGGCCTAAATCCATCCCCTTCCAGGGAAAGGAAGGTGGAGCTATGCTGCCTGATTAGTATGGACCATTTCTTCTATAGATCTTCTAGAAACTTCTGTCGCGACAGTCTTGCTATCCTGTTCTTATCTATTTTCATTTTTCTAGTTTGATAGGCTGGCCACCTACAGACGATTTCTTCTTATTTGTTGATCTTTTCTTGTACTGCTGATCTGTTTTTCCTTCTCAATGGTCCAAGAGTATTAAGGTTAACAATATTACAAAGGTTAACCATAGTGATAGCAGAATGTGCACACATTGGAACATGTGCTGGGTATCCTGTCAGAAAAGGCTGAGAGTTATTACCCAGACAATACTGGTTGCCAGTGTTATAGGCATATATATTTTATTTTAGTCACATAACTCAGTAATATGTTACCCTAGAGAAAAGTTATATATAGCATGTTGTATTACAACTGCTTGGAATGATAGCTAATGTTATGTTTAGCAGGCATATGGGACCCTGGGGTGGAGCTCTAAGGTGAGGGTGGGCCAGAGCTCCACCTTTCCCTATATTGGAAAAGGTATGGATGTTCGGACAACCAGTAAAATGGTTGCCCTCTTAGGTGGGGAGGAATGTCACAGGGTGCTCCCTGTGATGAGTACAGGCCCTAAAATTCCCTCTAAGTACCCCCCCCCCAAGACATAAAGTGCTTAGGTATAAAGCGCCAGATGCTGAATAGTGAAGGCATTTATGTGAAATGTAGAAATATATAATATATACACATGGATATTTTAGTAGAAGGGAAACTCTTGTTTGGTTCAGGCAGGAGTTCTGCAGTTTTTGAAATCTCCCCCAGACATAGAAAACCTTAAGAAAAGATTTTCATTTGCAGCTTGGTTCATGCCTCTAATGAGCCAAAAGAAAAGAGTTGTACTTTTCAAATTAATAGTTGCAGAGAAGGGAGAGAACCTGAATAAAATAAAACTAAAGATAAACTTTGTTAGCAACCCTCTGAAACAGCTCTGTATTGAGTGTTTCAATAAACTAAAACTCAGTGTTTTATTTAAAGTGTGGAAGTATGCTAGCTTCTAAATGAATAAAGAAGTTACTAACAAAACCCATGTAGGAAATGAGACCAGGAGTCCCTAAATATTGCATGGTGTGCCCTTTGACAAAGAAGTAAATTTAAAGTGAGCAATATATTCGTTTGTCTTACCTGTTGAGCTGTATGGGTGTTCTATAGGGCTGGCAGCCCACAGTCTGCCTGCTTTTATAGAAGTTGCAGTGAGTGAGGTCACTATTAAGGGAGGGGCTTAGCCTTATTGAATCTAATTAACTCTTGAACATTGTTTTAGGACATCAAAGTAAGGTTGTGGGATTATTTAGAACAAATACTGTTATACACTTATATACCTGATGTTTAGGAATGAAAATGTAAAGTAAAAAAAGAACCTGTAGTATGTTATTTTGATTTTTCAAAAAGGAGGTGGATCATCTGATTATGATGTCACTCCTCAAATGTATAAAAGATTACCACTAGGGAGTTAAGAGAGAGGATGTCAGTTGGAGCTGACTGCCAGAGGTGATGGACCTCTGAAGTATATATGTTTGCAAGGAGATAGCCTGGTGGTACTGCTGAGCAGAGCAGTGGTTAATCCTGAGTATAGCTCATCTGTTCATTATTTTGTTGAGACTTTGAAAATGACTGAACTAACTTTATTTTCTTGATTTCTGTGAATCCTGAAGTCAACATTTCCTGACAGAAATAAAATGATAAGTGCCTTTCCAGCACTTTTTATGCACTAAGTTTGTGGGTCTGCATGATTTGTTATCCTGACTATCCCAACCCCACTACACACAGTACTTGCACTAACAAAAAGAAATGCTACTTAAAACATTGACGTCTTCTGCTTGCAAAGTGGTGAAGACACAATGACCAAATGGGACTATTTTTCTATGTAAACATTGATTTAGCATTTTGTATCTGTCTTTCTTTGGCATATAAAATACAGATTTTAGTAATTTATTTATCAATATAGTACTAATAGGGACCCATTTCATAATGGCAGTAAGGCACTCCAGAGGCCTGTTATGGTGGGCCTAACAGCCTTTCTGAGGGGGTGTTAGCTTCTGACTACCTTGCTCAACCCACCGAGGTGACCATTACCCCACTATAATACCCCCACTGTTGTGCCTTATTCCTTAATGTGGCTATAATTTTCCTGGCTGACAGGTTAAAAAATAAATGGCGGCCTCCTTAAATGAATTTTCAGCATGGCGCATTGATTTATTTGTCACTACCTCCAGCTTTTGAGCACTTGTTATGTTTGCTTGCACACATGTGCAAGAAACATAGTGCCATCATCCGAGTTTTCAGAGGTGTGACAGACCTCTTCCAATTCAGTCAGTGTGTTTGCAGGCAGGACCACAGTTCTCCAATGGCTGCTGGAGCTGTCTATGACAGCAGTTGAAAATGCAATGGAGTACAGTTGAAAGGGGGAGCTACGCTTCAGTAAGCAGCAATAAGATATTGCCTGCTCATGCACGCTCCCCTTACACACACACACACACACACACACGCACACATACTGCTTGCTTGCCCCCCCCCAAGCACACACTGTCTAGCCGACGGGGTGCCCAATCCCTAGAAGTAGATGTGCTTCTGTTCCCCAAACAGAGTTCCACATGCCATGCTGGGTGCCCACCCCAGCATGTCTACATCGAATAGCCGATGGGGTGCCCAATCCCCGTCGGCTCCACTGATCCTCCCGAGTACAGGGTGCCATGCTGGGAGCTCACCCAGCATGGCAGCAGATGCTATCACTGACAGGGGTGCCCAATCCCTGTCGGTTCCTAACCCAAAAGCCATCCTTGTGCCACGCTGGAGCCACCCCAGCATGGAAAATGTCCCACGTTGTTGTCATTTAAAAAAAAAAAAAACTGAAATACAAAAGCGAGTCCCTCGCTGTCTCTGCCCCACACCCGCGCCCACCTACCGTGCACCCTGCCTCCCACACCTCCTCACGACATATTTACCTCCGGACTGGCACGACGATCTTCGTGGACCGGGAACATCGCCTGCACTCTTCAATGTCGACCACTAACTGAGGAAATGCCGTAAGCTGTATAATGGGATAGATAGTTTTTTCAACTTTGCTGCATATCTCAGGCATTTTTGGAATTTTGGACCAAATTTTCAACATGGGGTTTTTGGGACCTTCTCATGAATGCTTTCACTGTTATGGCGTTAATCGGGCCTGAAGGGTGATTTCGCAGTCACTGCGCGAAATCACCTTTTGGGACAGAGTAATGAAATGACACTGCCACTGTTCATAAGGTGGACTCTCAAAAAGCCTATGTTGAAAATTTGGTGGAAAAATTCCTAAAAATGACTGTTTTACGAGCGTGCATTGCGCAGTTCGTATGCACGCTCATAAGTTTGTGAATTTTCAATATTTTCACTCCAGATTTTCAACATTGCCATTTTACCACACCTCCTTATGAGCAGTACAGCTGTCATTTTTCACATCTTGCCCAAAACGTATTTCTGCCCATGTAGCGCACAATGGAGCAGTTGGTGTGTGAAATCAATGTATGGGACACATTAAGAAAATCACAGTGACACTGTTAATGAGAAGATGTCTTAAAATGGCTATGTTGAAAATTTGATGAAAAAATTCTTAAAAATGACTGTTTTACGAGTGTGCGTTGTGCAGTTCCTATGCACACTCGTAAGTCTGCAAATTTTCAATAGTTTCACTCTAGATTTTCAACATTGCCATTTTATTACACTTCCTTATGAGCAGTACAGCAGTCATTTTTCACATCTTGCCCAAAATGTGTTTTCGCCCATGTAGCACACAATGATGCAGTCGGTGTGCGAAAGCAATGTTTGGAACAAAGTAAGAAAATCACAGTTACACTGTTCATGAGCAGAGGTCTTAAAATGGCTATGTTGAAAATCTGATGCCAAAAGTCCATAAATGACTGTGTTATGAGTTAGCATTGCGCAGTTTCCATGCACCCTCATAAGTTCATGACTCTTTAATATTTTCAGTCCTGATTTTCAGCAGTGGCATTTTTCCACACTTCCTTATGAACAGTACAGCTGTCATTTTTCACAACATGGTCGTAATGTGTTTTTACACTTTCAGCTCAGAGATGCGTGGTCGCTGTGGGACATCATTGTTCAGGACAGATAAAGAAAATCACAGTGACGCTGTTCATGATCGGAGGTCCCAAAATGCCTGTGTTGACAATCTGCTGTAAAAATTCCCCAAACTAATTACATTACGGGTGTGCGTTGCACAGTTTCTGTGCACACTCGTGACTTCACCAGTTTTTTTAATATGTTTACTGCAGATTTGCAACATTACCATTTTGTACACCTCCCCATGAACAGTACAGCTGTCATTTTTCACATCCTGTTCGGAATGTGTTTTTATACCTGTTGTGCTAAATGCCGTAGTCTCTGTGCATAAGCAGCTTTCAGCTAACAAACTGATATTGCCACTGTTCATGAGGTGGGGGTCACAAAAAAAACATGTTGAAAATTTGGAGTGAAAATACCAACGAATACCTGAGGTGTTAGGGTTTCCAACCATAATGCCCCACCCTGTAGAGAATGACAGGCATCAGGGGTGTGACTTGGGATTCTTGCCTGTAATGCTCATACCATTCCACACCTGCAGCCAGTGAGAGGCATCGAGGTATGCCTTGGACTCTTTGGCCCCAAAGTTCACCCCATTCTCCTATACAGCACCCATCTCACCATATTTCCTGATGGAATGGGGTGCACATAAGGGCCAAAGACCCCAAGGCACACCGTGACACTTGTCAGTGTCTGCAGGGTAGGGTGTGGTGAAATGGCGTGGCCGTTATGCCTGATGACCCAAAGGCACACCCCAATGCCTGCCACTCTCTGCAGGGTGGTGGTGGGGTTGGCTTCAGTTCAATACTTCACTGCCATTCCTATTATGCAGCTTTGTAACTTCTACACTACCAATGCCAATGCCAGCAAGCAAACATTCGCATTGACAAATGATTGTTTTTAGCCTTGCATTAGACTCTTCTAATGCATGGCTAAAATAACCAATCATGATGAAGGATTTTCCCTTCCCATTTTATAATTGCGAATGAAAAGCCTTTTAAACAACAAGAGAGAAGCTGTCCAACAACATCAAGGGAGAGTACTGTGAAGGGGTACAGTTAGAATGAGCTAAGACACAATTTATAAGGTGCATAAAAGGCATAAATATGCCTTTCATTTTATTGGAAACAATAAACTAAAATAATAAATTAAAATAGCAAACATAGTGCACTGAACTTCAGGAGGCTGTACCTTTATGACAGGATCACTTTGAACAATGCAGCATACTGACCAATTCCTTCAGGATGAACCATTCCTCAGGAATAATGCTGGCACACATTATTCCTGGAATACCAAGGAGTAAAGATTCAGACAGTTTGTGATCAGGAGAGCAGCCTTGGTCTGTGTCAGCATCCCAGCTCCAACTGATCTTTTATTGAAATTGGAAATTTGTTGACCTAGCTTCCTTCTCCTAGTCACTCTCCATCTCCCTCCAAGAACTGCAAGGCAAGGGCCTATTATAGCCCTCCCACAAGGTCATGTGATCCCTAGTTATTGGTACTTACGTACACATGGTAAAATTCACACTGCACTGAAAGTCAATGCAATAAATAAGACATACATGCTAAAGTAAATACTACACAAAAATGACACTTTTAAATGTGGACTGATGAACTTTTCTTAAAAGAGTAAATGAAGGTAAGGGACTTAACATATGCAAATCCTGCCCCAAAAATAAGGCAAGTCTAGTGGGGCGTAGAAGGAAGTAGGCTGTTGGTTAACTAGGATCTGCAGGTTATCCAATAGGTAGGGAAATGGGCAGACTAGGTTGGCAAAGCGGTCCTTATCTCCCTTCAAACTCTATGTTTCTACGTTTCTAAATCTGCATACATCTTCCTCCATACTGCACCTTCTGCTCTGAGCTGCCTTTCCCAAGATTACAATAAAGGCCAGGGTGGGGCCGGCTGCCTTCTTAGAAGAACCCAGCAGGTCAGATAAGAACTCACAGCAGTACTTTTAGCATTTACCATAAAGTTAAACCATAAAATGTTACAACTGTTTAACTCTGCTACATAGAATTTTAGAATCCCACCAAACTCCTGCAACCTCAGGGAGTAAAAACGAACTACTCTGGGTTGTGACTGTGAATGTTTTCCTGGTTTTCAATGTGTTCGTTGAAACCGTTTCTGCCTCCTCACCGAGCACCACTACGAAAGTAATCAATTGTTTTAGGTAAACCTTTTATAGCTATTGAGTGTTTTTACAACTTTCATTCCCTAGAAAAACCACCTAAAGCTCTCACTGTAGTGCATCTTGAATATCAAACATTTAAAGAGACAGTAACACCACATAATTTAAATAACACATACTGAAAGCAAAGTCCAACTTCTGTATTCCTATCCAGACACTAAACCTGGCGTGCAACAGGTTAGTGCACAGAAGAGAACACAGTTGTTTTAAACTTTTAATAGTGCACAAACACACACACTGTAACAAACACAAATACACAAATCTGCAGATGGCCAGTCTGTGGGAGGAGACCAAACAAACACAGACAAACAAATACTGGAACAGTTGCCAAGCAGCAAGACACACAAACCGCAACATTTAACGTAAAACATTTAACCAGGCAGGTTTACTGTACATAATGCTAGCATTTTTACTTAACTATACACTTAAGCAAGGAAATTCTTGTCCAATCCTTTATGGGTAAAAACACTATCCCTGTCACATTCCTCTCCACTCAAGAGAAAACCAGTGACTATAGATTTTCCACCGCCATCTCATATTCAAGAGTAAGGGAGTTTTAGGGATTTAGGTGACTTATTTCTCTTTCCTCTTCAGTTCCACACCTGCACCAAAG
This sequence comes from Neoceratodus forsteri, assembly GCA_016271365.2. Lineage (NCBI taxonomy): Eukaryota > Metazoa > Chordata > Ceratodontiformes > Ceratodontidae > Neoceratodus > Neoceratodus forsteri. The sequence goes on from CM057455.1 coordinate 403,506,134, forward strand.
CCTGACAAAAAGACAGCATTTGCATGTTCTGTACCAGATTTATGCTGTACTGTGAACTTATATGGTTGTAGTGCCAGATACCACAGAATAATTCTCAGATTCTGATCCTTCATTTGATGGATCCACACCAAAGGATTGTGATCAGTTATTAGCTGAAATTCAGCACCCCACAGATAGAACCTCAGAGCCTCAATGGCCCACTTAGCTGCCAAACTCTCTTTTTCTATCATGTAGTACTTGTGCTCCTGGTCAAACAATTTCCTGCTGATGTAAATAACTTGGTGCTCCTCTCCATTATGAACCTGGCACAACATAGCACCTATTCAATTTTTGGAAGCATCTGTTTGTACAATAAAATATTTCTCAAAATCAGGGCTTACTAAAATGGGCGGAATAGAGTACAGCTTTGAAACTTCAAAGAGCATCATCACAAGCCTCATCCCATTGCACTTCATTGGGGTATCTCTTTTTGGTCAAATTGATCAGAGGGGCAGAGAGACTGGGGACATTCGGAATGAATGCCGGTAGTATGCAGCTAGTCCAAAATGACCATACACGCTTCTTAGTGACTGTTACAAGACTTTTAGCTACAGCTTCTACTTTTGACAGATCAGGTTTAACCTGTCCATTACTCAATTTGGACACTAAATAACTTGTTTCAGCCATAGCAATGGAACACTTATTCAGGTTTATCATCAGGCCTGCCTGCTCAATAGTACGAAGTACTTTTTCCAAATGATCAACATGGCTTTCTCAAGTCAGACTGCAAATGACACAGTCATCAAGGTATACAGAACAATATGTCTCATGAGATCCGAATAAGTTGCCCATGTACAGTACCTCTGAAAAGTGGCAGTTGCACCATGCAATCCAAAGGGTATCATGACTAACTGATAAAAAAACCCACAGGGGTTGCAAAGGCAGTTTTCTCATGGGACTCTTCGCTAAAGTCACCTGCCAGTAGCCCTTAGTAAGGTCCAAAGTAATGATGTACTTGGCCTTTCCTAGCCGAGCTATAATGTCATCAACCCGAGGCATAGGATACCCATCAAAAACAGATACTGCATTCAATTTCCAAAAATCTAAGCATAACCTTATGCCCCCATCTTTCTTGGGAACTACCACAATGGGGAAGGACCAGGGACTCTTTGATGGTTCAATAATCCTTAGCTTTTCAAGTTTTTCTACTTCTTTTATTACATCCTCCCTCACTCTTTCAGGTAATCTGTAAGGTTTCTGCTTAATGGGTCTATCCTGTGTCAAATGTATTGTATGTTCTACTCATTTTGCTCTCCCTGGAGTGGGTGTGAATATGGACCTAAAATGATGCAAACCAGTTCTGATTTCTTCATTCTACTCAGGGATTAATTGGTCATTAATCTTTACCATTACTGATTCCTCTGACCTGTTGTAGGCTAGTTCCATGTCACCATTTTCCCTATCTGACATTATGAACAGAGACAATTTTGGTTCCATTTTTTCAACCCATTTTTGTAACAGATTCACATGATATATTTTCTTCCCAGATCTCTTATTAGGCATCAATACCTCATATGTGACCGGTCCTATGCATCTAGAAAACCACATGGGGACCTTGCCATTTCATTAAAAGTTTGTTTTCTAAAGTGGGCAGCAATAACAAAACATTGTCCCCAGGTTCAAATTGTTTTAGACCCACTTTCTGATCATACCAAGTTTTGGTCCCTCTGGACCTGCAGACAGTTTTATACACCCTCCACCCTCCCCATAGCCTGATCACCTAGACTAGAATAATACAAGAACCCTGGTAGTCCACTGAGACCCATCTCTCCCCAATGCTGTGATCCCCCTAAGTGTACAAGTCTATACAGCCCTGGTAGTCTAGTGGTCTCCCCATCCCAACTGTATCCCTGAGCACCGATCATCCAGTATAGGTCCCCTACCTGGTGGTCCAGTGGCCCCCTGCCCACCCAGCACCCCCCTGCCATTAGTGGGCAGCTGAAACCCACCCACATGCAGCCTGGCCACCTGCCAAATGACATTGTACAGTATCGGCTGTAAGCTCATTGGTCCACACTGTGGACCAATGGGCATGCAGTGCATACTGTACATATCGCATGCAGATATGTGAATGAAGAGTCATTCATTCACATATTTATGAGTGACATGTACAGTATGCACTGCGCACCCATTAATCCACAGTGTGGACCAATGGGCTTACAATCATACTGTACAATGTCATCTGAGGGCAGCCGGGCGGTATGCGGGTGGGTTGCAGTTGCCCACCAATGACGGGGGGATGCTGGGTGGGCAGGGGGCCTGTGAGGGTGGGAGAGGTCCACTGCACCACCAGGTAGGGGACCTATACTGGACAATCGGTGCGCGGGGATACGGTTGGGGAGGGGGAACCACTAGACTACCAGGGCTGTACAGACTTGTACCCTTACAGGGATCACTGCATCAGGGGAGGTCCCAATGGACTACCAGGGTTATGTATTATTGTAGCCTAGGTGATTGGGCTATGGGAAGGATGGGGCTAGACTACCAGGGATGGGTTCATTTTATTGTATGGGCAGCATGGCTACGGGCAGGAGGCGGGGTGCCACTAGACTACCAGGGACGTTTGGGATGCATGTTCTGTGGCAATTACCGCTACAGGGTGGGGGGTGCCCCAGGACCCCTCACTGTCCACACCACATGCTGTTCAGGGTGCCAGGTGCATTTCACCATCCACCCTCCACATCGCATGCAAATGAGGCCATAATGACATGCAAATGGCCCCATTTGCACCTTGCATACATTATGGCCCCATTTGTATGTCTAGGTCTGAATATCCGGGACTTGTGCCCAACGCAGCTATAGTTGCGCTAGAGCATTCCCAGTCCTACCTGTCTGGGGGATGCACCAGTGCATTGTATATGCACACTGTTTATTCTGTGATCTATTCAGAGGTGATACACCATGGCACATCTCCTTTGAATATCTCCCTTACTTGCTATGGCACACTTGAGTTGTGCTGCACCACCACTTGAGCCATTGCCGGGCACATTCTGAATATTGGGGACCTAATGTTCTTTTGCTCAAATTGCTGGGATAAATGAGAATTATCAGGTGCAGCTGGCTCTTCTGATCTCAGAGGACTGGAAAAAAATTATTTTAAGGACTCCAAATCTTCTGTGAGTTAGGTTTCCTGGTGGGCCTGCCTTATGGCTACCCACCTCAACAGTTCAGAGATGTTATGGGAAGGTTCATCTGTCATCCCCTCTCCAGTCTTAAACTTTCCTCTCAACAGAGGGTCTGCCTTTAGCAAAGGCTCAGGTATTGGCTTCTTCTTATGTCTCACCACGTGCTCAGGAACTCCTCGCAGTAAAGGTTCTCCTTTTCTTTCAGCCATACTGCTCAACATGGTAAAACTCTTTAAATCAAGAGACTGCACCTGGAGAGTCTACAAAGCCTCCTTAAATAACTCTGACCTCCAAAACTACATGGCACTATAGAATGCTTGCACCAAGGCTGGGCGCACTGCCAAAGCTAATTTCTTTAAATCACAGCAAGAGAACAGCTGCCCCTCCCCAGCAGTGTTCTGGAAGACTCTACACTCCCTACTAAATTCCTCCTCTCTCCCCTTCCCGCTTGCCAAAGGTTCATTTGAAAGGATCCAGGATCTGCCACCTCCACTGTAAACCAGTTCTTCACCACCTGTGCTTTCCCTCCCAGACAACACCCCCTTTCCCTCCCAGAGCCACCCAGCACTCCAACTCATGATCTGTTCCCCCCTTCCCCCTCGGTCCCCTGGTTTCCTCCCTTGCCTCTCCCAATCTGATCCTCACTCCATGTCTCTCCCCTGTACCAACCAATGCCCCACGCCCCTGCCCAGAACCTGTAACACCTTCCCCGCCATCTCACCAACAGAAGTACTGTGGGCTCTGAAGTCACTAATTTCCTCCAAGCAGAGTTCTGATGGCCTCAACCCAAACCTCCTGAAAATGTCTTCCCCTGCCATAATCCAGCCTATTACTTACCTTTTCAACGTCTCTCTCATAACCAGCTCAATCCCCAAGGCCTGTAAACTAGCTAAGGTAATCCTGCTCCATAAAGTAGGTGACCCCTCCATTCCAGGCAACTACAGGCCCATCTCTCTTCTCCCCTCCCTTTCAAAAATCCTAGAATGTCTTATCTCCAAAAGACTGAACTCCTTCCTGGCCACTAACAACATACTAACCCCATATCAATCTGGATTTCGAAGTCTCCACTCTACTTCCTCATCCCTCACCCACCTTATCAATCACATTCATACTGCAATAGACAAAGGCTATCTGCTCCTTCCCATCTTCGTAGACTTGGCCAAAGCCTTTGAATCAGTTGCCCACAAAGTGCTCTTAATGGACCTCTCCTCCCTTGGACTCTCTCTCTCTCTCTCAGTTATTGAATGGTTTAAGGCATACCTCTCCAATAGATATCAGTATGTGCAGTTGGGCAACAACAAATCCTCCCCCCTCCCCATTCAAGCTGGAGTACCATAGGGTTCCATCCTTGTTACCACTCTATTCTCTGTATTTGTAAATAACCTACAGTGTTGGGTAAGTTACTTTTTCTATTACTTTCTATTTCTTTTACACACTTGATCCAGGAAGCACTGTGCAGTCACTAGCAAGGATGGAGAAGTGCTAGAAAAAGTAATACACCTCACAGTTACAGTTACTTATTTATTTTTATATAAAAACAATACAAAAATAATAAAAAAATATAACAGATGACATATATTTGAAAGTAAAAGGTTAGTTACTAGTTACTTTCAAATAAATGTAATCAGTTACAGTTACGTATTACTTTTATATAAAAAGGAATAAGTAATTGTAGCTGTAAGGTATATTACTTTTTCCAGTACTTCTCCATCCTTGCTAGTGACTGCACAGAGCTTTCTGCAACAAGTTATGAAAAGTAATAGAAAGTAATAGAAAAAGTAACTTACCCAACACTGATAACCTGCCATCTGTCTGCTCAGTCTCACAAGGCCAAATGTACAGTGATGATACGGTTATTTTCGCATCCAGTCCTACCCTCACACAACTGGAGCCTATCCCCCAAGATGACTTCACAAAATTATTACTCTGGTTTGAGGACAAATCGCTCAAGTGCAATACCTCAAAAACAGTCGCCATGGTCTTCAGCACTGCCCAGAAATTGACCAAGTTGTCCCAGTCCCCCTCTCTCAATGCCCTAGATGGTACAAAATTGAGAACATAGACCCATGCAAATATCTGGGCATTTGGCTAGATCCCAAACTAGACTTCTCTGTCCATCTCGACACTCTGCACAAAAAGCTCCAACCTAAACTAGGCCTACTATTTAGGCACAAGGACTGTCTCTCCATCCCTAGCAGATTGGAAATAATCTCCAAGCTCATCCTCCTATCCTTTGACTATGCTTACGTGATTTACAATGCAGCTCCTCAGTCTGCCCTCTCCAGGTTGGACCCCTTATTTCATGCTTTCTGCCGTTTTGCCACCAGTCTCCGCTACCGCTCACACCACTGCCTTCTCTACCATACTGCATCTCTCCCTCCACTCACCTATCGATGCCTTGCACATTGTGCCTCCTTCGTAGCCAAATATTGGCACAATACCCTTCCCTCCTACTGCTCCTCCCTAATCTCCCCCACCCCTTACTCTCTATGCTCATGTGACCACCGCTTCATTGCTCTGCCCCAACCACACTCACTCTCAGGAAAACTTGCCTTTGCCTACCAGCTCCCTGCCCTATGGAACAGCATTCCCCTTTCAGTCCGCAGTCTGCCAACAGCAACATCCCTAACGAGGTACTTCAGACAACTCCCCCTACCTCCTTGTCTCTGTTTCCCTTCCCCCAACTCTAACTCCCCTGGCATCTGGCGCACAATATTTATTTGTTTATTAGCTTTTGGTGACCGGGTATGTGCATTAGATAATATCCCTACCTATTTTCAAGCATGACCCAGGCGAGTACAGGATACAGTCAAACAAAAACATAACTCAGGTAGAATTCATACAGTCCTTGAATACAGTAAACATCCACACAGGGATGATCAGGAAGTGAAACAGACAGCAGTAAACCATCCTCACAGGGAATGAAAAGGATGGGCAAAGACAGTTACCTCCTGAAGTGCCTAACTATCGTTGATAATATAAATTCTGTATCTTGTAACACTATTTATGCCATGTTTTAACTGTATGTCTGTATAAATCTGTATATTGAATACTGTATTAAATAACTGTATATTGCGATTGTTGGTATCTCCTCACCCACTGTGCTATCTTAATTACTTATACTATTTTTGTATACTTGTCCATCTCCCCTGCCCCGGGTTGCACCTAGAGATGAGCCTTGGCTCTGTGTACCTTTCCTGGTTATCAACTTTAAATATATAAATAAATAAATAATTTGCATTGTCATCATTCCTGTTTGCTCAAGCTCAAACATGCAGCATTTGTCTATGACTCTATCACCACTTCTAGTGCTTTACTGGTCCAATTATCTTGGTCACCAGCAATATCCTACTCTAACACCAAACTGTGATGGGGTACAGTTAGAATGAGCCAAGACACAACTTATAAGGTGCATAAAAGACATAAATACGCCTATCATTTTCTTAGAAACAAAATAACAAACTAAAATACCAAACATGGTACACTGAACTTCAAGAGGCTGTACTTTTATGACATGATCACTTTGAACAATGCAGTGTACTGACCAAGTCCTTCAGGATAAGCATTCCTCAGGAATAATGCTGACACACATTAATCCTGGAATATCAGGGAGTGAAACTTCAGACAGCTTTTAATCCAGTGGTGCCGGAACAGTTTGAAAAGTGGTAGGGTCAAGGGCATAAGGGTTAAATTTTCCCCTATTAAATATATTACCGTGATAGCAAAAAGTGATAGGGCCACTTATGAAAGTGGTAGAGCCATGGCCATAGTGACCCCACTGTTCCGGCACCTATATTTTAATCAGGAGATCAGTCTTGGTCTGTGTCAGCATCCCAGCTCCAACTGACCTTCTCTATGAGTCACTCTCTATCTTTCTCCCAGAACTGCAAGACAAAGGGCCATTTATAGCCCTCCCACAAGGTCATGTGATCCTTACTTAATGGTACTTACATATGCATGGTAAAATTCCCATTCCACTTAAAATCATTGCAATAAATAAGATATACATACTAAAGTAAATACTATACAAAAGCTACATTTTTAAATGTGGACTGATGAACTTTTTCCTAAAAGAGTAAATGACAGTAAGGGAATAAACATATGCAAATTCCACCCCAAATTTGCATACACCTTCCTCCAAACTGCACTTGCTGCTCTGAGCTGTCTTTCCCAAGATTACAGAAAAGGCCAGAGTGGGGCCAGCTGCCTTCTTAGAAGAACCCAGCAGGTCAGGTAAGAACTCACAGCAGTGCATTTGAGCTTTCACCATATAGTTACACCATAAAATGTTACAACTGTTTACCTCGGCTTAGTAGCTTTTTAATAATATTACCAAACTTCTACAACCTCATAAAAGTAACAACTTACTACTCTGGGTTGTGACTGTGAGTGTTTTCCTGCTTTTGAAGGTGTTTGTTGGAACTGTTTCAACTGTTTGGGCCTCCTTATTGAGCACCACTACAAAATCATTGATTGTTTTAGGTGTACCTTTTATAGCCATTTTGTGTTTTTACAACTTCCATTCCCTAGGAAAACCACATAAAGCTCTCACTGTATTGTAGTTTGCAGTTCAAACATTTAAAGTGACAGCAACACCACATACTTTAAGCAATACAAATTGAAAGCAAAGTCCAACTTCTGTATTCCTATCCAGACGCTAAACCTGGTGCACCACAGGCTAGTACACAGGAGAGAACACAGCGGTTTTAAACATTTAATAGTGCACAAACACACATAACAACCACGAACACACAAATCCACAGATGGCCAGTCTGAGGCGGGGGACAAACAAACACAGACAGATAAATACTGGAACAGTTGCTATGCAACAAGACAAACAGATCACAACATTTAACATAAAACATTTAACCTGGTAGGTTTACCTAATGCTAGCATTTATACTTAACCACACTCTTAACCAAAAAATATCTTGTTCAGTCTTTTAAGGATAAAAACGCTATCCCCATCACAAGAATATATCAGCAAGAAGACACGGAAAGGTATGGGTTCTTCAGTGACAAATGTACACCCAAGTGTGTTGTAAGGCATGAGGATTTTATGACTAGTACTTTCAGCACTTGGAAGTGGAGTTATCGCACAGCACACAATAATGTATCTTATTGCACTTTAAAAATGGGCAAACTAAGAAAATGTAATGAGCAAAAAAAGTCCACTTTTGTTTTATTAAAATGTAAGCAACTGAACATAGCACATAGGTGACAGAGTTGTAGCAACCAGGATATTAAAAATAACTGGGTCAGAGCCACAAGATGGGAGCAGAAAACAATGACTTGCCAGAAAAAATAAATTGCATAAAATGAGAAAGTTTATTAACAGCAAATGTATAAGCACTGCCCAGCAATTCAAACTCATGCAAATTTCTTCGGGGTAACAGTCCATGCAGAAGCTCTTTTTAAGGCCACAAATTTAGAGCTGTAGTAGCTGATTTTATAGCATCAAAATAAATGTATATCCTGGACCTCATTTGTGATATCATCAAAGCAAAACTGACAGGAAAAAAAGTGTGAGATCTACAAATAACGACATACATAAGCCTCAGTGCAGATTAACAATTGTGACTAAAAGTATGCATCAGTCAAACTGGAGACCCCTATCACATACTTAAATATCAAACACAGCATTACAAATATTGTATGTCACTAGCCATAGTGGCAAAAAGCAATTTCTTCATGATCCTTGAAGTATAATTTTTGTTTCAAACAAAACTGCAGGGCTATCCCAGCCTGGGGGGAGTACTGTTATGGAACAACAAGCAGAAAAATAAATAAATAAATAAATAATAACAGTAATTATATTGCAAAAAAAAAAGTTGTCCAAGCTTGTGTGGATTATTTATCTATTACAATGATTAAAATACTGTCAGTTTGACCTCTGTGGTAGGGAAAGTGATGGAATCACTTCTGAAGGAAAGACTGTTGAGTACCTAGAGGCCAGTGGGGCACAGGACCCAAGGCAGCATGGGTTCACAGCGGGAAGGTCAGGTAAGATGAATCTAATTAATTTCTTTGACTGGGTGACCAAAGTAGTAGACCAGGGAGGGGCTGTGGACATGGCCTACCTAGACTTTAGCAAGGCATTTGACACAGTCCCACACAAAAGATTAGTAGTCAAATTAACCAGCCTTGGAGTGGGCCCCAGGGTGGTAGCCTGGGTAAAACACTGGCTAAACAACAGGACACAGAAGGTAATTGTAAATGGAGTCCACTCTGAAGAAAGAGGGGTTTACTAGTGGGGTACCGCAGGGTTCAGTACTGGGTCCAGTCCTTTTTAGTGTCTTTATAAGTGACTTTGCAGAGGGACTGGAAGGAAAAGTATGCCTTTTTGCAGATGACACAAAGATCTGCAACAGGGTTGATACACAAAGAGGCACTGAAAGGACGAGAAGGGACTTGGCAAGGTTGGAGGAATGGTCAGAAGTATGGCAGCTTGGATTCAATGCAAAGAAGTGCAAAGTAATGCACCTGGGAAACAAAACCCCAGGGTAAGATTACACAATGGTGGGGGGTAACAACAACAAAAATGGAAAGGGACCTGGGGGTAATCATATCAGATGACCTTAAGGTTGGCAAGCAATGTGAGAAGGCGGTAGGGAGGGCTGGGGGGATACTGGGATGTATAGGGAGAGGCATCACCAGCAGAAAACCGGAAGTTGTTATCCCCCTGTACAGACAGTTGGTGAGACCCCATCTGGAGTACTTCGTCCAGTTCTGGAGATCCCATCTCTGCAAGGACATAGACAAGATGGAGGCAGTTCAGAGGAGGGCAACTAAAATAGTGTAGGGTCTGCAAGAGAAGCCATATGAGGAGAGGCTAAAGGAGCTTAATATGTATACCCTTGAGGAAAGGAGGGAGAGGGGGAACATGATAGAAACGTTTAAGTACCTCAGTGGAATCAACAAAGTCCAAGAGGGTAGCATCTTTCAGAAAAAGAGATGTGCAAGAACAAAGGGATACAATTTGAAGATATAGGGGGGATGGCTCAGGGGCAATGTGAGGAAGTATTTGTTCACAGAGAGGGTGGTGGACGCATGGAACAGCCTTCCTGAAGAGGTTGTGGGGTCTCAAACTGTGGGAGAATTCAAGAATGCATGGGACAGACATGAGACAATTTTTGTTGGGGGTAGGAAGAAATAGGCTGTTGGTTAAATAGGATTTGCATCTTGTCCTCTATGTAGGGAAATGGGCAGACTAAGTGGGCCAAGCGGTCCTTATCTGCAGTCAAAGTCTATAAGATAAAGAGAAAGATGAGAATATCAGCTAGTAAGGGTGAGGAAAGTGAGGAAGAAGGTAGGTAGGGGAGGGTGTAGAGGGAAGGAAAAAAGACAAAAAAGAACAGGATGGCAAGGAGGAAGGAGAGGGAAGAAAAGAAAAAACAGGTCGGGAAGTGTGAGAGGGAATGTGAAAATGTGAAATGGTAAGGAAGGGTGGTGAGGGGAGTGGGATGGAGAAAAGGAACAGAAAGGGGAGCCAAAAAAACTGCAAATGATTTAAAGAAGTGGAAAAATAGCCCAGTCATCATTTAAACCTTTTGGGCATATAGCAATTATATTGAAAATAAGCCTGCTTTCATGTCGTAAGAGTGTCCTAAGTCTGTTCCCTCCATGAAGGTGTGGGGCAAAGAGTTCCATGCCCATAAAGTGAAAGGAATACAGGCTGGAATTATGGTTGTTGTATCAGTGAATGCCCACTGGGTTTAAACAGGAAAATATAGGAACTGCACTCACTAAGTCACAGGGCTGCTCAACCAAAATAGCCTCAGCTTTACCGCTCTTGCTCAAATAATGCTAAACAAAAAATATTTGCTGAGCAAATTATGTGGGTGGTCTGGTAGTACAAGTTTTTTTTTTTTTTTTTATCTTTCCATTATTTGGCCTCACCTCTGTTGTGGAGTGTGCGGTGAGTCATCCGGCCGCTGGCACCCGCACCCCCAAACCATGTCTGACCTGTGACCTGCTCTCCCCACACAAGCCCGGTGAACAGAGACCCCCCCCCAGGGACCTGGAAACCTGGGACTTGGGGGCACACCTCTCATGTCTGGGGGTGCAGGGCATGGCCATCCGCTGCCATGATTGCCCTGCAATTTTTGCACCATGTTTTTACCCCCACGAAGCTGATCGTACAATGGTGTTGGTGCACTGATGTGCTGATGCCCACTGCACTCCAACCTTCGACTTATGCATACACTCACAGTGCTCCTGACTTCTACCAGGTGCCACTGCAGAGCGATGCAGTGCCCCTACCCACCCCAGAGGAAGGAGAGCTGTCGTGGGACACTGATTCTTCCTCTCCTCTGCCGACCTCCACCGACCCGGGTCTGTTCCCCAACCCGTGAGGTGTGGTGTCCAGCGCCTCAACGCTCAGAGCCACCGGGCTGGCAGTAGAAGTTTTTTATGTGCTATTGTAACTTAGTAAAACAAAAGAATTGAATGTATTGACAGGCATTGTTTAAAATGTGTTCAGTTTTATTTATTTGGACTAGGAGCAATGTTTAGTTTTATTAGAATAGATTGTAATGTTAAATGTTTAACATACAATTAAAATGCATTGTTCTATATTTAACATAGGAAATATTGCTGTCATATCAAGAGAAGATTGACCAATTAGGATATTTGTTTAATGAATCAACATTTTAATTGCATTGCACGTGCACTTTTGGTATAAATAGATTGAAGGTGACACAGAACCACGCCACCTTAGGAAGCCATACTGGCGAAGTGCAGGGGGTTTTAGTCACTAGGCACACTGGACTAGGGTAGGTCATTTTCATGGTAGCAGATAATGTACAACACTTTATTGTGATCATTATGTCTGCTGGAAAATACATATTTTTCTTTATTGCATATTTAAAGTGCTATGGAGTCTTTTGTACTACAAGACCACCCATATAATTTGCTCTCCAAATATTTTTTGTCTATGTCCACTTGGTTGTCAGATTTCTGACTCACAAAAGATCTCACTTGCTCTTGTATCCTCTCTAGTGCAGTGCAGAATGTAGAATTCTGCCAATGAAATTTGCTCTGAATGACCATTACGTTGGCGGAATTTCCACTAGAATTTCACTGGTTATTTTTCAGAATTCTGCTTGTTGTAATCTGCAGAATAGTATTCTATGGAACAGGATTTTTCTTCAAAAAATTATTCTACAACTATTCCATAGAAAACATTGAGATCTGTGGAATAAAATTATGTGAAACTGCATTTTTTCTGTGGAAAATTATTCTGCAAACATTTTCCTCCAAGGAATTTCACCACTCTGTTTAGGTGGAATTTCAGCAGAATTTCAAAAATTCCATGAAATGTCATTCCACTGGAATTTTTAAATTCTGCACAGCACTGTTCTTAAGGAATTGAGATGTCAAATGTCATTCAACCACTTGACCTTTTGAAAACAAATATTATAGTACAGGGTTGCCTCTTGTCATGCATGACTTTCCTTCCTAACTAAACAAAAAGGTACAAATTCAAAGGTCATAGAATTCTGTTTTACCCATCTGTGGTGCAACAACTTTTTAACTACTGCTATTTTCAGTTTAAACATTGTTTCCCCCTACACCCAGAACCAGACCCCCCAACATGAAATCTTCTGTTGTTTCAACATTTTAAAAAAAATCTGAAATCCTCCCCTTTCCCAGGGGAGTTTTCGGCCACTGGGAGAGGGTGGGTTTCTTTTTTGAATAATTGTTTTTTTTTTTTTCAGAGGGGCAAAATCATGTTTTATTTTATGTTTTGAATTATGTACTATGCAAAATAACACATGGGAAACCATAAACAACTTGACTTTGTTTCCATCAGGGGGTTCTCATAACATCTAGGAGCTCTCAAGCTTTGCTCCCAAAGGGCTCAATTTTCAAAGAGCCCTTACAGCGATGCAAGTTGCATCATTCTGGGGCAGCAGTGCATGTTGGGTGTGTCAAGGACCCTGTGCGTAATTTTATAACAGGGTGGTCCCTGCACCAAAAACACAGCAGTTGCCACAGTCGCAGGCTAGTGCCGAACATATGGTGCACCTGCAGGAATTGCCGCAGGGATCCCTCCCCCCTGCCCGGCACAACACTAGAGGGGCTGCAAAAAGGGTGTGTCACAATACATAGCAGAAAGGGGCCAAGGGCAGACAGGGCATGGGGGTATCTTTGTGGATTGAAAATACTAACATTTTTTGAATAAACAAACTTTTGAAATAAATAAATAAACATAATAAAGAAACAGTACTTCCCAAATAAGCACTGCATATTTCTGCAAGGTAGAGATGCTTTAAATGTTTGCCTTGTACTATATATTTATGTTGAAAACACTTGTTATTGGATGTATGATATTGCTGCCATATTGTCTGCAGGAAAAGGTAGTGGTACTACAAGGAACAACATGAAGATCATTGACTGTGAGTCAAATGCATGCTCAAACTCTGGAGCAGGTGCCACAGCAGTGCACACCTGGGGCCAGGATATTTCCTCATTGCCAACCCTCTTCAGACCTCTAGTCAAGTAACTGCCTGGCACAGCACAACATACACCATCTGGGTGCCAGATCACCACCCTGCACTTTCTATGTCTCCCTCATGTCCTCTAGGGCACCCCCCATGCTCTGTCATCCCCTGCCCCCTCTTGGCAGATCCATCCCACTGGCAACATCATCCTGCATTGACTCAGGGCTCTTAGACTCCCTTGTGGCTGGTCTAAGTGGAGACCCTTGATGCATCCACAGCGGGGCCTGCAAAGTAAAAAAAGTGATATTGCAGCCCCACCATGGCTGAAACCCCCTTGTGACCTAGCTCGCCCTGCTTTATGTTGCAAGGATGACACAGTGGAAGTTTGGTGAAATGGTTCCCCTTTTCAACACATACTGTGACTGAAAACTGTGATTGCCACATATTTTGATACAAGTTGCCACTTGTATCAATTATGTTTGACACAGGCACCCTGTGCTGTACCCAGGGCTTTAAAAATCAAGCCAAAGGTTTCTATAATGTCATTAACAACCATAGATGGAAAACAGCTTTGTTGTGCATGGTTACCATGCATTCCTCTCCATGTTTTGGATTTGACAGAAACTATCTGAAGAGTCAAGCCACCTGATCTGAGAAAAAAACCTTACCTCTGCCCAGCACATATCATGTTCTCATCTGATGAAGCATTCCAATTTAATTCACAATATAGTTATATTTTTAGCGGATTACAGTGCAAAGCAAAATAACACTGTGTGTGAGACACAGAAAACTCTTCTTAGCAAAGTGGGGCATCCAGTATAACAAAAGACAGGGAGATACATGATTAACTCATAATGGCATGCTATACAACACTTTACAAAACAAAAACACATTTTAATATGGGCTGAGACTGTCATGCACAGCTGTAATCAGGCAAACACTTGATTATCTAATATTTACCCATCCATCCAGCCACAGGCAGCAGCTGCTGTTGGCACTTGACTCAAGCTATTAAGAGGAGACTATTGAAGTGATTTCACTTATCCTTACAAGGGTACAATATAATGCAAATCAAGAAATATTTTAATAAGTATCTCAAAATCTGTAAGCAATACATCAATCTGAATTTGTAAATATCCATTTCTCCTATAAGAGTCTATCAAAAGGTTTGTAAGAGTATATTTACAACGCTTAAATTATCTGAGTAGTCTAATGCAATACAACATTCAAGAATGTTATTTAAACAGATTTTCCAGTTTATTTCTTTCAGAAAAAAAATCAGATTTGGTATCAGCCGGCTTCAGTTGCAGAAAATCCACAAAAACATAAATGTTAAGGACTCTCCATTATTTTTTTTAATACTCAACTTTATTCACTTTGATTGAATTACAACAGTATGCAGCATCAAGTGTTTAACTACACACAGTTTATTATTGATGACATATCTATTTACATGGGTTCGTTTTTCTTCAGGCTTTATCTTACTATGTTGCTTATTCCCACTGTGAACTCCTACTCTTCTGCTTTTGACATCATACATCACAAAAGTTTGTCATGAACATGATTCTGAATACACAAGCAAAGATTTCAGAGCAGAATGAACAGCTGGAAGAAACTACATCTAAGGAGTAGAGGGTCTGTGTTAATGTAAATATTGGTCCCTATTCACAAAAGGGCCAAATTATCTATTTGCAATGTATCTAAGGTGCTTAGCAACACTATCTGGGAATGCCATGCTGCAGGGGTCCAGTGGAACCCCAGCAGCATTCATTAAATGTGTCATAGCCCCTTGCACACAGGTAGTCTGGGGGCATGATAGGGGACTTGTCTGCACTCCATCCCATTCACTAAAGTGGAGTGTCACACTGAGCCTGGTGGACACAAGTTACATGATGGAGGAATCCTGCTGTAATATTTATGTGCCCCCCAATGGACACCTGTCAGCCGCAGTGGCAATGGGAACCCCCTCCACAGTGCTGTTCAGTCCACCAGGCTGCCTGGGAGGGCTTGGGGAAGCCATTCAGGCATTCACCCATCACTGTCAGATCACTGGGGTCCATGCTTTCCCAGGATCCCCTTCAAGACCCTGGAAGGTCATCTGATTGTAATCCGGCCTGAGTCCCACAATCATTCCCCATGCAGCTGTGCACTGGGTTAGCAGGGCTGCAGATGGGTGCCCCACAGCTGCTCATGATTGTTAATACCATACACCCAGTTCCTGCCCGAGGCCATATAGCTATGCTAGCTGGGTACATGTGTATCATGCATACTATATGTCCCTTTGTAAATAGGCTCCATTGTCCATAATAAGGAACAGAATGTATGGAAATTAATTTGTTGAAATATTATTATGAGATCTGAGTGCTGCTGATGCCATCTATAAATGTTTTGCAGGAAAATGGCATACCACTGAAAAGCAACAGTGAATATTAAGGTGAACGTTTTGAACCAATACCTTTTTTGTTCCATTTTACAGCACCCTTTTTCTCATGTCTTGTAATTGTAACATGTCCCTTTCATCTAGTTTTAGTCTGCTTTAGATTTTGCAGATTTGAATTAATTAAACGTAGCTCTCCTTTTTAATATGGATATCATCAGTTTTTCATCAACATTCTCACTAGTTTTTAACCTCCAATTGTTTAACCTTATGGGCCTGATTTTCAAAGGCTAATGCAGGGCTTACATCACACCCTGTGTCAACCCCATCATTTGCTGGAGCTGCATCAAATTCTTTTGATGCAGTTGCACGCAATTTTAGCACATTGGGTGCAGTTATGACACTTTCCCCACTTTACGGCAGCTTATGCCAAAGATGTGGCACAAGTCCTGTAAAAATGTTGGGGGGGAGCGGTTCTAACTTGCAGCATTTGGAGTACAGGGATGAAAATCCCCTTCGGTGCCAGTAGAATGCTACAAGCCCTCTGGGCTGTATGATCAGCACAAAAGGGGTTTGCGACATT
Source organism: Neoceratodus forsteri (assembly GCA_016271365.2). NCBI lineage: Eukaryota > Metazoa > Chordata > Ceratodontiformes > Ceratodontidae > Neoceratodus > Neoceratodus forsteri. The sequence continues at coordinate 403,522,702 of CM057455.1, forward strand.
TGCAGATCATTTGAAAATCAGGCCCCATATTTAGTGTGACTAGGGTGAACTAGTATGCAATAAACACTGCTTGCTGACCTTGTGTGCCACTGCCCCCTCAGTTGACTAAATGCATAGATGGCTAATGCATGGCTGGAGCAACCATATATGGTTTGCTTATTTGTCTTCTATTTAAAGTTTAGTGACCAGGATAAATATATTGGGTCAAGACTTGTTTCCAGGTACTGCCCACAGAAAGGGGACCAGGTTGGAGTAAACTGGCATAAATATGCATATAGTTTCATAGTTTTGTAGTATTGTACATGTTCTTAAAGCCAGTGGACCATTACAAACCCGCCACTATTGGATTAGTGATGGAAGCTATATTTTTTCTTTATCCATATGATGGTCCAGATTTTTTTTTTTAAATTGTTCTGCTGTCTTACCTATGACTAACATATCTTGGTAGTGCATTCCACATAGGTGGAACTCTATGAAAGAAAAATGTTTTCCACCTAGTTGTTTAACTTACAGTGGTCTTAAGCTGTAGGTTTTGGGATCTAGTATTATTCTGTGTTATTTGTTTTTCAAGACGGAGGGTAGCAAACAGTGAGTTGTCTTGAAATGCTTTAAATATATAAATCAGGTCCCCTCTAAGTGATATATATTCTAGGCAAAGCAAGTTTAGAATTCTTAATCTGTCACTGTAACCTTTGTTTTTACACTACTAATTTTTTTTTGTGACTCTGCGTTGGACTCTCTCAACCATTTTTTTGGTTCCCATAGCCATTGGGGTGCAAAAAGGAGCACAATACTCCAGGTGAGGTTGACTAAGACTAAGACTAATGTATAAGGGTAGTATAACTTCTGCTTTTCTACTTCTTATATGCCTCTGAATACACCTGAAGATGCCATGACATTTTTTAACTATGTTATTTGTGTGTGTATCAAATTTAAGATTGTCCCGGATTCCCCCCTTTTCCCTCACAAAAAGAAAGAGACCATTGTTTGTTGTTGTGCTCAGATTGGCAATTAATTTATTTATATATCATAATTCCATGTTCCATTTCATCATCTTTTATTATTATATCTCTCACAATTTAATTTATTTTCATCCATATCAATCTCTGATCATTACTCTTTCTTCCTCTTTTTCTCCCCCCAGGTGAAAACCTGGGTGCCTTCTTCTTCTCCTTTTCTGTTTGGTAGCGGTGAAAACGAGCTGCTTTCCTTCATCTTCTTCCTTGTTTGGTCTTATTCCTTTTCTTTCCCCTCCCTCCTTCCCCCTTTTCCCCACTAGCCAGTCTCCAGCTTGCATTGGATGACTGACTTTCCCTAAACTTAGGGTATTATTCTCCCTTACACTCAGGAGAAAACCTTCCTAGTCCTTCTCTCTTCCTTTTTTTTTTTTCTTCCATTTTTTGCATGCCTCCTCCATGCCTCTATAAAACCCATCGTTTCTGTGTTAAACATGTCTATGGCTAGATCCGACAGGTGCACCCCATCTGATCTGTAGAAATCTTCTACCCATTCTTCTACACCCCGCAGTATTACCTGTCCTCCCATATTCCTTACCAATGTCCCTACCCTTCTGTTCATCTTCCTACTGGCCCTCTCCATGGCTCTATGCCTGTGCTTCTGCCTCCAAACCCTCCTTGGTATCATATCCGACCAGGCAAGGCTTACCTGAGGCCACCACTGCTGTATTGTTTCTAGGTCCCTTTTTATCTGCAAGTATGTGTCTACCCACAGCTTGCCCGCAAGGTCATTGCCCCCCATATGTATAATAATCAAGTCTGGACTGGGTCGCCATTCCTTAAGTTCCCACAAGGTGGGAAGCAGTTGTGCCCATCTCCTCCCCCGGATGCCACACCAAACCAACCTACATTGTTTCACATCTTGATACAGCTGCTTTCCCCCAGCCTTTTTCACTGCTCTCCTTTCTGTCCAATAAATATAGGAGTGACGGCAGATCCAGACTTCTGTGGTCCTCCCTCTTCCTATGAGGTTTAAGCAAAAATAATTATCCTCTATATGGTCTTAGTTTCCTCACCATAGTATCCCTCTCCCTGTCCTCCCCCCACCCCCTTTGTCTACATATCTGTAACAAAAACATAGGCAATACGTTAATCTTCTCGCTTCGGTGATCGAATGTATCTCTTATAACTGGAAGACCTCCAGCGTCCTTTTTCTAAAATACTATTCACAGTTTCACCTGCCACTGCCCACTGTGAGGCAGCCCCGTTCCACAAGGAGTGTGACGAACAATTAACTGGGTCCTTCCCCAGGAATTGCATACCTTTTTTGAGCAATGCTGTGACTTGATAACTGGTGACCCTTCTTCCATCACCATGAACAAATAATCTCCCTGTCCTGGTCCCAAGCTCTGCAGTGAAATCCCACAAAGCCTGCACTGGGCATACTGCACCCTCTACTTGACTCTGCAGCGTCATCATGCAACCCTGTCCGCTTTGATCTGTTTTTGACCTCTTAATGTTGATCTGTATCTCCCTCATCCCAAAGCTTATATCTTCCCATTCTAATCCCCCTTCCTTGTCTTTTTTGCCATGTCCTACCACCTCTCTCATTCTCGTGGCCCCTGTGAACATTACAACATAAATTGTGTGAAATAGCTGGGCCTCGGTCTTTGATCTGCATATTGCCAGTAGCACCTCCTTCAGCTTTTCCAGCAACTGTTCCCCTATTGGTCTTCTAAGTTCTACTGGGCCTTGTCTCAATCTACCCCATCCCTGCATCATTCTTCTAATAAACAATGATTTTGTCGGGTCCTTCCATCCCTTTAGACTGCAGATAAAACTAATCCCTGCCAAATAGAACCCCATTGTGGTGTGGGCCGTTCCTTTTTCCCATTGCTCCACAGTGAACTTTCCCAATTGTTCCTCTTTGAGTGGCCTACTTACCTCCATATGGTGTGCCGCCCTGAATGTTTGAAACACTTGCCAAGCCCCATCATAGGCCCTCAGCGTCCAAGGTGCCCAGAGCTGCGAAACGACAGTTCTGCTCCTTCTTGACAACGTCCCAGATGTTCGTTGGTATGGGCGTTTTTTGCTCCTCTGCTGTTGGTGCCAGCCTTTGGAAAAGGTCCAGCTGCAGACGGGAAAGGCTGTCAGCCAGGGTGTTGTGTACCCCTTCTATGTGTTTTGCTCTGAAAGACATGTTCAGCTGCAAGGCCCTTAACACTAAACGTCTCAAGACTTGCATGACTGTTTCTGACCTGGCTCCCCTGTTATTTAGGACCTCCGCCACTGCTCTGTTGTCACACCAGAATGTCACTCTCTGATTCCGTAATTCCTCCCCCCAAACCAGGGTGCATGCCCAGATGGGTATGATCTCTAACAATGTTATATCTCTTACCTTGCCTTCCCTTACCCAGTCAGAAGGCTATGGTTCTGCAAACCACCTGGCCCTCAGGTAGCCCCCCATGCCTAGGTCCCCGACTGCGTCTGTGTAAAGCTCGAGGTCTGTGTTATACACCCACTCCTCTTGCCAGAAAGAGCAGCCATTATACTCCTTGGGGAATTTCTCCCATACTCTAAAATCCTCCCTGACTCCTTTTGTCAGGTCTACCCAATGGTGTGGTCTGGTGACCTCTTCTGTAGCTCTTGCTAACCTTTTTGTGAATGCCCTTCCTGGTCCAATAACCCTGCAGGTGAAGTTCAGGTGCCCCAGTACCTGCTGTACTTGTATTAGTTGTACCCTTCTCCTGCTGTTGTGTGCCTGGATCAGTTCCTTCAGTTTCTTCACCTTTTTGTCCGGCAGCCTGAATATTTCCCTTGGGCATCTACCTCAATACCCAGAAATTCTAGCACCCTGTGGGGCCCCTCTGTTTTTTCCAGTGCCAGCGGAACCCCTAATTCCTTGCACAGCTCTTGAAATTTGACCAACATTTTTTGTCTCCCTTCCCTTACCGATGAAAAGAATCATCCAAATAGTGGATGACCATTCTATAACCAGTTTTTTCTTGAAATATCCACTGCATACAGGTGCTGAATGCTTCAAATGTTGCACACGCTATAGAACATCCCATGGGCATGGCTTTGTCAAAATAGTACTGTCCCCCAATTTTAAAACCCAATAGGTCCTAGTCTTCTCTCCTAACTGGCAGCATTCTGAAAGCGGATTTGATATCCGTCTTTGCCATCCATGCATCCTGAGTAGCCCAGATTATCCGGACTGCATCCTCTAATGTCGCATATGTCACTTTACTATACTCCTCCCAGATAAAATCATTCACCGACTCCCCTTCTGGATAGGATAGGTGGTGAATCACCCTGTACTCTCCTTCCTGCTTCTTGGGTGCCAAGCCCAATGGCAAAATCCACATGTTCTGCAGTGGGGGGGGGTATCAAATGGTCCTTCTACTCTCCCTGCTGTCTTTTCCTTCTCTATCTTTCATCTTAACTTCTCCTCCCTCCCTTTGACTGACCTCAGGTTGCTCACTTCTCTCGCTTGTCTGGACCCTCACATTGTAGTGAAAAGCCTGTGCAAAAACCTTTTACGATCATCTCCGCCACTCTTTTGTTCAGATATCTGTCCAGCCAAACTGTCCATGCCTCCAACCTGATGGGGGTTCTGGCCATCCCAAACCACTCTCTGTCTTCCCTCCCTTTTTCCCTCCCCGGTCCCTCCCTCTCGCTCGGTGCCTTTGTTTTTCGGTCAATGATTCTGACCTCCTCTACTCGTGTTCCCCCTGCCCCTTCCTCCCCTGTTCCATGCCTGCCCTTTAAACCCTTGTCCCTCCCAAAAACTGTTGACCTGAACTACTGACCCCGGATCCTGTGCTCCTTGGGCCCATGTCATTCTGCATCTGCTTGCGGGTGACGTGCCCCGCATATTTGAACATGTTTGAAACGACGTTAGGGCCACAGACAAAAGCCCTATTGTAAGCCCAGTAGCACCTCTTGGGCGTAACTCCTTTCCTCCCACACTCCCCGTCGGGTGTGGACTGATCCATTACATAATCTGTCCATAAGTCTAATTGCTTTGCATCCCATCTTACATCCCCGTATGTTGCCATTCTCTGCCGGAAGAATTCGTCATGGTATATCCACCCCACCCCCCTTTTTCCTTAGCCCGCCTTATTATCAGGGAGTATGTGATGAGCGGGATGCCCAACTCCAGCTTCTTCTCCAGCACAATGGCTGAGAAGGTGGCAAAACCTACGAACCACCCTTCCCAAGTCTTCCCTTTCGTGAATTTGTCTTCCTCCTTCTTCCCTAACAACACTACCGCTGCTGCCATTTCACTCTTTCCTATGTTCTCCTCTTCCTCAAACTTCACTGCCTCCTCCTGGTTCACCAAAGTGAATATATCCACATACTCTCCTTTCCATATTTTTTCCTTTGTGGCCAGTGGAACATGTTCACCTATCCTCATCCCAGGGGCACCTATCTCCCTGGTTCCTTTTCCTTCCTTCTCTGTACCCCCTTCATTCCCATTTGACATCTCTTTTTCTGTCCTAATCTCTGCCAGAGCTGATTCCATTTGCCCTAAACCTCCTGTCCCAAGTGCCGACACAATTTGACTTATATATTCTTTTATACTGTCACCCACTGCACTGGGTGTGTTACCTGTATCCTTGTCTGAGCCTTGTCACCTGTCGGCTTCCTGGTGTCCCATTCTGGCACCCTGTGGTTGAGGGGGCGGGGGAACCACTAGGGGTTGCGGAGCAAACACCACATTCTGAGGATCCGGTCTGGGTTCCCCAGGGGCGATCCTGACTTGGTCCTGGGGAGGTACTGGCGGTGCCGCATCTATGGGCTGCAGAGGTACTGGATCAGCCACCTTGGTGGGTCCCACTGCTAGTGGTTGTACCTCAGTGGGACTGTGTGGCCTTTCTGCTGATCTTTCCCTCTGCCCCCTTTTCCCGTTCCTGCTTTCCTTTTCTCCTCGGGTCTCCCTGGTTCCTCCCTTTCCACCAGTTCCCACATTCTGTTAACTTTTTCTGCCATATCGATTATAGCCTTGTAAGTGTCTTCCTTTGAGGGCCTGCTCATCTTTGGTGCCATGTCCTTCGATCCTTCCAACTGTGAAGACAACTGACAGGAAGAAAACAAGATTCCATTGTTAACTTCGGTTTACAGCATGCCTTCATGTGGCAAAGGCTCCCCCTCTTTCGTATATATATATTTACTATTATATATATATATCTTATATTATTATTTTTTTTGTAAACTGCTGCTCTGGGCCATCCTCCATTGTGATCGTGCCTCAAGCCCTTCCCATTGGCCGTCCTCGCTCAGCCACTCGCCCTTCCCAGCGGTGTCCCTCAGGCTGATCGCAACATTCCCGCATCTCGGGTGACCTTTTCTGTGGCCTGCCTTGCCTAGGCCTCTCCTTTGATGCCTCCCACCTCAGGTTGTTTACCTTCTGGCATGTCCTGCCCCTTTGTGCACTCTCCCTTTTGCATGCCCTGCCTTTGACCTTGCAAGCTGATCCAACAGGTAAACAGCGCAACACATCAGCGGGTGCTCACAGGTGAGGTGCAAACCTCAAAATGTATGCAGAACCAAGCCCCCTCTCTTTTTTTTTGCCCCTGAGCTCCCCATCCCTCATGGCCATCCCAAGTTTTAGCGCTCCTGCCTCCTGCAGTCTTCAGGCCTCCTTCTTGTTTTTTTTTTTTATTCCCTCATTTTTTGTGGCAGCTGGTCCTCGACTACCTTCAATCCCTGATTCTGTTCCTGGCCTGAGGCCTTTTTTTTTTTTGAGAAGGCTCCATTTCTGTCGCACTCCCCCGCATTCTCATCACCTCTAGGCCTGTTGGGCCACTTTCCCTTATGTGCCCCTCCTAGCCAGCGACCGCCACCTGCGGCTCCCACTGCCTTTCTTGGCCTTTCTCACCAATGCTAGGCACTTCACCCTGTTTTCCAGACCTTATTTGTCCAGCTGCATGGTCCCTCCCAGGTGTGTGATGTCACGTCCGTGTTATTCAGTGCTTCCCTGTGCACCCAGGCCTCTACTCGTTGTCCCTTCTCCTCGCCCAATTGCCCTCCAGTTCTCTCACTTCCCTTGGTGTATGCCTGCCCCTTAGCTTTTCTTGACCCCTTGTTCATTTCCATCTTCGTTCACCTCTGGCTGCAGTGCGGCATGTGACATTATGCCACGTGGCCGCCTTCATGGGCTCATGCTATCCTCGTGCTCTTGGGCTTCACTACAGCCCTTCTGGGCACTCCCCCCCTCCTAATACAAAAGCCAACTAACAACTCCAGGTTTCCATGCTTTTGCTTTTTCCTTTTTTTTTTTTTTAAAAACCCGACCTTGCCACCCTTGCTGCTTCCTCGGGCTGGTTCCATTTCCCAGCCCATTCCCTGGCATAGGCTGGCTAGTCCCTGCTGCCTTCCCCTGAAGCTCCATCTGCAAACCAAGACCACACTCGTGTTCCGTCCCTTCTTAACACCTGTACACCAGGCCAAACCTGTAGCCTACCTCACCCAACTTTTACTGGCATTGCGCGAGATGCCTCCGCTTTACTCCTTATCACCTCTGCCCACATACAACAGCCTAGTTAGCATTGTAGCTGATGCATACCATCGTTGGGAGCTGTTACTTCATTAATAGTGCAATTTCCTGAGCTAAAGGTGCATACTCCCCACTTGGCTCTTCTCTCTAGCGCTTCGCTCCTGCTTACAGCAACCAACCTTACTACTTGCACCTTTCTTAAGTCTTAAGCAGTACCATCACTGCATTCAGTCATTAACTTCATTAACCTTGCAATTCCTGAAGCTAAAAGGTGTATACTTCTGCATTAGCTTTTTCTTAGCGCTTCATCTCTGCCAGCACATGAATTTCCTTTTATCAAATCTTATATATCATGCTGCCCAATCCTATATTTATAAATATATATATCTTATTTATTTATTTATTTATTTTTACAAAATCCAACATCTGCTATCCTCCACCACTTAGTGGCTTGTTTCTTACCTTTCCTCTCCCGGTGAACAAACCTCAAATCAATATGCCAGTCTGACGTGCTGCAGTTAAGTGTAAAATCAAAACTCCAGCAAAAAGTGGCTGAAACCCCTCTGTGCTGTCCATTATGTACCTCCACTTGCCCCTCCCCTTCCTGTTGCCAAGCCATTGTTTTTCCCCTGTCTGCTCCCCTTCCTTCCCCCCTCCCCTTCTGAGCACAACCATCCTGATGGAAAGGGAAGGGGTGCACCAGGACAACCTGGTCTGCCCCTTAAAGGGCAAACTCCATTGTCTGTAACTGTAATGCCCAAATCTTTTTTCTTCCGTAACTGCTATTAATTGTATATTGTTCATTACATAATGTGCCTTACCATTGCTTTTACCTATGTGTATTACCTTGCATTTCTGTTCATTAAAATTCATTTTCTTAAGGTTTGGCCAATTACATAATTTATTTAAGTTGTTTTGCAGATTGTCGATTGATTCAGTATTATTTACAATACATCCAACTTTGCAGTCATCTGCATATTTGTTAATCCAGACACCGCTACTAGTTTGCGTGGTTGAAATAAGTATATTAAATAATAGGGGACTGAATACAGAGCCCTGGGGTACCCGGCTGGTAACCTGTGTCCATTCGGATTCATGCCCTCTAATAATTACTCTTTGCTGTCTATTTTTTAACCATGAGTCAATCCATTTTATTATTATACCATCAAGATTTATTTTGAGCAATTGTTCCATTAACACTCTATGGGAAACTGTGTCGAACATCTAAGAAGACTACATCGACTGGCAAGCCTTGTTCTAATGCTTCACTGACCGGGTCAAAAAAAATTATTAAATTAGTTAAGCATGACCAACCTGATGTAAATCCATGGTGTGAGATGTCAGAACAGTCACTGTAATTAACATGGTCAAGAATGTTGTTTTGTATTAGTCTCGCTAGTAGTTTACTGATGATTGATATAAGGCTAATGGGTCTTTAATTACATACATTTTGTTTATTTTCACCTTTAAAGAGTGGAGTTATATTAGCTTTCCCACATGATTCCAGGATTTTACCTTCCTTAATGGAAGTATTGAATAAAACAGTTAGTGGGTCTAGAAGCTCATTGCTCCCTTTTTTAATAAAATATGGACTTATACCCATCTGGTCCTGGGGACGATCCAATTTTTAACTGCCCAATGGCACCTAATACCTGTTTTTCAGTAAAGGTGATTAAGGGGCCACTTATGTCTAGGGTGTCTAACTCAAAACTGCTATCCATTTTACGGACACTTCCAAAGAATGTATTAAGTACATCAGCCATGTTAGCCTCATTGTTCAGTATTTCATTATTTGAGGCAAGTGGACCAATTACATTCTGTGCTCCTTTTAGTGTTCCAATATGATTATAAAACTGTTTTCTATTATCTCTGGCTTTTCCAAACAGATTTAGTTCTAATTTTTGTTTTGCCAGATGGATTTTTTTTTTTTTTTCATTTTCTTGGCTAATAGTTTAAATCTATTCAGATCATCCTGCTTATTTGATCACTTATATTTACAGTATGCTCTTTTCTTTTTATTGATTAGTTTCCTTATTTTTTCATTCCACCATGGTGGGATCCTATGATTATTGTTGTTATAGTTGGATCTTAATGGCACCCATGTGTCAGTACAGTAATCAATTTCCTTTTTTAATATGCTCCCATACTTCTTCAAGTCTACATTTGTTTAAGGTCTCTTTCCAGTTCCAGTTACTGAGATAGGTTTTAATCTTTACATAGTCGGCTTTAGTGTAATTTCTGAATTTTGATTTTCCATTTATTATTTTAGTATCTTTTGTTAAGTTAATTAAAACCATGTTATGGTCACAATCACTAAGAGGGGGCAATATTTGGGGTGTTGGGCAGAGAGTCTTAATATTGGTTAAAATCAGATGTAATACATTATTATTCCTGGTTGGGAATTTAACCAGTTGTTCTAGATCGTGTAGAAGAGTAATCCCTACAAAACTTTTTTCAAGCTGTCCTTTAGTATTATAATTTAACCAGTTTATGTTTGGGAGATTAAAATATCCCATCAGTAAGAAGTCACCTTTAACCTCCATGTTCTCTAATTCATCTAAGAAGAATTGATTTTCAGCTTGTTCAAGATTGGGGGAGCGATAAGCCAGTCCTATTGTTGTAGTATATTATCTAATAATAGTTTTACCCATATTATTTCTGTGTCGGACTGATATGGATAAAACTGGTGTCCATTAAGGTGTTCTGATGCATACAGCACTACCTCACCTCCTTAGATAGCAAAAGTACAGCATAAACAAATGTGCAAAGTAAACTATGTACAGTGCAATCATGGTTCTATAATATATACAAAATAATAACATTTAATCAAATAATCAAATACATACAAAATTAGCAAAACTATCAAGCAGGACCGTAGGCTTGGGTTGCAGCTGTTAAAAAATAGCCAAAAGAGAGAAAAAAATGCATTACAAAATTCAATTACTAGTATGGAGGATAATGTAGACACAGGGGTAGAGGAAGGTGAAAGGTGAAATTTGAGAGAAAAGAGAGCACATAGTTAAGAACATAAAATGACAGCAGGGACAAGATAGAACCTAATCATAGGGGAAGGAAAAAGACAAATGAGCAATGAGAAGAGGCTTCATGGAGAGTTTGAAGGAGAAGAGCTTTATGGGGAGAGGGAGAGAGTTCCTGGGATTTTGGAAGAAGGCTCTGAAAGCAAACTGGCCACTAGAAATTTTGCAATGTGGGTAAAAAAAGAAGTGACTCTTAAAGGAGCAGATGGAGTAGGAGGATGGGAGAGAGGAAACATGAAGATCAGGAAGGTACTGTAGGAGGAATGGGAAAAAATGTAACATGTAGCTGACTCATGGTGCCCCAGCAGAATAAATATTGGTTTTCTTCATTTGCTTGCCACTGAAAATTTACCTCAAGTGAAAATGACCTTATAAAGGCATGCAACAATCTGGATTGCAGCACAAGTCAGAACTGTGGAGTTTCTGATCACATGATATGGAAAAGATATCTGATGCAGTCCTACATGCAGTAGAGGACTCACTAGAAAGTTGAGTCAGACGGAGATGGACAACAATGCCATAAGATGGATATCTAATGTTATTATAAGATGCAGCAACAAAAATGTTATTACAAAGAGGAAACAGAAAGTGAAGGTTAATGGGTACTCATCAAGTTCAGGACATGTTACAATTTGAGTCCTGCAGAGATGCATCATGGGTCTGATCTTATTTAATATTTATACAGGTGATATGCATAATACCAGTATTCTATGGGTAGCCAAATTTGCTGAAAATTCAAAGGTTATGCCTGCAGTTAAGTGGGTGGGAGCAACAAGCCACACCACACCATCCTGAGCTATTTTAGCCAACTTTTTCCAGCCTCACTCAGAAGCAATGTTTCTTTGCTGCAGTTGGAGGTTCTGCATGGTCTCTACTCACATCTTTTCTTACAGTGTTTGTCTCCCTCTTTCCCATTGTACTTTTGGGCTTTCATTTTGGTTTGTGCCTCCACCAGCTTTCTAGGTTTATATTTTGCTTTTTACCTTCCTGACTGCAGTTTGTTCTTCTTTCAGTCAACCATCCATGCTGCACTCCTGTTCTCAGGTATCTATTGTGTTTCCTTCTGTTTGGGTTCTTGTATGCTTCTAGTTTTCACTGTGTCCTGCCTCTGTTCTTGTTTCAACTTAAGCTATTTTAAGGTCCCATGTTGCTGTTTCTTCCATACCATTTGCAATATCCCAGTTCATCTTCTATCCTTAAATGTTTTCATCTGGCTCCTAGGAGGCAATCACTCCCACTTTGTGTTCTGGTGGTTTAATTACTGTAGCTTGCTTAAGCTAACATCAGGGTTCTTCCTAGTTTTCAGTTTCCATACTCTCCTGTTTATCAATATGAGTTTCATTTGTTGCTCTCTACTGCCTTAGCCTACCTGGACTGTAATGCACCAGTAAATATGGACCCCCCCATGTGGAACTGGTTGCCATGAATTTACCATTCTGTCCAGATAAGTATCATTCAGTATCATAACATGTCTAAGTTGTCATTTGATATCTCAGTCAGCAATTCGGCCTTGCCTGCATTTTGTTTCTACCTCATGCTCATAGCCTTCAACCTTTGCCATCAGCTTCCCACTATAACTTTACTCAGCCATATGCCAGCCATGATCCTAGCATGACTTCCAAGACTCCCTGCCCTCTGCTGATGATCTCACTCTAATCCCTTCGGTCCCTTGACTTGGACAGGATCCTTCTCTTTCTGCCCTTCAGGTGAGAATACCCTATGCTCTGGGGGAAACTTTGGCTATGCAGATTGACTCAGCTGCACCTCTATACAGGATGTAGCATTGAGGACTTCAATTGCTAGAAGGTGGTGCCTCTATGTCCATTGGGGCTCCCTTATCTGTGCAGACCACATCAGTAGTACCTTCAAAAGCAATCTCTTCCTATGACCACCTAAGGTTCACCTAGTCTCCTCCAACTTCCATTCCTCTGCCCCTCAGCAGTGAAGATCATACAATTATGCAAGCTCTGGCTCTTCAAGGGCCCAACTGCTATGCCTTACCCCTCAGTGATAGAGCTTCCCCTCTAGGCCTCCCCTCAGTGGGGCCAGGTGAGTGCCTTTCAGTGACTGTTGATCTCCTCCTCCCATCATCAAGTGGGACTCCTTTGCAGGACCCTCTCTTAGCAGCAGAGATTGGATTGTGGCACTCCTATGGCATTCCCATTAGAGGGATTAAATGAGAACCCATCCTCTCAAAATGTCCCCTTATTTGGATTTCCAAATTGTAGTAGCCAAGCCATCACTAATTTTATCCCAAGACTGAAGGGAAGGTGGCTAAGGCCTTGGACTGCCAGAGGTTTCCTTCTCTTGGGGGACTTCCTCTCCTCCATGCCAAAGGTCATAAAAGGTAGTCTCTGCAAAAGGTATTCCATAACATAGTACTGTACAGCAGTTAATAGTAGCGCCTGATATATTAACGTGATAACTCCAGTTGTACATATTAGTGCCTGATATATTTAACACTCAGTGCTTACTGCTGGAGTACAGTTAGCATGGCAGATTATATTAGCACTCCACATTCTATGTTTCCAGGGGAAATCTGTTTTATAAATATTCTGAAGCTCTTATAGTGCTGAGATGGATATGTTTGTGTGATAATCCATTCATTAAAAGCAGTTCTCCATCTCTGGTAAATAACCATAAGCTAGTCATGTGTAATATTCCACTTTATCTTTATTTTAATTCATTTTCAGACATTCCCCAACATTTCGCCAACATTTGGCTTCTTCGGGGAGAATTGTTAAATAAATATAAATAAAATAAAACATTTTTAGTTACAGGTTTTAATGTTCAATTTCCCAAAGTCAGTTTATATGTATTTATGAACAACACCACCATAGTATTTAACATAAACCTGATTTGAAAATGAATAAAAATGTAAATGTCATCATTTGTTGACCGCTCTGCCATACAAATCTCAACTAGCCAAAATGGCTACCTGCAAAATCACTGGCCATTTACTGCCACTACATGCCAGTTTTTACCTCTATTAGTTAAACAATTTATCCATATCCATAATAACATTTTTTTACTTCAATCTTTAACCATTATAAATGTTCTCGTGTATAACAATTAAATGCAGTATTTTCCCTTTAAATGAAACATACTTTTATTTATACAAAAAGCTAGTCACCTGTTATGTTTTCCTGCTGTTTTTCATATGACAGTTTCCTGCAGTTGCTTAATTTCTTTAAAAGTCATATTATCACAGATTAGCCAACAGTCTAATAATACCACTAGCCTTCCTCAATTTTGTTTCATATTAATAATTACCTATGTAATATGTTTTCAATCCTCTGCTCACTTAGCCTGAACAACTTGTTTAAGGGTATGGCTGCTCTTACACCTGTGTTTAAAACATATTTTTAGTGTTTATACCATGTTTTAACATGTTTCTATAAGGATACCACTGTTTTTAAGTTCAAGTTTCATACTCATTCCAAATGTTCATTTTACTGTGATTAGCAACACATCCAGTGTTTCATATCTAAATTCATTATTTTGTTTCTTGTAAAATATACATTTAAGTGAATCCATCAAGAACAATGTGTCTATTCTTATAATGCCCTCTTCGTACTAAAATATATACAAGCCCATATCTAAAAAAATTCATTCTAAGCAGTGCAGTTGTTCTTCTTTCTAACATAATCTCTGCAGGAACAAATGTATTTCAAGTACCACATATAAATAACACCATAATCTGTCTTCAAGGTTCACAATAGTTTCTATACTTTACTTTCAGCTACATTTCTTTACAGATTCCTATATAAAATAAACAGCTGACATTGAAACAAGCTCAATTTTCCACCCAAAGTCCTTTTGAGGCCCAATATGGGGTTACTTACTTAAGATGGGCTTCTAAGGAGCTTACAAAAATTCTGTGGTGGCAGGAGGTTGGCATTGGCCTACTTCTCTTATACCCACGTGGCGAGAGCTATGATGTAATTAAATCAGCACACCTGACTCTATTGCCTAGCAAAGCTGTTGCCATAGCAAAGACTCTCACCACGTGGGTATATTAGGCATGGATAGGTAATTACTTTAACCAGTTCTTTAAAATGTACACTATCTTTCAGTTGTTCATGGTGCTACCATTCAGCTTACTGGAGAAATCGCACTACTCTTACATAAGATCAAATGCTACTTGCCTCGATTGTGTATAGGCTATATTAAAGGTTGGGGGGGGAATAAGGAAAAATTATCTCGGAGGAAATCAGAAAAGGGGGTGAGAGAACAAGTGTGGGAAACATTTCTAAATATTCCATTCAATGTTTCTTTCTATAAAAGATACAGCTAACACATATTTTTCTTATTTTTCATTCGTTATTTCTTTATACTGCTCGTGATTTTTTTACCTAGACATCAGAGTTTTAATAAAGGAAATCTGATCTTTACCAACATGCCTGCCATTTAATTACCTCATTAAGTCCCCAGTCCCTATTATAAGTGCCTACGTAACTGTAGCATGGACTACCAAAAAGAGGAAAGGACTACCTTAAATACATTCAGATCCAGGGGATATTCATTAAAAACAATTAAGCAGGTGAAAGCAAGAGTAGCAGGAATTTCTAGAGAATCACTATTAACAGGCAAGAAAGAAATAAAAGTGTCCATACCGGTTAAAAATTTTACATTTAGTACCACGCACTGTATGGAAATATCTGGGATTAGATACATTATTTTAAAGCACTTGGGCATATTACAATATGCTCCAAAAACTTGTCAGATATTCAGGGAGAAACCTTATGTACCGTCCAAAAAGGTGCCAAGTTTTAAAGATAGGCTAGTAAGGGTTGTGCATATATGCAGAGAATCAGAGTTGGGACAATTATTACTTGGCCCACTTAAAAATGGCATATTCCCGTACAATAAATGTATTGCATGTGGTAACACATCTAAAAAATAGTTTTTTCAGCATTCTTATACAGGAGAGACATATGCTATAAAACAACACATAGATTGCAATACTTCAGGGGTAATCTATGTATTGCAATGTCCATGCAACAAACTATATGTGGGTCAGATGTCTAGAGAACTCAAGAAATGCATATCAGAGCATAGAAGTATCATTAGATTAAAAAAAATGAAAGCTCCTCAGTGGCCAGACACTTCAATGAGAGGGGTCACACCGTTATGCAACTGAGATTTTGGGGGCTAGAGAAAGTCCCAAAACCAGAAAGAAGGGGTGATTATCAGAAAATGCTTGACAGAAAGAAAACAAGATGGATATTTATACTAGAAACTTATTATAGGGACTGGGGACTTAATGAGGAAATTAAATGGCAGGTATGTTGGTAAAGATCAGATTTCCTTTATTAACTCTGATGTCTAGATAAAAAAATCATGAGCAGTATATAGAAATAACGAATGCAAACTAAGAAAAATATGTGATAACTCTATCCTTTATAGAAAGAAACAGTGAATGGAATATTTAGAAATGTTTCCCACCCTTGTTCTCTCACCCCCATTTCTGATTTCCTCTGAGATAATTTTTCATTATCCCATCCCCCCAACCTTTAATATAGCCTATACACAATCAAGGCAAGTAGCATTTGATCTTATGTAAGAGTAGTGAGATTTCCCCAGTAAGCTGAATGGTAGCACCATGAACAACTGAAAGATAGTATACATTTTAAAGAACTGGTTAAAGTAATTATCCTATCCATGCCTAATATACCCACGTGGTGAGAGTCTTTGCTATGGCAACAGCGTTGCTAGGCAACAGTGCCAGGTGTGCCAAGTTAATTACATCATAGCTCTCACCACGCGAGTATAAGAGGAGTAGGCCAACGTCGACCTGTTGTTGGCATAGAATTTTTGTAAGCTCCTTAGGAGCTCATCTTAAGTAATTAACCCCATACTGGGCCTTAAAAGGCCTGTGGGTGGAACATTGAGCATGTTTCAATGTCAGCTGTTTATTTTATATAGGAATCTGTAAAGAAATATAGCTGGAAGTAAAGTATAGAAATGGTTGTGAACCTTGAAGGGCAGGATATGGTGTTATTTATATGTGGTACTTGAAATACATTTGTGCCTGTGGAGATTACTTTATTAATAAGAACAACTGCATATGTTTAGAATGAATTTTTCTAGATATGGGCTTGTATATATTTTAGTACGAAGAGGGCATTATAAGAATAGGCACATTGTTCTTGATGGATTCATTTAAATGTGTATTTTGCAAGAAACAAAATAATGAATTTAGATATGAAACACTGGATGTGTTGCTAATCGCGGTCAAATGAACATTTGGCATGAGTATGAAACTTGAACTTAAAAACAGTGGTATCCTTATAGAAGTATGTTAAAATGTGGTACAAACACTAAAAAATGTGTTTTAAACACAGGTGTAAGAGCAGCCATACCTTGAATGAGTTGTTCAGGCTAAGTGAACAGAGGATTGAAAACGTATTACATAGGTAATTATTAATATCAAACAAAGTTGAGGAAGGCTAGTGGTGTCACTAGACTGTTGGCTAACCTGTGATAATATGTCTTTTAAAGAAATTAAGCAAACATATGGATGCAGGAAACTGTCGTATGAAAAACAGCAGGAAAATGTAACAGGTGACTAGCTTTACATGTAACTAAAAGTATGTTTCATTTAAAGGGAAAGTACTGCATTTAATTAATATACCTGAGAACTTTTATAATGGTTAAAGACCGAAGTAAAAAATTTTATTATGGATATGAATACATAGTTTAACTAAAAGAGGTAAAATTGGCATGTAGAGGCAGTAAATGGGCAGTTATTTAGCAGGTAGCCATTTTGGCTAGTTGAGATTTGTATGGCAGGGAGGTCAACAAATGATGACATTTACATTTTTATTCATTTTCAAATTAGGTTTATGTTAAACATTATGGTGGTGGTGTTCATAAATACATATAAACTGACTTTGGTAATTGAACATTAAAACCTGTAACTAAAAATGTTTTATTTATATTTATTTAACAGTCCCCAAAGAAGATTATATTAGCAGTCTGTTTATATTAGCAGATTTTGCTTTCAGCTGATATAGCTAATATAAGCAGAAAGCTAACATAATCTGCTATACAGTATATCTATATTAATAAGTTTCCATTGTAAGTTGGAGTTGGATGACTGCCCTCTTTTCCACCCTGCTATTCTCTCTCTCTTTATGGAACTCATACCTCTGTCTGCTGTCAGTTACCAGTCACTGTCAGTCATTGCACAATTCAGTCTCTTTCTGTTATCAATTCTCAGTAGTTGTGGTCAGTTTGTCCTCACTCAGGCTCCGTGTTTATCACCTGCTACACAGTACCTTTGGGCTCCTTCCTAAAGTACATTTTGCCTAAAGGAATTATGTTCCCTTGGTCCCTCTAAGGGTGGAACCCTTCTCAAGGGAGTTACTTTGCCTTCAAGGTACCCAGACAAGGTAATGATTCCACATGTGTCAGAAAGTGTAAATGGCCAAAAAATCCATGTATGACAGTCAACAACACATTCTTTCAAATGCAATTACTGGTATGTATGTATTTATGAATGAATGAATGTATGTGGAGACCAAGAAGAATGCTGAGGACACCCACAAGGGAGACCCACAGAAGGGTGGCAAGGGACACCACAGGGGAAGGAAACAGCTTCTGATAGGGGACTCAATTGTTAGAGGGGTAGACCTGGGGAAGGGAGAGGAGAGGGAATTAATGTGCCTGCCTGGTGCCATGGCTTGGGAGGGACAAGAAGCGAATCCTCAGGATTGCAGAATCAGCATCACAGGAGAGGGAACTAGATATCATTGTCCACCTTGGGACAAATGACCTAGCTAGGCATGGGATCAGTGCAGTGCAGGATGAAATTGTGAAGTTGGGGAGGGGCCTCAGAGAGGTAGCAAGCACAGTTACTTTCAGGAGGTGCTGCCAGTCCATGGCAGGGGTGAGGTTAGGGTACTACACACCATGCAGTTTAATGAATGGTTGCAAAACTGGTGCAGAGCACAGGGCTTTGGCTTCATTGGGGACTGGGGTACACCTGAGAGATGAAGGTTTATACTGGCACGATGGTCTGCATCTGTCCATGAAGGGAACCAAGATCCTAAGTGACAGGTTTAAATGCTTCCTTAGCAATCTTTTAAACTAGCTATGGGGGGAGGTGCAAATAAGAGGCAGAAAATGTCAAGCCTCCCCCCACAAAATATGACGGGTAGTAAGGTAAACACTGAGGTACAGTGCTCAACTGAGGGCAGGACAGGGGTAAATGGAAAAATAGACAAGGGCAAAAAGAGCAGGCATGGGGGAAAAAAGGATAAAGCCAACATTAAATGGAGGGCAATGAGTACAAATGCCCGTAGTCTGGGAAACAAGCTTCCTGAGCTAGTAGCCTTGATGGAGGATGAACACTTGGATATTGTGGCAGTCACAGAAACATGGTACATGGGGAACCATGACTGGGATGTCAACATACTGGGGTACACAGTCTACAGAAGGGACAGGGAGGGGAAAAAAGGAGGTGGAGTAGCTCTATACATAAGGGAAGGGATCAAAGCTACAGAACTAAAAGTAAAGGGGAGGACAAGAGGCACTCTGGGTACCTGTGGAGACAGGGAATGGCATCACAATCCGCACAGGGTTGTATACAGACCTCCATCTCAAGGGGAGGAAATGGACAAGAAAATGATAGAGGACATTCTCAAAATGGCTGAAAAGGGAGATACTTTTAATGGGGACCTGAATATGCCAGATGTTAACTGGATGACATGTACTGCAGCCATATCAAGAGCAGGGTCATTCTCGATGCCCCGTAGGGGACAGGCCTTAGACAGCTAGTGTTAGAACCCACTGGAGGAAGCTATACTAGACCTGGTACTGTCAAATGGAGAGAGGATCACAAATTTAGAAGTCGGTAGACATCTGGGAACAAGTGACCACTGCACAGTGTGCTTCACAATAAGCACAACCATGGTGACAAGCCATACAAAAACAAGCATACTGGACTTTAGAAGGGCTGATTTTGGCAAAATGGGTGAATACCTGAGGATACACTAGCAAATGGGCAAAAGGAGGGGTGGAAGAACAATGGAGAAAAATCAAACTGCCATCATAGAGGCAACAAACCTTGTGTGAAACAGATAAAGAAAACAAAGCGGAGTAAAAAACCACTATGGTTCTCAAAAGAGGTGGCAGGGAAGGTTAAGGAGAAAAAGGCTGCATTCAAAAAGTATAAGGCATCACAGAAGGAGCACGACAGGGAACTGTATCAATTAAAGCAGAAAGAAGTGGTCAAGGCAGTCAGAATAGCAAAAGCCCAAACTGAGGAAAAAATAGCCAAGTCAGTTAATAAGGGGGATAAAACCTTTTATAGGTACATTAGGGAGCATAGAAAGGTTAAGGGAGGAATAGTGAAGATTAATAAGGGAGAGGGGAGGTGGGCAGAGGGAGACAGTGAAAAGGCAGAGATAGTGAATGAATACTTTTGCTAAGTATTCACAAAAGTAGATGAGGATGAGTTACCTAAACCAGACAATAGAAGCACTCTGGGTTGGGGGGTTGACACCAGTCCATTTACAGAAGAAAGAGTCCTGAAAGAACTCCTAAAACTCAAGGTGGACAAAGCAATGGGGCTGATGGGATTCACCCCAGAATCCTAAAAGAACTAAGGGAGGACCTAGTGACACCACTTGACCACACTTTTTAACAAATCATGGGAGGATGGGGTGGTACCTGAGGACTGGAGGAGGGCAGATGTGATTCCCCTTCACAATAGTGGGAGCAAGGCAGAAGCAGGAAACTACAGACCTGTAAGTTTGACCTCAATGGTAGGTAAAATTATGGAATCACTTCTGAAAGAAAGAATTGTTGAGTACCTAGAGGCCAGTGGGGCACAGGACCCAAAGCAGCATGGATTTACATCAGGAAGGTCATATCAGATGAATCTAATAGATTTCTTTGACTGGGTGACCAAAGTAATAGACCAGGGAGGGGCTTTGGATATGGCCTACCTAGACTTTAGCAAGGCATTTGACACAGTCCCGCACAAAAGATTAATAATCAAGTTAGCCAGCTTGGGAGTGGGTCCCAGGGTGGTAGCCTGGGTTGCAAACTGGCTGCACAACAGGACACAGAAGGTAATAGTGAGTGGCACACATTCTGAAGAAAGAGGGGTCACTAGTGGAGTACCTCAGGGCTCAGTACTGGGTCCAGTCCTCTTTAACATCTTTATAGGTGACATTGAAGAGGGTCTGGAGGGAAAGGTATGCCTCTTTGCAGATGATACAAAGATCTGTAACAGAGTTGATACACAAGGGGGTAGAAAGGATGAGAAGGGACTTGGCAAGGTTGGAGGAATGGTCAGACATATGGCAACTTAGATTCAATGCAAAGAAGTGTGAAGTAATGCACCTGGGAAACAAAACCCAGGAGAAGAGTACACAATAGCAGGGAAGGGTACTAACAACAACAAAATGGAACGGGACTTGGGGTAGTCATATCGGATGATCTAAAGGTGGGTAAGCAATGTGAGAAGTCAGTGAGGAAAGCCAGAGGGATACTGGGATGCATAGGAAGGGGCATCACAAGTAGAAAAAGGGAAGTGGTTATCCCTCTGTACAGACAGTTGGTGAGACCCCATCTGGAGTACTGTGTGCAGTTTTGGAGACTTCATCTATGCAAGGACATAGACAGGATGGAAGCAGTCCAGAGGAGGACAATTAAAATGGTGCAGGGTCTGCATCAGAAATCATAGAAGAGAGACTGAGAGAGCTTAATATGTATACTCTTGATGAAAGGAGGGACTGGGGGAACATGATAGAAACATTCAAGTACCTCAAGGGAATCAACAAAGTCCAGGAGGGTAGCATCTTTCAGAAAAAGAGATGTGTAAGAACAAGGGGACACAATTTAAAGATAGAGGGGGGACGGCTCAGGGGTAATGTGAGGAAATCTTTTTTCACAGAGAGAGTGGTGGATGCTTGGAACTGCCTTCCTGGGGAGGTTGTTGGGGCTAAAACAGTGGGGGAATTCAAACATGCATGGGACAGACACAAGGTAATTGTAGTGGGGGGTGGCAGGAAGTAGGCTGTTGGTTAACTAGAATCTGCAGCTTATCCAGTAGGTAGGGAAATGGGCAGACTGGGTGGGCCAAGTGGTCCTTATCTGCTGCCAAAGTCTATGTTTCTATGTATTACGTATGTATCTATGTAAGTATTTATGTATGTATGTCTGTATGTAGTTTTTGTTAACTGGGTAAGCCATGTTAGACTGAAGGACTATTTTCAGGTGTGACCCAGACAGAAAGGCACAGTACAAGAACATACAGAAAACACTTTATGATGCTTGCCCTTGGGACTCTGCTGGATAATATTCTAAGGTTTAACCAGCCTTTATCTCTTGCTGCCATGCCAGTGCCACAGTCCCCCTCCTATGGCCTCAGATCTACTGAGCTCCCTCTGCTGTGCACCCCAGGTGCAGAATCCTGGAAGGTACTTCAGATTTCTCAAGCCTTGCCCAAAATATTGGAACTCCTTATCTCTTGATGTCCACTCAGCACCTAGCCATGCAACTTTCAAAAAGATGCACCATACCCTTCTTGTCAAACATGCCCATTGCACCTGCTTCAATCCACATTAGGCAGCCAGCACTCCTCTGCCTAGCTCACTTAGGTATTTTTCTTCCATTCTCCATTCTCACTTTTCTCTTGAATTTGTCAATGATTATATAGAGCCCTTACTATAATCTGGTAAACTTGGCTCTGATGCCTAACAATTTTTATATGTTTATTTGCTTCTAGAGAACTGTTTTTGTATTACTCTTTTAGTCAGTAGTACCTATCACTACTATTTTCTCCTGAATCTTGTTATAGCCATTGTCTGGTTTTGCTGAATTCTGCACACTATTTTGTAATTTGTCTGTTTTGTAAAGCTGTTCTGTAATTCTCCCGGGTTGTGTCTGAAAATAGTCACACATGTGGCTAAGGCACCCACCCAGTAAACAAAAACTAAATAAATAAATAAAATTAAGGCAAAAAAATAATGACATCTGGATTGTGTAACTAAATACCTGCAGACTATCAACAATGTTGCAGAAGCATAACTCTTCACTAAGCTGTGTACACCCATTGAATTCAAAGGCTATGCCTGCAGTTCAGGTGGTGGCAGCAACCAGCCACATGTCTTACTGAATAATTTAAATCAGTTTCCTGCAGACTCACACAGAAGCACTGTTTCTTTTCCCCTCAATCCTCCCCTACTACTCCAACCATGCCTCTTTCCTTGGGATTCCTTCTTAAGATACCTTAAGCCTACAAAAATTATGTTCTTTTGGCACATCTAGTGGTGGAACCCTCCTAAAGAGGATTCCATTGCCTTCACAATACCCTGACAGGGTGGTAGTTACTCATCGGATAGAGACTACAAAAGGTCAAAGTATTTGCATATGACAGTGAACAAAACAATTCAAATACCTTCAGGCTATCTACAATGTTGCACAAGCATAACTCTTCACTAAGTTGTTTACTACAATTAAACATAAAAATAGCGGCTATAGTTGAAACCCAAGAACAATTTGACAGATTCAATCTAATCTGGAGAGGCACAGTAGGTACATTAGTCTATGGTGAGCTTTATTGTGGCCTAATTTGTTTGATGCTTATTGAAAACAGGAACACTAGAAGAAAGTATTTTACTGGGACACATGAACTCACTTCAATAACTCTTGAGGGAGATCTTAAGAAAATAATCTAGAAATGACTAAACACTGCAGTCTGACAGTAAATGTAATACATTAACAGACTGTTTCAGAAGAAGGTTTGTTAGCCAAACCCAGAGGGTACTCATGCCACTTTATAATATTGTTTTAAGACCACATCTGAAATATTCTCTTCAGTTTCAGTTGCCTAACTTAACAGGAAATGTTAAGAGACTTGAGTGGCTGCTGAGAGAAGTGACGAAGTTGGTAGAGGCTTAGGGAAAAAGAGTTATGAGGACAGAATCAGGGATCTCAGTTTGTTCTCAGTAGAAAGGAGGAGACTGAAGGGCGTTACATGATCTTGGTATTGAAAGCAGTCCATACTTAGGACCTGATACAGTGCTGGATTTTAAAATATGAGCATCAACTCAAAACACCAGAATCCATAAGCAGCAACTGCTAGGGGACTAGATATAAATGAGAAAAATAAATCATTTTTCAGCCAAAGCTTGGGCTTCACGTGAAATGGCATGCCAGTGTCAATGGCTGAAATTCCAGCATTAGAAATGTTAAAACAAAATTAGATAAATATTTTAACACTATGGGGGTTCAGGGACATAACCACTGACAGTGGTGGGTAAACCTGAAAGGCTTCATCTGGCCTGTTTCCATCTGCAACACATTGCTGTGTGTGTCCATCAGTGGTGTCTTAACTCAGACTGCACATCTGCACCAAGCTAGTATGTAACATCCAAAAGTATCAAATAACTGTATTACACAATTAAAGCAATTAATAGCTTCAGAGTTGCTGTCCTCTTTCTATCTTGCAATCAAAAATAACCAAATGTTAGACTTACTGGTTTAAGAGAGATTGTAGAAAAAATGTCTACTTAGACAAAAATATATAAATACAGTATAGATATGTTATTTCAATAAGGAAAATAAGGTATATTAATGAATAAGGTGGTCTCAGATAAATGGAAAGCAGTGACTTCAGATTTATTTCATAAAGAAATTATTTTGGCTTTTCTGGTACCTGTTATTTATCTTTTTTTTTTTTACATAACCACAATTAATTAATTAATTATTTAAATTATTACGCAGGAAATCTCTGAGATTCAAAGGCATCTTATTTCCATATGTGCCTTGGAATGACTCTACCAGTAGTACATAATAGTTTGTAATATCTGATAGGGTCTGATATCAGCCAAAAGTCAGACCTTCAGTAATATTCACTAAAGCAAGCAAGTGTGATGTTACACTAGGCTGATATGGAGTAAATCACAAATGCAGAATCTCCCATGAAGGAAGCCATTACACTGCCACACAAACTTGAAACAGTTGTGACAGTGTACAGTATTCTGGCTCACTCACTGTTTAAAGTCCCCAATATAATTAAAAGCCTTTTAATTGTAAACCTCTGACTAAAACTCATTATTTCCTCCACAAACCCATAGTGTACCACTGTTTAAAATCTAGAATTTATTAATGGGCAACAAAATCAAAACTCTCCTCAAAAAATAAATACCAGCCTATGACTAGTTCAACAATACATGATAGAGGTGGGTGCAATTAAAGAGACTGATGGTACGTCAGTGCTCAAATAAGATAAAAAAACTGGCAAATTTCATTTTTACTGTTAAAAAAGCTAATGGAATGGGATAGGAATCCTGTTCAGTTAGAAGTATGATTGTTAGCAATGAAAGACACCTAGCACCAAGAAAACAACCACATTGAATTTTTCAAGGTCCACGTGCAGGCTTTCAAGAAAAATGGAACATGTGCACGTGCCTAATAACCTCAGTGTGTTGTCCTGTGTATTTTTTAGAAATACTCATATTTTTTCCTTACTTAGAGTCCTTTGTTAACACAACCCTTATTGCACTCAGTATTACTTTTTAATTAATTAGCAGTTCTGAAACCATGTGAAATCAGTTAAGCAGAAGCCTTGCATAAAACAAAGCTGAATTGTAGGCTTCTGCTCAATTGACATTATTTGGTTGCTGAACTCATAAGTAATTAAAACAAAACACACACACACAAAGAATGTTTCATGGGAAAAAGGCCACATTAACTAGGGACCATAAATAAAAAAAATGACTATTTCAACTCAAACACACAAAATGCACTGTAGATATTAAACAGACTTCATTTTGCAATTATATTGCAAAATGTTAACAAGGATTTATATTCCAATTAGAAAATTGAGGGGCCCTTTTTTAACCAGGAAAGGCACACTAAGCCAGAACTTGTTTCCAGGTATGACCTGGGAGCACAAGGTAGTTAAGTGACTTGGACAGGGTCACACAGTATGCAAGTGGGGGCTGATGGGATTCAGACCCAGGTCTCCAGGTTTGCAGCTCAGTGCCCTTAACCACTACACTATACTGCCTCCATAAAATTCATCTCTATCCTGCCATTTGTCATAACTAAGTGTCCACATGAACTGAAAGTACCTTCCATTTCAATATTTCAGATATGATATTTGCTGACATAAAGTTGACCAATGCCAACTCTTATATTGTATTAGCAGGTCACTCATTAATTCAGCTAATGTTTATTGCAATAGTTGAGAGAAAAACTTACCAAACTAGTTTTCAAGTTCATGAAAATAATATAACACCTTGTAATCTACATTTTGTATAGCTCTAATAACAGCTTCCTCTATTTGAAAAATGATATGCCATTTTAATCAATCAATCAATCAATCATATAACTAAGAGAAACATAAAAAGATTTTAAGAATATCATTTTTTTACTGAATAGTGATGATCCACAGATAACTTTATTTCAGTTGCCCAATAGATTTGACATATCCCTGCTAGTGATTTACATATCTCCTAGGAAACATTATACCAGGGAGACCTTCACAGATTTTATTATATAATAATGTTTAGTGCTATTTTGCTTGACCTTCAGAAAGTGTTTGGCATGATCGGTCCCAGGAGACTAATTTACTAACTGCAGCACCTAGGTTTCTCAGATATGGCATTTATATTGTTTCATAGCTACAGCAGAAAAAGAAAACAGACAGTGGTTATTCAAGTTATGATTCTGACATACAGTATGTTCCATTTGTGTTGGAGTTTCAAAAAGGTTTCATATTAGGCCCTTGCTATTTGTTGTTTATCTGTATGTAGTTGACTTTAGAGTTTTGCATGCAGCTAAGTCTCAAGGCAACACAGAAAATGTCCTTGACATGGATGTACAGTACTTAATGTGCCTGAATAGCTTAGTTCTAACAGACTCTCTAAAAGGGTTAAGTTTCCACTAAGCTGTGTGGTGTGGCTCTCAATATATCTACTCTGCCATAAAGCAATGTTAAACTAGCTCACCTTGTCATAGATATAATGTTTATCTGGCTGATACTTTGACCCTAATCCCACCCCTCATGCACACAAGAAAGGTATTGTACAACCCCCCCCCCCCCCGAGACATTTTATCAGTAATAGAATCAGCTGCACAGGACTTCAATAGAAATGAATATCTGATCGGAGGTACTGCTGCTACACTATAAGAACTGTCCAACCCTTCTGTTACTGTGCTAGTGTGTAGTGGTGAGTGAATGTTTTCTTTTGAATATTTTGCCAAATATTTGTATTTGTGCCTGAAATATGCAGAAATTCAGTATTTGTATTTGTTTTTTTTTTTGTGAACCTGATGAGGCAAAAAAGTAAAAACACAGTCACTTCACCTTCCTCCCCAACCCAATTGTTTAAATTATTTTAAATATTTTTGTTCAGTGTTCATGGTGGAGGTAGAAGGGGAGGGGCCACAAAAATTAACAGTAGCACTATAAAAAGGGAGATGGACAGTAGTCCTTTTTCAGAGGAGGGTCCTGGAAGGACTCACTAGTCTGAAAGTGCACAAAGCAATGAGACCAGATGGTGTTCATCCTAGGGTACTGAAATAGCTCAAGGAGGCACTGGCTGCACCTCTAACAGCCCTATTTAACAGCTCACTGTTAACAGGTGAGGTTCCAGAGGACTGGTGGAGGGCAAATATAGACCCTCTTCATAAAATTTGTAGCAGGGAGAAGGCTGAAAATGACAGGCCAGTCAGTGTGACGTTGGTGATGGGAAAGTAACTGGAATCACTGTTGAAGGACAGAATAGTGGAATATCTTGAATCATATGGGTTACAAGACCAGAAATAGCATGGCTGTATGGGATAGAGGTCATGTCAAATGAATCTCATAGATTTCCTGGATAGGGTGACTAAGGAATTAGATCAGGTGGTGCAGTGGATGTGGCATACCTAGATTTCAGTAATGCATTCAACATAGTTCAACACAGGAGACAATTAAACAAGCTGTAGAGCAGATGATTGGGTCCAAAGGTAATAAACTAGGTAAGAAATTGGTCAGGGGATAAGAGACATAGGGTGATGGTAAACTGAGTTCATTCTGAGGAGGGGAGGGTGACCAGCAGGGGTCCTCAAGGATCAGTGCTGGAGCTGGTCCTCTTTAATGTCTTTACAAGTGACACTGAAGAAGAACTTGAGGGAAAAGTCTGCCTTTTTGCAGAAGGGGTGCTAACTGAACATTTCTGCAGACTTGACAGACCACCAGGCCTTTATCTGCTGGCAAATTTTGTATATTCATAAGATCAATATCTGCAATTGGGTGGACACTCCGTGGGGGGGGATGAACAGAGACCTCAGAAAACTTGAGGAGTGGTCAAGGGTATGGCAACTGGGTTCAATTATGAATATGTGAAAAGGGACAGAGCAGAAAATGGGGGATGGTGTTATTGACAACCGCCAAGCAGGAGAGAGGTCTGTGTGCAATCATCTTAGATGACCTAAAGGTAGTCAGGCAGTGTGACTAGGCACTTGGGAAGGCTAGTGAGATGCTGGGGAGCATAGGGAGTGGGATCACCAGCAGATGGAGTGAGGTGGTGTTGCATCTGTATAGATTGCTGGTGAGACCTCATCTGAAATCCTGAGTATGGCTCTGCAGACCACATCTCCAGAAGGACGTAGACTGAGTGGAGGCAGTTCACAGGAGGACAACTAAAATGGTGCTGGGTCTACATCAAAAGCCCAATGAGGAGAGACTAAGAGAACTCAATATGTACACCCTGAAAGACAGAAGGAAGAGGGGAGATATGATAAAGATCTTTAAATACCTAAAGGGGTAAATAAGGTAGAGGAGGAAAGTATTTTTCAGACAAAAATGTACTTAAGAACCAGGGGACATGGTATGAAGCTAGAGTGGGTTAGATTCAGGAGAGATGTGAGAAAGTACTTTTCACAGAAAGAGTCATGGCTTCCCAGAACAGTTTACCAGCTGAGATGGTTGGAGCAAAAACAGTGGTAGGACTCAAGAAAGCATGGGATAGGAGAAAGGCAATCTTAGTTGATGGGAATGAGGTGATGGAAGAAGAGCCAGAGATCAAGCAGAGTCTGTGCCCATACTATAAGTAGTGAAACATGAGCAGACTGTGTCGACAAGTGTTCCCTATCTGCTGATAAATCAATTTTTTTTTTCTTTTTATTATTGCTGTTTGGTCCCAGTCGCCTTCCTCCCACCAACTGGTAATGGTGACACATAGGTATTTTTATACAGTTTTTCCCCTGCCCCCCCGAGGCCCTGGCACATGGCTGTGCTAGCATGTGGAGGCATGCTATGCACCCCATGGCACCAGCTCAGCTGCATCCAGCTCCTGTAACTGTTTGCCACCCTCTCTCCGCCTATGCTACCCACTGGACCCCCACCCAGTGGGAGCAGAACTATGAGGGGGGCCACCAACCCATCCTCACCACCCTCAGGAAAGGAGAGCTGCCCATCAGCATGCTCGATCCTGCTCTACCTCCCCCCCATGCCAGCGCCCTGACAACCAGAGTTCATACGCAAACCCAGGTTGCTGACGTAGCGTGAGGTGTGGTGTTCAGCACCTCAACCCTCAATGCCACCAGGCCAAAATTCTGTTTCTGTTTCTAAACAACAACTTCTATCCTCTCACCTTCAAACTCAATTCCACCATCCTCCCCTCCAGCATCCACAATTTAAGATTTTAAAACATTAACTCCCCCATGGGCGACCATCATAACCTGCCCTCTTCCATAGCCAGTTGACATCTCATCTAACACCTTTTATTTAGTAAAAAGTCATCCACCCCCTCACCCTGCTTCCAACTTTCACCCTCCTCCTCCTTCCTCCCTAGCACCCACATTTTCTTATAAGCCCCCCTAGTGTAGCGGGACATCAACACAATCCACCATTTTTATGCCAGCTACCTTTCTGTGAATGGAAGCACTACCGTGCTTACACACACAGTAAAACAGTTGATCACATGATCAGCTGTTTTACTATGTGAGCAAGCATGGGAGTGCTTCCATTTACAAGAAGGTGACTGGCTGTGGAGGAGGGAGGATTATTTATGTTAGTCACTTTTGCTTTGCCTGGCTGGGGCTTCTTTTTAGAAAATGTGTGTGCTGGGTGGGGGAGTTGGGTACTGCTGCCAGAGTGGGTTGGGTGGGTGGATAATTCTTTACTAAATGAAAAGTGCAAGAGCAGATGGCAACCGGCCATTGAGGCACCAAGGTTGTGCCAGTTACCTATAGTGGGAGTTAATTTTATAAATCTTTAAACTATGAGTGTTGGTCTGGAGGAGGGGAATTGGGCATGTTACAGGTAGCTGGGGGACAGTGGTTGTTGGTTTAAACAGTTAGGAGGAGGGTAGCGGGTAGATGTTTCCTTTTTTTCTATTTCCAGAATACCAATAGGCACGAATAGTACCACTATTCATTATTCGTATCCCAGTTGACATACAGGAAATCACTAATGCTAACTAGAGGCTCAGCATATGTTTTGCACTGCACTTAAGATGCAGCACTTGGTGAAAGTGTTGATATTACTTTTACTGTTTTCTGCAACATGAAAGAAAACTAAATTCATACAGATTGGACATATCTTTCCATATTTAACAAATGGCTTTGTGTTTGTTATAGTCAATACAAAGAAGTGAACAAATCTCTCAGTAAATGTTGTAGGCATCTCTGAAATGAAACAGTAGGTTGCTTTATTGGCTTTTGGAACCAGTGTGACTGTAGCATGACAAACAAACAAGATCAAATTCAAGTTGTACATTTACTGCAACAATTGATGTCATTGAAGTTATATACTCCACTGTACATCATATAATAACATTTGATAGTGTATAGTGGAGTGTTGTTTTGTATAGAATTCTATTCCTTTCAAAATGCTGTTGTGCCACAGTTCAAAGGTCATGGAATGTGATTCTACCCCACTCTGGTAGAACAGCATTGTAGAACCTCTAGAGACTGCATGAGTCAGTTTAATTTTGAAAGCAAAAGAACTCACAAACACATATTTCACACAGTACTATACAGTATAAAATATACAGGATGAACAACTCTATGCACAACCAGTGTATTTTGCCACTTCGGGGTTCTGATTCCCATGAACCTCTCAAGCTTCTCTC
Organism: Neoceratodus forsteri; assembly: GCA_016271365.2. Lineage (NCBI taxonomy): Eukaryota > Metazoa > Chordata > Ceratodontiformes > Ceratodontidae > Neoceratodus > Neoceratodus forsteri. The sequence continues at coordinate 403,553,285 of CM057455.1, forward strand.
TTGAGGTCAGAAGGAATCAGAACCCCTCTGTGGCAGAACACACTGGTTGTGCATAGTTGCACATCCAGTATTCTCTATATTTTAATCTGAATTACTTAGACAATATTGCCTTGTTAGGCCCTATAACCCCTAATTCTGGACACACACCACACCAGCGGAGAAAATGGACTTAGCCATATGTTTTTTAACCAACATATTAAATTAGCAGAGTCAACAGCAAAGCTAGGGAAGTCTCAACAAGTCAGCATCAGAACCTCCACATCCCTTCCCATGAAGGGCCATATCAGTCTGCAGACTGAGGGAATGATGTACCCCTCCAAGTTGGAACCTCAGTGAATATAGGGGGCTCACATGGCTGGGTGGCAAGTGACAACCCTTGTCTGGTGATGCTGCTCCTGCAAGATAGCACAATTAGCTTTTCTGTTACCACCCTTCCCAAACTGGGAATCGTGTCCAGCATGTCCACCTCATGCTGACTGGGGGAAAGAACCCTTCAGAAAAATTCAAACCTTTCCCCTTTTCCCCTAATGGCCAGGTTTCAGGGGGGCGGCAATGGGTCATCTGTTGGTAGTAGGGGTGGGCGAAAGTTGCGAATTCCTCTTTTGCGGAACTTCCATGAAATTTTGGAAATTTAGAGGAAATTGCAGAACTTTTGCCATTGGCAAAAGTAGGATTTTCTACAGATTTGCGCTGAGTTCTGCAGACTTTTTTGTGAACTGTGGAAAAATGCATATAAACTGTGGAATTTATTCTTTCCACAGTTTAACAAACTGTCAGTGAATGAGCGTCTACTTGTACAACCATGTAGTTATTCACTGACAATACAATGGGCAACTGGTAGTGCTGGAGAGAGGAGTGGTGCGCTGGTGGCCTGCTTAGGGGCAGGGGTGGGAGGAGTTGGGTGGTGGCAGATGAACTATCAGGGTGGTGTTTGTGGGGGGTCTAATAGAGACCAGGGAATTGAGATAATTTTTTTTTGTTTACAAGTGATCTGGGATGGGGAGGTCCACTAGACACCAGGGAATACTGGGAATATAGGGGGATGAGTTGGTGGACTGCCGGCTGTTTATTTGTGGACTAAGGAATCCAGGATAGGAAGGGGGTCTGCTAGACATCAGGGAAATGTTTTGGGAGCCATGATCAGTGGGTGGGGGGGGCCATTAGGAACCACAAGGGTCCAAGGAATAGATTAAGGTATTTACTGGGACCCCTGATCAGTGGTGGGGAGGGGTAGATTAATGCGTTTAACTGCATTTAAAAAGAGCCTCAGAAGTGACCACTGGCAGTGATCCTTTTTGCAGATTTTTTTTCCGAGGTTTAATAAATTATCCAGCAGTTTTTTTTATTTTTTCCGCAGATTTAAGGCGGAATTTCTGCAAAAGTTTTGAAAATGATTTCCGAACTTTCGCGGAAGTGAAATTTGCTCTTTCACCAAAATTCCGCTGGTGGAAATTAATTTTCACACATCCCTAGTTGGTAGGGACTTGATTTAGATTCTAAGGTGAGAAATCTTGGTGTTATGCTGGGTAGTGGCCTGTCGCTTGAATTTCAGGTTCCGGGCGTAGTCCACAGTGGCTTTAACAATCTTAGAAACATCACCAGTATTAAACATCGGGTGATCTGCCATCACTGGTTCATGCTTTTGTGACATCATGGCTTCATTACTGCAAAGCCCTTTACCTAGGCTATAGGGGGCTGATCTTTGCTGCCTACAGGTAGTGCAGATTGCGGCAACAAGTTTGTTGACTGGCCTTCCAAGATCATGTCTTATTACACCTGTGCTGCACTCTGAGCACTAGCTTCCTATTAGGTGACAGATCACCTTTAAGGTTGGTTTGCTGACCTATATATAAAACTCTGCATGGTCAGGGGCCCGATTACATGCAAGACCTCCTACAGCCCCACCACCCATCTCGTCCCCTCTAGTCAGCCAATGAGGGCCTCTTAGTGATTCCCAGGGTTCACTTGAAGGCATCTGGTGACCAGTCTTTTTTGTTTGTGGCACCCATCCTGTGGAATTCACAGCCTTGTTTGCTCAGTCATTGCTTTCAAGAGGGACCTGAAGACCTTTCTATTAAATAAAGCTTCTCCCAGCTTTTAATTTATAATTTATTATACTTTTTTTACATATATTTTGTTGTTTGTTTATATTGATCTATGTTGTATAGAGATCTGTAAAGTGCCTAGAGTCACAATGAGATAGAGTGCTCTAACAATTTAATAAACAAAACTAAACTTGTACTATCACCCTAAGAGACTCCCAAGCCACTCATGGTTAAAATGACTGCAACAAGCAAGCTTATTCTAATCTGAATTAGCCTTTTGTGGGAGGCAAAAAAAACAGGACAAACCCTCTGAGCGAAAAACTGGGAAAACTCCTCCAAGATCCCTAGTGCAGTACCCCAGTGGGTGGGGGAAAAGGCTCCCTAGTCTAATATGGTCATCCCAAAATCCTGCTTTTATGAGGATGGATGAGTGGGAAATCTTCAGCTGAGAGGGAAGCGTGAAAGAATCACAGGCCACAGCTCTTTTTAACCCCTCACTGACTTCCCACAGCCAGATGCCCCACCTTGTGGCTGGCCACAGTGGTTCCTTCCACAGGGGGTGGTGCAAGGGCACCCCTAAACCACTGTGAGTGGAACCCTACCTGCTTACTTAAAGGCCAAGTTTCACGGGGGGGGCAAAGGCAATGGGTCAACTGTTGAAAAGTGTAACCCCCCCTACAAATTGGGGTTTACTATAATGTCTTCCTGGGCCCCTAAATGCCCACTGTTAGGCTGGTGTCCTGTCTGCAGTAGTTCTATGTGTCTGCATGAGAGTGCTCTAATGAGTCTCTGCACCTGTCTCTTTGAGAGAGCACCTATTCTGTATTTGGAAATCAGTGTGGGCTGGGTCCAAGTAATTAAGGCTTGCGGCCAGCCATGCCATCTGTGGTATGGCCCCATTCTGCAGTCACTCCATGTGCAGAGTGAGCACTGTTAGGAAATGTGATTAGTTACTGTTTATCTGTAATAATAATAATAATAATAGAGTTTGTCTAACCTGCTTTCAATTGCAGCTTGAGCTTTTGAATAGGAGTACCTAGGCTCTGCAGCTTATACATTAGGTAGGGAAATAGGCAGACTAGGAGGGCCGAGTGGTCCTTATCTGCCATCAGATTCTATTTCTATCTTTCTATGAGCCACAATTTTGGTTCTAGACTTCCAATGTTGGACCAATCAAATTTCTGAGGACCTAAAATGGAGACTATCCTCAGAGGTCTTGTGGGATGAAAATGCTGTAGTTTTTGTGGTTTTAAGTGTTTGGTGACTAAATGGATCGGGAGGGGGAGCCCTTCTTGTGACAGACTGTTTCCTCAGCCAACTGAACCTTGTGGATGAACGGGAAATCCCCAGAAACATAAAAACATAAACATAGAAACATAGAAGTTGACGGCAGATAAGGAGTGTAAGACCCATCTAGTCTGCCCATTTCTTTTCCTACTTTATGAATGTGCCATAGGCCTTTATTCTGTCAATGGCCTATGTATTCATACTCATCTGTATTGCTCCCTTATGCCTATCCCGTGCCTATTTGAAGCCCTGAACTGTATTCATATCCACCACTTCCTGAGGTAGGCCGTTCCATGCATCCACCACCCTTTCTGTGAAAAAGAACTTCCTCATATTACCCCAATCAGCATCCCTCTAATCTCATGCGGTGTCCTCTTGTCTTGCTATTTTTCTTATATTGAAACATGTTAGACTCTTTCACCTTGTTAATGCCCTTAAGGTGTTTGAATGTTTCAATCATATCACCTGTCTCCCTCCTTTGCTCTAGGGTATACCAGAACTGCCTGAAGCAGAAGTCAATTGAGAATTGGAGAATGAAGAGTGAACAGCTTAAGCTGTCGAGCAGCTGCTCCTAGGAGGAGCATTGGAGAATCGGCAGGAAGGCTCTGCTGGCCTGCTTGCCACGTTGTCCTGACTCTGAGCTGCCAGTGCAGCAACCTAACCATTCCATTTGCTGGTATACTTCGACAGTGGAAGAAAGAATAGAATTATTCTAGTGACTGAAGTTTTGGACTGAAGACTTGCTGCAGAAGTGATTGGCCCTCCTGATGAGAGAAAATAGCCTTGAGAGAAAGGTTTGCACACTAAAGCTGTAATTAGCAACCAGACTGCATCCAAACTGTGTCTTAGAAAAATAGCTGATTTGAGTGTGTTGAATGTGTTTCATGGGTCATGATTTGGTTCCTTACGGTGAATCCTGTTACACTCACTGGAGGCTTTTCCAGCAAAAGATCATGAACTCTTGCAGAACTGTCAATCGTGCTTGGGCCTTCCATCTTGGCCTAAGCCACTGCTTCCAGTGCAGAGATCATCTCAGTGAAAGACCCCCCTTGGGGATTCAGTCCCCCGCTCAACACCATCGAACAGGTAGCGACCACCAGGAGTGGAGTCATGAAGGCCCTGCTTCCCCGTGCCCGACAAGTCAATGGTCAATGCCATGAGGTCTTCATCTTGCCTGTCCTACACCCTTGTCTGGGTAGCATCAGTACAAATCAGAGTAGTTCCCTGTAACAAAAGCTGAAAATCATTGTGTGTCATCTGATTGTTTTGTTCTGGGTTATTGCAAATGGACTGAGAATTCCAGTTCGAGATTATAATTATTTGGGTGGTGAACATGCTAACTGTTTTCCTTCCTAAGGGCCCCAACAACAGCCGCAACACCAGTCACCCCGGGCAACGCTTCAAGCTAGCCTGCATAACACACTGGGTACCCAGGTTTGTGGGACTGTTAAAAAGGGACTTACAGTACATACTGAACAAACCTAGATCAAATCAAGGTGTCAGTCATTCTATCAGATTCATTCCCCTCCCTTGTTCATTCCCCCTGAATAAATCAGATTACTTTGTTTCATGATTAACCTGGCTAGTTTGCATATTATTAGATGGGTTAGGTGGTAATATTGTATTAACGCATTGTTGATCTTATTTCAAGGGGCTCTACAGGGCAGTTGCAGCTGATTCAGCCCTGGTGGTAAGTGCAAGGGGTGTGAGCATATTATTACTGTTATTCAGTGGATGTGAATGTTCTATGGTATTATGGTTTAAGCCACTAGAAGGGTTGGTGGGTAGTTTAAGTGTCCCAGAGGGCTATATCAAAGCAGTTAAGCTAGCCCAATACCATTCCTTTGGGTGGAGACACCTGTTCACAGAAGTCATGCCCCTTAACCTGAGTATAGCCACAGAGACAGGGGTAGTTGTCCATAGGATTGCACCACCTAGGGGTTACATCTTGGAGGCACTGTGGTCAAGAATGAAATTGCAGGTATGTGCAAAATTGAGACAGAAATTGAAATGGAGGCACTTTCTACACCCAAATGAAAAATCAACCCCCCCACAAGCTGGTCTTGCACTGCATGATGGGGTTGAGTGAAGCCGAAGGGGTAGATCCCCACCATACCATGTTGCTACTTGACATCCCTGTGAGGACCACTAATGAAACTATTGAAGAAACAGTGGGAAAGGTTAAATGTCTGGGAAAGGTTGAAGTACAGGGGCAGAACTCACATCTTTTTGATCAGACCTTGGTGGCCCTCCTTTTTTGTAGCCTTCATTTAGACCCCAAAATGGTACCCCTTGTTATCATGCCAGAAGGATCCCAGAAGGGGTGGAGAGTTCTTCTCTTGCATAGTGACCTGTCTTCCCCTTTGGGGTCCCCAAGGATTCAGGGGTTTAAAGATAAACTGAAGAGACTTCTAGCTGCAGATGGACAGTCAGCTAAAGAGTTGCTGAAAGCTCTGAAGGATTCAGAGAAGACCACTCCCCTGCAATCTCCTCCAGCCTCTCTGTCCACTCCCAGGGAATTCCCTATTGTGATCTCCCCCATTGTAATACCTTCTGTACATCTGGAGTCTTATCGCAGGCTCAGATTGTTTTCAGGTGCAGTTCCTGTACCCGTGTGGAAGGACGATTTAGAAACATGGATAGACCATGCTGCCCCCTTGGTTCAGGAATGGCAGTGTTCCAAGGGGGAGAAGAGAAAGAGACTTATGGAAAGCTTGAGGGGCCCTACACTGGAAGCTATCTGATTCCTCCAATCCACAAACCCAAAGGCCACTGCAGCTGAGTACCTCTCTGCTTTAGAAGGAGTGTTTGACAGCACGGAGTCTGGGGAGGACTTAATGTCGAAGTTCAAGTCTTCTAAACAATGGAAGAATGAGAAGTTGTCTATTTTTATTACTCAGATTGAACAGGCCCTGCAGAGTGCCCATAGAAAAGGGGGTGTTCCAGCCAGTGACATGAATCACATCAGGCTGGAGCACATCCTGAAATCTTCATATTACTCAAGTGTGTTTATGATAAAACTGAAGCTTCAAGACAGAAAAGCTAACTGTACCAAATACTGCTGGCTGATGAAGGAGATTTGAGAGGCTGAGAATGATGAGGATGGGTGGGAACCAGGGCTGTAAGCACCCAACCAGCCCCAAACTGATCTGAAGAGACAGACGAAGCTCTTGCAATGTATCAGGTCCAAAAGTTGCTGAAGGAACTGAAGGAGATTAGAGTTAGCCAACAAGCCACAGCTGAAGCGACCCTAAACTTTAACTCTTGCCTGCCTAAGTCTGAGACTAGAGGTGAGATTTCACCCGTGGATGTGGGAGACCGTCCTATTGCCCCTGAACCTAGTGCTGAGTCAGACTGGTGGAAGAAATGAGGAAGCTATGAGTTTTAGTGGGGGACCTCATACATGCCGCCCAAACTTCAGCCCCCTGGTGGAATGGTGGAGACAGCGAACCTGAGCCAAAACCAAAAGAGAACAGTAGAACTCCCTCCTCCAACCGGCACAAAGTTCAGGAAGAAACCAACCACTCCAGTGATCCTAGGGAACAGGTGTTCTGCTACAGGTGTGGAGAAGATGAAGTTGTAATTCTCTGGAAAACCTGTGAAAAGTCACTGCCAGACTGATTAATCTGGTTCAACAGTGCAATATAAAACCCCAGCCGGGCCCGCCATGAAAATCCTTCACCTCTAAAGCTGTCATGGGCCAGTCTATCAAACAGACATCCCCGGATTGGTCCAAAATGGTGGGTCCCTCTATGGAGACTACAGTAACAGTTAATGGCATTTCCACTCGAGCTGTGCTAGACAGTGGCTTGCAGGTCACTATCATGTATTTATTTCTGTACTCTCCTGGGTTGTGCATGAAAATAGTCATGATGTTGGCTAGTGCATTTACCCGGTAAACAAAAATTAAATAAATATTCCAAGATTGGTATGGCCAGCACTTATCTGACCTCCCACTCCTACCCCTTGAGGGACTGCATGTATGGGGATTGAGTGAGAAATCTTATCCTTACCAGGGGTATGTACAAATTTAGTTGTCTTTCCTTACTGCTGTGGCTAGTGTAGATGAACAAGTGGAGACCCTGGCCTTAGTATACCCACCAGCTGGACTGTATGATGGTGTCCCTTTACTGATTGGCACCAATGCCCATATGTTTGGCAGGTTAGCCCAGCTTTGTCAGGAGAAACAAACTAATTAGACTGGAAGGGCCCTGAACATTCTGGCTTTAGTACGCTGGGCCTGTGATTAACAGATGTGAAACCAAGAGGTTTAAAGAGATGAACCTATGGGAGTATTATGGAAAAAAGACCCAGACTCACTGGTATCACCTCCAAATGCTCAGTGTACCATTAGTGGTGAAGTGCGCCTGAAAAAAGATGTCAAAAACAAAATCCTTATGTGGGATGCCCCAGAAGAGGGAAAACTGCCTGAGGGACTATTGGTCAAGCCTAGCATTCTACCTGCCCATGCCCATGCCTATGCTTATCATGTAGTGGTGCAAGTCCCGAACATGTCAGATCAAGAAGTTCAGGTGAATTGAGGGTGTACCCCAGCCACTGTATATTATGCAAATACTGCTATGCGGCCCAGCAAGAAATGCCCTTGAGAGAGCGATGAGGTGACCTTTGACCTGCTTGACTTCAGAGAGTCAGCCCTTTCCTCAGATTGAAAAGCTAAGATCAGCCAGAAGTTGGCTCAGAAAAGCCAAGTTTTCTCCTTGAAAGAATGGGATGTAGGTTGTGTCACAGGGGTGGAACACTACATTAGACTTCATGATGGGATGCCGTTCAGAGAGAGGTCACATCGCATTACACTTGCTGACATTGATGATGTTAGACACCATTTTCAGGAAATGCTGGCAACAGGAATCATCCAAGAGTCTCAAAGCCCATATGCCTCCTTGTTTGTGGTGGTCTGGAAGAAAAATGGATTGGTGAAGATGTGTGTGGACTACCAGATGTTAAATTTAAGAACTGTCCCAGACCAAAACACCATGCCCCATAACCAGGATGCCCTCTACTGCCTTAATGGAAGCCAGTGGTTCTCTGTACTTGACCTTTGGAGCTGGTATTATTAAATCCTGATGGCCCTAGAAGACAGAGAGAAAATAGCCTTCATTTGTCCCCTGGGTTTCTGTGAGTTTCTACGCATGCCTCAACGCATTTCAGGGGCACCCGCCATTTTCCATTAGTTGCTGGAATGAGCCATGGGGGTCATGAACTTACTGGAATGCCTAGTCTATCTGGATGACATCATTGTGTTTGGCTGGACCCTTGAGGAACATGAAGCTCGCCTGTTTAAGGTTCTTGACAAATTAGAGGACTTTGGACTCAAGTTGTCAATAGACAAGTGCTAGTTCTTTCAATAATCAGTGAAATATGTTGGTCATATAGTGTCAGCTGATGGGATTCAAGCAGACTCAAGCAAAGTGGAGTCTTTGACCACCTGGCCTCAGCCTAATAATCTGAAGGAACTGCAAAGATTCTTGGGGTTCTGTGGCTATTACCGCCAGTTCATAAAAGATTATATCAAATTCATCTACCCTCTGCTCAATTTAACTCAAGGTTACCCACCTACAAACAAAAAATATAAGAAAAGTGCAGTTTAAGAAAAGGAAAAGATCTGCTTTCAGACTAATGAACTGTTTGGAGCCAGGTGGACTGCTGAGTGTGAAGGGGCCTTCTATGATATCATTCATCAGCTCATCCATGCGCTTGTGCTTGCCTACGTAGATCCCACTAGACCCTATGTGTTGCACACTGATGCCAGTTTCAGAGGACTTAGTGCTGTTCTTTATTAAGAATATGAGGAATGGTTGTGCCTAGTGGCATTTGCTAGTCAAAGTCTAACCACATTTGAGAACAACTACACAGTGCACAGACTTGAATTCCTTGCATTGAAGTGGGCTGTAGTAGACCAATTTCATGAATATCTTTATGGTGCAAAGATCCTAGTGAAAAAAGACAACAATCCCCTCGCCTATCTCCAGACTTCAGCTAAGCTGGATGCCATGGGGCATCGCTGGTTATCTGCACTTTTCACTTAAGATTATTCAGTAGAATATAGACCAGACCTGAACCACACTGATGCTGATGCTCTCTCTAGAAGACCTGAGTCTAATGCAAATTAGGTGAGAGTGTTTGAACAGTCTGTTGAAGACCTCTGTCAAAAATTCAACAAAGATGAGCATCCCTCCCCTGAAACAGTTGACTGCCTGGTAGACTGCTTAGGTCCTCCTGACATTTGTGTTCCTCAGGCCTACTGTCACCTGGCTGCCTTGGATCTCAGCATATTGCCTCAACTCACCCCTTCTAATATGCAGTGTGCTCAAGCTCAAGACACTATAATCAAACCAGTACTGGATGCTATTCATGCTGGAGAAAATGTGTCCAAACTTAATTCTTCAGATCCACGAACTACCTTGCTGTTCAGGAAAGGGCCCAAACTGTATTTGCGTAACCAATTACTTTATAGAGAGACCACAGATTGACAAGGCAAATCATCAAGCAGCAATCAGTGTTACCTACAGCTTTCAAATGGGGTGGTGCTACATGACCTTCATGACCAAATGGGGCATTTAGGCTGTGACTGAACTACTGACTTGGCCCATGCATGCTTCTACTGGCTGAAGATGATGGCTGACATAGAAACTCACATTAAAACTTGCAATCCGTGTCTAAAGAGGAAAACTCAGCCCCAGAGGGCTGCTCCCTGGTATATCTCCCCGATGGCAACATCAACACAGCAACCTACCTCTCTGTCACCAAAATCGACAGTTCACCAACAGCTTGCTGTGTTGGTGCATCTCAGAGAGGGGCACACTGTCTCCTGTTCCTGCACCCCCTCCCCAAATCAACTCCAACTTGAAATTGATTATAATAAGCATGGGGGTGTGGGGTACAGAGCCTCCCAATAAAAAAATGGACCTGGAGACATTCTGGATTTATGTTGACCGCAACTTGCGGTCAGCATAAATCCCATCACTGTGATGCCAGTCGACGAAAATGTTGTTGAACCAGCATCATAGAACCCTGCCCCTTAGTTAATATTTCCAGCAGTGCACCCATGGAGATGGTGTGTATTGACTTCTTGTGTCTCGAACCAGATCAAATGAACATTGGCAATGTGCTATTTGTTACAGATCATTTTACGCGTTATGCCCAGGCATACCCAGTGAAGGACCAGAAATTATCCACAGTAGTAAAGGTCCTCATTGAAAAATTCTTTGTCCAGTATGGTTGCCCTCAGAGAATTCACTCCAATCGAGGGGAGAGACTTTGACAGCCACTTGATCAAGAAAATGCTCCCACTGTTGGGAGTGCGAAAGTCCAGAACTACCCTCTATCACCCACAGGGGAAACCACAGACCAAAAGGTTTAACTAAACTTTACTAGATATGCTGGGCACCCTTCATCCCCGGGACAAGTCCAAATGAAGCCAGCAGATAAGCACAGTGGTACATGCCTATAACTGTACCAAAAGCGATGCCACTGGGATCTCCCTCTACCGCCTGATGTTTGGTCGGGAAGCCTGGTTGCCAGTTGACATCTCCTTTGGAGTGTCCCCTGATGGAGTCAGAGCTGAAAATTACCTTCAATGTGTTCAAAAGCTAAAGACCCAGTTAAATCACACCTACCAACTAGCACACACCATGGCAGCAAAGAGGAACTTGGCCAATAAAGAAAGGCATGACATGTGTGTCAAGGCCCAAGAACTTCAACCTGGAGAAAGAGTTCTGTTATGAAATTTTGTTTGCATGGGAAGCATAAAATTGCTGACAGGTGGCATCACACCCCCTACATTGTTGTCAGCCAGCTGGAGGACCTGCCAGTCTATAGAGTGCATCCAGAAAATGACCCACAAGCTGTCAAAACCATGCACAGGAATCATTTGAAACAGTGTCAGTGGCTCAGTAGGTAGCACACTTGCCTCTGAGGCCGGGAGATCAGAGGGCTGTGGGTTCAGTTCCCACATCTGGCACTTGCGTTAATATCCCAGGACTGACACTGTAGTGCAGCATGAGAGGGGTGCTGCACTTCTGAGGTGCCGTCTTTCGGATGAGATGTTAAACCGAGGTCCCATCTGCCTGGATTGGTGGTAGTTCAGGTGGATGTTAAAGATCCCATGGCACTTATCGAAAAGAGTATGGGGAATTTCCCCGGTGTCCTGGCCAAATTTCCCTCATTCACTAAAAAATACCACCAACAGCTTAATCTGGTTCAAAGTCAGTTGGCATTCATCTGTATCCCCCTCCCCCGGGTCGTGCCTGAAAATAGGCAGGATTTGTCTAGTGCACTTACCTGGTCAATAAAAACTAAATAAATAAATAAATTTGCTGCCTATTGGGCAAATCATCATCGGGTCTGCACCCTAAGACACTCCCCGTCCCGGACCTGTAACCAGAGCTGCAGCTAAAAGGAAACAATCAACCCCTTCTCCAGTTGTCAAGGATTCAAGGCTTTCCCCCAGTCAGGCCCCAAATGACATTGATTGCCAGTCTGAATCTGAGGACAGTGAGTGTGAAGCACCGTATAACCCATCTTATAAACTGAGTCAGTTGTTTCAAGGTAGATCCATGTACAGTTTCAGAGATGAAGCTGGGCTTTCAGGACTGCCTGCCCCTCCAGCCTTCTCCACAGACCTGGTGCCCCCCCGAAAGTGAGGTGCAAAGTGTAATTTCTGACATAGCTGATCCTTTGTGCCTGGAAGAACCAGCTGAACTACTAGAAGGAGAGTCAGAGACAGAAAGCATCATTGGTGACATACTAGTAAATATAGAACTGTCTGAAAACAATGTATCTGGCAGTGTTATGGAACAAGATGTTGAGAGTATTAGTCAAGTATTGTAAGACTTACATTTCATGGAACTTCCTCTTAATGATGAACCTGAAATTTCTTTAGAGCCAAGTATGGACAGTAATGTTGAACCACAGCAAACAGAGTCAGGAGCTGAAAGTGCTCCCAATACAGAACAGACAACCAGTGCAGAGGCAACCTTTTCTACAGAAGCAGACTTTTTGGTGATCAATGTTCCTGGACTGAGAAACCTCAAAGTAAATGTTGAAAGAACTAAACCTGTGCCTATTCCTCCCTGAAAGTCAGGAAGACCCACTAAACCAGTGGTATGCCTCAGTTATGACTCCCCAGGAAGACCGATGGATCTTCCATTGCATGTAGTTCACAAGGGGATGTATATTTCTGAAAGCTCTCTTCCTAAACTGAGCTATTCTGCTACTTCTAAACTAATAGTTAAACCCTCAAATCAGTGTGCCGATACCCTTGCCCCATGCAGCCCTCGTGTAGCTGATAAGGATAGGGCCCAAGCCATGTGGGTTAGAGTATAGGAGGTAATACAAACCAGAATGGTGAAAGTAGTGTGGTTGACTGTTTGAATTTGCTAATATGCTTATGAAAATGTATGACTATGTGTTACTGTGAAAATGATTATTGCAAATGAAAGAACTATAGTAATGCTTAGGATCAGTTTATTTTACTGATGCATCAGCTTTATTTTGTGGTATACTAAATGAAACATGCATGTACGTTTCTATAGTGTTTTTATAGAAGTTTATAGTATGTGTAGAATTGATGCAGACACTACGTTTTTCCAAGCAGGAAGAGTGTAACCCCCCTGCAAACTGGGGTTTACTAAAATGTCTTCCTGGGCTCCTAAATGCCCACTGTCAGGCTGGTGTCCTGTCTGCAGTAGTTCTATGTGTCTGCATGAGAGTGCTCTAGCAAGTCTTAATGCCTGTCTCTTTAAGAGATCACCTATTCTGTGTTTGGAAATCAGTTTGGGCTGGGTCTGAGTAATTATAGCTTGCAACCAGCCAGACAGTCTGTGGTATGGCCCCATTCTGCAGTCGCTATAGGAGGTCTGTTAGGAAATGTAATTAGTTACTGTTCATGTTATAATAATAATGATAAAGGAGTTTGTCTAACCTGCTTTCAATTGCAGCTTGAGTATTTGAAAAGGAACCACCATTTTGGTTCTGGACTTCCAGTGTTGGACCAAACAAACCTCTGGGGACCTAAAATGGAGATTGTCCCAAGAGGTCTTGTGGGATGGAAATTCTGTAGTTTTTGTAGTTTTATGTGTTTAGTGCCTAAATGGATATGGAGGGGGAGCCCTTCCTGTGACAGACAGTTTCCTCAGCCAACCGAACCTTGTGGATGACCGGGAGATCCCCAGAACCGCCTGAAGCAGTTGTCAGTCGAGAGTTGGAGGTTGAATAGTGAACAGCTCGAGCTGGCCAGCTTGCCACGTTCTGCCTTTGAGCTGCCAGTGCAGCAATCGGACCATTCCGTTTGCCAGTATACTTTGGCAGTGGAAGAAAAAATAGAATTGTTGTGGTGACTGAGGTTTTGGACTGAAGACTTGCTCCACCTGAGGACAGAAAATAGCCTCAGAGAAAAAGGTTTGCGCAGTAAAACTGTAATTAGCAACCAGACTCCATCCGAACTGTGGCTTAGAGAAATAGCTGATTTGAGTGTGTGGGATGTGTTTTGTGTTTCGCAGTTTGGTTCCCCATGGTGAATCCTTTTATGCTCGCTGGAGGCTTTTCCAGCAAAAGATCACAAATTCTTGCAGAACTGTCAATACTGCTTGCGCCTTGCCATCTCGGCCTAAGCCACTGCCCACAGTTCAGAGATCATCTCGGTGAAAGACCCGATTGGGGATTTGGCCCCCTGCTCAACACCATCAAACAAGTAGTGACCACCAGGAGGTGAGTCATGTAGGCCCTGCTTCCCCATGCCCACCAGATCAACACCATGAGGTCTTCATCTCAACTGTTCTACACCCTGGTCTGGGTAGCGTGAGTACAAACCAGGGTAGCTCCCTGCAACAACAGCTGCAAATCATTGTGTGTCATCTGATTTTTTTGTTCTGGGTTATTGCAAATGGACTGAGCCATCTGACTCGGGATTACAAATATTTGGGTTTTGCACATGCTAACTGTTTTCCTTCCTAAATGCCCCAACAACAGCTGCAACGCCGGCCACCCCAGGCAACGCTTCAAGCTAGCCTGCATAACACACGGGATACTTAGGTTTGTGGAACTGTTAAAAAGGGACTTACAGTGCATGCTGAACAAACCTAGATCAAATCAAGGTGTCAGTCATTCTATCAGATTCACACCCTTCCTTTGTTCATTCCCCCTGTATAAATCAGATACTGTACTTTGTTTCACGTTTAACCTGGCTAGTGTGCATATTAATAGTTGTGTTACAGTGGTAATATTGTATTGCTGCATTGTTGACCTTATTTTCCAGGGAGTCTCTAGGGCAGTTGCAGCTGATCCAGCCCTGGTGGTAAGTGCAAGGGGGTGTGAGCATATCATTACTGTTATTCAGTGTATGTGAATGTTCTCTGGTATGATGTTTTAGGCCACTAGAAGGGTTGGTGGGAGATTATAGTGTCCCAGAGGGCTATACCAAAGCAGTTAAGCTAACCCAATACCATTCCTTCTGGTGAAGGCATCCGTTCACAGAACTTAGGCCCCTCAACCTGTGTATAGCCACACAGGCAGGGGTAGTAGCCCATAGTATAGTGCCACCTAGGCATTACAAAAGCATTGCAAACTGTTTATTTTCTCGTTAGACTCTATAACCACTTACCCTGGACAAACACACCACGCCAGTCTTGGAGAAAATGGCCTTAGACTAGCTAAGCCAACCTCAGTCCCTCCGTATCCCTTTCCATGAAAGTCAATACCCATGTGTGGACTGACTAAATGATGATTCTCTCCAAGTTAGAACCCAAATCTCAGCAAGTGCTCCTCCAATACCTGATGTAATGAATCTAAATCAAGTCCCTACCATTATCCGACAAATGTACATCATCCTTAGCATAAAGTCCCTGACAGGATGTATTGATACCACTATGCTGCACCACAGTTCTTCCAATGGATTCCATGAAAGTCTGAATTTTCCTGTTAATGAGAATACAGGCTTTGCTCATGGCCTGAGGATGCTCTGTATGATGCCAGTGATGCCTCTGAATGATATGGGATCAAATTATTTTGGTCCCAGGCAAAATCTAGTGAATGGATTTTAGGTTCTTCTTCATTCTGAGAATCAAATAGGTGTTTTTCTTGAGTCCCAAGTCATTCCTGCCCAGGTGAAGCAGTAGCATATCCAGTGAATGTTCTAATCAGGCCTCCACTGCCAGCTTAGGGAGAAGTTCCCACATGTGGTTATCCGTCTAACCCAGCCAATAGATCTACGATTTCTGTAATGGAAACACCTGATTCCTGCCCCAAGACTATCCCCCTATTCTCTCCATCCCCCGGTGTATGAAGGAGTTCCCACTGATCCAGACTAGCTTGGAACCATCAGCAGGGTTTGAAATAATTGATTAGCAGTTTTTTTCTTGGGACAATACCAGCTGTACAGAAAGCATTTATATAGGTTTTCTAAAAGTGTTATGTTTGTTAAAGACAGTGAGGCAAGTGCTATGCATTTTCACAATGTTTTAGAACTTTTATGATCAAAATGCTAATCAATGTTTAGAGTTAAATAAAACCCTGCATCAGGGATCATGGAAAACAACAAAGACAATGTTAAAGCATATGTGGTCTCATATGCCACAAAAACACTCAATTGGGACCCCTTCCAAACTAAGGCCTGACTCTAACCATAAGTAAGCCTTTGGATACTATCAGTTGTGGCTGCACCATCCAAAATGGTGGGTATTAAACTATCTCGGGTTCAGCCCCAACCTTGCAGAGTGAAATACAATATGTGCCTAAACTGGTAGGTTGTGCTGTGGTACCATCTGCATGTTGCAGGAAAGCCAACTTGGCATGCAGGCAGAGGGCCATGTATTCTGACACCTTGCCCCTCACATCCCACCCTGACCCCCCTGGAGGTCATAGGGTGCACCAGCATCCCACACCTACTTGGTCAGTCTTGCTTTTGAAGAGACTGGAAAATACAACCTCTGGTGTCACCACCACCATGTGTCAGTCCTACAAACCTGTGGGGACCCCACTTTTGGCAAGCTGGACCATATCCATGACCCAAAATGCCCCACAGAAGGCCAACAAAAATGCATTCATGAATAACCTGGATTTGAGTAGAGAACAGCAAACTGGCAGTAAGGCCTGCCACACTCTCCAGTGTACCTGTATTAAGGGGGTACTGTAGATCAGCCTGATTGGGGGTTCCCTCATTGCAGCCTTCAAGCATCTTCTGAAGCTTGAAGGCATGAGGGGTGTCCATGAAGCCAGCACCCAGGTGAACCATGGCAACCCAGCTAGGTTCTGTTCTACCACCTCTGTCGTCAGACCCTTATGCTTTGCCTCCAAGATGTAGCTGCATACAATAACTGCTCTTCAGTAACACATCACGTGTTTTGCCAACCAGGTCCACTCCTTGGTGATATGTGGCTCTGTTCTTGGGTGCTATAGGATTACCTATCCACTCTAGGGTCTCAGAATGACTGATGCACAAAGGAAAGGTGGGAAAGGGTGTGGATCTCAGTCCTCTGCTGGACTCAACTCCCTGAACTTCCACAACAGTAAAAGAGATAAACCATTAGCAATACCATTCTCAAAACTAGGGACAAACACAGCTTTGAAATGGATGTTAAGGTGCATACACTTGAGTATGAACATCCTTATCAGCTCACCCAATAGCTGCCTGTTGATGGTATGGACCACACTCATGTTGTTGGAGCAAAAACTAACTCTTTTGACTCTCAACTGGTTATCCCAAACTATTAGTGTTACCACTATCAAGAAAAACTTCAGCAGGATGACCTGTCTTGTGTGTTCTGCCATTATACAACTTGGAGACAGGCTGCACCATCTCTGAAACATAAAAGGTTCCACAGAAGACCAGAAAAAATACAGTCTTGAATAACCTGGCTTCAAATAGAGAATAGCCAACTGAGAGTAAAGTTTCAAAGACTCAGACCAGCATAGCTGGACTACAGAGACGGTGCAGGTCAGCCTACTTTGCTTTTCCTTGTTCCAGCCTTCAAGGATCTTCTGAGCCTTGAAAGCTTGAGTGGTGCCTGTAAAGCCAGCACATCAGTGAATCATGACAACCAAGCTAGGTGCTTTCCTACCACCCCTGGCATCAGCTACCAATGCTTTGCCTCCATGATGTAGCTGCATTACTGGTCTTCTGGAATTGGCCAACTGTTTTGCCAACTAACCTCCACCTGGATAGCATGTAAATGCTCCACTAAACAATATGTGACTCTGGTGCAGGGTGCAGTACAATTACCTAGTCACACTCAGTGTCGGGGTCACAGACTTCAATGGGAAAGGTGGGACTAGATGTGGATCTTGATCTGCTGCTGGATCCAACTTCCTGAACTTCTGCCTCTGTGAATGTGATTAGGCATCAGCAATATCATTCTCAAAACCAGAGACATGCATAGCTTTAAAATGGATGTTAAGCACAATACACCTGAGGATGAAGACCCTCATCAGCTCACCAAATTGACCCTTGGCCCCCAGTTGATCGTTGATGTGATGGAACACATCCTTGTTGTTGGAGCAAAAAACAACTATCTTGTCTCTCAGCTGGTGATGCCAAACCATCAACATGACCACTATTGAGAAACTTAGAATATTTAGGGAATTAACAGCAGAGCTGGCTAAACCACTGACTGGGTTGTTCAACAGTTCACTTAGGTCTGGGGTAGTTCTTAGGGACTAGAAGATGACAAACATTTTACCACTTCATAAGGTGGGGATAAGAAGCAACAAGGGACCTACAGGCCTGTCAATCAGACCTGTACCAGGGGTTGGGGGAGCTGATATAAACACCGACCAAAGAGGACCTTGAAGACTACCTAGAGAGCAATGGACTCCAGGATATAAACAGCATGATTTCATGACAAGAAGGTCTTTTTATTCTAACCTGATAATTTTCTTTGACTGTGTGACAAATGAAGTAGGCAAGGGCTATGGTGTGCATCTGCTGTACTTTGCTGTACTCTGCTGTGCTCCCAGGTCACCCCTGAAAACAGGCACTTGTGCCTAGTGAGCCTTGTCTGGTTACCAAAGACTAGTCCCCTTCAACATGTTCATTAGTAACACTGGTAAAGGAACCAGGGCAGGTTGCATCTCTTTGCAGATGACACATAACTATGAGAGAAGGTGGATAGTGAAGAGGGAATAAGGGATATGCAAAGTGACCTACAAAAGCTAGAGGAAATCTGTCTTTCAGATGAGACATTAAACCATGGTCTCATTTGCCTGTTCTGGTGGTAGTTCAAGTGGATGTTAAAGATCACATGGCAGTTCTCGAAAAGAGCAGGGGCATTTTTTATTTAGACTTCAAAAACAAACAATAATACAAACATGTTAATTTTCATTAAAATAATAAATAAACAAATAATAATGATAAATCAAATATTTATTTTATTTATTTAGCTTTTGTTGACCGGGTAAGTGCACTAGACAAATCCTGCCTATTTTCAGGCACGACCCAGGGAAGGGGGATACAGATGAATGCCAGCTGACCTTGAACCACATTAAGCTGTTGCTGGTATTTTTAGTGAATGATGGTAATTTAGCCAGGACACCGGGGAAATTCCCCTACTCTTTTTCGATAAGTGCCATGGGATCTTTAACATCCACCTGAACTACCACCAATCCAGGCAGATGGGGCCTCGGTTTAACGTCTCATCCGAAAGACGGCACCTCGGAAGTGCAGCACCCCTCTCATGCTGCACTACAGTGTCAGTACTGGGATATTAACCCAAGTGCCAGATGTGGGAACTGAACCCACAGCCCTCTGATCTCCCGGCCTCAGAGGCGAGTGTGCTACCTACTGAGCCACTGACACTGGTAAATAAGTATTAAGTCCTACCCACTCCCCATCTAACCACTACTTTAGAATAGGGGAATTTCTGTGGAACATAAAGATAAAAAAAAGAAAAATTCAAACATGTTATTATCACATATAATTTTGTACAGCAATGGATAAAGGAAATTATTGTAAAACTGTAAAATAAAATGCAAATGATCCCCCAGTCTCCAGCTACCATTCTTAGTAAAATATTATCACTTTAAGACATACCTTTCATAAATTCAACCACAAAATCCTCAAAACTCCAACATGCTTTTAAACAGTAATTACCCCCTTTTTTTCATAGGAGGATTTTCAGACTAACCTAAAAAGAAACACATTCAGGAGTTTCTTATTGTATCCAAGAAAATTTTCCCCACCATTCCTGAAGTGTTCACTTAGAAACCAACAATTTCTCCTTTAATATTATGTCCATAATGGACTTCTTTATAATGTTGAACAATTGTTCCTGAGATAGCTCATTTTGTTGCAGCGATATTCTACACCTTGTAATCCATATGCGGTATTTTAAACATACCAAAATAGCGTGCAATGTTTTATGATTGTACATCTGCCATTGGATTGGAAATTGGCCTAAGAACAAAATGTCAGGTGTAATATTTGTAAAGGAAGAGCCCTTCCATTTCCTTCTTCATAGTGCCCAAAAGGAAACAATGTATGGACAGGTGAAATACAAGTGATCCATGGTTTCTAAAGCATCTATACAAGTGTCTCTAGGACAGTATCGCTCCTCAATCCCTTTATGTATTAAGTTATTCTTGACATTGAGCTTCCCGTGGGTACATAAAATACATAACATCCTACATCTGTTCTGGGATTGGTCAACATCCTACCAACAGATTCTTGAGCCACTTGTAATCTATCTCCAAAAAGCAGTCTATCCAGTAAAAACTCTTGACATTAATTTTCTGTATAGAGTCTTTCTTGGCAAGAAAAAAACATTCTGTTTCGATATTAACCATAACTTTTTTCCCGAAACAGGTTTGCAAGTAAGTGGGCATTCCAGAAAGTGATATCTGTTTTGGGATAGGACTATTCTGTGGCTATGACACAACCCGCTGCTCTATATGGTTCAAAACCCATGGCCTCCAATGGGTATATGCTCCTATAAAAGGTGGTTTGATGTTGGAGTATAAAAAAACACAGACAAAAAACACAATAGGATTAATTATATCTAGAGATGTTGCAAAGTTTTACTTCACTGGTGAAGTTGCAAAATTCACCTTCGCAAATTACTTCACAAAGTTCACACTTCCCAATTTCGCCTAACTTTGCCTATGAAGGCTGCAAAGTTAGGCAAAGTTGAAGGAATTTAAGTCAATTCCACAGGGACGCTGCCTAAACCCTGAGGGTCCATCCGGTCACAAGGGCAGCCGCAAGCTGCTCTCCCCAACCCCCTGAGATGAGCCCTCAGCAAAGAAGGTAAAGATTCTACAGGCCTGCCTGCAAAGTACTCCAGCCTCCAGCTGTTACATTGCGTTTTCGCTTGCATTTAATCTGACTAACGAAATCGCTTGAATTTGCCTTAAATGGGCACCGGAGAGGAGTCTGCTCCCTCTCCTCAAGGAAAGTGGCTTACCGGAGCATTTCTGGAGCCTCAGTGGTCCCTGCCTATGCCGGGCGTGAGCGCAGCCACGCAGGTAAAGCACCGCTGCCTTTCCTCTGCTGCCTCTGGTAAGGACTCTGAAAAGAAGGATTTTGGCACCATTTTAACATTTAAAAAGCAGAGATTGGCGTGGATTTGCTGATAGGTTCTTTATTTAGCAAAATTGAGCCCTTTGCCTGTGTTTCTCTATATTCTACCTGTTGCCATAAATGTGGGTTGCTTTACCTCAGGAATCTTTA
This sequence comes from Neoceratodus forsteri, assembly GCA_016271365.2. Classification (NCBI taxonomy): domain Eukaryota; kingdom Metazoa; phylum Chordata; order Ceratodontiformes; family Ceratodontidae; genus Neoceratodus; species Neoceratodus forsteri. The sequence continues at coordinate 403,574,294 of CM057455.1, forward strand.
TTTTAATGACCTGTTGCCTTAAGAGGGCTGCCTCACATGCAGTAACCTGGATAATTAGCTGAGGAAACTGCGCTATTTGTTTAATTTTACAGTGGTTGGGTTTCTAATTTGTGGTTGTGATACAGTACAGTTTCATATAAGTTGCCTGTGTCGCAGTTATTTTCTACCAAGCGGTGTTCCCATCTCTGTCCTGCTGAAATACTGCGTTTTTACTTAAGATGCAACCTGAATTTACCTGGTACAGTACAGTTTATTAATAGCAATAATAATAATTTTATTTATTTAGCACCTTTCAGAAACCAAGGCGCTGTACAAACAGAGCATAAAATCAAAATATGCAAGTAAAATCGACAAAACAAAACAAACTTCAGTCAATAAAAGCCTTTTTCCATAAGAAAGTCTTAAAATCCCACTTAAAAACTTCGGCGGTCGCGCATTCTCTAAGCCGGCGAGGCAGAGAGTTCCAAAGGGTAGGGGCCACAAAACCAAAGGCCCTAGCCCCAGAGGACTTCAATATAACCCTTGGAACCTCTAGCAACCCTCATCGGCTGAACGGAGCTGTTGCAAAGGGCAGTAAGGAACCAGAAGCTCTTTCAAGTAATCAGGGTCTGTGTCGCAGTTACTCTCTCCCAAGCTGTGTTCCCCTCTCTGTCCTTAGACCCCCCCCAACCTTGCCTGCTCCTCGCTGGATTGTTTCTCAAAACTCCCTTCCCCTCCCCCAGCACTCCTGGGTATATAGGAGGGCTCACTGCTGCTGTTTCTCTCCACAGGGATGCTGTCTAAACCCCGAGGGTCCATCCGGTCGTGAGGGCAGCTGCAAGCTGCTCTCCCCCATCCCCCGAGACGAGCCCTCAGCAAAGAAGGTAAAGATTCTACAGGCCTGCCTGCAAAGTACTCCAGCCTCCAGCTGTTACATTGCGTTTTCGCTTGTATTTAAATCTGCTCAACGAACAAAGTACTCCAACCTACTGCTGTTACATTGCGTTTTCGCTTGCATTTAATCTGACTAACAAAATCACTTGAATTTACCTTAAATGGACACCGGAGAGCAGTCTGCTCCCTCTCCTCAAGGAAAGCGGCTTACTGGAGCATTTCTGGAGCCTCAGTGGTCCCCGCCTATGCCGTGCGTGCATGCAACTATGCGGTGTAGCACCGCTGCCTTTCCTCTGCTGCCTCTGGAAAGGACTGGCCCTGCTGGATTTGCTGGCTGCTCCACCACCCCCACCACCACCCGTGGTCATCACTGAGCTTTATAGCTCTCATCACGTGGGCTGAATTATCCTATCCGCCCACTTTACCATCTGCAGACTATATTAACTCACCACCAGAGGGCTCATCTCACTTTCTCAATGTGTGAACCTGCCTGACTGCTTTCAGAGCTCAACCAAGGCACAAAAATATAGGCTACGAGCTGTCCCTTGACTCCTCCCTTAGCCTTGACTCAGCCCCAGTCTGCAGCTCCATTATAGACACCTCACAATCTAACATTCATCCTCGGGGCTCTGTTAGGCTCACACTTATGAACCTGGATCTCTGGTCACTGTGCCTTAAGTCCTGGGTTACCTCGCTGCCTCTGGAGACCGGGCCATGGCTCCTCTCATGCAGCCGGTCAACTTACCCTCCTATCAAGGTCCCTCAGCAACCCCCTACCCTCCTAAGCCGCATCCATCCTGGCTATCTAAAAAAGGCCTAAAAATAGCTCATCTAAACATCCACAGTATTCTACATAACCTAGTGGAACTGACAGCCTGGATGGCCCTGTATGAGCCAGACATCATGGGTATCACGGAAACCCAACTGAAGCCTTGTATTCCTGACACCTCATGTGCCTTTCCGGGTTACAGCCTCATTAGGTGGGATAGGGCTGGTACAAAACATGAGGGGGGTGTAGTCCTATACTTTAGGGGACACCTAAATGTATCCATGGTGTCTCTGTCTCCCCCCGACTCCACAGGTTGTGAATTCATTCCCTCCCTCCTACTGCTCGGAAACACTAAAAAGGTGCACCTGGTCTGTGCCTACTATCCCCCTAAGGGAGGCTTGCCAAGACTACTTGACCACCTTAAAGGCAAAGTAGGCTCAAATGAGGTGCTAATCCTGGTGGATTTCAACCTCAACTGGTTGGGTCCAAATACCAAACAATATGAGCCGCTTCTCTCAGGCCTCGCCATCAGTCAGACAATCACAGAACCCACCAGGACCTCCTCCCAGGGGGACAAGGGCTCGCTAATTGACTGGTTACTGAGCAACAGATTGGATAAAATCATCCAATCTGGCACACTCCCGGATGCGATCTCTGATCACTCTCCCATATACTGCATCTGGGGATCCACCACCCCCAAAATTCCCAGTAGAGTGATTCAGATGAGGGACTACTCCAAACTTATCCTCAATGACTACATGGACGGCCTACACCGTGCTGACTGGACTAGGGTACTTAGCACTAATGACCCTGCCAAAGCACTGGACCACTCCCTTATGATTCTCATCCCACTGAAAAACAGGCATGCTCCCCTCATGAAAAGGAGGGTGAGGGGCACTGTCACAAAGTGGCTCCATGGAGGACTACTAGCTCTCATGAAGCAGAGAGACAAGTGCTGGATTAACCACAAAATTTCCAGCAACATTCATGACCTCCTTGAATATCGATGGCTTAGAAACTCCTGCATGTCCACCACACACGCCGCCAAGATTGAGTTCTGTAACTCTGCCATGCTCAACACAGCCTACAACCCCCGGTGCTTTTGGCAAAACATTAAAAATATGATCAGAGGGTCAGCCAAGAATTCGGTCGCCGACATGAATGTTGGGGGGGCCAACTGTAATAACCCCCAGACCATAGCCTCAGCATTCAACGGCTTGTTCTCTGAACCCTCACCCCTCCTACTCTCCACCCCTGAACCTCCGGGTGACCCCTCCTTCCCCCCGGCCTCCTTTTTACCTGAAACAAATCTCTGTTAGAGAGACTCAAGCTCTCCATGCTGGTCTCTCACACCACACAGGGGCAGGATAAGATAACCTTGAGCCTAAGTTTCTTAGTTTAGGGGCTCCCCTCCTGGCCCGGACAATTACCCACATATTCAAATCTTCCCTCACCTCAGGAATTTTACCTGACATGTGGAAAGTGGCCAAGGTTGTCCTGGTGTTTAAGCATGGCGACCCCAAGGAGATGAACAACTACCGCCCCATTGCCATACTCTCTGCTACCAGCAAGCTACTTGAAAAGGCCATAGCTGCACAAATCTCCCATTACCTTCAGGAGTATGCAGTTCTCTCCCATGCGCAGCATGGGCTCAGAAAGAGGCACAGTACGGCAACTGCTATCGCCGTGGACACCTCAAAGGTCAGATCTGCTACTGACCTTGGCAAACTGACTGGATCCATCTTTGTTGACCTCTCTAAGGCCTTTGATTGGGTCAACCACAACCTCCTCCACTCCACTCTACTCTACTCTCGCATGGTTTCTCCCCTCGAGCTCTTGCTTGGTTCACCAACTACCTTGAGGGTAGACAACAATACACCTGTTTTAACCGTGCCCTATCGGACCTTTCCCCAGTCAGATGCGGAGTCCCTCAAGGGTCCATTCTTGGTCCCATTCTGTTCTCCCTTTGCATAAACAAACTCCCCTCCGTTGCAACCTTCGGGTCTACCACACTCTATGCGGATGACCTTGTACTATTATCTAGTTCCCAGGACATCTCAACCATTAATTCCCAACTCAACTCAGACTTTGGGTGTATCCAAAACTGGCTCATGGGACACAAGCTCACCTTTAACCTAAACAAGACCCATGCCATGTTATTTAGGTCAGTGGCCAAAACCGCCTCATGCCCCTTCCCCCTCACCATTCATGGGGGAAATGGCTCCCTCCTGCCTGTCCTGAAATCCGCCAGGTACCTAGGTGTGACCCTAGATACTCAGCTTGATCTCACTGAGCATCTCCAGAACATCTGCAAAGCATCAAACAGCAAGCTCGGTTTAGCCTACAGGGCAAAGGACTGCATCACTCCGGCCGCTTGGCTCGCCATAGCCAGGGGGATCCTTCTACCTATGCTCTGCTATGGGCTTGTAGCCTTTGCGCTGGTCCCAAATGCCAGTCTAACAAAATGGGATATGGCCTATAACAACACATGTTATTTTGCCCTCTCTGTGCCTCGCCTTATGCATTGGTGTGACCTCTATGCCCAACTGGAGTGGCTCCCCCCTGAAAAACACAGAGCCTTTGTCCTCGGTAACGTGGTCGATAATATAGTCCAAACTGTATGCCCCTCTGCTCTTGCCCTTCCCTTCAAACACTGCACCTCGGCCTACTGCCTAAGGTCCAGCTCGACTCAGGTTTGCATGGTCCTGAGGACCCGCTACCTTACTGGTGATCAGGCCTTCTCCGCCTACAGTCCGAGACTTTGGAACTCCCTTCCTGCCCTAGCCCGGGCCGCCCCCTCCCACCCCAGCTTCAAAACTTCCCTTTGGAAGTTCCTCAAAGCAGCCTCCACTTGTCTTTGTGCCAACTAGATGCTGGGAGTCTCTCTCCCTGTCCCCTGACACCTCTCCCACAGGCTGAAATCGGCCTCTGCCACTCTCCACTATAGCACTTCCCACCCTCCTCTGAGAGGCGCCCCCTTACCTACTTACCCATTACCTCCTTCCCTTGTAGCACTTAGATGACCCCACGTTATTCTTGCCCTGACCTCTGGGCAGGCAGCTGTAGGCTTAATGCACTGTCTACTCTCCCCCTTGCCTGTTACCTGACAATCACCCGGATAGTGCACTGTTTACACTCCTCCTGTGGTTACCTGTTAATCTCCTGCCTCCCCATGCTCCCATGTTACCCTGTGGTTATAATGTCTTCCTTATCATATAGACAAGATGCAATGTCCTCTCTACCTTTTAATACTAGTTGTAGTTGTAGTTGTATCATGTTGCTATTTCTGACTCTGTACCATGTCTATATATTGTACTCTGGCCCCACCTGTATGTGGGCACGTATGTTACCACGACAATGTACCATGTTTCCTGTATTGTAATCTCTCTGGCCCCACCTGTATGTGGGCATGTATGTTACCATGACAATGTACCATGTTTTCTGTATTGTAATCTCCCGGGTCGTACCTGAAAATAGGCACCTGTTGTCTAGTGTGCTTACCTGGTTAAAAAAAACAAATAAATAAATTCACCAAGAAAAAGGGCAATTTTATTTATTTACTTAGATTTTGTTGACCAGGTAAGCCCACTGAGACCAGGGATCCCTTTTTCAGGGGCGACCCGGGGTTGAGTACACCAACCACTTTACATTAGGTGAGGATACAGTAATACAGTTTCAGAGTACATTCACAGTCAGTAGGGTACATTTAGACAATGTTGGTAAGTACAGTTTCATTGCAACAGGTCAACAGTAACATTGGTGTTTGCTTATAGGCTGTCCAAGGAGAGAGAGATATTAGTCAGTTGTCATTGAGAGGGGTTAGATTTTATCTTGCAAAAACTTCACGATGTTGGCACTTTGCACTTCGTGAATTTCACAACTTCACAAATTAATTTGCAGAGTAAATGTTATCCACTTCACCCATCTCTAATCATATCTAATGTAATTTTTAAAAGCTGTATCAACCTGGTGCGATGAACACTGAGTTGATATGGCATCACACTGAGTTGATATAGATCCAAAGGGACACTCGTTCATGTCCGTGCTACTTATTTTTGGTGCCATACTCAGAAAAGTTCTCATGTGGTGGAGTATGTAGCAAAAAGTTTGGCAAACATATTCATTTTCTTAAAGGAGCACTGTACATTAGTTTGTTTTGTTTGCAAATAAATAAAGCCGTACTTCCAGGCAAACGCCTTATGCATCCCCTTGGCTCCGCGCCACACTAGTGCGTGGCCATGTGATGCCAACATTTTGGATGAACCATAGGTGAGGTGATTTTTTTACAAATTTTAGGATCCTTTATGCATTTTACATTACTAAAGCTAGCTCCTCCCACCTTTGTTTGTACTCTCTCAAATTCAACTGAAAGACTGACAGTGTCCCTTAGTCTTGTATTCATTTGCTTTAAAACAAAATAAAAAAATGCACCAATTACAGTATTATAAAAAATAAAGCATATGTAGGTGTGTGATGTGTAGTTTTTTTACACTCTTGGTGTGTGATAATATATAAACCTCTTGAGCTCGCTCTAGCGGTTTATATATCACACATCTTGGGTGTGTAAAAAAGCTGCATATCACATACCTACATATACATTATTCTCTATTTACATCAGATACTGAGATTGCAAGCTAAGCCATGTAATCTTGAATTTTTGATAAGGCAGCAGGGGCTGTTTGTATGACTAGTTTGTTAGGGGCAGGAGTCCTAGAAGGCTGCGATTTGGCTGCTACAAATAGACAAACTAGTTCTTGTTTCTGAGTGGGTGCCAAATAGGAAATGCCAAGGTTTTGAAGTTCAGAAATCAGGCATGGAAGAAAGCAGTCCTTTAAGAAATATTTTGATTTACAGGATGATTTGTGAGGAGCTTGCATGTTGGAAGATGTCTGAGGGGACCCTGAAGGACCTTCCTCAGCAACTTGAGTAGAATGTCAGGAGGAGTGGATGCTATGGTGCCAAACTGATGTAAATGCAGACAATGATTAAATGCTAGATGAAGGAGGTTGAAGGATCTCGTCTCTTAGTTGATGAAGTTGAACCCTTGCCTACCCTCATAATCTCCCAAAGGTACAAGTTAGAAAAATGAAGTCTAAAACACACTGCTGATGAGGCCTGTTGACAGAGGACAGCAAAACAATAGGAGAAGCTTCCAGAGGTAGAAAGAAATAAGCTTGAGGAGATGAAGCTATGCTATGAGTAAGAGAGCTGGAGCAAATGAAGAACACAGAGACTGTAAAAGAATTACTCAGGGAGAAGTATGCAGAGTAGTAAAGGGGAAAACTAAAGGAGAAGTTGATAGGAGGCAGTTGGAACAAAAACAGAGCTGTAGCTTTAAGTTGAGCAGTGACATCACCACAAGTCACAACCTGGAAGAGAGAGGAATGGAGTGAGCCAGCACAGAAACAGAATGGAGCAAAACCCCCAAAAGGAGTGGAGAGCAGCAAAATGAGGACAGAGGAATGGAGGACAAGACAAGAAGGTACAGGGGTGGTGAGGATTGCAAACAAACCACGAGTGGCAACAAGACAAGAGTGAGATAGAGAGACAGAGAGAGAGGCAAGATAGGGAGCAGAGCAGGGGAACAAACCAGGCAGGCAGTGCAAGGCAAGAGCAGAGGAGGGATGGCAGAGAGCCACAGAAATGAGCACCAGGACAAGGAAGAACAAGCATTTGTCAATGCCAAATGTTGTCTCGCTGGCATTGGTAGTACAGGAGTTAAAGATGCATAATACAAATGGCAGTGAAGTATTGAACTGATGCCAACCCCAACCCACCCTGCAGAGACTGACAGGCACTGGAGTGTGCCTTTGGGTCATCAGCTACAACGCTCATGCCATTTAACCTCACCCTACCCTGTAGACACTGACAAGTGTTGTGGTGTGCTTTTTGCCTTATATTTACCCCATTCCATAAGGAAATATGCTGAGATGGGTGCAGTATAAGAGAATGGGTGTACTTAGGACCAAGACTCTAAGGTACACCTCGATGTCTGTGACTGGCTGCAGGGGGTGGGTGGGTGGGTGGTGGAATGGCATGAGCATTACAGCCGATGATCCCAAGTCACACCCCTGACGCCTATCAGTCTCTACAGGGTGGGGTGTTACAGTTGGAAACCCTAATGATGTAGACATTTGTTGGTATTTTCTCTCCAAATTTTCAACATGGGCTTTTTGTGACCCCACCTCATGAAGAGCAGCACTACCAGTTAGTTAGGCGAAATGTGGTTTTGTACAGCAACTATGCCATTTGGTGACACAGGCATGAAAACACATTTTGGGCAGGGTGTGAAACGTGACAACTGTATTGTTCATGAGGAGACGTAAAAAATGCCTATGTTGAAAATTTGGAGTGAAAATATGCAAAATTGGTGAAGTCATGAGCAGGCATAGAAACTGCGCAACACATGTCCGTAACCCAATTATTTTGGGGATTTTTTTATCCACATTTTCAACATAGGCATTTTGGGACCTCCCGTCACGAACAGTGGCACTGTGATTTTGTTAATGTGTCCTAAAAGTTGATTTCCCACAGCAACCACGCCATTGTGTGCAACAGGGGAGAAAACACATTTTGGTTAAGATGTGAAAAATGACAGCTGTACTGTTCATAAGGAGGTATGAAAAAATGCCAGTCTTGAAAATCTGGCATTAAAATATTAGCAAAGTTACAAGGGTGTGTGGAAACTGCAATGCATGCTTGTAACACAGTCATTTTATGGACTTCCATCACCAAATTTTCAACATAGGCATTTTAGAACCTCTGCTCATGAACAGTGCCACTGTCATTTTCTTTAATCTGTCCCTAAAAGTGATCTCCCACAGAGACCGTACTATTCTGTGCTGGAAGTACGAAAACACATTTCGGACAGGACATATAAAATGTCAGCTGTACTGTTCATAAGGAGGTGTGGCAAAATGCCAATGTTGAAAATCTGGAGTGAAAATATTACAGATTCATGAAGTTATGAGTGTGCGTGGAAACTACGCAATGCACGCTCGTAAAACAATCATTTTTTTATTGTTTTCATCAAATTTGCAACATAGGGTTTTGAGATCCCACCTCATGAACAGTGGCACTGTCATTTTGCGACTGCAATATCACCTTTTGGGACTGAATAATGCCATGACAGTGATTGAATTCATGAGGAGGGGTCCCAATAACCCCATGTTGAAAATTTCTTGCAAAAACTCCCCAAAATGCTCGAGATATGCACCAAAGTTGAAAAAACCCTGTTTATGCCATTATACAGCTTACCGGGATTTCTTCAGTTCGCGGTCGGCTTTGAAGAGTGCAGACATGTTCCCAGTCCACCTAAGATCGTCATGCCAGACTCCAGAGTTAAGTATGAGGTGGGGTGTGTGGGGGGCAGGGTACACAGAGGGTGGACGAGGGTTGGGGAGGGGACAGGAATAGATCACGAGACTGTTTTCTTTTAAAGCTTAAAAAAAGACAATGAGGGTCGGTTTCCTTTTTTTGCAAGTGTTTCTTTGGTACACTGGGGTGGGCTCCCAGTGTACAACCTGCATAACGGGTAGAGGGACCGCAGCTGACAGGGATTGGGTCCCCTGTCAGCACAGGAACTGGTGGGGGGGAGCGCATGATGCCGATGGGGATTGGGCACTCCCTCACAACACAGCACACATCAGGGGCTGGGGACATTATGCCAACAGGGAGTGGGTTCCCCCATCAGCAAACTAAACTAGGCAGGGGGGACTGAAGCTGATGGGGATTGGGCCCCCCATCAGCAAAGAAAGACTGTTGGGGGGGCACACGATGCCGAGGGGGATTGGGCATCCCCTCAGCACACACTTGGAATAGGAGGGGGCATCATGCCGATGGAGAGTGGGCTCCCCCATCACAAATGAAGTGGCTGTGGCAGTCAGTGCCACCATGTTTACTAAAGTGCTTCACCAGGAAAGGCACGCTGGGAGGCGTGGTATCGTGCCACTGCATGACGAATTTAGCTGTCATTGCAGTGGCACTTTTGTTTGATCTGGTGTCCAGTTTACGTATTGCTGGTGTCGGCGCCTGCATGCTGGCCTATTGGGGAATGAGGGACACACCTACTAATGCATGCCCTGCATTCACCTACAGTGACTGCACCTCCAAACCTGCTACTAATGCAATATGAGAAGTACTGCAATAGAAAGGTGGCTACTAGGACCGCACACTCGGAGCTGCCGCAAATTCATACAATAAAAAAAACACAAGCGTGGCTACACTGAGTCATTGACAGTCATTGAACTTGGCTAATTTAAAACAAATCAATTTATTACAACTGACACAGTAAAAAAGTAGAGGCACCACCCCAAATACAAAACACTGAACGCGAGAGCCAACATAAAAATGTGAGATGAAAGGGGAGAAACTAGCAGAACAAGCACAGCCACACAGACCATGCAGTGAGTCAGCAGTCAAGATATGCTAAGAATGGGATATAGGGAAAGGCAGCCTGTTATTTAGCTGGTGGGAGGAGTTATTCCTCCACGCTAAATCACTGGCAAATCCCTCCCATAGAATCTTTGTTTATCATATAAGCGAGGAATTCAATCATCTGCATAATTCTACTGGCTGAATGTTCACATTTCCCAACACAGACACATAGAAAAAAAAGAGTTAAGTAAAGCCAGGGATTCTATTTTATTTAAAGTCAGGTAAACAGCAAAGATTTCTCAGATAGGCAGGTAAGGATAATATGGTGTTCAATGGTCAGTAAAGAAGAAACTACAGAAAATTACACTGAGTTGTATTTCATTATTTTAAATTTATGTAAGGAGGGAAATACAAAATGAAAGAACATTGAATCAACTTGTTTGTTCTTTTTATTTTGAGGGCAGTTTTATATCTAGTTTTTTAGTGAGTAAAAGTCGCAGCCAAGTTTTTACTGCCAATCAGGAATTTTTGAAAAAGTCATTGATATTGTCAGTGTGCTGTGTCCTAATTGCCAGCACTGTTTTTAGCCAGTGCATTAGACAGATCTAAGACAATATGGTAGGTACCTACAAATCAGGACACATGATTTTCCCTTCCCATTTTATAAGATGGACTGCTTTGTGGCCTTCTGAATAGCAGAACTGGTGATCAAGATGATGTCTGCTTCACGTGCATTGGGCTTCACATGTCCACAATAGCAGTTACCAAGGGAAGATTTTTTGTACATCTGCGCAGGAGGAAGATGTACCAAGTGAACCATGAACACTGGTTTAAAATACAAGTCCTGGAAGGTGCCTGGTGGCAAGTGGAATAGTGGATCTCAGATTACATAATGGGAGGACTGCCAAAGGAAATGCCTTTTTCAGGCATACATATGTCATGTACTTGGACAGATTTTAGAAACAGTGGAGCGCGTTTTGGAGGACAATGGACATATTTCTTTAGGACAGATGTAGCAATGACATTGAATGTACAGGGGATGGTAGATATGCGTTGGAGTGGTAGAAACTGCAGGCCCCTCAGCAGGTATCTATCATTGCACATCTTAAAACCCATTTCTATTTTGTCTCACACTGAGCAGATCAATGGTGCATGACTCTAAAAGTGTGGATATGCAGACACTCCTATGTGCCCTGGGTGGGACAGAGAGTAAGGCAGTAGCCAGTGATTAGGGAACTATTCCTTAAGCCAGAAGAAGCACAGGCCAGATAGCATGGTTGTTGGATAAAGCTGCAAAGGGACTTGCTCCCCTAATTGGAAGCTGAGGAGCACAAAGAGGTACCTCCAGACATTTATTTATTTATTTAGCTTTTGTTAACCAGGTAAGTACACTAGACAAAACATATGCCTATTTTCAGGTACGACCCAGGAGAGTACAGGAGAATAAAGAACATACAGAGTACAAATTGAAGCAAGTGAGGCAGATACACTGAAGTCAGGAGAGACATAACATACGTAATAGCTCAGATTACAGCAGTGGACACCATCAGATGTGAACATGTAACAGCACAGAGTTTCTATAGCAATATGCCTAGCAAAAATATGCAGAATATACACAATTTACACAGGCCACACCCAGGCGGGCAGGCAGCAACAGCTGGGCCGGAGCCAAGTACAGGAGATAATGTGCTCGAGTACAGTGCAGGGACCAGAGTATTCAGGGAGGTCTGAGGCAATCGGATACTGAGGAGAGCTTCAAGTACTTCCACAGGGAGGTTCGTAGATATGCCTGGGAAGGGGCAGATCTGACTTGGACAGGAAAGGAGTTCCCTAATCTCTGGCACAGGATGCAAAATCCCTGTCCCCATTTGGGTACGTGTCACAGGAACCTTGAGGATAACAGGGCCCAAGGACCTTAGGGAGTAGGGAGTGGAGGCAGCAGGCATGAGAAACTCTGCCAATCCAGGGGGAGTGCCAGAGCACAGAACCTTACCTGTGAAGCAGCCCAAGACAAAGTTCATGTAGTTGGACAGGGAGAGCCAGTTAAGCCTGCTGTACAGATCACAATGGTGAGTAAGACGTGGGGCTGCAAGAGAAAAATGGCAGATATTATTGTAGGCTATGGTCCACCTAGTGAGGTAGACCTTGGCAGTACGGGCAAACAAAAGGTGCCCATAGCATAGAGATAGGAGGAGCACTCCTCTGACCAGTGCAAGGCGAGCAGCTGAGGTAAGATTATTCTTCGCACTGTAAGCCAGACCCAATTTCCAGTTAACAGCTCGACACATACTGTGGATATGGTGACCAAGGTCAAGCTGAGGGTCAAGTGTCACCCCAAGATATTTGACAGAGTTGGTGGTGAGCATGGGAACACCATCAATACCCGAGATGCATAGAGGGACAGAGGAGGCCTTTAACTTAGCCTGGGATCCAAACAGCATGGCCTGAGTCTTTCTAAGGTTTTGGACCAGCTTGTGGGACGATATCCAGGATTGGATACTCATGAAATCTTCACTCAATTGGTGGTTAATGACCCCAATGTCCAGGGTGTGAGTGAGAATAATAAGGTCATCAGCATACAGGATGGCCTTGCAAGAGGCAGCTGAGGAGGGAAGGTCATTGACGAATATGGAGAAGAGCAGGGGCACGAGGACTGACCCCTGGGGAACCCCTGAGGACACAGCGGTGGCATCTGGGAGCACTTTACTATATTTGGTAAGTTGCTGCCTGCCCTGAAGATAATTGTGAAACCAATTGAGTGCAGGCGGGGACAGGCCCAATGTCCTAAGTTGCGTGCATAGCAAGGTATGGTCAACTAGGTCAACGGCCTTAGAGAGTTCAATAAAGATGGCCCCAGAGAGTCTGCCCTGGTCCATAGCAGCCCTTATCCCAGAAGTAACAGTGACTAGGGCAGAGGTAGTACTATGCCCTTTATGAAAGCCATGCTGTAAGGGAGACAGTAGCTCATGAGACTGGATGTAATCTGTGAGTTGCCCCGCCACAACTTTCTTAAGAAGCTTACTGATAGCAGGCAGGATGGCAATCGGCCAATAGTTGTCTAGGATCCTAAGGTTTCCCTGTTTGAGTATAGGGACAACCCTCACCACCTTCCACAGGTCAGGGATAACCCCAGAGGCTAAGGATAGGTTAACTATATGGGTCACAGGGGAGGCAATGAAGGTAGCCACAAGGCAGAGAAGCTTTGGTTCCATACCATCATGACCAGCACAAGTAAACGGGGAGAGACCAGAGAGCAATCTGTGCATCTCATGTACCGTCACAGCCTTGAGGTAGAACAGAGGACAAGGGGAAGGTGCCGGTTGAGATGAAGGGGCCTGGACAGGTATGTCACTACCACTGGAGGAGAATAAAGAGGTGAAGGCAGACAAGTCCTAGAAATGTGAGTTAAATGCATTTGCGTTGGTCAGCGGATTAGTACAGCTGGAACCCTCAATAAGCATGTCAGGGGCCTCACAGATGGAGGAACCACTCACAATGTTTTTAATATTCCTCCAGAAGCTCCTAGGGTCCTTAGCTGAGGTCCGTAAGGTGGCTTTGCAAAATTCACTTTCTGCACCCCTGATAGCCTTTTTACATTTGTTCCTGAGCCTCCTGTAATGCTGGAAAATGGCCTGGTCCACTGAGACCTTGAAACTGGCCCAGCATTTGTCCCTAGTCCTCATGAGAGCAAGGAGGTTCCCATGAAGCCATTTCATAGTTGCCCCCCTTACCCTCCATCTGACAAGAGGGGCATGCTTATCCTGTAGCACCCCAATGATGCTAAGGAAACGGCAGACTGCTGAAGAAGCACTCTGGGCATCCATCACTGTGGACAAGTCCATGAGCATAAGGTCCTCCTGAAAAGCACCAAGGTCAAACCTGGAGAAATCCCTGACATGATTGATCTTAGGGGAGAACTAAGGGGCCGAGACCTTCCATATGCAATACACAGGATCATGGTCAGAGATACAGCCAGGGAGGGTACCAGAGGAGCTGATCCTCTCAGGCCTATTGGACAGGACCTAGTCCAGAAGTGAGCCAGTACCACCAGTGGACGTCCACCTAGTGCGATCCTTAATGAGTTGGGACAGTGAGAAACCTGCAAGCAGAGTCTCATACTGCTTGATATTGCTTCCAAGCCAGTTTAGGTTGAGGTCCCCAAGGATCAATAGCTCATTATTCCTCGTCCTAGTGCCAACAAAGTCAAGAAGGGAGGCTAAACCCACTACTCCACCAGTGGGGGGGATTGTAGGTACACACAATGTGTAGTTTCATAGCGTTCCCCAGTAATAGCACAGTATGCAGCAGTTCACAGGAACACTGCTCAGGCTGTGGGCAGGCCAGCACCGAGAGGTTAAGGTGACTTCTGTAGTAGACCAGTATACCACCCCCCCCCTTCTTTTTACCTGGTCGGTCATGCCTGACAAGGTCAAAACCAGGGAGCGCACAGGCTGAATCTAGGGTAGAGGGTTTCAGCCATGTTTCAGTTATCCCAAGGATGTCAGGCTTAAAATAGGTGACCCAGGCAAGGAGTTCAGCCTAGTTGGATAGAAGGCTGCGGACATTAAGATGAGCAATTTTTAGCCCATTGCCAGCCAGCCAGCCCACAGGAGAGGAGAAGGCTCGGCATGAAGGACCAGGGTTCAGCTCCACATCCCCTGCAAGGACTAGTATCACCAAAAGAAGCCAGAGAAGATGTCTCAGAGGTGGAGAGACAACCCTAGTGGGTGGCCTGTGCCCAGAACGCCTGATCACTATGGCAAAATACTGAAAGCTCTGCAAATTAAGGCAACAGATGGGAGGAACATTGCCATGAGCAGCCAACTGAGAAGGAGGGTAGAGAAAGGGTGGGAGTCCGCAACACTCCTGCGATGCTTTGGAGCCCACATGTTATGCATGCCCTCTCCTGAGTCGTATCAGTATCCTACACGGACACAGCAGGGTAGCAGGGAACAGAGCCATCCAGACCAACCAAATTACCTATCAGCACAAATGGGACCACCTCAACACAGCAACTTTCAGACCAAATGCAGCAAAACACACCCTGGCAAAGTATAGCAGAACAGACTCTAAGGTACAGGCTAAAAATAGCCCCTGGAGAGATAGCAAGCAGTAAATGCATGTACAGACATTAGAATATTCAAAATACGGAGTGCCCAATGCCCACAGATTGACACGTGGCTCAGAATATGATTAGGGGAGGTTATGACACATCAGGAAACAGGAACCCTAGTTGAATCCCTGTCTCAGCTGATGAGGACAATAGCTAGCAGCTCCTGGCTCCGAAGTTGCTGTGCATGCACTTGAGGATTAACCTGGCTCTAACTTTAAAACAATAAAGTGCTGATCATAGCTCAAGAATTAATAAACATGCACAGTCGTGAGCATAAGCTAGCTCTAACTTTGAGACAATACAATGCTGAATAGGTCTCAATGATTGATATACAGTTTCAGTCAAATATTAGATTGCAGCAAGCTCCAGTAAGCACAGGGTAGAGCCACACATATACATTGGAATGTGACACCAGTAAGCCTGGTGCTGGACCAACCGATGAGGAGAGTGCAGTAGGCACCCCAGTAGGCTCACCCCAGATTAGAGGGAGGGGCTAGGGAGCATTTAAGGGGAGGAGGGAATGGGGCGGGTGGCTGGGTGGGAAGAAAACCAAATCCAGCAATTCAGCCGCTGGGCTCTGGAAGCAGCCTAAATCCTGGCTGGCTACACAACGCTGCAGTCAGAGAAGCCAATCAGGCAATGGGGCTGATTATTCAAACTTTGGCGCCTAAACGTTCCTGTGCTTCTCTGAAAATTAACAAAACATCCAGCAACAAGTCCAGCACTTCACTCTCCACAGCACTAGCCACAATGCTGCAGCCCCTGTCCCACTTCCTCACAGTCTCTTTCTCTTTTTTCTTTTGTCCACACTTTTCTCCCGCTCAGTTTCCAGGGGAAGTCCGCCCGATAACGGTAGCAATCTGGCACCTCAAACCCCAGGGCATGACTTATTTCCTTCCACAGTGAGCACCGTCAGTCCAGGTGCAGGGGGAACCCACTGTAGCAGGGTCTCCCTCACCTCCCGCGGTCCCTCGCAGCTGGCAGCTATAAGCCGCAGTGCTCTGGAAGCAGCCTAAATCCTGGCTGGCTACATGTTGGTGATTCACCTGGGCTACAATGACCATGGCCAAGAGACCTTGAGTGACCTCTTGTACAGTAAGTTATGAAAGAGAACTGATGGAGTCTGTGGCAGAGCTGGCCCAGCACTTTATCTGCATTCTGCATTTGAGGATTACCTGAAGGCATGCACATAACTATAAGGCCATGGACACGGCTTGGCACTGAACTAATAGAGAATAGGTGCATAATGACAATAATACAGGGGAGGGTAACAAAGCATGACTTCATTTTAGCTACCAATCTGGGGTAGTACACTACAGATGGTGCTGGATGTAGAATATGACTTATTCAACCTTTCCATTTGTGATGCTGTGAAGGAAAGGCAAGAGTGAAGTGATCGGGGTAAAAACAGGGTCTGGGGTCTGTTTATTGTAGTTTGGCAGTCTTTGGTAATAGGAATGGTAAAAGAAAGGAAGGGGGTACCTGTGCCTAGTCAATACAGTTACCCGTTAGTCAGCATGCAAGCATGGCTGCCAGACTTATTCCATGTGCAGATGGGTCTCAGTAACTTCTGTCGGGATTGCCCATGAGGATGAGACAGACAGGGGTGAGAGGCTCCTGTGTTGGCCAGAAGACTTCTCCTTGCTGTTGGAGGAATGGTCCCCAAGGTTTCGACTAAAATCCACTGGTGAGGGGGCCAGCCCAACATGGGGCCTGACCTCCTTCAATACTGAGGCCACTCCCTCTCCTTGGGCAGGGGAAGGTGGCAACAGATCCAGGGATGAGACTCACAACACCTCATATGAACAGTATGTCACCAACTGGAATTAACAGTACTTTAAGTACTGTACATGGCTGTTACAATTAAACTCCAAAGAATTTGTTGAAGTTGTTTAGCGGTTGGGGAAGGAAGTGATGTCTCTAAATTTAAAAAATAGGGACTGGGTAAATAAGTCACAAACTAATAGAAAAGCCATTTAATGTCGCATACCACTGTTATGAAAAATGTAGCCATGCAAACAAGCCAAATAATAAAAGCAAGACCACTTTAACAAAAGTGGAATGACCCTGTGAATGAAAATAAACTAGACAAGCAAACCACATACCGACAGTCAGGCCTTTTGAGCAGCAACAAACATGCTACATAGCAAAAGAAGAGCCCTGAGAGCAGAAGCAGTGCACTACTGTAAACTGTAATGGCTATGGTAAGTGTACAACCTAAAATCAATCAAAGTACCAATGGTACTTTATAATTATTTTATATTGTTAGGCACCTTGGCAATTGATAAGGCACCATATAAATAAATGTATTATTATTATTACTAAGACGCATCATGGTGCCCTATGCAGAAGCAGGACAGCTGGAAATGAGATGTGGCATCTCAGCTATGTTATCCTGTGTAAATAAACTGCATATAGAATACTTTGGTATACAGTGGGCACTAATAGTAGTTTATCATAGTCCAATGGTACTTAGATGTGCCAAAGATCATGTCACTATTCAGAGAAAACAATGGTCGGGCCATGCACATGAGAAGGTAACATTAGTCTTTCTTTAATCCACACCTTCAGTTTCAAGAAAGGGGATCTAACAATGGTTAAAGCATCCCACAATTAAAGCCATATCTGGGAAGCCAGGGTTCATAGAAACATACATTCTGCCAGCAGAAAAGGACCTTTAAACCCATCCAGTCTGACCCTTGTCCGTGCCTATTCCATCACCACTGACTCTAGTTGATCATTAGTGACAATCCCTTCCCCCAGTTCCTCTACCTAATATGTCCTTGTGCTTATCCCACACATGCTTGAAGCTTCCCCCAGACTTTGCCCTCACTATACGAACATACGAAATTTGCCAGCAGATAAAGGCCTAGAGGTCTATCGAGTCTGCTCGAATGTGCAGCTAGCACCCTTATTCTGCAGCTGCCCTCCCTTCCACCCTTCCCTTCATTAACCCTCCCCTTGTCCTGTCCCATCCTCGCTTGAAGCAGTCCACTGTTCCACTGCATACCACTTCTGCAGGTAACGATTCCACCCAGCCACCACCCTCTGTAAAAAGTGTCTCCTCATCTCCTCCTGAACCTTCCTCGCTCCAGTCTCATATCATGGCCCCTGGTGGCCCTCCCTCCCTTACTTTGAACAGCCCCTCTGTACCTGTCTTGTTTATTCCTTTCATGTATTTAAAGGTTTCAATCATGTCCCCCCTGTCTCTCCTCTCCTCCAGTGAGTACACGTTCAACTCCTTCAACCTCCTCTCATATGATAAGTCCCCAGACCCTTGATCATCTTTTTGCCGCCGCTGCACTCCTCCAGTAACTTAATGTCCCTCTTCAGATACGGACGCCAGAACTGCACGCAGTACTCCAGGTGTGGTCTAACTAATGACCTATACAGTGGCAGAATCACCTCCTCCTTGAGGATATACCCTTGCAATACAACCCAGCATTTTGTTGGCCTTTGCAGCTGCCTTCCACACTATGCCGAGTTGTTCATTGACCCTGTGATGAGCACACCCAGATCCTTCTCTCCTCTGTCTGGGCTAGCTGCACTCCCCCTAGCTGGTAAGTCCTCCTTGGTTCTTCATCCCAAAATGCATCACCTTGCACTTTTCGACATTAAAGCCCAGTTGCCAGGTGTCTGACCAGGTTTCAAGCTTTGCCAGATCATCCTGCAACCCCTGCCATCCCCTAGGTCATCCACCACCGCGCCAACCTTGGTATCATCAGCAAACAGACTGATCTTGCTCTTGATGTCCCATGATATGTCTGCAATGAATATCCCAAACAACACTGGTCCCAACACAGAGCCTGTGGGACACCGCCACTGCCCTTGGGTGTGAGAGCTCCCACCCACCACCACCCTCTGTTGCCTTCCCTGCAGCCAGTTTCCACCCATCTCACCAGCATTGCACCTGCCCTGTGCCTACTAACTTCATTCCCAGCCTTCCATGTGGCACTGAGTCGAATGCCTTACTGAAGTCCAGATACAGGACATCCACTGCATGTCCCCGTCCAGTTGCCTAGTTACCCAGTCATAGAACCTCGACCAGGTTGGTTTGGCAGGATCAGCCATGTATGAAGCCACTGTCTGCTGTCCTGTAGTCCTTGGCCTCTAAGAGGGCCACCAGCCTCCTTCAGGATAGTCTCCATTAGCTTACCCACGATGGATGTGAGGCTCACTGGTCTGTAGTTTCCTGTTCATCTTGGGGCCACTCTTGTGGAGGGCACCACATGAGCCATCCTCCAGTCCTGAGGTACACACCCTGAATGTAGTGAGGCATTAAATAGGTTCTGCCAAAGGTCCTGCAAGGACCTCTGCCAGCTCCTTCAGTACCCTGGGTGGATGCCATCTGGGCCTGGTGCCTTGTCCACCCTCAGTGCCTTCAAACCCTCTCGAACTCTGCCCTCCATGATTTCCCATCTGTCACCACTCCCCCACGCCTGCCATTTCTCCCATCTTGGTGTCACCCCTCTTCTCTTTAGTAAATACTGAGCAGAAGTACTCTATTAGTGCTTCTGCCTTATCGTACTCCTGCTCCACCCAACCCCTCCTTCCTAATCCTTACTATGTGGTCCTTACAGCTCCTTTTCTCCTGATGTACTTAAAGAAGTCCTTCTACCCCTTCTTAATGCCTTGTGCCAGCCTGAGTTCCGTAGATGCTTTGGCCCCTCATCGTCCTTGTGACCTCCTTCGATTCTGTCAAGTACTCCTCTGTCCTCCCCCTCCTGTTTTCTTGTATTTCCTAAAGGCAGCTCTTTTCCTCCTTACCTTTTCCAGGACCTCCTTGCTCAACCAGCTTGGTTTCTTAGCCCTAGCCTTCTTGCTCTGGGCTTTGCAGCAGGTTTTGGTTGCCTCCACTATTCCCAACTTTATGAGCTCCCATCTCTGGTTAGTATCCATACTAGATTGAATTCTGGCCAGTACCCTTTTACCACTTCCCCCATCCTCCCAAAGTCAGCCCTCCTGAAGTCCAGCACTCTTGTGCCAGATTCCACTCCTTCCTTGCCCATATCCAATGTGAGCCATACTGAGTGGTGGTCACTCCTGACAGCGGTTCCTCCACTGTAAGTTCTCTCACAAAGTCCCCATTTGCCAGCACAAGGTCAAGGGTATTCCTAACCTGGTTGGTTCACTGACCATTTGCAGCAGGAAGCTGTCCTGGAAGGCATCCAACAGTACCTGCTCCCTCTGTTCCTGGTTGCTGGGGTGCTCCAGTCCACTCCTGGCATGTTGAAGTCCCCACAATCACCACACTACCCTTCTCGTGAGGTCCTCCTGATCTGTCCCGCTAGTTCCCTGTCTAACTCCTCCATCTGAGATGGTGGCCTGTACACCACTCCCATTCTAAGACTCCTATTCTTGGAATCCTGGATTTGCACCCAAAGTGACTCTGTACTACCCTCCTCCCTTTCCTCCCTTACACACTTCAGTCCTTCCTTCACATATAGTGCCACCCCAACTCCTTTCCCAGTCACCCTGTCCCTACGAAATAACCTGTACCCTGGTACAGACAGGTCCTAGTCATTATATTGGGTGGCCCATGTCTCCGTGATGGCTGCAATGTCCACCTCTCCCTCTGCCATGAGAACCTGCAACTCTGCAGTTTTCCTCCCAAGGCTCCTAGCATTAAGGGTAACCACCTCCACCCTTTCCCCCACTTCCCATCCTGCCCTCCTTTTCTAGCATCACCAATAGTACTTGCCATTTGTCCTTTGTCACTGTTATGGGGGATAAACTCATATGATTTCCCAACCTGTGGTCTCTGCATATCTCTTCCCCAACTGCCACCCCCCACTCCTAGTTTAAACTCCCAACTTCCTCTATAGATTCTTCCATCCTCTGCTTCAACACTTTCTTTCCTTCCTCACCAAGTGTAGTCTGTCCTTGGCATAGAGACTACTGTCCTCCCAGGTCCCTCCCCACCCCCCCAACAGCCCATACCCTTTAGCACAACACCAGGTTCTTAGCCATCTGTTAAATTCCTCTATTCTCAGCTTTCTTGTTGTGCTTGCCTTTGGCACCGGAAGTATCTCGGAAAAAGTTACTGATCTTCCTGCCCCCTCACATAATTGTGCTAGTTCCTCAAACCTCCTCTGGACTATATCCACTGTCTTGTCAGCCAGGTCGTTTGTCCCAAGATGTATAATTAAATGAGGCTTGTCCCTACCCCTTCTAGCATATTTCAGAACAGACTGTCCCACCCTTTCTCCTCTGACATGCTCTTCCAGTTACCCATCACCCTTTCTGTGGAGAAGTATTTCCACATATCTCTCCTAAATTCTCCCTCTAAGCATCACTGCATGCCTTCTTGTTTGAGTGCCTTCCTTTCTCTGAAATAGACCAACCAGTTCAGACTTCCATGAAAATCTACTATCAGACTGCTGACAATTTTTCTTCACTATAATGTGAATTCCATAATGATGGGCAGTTACTGTTGCTTTAGCTGCATTAGAGCAGACACATCTGAATTCCTCTTCTTAATGCTGCAGTAGTTAGTAATCAAAAGCCGTAAAGCAATCTAAATACAGATAAGAATAATAATATGTATTGTAGGTTACATAAATGATGACAGATGCTTTTCCAATTTATGTGGTTTCTGTAAACATACTGTACATACAATTAAAATCCTCAACACAGCACAAAGAATAATGGTTATGCAAATCTGTGTGTGTGTGTTTTGTATTAGGTAAACTGACTAGAAAATCATCTGAATGCTTCTTCATTCTGTTTAATATGTCACTACTCAGGGGTCTCCACAGCCAACTCTAACACACTTATGTAATTATAATCTTTAAAATATGCACAAAGGAGTATGCATGACAACAGTAGATAGAAGCTATTACTTCATGTCTAAAAATGCCCTCTTGAGCAGCAGTTGCAAAACATATTAATCACCATGGCAAACAAGACAACACACCATCAAAGCCACTGGGGCAGCATGGTCCCTGCATTGCAAGGGCACCATAGCACTGTGACTACTAGTAACCACCACATAATGGATCAGGGTCAGAAAGGGAATCTAATTGTTATTAATAGCCCTTTAAGACCTGAGGGGCTAGGCTAAAGCAGAGATGTGCTAACTTTAATCTGTTATTACTTGGTTACATAGATAAGAGACTGGCTTTTTTTGCATAGAAATCAGTGTACAAAGAGTATTAGAGGCTTAAAGTTTAGAGATGACTGGGAAGGGAAAGGGAGGTCACTAGTGTACCCCTGGACAGCTAAGGAGGGCAGTATTTTTTTTGTTACTTTTTAACTTCTTCTGTGTTTTCTATTTCCTGAAGCTAGATACCCTGAATAATGAAAATTACTTGACATGTGTTCCCAGGTACTGAATACACCATTATTCCTGGAAATTGGGAATTCATATTCATTACTCACAGCATCCTTTAAAGCATTCTGAAATTGTGCTTGTCTGGAAGAGCCTATTGTTAGAAAATGTCTTTGCCTAGTTTACAGTTTACTTGGCTGTTTAGTTTCCGTGAACCTATGACTCCTGTAATTAACCTGGAATTACTTATAGTATTCCAGCCAGGGGCATCAGGGTAGGATTGCCAAACCAACTGATTTATAAGGAAGAACGTTGGATCCTGCTGCATCAAAGTATACAAAAGTGAAAAGAGAAACATTTTAATGCAGTCATAAAATCAATATTATTGGAAGGAAAATAAATGCTCATTTTAAATGCCTGTTTAGTTATTTTTAATCATAACCTTTAGGGTGCATGCATTTCATCATCAATCATGCTCCTTTGGGGCAGCTTCATTTTGTGCCCTCATATTGCTGATTCCTTTCAGTGGCATAAAAGAAAGGTTATAGATGGACTGCAACAAGCAAGGTGGGAGGTCATGTGTCATATTCAAGAAACACATTAAATTAATGAATAGCTTTAATGCACTGGCCCATCACCGGTGGGACTAAACATGAAGACAAATGATGGAAAACCATTTCAGTCTGGTCACTGTAAAGGATAGCAATGCATATGTGGGTGCTGTGTAGTGTAATGAGTAAAGTACTAGCCTTTTATCACTGAAGACAGCCCAGCTCGAGATGATCTATCCAGGTCACAGCTGAAGTTTATTGTACAATATGAAGGTTGTAAAATCATTGCCCAGATGCATGAAGCAGTTAAAAAGAACAGGAACATTGCAACTGAAACATAACATATTGCACAACACACACAACCTAAAAAATAAAAATCATTTAGTCTTCACATGGTTTAAACATCACACACTGATTAGCAAAGACAATGCATTTAATGCAATACATGAACCAGCATCTGCCACTAGTGAATGATTACAGCTGTCTTGCTTTATAATTGTGAGTGTTGTAAAGAAACTGCATGCTTATTCCTTACTGGGTTATACTATATGGCTGAGACCATTAATTCGCATTGAGAAAGCACTTTCCAAACCTGATAATTCATGAAATTTGATCAACAGGTTTGGGATATTCTACAGTTAGTTGTGAATTATAAAGATGTGATTTACAGGTTATGCTAATCCACAGCTAGCCATGGAGTGTCACTACTTGTCAATGAAATTCTGTGAATTATCACAAGCTGTCAATCAAATCTCAGTTACTAAGTAATCCAAGTGTTACACTGCTGATTTTCCTCATGCATTTTGTTTCTCTGACCTCCTGACTCTAACAGCTTCTTTAAACTGAGCCACAGAAATGGCACAGTGTTTCTTGTTTATTTCTGCATAGTAAGATTGACCCTATAATATGAAAAATAAAACAATGTACAAGTGTGAGTTACAAGGTGATATTTCAGTCTTGGGGTTTATGGAACATCACAATCCACTCGCCCTTTGGCCTTGTGTATTACTATGGTCCATAAACCCCTCAACTGAATTATCACCTTGTAACTCACACTTTCCCATTATTTATTCTGTATAGTGTATATTATATGGCTAAGGCCAATAATCCACATTCACCAAGCACTTTCTAAAAGTGATAAACCATGGTTTGTGATTGGCAGGTAGCAATAATCCATTTCTGAATTTGGATTATTTCTGGCTGTCAATCACAAACAGTTGATTATCACAACCTAACATCACAGTGCTATTGTGCCATGTTTCTAATCATCACACTGAGATTTCTGCAGGAAATTTTGGTTTATCTTTCCTGCACTTCAGTTACTTTTGCTTTCAAACCACAAAGATGGCTTTGCACTTTATTTCCACAAATCCAGAAGACAGACAATTGTTTACAGACTAGCAGAAAAACATTAATATGACAACAAATGACCAAAAAATTAAATAAACTGTGACTTTTGGTTAGTGACTGCTTACCTAGACCAAGTAGGATAGAATCACACTATTGAAAAAAAATCATGTCAGTGTTTTAGATAAGCAACTCTCTGTCTTCATATATGCTACCAAAAACTAAATAAAGAATACAAACTTGGCACAGTACAGGGAATTATTCAAATTGTTGAGAAACACCTGTCAAGTAAAAACTGCCATTATTCTAGCACTCATAGTGAAACAGAAGCTCGTAAAGAAATTGGGAAAGGACAACCCCCTGATGAAGATTCAGTCCGAGTCAAAGAGGAATGGTGTTTTTGGCACTTTCTCCAGGTATTATGCCACAATAAATGTATAAACTTCATTACCTCGTGGGGACTATTTCATTTTTTCTTGGCTTCAGAATGCAGGTTTCTTTTATGGTGTTTTTACCACAAAAATGCCCATCCCCTTATAGAACATGACATCAGACTGTTATATTAATGTAACACAATTGGTATAAAAACACAATGCAGCTGCTAAATTACTTTTTTTCCCAATTTGTACTGTATTTCACCTTGCTCACACAGGAGCAGTACCATCTGACCTGGAGTGACATTTCACTACACAGTGACGGTCACTGAATGAACTTCTCACAGTATACAGAGAGGCAGATGAAAACCCACAGTAGGGAAAATCCCAGATATACTCATCATGTGCAGCCTTGCATCTACAAAAATATAGCATATCAATGCTTATGTGATGTATGAAAGAAACAGGCCCCCACAAAATGAAACACACACACTGACTCTCTATTCTATTTAGCCCTGAATTTCAAGTATATTCCTCATATCTCACTACGGTTCAGATCAATGAAGATTTTTATTAACCAACTCAACATCATGATTCAAATGATGAAAGAAAGTACAGGACTGCCACAATCCTAGAGAATTATGAACTATATCACAAGGAAAACCACCACAGAAATACTTGAGGATGCTCATATTCCACCAACTGATATCCAACAATGCACAGGACAGGACATAGAAATGCACAGAGCATTAACACATATTCTATCTTTTCAGAAGCAAAACAGCAGCATTTCTTCTATTTTTAAAGCCACAGCATCCACATCTCATCCCAGTACTTCAAGTTCCAGCAGTGTGCAAATCAGCCCCAGCAGAAGAAAATGATGATCCTTCTCCCACTCATTTCACTGCCCAGCAACCATTTAGGAAGGAAACAGTCACAGTTCTAGAATCAGGAAGCACCTTTTAAAATCCTATTCAGACTGAACTGCTCCTTCTAGCACAGTGTTACTGTGAATCTTTAAAATAGAGATTCAAAATTGCCAGGAAAAAAACCCAGATTGCAAATACTTGATAATTCCATCTCAGACAGAGTGAAAGCCTTTAAAAAAATACTTATTTTAAAGCGCCATTGAGCGTTTAGTCTTGATGAACTTGTTGAACTTGAAGCTGAATTTTTATGCTTAGTTGAGCAACTGTTTTCAACATTACCAGTAAACTTTAGCAACTATGAAACCTGGATCCTACTATCTGAGAACAGAATATGGCACCATAACAGTAAGTACTATGCCACAGTATTCTCTGATGAACTGTTGGATTATCCATATATAGATAACCCACTCTTAGGTGTATGGTTTCCCTCTCATACACGCATGCCTTGGTGTGCATTGCTACACACAAGGCCGCTGGCAGAGTGCATCAACCACACAAGGCGTGCATATGTTAGAGCACAACACCACACCACACTCTAGAGTGGAGGGGGATTAAAGTGCAGGTGTGCAGTCACACTCTGAAATATGCACAGCCATGTGATGTGTTTCAACGAATCAGCAGACATAATTTTTCATACCCATTTTATAAATATATATATATATACACATATATACATATACATAGATATATATATATATATATATATGCATATATGTATGGATAGATAACCCACTCTAGGGTGTGCAGTTGCATTCTGATATACTGACACCTTGGCGTGCATCAACCACCCAAGGCATGCATGTATCAGAGCATGCCTACATACCCTACAGTGGGTTATCTATCTTATAAAATGGCAAAATTGATTTGGAGGGGTGAAAGTGCAGGTGTGTGGTCACGCTCTGATATATGCACGGTCTTTTGATATGTTTCAGCTAACCACCTGATTCCTTTTTTCTTACCCATTTTATATAGCTATATATATATATATTATAGTGGCACAGTAGTGCCACTACAGTTAGGGTTTCGGAGCCATTTACATGTTAAACCCCAAATTTGCACCTTAATAACTTTGCAACCGTTCAACAGATTTGCTTGAAATTTGGAATACACATTCAAGACCCATACACCTTGGGATTTGCCAAGGTTTGTACTGGTCGCTTATACGGCTGCAGAGTTATTAAGCATGATCTGCGCACGCGTTTACGCTTTTCTGGAATTTTACTATCACGCCTACAGGTCACACAGTTTGCGTGACTGGTCTGAAATCTTCAGGAAATGTACAGCCAGGTCCCCAATGTGCCTTTTGAAGATTTCGTGAAAAAATATTAAACGGTTCAAAAGTTATTCAAAAAACAATTTCCCATTATAAGTCAATGGGAAAAGTTAACAAAAAGTTCGACAGTGTTGCAAATGCACTTTTTAGTGTCGCAAATGGCCCTTTTACTGTCGCAAATCCGCCATTTTGTTTTCAGTTAGTGATCAGAAAAATGCTTGGCATTTAAAACTGGGACCCTCTAGCAACCTAATTCTTTTTGTATTCACCTAGTTGGGCCCTGAGGATGCTAGCTATGTCTTTATTTTGGGGTAAACACCCCAGAAATATGTTTTCAAATTTCTGGAAAAAGTACTTTCGCAAAGTACTGTTGCACTTACGACACTGTCGAATGAATTTGCAAAAGCTTTCGCAAACTTCAACAGTACTTTTCTAGGCTGTGGGAAAATGACAGCAATTCTTTGGCACCCTGCTGCAAAAGAACGGTTTGGTGTTCTGGCCTGAAATTTGGAGGGAACGCAGCCGACATCACACAGATGTGCCTTTCAGTATTTTTGTTGAAAAAATATTACATGGTGGCAAAGTTACTGCACTCCAAAGTTTATCCTTTTTCCCATAGGATAACATTACGGCATCTGACACATTACAGGAATCCTTTGGCGTCCTGCTGCAAAATAACGGTTTGGTCTTTTGGGCTGAAATTTGGAGGGAACAAAGCCAATATCCCACAGATGTGCCTTTTTGTAGTTTGGTGGAAAAATATTACAGGGAGCCAAAGTTATGGCACTCCAAACTTCTATTTTTTTCCCCATAGGATAACATTATGGCGTTAGCCGCCCCTTTCAGGGCCCGTATCTCGGAAACGGTGAGAGATATGGACTTTTCGTTGAAATATTTAGCCCTCTGGGGTTAGCCAGGAAAGTCATAAATCATATGACTTTTGCATTTTTTCTCGCGTACGGTTCCTGAGATATAAGCAATTTAGCATTCCAACTCCTCATTTTCTGCTCCGAGAACCATTATTATGCATACATTCTTTGTACTCACTGTCTTTCTTTATGCAGCTTTTGGGGAAAACCAGCCTGTGCGCTTACATTACTGTTACCATTTTCGCTTGCGGTTCCATTCCCGTTTCACTTACCGTTCACGTCTATGCCACCATGTGCGTTACCCTTTGCATTTTCATTTGCGCTTGCTTTTGTGTCATTTTTAACATTTCTATCTACACTACTGTTTCTCTTTCTGTTTCGCTTTGTGTCACCATGTGCATTACTATTTGCATTTTCAGGCACAATGCTACTATGAGACAAGACATCATGTGGCGGGAGCGCGGGGCCCTTCGGGTTGAAAGACCCCCTTGGCCCCCCTGCCCACACCCCCAACTGGCATTCAGAGTGTGCATTTGGGTTGTCGGTCCTAACTCTCACCCCATTCTCCTACACCTTTGCTTCTTTACACATGATGGGGTGAGAGTTATACGATAACCCCATCATGTGCTCCCCTGATGCCGGTTGGGGGGGTGAGCAGGGGTGGCCAAGGGGGTCTTTCAACCCTTAAACCGAATTTCCTCACTTTTGTGGGTGTGGAACAACCCTAACTAATGCATTAAATATATTATTTTCTCTTACACATTGAGCAGGTGCCTGTTATATTATGGGACAGTATTTTTATATAACCACATGTTAAACCTTAAGTTTTATTAAACCTATAACTGTTCAAGTTCTAGAATGTATATTCTTATTAGAATTTTGTTGAATTTTGGCAGGTCTGTATTTTCTAAATCAAGTTGGAATATTTCCATTTTCTGACTTACAGGAGGCAATACCATTCTGATTCCCAAAAAAATATAGTCATCAATATGAAGGAATTTAGTGATTATATACAGTACCTGCACATTCAGAGCTCAGTCAGTGGCTGGCTGTGGAGGTGAGTGGTGGGCTGAGCCAGTCACTATTTTGGTTACAGGATAGGGGGAGTGGGGTGGTAGGCACTGTGGGGTGGGGGATGTGGCATCCACTAGATCACCAGGTTTTTGGGACTAGCAATTTACGGGGGATTGGGGCTGGAGCGGTCCACTGAACCACCAGGAAAAAGTGACATATTCTTGTGGGATCAGGGCTTGGGGGGGGTAGACTACAGTACCATATGTGAGATTGTACTACCTATACGTATCTACGATTGGGGTTCCAGGGTTGGGGGGGCACTGGACTACCAGAGAGAGGGACTGATTTCTTTATTACATGTTATGGCATTCGGGGATCGGGGTTGCAGTGGGGGCACTAGACTACCAGGGAAAGGGATTGATTTGTTTATTACATGGTATGGAATTTGGAGATCGGGGTTGTGGGGGGGCACTAGACTACCAGGGAAGGGAATAATTTGTAAATTACATGTTTCAGGGATTGTGGCTGAGGAGTGGGGCAATACACTACCAGGGATGGTATGTGGTTTTGTACACATATCAGAGATTGGGGCGGGTCAATTGATCATGTTTAATCATGTTTGCCCTTGATTACCACTTGCTTTTTAGCAGTGGTTTTAGTGCTGTGCTACATGCCTCACTAAGGACTGTAGTGCCGCACTATTTTTTTGAATATCCCTGTGTGACAGTATTCATGTTTCCGCCCTCTCAGTCGGTCCCCTGCATAGATCATTTATTAGCACTGGCACTATCACATTGTGCCCACCCAATTTGCACTTTTGAATATTGCAGCCAGGAGCTAATGCGGTGCAATTTCAGTGCTAACAGTTTGCGCCTGGCACAATGCTTTGAATATCTGGTGCCTTGTATCTTAATTTGGTGATCTTTGTTTATGAGCAGAATATCTTGAAATAATTCCATATCATTGTCTGCAAAAAATACCATTGATATAGCATAGCCAATATTTGTGACTACATAAAACTTAAAGGGTCTGGACAGCCTAAACCTTCCAGTCCTATTGGAATGATCAGAACCTTCCATGCTATACATGGTTTACCACCACCCCACCATTTTTGCGATGGAGCTCCTAATACGTTTTGCAACACAAAAATAAAGTGAGGCGTAGCCATCATTTTCAAAATATCTGTTCTGCCTCATAAAGACAAAGATATAATATGTTTCTCCAGTTATCCAAAGTATAGTAATATTTTCTTTTGCATTATTGTAATTTGTTTTAATGTTTGTAGGTTGATCCACAGATAATTGAATCCCTAAGTATTTATCTGAGTTTTGTATTCTGAATTCTTTTTCATATTTCTCAATTTTATGAGCTTTGGTTTTTGATAGTTTCATTATTACCAGTTTGTTTTTGTTTAATTGGTACCCTGTAACTGAAGAAAAGATCTTTATTTCATGTAAAAAGGCATCTATAAAATTATGTATTTTTTAGGATATTGTCAACAAAAACACTTCTTTTCAAATGTTCATGACCCATTCTTACCCCTTCAATGACTGTGTTATTCCTGATTATTTGTAGCAACAGCTCTAATTCTAAAAAAAAATGTGGGTGATAATGAGCACTCCATTTAACATATGAAAATCTTCTGTCAAGAATTCATTTATTTAAAATGTGACTAGTTTTTTTATATAACTGTTTTATTGATATAATAAGTTCCTTGAGTTTTTCCCATTCATTTAACATCTGAACTATATTTTCTCTGTTTATTAAGTTAAATACCTTACTTGCATCTATCGATATGGCATAAAATGTTTCATCTTTACATTAATTTTTTTTGTATTTATTAATTTTATTATGGCTTGAACTTTTCTGTTGGCTTGGGCTAAATTGCAACCTTTTATGAACCCTTACTGATTGTAGTGTGTGTGTATATATATCTGAATGATGAAATATGAGTTTGTATTCGATTGTTTATTATTTTGGATATTAATTTTGAATCCATATTTAATATTGTGATGGGTCTATAGCTTACGAGATTATCTAGAGGTTTGCCTTCTTTATAAATTAATATAAGTTTAACCAATTACATAGAAGGAGTAATTCAATGTTATAATTCATTAAAAGTTCCTCTATGATTTTTTCTATCCACGGCAACAGTTCATTTGCAAAGGCTTGATAGAATTTGTTTGTTATTCCATTTAGTCAGTGAGAGTTTTACATACTGTAGGTAATGCCACCAATATGCAAATGGGGCCATAATGCATGCAAGGCACAAATGGAGCCATTTGCATGTCACTATGGCCCCATTTGCATGAGTTGTGCATGGCTGACCAATGAAATGCCCCAGACACCCTGCACACCATGTGATGCTGGCAGTGGAGGACCAAAGTTCTCCACACCCCCATCCCAAAGCGCCCTTCACCCATAGTGGTGTGCATTCACAATCCCTTGTGGCCCAGTGGTACTCCCTTCCTACCTGTAGCTCTAATCCCCAAATTGCCATGGTAAAACTTCCCTGGTAGTATAGTTGTACCCCCTCCCCTCTCATTGCACTGATTGCTATAATTTAATATCAACATCTGCCCTGGTAGTCTAGTGGTACCCTCTTCTCCATCCCAACCATCCATTCACCATCATATTTAAAAAGAAATATCCCTGGTAATCCAGTGAATCCTTTCTCCCTCCGAATCCCTGATTGCCAGTGAATTAGTAATCTACAAATCCCTGGTGGTCCAATGGTAACCCCTACCCACCCACCCACACAGGACCCCAGCCCACCCAGTTCCTCTCCTGGTCATCAGCGGGCAGCATACCCACCCATATACTACTGCTGCTGCCCACTGAATTACAGCTAACAATAGGAGCTGCAAGCACATTGGTCCATACTGTGGACCATGGGCTTGCAGTGCATACTGTAATAATTCACAACTATTTCTGTTGTTGTCATACATTGTATTTTCTTGAAATAGGACAGTAAGTAAAAATAGCCAGGAGTTCCAAGAAATCCTATTTCCAAGAGGGCTGTTAGAATGCACCCTGAATTCATCTTCTGTTTCTGAAAAACTAATACATAAATTCATTAATTTTATATTCTGTAACTCTAATAAGTTTCTAAAATTAACAAGAAAAGTCAAATAATTAACAATAACCCCTAAATAAATTCTAATATACAGTAGTAACACTAAAGAGACCCATATTTACCTATAACCTTTGCCCAGTCCCCCCACCCCTCTACTATTAAGGATTATTCTTGAGGAATCTTCTATGTCATAACATTCATTTGGATCCCCATAGCTGTTTCCTATTTTTCTTAATGTCTTAAGGGGCTTACATAGCTTTTTTGATCTATCCCTTGGATCTTGAAAGCTGGTACAGAATTACCCCCAACCTACCCCACTGTCACTTTATAAACATCATCTTCTTAGTCACCTATTGTTTTAATCTGCTGCTTTACAAATATTTCTTAGTATAGACATAGTTTATCAAAATAACTTAGGCAGTTTTTGTTTTAGGTCTTTTAAGGCTTTTTGCAGTGAACCATAGGTGTAACATTTCTCATCTACCACCACTCTTAACTTCACTGAAAATGTCATAGTCGCTTGGTAATCATGGGACCATAGTTTGTTTTGTACAAAGTCAATTTTTTTCTTTCTTGCAAATCATTATATATAGATATAGTTGTGTCCATCAAAGTAAGCATTTTCTTTTTATAAACTGCTGTTATTAATGTGTCTTATCGGTTGGGTGCATGAATTTTAAAATTATGGGTCTTGGAGGTGCTGAATCTAAGGGTTTTGTTCTTACGCCCTGATGTATGCTGCCGCTTCAAAAGCTATATCTGTTGTATCAATATCTAGGTAAGCTGCGGCAATCTGTTTGAATGACCCATTTAGGCCTCTTGAATTGTCCCATGCCTTGGGTACTCTGAAAATTCTAATATTTTTCCTTCTTGCTCAGTTCATAATCAAGCAGTTTTGTTTTTAGTTCTGTGTTTGCACTCTCCAAGGCTTTTATTTTTCTTGGTATAGAGGAATGTTCTGTTAAATTAAAGTATGCTTTATTTGCTGAATCTCTTGTTTCATGTCCAAGTTTTCTTTCATTAAATTCTGCATCTACTTATAGTAATTGTCCAGTGTTTCTTGAATGCTCAACATGTGTTCTATTTTTTGAGCAATTGTGTTTATTTGACTAAACAGGGTTTTTTCCCATGGTGGTGTGTCAGTTTTTTCTTTTCCCTCGCTGAATTCGTCTTTGCTAGAATCTGTCTGGCTATTTTGTGAAGAGCTTTCTTTGGCCATGTTTGGATTTTTTTACATTTTCATAGTTTATTCTCTGTGGTTGTTCCTTTTTGCTTCATATATTCACATTGGTAACAGTCTTTTCTCTACTCTTGATTAGTTGTTCTGTGTTAAGTGACTGGTCTTCTTCATTTTGGAGTGTAGTACTTTGCAGTTTTAAAGATTTGCTTGTCCCTGCTTTCTCTGTGCTCTCAGCTTGTTGACGTTCTTCTTCGTCCTCATCTGGTCCAACATTTCATATATTCTTCTCCATTATTGTATGGTCATCAGTTTGTAAATGACTATGATCAAAATTCCTATGAAGATTGTTTATTGCTGGCCTCCGGGACTGATATTCATTTTGTATTTTTTGATTTCTAACCTGCAGGTTTCTCTGGGTCATTTTGTTTCTCTAATACTTCCACTTGGGGCATTCCAGCACACTCTGAAGGGGCATTGAGCTGGGCCCCTATCATAGGTGGCATACCTGCTTCAGGTGTGGCCTTGTCCGTGCTGGCATCCTTCAATTTCTCTAGCTAGTGGAATAATGAAAAAAAGCCAGCTCCATTGTTTTGTTTTACCAGTGGCACATCATGAGATAACGTAGTTGATTTCTGTTTGTATATTAAAGAGTTTGTCTTCCTAGTTGGTACTGCTACAGGTTTGAAAGTTTTTTCTTTGGTTCCTGTCAAGGTTTGCTTAGTGTCCTTTTTTCTGGTCATCATGATTCCGAATGCCAAATGCTGTTTTATATTTTTCCTTTTGGTTACTCTTCCCAAGTTTGTGGTTCACTATCAAAGCTCATCACTTGCAATATTTCCATATCTAACTGGTGGCAGAGCTGAGCCTCTAGAGTGTCCTGCATCATTTAGCCTACATGGTTCTCTATCTTGGCTGCCATGTTACTCCTCCATTCCTTGTGAGCAGAGCTCATCATCAGATGTCCACTGTCATTTGTGTGAGAAGGGCACAGTATTTTTATATTTTTGTGGCTATTATTTTTCTCCCCTGTCCCGGTCGGCCTTTTCTCTTTGCCATCCTCCCAGCCCTGTCCCCCCAGACATCAGACCCCCTCCAATCTTCTCCCATGGCTTACCCTCAATGGCAGGTGGTGGGGAGCCCCTCAACTCAACCCACCAGGTCTGGCTTCAGCATTGGGGACATGTCTTCTTGGAGGTGGTGCTTGCGCAGAATGGCCTCCCACGCCATATGACTGAGACCAGTTTTCTCTTTTTTCTGAGGAGGGAAGAATACAGTTCCAACAATGGCTGAGCTGTATGCACTTCTGCATGCAGCACGACAATCGACTGCTCCTCCTCCATGCCCTATTGTACAGGACCCAGTGTGCCAACACCTAGCCTCTGATAGGTGTCAGGAAGGTGCTGGTCTCCATTCCCCTCCCACTCTGGGAGAGGAGAGCTGTCCTCCAGATGCTTGATACTCTCCTTCTCTCCGGCTGAGCCCCAATGACCCTCTTGCAAAGCAAATACAGGTCACCGGCATGTCAGGAGGTAAGGCTTGATGCCTCAGCCCTCCACACCACTGGGCCAACTAGAGATGGGCACAGTATTAGTGTGGCACAATGTGGTTACTCAGTGCCACAGGAAACACCATGGCCAGCATACACATTCCAATAAGCTAGGCATCCTTGCCAGGCAAGATGCTCAATAGTGGCCAGAGCCTGGAGTTCCTTGTTATGTAGCAGACATGATTAGACCCAGGCAACCTGACACACCTACTGTATGTGTGATGACTCCTTCAGAATTTCACACAACCTGCATGTTCATGCTGTAGAATGCTTTACAGTTCCTGCAGGCCTTCCTGGCCTTTGTGGGTTCCATGACTGGCAAATGAGTACAGTCAATAGCACCAATAGCAAAGAATCCTGACTTGGTGTTCCTCAATGCTGCCTCAGGCCTTGAAAACAAGATATACATATGCTTGTGGGCCAGTAATGGCCTCATCATGCACTGGAAACTCACTGTGCATAGAATGCAAGTGCTGTCATCACATATATGTACATGTAGCATTTGACACCTCCATGTTCTGGTCTGCAGCTGTGGGGCCAATAGCTAGCATAGTTTGGAGATGTTGGCATGGTCAAAGCAAAACCTGCTTGTGCATTCCAGTTCCATCAGAGTAGTTGTTTTGGCCATTGGTCTGTAGATTCTCTGCTGAGCAGCACAGCATCTCTGTCCTTCATCAGTCTCATGGTGCATCTCCAGGAGGATCATGTCCATCAGTACGCCCGGACACATTGTTGCAGTGTTTTGTATTATGTTTTTATCACACTTATTTGCACACCATGACACAGCCACCCTATGATATGTCCACTTTAAATATATACGACCATATGAACATACAAATGTGCCAGCAAATGAAGGCCATATAGTCTGTCTAGTCTGCTCAGATGCAGCTCCAACTGCATTTACCGAGGAAACTGCCTCTACACATATCCACAATGACCCCTGTCAAAAAAAAAAAAGCCCGTCTCTACCTGCAGTTCCCCCCCTCAAACTCTCTTGAAGCTGTCCACCATTTATAAGAATACCACCTCCTCCATCAATTCATTCCATATAGCCACCACCCTCTGGGTGAAAAAGTACCTTCTCATCTCTCTTCTGAACCTTCCTCTCACCAGCTTTAGACTGTTACTCCAAGTGGTCTTGTTTCCACTAAGGCAGAAGAGGCCCTCTGTGCTCACCCTGTTTATACCTTTAAGGTACTTGAATGTCTCAGTCATGTTCCCATTTCCCTTTTGTCCTCAAGTGAGTACATGTTGAGCCCCCTGTGTCTCTTTTCATAGGTGTTGTCTTGCTGGCCCTGGATCCTCTTGGTTGTCCTTCTCTGTACCATTTCCAGTAAATTGATCTCTTTCTCAAGATAAGAGTACCAATACTGCATACTGTATTCTAGGTGTAGTCTCACTAGAAATCTGTACAGTGGCAAAATGACCTCTGCTTTCCTGCTGGTGATTCCACTGGCTATGCAGACCAGCATCCAATTTTCTTTGGCTGCAGCCTTCCTGTAATGTGTCAAATGTTTCAGGTCACGTTTGATATTTAAACCCAGGTTCTTTTCCTCCTCTGACCTAGTAACCTGAACACTAACACTATTTGGTCTCTGGGTTTTTTTGGCTCCAAGCGCATAATTTTACACTTTTTAGCATTAAATCCAATTGCAAAATGAAAGGCCACTTCTCTAGCCTAGCAAGGTCTTCCCTGAGTACTTGTCACCCTATCTCCATAGCCACCCTCCCACATAGCTTGATGTTGTCCGTGAACAGGCATATCTTTCTCCTGATCACATCCCTGATGTCACTTATGAATATGTTACACAACATTAGGCCAAAAAGAGAGCCTTGTGAGACCCCACTGGTCACCAGCTAGCTTCTGACAATCCCCCCCCACACACACACAATATCACATTTTGACTTCTGTCCTGCAGTCAAGTTCTGACCCACCCAACAAGCTTAGCCCCAGCATCTAGGTCTCCTAGCTTCCAGACCAGTCACCTGTAAGGTCCAGATCTGAACACCTTGCTGAAGTTCACATTAGAGATGTGTGAAAAAAAACTTCCATTGAAGGAATTTTCACGAAAGTCAGAATTTAACTTCTGTGAAAGATTGGAAATCATTCTGAAAACTTTTGTGGAATTATGACTTAGAACTGTGGAGTTTTTGATTGTACTGTAACTTTGTATATTAAATTGAGTAAAAAAGTTCCACAGAATAGACTGTCCCATTTGTCTGGAAAGGCTGAATAATTTGTGGATTAATGTGTACTTTTCTGCTGCCACACTCACTATGGCAGAATTCTGACTGCACTTTACAGATTATTCAGCATGTCATGGTAAGTAGCAGAATGATTTCCAAAATCCCATGGTCATGGTGACATTTTACACACATTACGTATTTACGTATTGTGCATCTCCACGGTAAAATAATTCTGCACTTTGTAAACTGTATCCCAATATGAACTGTGGAACTTTTTGTAAACTATATTGGAAATAATCTGTGTATTGGCACATGGAAATTGCACATATCTGTTGTTCTGCATGGAGAGAGAGAGAGAGAGAGAGTTTGTGATGGAGAGATAGAGAGAGGCAGACCAAGAACTGTACTTTAGAAAGTTTTTTTTTTTAATTAGAGAGATCACCATTCATTAAGGAGGGAGGCTAGAGAGTACTAGGGAGATATACATTTCAGTTGCATTTTTTGTCTGTTGATTGATTTCAAATTTTCTTTTATTAAAAATGGCATCAACAGCCGGATGGGGCAGGATCCAGAAGGAGTAAGAGGCAGACCAGCTGTGTGGTGGGGACCAGTGGGGGCAGGAGGAGCACGGTCAGCAGCAGGTGGTGGATCAGCAGCCAGAAGGCCATGGGGTAGTGCCAGCTCAGCACAACCCTGAGCAGCTGATCACCACCACCTCCTCCGCCAGCACAGTAAGAAAGCTGGCACCGGCTCTTCTTCCATATGGAGGTGGTGGTGTTGATGAAAGAGGTCACCAAGACGCAGCAGAACTGTATGAACCAGAGACACTGCCTCTAAAGTAGAGGGAGAAATTGAGGGCCATCGTAAAGACAACCCAAAACACAAAGGAAGGGGGAATCATCTCCTGAACCATCCTTTAAATCAAATCTAAGTAGGATGACCTTCAGAGAAGGGACCCATAATTTCTGGAGGTGCTGGTTGGAGTGGTCACCATTGGGGATCGAGGCCTGGGGAAGAGACAGGATGAGATGCCTGGAGGATCTTCTGGAGGCAAAAGGATATTGGTGGAGGACAGGATCACCTGTGCAAATACTAATTTAATTGATCCATTAAAGTGATTTTAATAAGTCAGTATTGGAAATACACTTTATGAGCTTTATTGTGACTATGAGCTAGGGTGGCTCATAAAGACACAACTGTTAAATATAGCCCCTCTTCCCATTATAACTGAATGGCAGTGATGCATGAGCTTATGCTTACAGGACTTACTGCAGATCTTTGTAGGGCTAGGCAAGGCAAGGCAATTTTTATTTAAAAAGGATACCCGATCCCAGAGGCTCTGGGCACCATACAAAATGAATAAACAAATAAGAGACACAGCAAAAATCTGAATAAATAACAATATTCCATAGATTATAAAATAAATTTACCTAAAAAAAAATGTAAAAACACAGGTGGCCAGGAACTGAGATCAAGACCTTATCATATGGATTTCACCTATAAAGCTAAGTCGGGGAAAGCCTGGGTGAACAGGAGGGCCTTGAGGTAGGCCTTGAATACCTCCAAAGATGCAGAGGGTAGCAAATTCCACAGGGCATGGCCGATGACATTGAAAGCTCTGTCACCGGCCATTTTTAACCTCTTCCTGGGAATCACCAGGAGGCCCCTACCGGAGGAGTGGATGGGACAGGCCGAGACAGCAGGTGTAAGAAGGTCCATCAGGTAGCCAGAATTCTGGCAATGTAGATTCTTGCAGTTGAGGAGCCCCACCTTGAAGAGGATCATCCACCTGACCGGCAGCCAGTGCAGCTCACACAGTACCAGTGTGATATGACAATATTTAGGCTGCCACATAAGTAACCTGGCTGCTGCATTCTGCACCAACTGCAGCCTGTGAAGAGAACCTCCCATGATCCTGAGGTAGAGCACATTGCAGTAGTCAAGCCTTAATGTCACCAAGACATGTATCAAAGTGGAGAGGTCCAGAGGCAGCACCAAGGGCTTTATCCTGGCAACATTCCTGAGATGGAAAAAACAGGAGTGGACAGTGGAGGATACTTGTGCCTCACTCATCAAATCCCTGTCCAAGATAACATCAAGATTCTGCACCTCAGAGGAGGCCTTCAATTGGACCAATCCAGAACAAGTCCAGTCTCTGCACCCGAGGCCATCCTATCCCACATTCTTTTCAACTCCACCACCAATACCTCCATCTTATTGGAGTTCAGCTGCAACCAGTTGGAGGCCATCCAGTCATTTGTCTCAGCAAAGCTGCTGTTTAGCACATCTGCTACATTGGATGTTCCTGGGGCAAAGGACAAGTATAGCTGGGTATCATCAGCATAGCAATGAAACCCCAAACCATACTTCCTAATGATCACCCCCTCCAAGGGCAGCATGTGCACTGCGAACAACATTGGGGACAAGACTGAACCCTGGGGAACTCTGCACTCCTGGAGACTAGGGTGGAGGAGAAATTCCCCATCACAACCCTTTGCCTCCTGTTGGTTAAAAATTACTCAAACCAGCAGATGACAGTACTGGTGGGTCTGCAGCATTCCCTAAGGCAGTCCAGCAACACACAATGGTCCACAGTGTCAAATGCTGAAGAGAGATCGAGGAGAACAAGAATTGTCCTTTCCTCTAGATCTGTAGCCTTGAGAATATCATTCTGCACCAGAACAAGCACAGTTTCTGTG
This sequence comes from Neoceratodus forsteri, assembly GCA_016271365.2. NCBI lineage: Eukaryota > Metazoa > Chordata > Ceratodontiformes > Ceratodontidae > Neoceratodus > Neoceratodus forsteri. The sequence continues at coordinate 403,613,740 of CM057455.1, forward strand.
TTATGACTTTCCCAAAACCCTGACTGCAGGGGTTTGTATAACTCATGGGTAACAAGGTATTCCTTCAAATGAAGCATCACTACCTTCTCCACAACCTTCACAAAAAAATGGGAGGTTGGAGATAGTATGGTAACTTGCCTTGACCTCTGGGTCCAAAGATGGTTTCTTTAGGAGCAGTCTCACCAACACCTCCTTTAAGGCATCGGGGAAGACCCCCTCTGACAAGGAACACCGGCTACGCCCAGGCAAGCCCCCTCATAATTTCAACACTGATTTTCATAAATAATTAAAAAAAATGACCATGTACTCCGATACACTGCATATAATGTTGTCATTCTGAGTTTAAGAATTCCATTTACATACTGTAAACGAAGTGTTAATAACAGTAAAAAAAACTCTTGAGTTTTCTTACCATACCTGCCAGTGACAACATGCACAATGGATGGCACCTGACTACAACCCATCTGTGAAGGTGAAGGTGTGTGTGTGTGTGTGTGTGTGTGTCACATGTGGGCATACCGTCTCTGTAACAGTGTCATCCAATTGCATGGATGTGCCACAGCACCACCTTACTCCACAAGTGGATCCATAGGGACATGTGCCTGAACTGAGAGAATATGGCATCCATTTTGGATTGCTTTCCAACTGGTTGTTTTTGTCCAACATCAACATTGTTATCATCTGTTGCATCTCCAATCGTGTGTGGCAACTGTGTCCATTGTGACTATCTCTGATTTGCCCTGTGTGTCATGTCTACCATCTGTATCCTCCTATAGATTGTCCAGTGGGAGTGTACAGTGTGCAGGACTGCCCACTGCTCCATACATTCCCTCTCATGACAGCCCCTGTAGCAGGGAAGGAGCAAAGTTGTCATCCACTGCATATGTGTGCTGTACTTTGTGTATCCTGATTCTCAGTCCTCACCCTGAACAGTCATGTCACTCCATGGCTGTTTCCAACAGCACTCCTTATCTGAATAGTAGATGTGCACTTTTCTTTGCTCCACCCCTTAGTGTGTATCCTCCTGACCTCACTTCAAGAGATTTTCTCTGGTGATCCATGATAAAATATTTTTGTTATTGGTCTTCTGCACAAGACAGAATATGTTTGATTACTGCTGCTTTAATCTTATGTGTTCTAACTTCCAGTGCTGATTTGAACTATTCCTGTCTATTTGCAACAGGTCCCACAGGAACCACAACTGCTTCATCCATCACTGGTGATTCCACCTCTTGTATGGCAGGATCAGGACCAGGAGCAAGCATGAGCTGTGGGGAGCCTGTTTCTGGTAAGCTATTTATATTGTTAACAAATTAAATGCAGTGATGAAAAACTGAATTGAAAAGACTCCTATTTTTGGTGTTGCACTGCAACAAACCACTGGAACTTTGCTTGCACTGTAGACAAAAGGCACCACTGTAAAAAGTCTTGATCTACTGTGTTGTGAAGCTGAAGTGCTCCTATGGAACAGCTAGCCACCCAACCCCTTTCCCTGTCCTGGTGCTGAATAATCACTGATATTCCCCAAAGGGTCCTGTGTAAAGCATAGATTCATAGATTCTTTCAGCAGATAAGGACCACTTGGCTCACGTAGACTGCCCATAAAATCCCCCCTTATAGTGCTACCCAAGCCACTATTGGTGGGCCATCATCCACCCCTTTCCATCATGCAAAATACCCATGTACTTATCCCATGCACAGTTAAAACCTGTGACTGTATTTTCCCCCACCACCTCTGCTGAGAGGCTGTTCCAGTCATCCACCACCCTTTTCCATAAAGAATTTTCTCATGTTACCTCTAAACCTACCCCGTTCCAGCTTCATATTGTTGCCCCTAGTCCTAGAAGTTAGAACATCCTTTTCTCTGGAAAATACTCTCTTCCAGCACCTTGTTTATTGCCCTGAGATATTTGAATGTCTCAATTGTATCCCCCCTCCTCTTCCTGTCCTCCAATGAGTACAAGTTTAATTTCTTAAGCCTCTCTTCATAGGCCTTCCAATGGAGGATCTGCACCATTTTGGTTGCTCTCCTCTGCACCATCTCCATCCTGTTCCTGTCATTTTGAAGATGGGGTCTTCAGAATTGCATGCAGTACTCAAGGTGCGGCCTCACCAACAAAGTATATGGGGGAGTATGTCCTCCCTTCTGCTGGTGATACACCTCCCTATGCATCCAAGCATTTGGTTTGCCTTTCCCACTGCCTTCCAATACTGCTTTGCCACCTTAAGGTCATTGGTGATGATAATTCCCAGGTCTCTGTCTTGCCCTGTGACTTCTAGTACCTCTCTCTCGCTCTCTCTCTCTCTCAAGTGTGTATGCTGCCTCCAGGTTCCTGTGCCCCAAGTGCAAAACCTTGCACTTCTTCGTGATGAATCATAGCTGCCACCTTTTTGACTACTCTTCTAGCTTTTCTAGGTCCTTCCTTATCCTTTCCTCCTCCCCATGTGTCCACTCTGCTGCAGATCTTTGTGTCATACGTAGATGGGCAAATCCTCCCTCCCAGTCCCTCTGCCATTTCACTAACGTAGATGTTGAAGAGTACAGGGCCCCACATGGACCCTTGTGGTACCCCGCTAGTCACCATCCCCTTCCCTGAAGGTACCCCGTTTACCACCACAATTGGCTTCTATCCCTAAGCCAATTTTCCACCCATTTTATGACTTTAGGCCCCACCCCCAGGCTTTTCAGTTTCATTACCAACCTTTTATGTGTTGAACAGTGTTGAAGGCCTTGCTGAAATCAAGATAGGCCACATCCACTGCCCTGCTCTGGATCACCACCTTGGTTACCTTGTCAAAGAATTCTATCCGGTTTGTCTGACAGGGCCTCCCCCGTGTGAACCCGTTCTCTTTGGTCCCACAGTCCGCTGTTCTTGAGGTATTCTCCAATTCATTCCTTTAGGAGTGATTCCATTACCTTGCCAACTACTGACATCAGGCTGACCAGACTGTAATTTCTTGGCTCCTCCCTACTACCCCCTTTATGGAGCAGGACAATATCAGCCATGTTCCAGTCCCCCAGCACTTCTCCAGTTTCCAGAGACCATTTGAACCAGTTGATCATGACACAATGCATTGTAAAACACAACTTCATTGCACTCTATGCAGCAGGGATGTTGCAACATGGGGGTGGATCATGCTGGCGGTATGGGTGTGTGAAGTGCAACATCATCGGAACCAGGGGGTCTGCTCGTCCATACAATCCTAATAACATAAAATACCAGATGACAACTGTTAAAATCAATGCCTTTGCAGTCTGCTGCAGGTTAACCACCTGTGGTTCCATCGTTGCTGGAAGAGGAAGCCACTAATTCCATGGACAAGGCCATACCACTTTAAGAAGTGGCATAGCCTTGCCTTCCCCACTCAGTTTTTTTTGAATGTTGGTAAATCATTACTTGTGATGACCATGACCATGTCCGTGTCATTAAACTGCAGCATTGAAGAAGGCACTGGTGGTGTTATTTGTCATTACTCCTTAATGGAGTGTGTGGTGACATCTGCAGAATTTTAAACAGTGAATGGCTAGTGAGTTGAGGGTGTGTGTGGGCTGATCATGGCCTGAAGAGTTTCAGGACAGTGATCAAACTGTGATAAGGAAATAGAAGGGCCATAATAGGTTGTCAGGTGGATATATGAAACTAGTCAGCAGAAGCTGCTGTCAGGATGAGGGGGCTAGTGTTACCATGTCTGGGTGAGGTCAGATCGGACTTTAAACATGATAGGAAATCATGTTTTTACCATTATTTAATTATGCATTTCTATGTTAGGCAACCAGGTATGTAAGAGGGCCATTGTGCACTACACTCATTTAAAAGTGTCGCCTGGGAGCACAGGGAGGTTGAGTGTGTTGCTGAACACAAGGTACACAGTTTGTAAGTGGAGGCTTTGAGAATCAGTTCCAGGTCTGGTTGATGTACCATGCATATGCAGCACAGCTGAATCACTTTAACCACTTGTAAACCTCCTACCATTTCCTTCTTGTTCAAGGTCAGTCATGTATTCTGATGACATGTTTGACCTGACCACTTGATGATAAATTCATCATCATCATCTTCATCATCAATGTTTGTCATACTTTATCAATAAAGCATTATTTCCCTCTGAGCTGCCCGTGCCTAGCGCCTACTGTTGTTTCTTTTCTTATGTCAGACACATGAAACAACCTCTATCAGATACCACCACGTGTCATCCTGAGTACAACACTGTGCCCAATGTCTAGTTGTGGGGTCCTTTAGAGGAGAGATATATAATACAAAAGTATACTGGAACTTAACTCCACTCACCAGGCTGGAAAGGAGGGTTCATGCTCTGAGGGGGCAACATTCACCTGACAGAAAAATTCCCATTCCAGAAAGGAACAAACATGGTGGTTAAATGTTCAGAACTCCATAGGTGGAGGGACTGACAAAACACTAGGTAGATGAATGTAAGTGGTGGGTGAGGGTCCTTTCACTGGATGGTACACCTTAGAGAGATGGTGCTTGAGGTGCTGATGATGGGACAGCCTAGTGGAACATGTGGGTGCTGAACCTTTGGCTAAACCTCAGCTTTCACATACTTATGGACTTCATACTTCCCATCCTCTGTGGGATGTAGTGCAGGGGGGCACATGTACAGCAGAGACCAAGGAGACTAGGTGAGGGCCAAGGGAGGTCAATGCACAGTAAGGCTACACTGAACAGAGTACGGTACTGTAATTACTGTTGATTTCATTCATTTGACACTTGCACAGTTCATTCTGTTCAAATGGCACATTTCTTTCTGTGCTACAGACAAGACTGATATACTGCCACCATTAGTGCCAAGCCCACAGAACAATCAGAAGCAGAAGATGACCAGCACATGTCAAAGAATCATGTGCATATGATCCAAAGGGAGCTGAAGTGGCTGGTGGTGAGGGAGAAGCACCAGCAGCCCACAGAGAATGAGACAGTGCCAGGGCCAGTGCCACCTGCTGCACCAGGTACCTAATATGACACTCTGCCAACAACCCAGCAAGGGAACATCTGTGCCATGCACACAGACACCCAGCAAGAGGACATCCATGCCATGCACATGGACATAACTAAATTAAAAAAAAAGGTTGTGACAATGTAGACTGGGCTGGCTGGCTGGAATGGAAATCAACCAGTGTTGCATTTTGTGGGACTTGCGGCTTCTTAAAAACTGTACTGCCAGGAGGAGGTCAAAGCATAGGCCAGCTGCTGGCTAGCTGTGAGTGCTGGTACAGAGAACGTATTGTGCCCAAAAAATTGTAAATTGTTCTATTGTTGTTTTGTAAATAGTTTTGTTTTCTGTTTGTTTTGTTTATAGGTCTTTGTGCTTTTATAACTTGTTTTTTTCTTAATGTAGACGTTTCCTGCTTCCACAAGACTTTCTTCTCATGGGTCTCTTTACTAGGTGTGAAGGTTGACAAAAGTTCAATGAACATATTGTCTGACTGCTGTTGCTTGTTTCACCTACAGTATCCTTTCACAATCACTCTTTCAAAACTTTACAGTAGTACTGATGGTTCAAGTACAGAACATAACCCACCAGAAGGGATGCTGAATTTGATAGCAGGGGTGATGTGATGATGCGTACAACTGGAGTGACAGAGTCAGATGGACTCTTGTTGTGGGGGGGGGCATGGAAGCACTTTGGTGGTGCAGTACAGGTAGACATGATTGGACTGCCGGGGACCCATGGGATGGGTTTTGGAAGTACATTGAAAGTGCATTGCATGAAGTTGTACCACAACTTTCATGATATAGAATTACATAAGAAAGGCAGAGACCAGCAACAACACATGCAGCATTTCTTATTGGTGCCCCAGGAGGATTATTTGTAATTGGCACTAATGTGCTAGGGGGATAAAATTGTTTTTTTTTTTACTTATTGGTGTTTGTGACTGTAAGATTATTGCTTTACTGTGATCTGTTGGATTCAGATCACATGCAATTGAGAATGTCACATTCTGCTACTTGTGATGCATGAGTCATGACTGACAGGCCCATATTATTATTGCATATTCCTGTAAGCTAAACTTCATGTTGTTTGATCCGTCACATACATGTATACACATAATCAATCCATTTTTGTGGGGGTTGCTGTCCATAAGTGCAAAAATAGGTCCCCACGTACTGTATCTGTCATTACAAGTAGTACAGCAAACACAGGAGAACTGTTCTTCAAATAATTACACAAACATTTTACTGCGGACACAATCCTATATAAAGTCATTTTCTGATTTGGTTCATGGCTGTAGCAACACTACATGGTCAAAGGAGCAGGAACAAGGGCATGGAACATCAATGGCAACAGCCAGAGTATGTCAAACTCCCATGGTTCTTTGGCTGTGCAGCAGTGACACCCCATGGATCTGGAGTGAGAGGAACAGGACACTGGCTGGCCTTCAGTGAAATCAGCATCTGCTTTGAAAACAGCAGACCACACATACAAAAAAATAAGTTAGCAAATAACTCGCAATTACCTTTTCATTAAGTAATGACTAACTGAAAAGTTAGGCATTATGCCTGATCATTGGTTGAGGAATTTTTCTCAATTAATGTTTAACTTTTGCCATCTAGCAATTAGTTGGGAATTGTTTTTGTTTACTTATTCATTAGTTAATAAATGAGACTTAAAAATACTGTAGCTAGGAATTAATTGAAGTTTTCTGCTTAAACATAATCCAGCTTGAGCGTTAGTTGTTTATATGACTTAGAAAAATTTTCAGTGGTTTTACTTGAAATGCAAGAAATGGCTCAGTTATTAATTACTTGAAATTTTAACTTAGCACATCTTGCAGTCACAAGCTACTTGATAATGGACTCATCTGTCCTGCAGTATGATCCACTCTAGGGGCAGGATTCACAAAAAAGCTGCATCCAGCACACCCGAGATGTGCTGCTGCAACCTCAACTTGTGCACTGGCGCAATTCTGGCAAGGGATTGATGTGCATCACACACTACCCTTAATGTTATGTAGCACAGCTGGAGGGGTTGTGTAGGGGGCATGCCCGTGCATATGGTACACAGCCCCATTCACAATCCACATTGGAGGCGCATCCCCAGAGCAAGTCTGGAGATGTGTCTCCTCAGTATAAATCGACAACAAATAGATTAAGTGGGCATTCACCCACTGGCAGGCCGCTGTACTGCAGACAGGAGTTGGCAGCTTTCCCACTCTGGCAGACCAGTGCCCCCCCACCTGCCATCCCAATTGTATGCTTCACACTACAACAGTAAATAAAACATATATGAGCCCCCTCCATGCCCACCACTCTGATTTTATACTGCACACTGTAGTGGTAAAGGAATAATAACTGACCCTCCCCACCAGCTTGACCTAATCACACATTCACCGTAACCCCTTAAGTCAACCTGGTGGACCAGTAGACCCCCACCATCTCAGGCACCCCACCCCACCCCGCTCCCCCATCATGGCATGTTCCTAATGTCAGTGGGCAGCTCAAGCCACCTGTATGCTGCCACAGCTGCCTGCTGATACAGTTGTCTGTGAATGACAGCTACTATACACCTGGAAACCCATTGGTGGATCCTGCCAACCAGTGGACTTGCAATGTGTACTGTACCCTGTCATTCACTAAGTTTCCCAAGTCTTGATAGAATGGAACTAAGATGGAACACCAGCATGCACAACATTCACTCTAGCTGAAGAGTGTTGGATATGGCTGATCAATGCTAGAACTGCCTCCATTACCCTCAGCCACCAGAAGGAACACCACCATCCTACCTGTCCTATGTGGTGCTGGGATTGCAGTCTTATGCTCTGGTGACTGCCAAGGCACTGAATGGTAGGAGGATCAGGGGATGATTACCAACTATGCACCCCAAATTACTTTCCTGTTACAGAATAACAGGTGGTGTAGGGGATTACTAGTCTTATACCCTTGATCAATACCTCTGCCCGGGGGCAGCCATATTTTCACCAATCAATGCCCCAGTACTGAAAGACATGCTTCTGGAGGATATTGCATAGTCTTTGTGATTCTAATTGCTGCCCATCTACTGCATAGAGTTTGGGGGATAGATGTTGCCAGTAGTCTTTGCTCAACTTGAACAACTCTGCCCCTTCCCACGCAGTCTAACCCTGTTGGGCACTTTTATATTATAGTTTAGATTTTGATCTGTTCCATGCCTGCTTTGACTGCCATTAGCACTCTTGCACAGAAAATGCTGCAAACCCTGTCTGCCAGATTTCATTTCCACACCCTAGGCAATGTCCCAGAATGTTTGCCTGCATAAATCATTAAATAAATATTAAATTATATTCTATGATCCACTGAGACTCGTGTGTTGTGGACAAGATTCCAACTTGCCAGCCTGGAAAAGCACATAGCTGCTCCTGCACGGTAGCATGGGGATTTAGTGGGAAAGCTATGTCTGGCCTGCCTGCTACCATCTTCCAGTGTGAAGAAGCCTGCAGTCTGATATTGGACTTTATCCAAATTGCTGTTATTGAGACCGTAATCCTGAATTGTGAGAGAGTGAATTTCGCCTGGGGGAAAGACTTGCCCCTGGAGCGATCAACCAGTCAGGAACCGGAGAGAACCACAGAATGTATGGTTTGCGCAGAGACACTGCTTTATTGCAACTAGACTGTCATCTGAACTGTGGTATGTGGCTGTTTTGGTTATAATTGTGCTGAATGTGTAATGTGGGTCACGATTTGGTTCCCCACACCCCTGAATGTGCCGCACTAGCTGGACATTGCATCCAGTACCTAAAATGGACTGCAATACAAACTGTTCACCTGGTCTGGGCCTCACTATCTCAGCCTAGACTGCCACTCATGCTGCAGAGATTCATCCAATGAAAGACTCACTCGGAACATTGGCTCCCTGCTCAACACCATCAAACAGGGTCGACCATCATGGTGCATCATGTGGGCCCTGTTTCCCCTGGCAAACAGCATACCATCCTGAGGTTTTCATCTTGTCAATCCTGCCTCCTGGTCTGGGTAGCATGAGTAACCATTAGGGTAGTTCCCTGCAACAAAGCTCAAATCATTGTGGGTCGTGGGTAATGGGTGCGCAACATCTGCAATGGAGGGGTTGGAGATCAGCAGGAGTGGAGGGAAGATCAAGAGGGAAAGCCCAATAGACAGAAGTCAAGCTGGTAAGATGATTGAGGGGATGAGAGGAGCTGGGCAGAGACAAGGAGTGAGGTGGAAACAGGGGGAGCAGTTGCAGGAGACACAGAGGGTGCAGCTGGAGTGTATAAGGAGCAGGGCAGTATGAACTCTGGAGTGAGGAAAAGGGTAAAGAGGAAGGGGTAAGGGACAGAAAAGGGGGTTACTCGTGCTGGGGATTCTATACTGAAAGGGGTTAGATGGGGTGGAAGGGGGGAAGGTACAACCATATTTGGGTTGAAGATATTCATGGGTTGACCGCGGGAAGGGCAGGGCAGTCACTGCTCAAGTACGCATCGAAGGGGAGGAAGAAACCTCACCTAGTGCTGCACGTGGGTACAAACAACTTGGCAGGGGAGCCTGCAGAAGTGGTGAAGGGGAGGTTCGAGGAGTTGGGCAGGCAGTGTGAGGGGGTTGGAGAGTTGGTGGCATTCTCAGAGCTACTCCCGGTACCATGTGTGAGCAAGGGGAAGAAGGGAAGGATATAGGAGTTCAATGAGTGGCTGAGAGAATGGTGCCACACCAAGAATTATGGTTTAGTGACAAACTGGGGTAGGATCTGAGGGAATAGTGACTTGAACGCAGGAGACAGGCTACACTTGAGTGGGGAGGGGAGTACTAAAGGGTGAAATTGAGGGATATATATCAACTAAGGTGGATTTAAACTTGGGAGGTGGCAAGAGGACTGAGGATAGTAAAATGGTCCGGATAGGGGAGCCTAGTGAGCTCACCCCCCTAGATACGAGTAAAGGTAGAGGCGAAGTGACTCAGGGAAGGGGCATACAGGGTAGGCAGTGTGAAGTGCAGAAGGCAACACCATCCTGTAATAACAAGGTGAAAAAACAGTATGGCTACCAAGAGTAGGAGAGCAGACCAAGAAGAAGAGGGGAAAGAGGAAGGAGGGGTACGGATGGAAGGTGGTCTCCTAAATGCAAGAAGCCTGGGAAACAAAATTGCGGAACTTCAGGCACTCCTCTCAGAGGGGAATGTGGATATTGCAGCAGTAACAGAAACTTGGGCCACCGAGTACCATGACTTGGATCTAGCTCCTGGGGTTCAGTATATACAGGAGGGACTGAGGAGTTGGAAGGAGGGGTAGCACTCTATGTGAGAGAAGGGATCAAATGCATGAGGGATGAGGGGGAGGATGGGAGGACAGAGGCAATTTGGGTGCAGCTTCTGGACTCCTAGGGTAGAAAGCTGAGGCTGGGGGTGGTGTACAGACCACCAACCCAGTAGGGGGAACTGGATAGGGAGTTGGAAGAGCAGATAAGGAGGGTGTGTAGGAGGGGGAGTGTGGTGATGGTGAGGGATTTCAACCTACCAGGGGTTGACTGGAGCAACCCTGCCACCAAAAGTGCCAGGGAGCAGGTACTCCTGGGTGTGATACAGGATGGCCTTCTGACACAAATGGTAAGTGGGCCTACAAGGCTTGGTAACACACCAGACCTGGTACTGGCAAATGGTGAGGCAGTGGGGGAGGTAAAGGTTGAGAACCCACTAGCTGGTAGTGACCACCAAACAGTGTGGTTCATACTCACGTTGGGCAGGGAGACTGGAGGCATGAGCATGAAGGTGGTGGACTTTAGGAGGGTGGACTTTGGGAGGATGGGAGAAATACTGCAAGTGAGACTTCAGGATATAAGGCTTGGGATGGATACAGAGCAAAAGTGGGAAGTTATTAAAGCTAGGCTAACGGAGGCCACAGTAGCCTGCACCAGGGCTAGGAGTAAGAAGGGCAGAGCCAGAAAACTATGCTGGCTGAATAGTGAAGTGCTGCAGGGAGTGAGGGAAAAGAGGGTGCATATTGGAAGTACAGGAGAACAAGGAAGGACGTGGATAAGGAGGCTTTATGGGAGTTGGTCCAAGGAGGTGGCTAGACGGGTGAAAAAAAAACAAGGTCTCCAGGGAATTAAGGTTAGCACAGGGCCTAAAGGGAGGGGAGAAGGACCTTGTTAGATATGTCAGGGAAAAGAGGAAGTGCAAAGAACACATGGATAAAGTGGGAAGGGGAATGGGTGGAAGAGGGAGCGAATAAAGCTGAAATACTGAATGAGTACTTCTGCTCTGCTTTCACTAAGGAGATGGATGAACCACTACCATTATGGACTGGAGGGGTGGATGAAGAGGGGGAGGAGGTGACAGACAAAATGATCATCGGGAAGAGAGTGCTAGAGAGGCTGAGGGTGTTAAGGGTGGACAAGGCACCAGGTCCTGATGGCATCCACCCCAGGGTGCTGAGGGAGATGGTGGAGGTGTTGGCTGAGCCGCTGGCAGATCTGTTCAACACCTCCCTGGAAACGGGGTGTGTGCCTCTGGACTGGAGTATGGCCAACGTGGTGCCCATACACAGGAATGGGCCTAGGAAACAGCCAGGAAACTATTGGTTGGTCAGTCTCACTTCCACATTGGGAAAGCTTATGGAGACTATACTGAAGGAGAGGCTGGTGACATTCCTCGAGGTTAATGGCCTCCAGGATGGGTGGCAACATGGGTTTGTCTCAGAAAGGTCCTGTCAAACAAACCTAATAGAGAATTATGACTGAGTAACAAAGGAGCTGGATGGGGGTCATGTGGTAAATGTCCTGTACTTGGACTTCAGCAAGGCCTTTGATACAGTGCCTCATGGGAGGCTGGATGGAAGCTGACTGCTGTGGAGGTAGAGAAAAAGCTGACAAACTGGATAGAGAACTGGTTACAGGGGAGGGTGCAGAGGGTGGTTGTGGGGGTGAGTTCTCAACACCCAGAGCAGTGACAAGTTAGGTGCCACAGGGTTCAGTGTTGGGTCTGGTGCTATTTGGGCTCTTTATCTCTGATATAGCCACATGGAGTTGGGAGCAGGGTCAGTCTGTTCACAGATGATACCAAAATGGGGGCGGTGGTGGACGAAGACGATGGATGGAAACAATTGCACAAGGACCTCACCAAACTAGAGACATGGTCAGAGAAGTGGCAGCTAGGATTCAACATGAAGAGGTGTAAGGTGATGCACTTCGGGGCAAAAAACCATAGGAGGGACTATTGGTTGGAGGGGTGTGGCTAGGGATCACTGAGGAGGAGAAGGACCTTGGGGTGTTGGTAACAGTGAGCATGAACAACTCTGTCCAATGCAGGAAAACAGTGGCTAAGGCAAACAGGATGCTGGGTTGTATCACAAGGGGTTTCTCATCCAGGCATATGGATGTGATCCTGTCTCTGTACAGATCCTTGGTCAGACAGCATTTGGAGTACTGTGTACAATACTGGAGGCAATACCTGAAGAGAGATATAAAATTACTGAAGGGGGTACAAAGGAGGGCAACACAAATGTTAAAGGGGATGGAAGGAAAGGACTATGAAGTCAGGCTGCAGGAGCTGAATATGTGCATGCTGGAGGAGAGGAGGGATGGGGGATATGATTGAAACATTTAAATACTTGAGGGGGGTAAATAAACCTAGCACTGAGTGGGTGTTTAAACTGAGGAAAGGTAGGGAGAAGAGGGGGCATTGACTAAGGATGGACGGGAGATGATTTAAGAGGGAGATGAGGAGGCACTACTTCACTGAGAGGGTGGGGTCTAACTGGAATGCACTGCCAGCGGGGGTGGTAACATGTTGGATGCTTTAAGAAGGAGTGGGACAAAGCAAGAGGAAGGGTCTGGGGGGCAGGGGCTATGACAGGTATGGGAGGGACGGTGGGGGAGGAGGCTGGAGCAGCTGCAATCTAGGGTGCTAGCTGCACACTTGGGCAGACTTTGATAGACCAGTTGATCTGTTCTGCTGGTAGATTTGTATGTTTGTATGTAATGTATGTCATCTGATTTATTTTGGTTGATCATTATGAACTGAGCCATCCGGCTCCGGAATATAAATTGTGGGTTAAAGTGTGTGTTGCTTGTTTCTTTTCTAAGGGCCCCAAAAACAACTGCAGTGCCGGCATACCCCGAGCAATGCATCAGGCTAGCCTGAGTAATAACTGTGTACCCAGGCTGTGTGTAACTGTGCTAGAGGGACTCTTAGTGCATGCATGTTTATCCTGACTAAATCAGATAGGAAATCAAATGTCAGATTGCTGCCCCACCCTTGTTCATGTTCTCTGAATAAACCAGATTCTGTTCTTTCTGCATTTAACTTGGCTAGTGTGTACCTTTATTGAGGGGATACTGTATTACCATTGCACTGTTCTATTGCAGGTCCTGTTTTACAGGGGATCTCCAGGTCCAGTGCAGCTGAACCAGCCTTGGTGGTAAGTGTGCCAAGACTGGGTTCAACATTGTATTCTGACATTAATGGTGATTGTTTATCTGCTGACCAGTGCAAGCCATTGGGGGGGTATCAGTGGCCCAAAAGGCTATACCCAGAGCAGCTACCCTACCCTTAAACCAACTCTTCTGGTGGTGGCACCCATTTACTTAGCTCAGGCCCCTCAACCTGCGCCTAGTCATGCAGGCAGGGGTAGTATTCCTTGGGATAATGCCACCTAGGGATTACACTTGTTTCTCACAGAATTTGAACAAAAGAAAGACTGGTCAGGAAGCTTTGCAGTGTTAGACTTCCGAGAACTCCAAGACTGGTCAGGAAGTATTGCAACTTTGGACTTCCGGTTCAGTAGCCCGTGAAACACAGAACTCAAAAGAATGTGGTAATGATTGGTGAAATTGGGAGGATGTACGGGACATAACGCACTGGTTTAACGCAAAACAATCAACCTCAAAGAGTTACACAAGGAGTGACCAGAATGAGTAGAAATAAAACAAGCAGAAGTGACATCAAGCTTTATGTAGGTGAGTAAAAGCTGGAAGTGAGCAGTGTGGCAGACTGCAATCCTTGATGTATGGCTGCATATCAAATTATGGTGAGAGTACCATGCTGTTCCCTCATGTAATGGGGAATTTAATGCAGGGCCATTGGCAGCTGGTGTTCGTATGAACCCCTCCCCCTTTCTTTGGACCTCTGCTTTTTTTTTTTTACTTAACCACCAACTGTGATCCCCACCCCTTTGCCGTAGGCTCCCAGAGCAATCCCCTATCCCATGATGGGGACTCTGCACACTGGCCACTACACATGGATGTTAATGTGGTCATTTCTGGCTCTGACAGTTACAAGAAGTTGGCTCAACATTCATCAGTGTTCATCAAACACAAAGGACACTGCTGTGTTGCAGGACAGTAATTACATTTACTGAATTCAACGTACACATAAGTGTGTATGAGCTCCAAAATGCACCACAGAGCTTCTGAGGTCTTAGCAGTCCCAAAACCCCCAACATTTAGATAAACTATTCCTCCAGAAAATCTCCTGAAAATTTGCTAAAATAATCTAGCAAAGCTTCAGACCTCCCTTGGAAGGTATGCAGTATTACAATGAATTAGAATTAGTACTTCAGTAATGCTGGAAAAAAAACTAATTGCTAATAAATTCAAAGATGATGCTGGATGCTTGTGTAAACAGGCAGCAATGCACACATGCCTTTCCAGTTTAACCAATAAAAATAAAATTAAATGGAAAAAAAAATATGAAAAATGAAATTTCAATAGTGATCAGTTCATTCACCTAGTGCTGATGTATGGAAACAGATTAATAAATCTATGAGTCTGTGATATGTTTTTTGGAGGAAAAATACAGGTATGTGACCCAATCAATACTGAAAGTGGCAATACCTTGGGATTGAGGTACAATGGATTGCATGCACTGACATTCTAAATAAAAAAAAAAAAACTAAATAAGGAAGTGCCTACTTGTGATACATAAGGAGATATGAAAACTGAACACAACACAGATCACTACACACCGTTTGTCTGCTGGTTGTGTTGTGGCATTGGGGGGGTGGTAGACAGGGGTAAGACTTGTGATGCTGCGTGCATAAAGTGGAAACAAATCTTGCAGGGGTAATTTTGAAAATCACACTGCAGTATGGCCCTGACATAAAACTGCAAACAACACTGCAAGTATTCTGTCAATGCTGAACGCTCGCTATAGGTATTTGCAGTGGTGTTTGGCACGTATGGTGCTTTACCCTAATGCCCTGTGCGATTGCTGGTATTTGCGCAATAAATTTTCAGCATGACCTTTTTGTTACCCCCATTGTGCGCTACATAGGCGGAAACACGTTTTGGGCAGGATGTGAAAAATGACAGCTATACTGCTCATAAGGAAGTATAGTAAAATGGCAATGTTGAAAATCTGGAGCGGAAATATTGAAAATTGGCAAACCTACGAGTGTGCGTGGGAACTGTGCAATGCATGCTCGTAAAACAGTCATTGTTAGGAATTTTTTCACCAAATTTTCAACATTGGCATTTTAAAACCTCTGCTAATGAACAGTGTCACTGTGATTGTCTTACTGTGTCCCATACATTGATTTTCACACCGATCTGCGCCCATTGTGCACTACATGGGCGGAAACATCGCTTTGGCAGGATGTGAAAATTACAGCTGTACTGCTCATATGAGGTGTGGTAAAATGGCAATGGTGAAAATCTGGAGGAAAATATTGAAATTCGCAAACTTACGAGCATGCGAAGGAACTGCACAACGCACGCTCGTAAAACAGTTATTTGTAGCAATTTTTTCACCAAATTTTCAACATAGCCATTTTAAGATCTCTGCTCATGAACAGTGACACAGTGATTTTCTTAATGTGTCCCATACACTGAGTTCGCACAGCGACTGTGCCATTGTGCGCTACATGGGCGAAAACACATTTTGGGCAAGATATGAAAAATGACAGCTGCACTGCTCATAAGGAGGTGTGGTAAAATGGCAATGTTGAAAATCTGGAGTGAAAATATTGAAAATTCGCAAACTTACAAGCGTGAGTAGGAACTGCGCAATGCAGACTTGTAAAACAGTCATTTTTAGGAAAATTTTCACCAAATTTTCAACACAGCCATTTTAAGACCTCTGCTCATGATCAGTGTCACTGTGATTTTCTTAATGTGCCCCATACATTGATTTTGCACACCGACTGCGCCATTGTGCGCTACATGGGCGGAAACATGTTTTGGGTGAGTTGTGAATAATGACAGCTGTACTACTCATAAGAAGGTGTGGTGAAATGGCAATGTTGAAAATCTATAGTGGAAATATTAAAAATTGCAAACTTACGAGCGCTGCGAGGAACTGCGCAATGCGCTCATCAAAACAGTAATTTTTGAATTTTGCACCAAATTAACATGGGTTTTGGGATCTCTTCTCATGAATGATGTCACTGTCATGCAGTTATTCAGGTTCAAAGGGTGATTTCACGCAGTGACTGTCACTGACTGCGTAAATCACCCTTCGGCCCTAATAACCCATGACAGTTACATCATTCATGAGAAGGTCCCAAAACCCATTTTGAAAATTGTGCAAAAATTCCAAAATGCCTGAGATATGCAATAAAGTTGAAATCCTCATCTAGCCCATTATACAGCTACCGGCATTTCCTCAGTTCATGTCGGCTTTGAAGAGTGCACAGTGTTCCCGGTCCAACGAAGATCGCCGACCACACTCTGGAGGTAAGTATGGGGTGAGGGGGTTGTGGGGAGGCAGGGTGCGCACTGGGTGGTCGGGTTGTGGGAGGGAGGCGGGAGACTGCGTGGGACGGTTTTTTAATTTACAGGTTTTTTTTTTAAAATTGACGACGAGGACGCTTGCTATGTTGAGTGGGCTCCAGCATGGCAGAAGATGGCTGGGGGCCTGGAGCCCATGTTGGGGTGGGCTCCCAGCGTGGCAGAAGATGGCTGGGAGGGCCGTGGAGCCGAGGGGATTGGACCCCATCGGGCAAACAACGCGACATTTGCCGCGGTGGGGTGGGCTCCCAGCATGGCACCAAAGCTTTGAGAAGCGGTGTGATGCAGCTGGGTGACAGCGGTGGTTTTGAAGCGAAGACCACCGCTGTCATACACAGCTCCCGCATCCATTGGTGCAGGACCGCCATGCCTGCTCAACTGAGCAGTGGATTGCAAGGGAGAGGCACACCTCCAAAGTGTGCTACTCTCCCAAAATGTTCCTTGTGCATGCGTGCTAGCGAACGTAAAAAGGAAAGCCTGCAGCAGTTTTCTTTGCCAGGACTGCCTGTATAATATATATTATATTGTGAAGTGTGGGGTGAGAAATTCATTTGGCCAGTTTGTTTATATTTGTGTTGGGTGTCAGCTTGCTGGGGCTATAATTCTGTGACTGCTGCCAGCCATAGTGCAACACATTTTTTATCTTGTGTCTTCCAGCATTTTCTGCCTGCATATTGGGTAGGATCTAATGGGCAAGGAACTTTGGGGGAGATTACTGCCTACCAACTACATCCAGTTGCACAGACAAGTGTTCCAGAATGTAAGACAAAACGTTCTATGAAGTGTTAGAGGTACCACCAGTATGATGCTCTTGGTGGTGGTGGTTGGGGGGAGGGGTAATGTACAGCAAGGTGATTCTACTAGGTTGGTGGTACAGCTGATTTGGACATGGATACATGTGACTGATTTTGGGTGGGGCAGCTAGATTATTATGCTGGTGGTGGGGTTTGGTCTGTGCTTGGAGGGGAGCTGACTGAATGGTGTTGATCTTGTGCAGTGTGCCAGTAAGGAGCACTGTACTAATGGAAGGGTGTGGACTTTGGATATGTGGTCAGTAAGGTGGTCCCAGTGGTGTTGTGGGATGCAGTCTGTATTTGAAGGGGAGGATAGCCAGATGTGAGGTTGGATGTTGTCCATGGATATGACAGGATGTAGTGACCTGGGCAAGCACATGTATGGGAAAAGGGGAGTGTAATGTGAGTGACAAGGGGGCTGGCAGGGTTTTAAATAATTGATTAGCAGTTTTTTTCTTGAGACAATACTAACTGTTTAGAAAGTATTTATATAGGTTTTCTAGAAGTGTTATGTTTGTTAAACACAGTGAGGCAGGTGCTGTGCATTTTCACAATGTTTTAGCACTTTTATGAGCAAAACGCTAATCGGTTTTTAGAGTTCAATAAAACCCTGGGGCTGGCCATGTGGTTGAGGTAGCTGGCTGTGCTGGTAAAAGGGGAGGCATTGTTGGGAGGGAGACTGTGGGGTTAACTGTTAGTTTTATTTGGAGGAGAGGGAGGCTGACCATGCTGGTAGGCTGTTGAGCTACTCATGTTGGTACGATGGAAGAGTCTGTTGTTTTTCGCTTGGGTGTGGTGAATAGAATGCCCATGTTGGTGAAAGCAGTGGGGAAGCTGGCTCTTCTCATTTTTTCTGGTGGTGGACTGATAGAGTTCAAAAATACATGAATCTGCACACATGGTGATGTCTGACAAGACTATGTACTGTCGCATGAGGTGGGCTGGCATGAAAACTGTGAAAAATAGCAGCTACGAGTATGAAGCCACAGTCAGAGCAGGCCCTGCACCATGGAGAAGTGCCATACTGCCACCAGCCACCTAGCTACATCACCCACCATCTCATGGACTAAATTTGGACCTTTGGTACAGCCACTCCCTCTGTGGGGGGGGAGGCAGAGGGGGTAGGGTCATTCTTCTCAATAGCCATGGCAACCCATCCCAAGATGCTTTACCAGTTTGGCAGTCCAGAGCCCTGTCAATGGTGCAAGAAGGATAACAGCTGGTGTATTTGTCCTGCCCTGTGTCAGTCGATTGCTGGAGTACAATGCCCCCCAACCCCCAAGAGAAAATCAGTTCTAGGGGCACTGACTTTCCTTCATGATGGCCCCTGAGTGACAGAGTCCATTCTAAAACCCAGGTCAATGGTGAGGTACCAGTCTGTATCCCCGCAAACACACAACCCACTTTTTTTAACCATTATAAGTCCTTCCCAGTTGACCCAGCTGATCAGTATTTTTATTCTTCATAGTGACCCATTTTCCCTTATATGTCCACAGGTCTGACATGATGCTGACTGGATAAAGGAGGACACTGACCACATGTGTCAGATAAGTATTGTTTTTTGTTTATCCTACATTGTCATTGTTAGTTCATAAACAGCTGCAGATCCTGTGTGACCCCATTGCTGTTTTTATTTTACAGGTACAACTGGATAGCCTCCTGAGACCCCATTATCCCAGGCTCCACAGGAACCCGGAAAGAGATCTCTTATCTGTGCTAGGAAGTTGACCTGTAATGGTGCTAACTGTAGGCTTTCACTTGCTAGGTGGTTGGTTATACAGGGTTTGATATCTCTAAACTGTTCTTTTACTATTCCGCCATCATGAAAGGAGGGACATTTATTGCAGTTCACGGGTGGTTGGAGAGCACTCAGGCTTTGCCCTCATGTCTCACAGTGCATCCAAGGCATGCATTAATGCCCCACTTCTCCATTGTGGGCAAGCTTATGAAGACCATTCTAAAGGAAGGGTTAGTGGAATATCTAGAGGAGCATGGTTTCCAGGATGAGAGGCAGCATGGATTCATGGGGGGGAATCATGTCAAACAAATCTGATTGACTTCTTTGACTGTGTCACTAAGACAGTAGACGGGGCCAAGCAGTAGACATCCTCTATTTTAATTTCAGCCAGGTCTTGACTCTGTGCCCACAAAAGGTTGATCAGG
This sequence comes from Neoceratodus forsteri, assembly GCA_016271365.2. Lineage (NCBI taxonomy): Eukaryota > Metazoa > Chordata > Ceratodontiformes > Ceratodontidae > Neoceratodus > Neoceratodus forsteri. The sequence goes on from CM057455.1 coordinate 403,633,368, forward strand.
AAGTTGGTGGATCTTGCAGTTGGGGAGAAGATGGCTAGATGGGTGGAAAACTGGCTGAGGAAGAACCCAGAGGTGGTGTTGGAGGGAGAGTTATATGGCACTAGAGAGGTAACCAGTGGGGTCCCACAAAGCTCTGTGCTGGGGCTGAGTTGTTCAGTGTCTCTACTGTGACAATGGGGATAGCATTAAGGGCAAATGCCTATTCGCAAGAGATGTAGACACCAAGCTCTGTGGGAGAGGACACAGCTGGAAGGGATACCGGACCTCCAGGAAGATCTGAAAAGCTGGGAGGTGGTCCAGGATCTGGTAGCTTGGCATTAATGCCTGTAAATGCAAAGTTATGCATCTTGGAGCCAAGAATCCCAGGACAGAGTACTACCTGGTGGAGTCCGAGTATCTGCATCTGAGGAGAAGGAGGACCTGGGATTGATGATCACTAGTGACCTGAAACACTCCATACAGTGCAAGAAAGGTGCAGCAAAGGCAAACAAGATGCTGGGATGCATAGCTAGGGGGATCAGTAGTAGGAGAGAGTAGGTTGTACTGTCCTTGTACAGGTCACTGGTAAGGCCACATCTAGAGTATGGAGTTCAGTACTGGTGCCCACACCTCAAAAAGGACATTAACCTGTTGGAGAAGGTCCAGAGGAGGGCTACGAAGATGACAGCCAGTCAGTAGGGTGAGGCATACAAGGAGAGGTTGAGGGCACCGAACATGTACTCCCTGGAAGACAGGAGAGAAAGAGGGGACATTACTGGAACCTTTAGGTACTTGAAAGGGATAAATAAGGTTGATAAGGAGAGTTTCTATAATCTGAGTGGCAACCATAACACGAGGGTGCCCAGTCTTAAGCTGGAGGATGGGAGGTTTAGAAGGGAGGTCAGGAAGCACTTCTTCACAGAGAGGGTGGTGGACACTTGGAATGCACTGCTGGAAGAGGTCATCTCATTGAAGACAGTGGGCAGCTCTAAGAGAGGCTGGGATAGGCATAGGGGAAAGGTAAGGATTATGGGTAGGGGATGGGAGGAGTGGGGAGGGAGGGCAGTGACATTAGCTCAAGCTGTGGACCCTGCAATAAGAGCAGACTTGACAGACCAAATGGCTTTCTTCTGCTGGCTTCTTTGTATGTTCATATGTAATTCACCCATGGTCTGTTATGGGTTATTGCTTACTTTAAGTTTGGCTATCTCCTATTGGCCACTGCTTTTCAACTCAAAGAAATGGAAAAGGAGAGCCTGGGAACCTTAAAAAAGTACTGGAATTTCGTTTTTTTATTTGTTACCTTTTAAAGAGCATCTGACGCCTTCAGTAGAACTTAAAACAACTATATTTAGACATAGTTCAGATTGTATTTCACATTCATTCTATATTTTTCCTCCACACTATTTATTACTGAGGTCAGCTGCATGACAACAGAATCTTTGCTCCTGAAAGTTCATCTATTCCTGGTGCTTTCTCCCTACCAGGTCATACTGCACTGATTTGACATCACATGTGGGGGTTCTGGTGGCAGTTGTAGCAAGGTGGGGAACCAGAGTGGAAGAGTAAGTGAGGCTTATCAGTTTGAAACAGTGTAAAAAAAGTCTGGTTTTATATAGAAGGCGTGGGGACACACGGCAAAGAATCGCGAATCTCGACAGCTGGGCGCAACTGGGCAACCAGTTGAAAAGGTTTGGTAGAAAGCAAAAAAAAAAAATTGAACGAAACAAATGATCACTGTATGATAGTGGGAAGAATGGGAGAAGTAAGCTAAATAGCAGGTGGCGTGGCTGAAGGACATCAACTGGAAGAAACAAACTAAAGCAAGATCCGATAACCAGTGTCAAACAATACAGAATGAGGTGAGGATGTGCAAGCAGTCACCATGACATGTCGAGATAGCGTAATATATGTAAATGTAGATGCTGCATGTATACACGTACAACCTCAGATAAATAGTTTATCACCTCCATTCATCACTCTATTATAATTTATTTAATATTTATAACACATCAGAACTCTTTCTCTTTAGTGCTTTGTGTTTTTAATTTAGTGTCTGGACCTTATATGTTCTTTTCCTCCCCCATCCTTTTACAGCCCTAAGCACTTTGACTAGCTGCTGTGTTGTATGCAGTGCTTGCTGCTCATAGTCCATTAAAACCCTGATTTCTGTTTGCCCCACCCAGCCTGCAGTGTTCAGCATTGCCCTTCAGCTGCACTGGGGTTCCTTTTATCCCTATCTTGCATTTGCTCTCCAGTCCCTTTCTACAGGTCCTCAGAACCTACAGTCTGCCACCTAGCGAAAGGTTCCTGCACTGCTGGCTGCCACCTCTAGACCCTCTGCCAATGGGGGCTCTTCCCATGCCCTTTGTACAGTGGGTAAGAGACTTGTTGCTCTAATCCCCTCCCAAAAAATATCCATCTTCCGTCCCACACACATGGGCGGTTACAGCCTGACTCTGTGGGCTGAATCATAGACACACAGACCTTGATGGCAGATAAAATGCTTGGCCTCAGTTGGCCCATTTCCCTACCTAGTGGATAAGCTGCAGATCCTAGTTATCAACAGCTGACTTCCTGCTACCAATAGAATGGTTCATGTCTGTACCTATTCTTGAAGTCCTCCAGATTTTTTACCCCAACCTCATGGGAAGGCCATTCCATGTGTTCACCACCTCTCTGTGAAAAATACTTCCCTCATTTGCCCTGCGTCCCTCCATCTTCACATTTGACCCCTTCATGCATCTATTTTCTGAAGATCTCTCTTGGACTGTTGATTCCTTGGTGCAAATTTCTGTCTGTCTCCCAGCCCTGTTCTCAGGGCATACATATTCAACTCGTCTCCTTGCAGCTTCTAGTGCAGACCATTATATTTTAGTTGCCTCCTCTGGACTGGCAGAAAGTGCCTGCCATTACCATCACTGTATGCAGTAGCATAAACTGGCTGCTACACACATAGCATTCTGGTCAGCAGTTTTCAAAGCCTCCTGCCTGCTCCCATATAGTCTAGGTCCAAGGACATCACCCCATTGGTTCAGGAAGATAATATAAAAAAAAATTGCCACCATCCATGAGGGTGACCGTTATATCACCAGTATATAAACCACAGCTCCTGGGACAACTCAGACTCCTGAACACCAGTGTCCCTTTTTAAATAATATGGGGCCACCGACCAAATACATTCCCTGCCTATCTGAACTACTTCTTGAATTTAGTGCCTACCTGCAGATCACCTAGTGGCACTAAGGGGTTACTGAGTCCCAAATACCACTTTAATCTCTTTCCCAGCTGTCTGCATTTTATTCATCTCTATTTTCCTTATTTACACCTAGTTGTCTTTTCCTCTGAAACTTCTCTTCCTTTACTCCTGTGCTATATACCATATTTGTATCTCTCTAGTCAAGTCAAGTTTATTGTTCTTCCAATAAATTAGAAAAATTTCTGGACATTACAATTTTTAAATTTAAAAATACAAAACGTGAAATAAATTAAAAATACAATTAAACAGACTCCTTATCTCATTAGAATAACTCTCATAAGAAAGTATGCTGGTTAAAATTCTTCAGATTAACATAAAACAATTCATTTATCTCTGAGCCACTTTCAGTATGCTTTTTTCTGTAACACTGATTACAGACATTATGAAAAATCCCCTACCAGTGTTGCATCTTGAACAGTCATTGGGTTGCATCAATATGAATATCACATCATATGTTAAATTTGCATATTTACTAAAATTCTCCCAAATATTTAAAAGAATATAATTAAATAAAGGGCATTGAATTAATACATGCTTTAAAATTCAGTGAATCCTCTATTGCAGGACATTTATCCTAGTTGATTCATTTAATTTTAATTTATTAAAGTAAATGTATTTGATGTAATAAGTTCAAATCACCCAGGTTATTGCTTTACGTATGTATGTGGTGATAGAAAGTATAAATATTCTTCCATGTTGGAATCAATTTTGTTTTGAGCAAACCACAGGGCTTGTCTTTTGGGCTCATACTTGATTCATCTGAATTTGTGTGGCTTTTGTAAAAGTTTTCTAGAAATTAACCTTATAGCTTTGGAGTACATTTTATTTTCGCTTGCCAATCATTCCATCGTGAGTTGACTCTATACTGTGTAATATTTGAAGAAATTTTAACCATAGAGAGGCAAAACCATCTTTATGCCAAGATTCCTTTTCCATTATACAGTTCAATGACATAACATTATTTATATTATTTATTGATCTCAACCAATATGTATATCCTTAGGTTAATAAAAGAAATCAAAGGTAATCTACCTAATTCTTTCTAACTATTGATCCAGCCATTGAGTAGAGACATAAAATATAATTTATAATAATATAAAGAGGGTTTCAATTATGGATAATGATATATCTGAATTTCAACTCCACATAATGAATTGAGTAATTTTGCCTCCTACTTTAATAGCAGGTATTACCATAAAACCTCCATATTTAAGGTTAAATCTTGCAGTGCATTTTGCTGCATACTTGTAATCTGTTCCTTAATATGATGTCCAGAAGTTTCTAGAGTGTAATGTTATGCCAAGGTATTTATAAGATGTCACTATTTCAAGAGGGGCATCATTGTAGAAAATCCTTGAGTTTTGATGACTCGATTTCAAAGATCATTATTTTTTTTTGTCTAGGTTTATTCTCAATTCTAATTCTTTACATTTATTCACAAAGATTAAATTTTAATTCTAGTCCTTTAGGGGTCAGTGATAGTAGAATTAGATCATCTGCATATACTAGGTTGTGTATGTAGTGATCTTTTATTTTTGGAAGTCCCACTGATCATTTAAGTCATAATCTAATAAGGTATCTATATAGATATTGAATAATAAATAGTAAACATCCCTGTTTGATACTTTAGAGGTTGGGAAATATTCTGCGATATTTCCTCTTTGATCAAACTCACTGCCGTATAGAAGTAATGAGTATAAAGTAAACCATAGGAGGAGAAGAGATGAAGGAGCCCCGAATCCAAAAGAATTTCCCATAAAGTCTGTCTTATTAATAGAATCGAATGCAGCGGAGAATTCAACAAATAAAACATAAGTCTCATTTCCTAAATAATATATATTTCTCTAGGAGGTGGAATGTCTGAAAACATTATCTGTTGTGGAAATCCATAGCCGAAATCCAACAGAAATTTTGAAAGGGCTATTAGTATCTATCAGATTTGTAGTTTGTTTAACAATATACGAGAAAATATTTTCCCTGCAATGTCTAGTAAACTTATTGGCAATAGTACTTGGTTTGTATAACGAACCTTTTGAATAGAATAAGATTAATATGTTTTTAGCCATGACAATGGTGGACATTCTTTTAAACAAATATTGAAAAAGATGAGTAAAAGGATCAAAATTGAGATTTTCTTTATAAATCGGCTGATTTATCTGGACCTGGAGCTTTATTGTTTGTTAATTTTAAGATTGCCATTTGAACATCATCAGAAGTGAAAATTAGAGGTAAGCAAGCAAGATATCCATTGTAAATTTATTTGATCTCTTTGTAAATGTTTTGTTTAATAAAAGCTGTATAATAGGTAACCCATACTTCTTTGGGGATATAGATAGTAGTATAAATTGATATAATTTAACCCCTCTTGCCATCATACTCCAAAAGGCCCTACTATCATTGTTCAATATTGTTTGATGGATAAATTCCATCTTTTTGTATAAATTCATGTGTTTTTATCTTTAAAGGTGTTTGTATGCTTTCGGGCATAATTTAATTTACTTTAGTATGGTTTGATGGATTTTAAGATGTTCTCTAATTATTTTACCTAAATTCTTCTTTTGATATTATCACAGGAATCAAACCATGTTGTGAGGGGATGATGTTTGATCCTTGTATACATATATTTCCCTAATAATTCTAGATAAAAGATTCTCAAAGTTTCTGATAGTAACTTGGGTTAAATTTTCATTTTTAAAACATATTCAGAAATAGATTGGTGTAGAAAAAAAGTATGTTCAATATTCTTCATTTTGTTATTTTTTTGAGGATAATTTAGCTTTCACCATGGAGACCAATGAAACAGGATAAATATCTTTCAAAGGCCTTTTTATCATTAAAAGTGATCATGCAACAAGTGAGTGCAGCATAATCACTTTCTGCTCTAATTTATTTGAAAATTCTATACAAAATCAGAAGATTCAGGAGAGATTAATACATAATCTATTAGACTAGCTTCCAACAGAAAAAGTATGTGTATGCTCCCTCTAGATCTCTGGTCCCCTACCATTGAGATTAGTTAAATTATTCTCAGTTATGAATTCTTTAAATTTAATGCCTGCTGAATTACAATGGCATCAATGATTTCCTCTGTTCTAAATCACCCATATATATATGGGAATGTAACATTAGGAATTATCAAAGGATGCTATCGAGCGTGAAATCACCTCCTATTAATATTATATCTATATGATGTTTAATATACAAAGTATCCATGATCAAGAGCTCTGAACAAAAGATAGCCATATGTTTGTATTTAGGTGTTGGGGAACATACACATTCACAATCATATAAGTAAACAAGTCCCATTTGACAATATTTATCAATGCGACATTTTAACCTCAAGATAATCAATTGCATTGATACCAGCTCTAATTTTTATAAAGGTGGTTAACCCACCACTCGGCCTTCAAACTTTTTCTCCCTCTGTGCTAACAAACTAAATGCTTCATAACCATTTAAATGAATTTCTGTTGATGCCCATGTCTCCTGAAACAGCAATAGTTCATATTGAAACCATTTTTTCAATTAGGGTCAACCAATTTTGTCCCTATGCCTATATATTTACAAGACAAAATTATCTAATTTAGAAGATATTAAGTTTTATTTGTTAAAGACTCATCCGTATTTGATAAAATGCGTAGTTATTAGGTAGTCATGATTTGATATTAGTTTCCGTAGTGATTCTTTTTGAAATTTCTTTTGATTGTAAATCAGTTAAGAGTACTTGGATTCTATCCTACTTATACGCATTATGTAATAAGTTCCTGTATAGAGTTTCTGATTTTATTGCCAAGTCAATTTGAGAATCTGTTTCATGCTTATGGACTGTCCTGACCTCTCCCAAGTCAGCTTTTGCTATTTCTATATCCAGACATGACTCAAGAAGCATTCTAACAAGGGAGGGTAATCTATGGCTGTTTCCTTCAAACCTTGCTATTCAAATAGGGAGGCGATAAACATCTAGTATTTACAAAATTCAATTAAGCAGTGTTAATGTTGAGTTTATAGATTCAATGGAATCATAGGACCTATTGGAAGATTCCTATTCCCATGAGCAAACATCCATATAGTGAGACCAATTAATTGGAGAAGAGAATTAAAATATAAAGTTTATTTAGATGTATTTATTTAAAATTTTCTTAGCTGTATCCATATCAGATAATATATAAACTAGCTGATTATCTATCGATTGATCTCTATAGACCAGTTTTATATTGGAAGCTGCCTGTGGGTTCTAGTTCTACTTTAAGCAGATGGGACATTAGGGAAGATAATGAGTCAGTTGTTTCATGGGTTTTGTATAAATATTTTCAATTTAAAAACTACTCTTTCCTGTAATAGTAATGGACTCTGGATTATGATTTAGAAAGAAGACTCTGCAATTTAAGATTCTCAAAAAGATGCCACATTTGAATCTATATTTTGTAAAGGTTGTACCCAAGGGGCACTGTTCCATTAGAACCTAAAGACTTTCTATTTTATCTTCTTTAACCTGGCTTTTTGTGGTCCTCATTACTTGTTTTTTACTTGGTTTAATATTGTATTTACATTATCTGCTATAACCTATTTTTTTTTGTGTGTTATTTTACATTGTTTTCACCTTATTTTATTTGTTTTTGATTTTTTCTATCTCAGGTTTCTGTGATCTTTTTCACTTTTTCTTTAATGGAGAGTTCGGATAGTAAATTGAAGAAAAAGGGCCTGTTTACCTTCTCAGTAAAGCACTTGTTATCTTTAGTATTAATTTTGTCTGAAATGTCTGTAAGTTTGTTATTATGAAATCGGACAATCTTTCTATGTGATGTTTTAATTCATTGTATCTTCAAGGAAAACTATATTACAGCCATCACTGGATGTATTAATACTTTAATACGTATACTTTGAGGTTGTATCTGGGCATTGTAGGAATTCAGGATCTAATTTAATTGCTTCAACTTCTTTATCTAGTATATTAAACACTTTTCTAGGAGTCAGTCAAAATTTGTGAGTCTGTTAAATAATCAAATATTTATGCTATTAATAGATTTAGAGGACAAAAGACCCATGTAAGTAGGGTGAGTGAAATTTCTTGTCCTTTAATAGGGCTTTTAATAAATAGTACTGCGGGTGATTATCAGGAAGATTCACTGGAATCTGGCTATCTAGTGTTGCCCTTGAGGTTTCTTGGGATTTTGAGAAGAATTCCATGATTTTTCTTTGACTAAATGGTTTATATAATTGGGGGTTTAAATTATTTTTCTCCAAGTCTATCACAGAATCTCCATTATAAGATTTAGTTGTTAGATGTCTATTTTCATTTTTCCACACCTCGATACTTTCAAGTAACTTTCGAGGTCAGTTTAGTCAAGTATAGCCAATGATAAATCTTGATTTGAGCCTTCTCTATACTGGCTTTCTGTTTAAAATAGTTAGAATCCATTTGGCTCCAGGCACTGTGCTCTATAGTCATATGCAGTTTCCTCTTTACATAATAGGAAGGAAAGGACTGATGCATTGCTCAGGGGTTCTTTAGGAGTAGAGGCCGTGATAACCAAATCTTGGGTAAACACAACCATTTTGTTTAGTCTCCAGTTACCCTCTTGTTTACCCCTACCATTATGTTTTATTCAGCACTTTGCCATGGCGTATACATGGTTTACTAATTAATATTTTCCTAATATAAATGTATTTCTAATAATAAATGTTTAAACCTGAACTCTTAAATAATATACAACAGTTAAATAGAATGTAACAATTCCTAGGGAGAAAAAAAAGAGCAGGATAAATACAGGGTCACAAAAAGTAGTGTCTTAGTCCATGTCAGAAACAGTCAATATTAGGAATACTGGAATACAGTGAAATACTGAGGTCCCATATATAGCCAAGTTCTCTTCCCGGAGGAAGTCAAACAGAAATTACAATATGTAATCAGAAAGTTCTCTTTCCCAAAAATCAAATTGCAACTCTCTTTTTCTAAATGAGGAGTTGGGAAAGTTTAAACAGTCCAGTTTCTCCAATTTACTGTTGTTGGTGTGGATACTCCAGACAAAGACTGTCTGACACTAGAATCAACAAGCAAAACTTTTTAAAAATTTTTATAACTCAATATAATGGTTCTGATTAAAGTTAAAATAAATTTATTTCAGTAATCAAAATGTAAGGGTTAGAGCCTAGACCACAACCTAGAGCCTAAACTTATATCAGTCACTCCTATACATTAATGTTTAATAAAGACTGTTATCACATGATTGCTAACACTAGGTGCCAAGAATCTTTATCTTACTTGGAAAATCTGTTAAAAGTCGATGTGAAGGTGTTTTAGGTTATCTGCGACCTGCGGTCTTGTGCTATTAAGAGTATGAATACTGACCGCTGTAAATTATCAGGCAAAGGAATCCAGCGTTTTTTATGTGTTTAGCGATAAAGTTTTTCCAAAAGCAGTGACAGGTCCCAACCTTTGGAACTTAGAATCAATATACGATGGTTAAATAATTCCGGCAGTGGACGGGACTGGAAAAAAAAACACACAACGATCAAACAAGCGGAGATCAAATGAAGCTAGTGTTAAAAAAAGGGAAGTACCTTTATGGAACCAATAGACACCAGATGACATTAAGGTGTATGCGACTGTAGCATCGAAAATTAAATCTCAGAGACTAAGGTATCATAAAATATCTAAAATAAATCTAAATAGAAGAAAAAAGAAATTTGCAGAGTGTTACTATATCAACAGGTAGTACGTAGTGTTATATATATGTTTAAATATCTACAGTAACCAGACCCTCAACTGTGGGGAAAAACTGAGTTTTCTTTTAACGTTCTAATTTAAAATTAAACTTAATCAAACCAACTAGATTTTCAGTAATTACACATAGTCCTTAGTCTAGAAGGATTTTTGATAGGTCAGCCCAATAAACAAATTCCAGAATTATGGGCTAGGCAGTTGATTTCTAAAATCATGTTGTATAAAAACAGTGTAGAGAAAATTAAATATTTTTTTTTAATTTATACTCCCCCAAAAAAGCTGGAAAACTTCTAATTCAATATCTAGAATTTGCTTCTTTACCCTGCAAAAACATTAACACCCCTCAAACAACTCTTTAAAATTCCCTATTATCTTCAAAACAGCACCAGTAAATAACATTAAAAGTGAGCTGTTTGTACTCTGGATTTTTTTTTTAACTCCGAGTTCCTGGACTCCACCACCTTCTCAGTGATGTAATGCCCCCTCCATTCGACCTTCCCTTCTTCTAATCTTAGTTTTATGATCCTAGTTCTAGCACTTATTTTCCTTACCAATAAGCTTCACTCTCACCTTACAAGTCTCCAGTGGGTACAGATCAGATTTCCTCCACCTCTCCTCATAGGGCTGCCTATGCATAGCATGCACCATCTTGGTTGTCCTTGTCTGAACCCTTTCAATCCTGTCTTATATCCTTGTGCAGGTGAGGCCTCCAGAACTAAACCCCATACTCAGGTGAGGCCTCATCATGGATTTATAAAGGCGCATCAGCACCTCCCTTTTTCTGTTTTATACCCCTCCGTATGCACACCAGCATTCTATTCACTTTGCCCACCATTGTGCTGCACTGGTTCTCTGCCTTAAGGATATCTGAAATTATAATCCCCAGATCTCACTCCTGCTGAGTTTCCTTACCCCCTCTCCCACCTCGTGTGTAAATGGTTTGTGGGTTATTACACCCATGTGCATTACTGTGCACTTTTTGGCATTAAATTTCAGCTGCCAAGTTTCCGACCACCTCTCTAGAATCTTTAGGCCCTCCCTCACTGCCTCCTCCTCCCTTACCAGGGTGTCTACTCTATTGCAGATCTTCATATCATCTACAAATAGGTACACCTTCCCCTGCAGTTCCTCTGCTATATCTAACATACTAAAAGCCAGCAGAATAGTCCGGATGGTTTGTTGTGCCTGCTCGGTAGCCAGCCTCCTAATGGGTTCTTTCTTTCCCATCCAGCCCCAGAGAGGGTCATTCTCTTCTTCAGTTTACCCTAGAACCTGTCCCACTCCCTCTTCAAGCCCTCCACTGTGCCCTCCTCCACCAGACTCCTGGACAGTGCATTCCAGGGCTCCACCACCCTCTCAATGAAGTAAGGTCTCCTGCATCCCCCCTGTAATTTCCCTCCTCTAGCTTCCACTCATGTCACCTGGTTGTTTCCCACCTTCTTTAGTCTGACATCTCTTTGGCAATGCCCTGTTTATTCCTTTTACATATTTGAAGACCCCTATCATGTCCCCCCATCTCTCCTCTCCTCCAGCGAGTACAGCCCAATCTATTCCAGCCTTTCCTCATAGGGCCTTCCTCCCATGCTCTGAAGCATCCTGGTTGCCCTCCTCTGGACACTCTCCAGCAGTGTTGCATCATCCTTGAGGTGAGGTCTCCAGAATTGCATGCAGTACTCGAGATGTGGTCTGACCAAGGCATTATACAGAGGGAGGATCACCTCCCTCTTTGTGGATGTAATCTCCCTGGCTATGCAGTATCCACTTTGCTTTGGCCACAGTTCTTCTGCAATTTTCAGTGTTATTCATTTTGACATCTACCACCACCCCTAGATCCCTCTCACTCGTTGTGGCTTGCAGTATGACACCCCTGAGTGTACACATGGCCTGGGTTTCTGACCCTCAGATGCAGCACCCAACATTTCCCTGCATTAAACCTCAGTCCCCACCTCCTTGACCACCCCTCCAGGGTATCCAGGTTCCTCTGGACTGTCTCTCTCGCTTCGTCCCCGTCTGCCAATGCTCCCAATTTTAAGTAATCTGCAAAGAGACTCATCCTACTCTTAACCACCCTCCCCATATCGAAGACATAGGCACTGAACAGGAGTGACCCCAGTACCGAACCTTGTGGGACCCCACTGGTGACCTTCGAGGAGGAGGAGACGACCACTACCCTCTGTATTCGCCCATTTAGCCAATTTTCTACCCATCTGAGCAACTGTCCTCTCACCCCCAACCCCTCAATCTGAGCAACTGTTCTCCCACCCCCAGCTTTAATAGCAGCCCATTTTGGGGTACCGAATCAGATGCCTTACTGAAATCCAGGTATAGGACGTCCTCCACTCTATGCCGGTCCAGGGTCCCATAGTCATAAAAATCTATGAGGTTGGTCTAACACGATCTCCCCGGGATGAAACCATAATGTTTGTCATCCAGTTGCCCCAACCTTTCCAGCTGCCTCCTGAGCCTATCCTTGATAATGCCCTCCATTACTTTGCCCACCATAGACGTTAGGCTGACAGGCCTATAATTCATCATCTCCTCTCTAGACCCCCCCATTTGTGGATATGCACCACATGAGCCACCCTCCAGTCTTGAAGCACCCATCCTGTCAGCAGAGAGGTGTTAGAGTGCTGCCAGTGGTGCTGCTAGCTCATCGGCCAATTCCTTCATAACCCTCGGATGCAGCCGATCTGGCCCTGGTGCCTTATCAGTTTTTAGTGTCCGAAGGGCCTCCTTCACCCTTTCCACTGTGATTTCTTCCTCCTTCCCAGCTCACCCCCTCATTTAACCACCCATCCCCTTCTAGACTTGGCCCAGCCTGTACCCCAACTTCTTTCAGTCCTCTCAACTCCATCTGACCTCTCGACTCTGCTGGCTCCCCTTCCTTCCCATTGGGCTGGAGGGATCCCCTACATCCTTCCATAAATATCAAGGCAAAGTACTCATTTAGCACCTCTGCCTGATTTCCCCTGCCTCCTGAGTCCATCCCTCCTCAGTCCTAATCATGCTGATCTGTACCCTCCCTTTTCTCTTCTCCCTTGTGAATCTATAGAATCCCTTATCCCCCTTCGGATATTCCTAGCCAGGTTTTGCTCCCTCTTCACCTTGGCTCCCCTCACCACTGTGGTGACCCTTCCAGCCATCAACTCATACCCCTCTCCCTATCCCCCCTAGAGCATTTAAAACATGCATAGGCAGCCTTTTTATCCCTCACTGCCTCCAGCGCCTCCCTGGTACACCAACACGGCTTGTTGACTCTACCATGCTTATGCCTTACCTTTGTACAGGAGTTAGTAGTCTCCTGCACCCCCTTCTTAATGGCCTCCCACAAGCTGCCAGCATCCATGTCTGGCCTAATCTTTTCCAAGCTCCCCTGTAGAATCCTGCCCATGCCCACGAAGTCCGTTCCCCTGAAGTCCACTACTACTGTATTAGAATGGTTATCCCCCTAGATACAGCAGAAACCAGACTGTAGTGTGATCACCACCTTCCAGTGGCCTGCACACCTCCAGGCCCTTTATCTGGTCTCTGTCTGCTAGGACAAATCCAGTATCCACTTCTCCCTAGTGGGTTCCCCCACCTGTTGGACCAGGAAGGCATATTGGAACATATCGATCAGTCTCTGTTCCCTGGCCACAGAGGATGCTATAGTGTCCCAGTCTGTCCCCAGCATATTAAGGTCACCCATGATCACCACCATACCTTTTCCACGGTCACAGTGCCCCTTGATGTTCTCAACTAGTTTGTCCTCCAGGGCCTCTTCCATCATTGGAGGTTCAGTACACCACCCCTATTTTCAATCTTTTACCTCCCCTCTTTTGTAGGGTTACCCAGATCTCCTCCACCTCCCCCTACAGCCTCCTCCACTCCACTAACCGCTATGTCATTTTTGACTATCAGCGCTACACCCCCTCCTCTTCCCTGTCCTCTGTCCTTCCTGAATATTTTGTAGCCCACCAAATTTAGGTTGCAATCATTTTTCTGAGTGGCCCATGTCTCAGTAAGTGCTGCCACATCCACTGATCCCTCAACCAGCATCGCCTGGAGCTTGCCCATGCTCCAAGCATTGATCAGGGCTGTCCTCCATCCTGACCCCTCTCCCTTCTCCAGTCATCTTGACCCTGAGCAGTCCCCTAGATGCCCTTACTTGCACAGCTCTGGGTGGATTTAGATCACAGTTACCTGCCTTAATTTCATGCCCTGGACCTGGACCCTAGTGCTGCCCTCCTGGAGCTACTCTTTTAGTTAAGCCCCCCTTCACAAGTTTAAACTCCACCTCTCGACTATGAATCCAGCAAGATTTAGTTTCAACATCTCCCTCCCCTCCAAGTTGAGGTGTAGCCTATCCCTGGCATATAACCCCCTTTTCCTCCCATGTATCCACCAGTCCCTCACCAGCCCATACCCTTCTGCCCTTAGCCAGTCCCTGAGCCACTGGTTCACACCTGTAAGTTTATGTTTGGTCTCCCTGGACACCCTAGGTACTGGCAGAATCTCAAAGAAGGTGATTGCACTTCTATAGAGTAGTAAACCCTGGCCAGTTCCTGGAATCTTGCCTGGATTTCTAGTTCACTGCTCCCCTCTAAGTCATTTGTTCCCAGATGTTTTGTCTGGGGATTCCCCGCATTCCAATGCTATCGAGTATAGCTGGAATTTGGCTTTGTGTAGGGCTAGGCCTAGGATACATTTAGCCTTGACTGGGCTGCTTTTTCCCTCCCTGCCCCCTTCCACTGGATGCCCCAGGTCATGGAGTCACCCAGCAGGATCACCTTCCCCCCTCCACTTTACTGGCCCGTTAGATTCCATCCAGGCTCCTCCTTCTGTCATTAACCCCCAGCTTACTTCTCTTGTCCCCCTCAGCCTGGGGATCACAAGCCTGTGCTTGCCCTACCATACTCATTCTTCTACCTGTAGCTCCCAGCTTGCTCCTTGCCCCCCCAACCTCCTGGGTGGCACAGACTGCCCCCCACCCAGATCTCCATAGACTCTTTCTGGGCTGGTATCCTCAGATCCCCCACCCAGGCTCCCTTCTACTGCTTCCCTCCTTGCCTCCGCCCCCAAGATCTGCATCCTTCACCCCATTTGCTGTGTTTCTCCCTACCCCCCTTCTTTCCACCCTCCTCTCCACCTCATCTGATTTCTCCCACCCTGAAGCTGGCCTATCTAGAGTATTCCTTATCCTTGGTTGACTTCCCTAAACTGGATACTTGCCCAACCCTTGTCCTCCCTCCTCTCACCCTGGCTTCACTCTGCACTCCCCCTTCCTCCCCACCTCCCTCCCACCTAAGCTAATGTCTCTTCCCCCCTTCCCTTCTGTGGATCTGGCTCTCTCTCCTGCCTCATCTTCCCCAGCTTACTGACCTAACCCTCTCTGTCTGCCTGCTCCCCTCCTCCCGGCAACCTCTCCACCTCATCTCCCGTATATAGCAAGGCGAATAGATTAGTAAGTGTGATGCTTGCCCCTGACTTGCTCTCTCCTGTCCCCCCTCCTTCTGGTCAGCCACCTCCCTACGAAGTGATTTCCGTACATTGCTTGTTTCGTGCCCCACCTCTCCTGAGTAACCATATGATCCTTGTCTACCTGTTCCCTGGGTTATAGAAACATAGAAACATAGACTTTGATGGCAGATAAGGACCGCTAGGCCCATCTAGTCTGCCCATTTCCCTACCTACAGGATAGGCCGCAGATCCTAGTTAACCAACAGCCTTTATCTTCCTGCCCCCACAAGAATTGCCTTATGTCTGTCCATGCATTCTTGAATTCTCCCACAGTTTTAGACCCACAACTTCCTCAGGAAGGCTGTTCCATGCATCCACTACCCTCTCTGTGAAATAATACTTCCTCACATTGCCCTAGACCGCCCTCCTTCTATCTTTAAATTGTGTCCTCTTGTTCTTGCAAGTCTCTTTTTCTGAAAGATGCTACCCTCTTGGACTTTGTTGATTCCCTTGAGGTACTTGAAAGTTTCTATCATGTCCCCCTCTCCCTTCTTTCCTCAAGGGTATACATATTAAGCTCCTTTAGTCTCTCCTCATACGGCTTCTCTTGCAGACCCTGCACCATTTTAGTTGCCATCCTCTGGACTGCCTCTATCCTGTCTATGTCCTTGCAGAGATGGGGTCTCCTGAACTGGACACAGTAATCCAGATGGGGTCTCACCAACTGTCTGTACAGAGGGATAAGAACTTCCTGTTTTCTGCTGCTGATGCCTCTCCCTATACATCCCAGTATACCCCCAGCCCTCCCTACTGCCTTCTCACATTGCTTCCTAACCTTAAGGTCATCTGATATGATTACCCCCAGGTCCCTTTCCTGTTTTGTTGTTGTTACTACCTCCCCACCCATTGTGTATTCTTCCCCTGGGTTCTTGTTTCCCAGGTGCATTATTTTGCACTTTTTTGCATTGAATCCTAGCTGCCATATATCTGACCATTCCTCCAACCTTGCCAAGTCCCTTTTCATCCTTTCCACGCCTCCTTGTGTATCAACCCTGTTGCAGATCTTTGTGTCATCTACAAAAAGGCATACTTTTCCTTCCAGTCCCTCTGCAATGTCACTGATGACGACATTAAAAAGGACTGGACCCAATACTGAACCCTGCAGTACCCCACTAGTAACCGCCCTTTCTTCAGGGTTATGCCATATTGGCCTCGTGTACTCTCATGAGGTCCTTTCCACACCTTTCCTCCCCACTCCTCCTACCTTCCAGCTGCCTTCTGATCCCCTCTACTTCCTCCCTAAGACCTGCCAACTGAAAACACAGGGGGCACCCTCTGAACCTCCTTGCCCAATTTAATATTATTGCTGCCCCGCACCCTGTACACCCAATCACTCTACTGAAGGTGCCTGCTTTGGCCACCCCGAAGTCTACCCTCATTTTAGGTGAGCAAAGCGGCCCTCTAACAGAAATAATTCAGTCAGTGTTGCACTAAAAACCAAGCAGTTTTCCCCCTCTGATTACAGCAGTTTTCCCTCTTTCTTGACAGTAGCCAGTTTTCTAGCCCTAGCAGTAGACGGTTCACAAGCAAAATTAGCCCATCACAATACTAGCCAGCTCAGAGGCCCTAGCAGTAATCAATTCACACACAGTTTGCCTACTCCCTCAGATGTAGTTGGCATACACAGTCATTTATACAGTCTGATTTATTATGCGCCTTCCTGGTAGTAGTCAGTGTTGGCCAAGCAGCAGTGTACAGGACCCTTTTCCCCCCAATCAGTAACAATCCAGCTTCCTAGTGTTCCAGTTCACCCAGTCTCGACTTGCCCTCCTCCAAGGCTCCACCCTCACCGACCATTTAATAGAGGTTGGGGCCAGGGTAGGTGGTGTGGAACAAAGAACAGTTCTCCTCCTCTGATTGTGACTGGACTATTTGCCTTTTATGGCCCAGTCAAAGGTTCGAGCCCTATTCACTGATTGGCCGCTCCTTCCTGAGTCGCTGACTTGCAAAGTTGTGGCCAATGTGGACCCAGTATGCATGGCCTGTCCCCTCCCAAAAAGAGCTTCCTTGTAGATCAATGTGATCCCATCCTCTCCCACTTCCGATGCAGCCCCAGAATGCCTGCCCAGACCACTTCCAGTGACAAGCCCCGGTCTGGAAAGAACAGCTCTCCTCCCCTGATTGGAACTGGGCTAATCATTGCTATAGGTATTAAAAAAGGATGGGTCCAGCACCAACCCCCTGGGGCACACCACTGCCACCCTGGAATGCACCCCATTTGCCTTATCACCACCCTCTGGTTTCAGTCTTTGAACCAGTTCTCCCCCCACCTTGTTATTTTCTGTTTCACCCCTAAGCCTTCCAGCTCATTTACCAGCCTTCTATGTGGCAAAGTGTCAAAGGCATTGCTGAAATCTGGGTAAGCAACATCCTCCTCCATCCACCTTCCTTGTTACCCAGTCAAAAAACTCAGTTAAGTTTGTCGGGCACAACCTGTCTCCCATAAAACCAAACTGCCTTGAGTCCTGGAGGCAGTATAGCACATTGGGTAAAGGCTCTGAGCTACAGATATGGAGACCTGGGTTTGAATCCAACAACCATCTAAGTGCATACTCTGTGATTCTGAGCAAGTTACTTAACTTCCTTGTGCTCCAGGTTGCATCTGGAACCAAGCTTCAGCTTAGTGTGCTACTCCTGGTTAAACAATTTTCCCTTCCCCCACTTCCGCTATAGACCATTGACAACCAGGTGCTCCACTATTCTTTCCTTCAGCAGTGTTTCCATTACTTTTCCCACTGTTGTGGTCAGGCTGACCAGTATGTAGTTCCTGCATCCTCCCTGTTAACACTTTTGTGTAGTGGGACCACATCAGCCCTTCTCCAATCCCTGGGCATGTTACCAGTTTACAAAGACAGGGTGAACAGGGTAGTCGGAGGCCCTACTAACACCTCCCTTAGCTACCTCAGTGTCCAGTGGTGCATCTGTCTGGCCCATAGCCTTAGTGCTGCCAGTTCCATGAGGATCCTTTCTTTTGCAAAGGGAGCTGTGTCCTTTTCTATGATCTCTCCATCCTTATTAATGCTGGCCCATTTCTTGCCCCCTCCTTTGTAAAAACTGAACAGAAGTATTTGTTCAGTATTTCTGCTTTTTGGCGGTCATCTTTTACCCTCCCTCCATCCATCCTTTTCAGACACTCAATATCTACCCTTGCCTTCCTTTTCTCCCTGATGTACCTGCATGTAAAAGGTTTTGTCCCTCCTTACCACAATATCCACTGGCTGGCTTGTGTCAAGGGACCCACATAAGTGTGGGTCTGGTGCCAATGTGCACTTTGCATGTGGAAACATTTTGGTTTGCCTTCTGTGTGCTGTAGTGTAGTGGATTATGATGACTGGTTTTGCTGGATTCTGCACTGACAGCTTCATTTGCAGCAGATCCTGCCCAGAGGGAAGTGAAGTGTTCAAATAGTCACTATGTGGTGTTATTTCAGTGTTACAGTAGCAGTGTACACTTCCTGCACACTTCATTTCATAATGCAATCCATCAGTGTTTAATCAGTGCATCTTCAGGTCTCTTTTGGTGTACATGCAGTGCTGATACAGTGTGTGTGAATTATGTTAATTAGCACTGTAATCACACTGCAAAAGTACTGCAATTAGCAGTGTTTTGTCATCAACACTACCTAGAACAGTGTTCTGTCAGCAACACTGTCTTAAGCAATTTGCACTCTTTTTCAGTGTGCGAATTATGTTAGTACCACCTGTAATCACACTGCAAAGTACTGCAATTAGCAGTGTTTTCAACACTGCCTGAAGCAGTGTTGCATTGCTTTCAGTGTGTGCAAATTATGTTAATTAGCACGCATCAACACCTGTAGTGCACTTCAGTGTGCAGTGTGATTTTGCAGCACTCCTGTCAGCAGTGTTGTAGTTCTGTTTCAGTGTATTAGGCTGCATTAAAGATGGCGTTGCATAAAATTCAACAAAAAACAAACAGTATTCATCTGCAAGTATCTGCAACCTCAGCAGAGGAAGCTTTGCTTAAGGGTTCCTGAGTGAGAAAGTCATCTGTGAATTCCAAAGAAGATGGAGATCTTGGGGGTTATGTCTATAGGAGGTACTAAAGTCTGTTACCCCATGTTTGACTCAAAGTCACAAGGAAGGGGGTGGACATTTAGGTAAAGGAATGACCAATAATTGTTCTGGTTTGCAGAAAATGGTACTGATATGCAGGTCCTCACCAGTATTTCCAGGTTTATCTTCAAAAGGAGAAGAGAGCCTCTTCGGACTGGGAGCACATGCACGGTGTGGAAAATTATTTTTGGTATCAAGGGGCTGTTCGAGTGAAGTGTGTGTGTGTGTGTGTGTGTGTGTGTGTATGTGTGTGTGTGTGTATATATATATATATATATATATTATATAAAATTTGGGATTATCAGTCGCATTGGACAAACACCATTAGGTGACTGTGCGTATATCGGAGTGCAACCACACGCTTACACTTTTACTCCCCTCCAAAACAATTCTGCCATTTTATAAGATAGATAACCCACTGTGTAGTGTGTGGAAGCTTAATGATATACACACGGCTTGGTGGTTGATGCACTCGGCCTGCAGGCCTCATGCAACAACACACAACAAGGTGTGCGTGTATCAGGCGACACTTTACCCTACAGTAAGGTTATCTATTACACACACACACACACATATAGAGACAGTACTTGTTGCAAAACAAAAACACTACATTAATGCAGGCATTAGAATGCAAAGTACACAAAGCAAGAAAATGAAAAACAGGGTTTGAGCCTCACGAGTCTTGGCAAATTGGTTGTGTGGTGTTCCCTGGAGTTCCCAACCTTGATGCCCATCCCATACTCCCAAACTCATAGCCTCCTTTCTAAAGCACAAGGTACAGCTCCAACCCAGTGCCTTCCATAGCAGCCATTCGTACCTGTAAAACAAGAACAGCAATGGGCTCACAAAGGATCTGCAGCTCGTTGTGAACTATTATATGACAAACAATGTAGGGTAAACCAAAAAACAATACTTATCTGATACATATGGTCAGTGTCCTCCTACTCCCAGTCAATGTCCTGTCAGACCTGTAGATATAAAGGGAAAATGAGTCAATAATAAAATATAAAATACTGATCAGCTGGGTCAGTTGGGAAGGCTCTGTAGAGGTTAAAATAAAAAAGTGGGTTGGGGAGATACTAGACCTGTACCACACCATCAACCTGGCTTTTAGAATGGACTCGGTCACTCAGGGATGTCATGGTTGGGGAGGGAGGAGGACTCCTTGGCGTGCTCTAGAACTGATCTTTTTTGTGGGTAGGTCTTCATGTTGCTCCACACATCAACCAACACAGGGTAGGATAAAGACACCAAGTAACAGATATTCAAGGCACAATGAATGCTTCCCTGGTGGTGTAGTGGATCCCACCTCCTTTTTCCCAATTTGCCTGTAGAATACATAGGAACACAGGTATGTGATGTCAGAAAGGGACCGCAAGCCCACCTAGTCTGCCCAGTTTGCCTAGATATCCACTAGGCCTTTTCTGTAGTGCCCCCATGCCAGTTGCCCTCTGAGCTTATCCCATGCCCTTGTGAACCCTCCCACCATTTCCCTCAGCAGCCCAGTTGTCCACCACCCTCTCAGTGAATAAGTACTTCCTAATCCTTCCTCTAAGTCGCCCCCCGACCGATTTGGAATTTCCAACTACCATCCATTAAACACTGCAGCAGGCCAACTGTGACCATCTCTAGGCAGATATATGCAGACACAACTGGTCCTAGAACTCCCTTCAGCTGGCAACAGGCAATAGAAGTTCCAATAGTCTGCAGTGCACATTTCAGCCTACACATCTCTTATCAGATGTTTCCATTTCTGCTCTTCTCCACAGGATAAGTCAGTTGTGACAGAACTTAGCCCAGGGAGTTCAGTGGGGTCAGTAAACCAAAGATGAGAGCCTATATAAACTCTTAACATGCACTGTAGGACAATCTCCCACCACAAAGAACTCCAGGATCTGCTGCAAATGAAGCTGTCAGTGCAGAATCCAGCAAAACCAGTCATCATAATCCACTACATTACAGCACACAGCAGGCAGACCAAAATGTTTCCACATGCAAAGTGCACATTGGCACCAGACCCACACTTAAGTGGGACCCCTGACACAAGCCAGCCAGTGGATATTGTGGAAAGGAGGGACAAAACCTTTTACATGCAGGTACATCAGGGAGAAAAGGATGGCAAGGGGAGATACTGAGTGTCTGAAAAGGTTGGATGGAGGGAGGGTAAAAGATGACCGCCAAAAAGCAGAAATACTGAACAAATACTTCTGTTCGGTTTTTACAAAGGAAGGAGCAGGAAATGGGCCAGCATTAATAAGGATGGAGAGATCATAGAAAAGGACACAGCTCCCTTTGCAAAAGAAAGGATCCTCATGGAACTGGCAGCAATAAGGCTATGGGTCAGACAGATGCATCCCTGGACACTGAGGGAGCTAAGGAGGTGTTGTAGGGCCCCACTACCCTGTTCACCCTGTCTTTGTAAACTGGTAACATGCCCAGGGATTGGAGAAGGGCTGATGGTCCCACTACACAAAAGTGTTAACAGGGAGGATGCAGGAACTACATACTGGTCAGCCTGACCACAACAGTGGGAAAAGTAATGGAAATACTGCTGAAGGAAAGAATAGTGGAGTACCTGGTCGTCAATGTTCTATAGGGGAAGTGGGGGAAGGGAACATTGTTTAACCAGGAGTAGCACACTAAGCTGAAGCTTGTTCCCAGATGTAACCTGGAGCACAAGGAAGTTAAGTAACTTGCTCAGAATCACACAGTATGCACTTAGACGGCAGTTGGATTCAAACCCAGGTCTCCAGATCTGTAGCTCAGAGCCTTTACCCAATGTGCTATACTGCCTCCAGGACTCAAGGCAGTTTGGTTTTATGGGAGACAGGTTGTGCCCGACAAACTTAACTGAGTTTTTTGACTGGGTAACAAGGAAGGTGGATGGAGGAGGATGTGGCCTACCCAGATTTCAGCAATGCCTTGGCACTTTGCCACATAGAAGTCTGTTAAATGAGCTGGAAGGCTTAGGGTGGAAACAGAAAATAACAAGGTGGGTGGAGAACTGGTTCAAAAGACTGAAACCAGAGGGTGGTGATATAAGGCAAATGGGGTGCATTCCAGGGTGGCAGTGGTGTGCCCCAGGGGTTGGTGCTGCACCCATCCTTTTTAACATCTATAGCCGATTAGCCCAGTTCCAATCAGGGAGGAGGCTGTTCTTTCAGACCGGGGCTTGTCACTGAAGTGGTCTGGGCAGGCATTCTGGGGCTGCATTGGCAGTGAGAGGATGGGATCACGTTGATCTACAAGAAACTCTTGTTGGTGAGGACAGGCCATGCATACGGGTCCACATCGGACCAACTTTGCAAGCCGGCGACTTCAGGAGGCGCTGCCAATCAGTGAATAGGCGCAAACCTTTGATCTGTGACTGGGCCATAAAAAGGCAAATAGTCCAGTCGCAATCAGAGGAGAACTGTTCTTTGTTCCACACCACCCACCCTGGCCCCGACCTCTATTAAATGGTCTGTGAGGGCGGAGCCTTGGAGGAGGACACGTCTAGATTGGGTGAACTGGAACACTAGGAAGATGGATTGTTATTGATTGGGGGAAAAGGGTCCTGTACACTGTGCTGCTTGGGCAACACTGACTACTACCAGGAAGGGGCATAATGAAGCAGACTGTATAAATGACTGTGTATGCCAACTACATCTGAGGGAGTAGGCAAACTGTGTGTGAATCGATTACTGCTAGGGCCTCTGAGCTGGCTAGTGTTGTGATGGGCTAATTTTGCTTGTGAATCGTCTACTGCAAGGGCTAGAAAACTGGCTACTGTCAAGAAAGAGGGAAAACTGCTGTAATCAGAGGGGGAAAACTGCTTGGGTTTTAGTGCAACAATGACTGAATTATTTCTGCTAGAGGGCCGCATTGCTTACCTAAAATGAGGGTAGACTTGGGGGGTGGTCAAAGTGGGCACCTTTGGTAGAGTGATTTGGTGTACAGGGTGCGGGGTGGCAATAATATTAAATTGGGCAAGGAGGTTCAGAGGGTGCCCCCTGTGTTTTCAGTTGGCAGGTCTTAGGAAGGAAGTAGAGAGGATCAGAAGGCAGCTGGAAGGCGGGAGGGGTGTGGAGGAAAGGTGTGGAAAGGACCTCATGAGAGTACACTAGGCCAATATGGCATAACCCAGGGAACAGGTAGACAAGGATCATATGGTTACTCAGGAGGGGTGGGGCACGAAACAAGCAATGTATGGAAATCACTTCATAGGGAGGTGGCTGACCAGAAGGAGGGGGGACAGGAGAGAGCAAGTCAGGGGCAAGCATCACACTTACTAATCTATTCGCCTTGCTATATACGGGAGATGAGGTGGAGAGGCTGGCGGGAGGAGGGGAGCAGGCAGACAGAGATGGTTAGGTCAGTAAGCTGGGGGAGATGGGGCAGGAGAGAGAACCAGATCCACAGAAGGGGAGGGGGGGGAAGAGACATTAGCCTAGGTGGGAGGGAGGTGGAGAGGAAGGGGGAGTGCAGAGTGAAGCCAGGGTGGAGGAGGGAGGACTAGGGTCGGGCAAGCATCCAGGTTAGGGAAGTCAACCAAGGATAAGGAATACTCTAGATAGGCCAGCTTCAGGTGGGAGAAATCAGATAGAGGTGGAGAGGAGGGGGAAGATGGAGGTGAGGGAGAAACACAGCAGATGGGGTAAAGGATGCAGAACTTGGGGGAGGCAAGGAGGGAAGCAGTAGAAGGGAGCCTGGGTGGGGGATCTGAAGATACCAGCCCAGAAAGTGGGTGGGGGGCAATCTGTGCCACCCAGGAGGTTGGGGGGGCAAGGAGCGAGCTGGGAGCTACAGGTAGAAGAATGAGCACGGTAGGGCAAGCACAGGCTTGTGATCCCCAGGCTGAGGGGGACAAGAGAAGTAAGCTGGGGGTTGATGACAGAAGGAAGAGCCTGGATGGAATCTAATGGGCCAGTAAAGTGGGGGAGAGAAGGTGATCCTGCTGGGTGACTCCATGACCTGGGGCATCCAGTGGGAGGTGGGGAGGAAAAAGCAGCCCAGTCAAGGCTAAATGTATCCCAGGCCTAGCCGTACACAAGGCCAAATTCCAGCTTTACTCGATAGTATTGGAATGCGGGGAATCCCCAGGCAAAACATCTGGGAACAAATGACTTAGAAGGGAACAGTGAACTAGAAATCCAGGCAAGATTCCAGGAACTGGCTAGGGTTTACCACTCTATAGAAGCGCAATCTCCTTCTCTGAGATTCTGCCAGTACCTAGGGTGTCCAGGGAGACCAAACATAAACTTACAGGTGTGAACCAGTGGCTCAGGGACTGACTCAGGGCAGAAGGGTATGGGCTGGTGAGGGACTGGAGGATACATGGGAGGACAAGAGGTTATATGCCAGGGATAGGCTACACCTCAACTTGGAGGGGAGGGAGATCTTGAAACTAAATCTTGCTGGATTCATAGTCGAGAGGTGGAGTTTAAACTTGTAAAGGGGGGGTTAAGTAAAAGAGTGGCTCCAGAAGGGCTGCTCGAGGGTCCAGCTCCAGGGCATGAAATTAAGGCAGGTAACTGCAATCTAAATCCATCCAGAGCTGGCAAGAAAGGGCATCTAGGGACTGCCCAGGGCCGAGACGACTGGAGAAGGGAGAAGGGTCAGGGTGGAGGACAGCCCTGATCAATACTAGGAGCATGGGCAACAAAATGCCCAAGCTCCAGGCGATTCTGGTTGAGCGATCAGTGGATGTGGCAGCAATTACTGAGACATGGGCCACTCAGAAAAATGATTGAGACCTAAATTTGGTGGACTACAAAATATTCAGGAAGGATAGAGGAGAGGGAAGAGGAGGGGGTGTAGCGCTGATAGTCAAAAATGACATAGCGTTTAGTGGAGTGGAGGAGGCTGTAGGGGGAGGTGGAGGAGATATGGGTAACCCTACAAAAGAGGGGAGGTAAAAGATTGAAAATAGGGGTGGTGTACAGAACCTCCAACAATGGAAGAGGCCCTGGAGGACAAACTAGTTGAGAACATCAAGGGGTACTGTGACCGTGGAAAGGGTATGGTGGTGATCATGGGTGACCTTAATATGCTGGGGACAGACTGGGACACTATGGCATAGTCTGTGGCCAGGGAACAGAGACTGATGGATGTGTTACAGGATGCCTTCCTGGTCCAGCTGGTGGGGGAACCTACTAGGGAGGAGCGGACACTGGATTGTGTCCTAGCAGACAGTGACCAGATAAAGGGCCTGGAGGTGTGCAGCCTGCTGGCAGGTGGTGATCACACTACAGTCTGGTTTCTGCTGTGTCTGGGAGGGGGGGAGGATAACCATTGTAATACAGTAGTAGTGGACTTCAGGGGAACAGACTTCGTGAGCATGGGCAGGATTCTACAGGGGAGCTTGAACAAGATTAGGCCGGACATGGATGCTGGCAGCTTGTGGGAGGCTATTAAGAAGAGGGGTGCAGGAGAATACTAACTCCTGTACAAAGGTAAGGCTTAAGCATGGTAGAGCCAACAAGCCGTATTGGTGGACCAGGGAGGTGCAGGAGGCAGTGAGGGATAAAAAGGCTGCCTATGCATGTTTTAAGCGCTCTGGGTGGAGAGGGAGAGGGGTATGAGTTGATGGCTGGAAGGGTCACTACAGTGGTGAGGGGAGCCATGGTGAGGAGGGAGCAAAACCTGGCTAGGGATATCTGAAGGGGGGAAAAGGGATTCTATAGATACACAAGGGAGAAGAGAAAAGGGAGAGCACAGATCAGCATGATTAGGACTGATAAGGGATGGACTCAGGAGGCAGAGGAAATCAGGCAGAGGTGCTAAATGAGTACTTTGCCTTGATATTTACGGAGGGAGGCAGGGGAGTCCTCCAGCCCAATGGGAAGGAAGAGGAGCCAGCAGAGTTGAGAGGTCAGATGGAGTTGAGAGGACTGAAAGAATTTGGGGTACAGGCTGGGCCAAGTCTAGAAGGAGATGGGTGGTTAAATGAGGGGTGGGCTGGGAGGAGGGAGGGAGAAATCACAGTGGAAAGGGTGAAGGAGGCCCTTGGACACTAAAAACTGATAAGGCACCAGGGCCAGATTGGCTGCGTCTGAGGGTTATGAAGAATTGTCCGATGAGCTAGCAGCACCACTAGCAGCACTCCAACACCTCTCTGTTGACGGGATGGGTGCTTCAAGACTGGATGGTGTCTCATGTGGTGCCTATCCACAAATGGGGGGTCTAGAGAGGAGATGGAGAATTATAGGCCTGTCAGCCTAACGTCTGTGGTGGGCAAAGTAATGGAGGGCATTATCAAGGATAGGCTCAGGAGGCAGCTGGAAAGGTTGTGGCATCTGGATGACAAACATTATGGTTTCATCCCGGGGAGATCGTGTTAGACCAACCCCATAGATTTTTATGACTGGGACCCTGGACCGGCATAGACTGGAGGACGTCCTATACCTGGTTTTCAGTAAGGCATTTGATTCGGTACCCCAAAATGGGCTGCTATTAAAGCTGGGAGTGGGAGGACATTTGCTCAGATTGGGGGGGTTGGGGTGAGAGGACAGTTGCTCAGATGGGAAGAAAATTGGCTAACAGGGCGAATACAGAGGGTAGTGGTGGGTAGTCTCTTCCTCCACGAAGGTCACAAGTGGGGTCCCCCAAGGTTCAGTACTGGGGCCACTCCTGCTCAATGCCTATGTCTTCGATATGGGGAGAGCAGTTGACAGTAGGCTGAGTCTCTTTGCGGATTACTTAAAACTGGGAGCATTGGCGGACGGGGACAAAGTGAGAGACACAGTCCAGAGGGACCTGGATACCCTGGAGGGGTGGTCAAGGAGGTGGGGACTGAGGTTTAATGCAGGGAAATGTTGGGTGCTACATCCGAGGGTCAGAAACCAGGGCCATGTACGCACCTGGGGGGGGTCATACTGCAAGCCACAACAGGTGAGAGGATCTAGGGGTGGTGGTAGATGTCAAATGAATAACACTAAATTTGAGAAGAACTGTGTAAAAGCAAGTGGATACTGCTGCATAGCCAGGATTAGATCACGAAGAGGGAGGTGATCCTCCTCTGTGTATAATGCCTTGGTCAGACCACATCTCTAGTTCTGCATGCAGTTCTGGAGACCTCACCTCAAGGATGACGTACTCACTGCTGGACAGTGTCCAGAGGAGGGCAACCAGGATGCTTCAGAGCATGGGGGAGGAAGGCCCCTCAGGAAGCTGGAGAGGTGGGCTGTACTCACTGGAGGAGGAGAGATGGGGGGACATGATTGGTCTTTCAAATATGTAAAAGAAATAAACAGGGCAGTGCCAAAGAGATGTTCAGACTAAAGAAGGTGGGAAACAACCAGGTGACATGAGTGGAAGCTAGAGGAGGAAATTACAGGGGGATGCAAGGAGACCTTACTTCATTGAGGAGGGTGGTGGAACCTAGAATGCACTGTTCAGGAGTCTGGTGGAGGAGGGCACAGTGGAGGGCTTGAAGGGAGTGGGACAGGATTCAGTGCAACTGAACAACCGATGACCCTCTGGGGCTGGGTGGGAAAGAAAGAACCCATTAGGAGGCTGACTCAGCAGACAGACACAGACCATCCTGCCTATTCTGCTGGCTTTTAGTATGTTAGATATAGCAGAGGAACTGGGGGAGGAGTGTGTGCCTATTTGTAGATGATACAAGATCTGCAATAGGGTAGACATCCTGGTGGGGAGGTGGAGTCAGTGAGGAGGGCCTAGAGATTCTAGGGGGTGGTCGGGAAGCTTGGCAGCTGAAATTTAATGCCAAAAAGTGCACAGTAATGGACATGGGTGTAATAACCTGCAAACCATTTTCACACGGGAGAGGTAAGGAAACTCAGCAGGACAGAGATCTGAGGATTATAATTTCAGATAACCTTAAGGCGGAGAACCAGTGCAGCACAGTGGTGGGCAAAGTGAATAGAATGCTGGTGTGCATAGGGAGGGGTATAAAACAGAAAGAGGAAGGTGCTAATGCACCTTTATAAATCCATGGTGAGGCCTCACCTGGAGTATGGGGTTTAGTTCTGGAGGCCTCACCTACACAAGGATACAAGACAAGATTGAAAGGGTTCAGACAAGGGCAACCAAGATGGTGCACGCTATGCATAGGAAGCCCTATGAGGAGAGGTGGAGGGAATCTGATCTGTACCCGCTGGAGACTAGTAAGGTGAGAGTGGGAAGCTTATTTGCAAGGAAAATGAGTGCTAGAACTAGGATCATAAACTAAGATTAGAAGAAGGAAGGTTCTAGGGGCAATGTGAGGGGCATTACATCCACTGAGAAGGTGGTGGAGTCCAGGAACTGACTACCAGAAGAGGTGTGTACAAAAATGGTAAAAGGATTCATAAGGCATGGGACAGGACACCAGAAGCTGACCAGTGGGCAGAGTGGGGTGTCTCTTGACAAAGATGATGATTGGGGGTGGGGGTGAGGGCAGACTTCGACTGGCCAAATGGTCCTTTTCTGTCACCAGATTTCTATGATTCTAAAGGCAGTTAAGTAATTAGGACTTACCTGTTCCGTCAGATGAGGGAGTCCAGAGTTGAGTGTGTCCTTGGTTCGGGGTATCCTGTTGGGACCTGAAAGGAGAAGAACAGAAGGCTGAAGGGACTACAAGGTCGGAGGTGCTAGAGGAGAAATTAGAGTGTTAGAATTAAACAAAGATACTTATCTGATTGGTATGTTTGGCCAGACCTGTAGAAATAAAGGAAAATATATCAGTATGGGAAAGTTATAGTAGCAAGAGTAGAGAGATACAAATATGGTATATAGCACAGGAGTAAAGGAAGAGAAGTTTCAGAGGAAAAGACAAACTAGGTCAAAGTAAGGAAACTAGAGATGGAATAAAAAATGTAGACAGCTAAGAACAGAGAATAAAGTGGTATTTGGGACTCGGCAAAACACCCCCTTAGTGCCCCTAGGTGACCTGCAGGTAGCCAATAAATTTAAGAAGTAGTCCAGATAGGCAGGTGGGAATGCATTTGGGCTAGTGTCCTCTATATTATTTAAAAAAGGGGACGCTGGTGGTTCAGGGTCTTGAGTTGTCCCAGGAGGCCAGTGGTTTGAAAGGTATAGCTCTGGTGATATAACGGGTCACTCCCTCAAGGACAGTGGCAATTTTTTTTTTATATTATCTTTCCCTGGAACCTAATGTGGGGGTGATGTCCTTGGGCCCAGACTGTATGGAGCAGGCAGGAGGCTATTCAGAAAACTGCTGACCAGAAATGCTGCGGCTGTTGCTAGGCAGACAGTTTAGTGCTACTGAACTACAATGACAGTAATGGCAGGCACTTTCAACTGCCAGTCCAGAGCAGGGCAACTAAAATAGCGAAGGGTCTGCACCAGAAGCCATACAAACAGAGACAAGCTGAATATGTATGCCCTTGAGGAAAAGGGCCGGGGAGACAGGACAGAAAATTTCAAGCACCTCAAGGGAATCAACAAAGTCCAAGAGAGTAACATCATTCAGAAAAAGAGATGTGCAAGAACAAGGGGCCAAATTTGAAGATAGAGGGGACGGCTCGGGGCAACATGATGAAGTATTTTTTCACAGAGAGGGTGGTGAACACATGGAATGGCCTTCCTAAGGAGGTTGTGGGGTCAAAAATAGTGGGGGACTTCAAGAATACATGGGACAGACATGAACCAATTCTATTGGTAGGTAGGAGGAAGTTAGCTGTTGGATAACTAGGATCTGCAGCTTATCCACTAGGTAGGGAAATGGGCCATTGAGTGGGCCAAGCAGTCCTTATCTGCCATCAAGGTCTATGTGTTATGATTCAGTCCACAGAGCTCAGGCTGTAACCTGCTCCATGTGTGTGGAATGAAGATGGATATTTTGGGAGGGGAAGAGACTAGAGTAAATATGCCTCCTTCTACCCATCAGCCACAAGTGGCATGTGAAGAACCCCACTGGAAGAGGGTCTGGAGGTGGGCAGCCAGCAGTAGGTGGCAGGAACCTTTAGCTAACCTGCATGTGGCAGACTGTAGGTGCCCTGAGGGCCTGGTAGAAAGGAACTGGGAGAGCAAATGCACAAGATAGGGGCCACAAAGGAAAATCCACAGTGCAGCTGAAGGGCAATGCCTGAACTTGACTTAAAGTAGCTGTGGGTGGGAGGCAAACAGAAAATCAGTGGGCTCCTGATGGGACCATGAAAGCAGCTAGCACTGCATACAATACAGTCGCAGCAGTTAGCTAATGTCAGTACCAGGGCTAACAAAGGATTTGGGAGAAAAGAACAATATAAGGTCCAGGACAGTCACAATTAAAAACACAGAGCACTAAAGAGAAAGAGCCCTGATGGGTTATAAATATTAAGTAAATTTATACAATAGGAGTGGACATAAATGGAGTGCGATAAATCCATTTTATCTGAGCATGTACGTGTATACATGCAGAATCTTACATTTACACATATATTTATTATGGTCATCCTTGATTAATGTGCATGGTGGACTGCGTCACACATCCCCATCCCTCACCCCCATTGTTTGACACTGCTTACTGGTATCTTGCTTTTAGTTTTGTTTCTTCCAGGTTGACTGTCCCTCAGCCACGCCACCTGCCCTTTAGTCATACTTCTCCCCATTCTTTCCACTATCATACAGTGATCATTTGTTTCTGTTTAACATTTTTTTTTGCTTTTCTACCAAACCTTTTTCAACTGGCTGCTCCAAGCTGCGCTCCAGCTGTCGCACTCCTCCGCATTCTGTTGCTGTGTCCTCGCCACACCTCTCGATATAAAAACCAGACTTTTTTTTTTTTTTTACACTGCTTCCTCAAAAACTGATAAGCCCTCACTCTTACTCTTCCACTCTGGTTTCCCCACCACGCTCAACTGTCACCAGACCTCCCCCAGCACATAGAAACTGTCAGATTTTTTTCCTTAAACTGCTTGGTCACAAACCCCACTGCTGATGAGCCCTCGCTCTAGGTCACACTTCTGCTGTGGTTTCCAGACCTCGCTACAACTGCAACCATAGGCTCCTGTGAAGTCCTGCTCTGTAAACTCTAAATGGTCTCTTGTGGCCCATATGGCCCTCCTTCTTCCCCGCTTATTTACTGAGATTTCCCTATGTCTATATACCACACATGTTTTAAGCCCCCAACCACATTTCACTCCTGACCTCCAACACTATAATGCTGTCAGTCTGTTCCAGGTGTCTACTAACCTTTCAGTGAAGTAGTAATTCCTCACATCCATCTTACCCCCACCATTAGCTTCATCATGTCCCATGGTCCTTTTTCCTATTTGAAGGAGCCCCCAGCACCCTGTTCATCCTTGTAAGGTACTTTTGGGTCTCCATCAAGTCCCCTCTCTTTCAGGGTTTATATGTTGAGATCCCAGTCTCCTCACAGGGCTTTTGCCACAGCTCATGTACAATTTTAGTTGCCCTTTCTACTGCCTACACCCTATGGCCTTTCTAAGGTGCAGACTCCAAACCTGGACACAGAACTCTTAGGCCCTGTCCACACTACCCCTCTGTATTGTTACAGAGTGCCCAAACAGTTACCACAATGGTTTACATTTACACCTGTAATGTTACAGAAGGAGTTTTCGTAACCGTAGTTGAAACCACATGAGGTGGTTTCAACAACGGTTATGAAACTGGTTATGCATTGGTAACATTACTGGGCGTAGTGTGGACGCATGGCACTGGTCCCCTAGCTCAGCGCAAGCTGCATTGTGGGATTGGGTGCCCGCGGTAATGGTCGCCTTCCGAAGTGTGGACCGGCGATGCCGGTCCCATAATGGACACCGCAGCAGTGTGGACACACTGTACCAGTCCACAGTTGTAACGGATTCTATCTGTTATGGGGTCTGAGAGGTGCAGTGTGGATGGGGTCTTATTTGGATCTCACTAATAAGGGATTACTTGCAACACCACCACCTCCCTCCTCCTGCTGAAGATACCTCTCCCTAGGCAGCCCCAGCAAACTTCTAGTCCTATCCACTGCTTTGTCACATAGCCCAGCAACTTTAAAGCGACTCACCAAGGTTATGGAGTCGGCCCCTGCACCATATCCATCAGTGCCTTGCTGCCAGAGGACCCCAGTGAAGTTAATATGTCTCCAAATTTTTAAGCCATTAAAAAGTTCTGTCCTTCATAAAAATACACAAACCAGGTCCCAGAACTTCCCAGTTGCTTGCTGTCACCCACTCGCTCCCACACTCTCTAACAGGTTGTTAGAGATGCCAGTGAGGCCTTGGGGGTGCTAAATCTTTATCTGTAATGGTGGCAGCTTTTCTATTGATTTTAAATGATTTAGTGACCACCTGGCAGTGAAGCGTGGTAGGCATCAGTCAAGTAACAAGGCCCTTGTTAGTTGAACAGTGCCCACATTTTATTGCCAGGCAGCCACTATATAATTTTAAAAATCAGTAGAAATGCTGCCGCCCATTACATAGTCAATAGGCGCCACCACGCCTGCTGGCATCTCATCGTCTCTGGTACATGAGCAATTGGGCTTGTGCATGAAAAAAAAACAGAAGTCACTTGGGACCCAGTTTGTATATTTTTATGAGGACAGAACTTTTTAATGGCTTATAAATTTGGGACATATTAACTCCTTGGGGTCTTCTGGCAGCAAAGCACCGTGCGGTATGGGTGAGGCAGGTATCTTGGAAGTCTCTTTAAGATCATAATAACTCCAAGGTCCCCCGCTTAATGATCATCAGTACCAACCCTATAAAGCAGCTCCTGGTTTCTCATGCCCTAGGTGCACAATTCTGCACCTTGTCATTGAACCCAACTGCCCAATCTTGACAACTTTTGAGTTTCTCCAAGAGGCATGTGCATGCTCTCTGCTCCCTTCTTAATGCCCACCTTACAAATTTTGGTATTGTCTGCAAAAAGGCATTCCCTTCTTTGCCAGTTTTTCTGCAATGTCACTTATGAAGACACAGAAGAGGATCTGCGCCAGTACTGAGCTGAGCTGCTCACTGTCCCATCACTGTAATAAGTGCCATTAACCATCCCCCTCTGACACCTTAACCCCCACCCGCAACTACTACTCCGTTTTCCAACCTGCATTTCTGGCCCCCTTTTGTTCAGCTACCACAACACCATCACTCTGGCATCTACCAGGACTTGCTCCACCATAGAATGAATCCAATATGAGGAGCAGCTGCCTAGGTAGTCAGGATATGTTTGCATGTTCTTCCATCCCCTAGGACATAAGCGGCAAGGGTGCACAAACACATGCACAGACATGTGTGGCACAGCACCAGTCAATGTCTTCCCACCCATGGGCTGCTCCCACCTGCACTGCCACTTGTGGTCACTCGGTTGGCAGTACTACAATCGAGCTGGCTGTCCTCCTTCCCCAGAAGAGAGCCTTTTGTATAACAGATGATCCTCCTCCTCTCCCAGAGAGCCCCTGATCTGAGCTCATTCCTGATCTAAGGTCTGCTTACCACAGGTCATAGCACTACTGTTGTTGAAGAGGCACATGTTAACCAGTTTCTAATTAATTTTATCACTTTGGATCCCTCCTAGGCTGATCAATCTCTTTAGCCTCGCCACCCCCAAAATAGTCAACCACCCTAATCTCTGCTAGATCACCCTTCCAGGCACCAGACTCATCTCCATGCAGTTGGACAACCTTTCTAGCCCCAGCCTCACATAATGAGCACTGAGCCAGAGCACCACAGGCTCTGGGTCAGCCGCCACCCAGCTAGCCACCCTCCCTACATCTGGACCAGCCTCCAACTACATTCTATACAACCTCCATGTAGCTGGAGCACCACCAAACCTCCACTCTAACAGACTACATATCTGAAGCTGTCCCTCCAAGCCCATGGACCAGCAGTCCCCCACGTAACCACTCAACCTACGGCTAGATCCACCAGAAGCCCCATACCAGCCTCACCATCGAACCACCCACCCTGCAGCTAGACCTCACTTCCAACCTTGAACTAGCCCCACCACCACCAGCTACACTCCCTGCTGTTGGCTCACTCTTTCATTCCCTGGACTATCCTCCCCCAGCAGACAATCCTCCCTGCAGCTGGACTCCTGGGTTCATTCCCACCCACAGACCAGCCTCCCTCCCCTCTGCAGGTTGAGTAACCTCCCCAGAGCTGGACACCCTTTCCAAAAGCTGTACACACCCATCATCCAGAGCAGAACCTCCCTACACCTAGAACCCCCCCAATCACCTCTTCCTCAACCGTGGACCCTATACTTCTCAACATAGTATTAAAATATATATATATATATATATATATATATAAATATATTATATATATGTGTGTGTGTGTATGTATTTATTTATATATATATATATATACATATGACACTAACATATTGCATTTGCAGTGTTAGTGGCTCAGCAGGTAGCACACTCACCTCAGAGGCTGGGAGATCAGAAGGCAGTGGGTTCTATTCCCTTACCAGGTACTTATGTTAATATCCCAATACTGATGCTGTAGTGCAGCGTGAGGTGGATGGCTGCACTCCTGAGGCACTGTCTTTCAGATGAGATGTTAAACCGAAACCCATCTGCCTGTTCTGGTGGTAGTTCAGGTGGATAAGTTAGATCCCATGGCACTTCTCAAAAAGCAGGGAAATTTTCTCTGGTCCCTGGCCTATATCCCCCAATTCACTAAAAATACCAGCAACAGCTTAATTTGGTTCCAGGTCCAGTTGGCTTTTCATCTGTATTCCTCTCCCTCCGGTCGTGCCTGAAAATAGGCAAGAATCTGTCTAAGCGCACTTAGCCAGTCAACAAAAACAAAATAAAGTAAACATAAAATATAAATTAATGCAGTCTTCAGCAAAAGAAAAAAAAATACACTGATCCCCAGATTACAAAAAGGATTTGCAACTATTAAATACAAATATTAGATGCAAAAAAAAAAAACAGTTCCCCCACAAACACACTCAAATATCTGCAGTAAATAATTCTTCCTTTAGGGTAACTCCAGATTTTCTCAAATTAAAAAAGTTGTAATCTTTTCTCTATGCATTCTGAATTTGCTCAGTTATACAATCTTCCTGTTGTTCATTCTCCTGCCCCCACCACCACCAACACTACTTTAAAGTAACTAAATCAGCAAAATTCCACAAATAATAAGTAATCTAGAGGCTACAATGCATCCTAAACACTTTAAGGGGGTGATTGAAAATAAAGTGTATTTCCAAAGTTTAGCCAAGAGTTCAGAGAAGAGAAAATGTTTTCAAGACAAAACATTGAAAGTGAAACTTGCACAGCATTTCATTTAAAAAAAAAACACCTGAGTGATAATTCCTTTACTGTATTTAACATTTCAGGGAGTTAAAAAGATGTACTTTTTAAACATAAGCTCTTACCTTAACATGTAAATCTTAGCTGAAGGAAACCTCAGTTGTTCAAAAATGGAGACCACAGAGCACTCGTGCAGTTTCATCTGGCTGGGCACAGACAGGAAGAGAGCTTGGAAATGTAGGCCTCTGACTAAGTAGACTTATGGGAAAAGTAGTTTTAGAATACACTTTTAAAAGGACACTGCCAACTTTTTTTGCACCATATTATTTCCAGGTAAAATCCAAATTATTATTGCTTACCTTCTGTAAAATTAATTGCTGTTGTTGGTTGTTTTATTTCTCTCCTTGTAGCAGAACTGAAATGCACGGTAATGTACCCAGCCTTGATTGGCTAATTTAAATCCTAAAACTACTCCGCTGACGGTAATCTTCATTTATGATTCAGTTGTATTAAAAAAAAATTGTACATTTATGAGCATTGCAGATCTATTTCTAATCCTCATTTAGCAATAACATACTCTTGAACAACTAGTCTACTGAAATACTTCCTAGAATTTAGTATTCTTAGCGGTTGTATTTTTGAATGATGATTAAAAATTATTAAAAATGACTAAAATTAGTCTTTGAAGACAAATTAATGAATGCTTTAATACTACATTTAGTATTTGACTTCAGTGAGGGTTCCCAAGTACAGCCCTTTGGGCCTGCACCTGCCATGACCACTCACATCTTGAACACCCCCTGCCCAGATGACCACCCAGTTGGACAACCATATCAACATCCCAATAGACCTCTCCCAAGCCGTGTACCTTGCCTGCAGATAGTCCACCCTATAAGCTCCAAACCAGCCTCTCCCCATCAACTATCACCCACCCTGTAGCTGGCTGCTCCAGGCCATCCTTCCTACCCTCAGACATGATCCCCCTGCAGATGGAACCCCCCAGATCTGCCTCCCCACCTCAGTAGACCACCTCCCTGCAGCTGGACCAACCTCCTAGTCTCACCAAACAAAGCACCCTCCTTAGAACTGGACGAGCACCCTCTAGATAACAACTCTTTCTGCAGCTGGACCCACCCAGACTACCCATCTTGCCCAGATACCAGTTGCCCATCCCACCACTGACCACTCTGCTTGCACATAGAAAACCCTGCCCTGCTAGGTACCCTTTTATAATCCCAACACTTATTAGTCTGACATGCTGCATCCCACACACAACAACCCAACAGCCCCAGCAGCCCAACACACAGTAGCCTGACCTAGGACAGCGCCTGACACACTGTCAGGCCAGAGGAGGTCGGGATGCTGCACGGCTGTTGAGTGGATTTTCCACAAACACATGAAGCACCCGATCCCAACCTATGCCACCCATCCCAGGACCTGAGACACTACTGAACAGCACGGACGATGTGAAAACACCCACTCCCTATGTGGTGCACCCTCTGAGGACACACTGACCTGATCACAGACCCCCTGGTAAGGATGACTGTCTCACCATCCATGGGACAGGGATGAAACAGATAGCCATGCATGCCCCAGTGTGCTGACCAGCCACCCCAGGCAGCATGGTGGATTGTCCGTGCATCCCTGCATGCATGGTTATGTCAGCTGACAGCCAGCCAGCTGGGCATGCATGAAGGAATTGGAATACCATGCCTGTTGGTCGGTGCATGCATGACACTGCAGGCACACAGAAAAGTGGCACAGCGAGAACATGGATAGCTGCACCATGGAAATGGTCCACAGCAGCACCACATGTGGATGCCAGGACACAGAGCAGCATGCCATCGCACCAACCATGCAATTTGTGCATGTGGCCGTGTCATCCTAGCCCAGTATGGACCTGCAGTAACCACACAGAAAAAAAGTCTGGAGGTGTTTGGGGGGGGCCTGTGCCACAGGAGCCCACTGTGGCATGAAGGCTGCCAGGTGTGTGGGGGTTCTTCACAGGGCCCATTGCGGGAATGCTGTTACCACACAGTTGCACAGCTGGAAGGATTGGTGGGCACTCACACAGCTTCAGACCTGCAACGTGTGGCACATATGAACAGCTGAAGGATTTTGGGGGGACTCACAGGAGTCAGGCCCAGGTGACATGCATCGATACAGTGCAGATGTGGCAGTGTGCAGTGGGCTTTGGCGATACCCAGAAGTGTTGTGATCAGACATCACCACCCGGTTGGGGTGCATGTTAAATGTGGGGGTGAAACTTTATTCAACAGTAGGGGGCCACAGTGGCAACCTGGTGGCTGTGCATGATGTGTACTGAGTGTACAACTGTCAGGTGCCAAGTCACCATGGAAACCCTACAGGGTGGTGTTGGGTGCCATGCCACAGAGGAACTTCAGCAGCTTGCCCTTGTCCTTGGATGCTAGTACCATCCTTATCCACTCCTCAATAGCTCTTCTTGGTGGTGTCCATGGCAGTCCACAACAAATGCCTTCCCTGGTGACATAGGTCCATTACTGTTCCCTGTGGAGCTCTGCTAGCATTGTCATGACCCCTACATGCACCTTCCCGAGCAGAGCATGGAGATGGCAGTGCCAGGTCTCGACATTGCTTTAGGTCCACGGTATACCTCGCTCATTGTGATCTTCAACCAACCACAGCTGAGTGGAAACATGGGGTCGTATCTCGTGGGCACCTTGGTCACCCTACTGTACAGCCATATCCTGCCCAGCACATGTGTCTGCTCAAAACAATAGAAGAGTGTGGTGGTATTGGGTGGAATGGTTGACTTCAGGAGGCTGAATGCTGCTGGAATGTCCTGTGCCAGCAGATGGGAGAGGGCCATGAGTTCATAGATCTTCAGGCTGAAGTCTGGGTCACTTCTGTATTGTGGTGCAAGGCCAAAGCTCTGGACCTGCTGCCACACAATCTGCCCAAAGTGGAACAGGCATCCCTTGTTTATGGCTTGTGGAAATTCCATCTTACAGGCATTGATCACAGCCTGTTCAAAGTCAGTGATGATCGTAGGTGCTTAGAGGGTGCAGGACTGTATACTGGCATATTTATTCAGCTCCTGGAGCAAGGTGCAGTAACATTGCAGGCTCTTTGTTGTGTATACACCAATGACATAATGAGGTTGTTAGGGCCCATCCCCATGGGTGCATGGAAGGTGTACAATGAGTGAACAGGTGTGGCACAGTCTTAAACATACCATCCATCACCCAGAAGGGTGCCTGTACCAGGTCCCTGATGTCCTCTGTGTGAGTAGAAGGACCTGGTGGGTGGTGTTGCCGGTGATCCTGCTGTACCATGGCCATCCAGTCACTGTCTGTAGCTGCTTGGGGATAGTGAGGTCAGCCAGTGTCACTGGTTCTGGTGAGAGGTCCTTGCGGTGGGTCCTGTTCACAGTCTGCAGCAGGCCCTCTTGCTTGGCAACTGCTGCCACAGCTCAGTGGTCATTGCAGCTGCCTCACTCTGCAGTAACCATGCGGCCTAGCCATGGTGCTGTGTGCCTTCTACTTGATGCCAGCCAACATCTGTGCTGGTAGAGCATCTGTCACCTCCAGAGCATGACTGCGTTCATTCTTTTCTTTAGGTGGTGCTGGCCATCTTGGAGCAGTGTGATGGCCTGGCAAAGGCAGGACTTGGGCTTATGGTGCTGGCAGCACCATTAAACTGTCTCAGGCTGTCTCGGTGGTGCTGAGGGTTGAGGCACTGGATGCCATTCCTTGTGCCATGCCAGTGACCTGGATTCAGGATTGAGCCTAGGCCGTCGTGGGTTGGTAGGGGAGGACTGGGATCAAACATCCATAGACTGCTTTCCCAGTCCTGGGGTGGGCTGGGGAATTTCATTGTGCTGTAGCAGCCCCCTGGGGATGCCCAGTGGCACTACTAGTGTCAGTGACACTATGGGGAGCACGGCAGATATTGGTACATTGCTCCTGGACATCATTGCACATCCGTGCTACTGAGGCCAATCGAAGGAAAATGGCTGGGCATAACCTTGCAGCTTGATGGCTATGCTCTGAGCCACCCGGAGGACTTTGGTGGAGTCCTGTTGAGGAGGGTCCAGGGCTGTCCTGGCTGGTAGAGGCAGAAGGGGAGCCCTCCAGCAAGATGTCATGATGGCCATCCCTGATTCTCCTGGGTGCAGTTTGAGCTACCCAGCTATCCAGGTGGGTGGAACTATTTGCTAGATGCACCAAGCTGGAGTGTGTGCCGCAGCAGGTGAAAAATATGTTATGTTAAAAAAACAGTACACTATCTCATTGCAGGTCCATTCATGGACCAGGAGGTAGCCATTCACATTTAGCTTGGACTTTCCCTTCCTGGACAGTACCACCTCACCGATTGTCCATGATGTTGGGGTTGCAGTTGAGAACCCTGGCCCCTCCATGGCTTCCATGCTGTCCTCCACTGTGACAGAGGACTGTGCAACATGACCGGGTTTGGTTCCAGCTCAGGCATGCGGGTGTGATTGCACTTCGTTTGCACATCACACTCCATGGGCCACACCTGCGGCAGCTGCTACTTGTCTGTGGGTGGTTTGTACCAGTACTGTAGTGCCACTGTCTGCCCACAGTCCCAGTGCTTCAAGGCTGTGCTGTGCACCATGGTCACATTCAAGTTCTGTGTCCACAGTGTCCTGTGCCCTTATCAGCTACTCAGCTGCACTGGGGCTATGCTGCATGGTACACTTCCCTGCTGTCCAGCATGCAGGGATGCAGGGGTCCCTGTGTGTTGTGCACTCTACCTACAGGTCAGTGTCCACCTACCTAAGCTGGCCTTTGCACCCACCAGCATTGGCATTCGTAGTTCTCATGCATGCCTTCATGAGTGCATGTCTGTCCGCTGCCCCCATGCATCATTTTCTGATGCCTACCTGTTCTCTATGTCCTCTTCAGCTGTAGTTCCCTGACCTGTGACTTCTCCGGTAAATGATCTATTGTAGCCCTCACTGTGCTCTTTCCTATGGGGCTTACATTTTCTGCCCCTGTGCTGGTTTGTTTGTCAGAGTTTCAGTTCACCTGCTTTGTTTATTAACCACTCTCCCTGCATCTGAAATGGGCCCTACCCAGCCAGTCACTCTCCCTGCAGCTGAACCACCCTTTCGGCCCCTGGAGAAACTCTTCCCAAAGAAAGCACTGTCTATGGACCATTTCATAGTTACAAGGAGGGAGGAAGAGGCCCCAGCTGAGAGGAAGCAACTGCTGGTGGGACTTAATTAGGGGATAGACTTGTGAGCAGGGTGGGGTAAAGGAGAGGGAGGTGAAATACCTGAGAGGTACTTTGGCTTGGAGGGATGAAAGCAGATACAGTGGATCATTAGGCAGCAGGAGATGAGAGGTACCTAGATGTCATTGTCCACCTGGGGACAAATGACCTAGCAAGGGATGGGGTAGGGGTAGTGCAGGGAAATTTCAGGGATAGTGGGAGGGTCCTCAAGCATGCACGGTAGTTTTTGCCAAAAGGTTGCCTATATACATCTTGGGAGAAGATAGGACTCTCCACACGGCTTTCAACAGTTGGTTAAAGGCATGGTGGGGTGGGGCTCAGTACTAGGAGGGGCTCTTCAGTGTCTTCTATAAGTGAAATTGCAGAAGAACTGAATGGGAAGGTATGTCTTTTCGCAGATGTCACCAAAACCTGTTATAGGGTTGACACTCAGGAGGGTGTGGAGAAAGGGTTCACCCATGCTGGTGTGACAGCCATGTTGCTGATGCCGATTACAGCACAGCCCACATTACAGCACCAGGCAAAATGTATCCTGGGAGTTACACCACAAAAGCGCTCTTCTGGGAAACAGTCTCCATTGGGCCACCTCCCCATATTATCCCACAGGTCCAGGTTCTTAATTTACCTGTTCTCCAGTCCTACCCCATCCTACAATCATCCTGCAGGTATACAGTAGATTGTTACTATCCCTGATGTTCAGTGGTTTCCATTTATTTATTTACTCATTCATTTGTTTACCGAGTAGGTGCACTGGTCCGAGAACCATTTTCAGGCATGATCTGGGCCATTGAGGATGGCACAGGAATAAAAGCAAGTACAAAGGAGGCTGGGACAAGGTACAATAGATAGTAGTAAAAATATACAGGATATTTATATGAAGATATATAAACTTGCAGCACAATGGATAAATAACATTTATGACAATAGTAGGTACAGTAGTAGCCAAGTTGTAATACAAATTAGGCATGATCTGAGATGAGTAAAGGAAAAGTGCATCATGGCAGTGTAGGTATGGACCAAGAAGAAAAGGAGGGATGGGAAGTAGAGGCATGATAATAAGTTGGGAGGGCAGGAGCAAGTAGTGGAGGACAGAAGGTGAGATCCAAGGAGAGAGTGGAAGAGTCCTGGAGAGTCAGTGGTGCTTAAGTGGAGTGGGCAGGTTATTCCAAAGGAAAGGGGCTGGCAGATGAGAATGCACATTTACCCATATGGTGGAGACTAGGGGGCAGCCAAGCATGTGGCCAGCAGTGAGGCAGAGCTCTAGAACAAACACTTTTGGCCAAAGAAGGTGGGATTGCGGAGAGGTAGCTCGGTTTTGGATGGCCTTATTGACTGTGCTGGCCAGGAGATAGGTCTGTTGGGCTGATGGGGGAAGCCAGCACAGGGCCTGATAGAATGAGCAGTGGTGTGTTGAGTGAAAGTCCTTGCCCCCTGTATATCCAAAGTCCCCACCATGACCCAGTTAGTTCTTACAACAAATACTACCCTCTGGTCCACAGCCTTACTATATATTTGACACCCTTCCACATTTGTCACAGACCATCCTCTCAGCTCCTTGATCAGGCACAAAATGGATGATAGTTCACAATCATGTGCTAACTGTACACAGCTGTTTATACAATTGGTACATGAGAGCAAAACTGGCGTTCTGTCCTCAGTTGGTCACAGAGGTTAGCAGAGTGTCTGTGCCAATTGCCACTGTGGGGAGAGTACGTAAACATATGGTGGGGGCCATGAATGGTGCGAGCAGTGGGACTGGGTGGGCAGGTAGTTATTGGCAGTTTTCAATGTATGGAATGGACAGCAGCACCACTGAACACCAAGGGAAGTGTGATATTACTGATGGTGGGAGCTCAAAGGGGCAGTGGTAGGAGGCAGAGGTGATACTACCTGGTTTAAGGAGGCAACATCTTTTAGAGCCATTTACCAACTGGTCAGAGACTCTCTAATTATGCTATTCAAGATATCATTTTGTGATCCTACCCTGTTTTTGGGGTGCAAAGTGTTGCTTGAGAGTCACTTACCCATTTAGAGATTGCAAATGCTCTTTGAATGTTCTGGTCTATGTGAACAATAACAGTGCATTACCAGTAAGATAAAGACAAGTGAACAAATACAAATATGGAATTGAGAGCTGTTCTCCATGAGGTT
Organism: Neoceratodus forsteri; assembly: GCA_016271365.2. Lineage (NCBI taxonomy): Eukaryota > Metazoa > Chordata > Ceratodontiformes > Ceratodontidae > Neoceratodus > Neoceratodus forsteri. Next base: position 403,676,432 of record CM057455.1, read on the forward strand.
GATAATGTAATTTATCTTAACAATGTGTTAGAGTACAGAGTATGATGAGATTAATACTGGAACCACTGTGCTACCACATGAGTCTAGGGTTGCTGTGAGAGGTACCAAATACTGAAATGTCAAAATAATGCAGTACCATTGTGCTACCAGTGTACTAGTATTTGTGGGAGCCACAAAATCTCAAAATTTTGTGATACTATTGTATTACCAGTGTATGTGTGAGAGACAGAGAAAATAGTAAAAAATGCCATAGGGATACCATTCTGCCAGTGCACTACCAATGCACAGAGGAAAATCTATATATCACCTACCACTGTGATACCAGAGTACCACTGGGTAGTACTATTGTGGATTTTTCAGCTGACCACAGTATTGCCATTGCTATACTACTGTAATGCCATTGTGACAAATTCAGTAAGGGTAACCAGATTACTGAGACAATGCAGTGCTAAAGAAGTGTGATAAAAATTATATAGTGTTGCCAGTACTACTGCCGTATGCAGCAAACATTTGTGAAGGAAATACAGTGCTAAAGAAGTGTGCATGAAAATCTAATAATTATTTGCAGTGCTCTTACAGTCTGCATCAAAAAATAAGAAAGATTGAGCAGTGCTACTGCAGTGTGCAGCAAAAATTAGTGAAGGAAATACAGTGCTTAAGAAGTGTGCATGAAAATCTAATAATTATTTGCAGTGCTCTTACAGTGTGCATCAAAACATAAGATTGAGCAGTGGTACAACAGTGTAGCAGAAAGTCAGTGCAGTGTATTAACAGTGCACTGATGAAAAGCAGTGCTTTGTCAGTCTGGACTGAAATAACACTGAAATAAGACTGAAGATGGAAGTGTACACTCCACTTCCCTCTGGGTGGAGTTCTTTGCGGTGGGAGATTGTCCTACAGTGCATGTTAAGAGTTTATATAGGCTCTCATCATTGGTTTACTGGCCCCAATGAACTCCCTGGGCTAAGTTCTGTCACAGACTGACTTATCTTCTGGAGAAGAACAGAAGTGGAAAACATCTGATAAGAGATTGTAGGCCCAAATGTGCACTGCAGGCTATTGGAACTTCTATTGCCTGAGTCCAGCTGAAGGGAGTTCTGGGACTGGTTGTGTCTGTGTATATCTGCCTAGAGATGGTCACAGTTGGCCTGCTGCGGTGTGCAATGGATGGTAGTTGGAAATTCCAAATCGGTTTTGGGGGGGGGGAGTTAGAGGAAGGATTATAAAGTACTTCTTCACTGAGAGGGCAGTGGACAACTGGAATGGGCTGCTGAGGGAAATGGTGGGAGGGTTCACGAGGGCATGGGATAAGCACAGAGGGCAACTGGCATGGGGGGTGAACTACAGAAAAGGCCTAGTGGATATCTAGGCGAACTGGGCAGACTAGGTGGACTTGCGGTCCCTTTCTGCCATCACACACCTGTGTTCCTATGTATTCTACAGGCAGATTGGGAAAAGGTAGGGGGGATCCACTACACCACCAGGGAAGCATTCGTAGTGCCTTGAATGTCTGTTCCTTGGTGTCTTTAACCTACCCTGTGTTGGTTGATGTGTGGAGCAACATGACGATCTACACCAAAAAAAGATTAGTTCTAGGGGCACGGGCAAGGAGTCCTCCTCCCTTCCCCAACCATGACATCCCCTGAGTGACCGAGTCCATTTTAATAGCCAGGTTGATGGTGTGGTACAGGTCTGGTATCTCCCCCCCAAACCCACTTTTTTTATTTTAACCTCTGCAGAGCCTTCCCAACTGACCCAGCTGATCAGTATTTTTATTTTTCATACTGACCCATTTTCCCTTTTATATCTACAGGTCTGACAGGACATTGACTGGGAGTAGGAGGATCCTGACCATATGTATAAGATAATTATTTTCTTTTGTTTACCCTACATTGTTTGTCATATAATAGTTCATAACGAGCTGCAGATCCTTTGTGAGCCCATTGCTGTTCTTGTTTTACAGGTACGAATGGCAGCTATGGGAGGCACTGGGTTGGAGCTGTACCCTTGTGCTTTAGAAAGGAGGCTATGGGTTTGGGAGTATGGGATGGGCATCAAGGTTGGGAACTCCAGGGAACACCACACAATCAATTTGCCAAGACTCGTGAGGCTCAAACCCTGTTTTTCATGTTCTTGCTTTGTGTGCTTTGCATTCTAATGCCTGCATTAATGTAGTGTTTTTGTTTTGCAACAAGTACTGTCATATATATATATATATATATATATATGCGCGCGTGTGTGTGTGTGTGTGTGTGTGTGTAATAGATAACCCACTGTAGGGTGTGCGGTCATGTTCTGATATACACACACCTTGGTGTGTGTTGTTGCATATGAGGCCGCAGGCCGAGTGCATCAACCACCCAAGCTGTGTGTATAGCACTGTGCTTCCACACACCACACAGTGGGTTATCTCTCTTATAAAATGGCAACATTGTTTTGGAGGGGAGTAAAAGTGCAGGTATGTGGTTGCACTCCGATATACGGACAGTCACCTAATGGTGTTTGTCCAATGCGATTGATAATCCCATTATAGAAATAGATAGATAGATAGATACACACACACACACACATATATATATACATATACACACACTTCACTCGAACAGCCCCGTGATACCAAAAATAATTTTCCACACCTTGCATGTGCTCCCAGTCTGAAGATGCTCTCTTCTCCTTTTGAAGATAAACCTGGAAAGACAGGTGAGGACCTGCATATCAGTGAGGCTCCCATACCATTTTCTGCAAACCAGAACGATTGTTGGTCATTCCTTTACCTAAATGTCCACCCCCTTCCTTGTGACTTTGAGTCAAACATGGGGTAACAGACTTTAGTACCTCCTATAGACATAGACCCCAAGATCTTCATCTTCTTTGGAATTCACAGACAACTTTCTCACTCAGGAACCCTTAAGCAAAGCTTCCTCTGCTGAGGTTGCAGATACTTGCAGATGAATACTGTCTTGTTTTTGCTGAATTTTATGCGACGCCATCTTTAATTAGTGTCAGTGGCTCAGTAGGTAGCTCACTCGCCTCTGAGGCCAGGATATCGGAGGGCTGTGGGTTCAGTTCCCACATCTGGCACTTGGGTTAATATCCCAGTACTGACACTGTAGTGCAGCATGAGAGGGGTGCTACACTTCTGAGGTGCCGTCTTTCACATGAGACGTTAAACCGAGGTCCCATCTGCCTGGATTGGTGGTAGTTCAGGTGGATGTTAAAGATCCCATGGCACTTATCGAAAAGTGTAGGGGAATTTCCCCGGTGTCCTGGCCAAATTTCCCTCATTCACTAAAAATACCACCAACAGCTTAATCTGGTTCAAGGTCAGTTGGCTTCATCTGTATCTCCCTCCCCCGGGTCGTGCCTGAAAATAGGCAGGATTTGTCTAGTGCACTTACCCGGTCAACAAAAACTAAATAAAATAAATAAATAATGCAGCCTAATACACTGAAACAGAACTACAACACTGCTGACAGGAGTGCTACCAAAATCACACTGCACACTGAAGTGCACTACAGGTGTTGATGCAGTGCTAATTAACATAATTCGCACACACTGAAAAAGCAATGCAACACTGCTTCAGGCAGTGTTGCTGACAGAACACTGCTAATTACAGTACTTTTGCAGTGTGATTACAGTGCTAATTAACATAATTCACACACACTGAAAAAGCAGTGCAAAACTGCTTAAGGCAGTGTTGCTGACAGAACACTGCTAATTGCAGTACTTTTGCAGTGTGATTACAGTGCTAATTAACATAATTCGCACACACTGTATCAGCACTGCATGTACACCAAAAGAGACCTGAAGATGCACTGATTAAACACTGATGGACTGCATTATGAAATGAAGTGTGAAGGAAGTTTACACTGCTACTGTAACACTGAAATAACACCATATAGTGACTATTTGAACACTTCACTTCCCTCTGGGAAGTGAAGGTGATGCTGTCAATGTCATGGGTGCCTCTGTGGTTATTGCTTGCCATGGTGGACTGATCAGTCTTGTAACAGGTGATCACTACACAGGTCACTGTTTTTACTCCAGATTGAAGCCATGGGTCAGCTTGTCATCTCTGTTTACTATGACAGTTTAGGAGTTGAATGATGCTTTTTTTTTTGGGGGGGTGCAGACAGTGGATGTCCTGTGGAGCTTACAGCAAGTGATGTTTTTTGACGCAGCATGGTGGCAACAAGAAAGAAAAAAGATACAGGGCATGAAACAATATCAGACCAACTGTTTTGGGGGGGGTTCTTGTGCCATTTGGGGTGGGGATCCTCAGCCCACACATTGTATAACTGAGGAGTGGACTTACACCACATGTTTTTTTAAACCAACAAGGCAATGAAATGTAATCACTACTGAAGGTAAGGATTGGGTAATTCCTCATTGCCCATGGTCTACATGATCTGAGGCAACATGGTTTTACAGAGGGGCTGTCTTGCCAGACAAACCTGATCAAGTTCTTTGACTGGGTAACCAAAGAAGTAGATCAGGGAGGACTGGTGGGCTTGACCTACTTGGATTTCAGCAAGACCATTGACATTGTTTCACACAGAAGAGTGGTAGGCAAGCCAGGGAGCCTAGGAGTGGGTCCTAATTAGTACAATGAGTAGAAAGTTGGCTAGGCAACAGGAGTCAGAGGATGGTGGTAAATTGCATCCACTCTGGAGCTGGCAAAGTGACCAGTGGGATGCTGCAAGGGTCAGTACTAGGCTCAGTCCTCTTCAGTGTCTTTATTGGTGACATTACAGAAGGACTGGAAGGGAAAATATGCCCATTCGTGGATGACACAAAACTCTGCAACAGAGTGGACACACCAGGAGGGGTGAAAAGAATGATGGATGACCTAAAAAAGCTGGCGGAATGGTTACGGGTTTGTCAGCTGGATTCCAATGCAAAAACATTCACTTGGGACACAGAAACCCAGGGGCAATGTATCAACCTGGGGGAAAGGTATTATCAGTCACAAAGCAGGAAAGGGACATGGGGGTAATCATGTCTGATGACCTGAAGGTAGCTTAACAGTGTGACAAGGCAGTGAGGAAGGCTAGTGGGATGCTGGGATGCATAGACAGGGGAAACACCAGCAGTAGGGAGAGGTAATAATTCCCCTGTATAGATCACTAGTGAGGCCACACCTTGAGTACTATGTCCAGATCTGGAGGCCCCATTTCCGAAACGACATAGATAGGGTGGAGGCAGTAAAAAGGAGGGCATCTAACATGGTGCAAGGCTTGCATCAAAAGTCCTACAAAAAAAGGCTGAAGGAATTAAATGTATACTCCCTAGAGAAAGGAGGAATGGGGGATATGACAGAAGCATTTACATACCTCACAGGTAAAAACAAGGTACAGGAAGGTAGCATTTTCCAAAGAAAAATATGCTCAAAGATAAGGGGTCACACTATGACGCTAGAAGGGGGGACCCAGAGGAAATAGGAGGAAATACTTCACAGAGAGGGTGGTGGACGCATGGAACAGCCTCCCAGCAGAGGTGGCAAAAAAAAGTTACAGGAATCAAAATTACGTGGGACAGACACAAAGGGATATTCTCTGCAAGGCTGGGGGGGAGGGAGGCCAAAGACTGAATAGGGTCTGTGGTGACACTGCAGGTAGGGAAAATCAGGCAGACTAGGTGGGCCAAGAAGTCCTTATCTGCCAGCAACTTCTATATTTCTATGTTTCAACAGTAACAGAGCAGATGGATAAGGAACAAGTAACAATGGCTGACACAATTTGATATGGAGGTGTTCTTTTTATGTTTGTCTGCGCACACCACACAAGAAACATTTTGAGGTGAGTAGAGGATTGCAGAGTTGTGGTAGTGTTTGGCCAATCCAGTGAACATATTCAGGGGGGCATCCCTTGGCCACCAATCAACAGGGAAGCTGCCAATTACTGCAGTTTCAGAGCGAGCGCCGGTCTGGAAAGAAATCTTCCACTCCAGTCATGGACAGTTTTGTCATTGCAGTGGCAGATCTCTCCCTTGACCCCTTCCCGGCAACCAGGCACATTCCAGCCATGTGCATTACAGTGCACAGTAATGTGCATGGCTGGACTTAAAAGCAACTTGCTTGCTCAGTGTGCCTTTCCCAGTGAAATAAATAAATAAGCCCCGCTGCGGTTTTCCATAATTGGTGGCTCTTGCCGCCCACCACACACTTCCCCCCAAAAGCCAACATTGGAGTGCCTAATCCCTGTGTCGGCATGCCCCGCAAGCATGAACATATCTTTTTCTGACAACGGGGTGCACAATCCCCATGTCAGCATGCCCCCCCCCCCACTGTTATGGCACGCTGGGAGCCCATCTCAGTGTGCCAAAGTAATTAACTTTTTCCAACACCAAGATGCCCACTCCTGGTGTCGTATGCACCCACCATGCCCCATTTTTTCAGCTGACCTCAGGATACCCACTCCCTGGGTCAGCATTGACCCCCCACCACCACTAGTCTGGCACACTGAGAGCCCACCCCACTGTGCCGCAATTTCTTTTTCATAATATTTCACCTTTAAAAAAAGAAAACTGTCCCCCAAGGTCTTTTTTTTTTTTTAAAGCTACAGAAAAAGAAAATGGTTCCTCGTCATCCTCGACACCCGTCTCCCATCCTGACCCTCCCTCTGTACACTCCACCTCCTCAAATCCTCCCCCTCACCCATACTTACCTCTGGAGGTCTGGTGCTGTGATCTTCTGTGGACTGGAAATACGCCTTCACTCTTCAAAAGCCGACCGCAAACTGAAGAAAATCATGGTAAGCCCTATAATGGCAGTCAGTGGGGGGTTTCAACTTAGGTTGAGATCTCAGCCATTTTTTGGAGTTTTAGTCCCAAATTTTCAACATGGGGTTCTTGGGACCCCATCTCATGAAGACTGGCACTGTCATTTCATTTCTCAGTCCCGAAAGGTGAATTCGCGGTCGCTGCATGGAATCACCTTTCCGGACTGATAAACAAAATGACAGTGCAGCTGTTGGTGAAAAAAACTGAAAAAAGATGACTGCATTACGAGCATGTGATGTGCAGTTTGTATGCACGCTCGTAAATTCACCAATTTTAATATATTCACCCCAGATTTCCAACATTGCCATTTTTTCACACCTCCTTATGAACAGTACAGCTGTCATTTGTTTGCATCCTGCCTGAAGTGTATTTTCGCACCTGTGGTGCAGAATGGCACACTCACTGTGCGAAATCAACTTTTGGGACAGATTAATGAAATCACAGTGAACTGTTCATGAGGAGAGGTCCCGAACAGGCCATGTTGAAAATTTGGTGAAAAAATTCCAAAAAATGATTGTGTTACGAGTGTGTGTTATGCAATTTCTAAGCATCTTTTTCAGATTTTCACTCCAGATTTTCAACATTGCCATTTTTCACACCTCCTCATGAACAGTACAGATGTCTATTTTCACACCCTGCCCAAAATGTCATTTCGCATCTGTTGCATTGAATGGCGCATTTGCTGTGCGGAATCGCCTTTTGGGATTAAATAACAAAATGGTAGTGCCACTGTTCATGAGGTGGGGTCCCAAAAAGCCCATTTTGAAAATTTGGAGAGAAAATACCAGCAAACACCTGGGGCATTAGTGTTTCCAACTGTAACTCCCCACCATCTACAGACTGATAGGCATCAGGGGTGTGTGGCTTGGGGTCATTAGTTGTAATGCTCATTCCATTCCACCCCCACCCTGCTGCAACTGATAGGCATTGAGGTGTGCCTTGGGATCTTAAGCCCTAACGTTCACCCCATTCTCCTATACTGCACCCATCTCAGCTTATTTCCTTATGGAATGGGGTGAACGTCAAGGCCAAAGACCCCGAGGCACACTGTGACACCTGTCAGTGTCTGCAGGGTGGGATGAGATAGAATGGCATGAATGTTATGGGCCTAAGACCCAAAGGCACAACCCAATGCCTGTCAGTCTCTGCAGGGTGGGGTGGGGTTGGGGTGGGCATTAATTCAGTACTTCACTGCCATTCCTATTATGCATCTCTCTAACTCATGCAGTACCAATGACAATACCAGCAAGCAAACATTTGGTATTGACAAATGCTTATTTTATTTTGTGGAGAAAAGCCTAAAAGGGGGCAAGAGGGGAATGAACAGTAATGTAAATGCTTTTGTTTTTATATATAAAACAGTAGTTGCAAGAAAGATGAACGATAACAGATACAACTGTCCACAACATTTTTTTTTGGGATGGGGTCCTTTTTCTTTTTGTGGAGGGGGGCCTAAACAGCAGCCAACAGGGACACCTACACATAGTGTTGTGTTTTTCATGAAACAAGTTGCAGAAGCAGTGATGCAGAAACACTACAGAGCAAATAATACTGTCCACACTAATTTTGTATTCTACTTGTTTTGTTTTTTGTCTTTTTTTTTCTGTTTGGGGAGGGGGGCCTAAGCAGCAGACTACTGGGACACCTACTAATAATGTTTTGTTTTTCAAGATACAAGTTGCAGAAACAGTGATGCAGAAACACTGCAAGACAAATTACACTATCTTGTTTTTTGTTTTGTCTTTTTTTCTTTTTGGGGGCCTGAATAGTAGGGTATCCAGTGACATGGGCAAAGCACATTGAGCTACTCAAAAGGAGCAACTCGATTTGTGCACCCGCAGTGAGAGCAAGTATGAAAGGACAGCGAGGTACATGGATAGCGAGGTAGAGAGGACAGAATAGTGAGTGTTGATGGGATTAGCAAGTGTAGATGGAGAAGGTTAGGTAGTGGATGTGTGCTGGGTGCTGCCGAGCTGGCCGTCTGGTGTGGCAGATATGGTCATTGCTCATGGTGTGCATGCTCCTGGATTTTGTACTGCAGCAGGTATGTACTAATTTTTTAAGCTACAGAAAAAGAAACTGGTTCCTCATCATCCTTGTCACCCCTCTCCCATCCTGACCCTCCCTCTGTACACTCCACCTCACCCATACTTACCACTGGAGGTCTGGTGCTGTGATCTTCTGTGGACTGGTAACACACCTTCACTCTTCAAAAACTGACCGTAAACTGAAGAAAATCATGGTAAGCCCTATAATGGCAGTCAATAGGGGGGTTTCAACTTAGGTTGAGATCTCAGCCTTTTTTCAGAGCTTTGGTCCGAAAATTTCAACATGGGGTTCTTGGGACCCTATCTCATGAAGACTGGCACTGTCATTTCATTTCTCAGTCCCGACAGGTGAATTCATGGTCGCTGCATGGAATCACCTTCGACTGATAAACAAAACGACAGTGCTGCTGTTGGTGAAAACTAAAAATGATCAATATTGAAAGCGTGTGTTGTTGTGCACTTTGTACTATCGCTTGTAACTTCACCAATTTTAATATTTTCACTCCAGATTTCCAACATTGCCATTTTTTCACACTTCCTTATGAACAGTACAGCTGTCATTTGTTTGCATCCTGCCTGAAACGTGTTTTCGCACCTGTGGTGCAGAATGGCACACTCACTGTGCAAAATCAACTTTTGGGACAGATTAATGAAATCACAGTGAACTGTTCATGAGGGGAGGTCCCAAACAGGCCATGTTGAAAATTTGGTGAAAAAATTCCAAAAAATGACTGTGTTACGAGTGTGTGTTATGCAATTTCTAAGCATGCTCATAATTTTGCCACTTTTTTAGATTTTCACTCCAGATTTTCAACATTGCCATTTTTCACACCTCCTTATGAACAGTATAGATGTCTATTTTCACACCCTGCCCAAAATGTCTTTTCACACCTGTTGCACCGAATGGTGCATTCACTGTGTGAAATTACCTTTTGGGATTGAATAACAAAATGATAGTGCTACTGTTCATGAGGTGGGGTCCCAAAAGGCCCATTTTGAAAATTTGGAGAGAAAATACCAGCAAACACCTGGGGCATTAGTGTTTCCAACTGTAACTCCCCACCATCTACAGACTGATAGGCATCAGGGGTGTGTGGCTTGGGGTCATTAGTTGTAATGCTCATTCCATTCCACCCCCACCCTGCTGCAACTGATAGGCATTGAGGTGTGCCTTGGGATCTTAAGCCCTAATGTTCTCCCCATTCTCCTATACTGCACCCATCTCAGCTTATTTCCTTATGGAATGGGGTGAACATCAAGGCCAAAGACCCCAAGGCACACCGTGACACCTGTCAGTGTCTGCAGGGTGGGATGAGGTAGAATGGCATGAACGTTATGGCCCAAGACCCAAAGGCAACAACCCAATGCCTGTCAGTCTCTGCAGGGTGGGGTGGGTTGGGGTGGGCATTAATTCAGTACTTCACTGCCATTCCTATTATGCATCTCTCTAACTCATGCAGTACCAATGCCAATACCAGCAAGCAATTCTTTGGTATTAACAAATGCTTGTTTTATTTTGTGGACAAAGGCCTAAAAGGGGCAAGAGGGGAATGAACAGTAATGCAAATGCTTTTTGTTTTTTAAATAAAAGAGTTGTTGCAAGAAAGATGAACAGTAACAGACACAACTGTCCACGATAATCTCTTTTGGAATGGGGTCCTTTTTCCTTTTGTGGAGGGGAGCCTAAACAGCAGCCAACAGGGACACCTACACATAGTGTTGTGTTTTTCATGAAACAAGTTACAGAAACAGTGATGCAGAAACACTACAGAGCAAATAATACTGTCCACACTAATTTTGTATTCTGCTTGTTTTGTTTTTTGTCTTTTTTTCTGTTTGGGGAAGGGGGGCTAAGCAGCAGACTACTGGGACACCTACTAATAGTGTTTTGTTTTTCAAGATACAAGTTGCAGAAACAGTGATGCAGAAACACTACAAGTCAAATAACACTACCTTGTTTGTTTGTTTTGTCTTTTTTTCTTTTTGAGGGCCTCAATAGCAAGGTATCCAGTGACATGGGCAAAGCAAATTGAGCTACTCAAAAGGAGCAACTTGATTTGTGCACCCGCAATGACAGCAAGTATGAAAGGACAGCGAGGTACATGGATAGCGAGGTAGAAAGGACAGAATAGGGAGTGTTGAGGGGATTAGCAAGTGTAGAGGGAAGAGGTTAGGTAGTGGGTGTGAGCTGTGTGCTGCCGAGCTGGCCGCCTGGCGTGGCAGTTATGATTGTCGCTCATGGCGTGCATGGTCCTGGATTCGGTACTGCAGCAGGTATGTACTAATTTTAGTTTTTGCTGTTGTTGGTTACTTTATTTTTCTTTTACACAGCTCCTGTTCCCCTCAAGTAGTTCCCCCACCTGTGGGTTATCCCTCCCTCAATGGTCACCCCTCCCATGTTTTCTGCCCTCCCCAAGTGTCTGCCTGCCCTGGAGGTGAGAAGCCATAGTTTGGGGAGTTTGGGGGCATAGTCCCCCACATGAAATGTAGGTTTATATTGTCTCCAATATTATATTCAGCATAGTTCTGATAGCTGCTTTTGTTTTCATCATTTAGTTGTTGCTGTTATGTGACTCACCGTTTAAAACTCACCCATATCACATAGAACCAAATAGCAGCCAGCTGGGACACCTAAAAATAGTGCTGTGTTTTTCAAGACACAAGTTTGAGAAACAGTGTTGCAGAAACACCACAGGACAAATAACACTGTCCAAACTATTTTTTTTGTTTGTTTTAAGTTAGTTTTCTTTTTGCGGAGGGGGCATAAACAGTGGCCAACTGGGAAACTTATAAATACTGCTGTGCTCAGACAGCAGAATTTTACAGAAGTGTTGGTAATCTGTGGCTACATATTCTGAATCAGGATGGAATCAGAAACTCAAACCTTTCTCCAACTTTTGTTACATAGATACATATATGTTGTTAGCATATAAGGACCTTGTGGCCCATGCAGTCTGCCCTATCCCTCTTTCTAATGCTTAAGGTACCCTAGATGCTACAAGTTCTCCCCCTTTCACCCTAGCTTGATAATTCCCATGTGCCTATCCAATGCATTCTTGAATCCCTGAACCGTGGCTGCCCCCACCACTTCCTGGGGGAGACTGTTCCATCTGTCCACCACCCTTTCAATGAAGTCGAATTTCCTCACATTCCCCCTATGTTTCACTCTTTTAGTCTCATGCTGTGCCCCCTTATTCTGCTATTTCCCTTCATGTGAAAGATACTCCCCTCTGGTACCCTATTGATCCCCTTTAGATACTTGATGGTTTCTATCATGTGCCCCCTCTCTCTCCTTTCCTCCAGGGAGCACATATTGAGAGCTCTGAGTCTTTCCTCATACCAGTTATGTTGCATCCTGGACACCATTTTTGTCACCCTCCTCTGTACCATCTCCATCCTGTCTATGTCTTTTTGGAGATGGGGCCTCCAGAAATGAACACAGTACTCCAGATGAGACCTTACTAGGGAGTTGTTCAATGGTACCACCACTTCTCTCCTTCTACTTGTTATACCTCTTCCTATGCACCCTAGTATTCTGTTAGCCTTTCCGACTGCTTTGCTGCACTGTTTAGCCACTTTGAGGTTGTCTTCTATGACTAGCCCTAGATCCTTTTCCTCTGTGGTTGGCTCTGGTGTTACCCCATCTAGTTCATACTCGACCCTATAATTTCTTATCCCCAGGTGCATAATCCTGCACATTTTTGCATTGAAACTCAAATGCCGTTCTTTGGACCAGTTTTTTAGCCTCTTCAGATCTTTTCTCATTTTTTCTATACCTTCCTGTGTATCTACCCTGTTACACAGCTTTTTATCATCTGTGAACAGGCTAACCCTCCCTTCTAGACACTCTGCAATATTGCTTGTGAAGCCATTGAAGAGTACTGATCCCTGGAGCAAGCCACTTGTCACCCATCCCTCCTGTAAGCTAACTCCATTTACCACCACTCTTTTTGTTCTCTTACTCAACCAGTTTCTAAACCATGTGGCTGCCTCTGTCCCCAGCCCCAGATTTGCTAGCTTGTGGATTAGTCTCCTGTGTGGGACTATATTGAAGGCCTTCCTGAAGTCCAGAAAGGCCACATCTACCACTCTGCCCTGGTCCATTTCCTTTGTCACCCACTCGAAGAAATCAATCAAAATGGTCTGACATGACCTCCCTGCTGTGAATCCACATTGCTTTGGTCCAGCAGCCCCCTTGTCTCTAGGTAGTCCACCAGCATTTCTTTAAGTAGGGTTTCTACTACTATTGAGGTCAAACTGACAGGGCGGTAGTTTCCTGCCTCCTCATTACTATCACTTTTGTGCAGGGGTACCACTTGTGCTCTCCTCCACTCCTCTGGAACCATGCCTGTTTCCAGTGATCCCCGAACAGTTTACCAGAGGTTTAGCCATTTCCACCCGAGTTCCTTTAGGATCCTTGGTTGTATCCCATCGGGCTCCATAGCTTTATCCACTCTAAGCCATTCTATTGCTCATTTTACTCTGTCCTCTGAAAAAGGTCTAATGTCCACTCCTTCTCCCTGTTTGTCCTTCTCCATTAATGGGGGACTGTTCCTATTGTCTTCTTCTGTGAATACGGAGAAGGATGGTCACCTTGTCAATGTCTTTCTCCACTATGCTGCTTCCCTCTTCCCTAAGCCTCACAATCCCCCCATCTTCCTCCTCTCATTAATGTGCCTAAAGAATGCCTTCCCTCCTTCCTTCACCAATTTAGCTAGCTTTTCCTCGGTTTTAACCTTTGCTGCCCTTGCCTTGTTTGCTTCCCTTCATTTTTTCAAGTATTCTTGCCTATCCACCTTGCTTTGTGTTTCCTTGCACCTCAGAAATGCCATACTTTTTCCTCTTGCTAGCTATGCTACTCCCCTCGAGAACCACAGTGGTTTCCTCATTCCTTTGACAGAGGATTGACATTTGAAGCTCGGGTGTCATCCGTTGTCTGGACCAGCTTTTACCATGTTAGGAATATCACCAGGATCAAGCCCCTAGTTTTGCCCCTGGACCTCCCCACCTTGGTGCATGCCTTCGTGACAACAAGGCTTGACTGCTGTAATGCGCTCTACCTCGGGGTCTTGAGAGGTATCCTTCGCAGGCTGCAACTAGTGCAGAACACAGCTGCCGGGTTGCTTACTGGCAGCCGAAGTACTGCCATGTCACCCCAGTGCTGCATGAACTTCACTGGCTGCCAGTCAGGTGGAGGATCCTCTTCAAGGTGGGCTTGCTCACCTATAAGACCCCATATGGACTGAGTCCTGGTTACCTGTTTGACCTTCTATTGCCTACTGCCTCAGTCCGCTCCCTCCACTCCTCCTCTTGGGGCCTCCTTGTGATTCCCTGGACGAGGTTGAAAATAGCCGGTGACAGAGCGTTTAGTGTCGCCAGCCCCATCCTGTGGAATTTTCTGCCACCATCTACATGGAAGGCCCCGTCACTGGAGGTATTTAAGGCCCTCCTCAAGACCCACCTATTTAATGTGGCCTTCCCGGACACTGTATATTAAATTATAGTTCAAGATAGACAACATCAGTACTGTTTTAGTCAGATTCTATTTATTCAATTGCCATTGCTTATTCTATTGTGGATCATTTTAAAACTTGATATCTGTACTGTTAGTGTGTGGCGCCCAAAACGTCCAGGATTGGGTGCCTGGAAAAACAGATTTTGCCTTTCCTTTCCTCTTTCTTTTGCTCTTGCTGCAGGGCCTGACACAATGATTTGCTACTAGGTGGAGGGCTTCACTTATCTCACTTTTCTATCATTCCCTTTATGTCATTGTATTGGAAAGGGAAATGGGAAATTGTTTAACCAGGAAAGGCACACTAAGCTGAAGCTTGTTTCCAGGTGTGACCTGGGAGCACAAGAAAGTTAAGTGACTTGCTCAGGGTCACACAGTATGCAAGTGAGGGCTGTGGGATTCAGCCCCAGGTCTCCAGGTTTGCAGCTCAGAACAGTAAACCTCTGCACTATACTGCAGATTCCTGCATACCCTTCCTCAATTCATCCTTCATCTTACCAAAGTCTGTCTTCCTGAAATCCAGGATTCTAGTTCTTGTGTGGCTAGCCTCCTGCGATGTCCTTATGGTGAACCCAACAGCTCGATGGTCACTAGTCCCTAGGTTCTCCCCCACTGTGACTTCCTTTATCCTGTCCACATTGCTTAGGACAAGATCCAGAATTGTATTCTCCCTTGTAGGCTCCATCACTAGCTGTGTGAGACCCATCCCTTGCAGGGATTGCAGGAATCTCTTACTCCTAGCTGAAGCTGCCACTGGGATGCTCCAGTCCGCATCCAACAAGTTGAAGTCACCCATCAGTAGCAATTCACCTTTTGTTGCCATGTTCTCTATAGTCTCCAGCAGTTCTCTCTCTACATCCTCTGCCCGCCCTGGGGGCCTGTATATCACTCCCAATCTAAGTACTCTTCTCTTCCTCACCTCCAGAGTTATCCACAGTGCCTCTGTCCCCCCCCCCCTTGTCTTGTGGGACTGTCGCTTTTATCCCTTCCCTGACATACAATGCCATCTCTACCCCTTCTTGCCTTCCCTGTCCCACACGTACAGCGTGTACCCTTGAATGGCTAGCTCCCAGGCATGGTTCTATTGCACCATGTCTCTGTCACTGCCATGATATCAAGGTCCTCTGAGGCCATTAATGCCACGAGTTCTGGGATTTTGTTTTCGAGGCTGCAGTCATTGGTGCACATAGCTTTCCAATCATGGTCTTCCCCAGTGCTATGACCCTAGTATCATTCTGCCTTTTCTGTGTCTTCCCCTCCTGTACTTTACATGAGGTCACTCCTTTTTTTACCTATGGCCACTCCTTGCTCGTGGCCATACCTGTTTCCTTTAGTCCAATGTCAGGGGTTTGCCTTCCATTCGCTGATCCCCTTACCTTCATATCTTTGTGCTGCATCCTCATTCAGGTCTTATCTGTGCTGGTGACCTCCCAGTTTAAACCCTCTAAGAAGACCTCCAACTTGCCTTAGTGCTCTCACTCCTTCACTGGTTAGATGTAGACTATCATGCTTGAAGAGCTTCCTGTTCCAGAAGGTCCCGCAGTCTCAAATGTAGTGCATCCCATTGTCTGAGCACCAACCCTGAAGCCACAGGTAGAATTCCCTGATCTCTTTGTTCCTGATCTTGTCCTGACTTCCTCCCTTCCTCCAAACTGACAACACCTCTGGGAAGGCCAGATGTGTTGTCTACTCCTTTAGGCTGTCCCCCAGGGTCTTCATATCTGCCTTGGCTTCTTCCACAGTCCTATTTGCTATATCATTTGTCCTAAGGTGGGCAACGATCCCTGTAAAATCCTGATCTCTTCTCACCTGCCATCCTATTCTGTCCTTAGCTCTCCGTGCAGATGCTCCTGGCATGCATTTCACCATGATTTTGGCTTCCTTTGCACTGATGGACTGTGCCTTTACTTCTTGCAACATAGAGTCTCCCATGACCAGAATCCTCCTGTTGCTCTTTGTATTCTTCCACTCCTTTCTTGTACCTTCTTCCTGCTTTCTTGTATCAGGTTTATCCTGCACAATTCTTTCTTCTTCCTCCTCACCTGGTTTCTGTCCCCCGGCTAAGGAGGCAAAGCGATTCTATGTGTGGATTGCTTGTGGCTGGTGGTGACCCATCTTAGCTCTAGGTGCACCACTGCCTCCTCCCACCACCCTCCATCTCCCAAGTACCATGGGCCTTTGGGGGAGTGAGTGGGTAAGGGTGGTGCTGGGCATCCCCAATCTAGTTTCCTCTGCAGCCTCATGATCTCCTCTCTTGCCTGCCATAGCTCCCCTCCATAGTTCTGCAACTGTCCTGCAGAAGGGGAACCCCAGACTCCAGAGTGTCTGCCTCACTACCAGCCCTCCATAGCTCTGGCAGATCTGGATGACCATGTTTGTTTTCCTCCTGACCTGTTGGTGTCACTGTTTTTTTCTCACTCCACTGTATCTTCTCTGTCCACTTTTCCTGATTTCACTGGTGTCTTCCTTTGGGAGCCCTGCAGGAAGTTCCCTTGGGCTTCTATAAATGTAGAAGGAACCTAGGTGGTTTGGAAGGGGGGGAGTTCAGGATGAGTCTGTCACATTGACTCTTGGTGACATGCTTCTTTGTACTGCTAACTGCAGACACATGTAACTATAATGTTATATCACTCACCACAAAGGTTTAGTACACATCTTAAAATGACAGTAGTGCACCACATGTTCTGTCTCCTACTCAGGAGAACTCAAAACCCCTCAGCTGTATTGCCATCATCAGATGGCACTAGCAGTCTCTCCTCTTTCTCTGAAGATTCCTGCTCCACATCACCTTCTTCAGCAGGATCATGACACCTTGCAGTCAATAACAACTTGTACTGCTGTGGGGAGGAAATGTGAATTCACTTTTGTGAATGTGAGGTACTCAATATTCTTCTAAGACAGGCAACTTATGCAGTCAGTCACAATGGCACCTGAAGTACTGACTACCCTTTCTGAGCTAACATTGACACAGAGGCAGGTTAGGTACTCAGCAGCCAGAGCTGCAAGAGCAGGCCAGATTT
The DNA here is from genome assembly GCA_016271365.2 of Neoceratodus forsteri. Taxonomy (NCBI): domain Eukaryota; kingdom Metazoa; phylum Chordata; order Ceratodontiformes; family Ceratodontidae; genus Neoceratodus; species Neoceratodus forsteri. Next base: position 403,693,792 of record CM057455.1, read on the forward strand.
CCTGTTACTTTGCCAGTACTCCAATGGTTCATCATCTATGCTCTGCTGCTGTGGTTCATCCAGGTATGACTGAACCATATGGCTGGCAGACAGCTGCACTTGTGTGTTGCCCTCAGTTGCTTGGTGTGTGGAAATACCAACCTGCTGCAGCATGCAACAGACAGGGTTTGTGCCACTACTACATGAGGATGAGGGGGGAAGGAGCAGGCACAGTACAGGAGGAGGATGAAGAGGATACTTTCAGAGGTGCTGTTGCTCCTTCAGCTTTGTCTCCAGCTACCAACTGTGCCCTTTTTTTTTCTGCATGCCTTACCGTCATCCAATTTTCGACTTTGCCAGAAAGGATCACAACATTGTGATCCACATCGGCCTTCCCACCTTGAAGAAGTGCCATTATGCCATGCTTGTAACCTGGATCTAGCAAAGTGGCCAGGATGTATGCCTCAGAGATATTAATATGAATCATCCTGGGATCATCATAAAACAGCTGCATGATTCAGTCCCCCAGCTCTACTCCAATGGAGTCTGCTGACAATTCAGATTGCCCCTGTCATTGACCAGTGCCTGGTGGAGTACATGCAGCAGTGGTATAATCTGGAACCGGCATGCATTATCAAAGCCAACAACCTATACAACTTGTACAAATGGATGGAGGATTTGAATGACACTGTCCATTAACATCCACTGGGATGGACTCAGTGACATGGCTGACTGTGCAGCACAATCACTCATCTGCATGACATATTCATGGATTGGCTTGTACTGCTGAAATAACCACTCAAGCATGTAGAATATTGAGTTCCAGTGTGTCACTGCATCAAGCTTTAGCTATTGTTGTGGTACTCCATTAGCCTTCTGAAGACTCTTGAGCTTTGATCTTGCCAGTGAGGAGCAACTGAAAAGGTTGCAGATTCTGTGGCTGACAGTCAGCATGCTACTGACTACTTTATGATCAAGAAAGGACTTCACAGTCAGGTTAAGGACATGTGCGAAGCATCGGACATGATATAAACAGCCATCACTGATTGCTTAAAAGGCATTTTTTGCATTGTCACTTGCGACAAAGCCAGCCTGGAATCCATCTGGTTTCAGCCAGGACATAATGGCCTAGTTCGTTTGAGTGAGTATTCTGGCAGATGTATATGAACCATGCATGCTCTGCTTACTCAATGTGGCATGCTGACAAGGACCACTACTAGTACTGCCACTTGTCAGAAGGCAACTACATGATGGGCATGGGTGCAAGACATAAACCCCAGGGAAATAAGGCCCAGTGTGCAGTAATGCAAATAAAAGTGATAGCAGATGATAGGCCACTAGTCCAGATATCTGTGGTAAGGTGGATGCTGGGTACTGCAAAGTGGGACACTCCATGAGACACATAGATACATAGATACATAGATACATAGACAGTGTCAGCAGATAAGGGCCTATGGCCCACCCAGTCTGCCCATTTGAGCTTGTAAGTTCAGTTTATGTTTTCCTAGAAGTCTGTTGCCCCTTACCCCTGACCTCCAGAATTCCTTTATGTCTATCCCATGCATTCTTAAATCCTGTGATTGTTTCAGCCCCCACCACTTCCTCTGGCAGGGTGTTCCACTTGTCCACCACCCGTTCTGTGAAGAAATTCTTCCTCATGTTTCCTCTGAATCGTCCTCCCTCCAACTTCATCCCATGCCCTCTAGTCCTGGAACATCTTTTTCACTTAAAAATAGTGTATTCCTGCACCCTGTTCCTCCCTGTGAAATACTTGTATGTCTCTATCATATCCCCTCTCTCCCTTCTCTCCTCCAGGGAGTACATGTTCAGTTCCTTCAACCTGTCTTCATAGGACTTGTGATGCAATCCATGCACCATCTTTGTTGCCCTCCTCTGAACCTTCTCTACCCTGTCTATGTCCTTACGTAGGTATGGTCTCCAGAACTGTACACTGTACTCCAGGTGGGGCCTCACTAGTGTCTTGTATAGTGGAATTATGACCTCCATTTTCCTGCTGGTGATGCCCCTACCTATACATCCCAGCATCTTATTTGCTTTACCTGCTGCCTTGTCACACTGTTTCCCTACCTTGAGGTCATCAGAGATGATAACCCCAAGATCCCTTTCCTGCTTGGTGCATGCTATATCCTCACATCCTCAACTGATATATTGTGCCAGGGGTTTTTGTACCCCATATGCATTATCTTGCACTTCTTTGCATTGAATTTCAACTGCCAAACCCCTGACCATTCTTCAAGTTTCTGCAGGTCCCTTCTCATTCTGTCTACACCCTCTGGTGTGTCTACTCTGTTACAGAGCTTTGCGTCATCAGCGAACAGTGAAATTCTGCCTTCTAGGTCCTGTGCAATGTCGCTGATGAAGATGTTGAATAGGACCGTCCCAGCACTGATCCCTGTGGTACCCACTGGTCACTCTTTCCTCTGTGGAGTGACAGCCATTTACCACCACCCTCTGTGTCCTGCCACCCAGCCAGTTACCTACCCACCACACTACTGTCCTGCCCACACCCATATTCCCAGTTTGTGTAATAGTCTTCTGTGTGGCACAGTGTCAAAGGCCTTGCTGAAGTCCAGATAGGCCATGTCCACTGCCCTCCCCTGATCTACCTCCCTAGTCACCCAGTCAAAAAATTCAACGAGGTTGGCCTGACATGACCTCCCCCGGTGAAACCATGCTGCTTTGGGTCCTGTAGTCCATTGACAACCAGATGTTCCACCAATCTCTCCTTCAGTAGTGCTTCCATGATCTTCCCCACTACCGAGGTGAGGCTGACTGGTCTGTAGTTCCCTGCTTCCTCTTTGTTCCCACTTTTGTATAAGGGGACTACATCTGCTGTCCTCCAGTCTTTGGGTACTCTCCTGTTTCCAGTGATTGGCTAAACAGGATAGCCAGAGGTTCAGCCACCACCTCTCTTAGTTCTTTAAGGACCCTGGGGTGCACCCCATCTGGCCCCATTGCTTTATCAACTCTTATTACTTCCAGTTCCTTCAGGACCCTTCTCGTGTAAAGGGACTGTGCCCATTTCTGCACCATTCTCACCCCTTGTACTCCCTTCAGACCCATTATCCTCCTCTTCCTCAGTAAAGACTGAGCAGAAATACCTGTTCAATATGTCAGCTTTACAGTTGTCATCCTCCACGTGGCCCCCATCCTCCCCCTTCAGTCTCACTATCCCTCCCTTGTCTTTTCTTTTTTCACTTATGTACCTGTAAAAGGTTTTGTCCCCTCTACCCACTGATTTTGCAATGTGTTCTGTCTGAGCTTTGGCTTCCTTACGACCTCCCACCTCCCTTGCTTCTCCTGGTACTTCACCCTATCCCTTCTGCTGGGTCTTTTGTATTGCCTGAATGCAATCTTTTTGGCTTTCACTTTCTTTGCTACCTCTTTGGAAAACCATAATGGTTTCCTCTTCCTTTTCCTCTTGCTAACCTGCTTAATGCATAATTCTGTTGTTCTTGTAATCCCCATTTTAAATACTGCCCACTGTTCCTCAACCCCTGATTCCTGTCCCATTCCCCTTAATGCCTCTTTCAAGTATCTCCCCATTTTCCCAAAGTCTGCCCCCCTAAAATCCAGGATACATGTTTTTGTGTGGTTTGGTTCTGCTCTTTCTGTGATTTCAAACCGCAATGACTGGTGGTCACTGTTCCCCAGGTGCTCCCCCACTGTTACCCCCATCACACTGTCCCTGTTTGTGAGCACAAGGTCCAGTATTGCCTTCTGCGGAATTGGTTCCATGACCAGTTGCTTGAGGAAGGCACCCTGAAGGGTGTCCAGGATAAATCTGCTCCTAGTTGATGCTGCTGCTGAGATGCTCCAGTCCACGTCTGGAATATTGAAGTCTCCAACCAGTACTCTCTCACCCTTGTCTGTCATCCTTTGGATGGCTAGCATCAGCTCCCTATCTGTTTCTTCCTCCTGGGCTGGTGGTCTATAGACCACACCTGTGCGGATGGCTGTCCCCATTTTCCTTTCCAGCTAACCCACAATATCTCTCCCATTTTGTTCCTCCTGGATCTCTGTGGCCCTTATGTCATTTTCACATACAGTGCCACTCCTCCTTCCTGCCTGCTCTGTCTCTTCTGAATATGTTGTAGCTAGGTATGGCCATCTCTCGATCGTGGTTATCATTATACCAGGTTTCAGTGATGGCCACAATGTCCAGGTCTGACTGCGCCATGACAGCCTCAGATCTTCCATCTTGTTGCTAAGGCTCCTGGCATTTGCACACATGGCTTTCTTGATTTGACCTCCCAGACTGTTTCGCTGTTCTACTCCAGCCCCTTCCTTGGTGTCCTTTATCCCCGTTCTCCTTGCTGTCTGCCCTTCTGCTGAATTTTGCCCCTTTCTGCCTATCCACCCTCTTGGGCACTAATCTCCATCTTTTGCACACTGCTTTGCAGAGATAGCCACCTCTGGTTCACTGGTTCCAGCGTTAGCTGTGGGGTGAGCAAGAGGTACCCTCCTTGTTGGCCTGCCACCCCTCTTTGCTAGTTTAAATGCTTGTCAATGTAGCATTTAAACTTATCATTGAGTGCTTGATTCCCTCCAGGATGGATGCAGGTCGCCAGACTTGAACAAACCTCCATCCCTCCAGGTGGGTCCCCAGTCACCAATGAATCCAAACCCTTTCTCACAGCACCAGTTCTTCAACCATGAGTTAAAGTTCCTGGTGCATGCACTCCTATGCACTCCTTGCCTCTCGTGAGGTAGTACTTCTGAGAAAGTGACAGAAGTAGCTACTTGCTTGAGACCCTCCCAATTTCCTAAACTCTTCCTGAACTTCCTTTGGCTCCCCATTTGCCAGGTCATTAGTACCTAGGTGGATAATGACATCCAGCTCACCCTCCTGTCTTGCCTTCCCAGTGATCCCCAGGATCTTCCTTCCATCCTCCATGCCGTGGCACCTGTGAGGCACCTCACCTCCCTGTCCTCCCCACCTGTGTTCCTAGCTGGATCCTCTTATAATGGAGTCCCCACCAGGATTCACTTCCTCCTCCTCCTCCTCCTCCTCTGGGGTCCACTGCTTTCCCCGCTGAGGTCACCTCCTTGGCTAACCTCCACATCCTTTCCTTCCACTTCTCTGGGTACCTCTATTTGGTTGTCCTCGTTTGCCAGTGTGGCATATGAGTTCTTGACTGGAATAGGATCTGGGATGTGCCTCTGCCTGACCGCTCTAACCCTCCCTGAGCCCACTGTCATCCAAGTCTCCTCGTTCTCGGCGTCCTTTGAGGCAGTTGCATTGGACTGGGTGGTCTCTGGATAGGGGTGATGGTACTCCTGACCCAGTATACTTCCGTTCTGAGTCTGGCTACCTCATACCACAGTCCAGAGAGATGCATGAAGATAGGGCAGCACCTCAGTGTCCAGAAGGTCTGCTTCTTCATGGCTGCCCCACAGCCACTGCATTGCACCACTCCCACATTATACTGCAATTATACTGTTATTCCACTACTTGTCTGCTACTGAAGCTCTCCTAGTTCCCTTTTTATTAATTTACTGTCCTAAAATCCTGCCACTGATCCTCAGATAATTTTCTTTAAAAAAAGAAACCAATAAATAAATAAATGAGTCAAAACACTTGTGCTGAGGGTGGCTTCTTCCCCTATGCCCTCCTACTTTCACACCCTTTCTATACCCTGTGTTTAGCTCTGTTAATCAGATTTAACATGGCATATAATTAAGAGTTGGGGGAAGGGAGGGAGGGCTAAATTGCAGCAATTAAAGACAGCACAGAATTACACCACCATTACGTTTTAAATTTTCAACAGCCCAAAAACAATTCTAAGTAAAGACAACAAAGAAAGTACAGTGTCACTAAAAGCCCACAATCTAAGTTTAAAAGAAAAATAGCAATTACCAGTTACTCTAAAGCACTGAATTGAATATGTTTCCTTCCTTCCCCTTCTGGCTTCTTCTGAGAAAATGAAACTCTACTTGCTACCTCAACTCTGACTAAGCCCCACCTCCAGATTTCACATAGCTGAGGTCAGAGGCCAGACAATTAACACCCTTCACCCAACTACAGGGCAGTCAGACAAGCCAAGATAAAATTTGCAGCAATTAAAGACAGCACAGAATTACACCACCACTACATTTTAAATTTTCAACAGCCCAAAAACAATTCTAAGTAAAGACAACAAAGAAAGTACAGTGTCACTAAAAGCCCACAATCTAAGTTTAAAAGAAAATTAGCAATTACCAGTTACTCTAAAGCACTAAATTGAATATGTTTCCTTCCTTCCCCTTCTGGCTTCTTCTGAGAAAATGCTTACTCTAAAGGACTGAATTGAATATGTTTCCTTCCTTCTCCTTCTGGCTTCTTCTGACACAATGCAAGCAAGGTCACTGTAAAGTGTTGGAACAGTCTTAATGGAGAAATAAGTCCGACTTAGCACTTCGTATTTGGGTGCAGCTGTTTCCATGAGTTGCAGAAACCTAGGCTTCTCAGCAAAAGAAAATGGCAGCATGTATGTTGCCAGTCTCTTTGCAACAGCAGTGTTTAGCTCTTTTGCCACAGGTTGTTTATAGTGGTATTTGGTATGCTTGGTTAATGCAGATTTAATATCAGGTTGCTTAAGCTTGGGAGTGGGATGGACAATGGAGGAGGTTGAACTACTGGCTTTAGCAGTTCTGCACTGACTGCCATGGCTGCCTTGTCAGACAGCAGGGACACAATGGAAAATACTCCCTATATGAGAAGGGGATGGCTCAGATTCGGAACACTGACTACTACCACTTGTATTTACACACCTAAGGGTGCAACACAGTAAAGGGTTAAATGTTACATCATCATCAGGACACTCTCTTTTGCACTGTTCAGGTATATCAGAAGTAGACATTACTGCCAAATGCTTATGCCATGCCCAGCAAATGGGATGCTTAATTTTCATATTGCTTTACATACCAGCTGTCCCATAGTGTGTTCCCAGCTTACCCCTGCTAATTTTTGACTTGCACATATAGCACACAGCCACATTGTCATCAACCTCATCCACAGAAGAACAAAAACCACAAAGGACTTTCCACCGATGAGCCAGATTTCTATGGGTCGGGCAGATGAGACCAGGAGCGTAGGGGTGGGCAGAATGGTTGCTTGTTGCTGCTCCTGCTGCTGCTTATCCTCATGTACCCTTTTAACTTGAGGTCTCTTTTCCCTGACATCAGATTATTTCTTACAAGGGAGCAGCATAAAACGGATTGCTTTCAATTTACCAGTGACAACACTTTTTTTAATAGGTACTACTTGGAGTGGCCGCGAAACAGGGTAAATTACTATGTCATCATCACCTCCCTCATCACTGTCATCCTCACTAATCTTTGACTCAGACATTTCTGGCACTGACAGTAAGGGCTGACTATTTCACACCTCCTTTATCTCAGTACCCTTCTCTTACACTGCAACAGTAGCAGAAGCAGGATGTTTGGATTGAGGATGTTCTTCCTCCTCAGACTCCATCTCAAGCACACTCTGCTACAGCTCCTTCTCCTCTTCCAGGACAGTTAATGGTCCTGGTCCCCCCCTTAACATCATCCTTTCTGATACTGACTGCCACCCTCATTGCACCAAATCCCTAGCAGCTCCTGAGACAACTCCCAGTAGTGCAGTGACATCCATGGAAGTTTTCCTTGCCAGTTTTGCATGTTGAGCAACAGCTGCTGTGGGAGTGGGACTACTACAGTGGAAACCAAAGAAACTGGAGGCTTTGATTCCAACTCCAGGTGACACTAGCACTGCATGGAGTACTGCTGGCATTCTACTGTCACTGGAAATCCAAGTGTCACTTACTGTGCTGCACCCACTAGCACCTTCCCCAGCATCCTGTGCACCTCTATGTGACACTGTTCAAAGATCTACTAAAAACTGGACTTCCATTGCCCACCATGGTGTGATGTATTTTCCTCAGTAAATATCACCATTGAAAACAACACAGTAGTATAGAACATAGACTACCAGACTATTATGCAATAGTCACAAGAAATAAAAAAAAACTGCAGCGGTTTGCCTCAGCACTGAAAATACAGATAGTAGCATTTTATTTCTTGTAGTCAGCTAGAAAACTGCAGATTCTCAGTCAAAACATCTGTAACTGTGGAGCATGTATGTTGCCAGTCTCTTTGCAACAGTGTTTAGCTCTTATTCTTCAGAAATCAGTTCAGAAGTGATTAGCTATGCAGCAAAAAATGTGTGCTGTCACCTGATACCTTCCTCTGTACCCTATGTGACTGCAGAGCTGCAACCTTTGTGACCAGAGCTGAATGTGGAGTAATTTGAGCATTCTGCAGAATTACTGTGCTTAACTACAGAATTTAGTGTCTATGGCACAATGTCAAAGAAAGGAAAGTAGGCAGTCTTTGGGTTCTGCAGAATTCGAAGAAGAAACTCGAAATAAAACCAGAAATGGCAGAGAAAACAAAAAAAAAAAAGGTTGATTGCTGATACAACAATAGTGGTGTTCTACAGATTGGGTGATTAGATTCACTATGTGACCTTAACATTTGCAATACCATCTGAAGAAAAACAAACATGGCCATACACTGCTGGCAAGAAAAATTAAAATGCAGAATTTATGTTGCAAACTGCAGATAAATAAATGATCCAGAGAAATAAATGACAAGAAGCTTTAATGCCACAGTTTGTGGCTATAGTTCCACCATTAGTGAATAACTACAACAGTATGAGGGGAAATTTTACAGTAAATTTTTGGAAGTGCAGAATTTTTCCACAGGTGAAAGGGTAGAAAATTTCACAAAAGTTTAGAAAATTTATTTAAATTCTACGAAAACAGAATTTAAACTTTTTCCCAACAGTAGTTCAAATACAACATATCAAACGTTTGGTCTTTGTCCACTGACCTGGTGACCCAGTCAAAGAAGTCAATTAGGCTCATCGGGCAGGACCTCCCCAACACAAGTCCATGCTACCTCACATCCTGGAGCTCATTATCCTCCAGAAAGTTCACCAGTCTCTCTTTCAGGAGGGTCTCCATTGGCTTGCCCACTATTGAGGTCTGTCTGACTGGCCAGTAGTTTCCTGGTTCTTCCTTCAGTCTACCTTTGTAGAGAGGTACCACATGTGAAATTTTCCATTCCCCCCAGGGATTGGTTCCTGACTCCAGAGAGATGTTAAAGAGATCTGCCAGGGGATTCGCCAGAGCCTCTGTTGGTTCCCTTAGGACCCTTAGGTGCTTTCCATCTGGCCCTTGTGATTTATCCACCTTCAGAGCCCTTAGGCCTTAACGTACCCCATCAGCTTTAATGACTCCATCTGTGACTGCCCCCTACCTGAATCCACCCTCCCGTTCCCTTGTGACACTGATCAATCCCTCTCTCTAGTTAAGACTGAACAGAAGTAGTTGTTAAGTATCTCCACTTTCTCCTTGCTACCCCAGCCATACCACCCTCCTTTTTTAATCTATTTCATCCTTAGTGTTCTTACTCCCTGATCTATTGGAAGAAAAGCCTTCTCCCTGTGCTAGCTGCACTTCCTTTTTAGCCTTTGCCACCATAACTGCTCTGCTCGCCTCTTTTATCTTAGCAGAGTAATCCTCCTTATCCTCTTCCTTATGAGCACATTTGCACTTTCAGAAGACTGACCTCTTGTGACCTACAGCTTTTGCAACCTTCCTTCTGAGCCAGTTGAGCTTTTGGCTTTAGTTTTACTACTTTTGAATTTGGCACACTCACTAGTGGCCTCCATCAGTCCCTGCTTTACTATTGCCCATTTCTGTTCCTCATACATTTCTCTTCTGATTCCATCAAGGTGACCTACTGGAATTTCACACATACTACTAATATCAGCCCTCCTAAAGTCCAAAACTCTTGCCTTAGTTCATACCAGCCCCCTGCCCCTGTCTAGGTGAAACCGCTCCACGTGGTGGTCACCTGCAAGTGGCTCTTCCACTTTCACATCCTGAACAGGGCCACAGTTGGAAAGGACCAGGTGCAGTACAGTTCTCTCCTTACTGGGTTACAGGACACCTTGGACTAGGAAACCACTCTGAAATGCATCCAGCAGTACATGCTCACTAGAGTGGGGGGGGGTAGCCAGGATTTTCCAATCCACCCCAGGTACATTGAAATCCCCCATTATTACTACTTCCCATTTACTGTCCATTTCAGTGATTTCAAATCCTAGTATCCTGTCTAATTCTACCTCCTGGGAAGGTGGCCTGTGGACCACCTGCATCCTTAGTGTCTTCCCCCTGGTGGATTATACTAGTACTCACAGTGCTTCGGTCCTACCCTCTGCTGCTTCCTCTCTGAAACAAGTTATCCCTTTCTTCACATACAGAGCCACTCCCACACCTCCTGTCCTCTATGTATGTTCTTATTCTTCCTCTATAGTTTATATGGGAACTGCAAAGTCCCAGTCAAGGTTAAGTGTGGACCATGTCTCTGTGATGGCTGCAATGTCCACCTCTCCCTCTGCTACTACTGACTGTAAGTCTGTCATCATGTTTCCCAGGCTTCCAGCATTCAGAGACATGACAACTAGAGGCATCCCTTCATCTTGATCTTCCCCCATCGCCATACTTCATCTTGATTTGCCCCATCCCCCCTCCTCCTTCAGTTGCTCCCTGTACCTCCTCCCTTCTTGTCTACCTCCTCCCCAAGGTGTCCTGATTGGGGTGGAGGCCTATTGACCTCCTCCATTAAGTAAATAAGGGTGCTATGCACCATGCTGCCTCCCCCAGTTAGTTTACATTGAGGGTGTTCTGTATATATTCCTCAAGTTTGACCTTCAAGACCATTGTACCCTGCTTAGTCAGATGCAACTTGTCTGGTGCATAGAGGTCCTTGTTATCCGAGGTTCTTTCTCAGCCCCCAAGAAGCCCGTATCCATCCTTTTCACATCACCCCTTAAAGATCTATGGCAACCATTTTACACATTGTTAATAAAAAGCCTGAATTCAAGCCCCTGTGTCATGAGTAGTGTTTCCTGAAAATGTCATGCTATTTGGTTTTGTGGTTTTCTTTAAATCAGCATATGTTAACATGTTCTGAACTAACTGTAAACATTCAGGTTGTTTCTGTCCTTCTGACTGAGCCTTGGAGAGTGATGACATCATATTGGACTAAGCTACTGCTGCAGCAGTGCAAGTCCCTGCTTGATTGAAAAGCTGCCAACGTCCTATTTAGAGCAGTCTGTAGAATTAATTGTTTGCTGTCCAGGGCTTTTACTAACCCAGTCTCTGCTATGTGTTCAGATAAATTAGCTGAAAATCTAGATGTGATCATGGATCTGGCATTATTTCTGTAGACTACAAGCTGTCAATTGAACATCAGGTGGTGGCTGTAGTACGTAATGGCATCTTCCATCTCCATGATGTTGCTCTGATCAAACCACATCTTGTATCTGCTGAACTGGTGATGATAATTCACAAATTCATGCCTTTGTCATATATACAGTACTTAGATACTGTACATAGACATTGATGGCAGAAAAAAGGCTCTTCAGCCTATGAGGTCTGCCCACCCTGCCTAATTACACTGTACTTGCCTTAGTGGCAATCTTCACTGTCATTTAGTGCCCCCCCCCCATTTCTATCTAATCCCACATGCCTTTTCCATCCCAGTTTGAAGCTGCTGACTGGTTTGGCTTGTACCACAAGGTACTTATGGGCATCCTTTTTGAAGCTTTATTGAATATTCACTCTTCCCTATATTTCAACTCAAGGAGAGGATTTAATTGGCATCCATCCTATTTGTCTCATGCAGGTACATGTACGTCTCTATAATGTTATCCATTCCCTTCCTTTTTATGAAGGTGTGCATGTTTAAGTGCATCAGTCTGCCGTCATGTCTTATTCCTAATACCATGGACCATCTTGGTTGTCCAGCAGTGTACGACCTCCACCTTGCTGTAGTCTTTTCTCAGGTGTGGACTCCAGTATATTATGCAGTATTTCAGGTGCAGTTGCACGTGAGATGTGCACAGGAGGATGATCACCTCTTCTACTGCCTGTCCCCCTCCCTATGTAACCCAGCATCATGTTCACTTTTAGCACAACCCTGTTGCAGTGTGCTGTCATTTTAAGGCTCTCCAATATCATTAACACTAGGTCTATTTCTTCTGTAGTGCTATCCAGCACAACTCTCCCCATTGCATATTGTACTTTTGGTTTCCTTTTCACAAAGTGCTTCACTTTACATTTTTTTAGTGTTGAAGACCAGCTACCAGATTCTTGACCATCACTCCAACTTGCCCAGATCTTCTCTAAGTTCTCCTGGTATAGAAACATAGACTTTGACGGCAGATGAGGACCACTTGGCTGACCTAGTCTTTCCATTTTCCTACCTACAGGATAGGCCGCAGATCATAGTTAACCAACAGCCTATTTCTTCCTACCCCCCACAAGAACTGCCTTTTGTCTGTCCCATGCATTCTTGAATTCTCCCACAGTTTTAGCCCCACAACCTCCTCAGGAAGGCTGTTCCATGCATCCACTACCCTCTCTGTGAAAAAATACTTCCACAGATTGCCCCGGAACTGACCTCCCTCTATCTTTAAATTGTGCCCCCTTGTTCTTGCATGTATCTTTTTCTGAAAGATGCTACCCTCTTGGACTTTGTTGATTCCACTGAGGTACTTAAAATTTCTATCATGTCCCCATCTCCTTCTTTCCTCAAGGGTATACATATTAAGCTCCTTAGTCTCTCCTCGTGCGGCTTCTCTTGCAGACCCTGCACCATTTTAGGTGCCCTCCTCTGGACTGCCTCTATCCTGTCTATGTCCTTGGGAGATGGGGTCTCCAGAACTGCACACAGTACTCAGATGGGGTCTCACCAACTGTCTGTACAGAGGGACAACTTCCTGTTTTCTGCTGGTGATGCCTCTCCTATACATCCCAGTATACCCCCAGCCCTCCCTACTGCCTTCTCACATTGCTTGCTAACCTTAAGGTCATCTGATATGAATACCCCGGGTCCCTTTCCTTTTTGTTGTTATCACCTCCCCCATTGTGTAATCTTCCCTGGGTTCTTGTTTCCCAGGTGCATCATTTGCATTTCTATGCATTGAATCTAGCTGCCACCCTTCTGACCGTTCCTTCAACCTTGCCAAGTCCCTTCTCATCCTTTCCACACCTCCTTGTGTATCAACCCTGTTGCAGATCTTTGTGTCATCTGCAAAGAGGCATACTTTTCCTTCCAGTCCCTCTGCAATGTCACTTATAAAGACATTAAAAAGGACTGGACCCAGTACTGAACCCTGAGGTACCCACTAGTAACCCCTCTTCTTCAGAGTAGACTCCATTTACAATTATCTTCTGTGTTCTGTTGTCCAGCCAATGTTTTACCCAGGCTACCACCCTGGGACCCACTCCCAGGCTGGTTAATTTGACTATTAATCTTTTGTGTGGGACTGTGTCAAATGCCTTGCTAAAGTCTAGGTAGGCCATGTCCACAGCCCCTCCCTGGTCTACTACTTTGGTCACCCAGTCAAAGAAATCTATTAGATTCATCTGACATGACCTTCCCGCTGTAAACTCATGCCGCCTTGGGTCCTGAGCCCCACTGGCCTCAAGGTACTCAACAATTCTTTCCTTCAGAAGTGACTCCATCACTTTCCCTACCACAGAGGTCAAACTGACAGGTCTGTAGTTTCCTGCCTTTGTCTTGGTCCCACTTTTGTGAAGGGGAATCACTTCCACCTTCCTCCAGTCCTCGGGTACTACACCATCCTCCCATGATTTATTAAAAAGAGTAGTCAGTGGTTTCACTAGTTCCCCCCTTAATTCTTTTAGAATTCTGGGGTGAATTCCATCAGGCCCCATTGCTTTGTCCACCTTCAGTTTTAGGAGTTCTGGCAGAACCATTTCTTCTGTAAAAGGGCTGGAATTGACCCCCCTATCAAGAGTGCTTCTGTTAATTGGATTAGGCACTCCCCCCTCCTCTTTTGTGAATACTGAGCAGAAATATTCGTTCAGTATTCCTGCTTTTTCACTGTCCCCCTCTGCCCACCCACCATTCATTCTATTCAGCCTCCACTATCCCTCCCGTTGCCTTTCGCTCTCTGATGTACCTATAAAGTTTATCCCCTTCTTAACCGAGTTGGCTATCTTTTCCTCAGTTTGGGCCTTTGCTATTCTGACTTCCCTCCTGCTTCCTTCTGCCTTAACTGGTACAGCTCTCTGTCCTGCTCCTTCTGTGTTTCCTTATACTTCCTGAATGCTGTCTTTTTCTCGCTAACTTTCCCAGCCACCTCTTTTGAGAATCATAGTGGCTTTTTCTTTCATTTTGATCTGTTTATTTGCTTCACACAAAGGCTTGTTGCCTCTGTGATAGCAGTTTTGATGATTCCCTATTGTTGCTCCATCCCTCCTTCTAGGCTGTTTGCTAGTGCTTTTCTGAGGCACTCTCCCATCTTGCCAAAGTCAGCCCTCCTGAAGTCCAGTACCCTCACTTTTGTATGGCTTGACTCTGTAGCTGAGTTTAATGTAAACCACACTGTTTGATGGTCACTTGTTCCCAGATGGCAACCCACTTCTAGATCTGAGATCCTCTCACTGTCCCCATTTGAGAGTACAAGGTCTAGGATTGCTCCCTCATGAGTGGGTTCTGAAACTACCTGTCTGAGGCCTGCCACCTGTAGGGCATTGAGAATGGCCCTCCTCTTGGATGTGGCTGCAGCAAATGTGCTCCAGTTAACATCTGGCATATTCAGATCTCCCATCAACAGTATCTCCCCTTTCTCTGCCATCCTAAGAATGCCTTCTATCATATCCTTGTCAATTCCCTTCCCCTGACGTGGGGGTCTGTACACAACCCTTGTGCAGATTGTGGTGCCCTTTCCAGTCTCCAAGGTGACCCACAGTGACTCCTCTCCTCTCTGTTTACTCTTTTGTTCAGTTGCTTTTATCCCTTCCTTTACATTGAGAGCTCCTCCCCCTCTTCTTTCCTGCCTGTCTCTCCTGTAGGTTATGTACCCTGGTATGTTAACATCCCAGTCATGGTTCTCTGTGTACCATGTTTCTGTGACTGCTACGATATCCAGGCATCCCTCTTCCATCAAGGCCACCAGCTCAGGGAGCTTGTTGCCCAGACTATGGGCATTGGTACTCATTACTCTCCATTTCTTGATGGCCTTACTCCTTTTTGCCAGATCCCTGTCCTTCTTGCCTTTGTCACTTTCCCCATTTACCCCTGCCCTTCTCCCTATTGCCACCTCTATGTTGTTGTTTTCTGTACTTACTACCGTGATTTTTGGGGTGGTGCAAGGATTTCCCTGCTCCTTTCCAGTGCCTCCCCCCTTGGCTAGTTTAAATACTTGCCAATGAAGCATTTAAACCTATCACCGAGATCCTGGTTCCCTCTGGACAGATGCAGCCCATCATGCCAGTATAGGCTTGCATCACTCCAGGTGGACCTCCAGTCCCCAATGAAGCCAAATTCCTTAGCTTTGCACCAGTTTTTCAATCACTGATTGAATCCCTTGGTGCAGAACACCCTAGCCTCTCCTACGCCATAGATGGGCAGCACCTCCGAGAAGGGTACCATGCGTGCTACTTGTCTAAGGCCCATCCCCAATTCCACAAACTCTTCCTGCACTGCTCTAATCCATTTCTTAGCCAGGTCATTTGTCCCTAGGTGGACAATGACATCCAGCTCCCTCCTCTGTGCAGCTGCTCTGGCAATCCTGAGGATTAGCTCCCTGTCCCTCCAAGCCATGGCACCAGGCAGCACCTTACCTCCCTCTCCCCTTCCTCCCCCAGTTCTACCTTCTTAACAATGGAGTCCCCCACCAGGAGTTGTTTCCTGCCCTGGGAGGCAGTATAGCACTGTGGTTTAAGGCTCTGAGCTGCAAAGCTGGTGCATTCAGCAGACCAAAGCTGGGTTTGAATCCCACAGCTTCCACTTGCATTCTGTGTGACCCTGACTAAGTCACTTAACTTCCCTGTGCTCCCAGGTCACTCCTGTAAAAAAGCTTTCAGCTTAGTGTGCTACTGTTGGTTAAACAACTTAAAATAAAATGCCACCCTCCTGTGGGTCTCCTTTGTGGAGGTTCCCAGCATCCTCCTTGGTCTCCACTGCTGGTGCTTCCATAGAGGAACCACACTTTGCCAGAATGGCATAGGAATTGTGGAGAGGTACAACTGGAGAGATGCACCTCTGTTCCACTACCCTCACCCTCCCTGAGCCCACTGTGGTCCAACCGCTCCTCTTTCTTGGCAACCTCTGAGGCAGTGGCAGTGGCACTGGTGGTCCCTGGATGGAGGAGGAGGAGGTCCCACAAATCCTGGCCAACTCAGCCTGGACATGAGCAACCTCCTCCCTCAGCCCAGAGAGGTGCCTACAGATGGGACAACACCGCATCTTCCAGAACGTCTCCCGGAAGACTGCTGCTCCACAGCCACTGTACTGCTCCACTACCATCATGTCTTATTTCTTGCCCTTTAACTGTTGTTTGGAATCCTTACTCTTTCCTCTGTTTTTTTTTTCTTTCTCTTCTCTATCTACTTACTTTCTACCTCTGTGCCCTTTAAGCTCCTGATTGTCCTGTTCTGTGACAAGAATATCCTATATTTCTCAGTAGATCCCTTACTTGCTCAGAGGCAGGCCTCCAGCAGCTAGAAGGGGCTGGAGAGCTACTCTTGCCCTTCTAGGATGGTGGGTCTTTGGTGGCTCTGTGATCACTCACTTCCTGCTCCCAAACAGGAAGTTCCTGTTGTCATTCAAATCCCGTGCCTATAAAAGTAGAACTAGCTTTGGGGGGGAGGGAAGGAGGGCAATATAGTCCCAGTAGAGAAGTCCAGTCACACAGCACTCCTTACTCCTGGTGTCTTCTGCCAAGCTACTAACAGAATCTTTCTAAGGCAGTCTTTAAATGTAGCTTCCTTCTAGCTAAGCCACTCCCCCTACTTACTAGATCTTCCTATAAGTAATTTAAACTGCACAGCTATCACGCCCTTTCAACTGTTCAGATAACCATTCAGTTCAGTTAAGTCAGACAAACACACTATTTTTTTTTTGTTATGTTTGTTAGTTTTTTGTTTTTTTTTTAAACACGGAAACTCGATATCCTGACACTCAGCTTACCAGTTTCAGATGCCCAACAGACTCAGCAGCTCGACAACCGGCATCTCAAACCATGATCCCGACAGTGTTAGTATCAGGATTGTGTGGGTTGAACCATGTTGTGGGATTGGGGGGGTGAGATGTTTTGTGGATTGCTTTATTATAAGCATATTAGTTTGGATTATTTAGATTTAGTGAATCCATGTTGTGTCATATCTTTTAAGTTGTTCTCTTCTAGGTGTTTAATTATTAGTTCCTTAAGTATACCTTCCAAGACCTTACCCAAGACTGAGGTCAGACTCACTGCTCTAAAATGTTCTGGTTTGGTTCTGGGTTCCTTTTTTAAGATTGGTACTACCAATGCCGCCTTCCAGTACTGCACCACCTCCCCTCTGTCTAAAGATAGCTGATATATGTAGGTCAGTGGTAGTGCTATATAATCAGCAATTTTCTTGAGTACCCTGGGATGCACCTTGTTTGGTCCTAGGAATTTATTAGTGTTAAGATTCTTTAATCTCTCCCTGACTTCCTCCACTTTTACTTGTATTCCCCCTAATTCAGAATTAGTTTTAATTTTTACTGTTCCTGATGTTTTAGGGCTGAACACCGAACAGAAGTAGTTATTCTGAATGTTGACTGCTTCCCTATTATCTGCTGTTTTGTCTTCATTGTTCTTATATGGTCCGATGCCATTTTGACCAAGTTTAATTTTACTAATGTGCGCATAGAATAGTTTGTGATTATCCTTAGCTTTGCTTGCCAATGTAAGTTCTTATGCGGCTTTAGCTTTTTTAATAGCCTTTTTAGTTTATTTGGTCAGTTCCCTATATATCAGCATCCCTTGGGAGTCCTGTGTTCCCCTTAATAGTTTGAAAATGTTATTCTTCTTATTAATCAGTTTTTTGATATTATTATTGAACCATCCTGGTGTTACCCTTTTATTATCATATTTGGTTGTACTTGGTATATGTATGGATACCTCCTTGGATATTTTGTCTAATAATATCGCCCCTTCTTCTTCAGCATTCCTATCTTTAAATTCAAACTCCCAGTGCCAAGCTCTCATGCCTTCCTGCAGTGATATGAAATCTGCCTTACTAAAGTTTAGTATTTGTAGATCCCTTAATAACATTTTATTTAAATGGAGTCAATCAGTTTAATATAATGCCTTATTTTGAAATGTTGTAAAATTGTCCATACAACCAATCTTTTGAAATCCGTCTCTCATCATCCAAACACTCCCTATCCTTGGCCCTCACCAACTTCCTTGCATCAAATTGCAACTGCCTCTGACCCCCTCCCCATCAGCTCTCTCCCACCATCCCCCCTTGTGCCTGACCAATGGCTCGGCATTCACCAAATTGCCTGGCTCATACACTCCCTACACTCTGCATCACCCCCTTCTATTTTTCTTTTTCCCTCCTAATCCCTCCTTACCCTCCCCTCTCCTTCCCTCCCTACTCAGCTACCCACGCTTCTCAACCTCGAGCACTACTACTGCTCACTTCTTCCCCCCACCCTCATCACCCCCACACTCCTCTCCTACTCCTTCTGTCAACTTGATGCAACTCGCCTCAACTCCTGTCATGCTATCACCACTCATGCATTGCTATTGGCACTTACTTAAACATGTATTATCTGGTAGTTGTTCCATGTTATGTATACCCTGTCCTTCATGTTCTTATCTCTGTACTGCTTCACCTATTGTTTAAATGAGCTATAGATCACCTGTATTGTTCCATCTATTGTAAACAATGTGCTCATGTTATCCCTCCCAGCTATTGTACTTCATCTGTATTGCACAATTCATTATTTTCATTTTGTCTGTACATGATCTGCCTCCTCTGTAACCCTTCCCCCCAGGTCGCACCGTGAAACGAGCATCTTTTTGCTCAGTGTGCCTTTCCTGGTGAAACAATTTCAATAAATAAATAAATAAACTGGTGACTCCTTATTGAAAAAAAACTCACTGAACTATAATCACTGGTACCTCAGGGTGTGCATGTTTATATACCTTACCTGCTCCCCCATATTTGTAAATATAAGATCTAGAACACTGCTCTGGTAACCTGGAGCAGCTTTTGTTCCAAACCAGCATTAGTTATAGCCTCTAGGTATTGTTTTTCAATGATGGAGCCCCCTTCAAGATTTCTCCAGTTTATACCAGGTAAATTAATGTCCCCCATAATGATGTTATTTTCAGAGGGATCTAAATCAGAAATACATTTGAGTATTATATTCTCAGTCTGAAATTAACTAGAGGGGGGTCTTTACACAATCCCTAAGTTAATCTTCGGTTTATTATGTGGTAATAGTTTAACCCATTGCATCTCTACATTGTTAGTTTCGTAGACAACTTCTGCACTATTGATGGTATCCTTTATATATATGTCAATGCCCCCCCTTCCATGTTTCCTAGATTTGGAATATAAATTGAAGCCTGGGATGTTTTTCCCATGCATATACCCCTCCTCCCACCATGTCCCTGTTAGGACTAAGTGTATATTTTCTTGTTCTAGTATATATTTAAATTCTTCCATCTTGTTTACCAGGCTTCTGGCATTTAATAATATTCCTTTCCAAGTTTTAAATGATGCCTCCTCACCACCTAATATGTTGGTTATGTGGTTGGGAATCTTTCCCTTCCCTGCCAGTTTAAATGGAGCTTGATTACCTCATTCATTTTTTTGTCCAGCTTGCTTGTACAAATGTTATTTAAATGGAGTCAATCAGTTTAATATAATGCCTTATTTTGAAATGTTGTAAAATTGTCCATACAACCAATCTTTTGAAGTCTACCAAAGTGTCTTATCCAGTTATTCATCCTGAGGATATCTTTATTTTTAGAGGCATTTACACCACAGGGCCCCGGATATTCAGACTGCGCCAGGCTGTGGCGCAAGCCTGGGCACAGTGCAAATGGGCTGCATAGGGGTGTTAACAGGGTGATATTCAACTGAGCTTTGCCATGGCATAGCATCGCTGAATATGACACCCTGCCACCCCACAGTGCGCATGGCTCAGTGGCACTGCGCCAGCACAAGTGGCCAGAGTGGAGCAGGTGGATGCGCTAGTGCAAGTTCTGTTGCGCTAGGTGCAACAACCATGATATTCAAATGTGCACATGCAAATGGGGCCATAATGCATGCAAGACACAAATGGGGCCATTTGCATGTCATTATGGCCCCATTTGCATGCAGGTGCACCGATCCCCGGCGACTTGTGTCTGGCGCCCTGCCAGGCTGCAGCCGTAGGGAACCGACGCCCCCGCACAGTGTGGAAAAGTGCCCCACTGCCCTATCGCAGGCATCTGTTAAACAAAACATGTCCTATATCCCTGGTGCTCCAGTGGACCTCTCACAGCCCGATTGCGGGCATATGTAGTAAAATGGAGAGGTCCAATATCCCTGGTGGTCCAGCGGTACCCCCTCCCCACCTGCCCACTGAGCCCTACTGCCCAACTCCCCCCCAGTCAATGGCGGGTGGCAGCACCCCACCCGCCTGCCACCCCGCCACCTGCCGACTGACACCATATGGTAGAGCTACATACCCATTGGTCCACAGCGTGAGCCAATGGGCATGCAGCCCATACCGTACTACACAGTCTAGATATGTGAATGGATCCACATGTGATATCTTGTGTTTACATGCCTGAAACATGCATTTTTCCACCGTGTCAGATTTATGTGCAGTGGCATCCCGCAGAACGAAATGCAATTCTACAGCATGTTGCAGCACTCTGCAAAATGCTGCAGAACACCTATTTGTTTAATTTAATTTGTTTAGTTAGTATTTCAGAAAGACATTTGAGCATGAGCTCTTTTGCAAAGGTTCCACGTCAGGGTGGACAATAAGACAATACACATATTCAGTGATTACAGAGGCCTGATCATTAGGCATTAAAGAGTGATTACATGACAATTAGACAAATAGGAGAAAAAAACTGTGCAGTTTTAATTGAATACTAAACTATTTCTAATCGGTTGCCCTAGGTAGCACACCCCTTGAAACCTCCAAATCCGTTGATTGACTATGGCAGAGTAACTGCATAGGGTTTAATGCTATCCCAGATGGCGAGAGGCTGGGTGACAGTGAAACAAGGGGGACTGGGTTTGAAATCAACCGCAGAGAGCGTAGAGGTGGGGGATAGTAAAACGGGGTATTGTGATGGGGGGAGCAGCTCAGAGGGCTTTGTCGAGTATGGTGTGTGTGTGTAGGGGGTGGTTTGGGAGGGTTATTGATTAGCAATGTACTTTCAATGGTAATTAGTCCCCTTTGTCATTCAGAAAAATGCAACACTGCCAGGATGAAGTGAATGCCATGGTTTCCTGCATGACAAAGGGGACTAATTATGATTGAAATTACATTGCTTTATTGAGTAGGTCTGTTGCAGCATACTGCAGAGTGCATTAAAAGTGTGTTTCATCCTGGGGGACACCACTGTATCTTGTGGTTTAGCATTTGTCACTATTTTGGTCTTGGTGTTTTAGCAGTCGAGATTGTGAGTTTCCATATTTCATAATATATCCAATTTCTTCTCCCTTTCTCCATATTTAGTCTTGTGCAGATGTTTGTATCATCTGGTGAAAAGTCTAATCTTATCTTTTATAATGTCAACTAAAGTATGTAACAAATGAATAAACTGAAAATTACCAAGCACAGCACCAACCCCTGAGGTACTCTTCTTGTTACTTCCCCTTACCTCTGAAAATTCCCCGTTAACTACCACTTTTTGCATTCTTCCTTTGAGACAACTCTCCACCCAGTTTTGAGACTTTTTCCTCCAACCCTTCTCTAATCTTTTTGACAAGCGTCCTGTGGGGGACTGAGTCAAAGGCTTTGCTAATGTCTACGTATACTACATCAACTGTCTGCCCATTGTCTGCTGCTGTGGTCACTTAGCTGAAGAGGTCAATCAGATTCATCTGACAGGACCTTTTCCTCATGAACTCATGCCGTTTGAGGTCCTACAGCCTGTTCCCCTATAGGAAGTCCACCAGATCCTCCCTTAGTAAAGACTC
This sequence comes from Neoceratodus forsteri, assembly GCA_016271365.2. Lineage (NCBI taxonomy): Eukaryota > Metazoa > Chordata > Ceratodontiformes > Ceratodontidae > Neoceratodus > Neoceratodus forsteri. Next base: position 403,715,832 of record CM057455.1, read on the forward strand.
CATAACTTTCCGCACTATAGACATCAAGCTGACTGGTCTATAGTTCTCTGGTTTATCCCACTTCAAGCTGCTGTGCAGCAGGACCACATTCACAGTCTTCCTGTCTCTAGGGGACTACCAGTTGACTATATCTAGGAGTGAACCTGCTATCAGTGTCAGTGAATCAGAAGGTAGCACATTCACCTCTGAAGCCAGAGGATCAAATGGTTGCAGATTTTATTCCAACATTAAGCACTTGGGGAATGAATAACTGACACTGCTCTGCAGTATGACGGGGGGGGGGGGGGGTGTTGTATTAGTGAGGTGCCATCCTTCGGATGAGATACTAAAGTGAGGTCCCATCTATTGTCACTGTCCAGATGAAAGTATAAGATCTCATGACACTTATAAAGCAAAAGCAAGGGAATCTTTTATTAAACAAAATGAATAATACAATACAAATCATCTCTAGGAATTTTCGCAAAATAGTTACACTTCACAATATCAACTTTCTCACTCCCAACTATTTCTTCTATACCTTCTCATTATCACTCTAATAAAACAAGCAAGCAGTGAAATCTTGAAAAGATGTTATGTTACCTGTATATCTTATATTTTCATAACCCTTGGGGTGGAGGAGGATGTCTGAACCACAAAAAGTTTATGTTTTTTTTATACATAATCCATTTCTCCATTTCAATCCGAAATCTCTTTTATTCAGATGGATGTGACTTGTCTCACTAGTTTATGCCTTGCAGTCATGTTTCATTTGCATTACTATCTGAAATTGACTCAACTTTTGCTGTTGAAATAGCAGGCAGCATCTCCATTGCCTTAGTAAAAGGTTTGATACGCAAGCAATAAGACATGACAAGGTATGGGTTATGGCCTGATAAGAGCACACCCCAGGTGCATTATGAGACATGAGGCACTTGCGCTGGGTGCCTTTAGCACCTGGGGTGTGCCCTTATCAGGCCATAACCCACACCTTGCAGTGTCTTATTGCGCTTATAAAATGGGCACATAACTTCCAACACAGAATGTGATAAAGATATCACAGTTTAGAAACTGAGGTGTTATTTAGTAATGTTTTTCTTTTTTTTTCTTTTGCCAGTTTGAAGAAAATAATCCCTTTTATTGCCCCTCCATACAACATTTTAAAACCCCTTTTAATATTTTAGGGAAGGTGCTACATTGTCTGTCTGTGTCTCTAGTGTTCCCTTATTTGTTTATTTTCAGTTTGGGGAGTGTATCTTCCTTAGTAGGGATCAACCTGAGGGACCAACAGTCATTGCAGTTTTACTCCAGGCAGCCCCCTCCCGAGAAACACACATACACATGCGCACACGCACAGCCAGACAGCATATTTTTTCTTAAGGTTTTAGTTCTTTCTTTTTTCAGTAAATGCTGAACTGACAACAATTTAGTTCGGTTAGTGCACTGCTGTGTGTTTGTTGCAGCAAGCAGCAGCTCTGAAGTGAAGAGAGCATATATTCTTTTGCAGGGATCATTCAGCTGGTAAAACAGTCTTTGCGATTTTACTCTAGGCAGCTCCTCGTCCAGACAAGCATACACACACACACACACACACCACCACACCATATTTTTTAATGAGGCCTTAGTTCTTTTCTAAATTAATGCAGTACTAACAATTTACTTGAGTTTGTACACAATTGCATGTGTTTTGGAGCTCGTAGCCAATTTCAAGTGCAGTAGTATTAGTAGCAGTAGTAAAAAGCATTTATTTTTATATAGGATACAAAAATGACTCAGTTTTTACACCATTAGGATAAAATCCTATTTACAAGGCATTCCTGTTTTAGATGTTATGAATCACTTGGACATATAAATCAGTTACACGTATCAAATATAGCAAAGTACAAAAGAATACCTACAGTTTACTTAAGACCTTCCATACTTAATCAAAACAAGTACATCTTATTGCTAATTCATTTTTCAAGGCAGTGTTAAATTCATGTGAACCCATATCTGTGTTTTTCTCTTGCATCTTTAGCTAATTCCAAAATTTTTTTGCTACATAGGCAAAAGACATTTCTCCTAACCTAGTTCTTGGTGTAGTTATTTTAAACTCCCTCAGTTTTGTTGTGTGTCTCAATTCATAATTGTATTCCACTTTCTGTAGTTTTTCTCTTAAGTAGAGTGGTCTCCCTGTATCAAAAAGTTGCCTTACCATGATAAACCAAGTAGTTTTTTGTTTATTTTCTTAGGTGAGCCAATTTAAATCATCATATAATTTACAATGATGGATTCTCCTATCTGCTTTCAGAACAAACCTTGACAGCCTGCGATAAATAATTTTGACCCTTTTTATTTGAGACCCTGGCAAACATATATATATTTATTCCACAGTTTAATACTGGTACCAACATGTGGTTTACTATGGACTTTCTCATGGTTTCATTTACACAATGACCTGTTCTACGCAGGGCCCCAAGTCTTTCATTCAATTTGTTTACCTTCTCATTGATGTGATATTCAAAGGTCAGTCTCTGGTCTATCCAAAAAACTAAATATTTATATTCACTCACCTGTTCTAACTCCGTACCATCTTTAGATGTAATTTTTAAGGTCACTTTATTTTTAGTTTTATAGGTGAAAAGCATTCTCTGATTTTCCACTGTTCAAAACCAAATTGGACTTCCTGAACCATTCCTGAATTTTATCATAATCTGCATGTAGTTGCATTTGTATTTGACAAATGTCTTTACCTTTAGTTAGTAAGACAGTGTTGTCTGCATATAGATGAATGTCTGAAACTCTTACTGTTTGGATTACTGGATTTGAATAGACCAGAAACAAGAGTGGGCCCAGGATTGACCCTCTGAAGCAGCCATACTGAACGGTTTCTGTTTCACGCTTTGTGTCCAAGCAGTTTACCATTCAGTGTGGCTGCTCTGTTTGTCAGAAATGTTTTTGGGGAAAGAAGACTTTTACTACAAACAATGATTTTTTTTTATTTGCTGGGTGATCTCAAGGATTGTCAGGTGGGTGGCTGACTGAGGTTATGTAACACTGGAGACTGATCTATAGCAGGCAGTACATTGTTGGGGCAGTTTCCTGTTTAAGCATCTGGACTGGAAGCTGTTGACTTGAGTCAGCCCAGAGGAGCAAGGTTAAAAATAAAATAACAGGTATGACTGGAACATTGTTTGTCTGTGTGTGTGTGTGGGGGGGTATTCTCAGACCTGACCACGGAGGTCCAGCTAGCGTGACAGTCAGGAACTGGGCACTAATTTCTTTCTGTTTTGGGGTTCAGGCTGGCACATGTAGTGCTGGTTGTAAGATTATGTTATGAAGACATGGCTGGAAAAGGCTTTCAGCCAATGAGGATTCAGGAAATGTTGTGTCCATTTTATAAAGGTCATTATTAAATGAAACGTACTGTAGTTAGCTGTAAGTTCAGTTCCATTGGGGCCAAGACTGCAACTATTTGTTTATATGTTAGAATACTCCAAATGCATGAATGACATTCCTCAGTCATACTGTATGTGCCCCAAAGGATTTTACAAATGGACACTCTATAAACAGATGTTTCATTGTTTCTGGAATAGTTAAGCATTCCTGACTGGGTCAGGTTCTTTCAGAAATACTGTTATGTTTAGCATTATTTTTTTACCAATAACCAAGCATGTCAGCTCAGCCACATCAAATCCCACATGTGTGTGTGTGTGTGGGGGGGGGGTCATCCATCACAAGTATGTAGTTATTGCTATATTATGAGCCAAACTTATGTCTTTATATTCAACTGCTCCAGGAATCCTTGCTTTTGAATTATCACATATTTATTTATTTATTTGAAAATTAATAACAAGGAGAGGCACACTGAGCCAAGGCTCATTTGCAGGTGCGACCTAGGTGAGGGGAATAGCAGAAGAAAAGCAGTACAATACATAATAACAAGTCATCTGAACAGCATTTAATAAAAACATTGATACAAAAGTAGATAAATACAACTAGTTGGTACAGAGAATATAGTGTGGCTACAGCTGAATAATAATCTACTATGCATATGGAGAATAAAAGTGTCAGCAAGACAATATTGACAACAGACAATAGACCCGTAGGGTGAGTTATTGCCTAGCCTCATAATGTATGGAGAAAAAGAGGCAGCATGGTAGTGAAATCATAAGGCAGGTAGCAGGGACTCAGATGGCTGTTAGACAAAGAATGGTTGAAGCTCAGGCCACAGAGAGGCCAAAGAGGTGTCAGAAGGAAGGGTAGCAGTAATAGTTGGGGGGTGGAGTTTCAACTGATGCCTGAGAGCCAAGGGATAAGGAGAGGTGGAGGAAGGAAGGACATTGGTTCCAGAGTAAGGGAAATCAAAAGGAGATGGCAGATTGCCCAGCAAAGGAGATGGGTAAAAGTGTGATTGTCTTAGGAATGGAGGGAACAGGGTGTAGGGGGTACAATTGGAGATGAAGGAGGAGAGGTAAGAGGGAAGGGAGCCAAGCCAATATTTGGATATGAAGGAGCTACAGTGAGCCTGGTGACATGATGGCTTAGGAAGAATGGACAGGGAGGGATAGAGGGAGCAATGGTGGTGGGGGGGGAGTTTGTAGCAAAGTGTCTGAAGGAGTTTCAGAATGTATCCAGTCTTGTGAGGGAAGTTGATGAGATAGTGCTGTAGATCACATCTGCATAGTCAAAGATGGGAGCACTAGTCTGGTAAGAAGTTCCCTTTGGACCTGCTGAGATAAGCAGTTGCTACGGTACAGAGAACTAAGCTTTGGATGGAGTTTTGTATGGATGGCATCAATATTGGCTGAAAAGTCAAGCTTGTAGTCCAGCCACGCACCATGGTACTTGAAGGACTGAAATACTTTAGAAAGCAAGCCATTCACAGTGGTGAAAACCACGGGAGTGATGAGTTTGACTAGTTTCTGACTGGTACCAAAGGTCAAGTGATGACTCTGAGTTGGTTGGATCAGAACCAGTGCAGAATGTTGTTGAAGTACCTCTGCAGTAGGTCTTCCACAGCTGCTGTGGAGTGACTGGTGGGGAATATGACTATGTCATCAGCATACATGTGGAAGGGATGTCATTCTGGACAATGGAGAAGAGTATGGCACCCACTGTAGAGCTCTGTGGGACCCCTGCTTGGATGGGAAGTAGTAATGACAGAACATCTTCTACCTGTACTGACAGTTGATGACCCACAAGGTAGGAACAGAATTAATCAATAATAGGAACTGAGACGCCAGCAGAGCTCAGCTTGTCCAGAAAGCATGTCATTTAGATATGTTATTTTGTTGGAGCTATAGAGTGTTTTTTTTCCATTTCCGAATATTTTCCAGAATAGGCACTAGGAAACTTGGTATATTTGCTTTTTTTTTTCAACAAAGTGAATTCACTGCTACCATTAACTGTGAACTTGTGGAAACCAGGTAACAGCCAAGTCCTGCCAAAAACTTTTCTGTGCTGATATACTGGACTCAATTTTCAGACATGGACATGTGGTGCAAGGTGCCTGTGCCAAAAGGAATTGCTGCAAGGTGTACCTTGTACTAAATTTTTCATCAATCCCAATTTTCAAATGCAGACTGCATCCAAATGGGAAGTATTGTGCTGAAGCCACCCTGCACCATTCCTGTGGCAGATGAGCCAGTTCACCAGCTTGCACAGGGGCTTGTGGCACTGAAGCTGAATCAACCCCTCATCTGGAATTTTAGAAGCCCCACCATGGTCACATGAGGGGGCTGACATTAGACCATCCATAAGCTAGTCTAAGTGACTGGCACCACTGACTTGGAGGGAGGTGAGTGGGGGTTGGAGCCTGCAAGGTCAGGAAACAGGGGCAATGGGACCAGTGGGGGTGCCATAGAGGGCGACAGGGGTACGGCAGCAGTGGCAGGGATCAAAGATGATATCCAGCAGAGGCACAATGATCAGTGGGACAAAGTCTCTAGGCCTAGGTACACTGATGTAGGTATAAATAAACCTTGTCCTGGACCTCTAGGTGGCAATGGCCTACACCATAGGAGACACAGTCCCCAAAATGTAGTGGGTGGCACTGGCTGCAGGGAACAAGGTGCACTCAGTGAATGGGGCTGTCTGCCAAGCACAACAACATTCCCCTGCTAACTGCCCAATATGTGGAGCTAAGCTGATGCCTGACTACACTATAGGGGACTGTATCACCTATGGAACAGGTGCCAGGGCTGTTGCCACCTTGAGGTCTGGGACAAGATCTGTCTGTGCCCACCTCAATGTATCCTGGTCTAGCGGCTCTGTCCCACTGGCCACTGCACCTCTACTGGCTGCCACTCTAAATTCTGCCACTGCTGTTGTGTTCTCTTCACACAATATGCCACCCCCACAGGTCCCTCTGCCTGGTCCCAAACTTGCAGGCATCTTTTCCACCTCCCTTAACTTTGTGTCTGCACCAGGGTTGCACCGGGCTAGGGGCGCTTGATAGGATCCTCTACTAAACCCCTCAAGTGCACCAAAGATTTGCTGTAATACTGCAGCTACTCTCGGGACTTTGGTGCACTCATTCTGTTTTTTCTGGAATGGGTTGCATGGTCTCTGATGCACCCATAATTTGCCACAGCTGTGGATCAGTGCACCATGCACCAATCTAGCGGCCACCTGAAAATCGAGCCCACTATGATTAAAATTCCATTCTATGGGCCAGCCCACCGGCACAGTGATACCCCTATTTGTGGTGCTGATGACCCAGGTTCGGTAACGAGCCCCATTGTGTCAGAGGGAAGCCCAGTGGAGGGGAGGCTGGGTGAGCATCCCATGGACTGATCTCTACCTCCAGGGGGTGGTTTGGTGGTGCCCAGCATTTGAGTGACACCTAGCAGAGGTTGGGTGTACACACCTTACCAGGACCACACGTGACAGGGTGAGGAAAGTGGTGGACGTCTGTGGGGATGTGTGGAGCATGCACGCCTGTGCACTGATGTCACTGCATGTCAACGCCATGGGGGAACTGACACAAGGTAAAAATCTTGTGCAGAAGCTCATCATGATGACCCTTGACCTCTGCCAAATGACACTGTGAAGCATAAGCCTTTGGTAGAGATGTGTGAAGTTGCAAAAATTCACTCCACATAAAATTCACAGATTTCCACAGTTCCAAAAAGTTTTCCACAGTTCGAAGTTGTACTTCAAAGACTAGTGGCAGATTCACAAAATTTTGAAGTCAAACATTTCGAGGCATGTTAATTGTGGAAGTATCCCAGATCAACAAAACTGAAACTTCGCCATCGAAGTTCGGCATAAGATGTGAAGTTTGTAATGTACCATGTGATAGGAGGTCCCATGTTGCTTAACAACTGATGAGAAGCTAGTCTGGTCGTTCTCTCAGTGTAGTGTGTTGGAGAGAGGCTTAAAGAGCAGAGCTTATGCTTGTAGCCTAGAGTCAAAATCTAAACATAGCATTAAATAAAAGAGCATGTTAGTGGTCAAATTGTTTCAAAACAGTGTTTGTGAGAGCTCTGTGCACACACAGTACTTTTTGTGTTAGTTTTCTCTTGTAATCTTTACTTGAAGTATTTAGTTTTGTTTTAACAGAGAAGTATTGGTTAGGTGGCTTGTGTGGGGGAAGGTAGGAGCAATTATAGAAGGCACACTTATCTTCAGTAAAAAATCACTGGCACAATGCCCAGTGCCCATTCTTAACTTAAGAAAAATATCACTGTCCAGACTATGCTTTAACCAGAGTTATTGTTGTGTCTCTGTTGGTACACCTGTCTTAGGGGAGAAAAATCACTGTCCTGACTGCATTTTAACCATAGAGATTGTTGTGTCCCTGTCAGCACACCTGCCTTAGGAAAATAATTACTGTTCTACTGATTGCACGTTAGCCAGTAGTGATTGTTTCATCACTGTTGGCACACCTACGTTAAGAGAAAAAATAACTGTCTTCACTGCACTTTAACCATAGTGATTGTTGTGTCACTTTTGGCACACCTGTCTTAGGAGAAAAAATAATTGTCGTCCTGACTGTGCTTTGAACGTAGTGATTGTTGTGTTTCTGTCAGCACACTTGTCTTAGGAAAAAAATCACTGTCCTGACTGTGCATTAACCAGAAGTGATTGTTTTGTCCCTAGGGGCACACTTGCCTTTCGGAAAAAATAACCGTCCTGCATGTGCTTTAACTGGAGTGATTGTTGTGTCCATGTTGGCACACCTGCCTTAGGAAAAAATCACAGTCCGAATTGCATTAGGAAAAAAAATCTCTGACCTCCTGACTGTGTTTTAACCAGTAATTGTTGTCTTCCTATCACTCTATAAGCACACCTGTCTTAGGAAAATAATCACTGTCCACCTGCCTAGGCTTTAACCAGTAGTGACTGTTTTGTCCCTGTTGGCACACCTACGTTAGGAGAAAAAATGACTGTCTTTACTACACTTTAACCACAGTGATTGTTGTGTCACTTTTGGCACACCTGCCTTAGGAAAGAAAAATCACTGTCCAGCTGACTAGGCTTTAGCCAGATTTGATTGTTGTATCCCTATGGGCACAACTGCCTTATGAAAAAACACTGTACTGAATGTGCTTCAATTAGAGTTATTCTGTTGTCCATGTTGGCACACCTGCTTTAGGAAAAAAATCACTGTCTGGACTGCATTTTAATCAGAGTGATTGTTGTGTCTCTGTTGGCACACCTGCCATAGGAAAAAGGGTTTCTGTCCTACTGACTGTGCTTTAACCAGAGTGATTGTTCTGTCCCTTTTGGCAGACCTGCCTTAGAAAAATCACTGTCCTGACTGTGATTTAACCATGGTGATTGTTGTGTCTCTGTCTTCACACCTATCTTGAACCAAAAATCACGGTCCACCTGCCTAAGCTTTAACCAGAGTGATTGTTGTATCCCGGCTGGCACACGTGCCTAAGGGGGAAAAAAAATTGCTGTCCACACTACGTTTTGACCACAGAGATTGTTGTGTCCCTGTTGGCACACCTGTCTTAGGGAAATAATCACTGTTCTACTGATTGTACTTTAACCAGTAGTGATTGTTTTGTCCCTGTTGGAACACCTGCGTTAGGAGAAAAAATAAATGCTTTTGCTGCGCGCTTTATCCACAGTGATTATTGTATTACTTTCGGCACATCAGTCTTAGGAAAAACATAATTGTCATCCTGACTGAACTTTGACCATAGTGATTGTTGTGTCACTGTCAGCACACCTGCCTTAGGAAAAAAAACACTGTCCTCCTGACAGCGCTTTAACCAGAGTGATTGTTGTGTGCCTTTTGGCAGACCTGCTTCAGAAAAAAAATATCACTGTCCTGACTGTGATTTAACCAGAGTGATTGTTGTGTCTCTGTCGGCACATGTGCCTTAGGAAAAAAATCACTGCCCTGCCTGTGCTTTAACCAGAGCGATTTGCTGTGTCCCTCTCAGCAGACCTGCATTAGGAAAAAAAAATCAGTGTCCTGATAGCTTTTTAACCAGAGTGATTGTTGTGCCCCTGTCGTGAAACTTGCCTTAGGAAAAAAAATCACTGTCCTCCTGACTGTACTTTAAACAAAGTGATTGTTGTGTTCCTGTCAGTATATCTGCCTTACGAAAAAAATCACTGTCTACTTGACTACTCTTTAAGGAGAGTGATTGTTGTGTTCCTGTTGGCACACCAGCCTTTGGAAAAAAATCACTCTCATCCTGATTGTGCTTTAACCAGAAGGATTGCTGTGTCCCAGTCCTCCTGACTGCACTTAAACCAGGTGAGTGTTGTGTCCCTATGGGCACACTTGCCTTTCGAAAAAATAACTGTCCTGCATGTCTCTTAACTAGAATGATTGTGTCCATGTTGGCACACCTGCCTTAGGAAAACAATCTCAGACCTCCTGACTGTGCTTTAACCAGAGTTATTGTGTCCCTTTCAACACACCTACTTTAGAAAAAGAATCACAATCCTGACTGCGATTTAACCAGTGTATTATTGTTTTCCTGTCGGCACACTTGCCTTCGGAAACAAATCACAGTCTACTTGACTACACTTCAACCAGAGTGATTGTGTTCCTATCACTCAGTCAGCACACCTGCATTACAAAATAATAACTTTCTCGAATGTGGTTTAACCAGAATGACTCCTGTGTCCCTGTCAGCACACTTGCCTTGGAGAATAATCACTAACTGGACTGTGTTTTAATCAGAGTGATTGTTGTGTCCCTGTTGGCACAGCAGCCTTAGGAAGAATATCTCTGTCCTCCTGACTGTGCTTTGACCAGAGTGATTTTTGTGTCCTGTCGGCGCACCTACATTAAGAAAAAATTCACTGTCTTGACTGTCCTTTAACCACAGTGAATGTTGTGTCCCTTTCAACACACCTGTCTTAGGAAAAAATCATTGTTCTCCTAACTGCACTTTAACCAGAGTGATTGCTGTGTCTCTGTCCGCAGACCTGCCCTAGAAACAAAATCATTGTCCTCCTGCCTAGGCTTTAACCAGAGTAATTGTTGTGTCCCTGTTGGCACATCTGCCTAAGGGAAACAAAATCGCTGTCCTGACTGCGTTTTAACCACAGAGATTGTTGTGTCCCTGTCTGCACACCTGTCTTAGGAAAATAATCACTGTTCAACTGATTACACTTTAACCAGTAATGATTGTTTTGTCCCTATTGGCATACCTGTGTTAGGAGAAAAAATAACTGTCTTTACTGCACTTTAACCACAGTGATTGTTGTGTCACTTTTGGCACACCTGTCTTAGGAAAAAATAATTGTCATCCTGACTGTGCTTTGACCATAGTGATTGTTGTGTTTCTGTCAGAACGCTTGCCTTAGGAAAAAAAAAATCCTGTCCTCCTGAAAGTGCTTTAACCAGAGTCGTTGTTGTGACCCTTTCGGCACACATGCCTTAGATAAAAAATCATTGTCCTGACTGTGCTTTAACCAGAGCGATTGCTGTGTCCCTCTCAGCACACCTGCATTATGAAAAAAAATCATTGTCCTGACTGCGCTTTGACCATAGTGATTGTTGTGTTTCTGTCAGAACACATGCCTTAGGAAAAAACAATACTGTCCTCCTGAAAGTGCTTTAACCAGAATCATTGTTGTGACCCTCACAGCACACCTGCATTAGGAAAAAAATTACTGTCCTGATTGTGCTTTAACCAGAGTGATTGTTGTGCCCCTGTCAGCAAACCTGCATTAGGAAAAACAATCACAATCTTTCTGAGTACAAGAGTGATTGTTGTGTTCCTATAACTCTATCAGAACAGCTGCCTTATAAAAATAATCACTTTCTCGAATGTGGTTTAACCAGAATGATTGTTGTGTCCCTGTTGGCACTCATGCTTTAGGAGCAAAATCACTATCTGGACTGCATTTTAATCAGAGTGATTGTTGTGCCCCTGTCGGCACACCAGCCTTAGGAAGAAAATCTCTGTCCTCCTGACTGTCCTTTAACCAGAGTTATGCTTGTGTGTCCCTCTCGGCACACCTGCCTTAGGAAAAAAAATTACTGTGATAACTGCACTTTAATCAGAGTGATTGTTGTGTCCCTGTTGGCACATCTGTCTTTGGAAAAAAATCACTTTCATCCTGACTGTGCTTTAACTAGAGTGATTGTTGAGTCCTGTCAGCACATCTACATTAGGAAAAAACTCACTGTCTTGACTGTGCTTTAACCACCGTGAGTGTTATCACCCTTTCGGCAGACCTGTATTAGGAAAAAAATCATTGTTCTTCTAACTGCTCTTTGACCATAGCGATTGTTGTATCCCTGTTGGACCACTTGTCTTAGCAAAAGAATGATTGTCCTGCCAGCGCATTAACCAGAGTGATTGCTGTGTCCTTGTTGGCACACCTGCCTAAGGAAAATAAAATCACTGTCCTGACTGCGCTTTAACCAAATCGATTCTTCTGTTCCTGTTGACACACCTTCTTTAATAAAAAAATCAATGTCCTCCTGACTGGGTTTTAACTAGAATGATTGCTGTGTCCCTGTTGACACACTTGTCTTAGGAAAACAATCACTGTCCTCCTGATTGCAATTTAACCAGAGGGATTGTTGTGTCCCTGACAGCACATCTGCCTTAGCAAAAAAAATCACTGTCGTGACTGCGCATTAACAAGAGTGATTGTTGTGTCCCTGTTGGCACACCTGCTTAAAGAAAACAAATCACTATCCTGACTGCATTAATCAAACTGATTCTTCTGTCCCTGTTGGCACACCTTCATTAGGACAAAAATCACTGTCCTCCTGACTGCACTTTAACCAGAATGATTGCTGTGTCCCTCTTGGCACACCTGCTTTATGGAAAAAAAATGACTGTAATAACTGCACTTTCATCAGAGAGATTTTTGTGTTCCTGTTGGCATACCTGCCTTTGGAAAAAAAATCACTCTCATCCTGACTGTGCTTTAACCAGAATGATTGCTGTGTCCCAGTTGGCACACCTGCCTTTGGAAAACAATCACTGTCCTCCTGAATGCCCTTTAACCAGAGTTGCTGCTCTGTCCCAGTCAGCACACCTGAATTAGGAAAGAAATCACTGTCCTCCTGATTGCACTTAAGCCTGGGTGATTTTTTGTGTCCCTGTTATTACACCTGCTTTATGTAAAACATCACTGTCCTGACTGCACTTTAACCAGAGTGACTGTTGTGTAACTGTCAGCACACTTGCCTTAGGAAAAAAACTCATTGTCCTGCCAGAAATTTAAACAGAGTGATTGCTGTGTGCCAGTCTGCACATTTGCCTTAAGAAAAAAAATCACTGTCCTACTGACTGTACATTAACCAGAAGTGATTGTTGTGTCCCTAGAGGTACACTTGCCTTTCGAAAAAAATAACTGTCCTGCATGTGCTTTACATAGAGTGATTGTTGTGTCCATGTTGGCACACCTGCCTTAGGAAAAAAAAATCACACTTTGAATTGCGTTTTAACCAGAATGATTGTCATGTCCCTGTCAGCACACCTGCCTTAGAAAAAAAATCTCTGACCTCCTGACTGTGCTTCCACCAGAGTCATTGTTGTGTCCCTTTCGGCAGACTTGCCTTAGAGAAAAAATTACTGTCCTGACTGTGCTTTAACCAGAGTGATTATTGTGTCCCTTACAACACACCTGCCTAAAAACAAATCACTGTCCTGACTGCGATTTAACCAGATCAATTGTTGTGTCTCTGTCTGCACATCTGCCCTTAAAAAAATTCACTTTCCACCTGACTAGGATTTAACCAGACTGTTTGTTTTGTCCTTGTTGGCACACATGCCTTAGGAAAAAAAAATGCAGCCCTAACTGTGTTTTAACCAGAGAGATTGTGTACCTGTCAGCACACCAGCCTTTGGAAAATAAACACTGTCCTTCTAACTGCAGTTAACCAGGAGTAATTGTTGTGTCTCTGCTGGCACACCTGCATTAGGAGAAGAAAATCACTGTCTTGACTGCACTTTAACCACAGTGATTGTTGTGTCACTTTCGGCACACCTGTCTTAGGAAAAAAATCATTCACGTCTTGACTGCACTTTGACTGTAGTGATTCTTGTGTTGCTGTCGGCACACCTACTTTAGGAAAAAAAAATCACTGTCCAGTTGACTAGGCTTTAACTAGATTTGATTGGTGTGTCCCTATGGGCACACCTGCCTTATGAAAAAAATCACTGTCCTGAATGCGCTTCAACTAGAGTTATTGTGGTGTTCATGTCGGCACACCTGCCTTAGGAAGAAAATCAATGTCCAGACTGCATTTTAGTCAGAGTGATTGTTGTGTCCCTGTTGGCACACCTGCCATAGGAAAAAAAGGTTTTGTCCTGCTGACTGCTTTAACCAGAGTGATCATTGTGTCCCTTTCAGCAGACCTGCCTTAGAAAAAAAATCACTGTCCTGACTGAGATTTAACCAGATTGATTGTTGTGTTTCGGTCCACACACTGATCTTGAAAAAAAAAATCACTGTCCATCTGCCCAGTCTTTAACCAGAGTGATTGGTGTGTCCCTGTTGGCACACCTGCCTTAGGGAAAAGAAAAAATCGCTGTCCAGACTGCTCTTTAACCACAGAGATTGTTGTGTCCCTCTCGGCACACCTGTCTTAGGAAATTACAGGAAATTGATTGCACTTTAACCAGTAGTGATTTGTTTTGTCCCTGTTGGCACACCTGTGTTAGGAGAAAAAATATCTGTCTTCACAGCACTTTAACCCCAGTGATTGTTGTATCACTTTCAGCACACCTGTCTTAGGAAAAAAAATAATTGTCATCCTGACTGCACTTTGACCATAGTGATTTAATCAATCAATCAATCAATCAATCAATCAAAATCTTTATCTATGCAGGCTAACATCATTGAACAAGATCATTTACAAGATGGACCTGGTTAGCTTGGGTCAAATGGTACAATGCATACAGAGATATTTACAATATAGCCAAAATAACACAGGTAAAAAACAATTAATGCAAGTAAGTACTCAATGTTACATCAGTCATATCAGTTCAGAGTGCTTCTGTAATATTTAAGGAGGTCAAAAGATGAGATTTAGTAGGAACATCAGGAAGGAGAAGTTATTGGCCGCTAATGTAGGGAGCTGACACAAGCACAGAATTTCAAAAGTAGTGTAATCACACAGCATCCTTAAATGTCACACTCTAAACAGAAGGATAAGGGTCTTAACAGTCAAGAAGAAAAGTAATTACATCTCTTTTTTGGCAAATTTCGGAATGTAAACAGATTTATGCTTGGTTTAGAATGGACACAGATGCAGACTGCAGGAACCAGTCAGAAGCCAATACCAAAGAATGCTCATGTTCTGATTGGATGGTTAATAATGCCGTGCTTTGCTAATGGGGAGTCTGAGTTTAGGTTCTCAGGCGATGGTAGAGGCAGTGCCAACCGCCCGGCGCCTGGGTTTCCCACGCCTATGGGCAGGGAGCCTGTGGAGAGAATGTCCTTGGCAGGGGAAGGAAGAAGGGGTCAGTATTAAGTACTGGGCCATGGACAATGGAGCATCTGAACCAGCTGGAGGACCAAAACAGCAGGACAACAGAATTGGGTATTCCTTGACGCCTAAAGACTGGCCCAACCACAGAAATTCAGAAAGGAGTGTAATCAGAGTCCCAACTCTTGACACTCTAAACAGGAAAAAATAGAGGTCATAACTGTTAGGCAATAAGTAAGTACAGCTCTTTTTTGTACAAGTTTTAGACAGAAAATCAGACTTTAGCTTAGTATTGAGGGAGACACAGGAGCAGACTGCAGGAGCCAATCAGACACCAGAGCAGAAAGGCGCTAGCGTTCCAATTGGGTATCAGCAATGCCGCGCCTCGTTAGTAAGAAGTCTGGTCTAGGTGCCTCAGGCGGCGGCTATGGAAGCGACACCCACCCAGTAGCTGCATTTCTCCCACCTGAGAGGCCGCAGAGCCCCTGAAGGGCTAGTCTATGGCAGGGAAGAGAGTTAGGAGACAGAGGAAAGAGATAGTAAGAGTGCAATGCAGTGGAAAGGGAATACAAAAATGAAATAGGGCAGTTAAATGGTACAGGGTAGGGGAATAAGAGCCACAGATTAAGCAATATGTAAAATACAGCAGGGTGAGTAAGGTGTAGTGGCTGTGAAGCCATGAAGAGATAATAACCCTACAGGAATTTCTAGTTGGGAAAAACATTTAAGGCATAAGATGCTCACAGAGTTAAGGTCACCAAAGGTTAAAAGTGATCCTGAATTCAACTATGCTCAGAGGGCAGCAGTCTGATGCTTTGGACAAAAATTAGGTACTGGGGTAGCAATTACATGTCTCACACACATATGAGTATATAGAGATTTAAAGGCCTTCATACTGTGTAGGCAGCTTAATTTCAATAGTTTTTGTACGTTGTTCCACAATGTTGGCAACAGGAAACTAATGTCCACTCTGCCATAGCAAGAGAAAGCCTTGGGGATGCATAATGTGATGTAGGATGCACTTCTTAGGGCATATGTTCCTGGCTCACTTAGTCACTTAGTGGGAACTAGTCTATTATATATTGTTGAAGCTGCTTCAAGAAGACTTTATAAGTCCAAAGGACTGCATTTCTATTATGCCTAAACATAAGACAGGACCATCCTACGGCTTTGTACAAGGAACAATGATGGGATAGAGATGGGGAGACCAGTAATAAACCTGATTGCCTTGTGGTAAAGCCTATCCAACTTTGCAAGCGAAGCTTTGGGACATTGACCATAAAAGAAATCTGTAAAATCGATCAGCGAAAGAAAAGTAGTTTGGACAAGGCACACTTTTGCATCTCTAGTAAGAAACTGGTTAATTCTAAAGAACAGCCTCAGCCTCTGCCTTAACTTCTTTACAAGGTCCTTGATGTACTCAGTGAATGATAGATTATGGTCTAACCACACACCTAGGTATTTAAACTTTGAGACAAACTCCAGTTTCTCTCCAATAATTGCGGTAATCTGAGGTAGTGCTCCAGAGCCGGTCGTATTCATTACACGTCTGTAGGGCGAGAACAACACTGCTTTTGTTTTTTAGCATTTAGACGAAGTTTTTTATGCAGTAGCTGGTTCTGGAGCTGGTTAAATTCCTCCTGCAGGTCAGCACAAGTGGGTTCAGGTGTCGGACGACTTATATATACAACCGTGTCATCAGCAAACAGGTGAATGTTGGCCTTGTTAATACTCTCATCAATGTTATTAACATAGATAACGAAAAGTAAGGGACCAAGTATGGACCCTTGCGATACTCCCCTCAGTAGAGGTTTGAGTGGCGATCACTCACCCCAGCCTCAGCCTTAATTTGTTGATGCTGTCCTACAAGGTACTCAGTAAACCAATGCAAAGAAACTGAGTCCAGGCCTATACTCTTCAGAGAAGAGAGAAGCAGGCTATGATTCACTGTATCAAAAGCCCTACTAAGGTCTAGAATTACAGCACAGACAAAGTTTCTGCTGCCCAGTCTCTGTACCAATCATTTGTTACTTTTTTCAAGGGCCAAAATAGTGCTGTGTTTAGTTCTAAAGCCAGATTGCATAGGGTTTAGTAGGTTATTGGATTTGAGGTAGTCCCTTAGTTGGTTGCTGACAATCTTTCCAGAAGTTTCAACAAAGTTGGGAGGAGGGAAATTGGTCTATAATTGTTAAGGTCACAGGGATCCCCTTATTTAAATAAGGGGATGACATGAGCAATTTTCCAGATCTGGGAAATAAGCCCTTGGGACAATGATAAGTTAAATAAGTAGGTGATAGGAATAGCTATGACATAATAGGCGATTTTAAGGAAATAAGGATCCAAAGAATCAGCACCAGCACTTTTCTTAATATCCAGTTGAAGCATGAGGTCTTCAACCTCTTTCAGAGAGACCAGGTGGAACAAGAAGCCAGGTACCGGGGCAGGAGAGTCTGAGCATGGGACACTTAATTGGGAGCAGACCAGGGTACAGGGAAATTGTCAAAAGCTAGTCCAGCTGTGGCAAAATGATTGTTAAATGCATCTGGAATTCCTGATTTATCATTGATAGTAGTACTCCCAGTAGTAATCTTAGGTGGCAAGCAGTTACCAGACGTATATCTTTACATGTCCTTGATTGTCCTCCAGAATTTGGAGGAGCACTTTGCTGCAGAATCCAATTTGCTAAGATAAAATGCTGCCTTAGCATTCCTGACCATTTTCATACAAGCATTGTGTGCCTTTCTGAATTGACACCAGTCTGAGTCAAGCTTAGTCCAGTGAGGTTTTTTCCACAACTTATCCCTACCAAGCAATGCAACTTTCAGCTTGGCAGAGAACCAATGACATTTTGTTTTTTACACACATTTTTACCATGGGGCATAGATATTTAAGGCCCCAACAAGTATATCATGGAAAATATCATATGCCGAGTTAACCATGTTAGCTAAGTAGAAGTCTTACCAACATGCTGAGTGTTTCAACTCATAGACATAGGCAGCAATATCAAAGTTATGGTGGGACTTTTTTGTAAGAAATTTAGCTGTAGGACCTGTATGACGCAATGATCTGACTGCAGCAATGAAGCAATGGTCACTGACATCAGCAAAGAAGGTTCCAGCATGTGAGAAGAGATGAGGCTCATCAACTAAAATAACATCCAGCGGTGTGCTGTTGCTCATGTTCTTTTTGTTTGGATGTGAGGGTTTGTGAATTAGTTGCACCAACCCATGGGAATCACAGAAAGTGTTTAAGAGTAAAGCAGTCTTTGATAACCAGTCAAAATTAAGGTCCCCTAGGATGATAGTTTCAAGGTTCTCTTTCTCCATAATAGAGCCAAGATGTGTAAGAAAGAGTGTACCAGCAGTTGTGGGTCTATAGCAACCAATCACTCTGAGGGCAATGGAAGTAGATAAATCCAACTTCAGGGTCAAACACTCACATTCATTTTTGACAGAAGTAGAATCCAGGCAGGACGTTGTAAACCTTTCCTTAATGTACACCACCACACCACCTCCCCTAGTAGGACTATCCATTCTGAATAACTGGTAGGAAGGAATACTAATCTCCCTGTCCTGAGAGGCTGGCCTAACCCAAGATTCAGAGATTACCAGCACATCTGGCTGAGTATGACTGACCCACGCCTGAATCATGGAGAACTTTTTTAGGAGGCTGCAGACATTAACTTGCCAGAAACTCATGCCTTTAAGACAAGAAGCATCCAAAGGGGATGTAATGGTAATGATAGGACCAGGGTATAGCTCAATGTTATCCGAGCATAACAGTAACAGAAGTAATATCTTTGATAGGGCAGTGATAGTTAGTTTAAGAAGCCTGGTTCTAGCACATCTATAAGGCTTGCCAGGTTGGGAAAGCCACTCACCACACCTGAAGGTGTACCACCAGTGAGCCAGTGTTGAGAATGGGAACAGGCGAACATACACCACCCTATCATGGTTCTTCGGGTGTTGCTAGCTATCCACAGAGGAGAATGGGGGAGTATAGACAAGCTCAGTTGGAAGGGTACCAGAGTGGGTGTAGATAAGGTCAATCCTGTAGCCTAGAGGAAGAGAGGGGTATCTAGCTCCAGGCAGAACAACAGCTGTAGCAGGGAGCAAAAGAGAATGAGATGAAGATGAAGAAGGGGCAGAGCCATAGTACTTAGAGGATGTGTAGATAATAACCGAGAGGGTCAGTAAGGCAAGAGCCAGCCCATGGAGGTGAAGCAAGGAGAGGCAGAGGGAGCATTTGGGGGGGGTCCCAAGTAAGTGAGCCCAATGAGGGTCAAGCAGGGTGGATACCAAGGTCGAGTGGGTGGAGCCAAAGCCTAATTAATAAAGGTAGGAGGTGGGGGTATGGGGATGAGTGCAAATTTTCAGCAAAAGTCAATGCAAAGCAGTGGACGCTGAAGCCCAGAGACTGAAAATCCAACAGAGAAAAGGCAGAGCCAATCAGTGGCAAAGCGGGGAACAGTGGTCCAATTAGAGGAGGGTGGCAGCAATTGGCAGCCTATCAGAGCAGCGCAGTGCTACCCCGGAGCAGCTGGAACTCTTAGCTGGCTTTGATGGTGTTCTGGTTGTCCGGAGAATGGAGATGTTGGCGGCTGGCAGGATTAGCCATGGCCGCTCACTGGGAGCCCAATCAGGGGCAGTGGATCTAGTTTAAGATATCAAATGTAGGTTAAAATAGGGCATTTTAGCTAGGGCAGGGGGTACCAAGGCAACTTGAAGATTATCGGGGCTATGTTAAGGGTAGCAAGGGAGGAAGCTTAGGTATGGAACTGTAAAGTAGATAGCAGAACAGGTGCTAAATGAAGCTGATAGACAAGCAGATGACAAAAATAGGATGATTTAAAGGGAGGACAGGACAAGTGTTAGGCCTAATAGCTGTACTCTGTATCTTTAAGTGGAGTTGCAATATTAGTGAGAGAGGAGGAGGAAGATTGCCTAGGGACGGTACAAAGAGGGGAGGGAGAGTATTTAATAAAGGCTGGAGGGTGGGCACAAAAATTCAAGCAGTAAGGAGACAGAAGGAGAGAAAGTGAGAGAGAAATTGGATTACTTGCAGGACAAAGCTTCCAACTGTGACCCAAATGGAATCTGGTCTAAACAGAAAAAAATATATCACTTTAAACTTAGTTTCTGATCCAGGGTAGAATACCAATGGACCTTAAAACAAAGAGAGCTGTAATACTTTAAAATCTACAAACCTGCAGTCTAAAAGAACTTGCACTTCAAACTACCCTTGGAGTGCACAATTACTGTAAACAGGCATAGGTTCATGTTTAAATTTAAATTAGGATTCACAGGACAATTTGGAGAGACTTAACTAGTACCACAATTAATATGTAACATTAGCTTAAAGTCCAGAAGGGACAGCAGTAGCAGAGAATTAAAGAACTGCAGCAGCCCATTAGCAGGCAGAGACGATGGTTCTGGCCAGTCAAGTTTCAGTAGTGTGCCTTCGGTCTGGTGATCGGCATTGTTGTGTTTCTGTCAGCACACCTACCTTAGGGAAAAAAAAAAACACTGTCCTCCTGATAACGCTTTAACCAGAGTTATTGTTGTGTCCCTTTCTGCACACATGCCTTAGAAAAAAAATCACTGTCCTGACTGTGCTTTAACCAGAGCGATTTCTCTGTCCCTCTCAGCACACCTGCATTAGCAAAAAAATCACTGTCCTGATTGCGCTTAAAACAGAGTGATTGTTGTGCCCCTGTCGGCAAACGTGCGTTATGAAAAAAATCACTGTCCTTCTGACTGTACTTCAAGCAGAGTGATTATCATGTTCCTGTTGGCACACCTGACTTAGGAAAAAAAAAATCACTGTCTACTTGACTACGCTTTAACCAGAGTGATTGTTGTGTTCCTATCACTCTATAAGCACACTTGTCTTAGGAAAATAATCACTTTCTCGAATGTGGTTTAACAAGATGATTGTTGTTTCACTTTCTCGAATGTGGTTTAATGAGATGATTGTTGTTTCCCTGTCGGCACACCTGCCTTAGGAGAAAAATCACTATCCGGACTGTGTTTTAATCAGAGTGATTGTTGTGTCCCTGTGGACACACCTACATTAGGAAAAAATTCACTGTCTTGACTGTGTTTTAACCACAGTGAATGTTTTGTCTCTTTCGGCACACCTGTCTTAGCGAAAAAAATCATTGTTCTCCTAACTGCGCTTTAACCATAGTGAATGTTGTGTCCCTGTTGGCACACTTGTCTTAGGAAAAAAATCACTGTCCTGATGGCACATTAACCAGAGTAATTGCAATTTCACTGTTGGCACACCAGCCTAAGAAAAAAAAATCACTGACCTGACTGCACTTTAAACAAATTGATTCTTCTATTCCTGTTGGCACACCTTCTTTAGTAAAAAAAAAAATCACTGTCCTCCTGACTGCACTCTAACCAGAGTGATTATTGTACCCTGTCACCACAACTGTCTCAGGAAAAAATCACTTTCCTGACTAACGCTTTAACCAAAGTAATTGCTGTGTCCCTGTCAGAACATCTGCCATAGGAAAAAAATCACTAACTTGACTGTGCATTAACAAGAGTGATTGTTGTGTCCCTGTTGGCACACTTGTCTAAGTAAAAAAAAAAATCAATGTCCTCCTGAATGGGCTTTAACTAGAATGACTGCTGTGTCCCTGTAGGCCCACTTGTCTTAGGAAAACAATCACTGTCCTTCTGATTGCAATTTAACCAGAGGGATTGTTGTGTCCCTGTCAGCACATCTGGCTTAGGAAAAAAAATCACTGTCCTGACTGTGCATTAACAAGAGTGATTGTTATGTCCATGTTGGCACACCTGTCTAAATAAAAAATTAAAAATCACTGTCCTGACTACACATTAACAAGAGTGATTGTTGTGACCCTGTTGGCACACCTGTCTAAGTAAAAAAAAAAAAAATCACTGTCCTCCTGAATGTGCTTTAACCAGAATGATTATTGTGTCCCTGCTTTAGGAAAAAAAATACTGTAATAACTGCACTTTCATCAGAGTGATTGTTGAGTCTCTGTTGGCATACCTGCCTTTGGAAAAAAAAAATACTCTCATCCTGGCTTTGCTTTAAAAAGAATGATTGCTGTGTCCCAGTCGGCACGCTTGCCTTAGGAAAACAATTACTGTCCTCCTGAATGCCGTTTAACCAGAGTTACTGCTCTGTCCCAGTCAGCACAACTGAATTAGGAAATAAATCACTGTCCTCCTGACTGCACTTAAACCAGAGTGATTGTTGTGTCCCTGCCACCACGCCTGCCTTATGAAAAAAAAAAAACACTATCCTGACTGTGCTTTAACCAGAGTGACTGTTTTGTAACTGTAGGCACACTTGCCTTAGAAAAAAAACTAATTGTCCTGCCAGCAATTTAAACAGAGTGATTGTTCTGTCTCTGTCAGCACACCTGCATTTGGAAAAAAAAATACTGTCCACCTAACTAAGCTTTAACCAAAGTGATTGTTGTGTCCCAGTCGGCTCATCTGCCTTAAGAAAAAAATCACTGTCCTACTGACTACATTAATCAGAAGTGATTCTTGTGTCCCTACTGGCAACCTTGCCTTTGGAAAAAAAAACTGTCCTGCATGTCCTTTAACTAGAGCAATTGTTGCATCCACGTTGGATCACCTGCCTTAAGAAAAAAAATCACAGTCCGAACTGCGTTTTAACTGGAGTGATTGTCATGTCCCTGTTGGCACACCTGCCTTAGGAAAAAAATCTCTGACCTCCTGACTATGCATTAACCAGAGTGATTGTTGTGTCCCTTTCAACACACCTGCCTTAGAAAACAAATCACTGTCCTGACTGTGATTTAACCACAGTAATTGTTGTGTTCCTGTTGGCATACCTGCCTTAGGAAAAAAATTACAGAAAAATCAGTATCTGGACTGCGTTTTTATCAGAGTGATTGTTGTGTCTGTGTCGCACACCAGCCTTAGGAAGAAAAATCTCTGTCCTGGTGATTGTGCTCTAACCAGTGTGATTGCTGTGTTCTGTTGGCACACCTACAATAGGAAAGCATTCACTGTCTTGACTGTGCTTTTACCACAGTGAATGTTGTGCCCCTTTTGGCACACCTGTCTTAGGAAAAAAATCACTGTCCTCCTGACTGTGCTTTAACCAGAGTGATTGCTGTGTCCCTTTTGGCACCCCTGCCATAGGGAAAATATCATTGTTCTCCTGATGATGCTTTAAAGAGAGTGATTGCTGTGTCCCTTTCGGCACTCCCACCTTATGAAAAAAGCTGTCCTGACTGCACTTTAACCAGAGTGATTGTTGGGTCACAATCGGCATACCTACCTTAGGAAAAAAATCAAAGTCCTGTATGCATTTTAACTAGAGTGATTCTTGTGTCCCTATCAGCACACCTGCAATAGGAAAAAAATCTGTCCAGATGTGTTTTAACCAAAGTGATTGTCATGTCCCTGTCAGCACATCTGCCTTAGGAAAAAATTTCTCTCCTTCTGACTGTGTTTTAACCAGAGTGATTGTTGTGTCCCTTTTGTCACACCTGCCTTAGAAAACAAATCACTGTCCTGACTATGATTTAATCAGAGTAATTGTTGTGTTCCTGCTGGCACACCTGCCTTAGGAAAAAAATTACTGTCTATTTGACTACGTTTTAATCAGAGTGATTGTGTCCCTGTCGGTACACCTTTCTTTTTGGAGAAAAATCACTATCTGGACTGTGTTTTTATCAGAGTGATTGTTGTGTCTGTGTTGCTCACCAGCCTTAGGAAGAAAAATCTCTGTCCTCCTGATTGTGCTCTAACCAGTGTGATTGTTGTGTTCTGTTGGCACACCTACAATAGGAAAACATTCACTGTCTTGACTGTGCTTTTACCACAGTGAATGTTGTGCCCCTTTTGGCACACCTGTCTTAGGAAAAAAATCTTTGTTCTCCTAACTGTGCTTTAACTAGAGTGATTGTTGTGTCCCTTTAGGCAGAGTTGCCTTAGAAAACAAGTCACTGTCCTAACTGTGATTTAACCAGAGTGATTGTTGTGTCTCTGCCTGCACGCTTGCCTTTAAATAAAATCATTCTTCTTCTGCCTAGGCTTTAACCAGAGTGATTGTTTTGTCCCTGTTGGCACACCTGCGTTAGGAGAAAAAAATAACTCTTTACTGCACTTTAACCACAGTGATTGTTGTGTCACTTTCGGCACATCTGTCTTAGGAAAAAAATAATTGTTATCCTGACTGTGCTTTGACCATAGTGATTGTTCTTTATATACTGTTGGAGACTGCAGTACATATGTAATCAATACTCTGCAGTTGTTAATGGGATTTGTGCAAGACTTGAATGTAGTTCTGCAGCTATAGCCTGCCCCTTTAGTTTTATAGAGGTTTCAGTGTCTCCCTAGTAGCTGATTTAGTGTCTGTCAATCTCTGCTGCCTGCCATGACCGCTTCCTCTCATTGGTAGTGGCAGCCCAGTGGGAGGAGTTGAGTGGGTTTAAAATGTTTTCCAGCTCTCAAATGCAGTGGCGTTTGATGTGGCGGCTCCAGCAGCTCCAGTGGTGAAGTGCGATAAAGTGCTGGGAATTTGAAGGAGTTCATGGGAAGTTTGGGGAAGTGGGGGTGTGGTAATATAGCTTGCAGAGTGAGGCATCATGACTTTTCTTGTTGTTTCATTGAGTTCATGGCGAGTGTTTGTGTATAGGTGTTGTCTATTGTTGTATAATTATTAGTGATGGAGTTGTGATAGCTAACAATGACGCATCACTTATAACATTAGGGTTAAGTAATTTCTCTAAATCTAATCTACTTATTCATTTGGATAATATTTAAAATGTCATTTGTTTATTGTGTTCTGAAAAAATTGCCTTGCATGTATTATGGTTTTGTTTTGTTTGGGGTTTTTATTTTATTTGTATGGGGCATTGATGTGGTTTTGGTTGAATCGGAAAATGTTGTTTTGTTTGTTACTATTAATAATTTCAGTCGGGGATGTGCAGGCAAATCTTGGTCCACCAATTGCACATAGTTGTGATAATTCCAGGTGGTACTTAATCATGGAATTAAGTTTCTTCAGGTGAATGCTAAGAGTATGTTTCCCAAATTGGCCCATATAGAGGCTTTTACAATTTTGTATAAACCTCATAGGGTTATGATCTCTGAATCCTGGCTAAAGCCTTCAACACCTGATAGTGCTTTTGAGATCCCTAGTT
Organism: Neoceratodus forsteri; assembly: GCA_016271365.2. NCBI lineage: Eukaryota > Metazoa > Chordata > Ceratodontiformes > Ceratodontidae > Neoceratodus > Neoceratodus forsteri. The sequence goes on from CM057455.1 coordinate 403,740,830, forward strand.
ATAAATTGTTTTGTTCAGATCATAAGGGTACAAAATCTTCTGAAGGGATAGCTGTTTATTAATTAGATTATTTAGATGTTTCTTTGTTGCTTTCCAGTCAGAACTGTACTTCACAAAATGATTGGTTGTTGTTAAATCTGCATTTGGGAGGTGTTAAGCAGGTGGTTGTGGGATATTTATATAATCTGCCACAATGTGAGAAAGTGGGTTTACAAGAATTCTTTGATATTATAGCCTCAAGTTTGTTGGATAAGGATTTTGTTTAGGCTGGGGATGTCAATTTAAATTGGGCTAAAGCTGATGTTTCTGGTTAAGAAAATTTAATGCAATCTTATAATATGTCTCAGTTAATTGTTTAACCTACTAGGTTGAATTTTTTGTCTGATAATCATTCCATATTAGATTGGATTATTACTAATAGCAAACATATGGTTTTACATTCTGGGGTTCTGGGTGACTCGATAAGTGATCACCAGGAAATTTTTGCAGTATTAAACTTTAAAGCTTGAGATTGTCTCCTCATATAATCTTTTCTCAGAATTTTAAAAATGTCCCATATCAATTAGTGTATCAGGAATGTTGTGCTTTGGAATGGTCATTTCTCGACTCTATCTCAGACCTGGATTTCGATGTTGATTTTTTTCTATCAACCATTGCTGGGATTATAGGAACGATTATGTCCCCTGGGTAAATTAAGGGTGCAAGGGGCTCAAAATGGGTGGTTTACCCCTGCTTTTAAAATGCTGTTGAAACAAAAACACTTGGCTTGGATAGTTTATAAGCTATCTCCCACTGAGGCATAATGCAAGCCTATCGATCTGCTAGGAATTTGGCCTGTAGTAAAATCAAACAGGCTAAAATTGACTATTTTTGACGTAAGATCGAGAATGCTTCTTTTGACTCTAAGCATTTTTGGGGAGCTTTAACTTCTTTGTTATCCCCTAAAGTTAAGTCAAACATTTCCCACTTAAATTCTTTGGATGGCATGGTCACTGATCCTCTTTTGATGGCAAATTTGTTGAATGCTAATTTACGAATACCGACGATCTTATTTCTGATGTTTTAGGGTGTGATAGTGATGCTGGTAATTGTAATATTAATCCAAATGCTCAATCACTGGCCAGCCTATCTGAAGGTTTGTCTAGCTTTCATTTTAGTCATAGTTATTCATTTGAAGTGTTAAGATTGCTTTGTCAATTACTCGATAAGTCTGGTGATTGTGGTAATGGGTTGGATATAGGGTTTGTGAAATAGGTTGCACCTTTCATTGCTGATCCACTTTGTTCTTTATTTAATCTATGTTTGTTAACTGGAAGTTTTCCTTCTGCTTGGAAAGTTGCAAGGGTGGTGCCTATTCCAAAAGAGGTTAGAGCAGATACAGTGGATGATTATTATCCCATTTCCATATAGAATCCCTTATTTATTTATTTATTTAGTTTTTGTTAACCGGGTTAGGTGCGCTAGCTAAAGTTGACTATTTTCAGGCACGTCCCAGGAGAATACATACATAAAATGAGATGAGATTATACAATACATAGTATAGAGTACAGGTACATAGTATATAGTACAGTTAGGTTAGAATACAGATCAAGTCAGACAGTACTCGAGATAATATATATAGATATGCAGAGATGACAAAAGTGACATTAGTACATGCAAATAACTGAAACTGGGCTAAGTGGCAGCTATAAAGACATTTTATAGCAAAGCTTGTTTAGAAGTGCAGCAGTGTCCTGGGCGAAATAGGATGGTTAGCTGTGAGGCATTAAGTGGGATCAAAGCATGTGCAGGGGTCCCAGGATAGAAACATAGAAACATAGACTTTGATGGCAGATAAGGACCGCTAGGCCCATCTAGTCTGCCCATTTCCCTACCTACAGGATAGGCCGCAGATCCTAGTTAACCAACAGCCTATTTCTTCCTACCCCCCACAAGAATTGCCTTATGTCTGTCCCATGCATTCTTGAATTCTCCCACAGTTTTAGACCCCACAACCTCCTCAGGAAGGCTGTTCCATGCATCCACTACCCTCTCTGTGAAATAATTCTTCCTCACATTGCCCCTGAACCGCCCTCCTTCTATCTTTAAATTGTGTCCCTTGTTCTTGCAAGTCTCTTTTTCTGAAAGATGCTACCCTCTTGGACTTTGTTGATTCCACTGGGGTACTTAAAGTTTCTATCATGTCCCCCCTCTCCCTTCTTTCCTCAAGGTTATACATATTAAGCTCCTTTAGTCTCTCCTCATACAGCTTCTCTTGCAGACCCTGCACCATTTTAGTTGCCCTCCTCTGGACTACCTCTATCCTGTCTATGTCCTTGCGGAGATGAGGTCTCCAGAACTGGACCCAGTACTCCAGATGGGGTCTCACCAACTGTCTGTACAGAGGGATAACAATTTCCTGTTTTCTGCTGATGTTGCCTCTCCCTATACATCCCAGTATACCCCCAGCCATCCCTACTGCCTTATCACATTGCTTGCTAACCTTAAGGTCATCTGATATGATTACCCCCTGGTCCCTTTCCTTTTTTTTTGTTGTTACTACCTCCCCAACCATTGTGTATTCTTCCCCTGGGTTCTTGTTTCCCAGGTGCATTATTTTGCACTTCTTTGCATTGAATCCTAGCTTCCATACTTCTGACCATTGGTGGTAGGTGGCGATATAGTTCTTTTTTGAAGATTGGGTGGGAGTTAGCCTGCCTCAGGGCAGGAGAGAGGAAGTTCCAGGTGGTTGGGGTGGTGCAGAGTAATGCTCCACAGCCTTTTGAAGTAAGACACCTGGGTATGGTGAGTAGAAATTTGTTTGCTGAGCATAGTCCGTGGGCAGGTGTCTGTTGTACAAGTAGAGCTGCAAGGGAGGAGGGGGTTTGGTTACAGATTACAGAGTCTGTGAGGGTCCCTAGGGAGTATAGTCAGTAGGCAGTTGGTGAGAGCCAGCCTAGGTCGCTATACAGTGTGCAGTGGTGCTTGAGGCAATGGGAAGAGGAGGCATACCGACATATGTTGTTATACGCGACATCCCACTTATGGAGAGTAGTCTTATGGGCATTAGCAAAAGTGGAGACACCATATGTCAGCACTGGAAGCAGAATACCCTTGGCAATTGCCAATTTGGCAGATGGTGTTAGCAGGTGACAAGTCTTATAGGCGATTCCAAGTTTGGCAATTGTTGCTTTACAGGTTGACTGGATGTGCAGACTGAAGTCAAGGTATTTATCAAGGAGGACTCCCAGGTATTTGAAGGATGTGATACAGTCAATGAGAGACCCCCCAGAGTCATGGACTAGGAGGGGTTCCTTACAGGCCTTGAGTTTGGGGGCAGTGCCAAATAGCATGGCTTGGGTCTTTTTTGTGTTGAGGATGAGCTTATTAGCATTTAGCCATGTTTGCACATTCTTGAAATCCGAGGAGAAGTTTTTGTTAATGATGTTAACTTTGCCAGTACTGGAGTAGAGGACAAGATCATCAGTGTATAAGATAACTGAGCAGGAGAGTATGGCATATTCTATGTTGTTGATGTATAGCGAGAAAAGAAGGGGTCCCAGGATGGAGCCCTGGGATACTCCGATGTCAGTGCTGGTCATATCTGAGAGAGCAGAGTTGAATTTAACAAGTTGTAATCTGTTTGATAGGTAGTTGTTAAACCAGTCAACTACTGAGGATGATAAGTTAAGTCTATGCAGGGTTGAGAGAAGCAGGCGATGAACAACAAGATCAAAAGCTTTGGTAAGATCAATAAATACTGCTCCAGTGAGTAGACCTTTGTCCATGTTGCAGAGTACATCGGTGGAGAATTTGAGAAGAGTGGTTGAGGTACTGTGCCCTTTTCTGAAACCATGAGAGTCTGAGAGAAGGTTGTTCTTTGTGAGATAGTCAATGGTTTGGGTTGCAACAAGCTTCTCCAGTAGCTTGCTTAGCACAGAGAGGATGGCTATGGGCCTGTAGTTGTTGATATCCTTTGGGTCTCCTTTTTAAGAATAGGCATAACTCGGGCAGTCTTCCAGAGATCTGGGACAACACCGAGAGAGAGACAGAGTGAAAAATCTTAGTCAGTGGTGAGGCAATCAATGGTGCCGCTATCTTCAGAAGTCATGGTTCGAGTGAATCTGAGCTGTGGCTAGTGTTGTCAGATATGTTTTGCAATAGCCTTTGGACCTCAGATCTAGATATAGCTTTAAAGTGGAAAGGGAAGGTAGTCGTTAGTTGGCAGTGATCAGCACCAGATGCAGATCTCTGGGGTGTGCAGTAAGGCTGAGATGCTGTGGGAGGTGAAGCGAAGGATGAGGTGTACTGAGACAGGTCCGTGAATAATCTGTTAAAGGCATTTGCTATAGTGTTCAGGTCATTACAATGTACAACATTTAGGATCATATCCCCTTGGGTCGATGACTGGGTAGCCATAAGAAAGGTCTTGATGTGTGTCCAGAATTTTCTAGGGTCACCAGCAGAGTTTGTAAGCAGTTCCTTGCAGTAGATGCTCTTTGCTGTTCTGATTTGTTTTTTACAGGTGCTCTTAGAGGCCCAGTAGGCATTGTAATCCTCCAGTAGTCTGGACACTTTATACTTCTTCCAGAGTTTGTCCCGTGTGCGCAGGTTAGCCAGCAGGTCCTTGTGTAGCCATCTTGTTTGTTTACCCCAACCCTTCTGGTGACATTCGGGGTATGTTTATCCTGAAGTGCTGTGAAATTATCAATGAAGATATCAAGGGCTATTTGAACATCATGGGAGTGATAGATGTCAGGCCAGTTGATACAGGATACATTATAGAGGAAAGCTTCTACATCCAGTTTGGCAAAGTTGGTAATTGTGATGTAGTGTGGAGGGGGTTGGGGAGCAGTCTCCAGGCTCCATACACAGAAAGTGGGGGAGCGGTCTGTGATAGCATCTGCCAAGATGCCTGCAGTTTGCACATGGTCAAGGCGATTCACCAGTACCCAATCTATGAGGGTGGAGGTAGTTAGAGAAGGGGTGGTTCTAGTGGGTTCAGTTAAGATCTGGTGCAGGTTATAGCTCTGCATTAGTGTCAGCAGTGTGCTGTGAGTTGGTCCCAGCCAGTTTAGGTTAAGGTCACCTAAGATTATGACCTCATTTTGCTTGGCGTTTGTGACGATTTGATTAAGTGAAAACTGAAGACCTGTGATACCTCCAGTGGGTGGATTGTAGGCGCAGATAATGTGAAGGTTTTTTGCACCAAGGGCAATGGTTGTGTGTAGGGACTCACAGACTGAGGGTAAGCCAGTGGGTAGGTAGACCGTAACATCAAGATGGTTTTTATAGAGGATAGCGATCCCCCCCTCACGTTTTGGGAAGGCCTATCTCTCGTGATCAAGGAATAATTGGGCAAGGAACATAAGGAGTTCAGAATGAGGCTGAGCTTACTCTTCAGATAGGCACAGTAGGTCAGGATTTACACTTTCGTCCATGCCTCAAGATCAGCAAAGTGCCTGGTAATGCTCCTAATATTCATATGTGCAATGAGAAGCCCTTTTCCTGAGACAGCTGATAGGTCAGTGGGAGAGTAGTGGATAGAGGGGCCAGGGTTAAGTTCTACATCCCCTGACAATAGGATGATGAGGAGTAGGAGAAACCACAGTCTGATAGTGCTGAATGGGAGAAGAACCAGTTGTGTCATTTTGTATTTTCTGAGCATACGAAACGTGTTGTAGGTACAAACCTTCAGAAGGATAAGGGTGGTGTAGGCATGCACATGTTGTGTTTTGGCAATTTGGTTGGAGAAAGTAAAGTCATTGTGTTGTGAGGTATTCTCTCCATAGTGGTTGTTGATTGGAACAGAAGTAGATATCCCATGTAAGCATAATAGCAGTATCAGAAGCAGGATTCACCCTCCCAGTCTATGAGTTGCCAGTTTTGGCAGGAGACCGCAAATGTTTACTGTAGCAAGGGTGAGTTTTCCTGAGTGACTCATGGTGAGCTACTGTGGACCAGAAAACTGATTGTTACTGTAGATCAAAGACCCAGAAAGTGTTAAATTCCTGAAGGTGATGAACATTAACCTAAGGCATATGCGGGATGTAAAAATCCTTTGTTCGAATCTTCCCTTTGTTCTCCAAAACAGTTATGAATAGACCTCAAAGACAAGCACACATCCTTTAAGAAAGTCAGACAGAAAGGTGGATTCAATGCAGCACTCCACAACCCAGAAACTTGTATAAAGCAAGATGTTAGAAAAGTTGGTGGTAAAACAGTTAAATGATTATTTGGAATTAAATGGTTTGCTTTGCTTAGAACAACATGGTTTCAGGAAAGGAAGGTGTACGGGAACAGCTTTGGTCAGGTTCACGAACACCATCCTCCTTGGTTGTGATAGAGGTTTTTTTACGGGGACAGTGTTCGTGGACCTGACCCGGGCCTTTGATTTAATAAATCATGCTTTGCTCAAAACTTAGAAGTATGGGTATTTCCAGCTTAGTGATATCCTTTTTGAAGAGTTTTTTAGAAGGTAGATCGCAACAAGTGTTTATTGAGCCCTCATTATCTGACTTATAGTTAAATCCTAGAGGTGTTCCACAGGGGTCCTTTCTTGGTCCCCTGTTAGTTTCAATATTTATAAATCAAATCCCCTCTGTTTTTTCAGCTAGTCATTGTCTACTTTATATGGATGACTTGATTCTGTATAACCAGGGTTTGAACATTGAGCAGGTTAACATTGGTTTACAGAATGATTTTGATAGACTCAGTCATTGGCTGTTAAAAAAATCAAATGGTTTTGAATGTAAAAAGGACCAAGTACATGGGTTTTGGGAGTTCTCCTCGATTAAAGTTGAATCTATGTTTGCACATATTTGATAAATGTGGTGACTTATTAGAACAGGTTAATGAATTCAAGTATATGGGAATTCTTATGGATCCTTGTTTGGGCTTTTTTCCCCAGGTTAAGGTTGTTAGTAGGATTATTAATTCAAAAGTCGGCTTGTTATACAAATTCAAGGCTTATTTATCAATAGAATCTCACAAAATAATTGCAATGGGTACTTTGTTGCCACATTTTGATTATGTTTCTCCTTTATATCTTGATTTTGGGGGTAAGGGAAGGAAAGGTTTTGTATATTTGTTGATCTGTTCTTGATGTTCCTCATTTGACATGATGTTATTGTGTCTTATATTCTTCTTTGGATTGGCTGTCTCCCAAATAAAAGTTTATATATGCACTTGGTAATTTGATTAATCATGCTATTTGTGCTAGGAATGTTTCCCCTTCATCTGATTTGGTAGTAATTAGGGATTCTCAGGTAAACTTGCATTCAAATCAAGGAATTGTTCTGAGGACTATTGTTAACAGTGGAAATTTAGGTTTTCGATCATTTATGTCATTTGCTGCTCATTTATGGAATGATTTGCCTCCTTCTCTTAGATGTATTAACACAGCAATGGGATTTAAGGTTAAATGTAAATGTTATTTGTTATCTGTCGATGTATGTAATTGTTAGCATATTGTTAGTTATGTTTTGTTTATTGTTGATTGTCATTCGAGTTAGACCTGAAAAAGGGCTTTGCCCAGTGTCCTTACCCAGTTAACAAATTCAAAAAAAAAAGTGCTTGTGTTTCTATCAGCACACCTGCCTTATGAAAAAAAAAAATAAAACACTGTCCTCCTGAAAGTGCTTTAACCAGCGTGATTGTTGCATTCCTTTTGGAACATATACCTTAAGAAAAAAATCGCTGACCTGTCTGTGCTTTAACCAGAGCGATTGCTGTGCCCCTCTCAGCACACCTGAATTAGGAAAGAAATCACTATCCTGATTGTACTTTAACCAGAGTGATTGTTGTGCCCCTGTCCGCAAACTTGCCTGAGGAAAAAAAAATCACTGTCCTCCTGACTGTACTTTAATCATAGTGATTGTTGTGTTCCTGTTGGCACACCTGCCTTAGGAAAAAAAATCACAGTCCTGACTGTGATTTAGCCAGTATGATTGTTGTGTCTGTCTGCATTCCTGCACTGGAAAAAAAATCACTGTCTACTTGATTAGGATTTAACAAGAGTGATAGTTGTGTCCCTGTTGGCACATCTGCCTTAGGAAAATAAATGCTGCCCTGACTGTTTTTTAATCAGAGAGATTATCGTGTACCTGTCGGCACACTTGCCTTATGAAAATAATCACTATCCTACTGATTGCACTTAACCAGGAATGATTGTTGTGTCTCTGTTGGCACACCTGCCTTAGGAAAAAAAATTGCTACCCTGACTGTGTTTTAACCAGAGAGATTGTTGTGTACCTTTCGGCACACCTGCCTTAGGAAAATAAATACTGTCCTACTGAGTGATTGCACTTAACAAGGAGTGATTGTTGTGTCCCTGTTGGCACACCTGCATTAGGAGAAAAAATCACTGTCTTGACTGTACTTTAACCACAGTGACTGTTGTGTCACTTTTGGCACACCTGTCTCAGGAAAAAAAAACATTGTCATCCTGAATGCGCTTTGACCATAGTGATTGTTGTGTCACTGTCAGCACACCTGCTGTAGGAAAAAAAATCACTGTCCAGCTGACTAGGCATTAACCAGAAGAGATTGTTGTGTCCCTATGGGCACAGTTACCTTGCGAAAAAACAAATCACTGTCCTGAATGAGATTCAACTAGAGTTATTGTGGTGTCCATGTTGGCACACCTGTTTTAGGAAAAAAAATCACTGTCTGGACTGCATTTTAATCAGAGTGATTGTCGTGTCCCTGTTGGCACACCTGTTGTAAGAAAAAATATCTGTCCTCCTGACTGTGCTTTAACCAGAGTGATTGTTGTGTCCCTTTCAGTACACCTGCCATACGAAAAAAAAATCACTATTCTCCTGATGACAGTTTAAACAGAGTGATTGCCATGTCCCTGTCGGCACACCTGACTTAGAAAAAAAATCACTGTCCTTCTCACTGTACTTTAACCAGAATAATTGCTGTGTCCCTTTCAGCACACCTGACATAGGAAAAAAATCACTGTCCTCCTGACTGAGCTTTAAAAAGAGTAATTGTTGTGTCCTTGTCAGCCTTCTGCTTTAGGAAATAAATCACTTTCCTGACAGCACTTTAACCTCAGTGATTGTTGTGTCCAAGTCGGCACACCTGCCTTAGGGAAAAAAAAACACTGCCCTCCTGACTGCAGCTTAACCAAAGTGATTGCTGTGTCCCTGTTGGCACATCTGCCTTAGGAAAAAAAAATCACTGTCCAGACTGCTTTTTAACCAGAGTGATCATCATGTCCCTGTCACAAAACCTGCCTTAGGAAAAAAAATCTCTGTTCGGACTACATTTTAAAAAGATTGATTGTTGTGTCCCTTTCAGCACACCTGCCTAAGGAAAAAAAATCACTGTCCTCCTGAGTGCACATTAACCAGAGTGATTGTTGTGTCCCTATGGGCTCACCTGCCTTATGAAAAAAATCACTGTCCTGAATGTGCTTTAACTAGAGTGATCTTGGGCAGGATTCATGAAGTGATTTGGGTCTAAGTCCCACTCTGCAACCCCAGCTGCACTTCGAAATCGCTGCAGCTACGGTGAGGGTGATCCACAGCCATAGCAGTTGCAGAGGGTACTACGGTGGGTCCCATTGCCCATAGCAGCCTCCTGCAACTGGGGTGCTGTCCCTGGCAACAGCACCCGCAAACTGCCATAATCCATGGAGCTGGTCATACTCCAGCTCCACCTTAGTGAATACCCACAGCTGCGGGTGACCTGCAACTTCGCAGGTGGAAACCCACTAGCACCCAGGATTTTCTGCAGCTGCCGGACCTTCAACAATGTTTGTGAATCCTGCCGCTTGTGTCTCTGTCGGCACATCTGCCTTAGGAAAAAATTGCTGTTCTGATTGTGTTTTAACTTGAGATATTGTTGTGTCCCTGTCAGCACACCTGCCTTAGGAAAATAAACACTGTCCTACTGATTGCATTGAACCAGTAATGATTGTTTTGTCCCTGTTGGCAAACCTGTGTTAGGAGAATAAATAACTGACTTTACTGCATTTTAACCACAGTGATTATTGCTTTACTTTCGGCACACCTGTCTTAGGAAAAAAATAATTGTCATTCTGACTGTGGTTTGACATAGTGATTATTGTGTCCCTGTTGGCACACCTGCCTTACGAAAACATCACTGTCCTGAATGGGCTTTAACTAGAGTGATTGTTGTGTCGCTGTTGGCACACCTGCCTTAGGAACAAAATCTCTGTCCTTCTGACTGTGCTTTAACCAAAGTGATTGGTGTGTCCCTTTTGGCAAACCTGCCATAGGAAAAAAATCATTATTCTCCTGACAGCACTTTAAACATGGTGATTGCTGTGTCCCTGTCAGCACAACTGACTTAGAAAAAAAATCACTATCCTCCTGACTACAATTTAACCAGAGTGACTGTTGTGTCCCTTTCGGCACACCTGTCATAAGAAAAAAAAATACTGTCCTCCTGACTCTGCTTTAACCAGAGCGATTGTTGTTTCCCTTTTGGCACAACTGACATAAGAAACAAATCACTGTCCTCCTGACTGAGCTTTAAACAGAGATTGTTGTGTTCCCATCAACACTCCTGCATTAGGAAATAAATCACTGTCCTGACTGCACTTTAACCACATTGGTTATTGTGTCCCAGTCTGCACACCTGCCTTAAGAAAAAAATCACTGCCCTCCTTACTTTGGAATAACCAGAGTGATAGTTGTGTCCCTGCTGGCACACATGGCTTAGGAAAAAAACACTATCCTGAATGTACTTTAACTAGAGTGAATGTTGTGTCCATGTCGGCATACCTGCCTTAGGAAAAAAAATCACTGTCCAGACCGCATTTTATCCAGAGTGATTGTTGTGTCCCTGTCAGCACACTTGCCTGAGGAAGAAAAATCGCTGTCCTCCTAACTGCACTTTAAACAGAGTGAATGTTTTGTCCCTGTTGGCACGTCTGCCTTAGGAAAAAAAAACACTGTCTGGACTGAATTTTAACCAGAGTAATTGTAGTGTCACTGTTGGCAGACCTGCCTTAGGAAAAAAATCTCTCTCCTTCTGACTGTGCTGTAACCAGAGTGATTGTTGTTTCCCTTTTGGCACACCTGACATAAGAAAAAAATTACTGTCCTCCTGACTGTGCTTTAACCAGAGTGATTGCTGTGTCCCTTTCGGCACTCCCATCTATGAAAAAACCTGTCCTGACTGCACTTTAACCAGAGTGATTGTTGTGGCCCAATCGACACACCTGCCTTAGGAAAAAAATCTCTGTCCTGATGTGTTTTAACCAAAGTGATTCTTGTGTCCCTGTAGGCACACATTCCTTAGGAAAAAAATCTCTCTCTCCTTCTGACTGTGATTTAACCAGAGTGATTCTTGTTTCCCAGTTGGCGCACCTTCCTTATGACAAAAAAACATTGTCCTACTGACTGTGCATTAACCAGAAGTGATTGTTGTGTCCCTACAGGCACACTTGCCTTTTGAAAAAAATCACTGTCATGAATGTGCTTTAACGAGAATGATTGTTGTATCCATGTTGGTACAGTTGCCTTAGGAAAAGAATCACTGTCCATACTGGATTTTAACCAGAGTGATTGTCATGTCCCTGTCAGTGCACCTGCCTTAGGAAAAAAGTCTCTGACCTCCTGACTGTTCTTTAACCAGAGTAATTGTTGTGTCCCTTTCTGCACACCTGTTTTAGAAAAAAATCACTGTCCTGACTGCGAACTGTGATTTAACCAGAGTGATTGTTGCTTCTCTGTCCACACACCTGCCCTAGAAAAATAATCACTGTTCACCTGACTAGGATTTAACCAGAGTGATTGTGGTGTCCCTCTTGGCACACCTGCCTTAAGAAAAAAAAATTGCTGTCCTTACTGCATTTTACCCAGAGAGATTGTTGTGTCCCTGTCGGCACACCTGTCTTAGAAAAATAAACACCATCCTATTGAGTGCACTAACCAGGAGTGATTGATGTGTCTCTGTTGGCACACCTGCCATAGGAAAAAATCACTGTCTTCCTGACTCTGCTTTAACCAGAGTGATTGTTGTTTCCCTTCTGGCACACCTGACATAAGGAAAAAATCACTGTCCTCCTGACTGAGCTTTAAACAAAGTGATAGTTGTGTCCCTACTGGCACACATGACTTAGGGAAAAAATGCTATCCTGAATGTACTTTAATTAGAGTGACTGTTGTGTCCCATGTGGGCACACCTGCCTTAGGAAAAAAAATCACTGTCCAGACTGCATTTTAACCAGAGTGATCTTCATGTCCCTGTCATAATACCTGCCTTAGGAAAAAAATTGCTGTTCTGACTATGTTTTAACTAGAGTGATTGTTGTGTCCCTTTCAGCACTCCTGCCTTTGGAGAAAAATCACTATCTGGACTGCGCTTTAAACAAAGTGATTGTTGTGTCCCTGTGGGCACACCTGCCTTAGGAAGAGATCACTGTCCTGAATGAGCTTTAACCAGGAAACATAGAAACATAGACTTTGACGGCAGATAAGGACCGCTTGGCCAATCTAGTCTGCCCATTTCCCTACCTACAGGATAGGCCGCAGATCCTAGTTAACCAACAGCCTATTTCTTCCTACCCCCCACAAGAATTGCCTTATGTCTGTCCCATGCATTCTTGAATTCTCCCACAATTTTAGACCCCACAACCTCCTCAGGAAGGCTGTTCCATGCATCCACTACCCTCTCTGTGAAATAATACTTCCTCACATTGCCGCTGAACCTCCCCCCCATCTTTAAATTGTGTCCCCTTGTTCTTGCAAGTCTCTTTTTCTGAAAGATGCTACTCTCTTGCACTTTGTTGATTCCACTGAGGTACTTAAAAGTTTCTATCATGTCCCCCCTCTCCCTTCATTCCTCAAGGCTATACATATTAAGCTCCTTTAGTCTCTCCTCATACGGCTTCTCTTGCAGACCCTGCACCATTTTAGTTGCCCTCCTCTGGACTGCCTCTATCCTGTCTATGTCCTTGCAGAGATAGGGTCTCCAGAACTGGATGCAGTACTCCAGATGGTGTCTCACCAACTGTCTGTACAGAGGGATAACAACTTCCTGTTTTCTGCTGGTGATGCCTCTCCCTATACATCCCAGAATACCCCCAGCCCTCCCTACTGCCTTCTCACATTGTTTGCTAACCTTAAGGTCATCTGATATGATTACCCCCTGGTCCCTTTCCACTTTTGTTGTTGTTACTACCTCCCCCCCCCATTGTGTATTCTTACCCTGGGTTCTTGTTTCCCAGGTGCATTATTTTGCACTTCTTTGCATTGAATCCTAGCTGGCATACTTCTGACCATTCCTCCAACCTTGCCAAGTCCCTTCTCATCCTTTACACGCCTCCTTGTGTATCAACCCTGTTGCAGATCTTTGTGTCATCTGCAAAGAGGCATACTTTTCCTTCCAGACCCTCTGCGATGTCACTTATGAAGACATTAAAAAGGACTGGACCCAGTACTGAACCCTGCGGTACCCCACTAGTAACCCCTTTTTCTTCAGAGTGGACTCCATTTACAATTACCTTCTGTGTCCTGCTGTCCAGCCAATGTTTTACCCAGGCTACCACCCTGGGACCCACTCCCAGGCTGGTTAATTTGACTATTAATCTTTTGTGTGGGACTGTGTCAAATGCCTTGCTAAAGTCTAGATAGGCCATGTCCACAGCCCTTCCCTGATCTACTACTTTGGTCACCCAGTCAAAGAAATCTATCAGATTCGTCTAGCATGACCTTCCCACTGTGAACCCATGCTGCCTTGGGTCCTGTGCCCCACTGGCCTCTAGGTACTCAACAATTCTTTCCTTCAGAAGAGACTCCATCACTTTCCCTACCACAGAGGTCAAACTGACAGGTCTGTAGTTTCCTGCCTCTGTCTTGGTCCCACTTTTGTGAAGGGGAATCACATCCACCTTCCTCCAGTCCTCGGGTACCACACCATCCTCCCATGATTTATTAAAAAGAGTAGCAAGTGGTTTCACTAGTTCCCCCTTTAATTCTTTTAGAATTCTGGGGTGAATTCCATCAGGTCCCATTGCTTTGTCCACCTTCAGTTTTAGGAGTTCTTGCAGAAACCTTTCTTCTGTGAAAGGACTGGGATTGACCCCCCTATCAAGAGTGCTTCTGTTAATTGTATTAGGCACTTCCCCCTCCTCTTTTGTGAATACTGAGCAGAAATATTCATTCAGTATCCCTGCTTTTTCACTGTCCCCCTCTGCCCACCCACCGTTCATTCTATTCAACCTCACTATCCCTTCCTTTGTCTTTCTACGCTCGCTGATGTAATCATAAAAGGTTTTATCCCCCCTTCTTAACCTAGTTGGCTATCTTTTCCTCAGTTTGGGCATTTTCTATTCTGACTTCTCTCCCTGCTTCCTTCTGCCTTAACTGGTACAGCTCTCTGTCCTGCTCCTTCTGTGTTTCCTTATACTTCCGGAATGCTATCTTTTTCTTCCTGACTTTCACAGCCACCTCTTTTGAGAACCATAGTGGGTTTTTCTTTCATTTTGATTTGTTTATTTGCTTCACACAAAGGCTTGTTGCCTCTGTGATGGCAGTTTTGATGATTCCCCATTGTTGCTTCACACCTCCTTCTAGCCAGTTTGCTAGTGCTTTTCTGAGGCACTCTCCCATCTTGCCAAAGTCAGCCCTCCTGAAGTCCAGTACCCTCACTTTTGTATGGCCTGTCTTTGTAGCTGAATTTAACGTGAACCACATAGTTTGATGGTCACTTGTTTCCAGATGGCAACCCACTTCTAGATCTGAGATCCTCTCACTGCCCCCATTTGAGAGTACGAGGTCTAAGATTGCTCCCTCATGAGTGGGTTCTGAAACTAGCTGTCTGAGGCCTGCCACCTGTAGGGCATCAAGAATGGCCCTGCTCTTGGATGTGGCTGCAGCAAATGTGCTCCAGTTAACATCTGGCATATTCAAGTCTCCCATCAACAGTATCTCCCCTTTCTCTGCCATCCTAAGAATGCCTTCTATCATATCCTTGTCCATTCCCTCCCCCTGTCATGGGATCTGTACACAACCCCTGTGCGGATTGTGGTGCCCTTTCCAGTCTCCAAGGTGACCCACAGTGCCTCCTCTCCTCCCTGTTTACTCTTTTGTTCAGTTGCTTTTATCCCTTCCTTTACATAGAGAGCTACTCCTCCCCCTCTTCTCCCCTGCCTGTCTCTCCTGTAGGTTATACTACTAAGGTTCATACTAAGGTGAGAGAAAGGAGCTAGTAGACCAAAGCCCATGATGCTCCTATACTAATCCATATAATAATAAGCCAAATCATATCCTGACAAAATCAAATTGTCAAGACGATGTTTAAAGGATGCTTTAGTATTACTAGTAACCACTTCTGATGGTAAACGATTCCAAGGCCCAATAATCCTGACGGTAAAGAAATACTTACGACTGAGATGCTTAAAAGGTTTACCAGTTAACTGGAGAATATGATCTTGTGTGTTATATACCGATTTTTTAAAAGAGAGACCGAATTCAGACATAATGTAAGGATCCTGGATAACATCATATAGAAATAGAAGATCACCCTGAATACTCCTTGTAATTAGTGGCATTAATTTTAGCTTATCCAGCCTAGAGTCATATGATAACAATTCTAACCCCGAGATTTTTTTAGTATATTTTCGTTGAACCCCTTCAAGAGAATTTATTTCAAACATCCTGTAAGGACACCATAATTGTGAAGAGTATTCAAGGTGAGGTCGAACATAAGATCTAAACAGGTAACAACACATGCTTATCTCGAGATTTAATATTACGTAGAATAGACCACATGATTTTGTTAGCTGTACTTATAACAGAAAACATATGCTTGGATTAGGTCAGATTATCCGATATGGATATTCCCAGGTCTTTTTCTTCAACAGTGGAGGATAATGGGTGATCATCCAAAATATATGGAAAGTTTAAATTATTAGTTCCCATATGCATAACTTTACATTTGGCGGCGTTTAACTTCATTCCCCACTGTTTAACCCAAGTATTAATTACATCTAAGTCATGCTGAATGCAGGATATTTGGTCAAAGTTGGAACTAGGACCTCAATTTTAACATCATCTGCATATTTAATGGTATAGGAGAGACAACAGTTAGTTAAATCAAAAATGAAGGCTTGAAAAAGACAAGGGCCAAGAACCACCCTGAGGCACACACTAAGCACTCTACCCATCTCAGAGAATGATCTATTTATCATCACTCTCTGAGTCCTATCTGAAAGCCAATTCTGAATCCATTTAACTACAAAACTATTGATACCAAGAATAAAAAGTTTATGAATGAGAGCCCAATGTGGTATAGAATCAAAAGCTTTGCTAAAATCAATAAAAATAACATCACACACAACCCTATTATCCAATAGGGAGCTAAGATTCTCATAAAAGCAAAGCAAATTAGTAAGACAGCTTCTTCCCTTCCTAAAACCATGTTGTTCCGGGTCAGATTTATCAATTATTGGAGACATTATGTCCTTAAGTAGACTCTCCATGAGTTTACAGAGAGCAGATGTCAAACTAATAGGACGATAATTTTCCATAAATGTTTGGAACCCTTTTATGAATAGGACCACAAATGCCTCTTTCCATTCACGGAATGTAATTGTAAAATAAGAAAAGCTCAAATAGTTTTTAATGGAATGGCAATATGTGAAGATACCAAATAAAGTAGATGACCAGTAATTAAATCAGGATCAGGGAAAATTTACCTTTAGTAATAACAATTTATAAGAATAGATTCTTCAGAAAAAAGAATAGGATGATCAGTGGATTCTGTAAAGTGAAAGGGTTGTGCTTTAGATGAAGAAAAAATTTTACAGAATTTGTTATTAAAAACATCTGCCATAGCTTTAGGCTCGTGGATTAATCTATTATTAGATGTTAAAGATCCAACCAAGCTAGGGCTTTTTCTGAGGGAATTAAAATAAGAGTAAAATTGTTTAGAGCTGGTTTTATCCACTGTTGATGCTAAATAAAATTCCCACTTAGATTTTGCCTTGCTAATTGCGGCTTTACACTGCCTACTAATCTTTAAAAAGGATTCCCATTTAGAAGCAGTCCTATGTTTTAAGTAGGACCCATATTTTCTATTCTTTAAATTAATCAAATGTTTAATATTTTTATTTAACCATCTAGGAGACTGCTTCCCGGTGCGATTTTTTAATTTACATGGGATATAGTTATCTCGTGCAGTCAGCATAATAGTTTTAAAATTTATCCAGCACTGTTCAGGAGTTTGATCCTTAAACAGGGATAACCAGTTTATATTATTAAAATATTGATTTATACTATATATGTCGGCTTTGTCATACAAGTAGATAAACAAAGAAGTGTTATTAAAGACCATATGTCTGTGCAAACTAAATAAGACAAAATTATGATCACTATTACCAATAGGAAAAGAGATGCGCACATCCCTAATGTCAAGGGTAGACCTACTGAGAACAAGATCAAGAATATTATTACCCCTAGTAGCAGTGTTAACCCATTGATGTAAGTCTAAGGTTAAACATGTAGACATGAATTTATTGCTAATACTACTAGAAGTAGTAAGTGACTGCCAATTAATTTCAGGAAGATTAAAATCCCCAGTAATGATGACATGACCCACTTGGGAAGCAGATTCAAATTCTAACAATATAGCGTCCATAACAGAACTAGGTGAGGAAAGGGGGAAATAACATGTACCAAGGATTATAAAGTCAAATTCAGATAAAAAAATCTTAAACCAGAGAGTTTCAGTAGGAAGATTATGATTTTTAATAAGGCCAGAAATATTGACAGAATTAAGCTTATTAGTAATAAAAATGGCAATACCACCCCCCTTTTTCTTACTATGATGCAAACAAAAGGAGTTATATCCAGGAATTTGCCTAAGCCATGGTGAATCCAAATCACCCCATGTTTCAACTACTGTTACTATATCTAAATCGTTATTAGAAATAACTGTTAATAACTCATCAAACTTATGTGTCAGACTCCTTGCATTAAAGCTTAAAAATCGCAAGGAGTTACAAGACACATTTTGAGAGACGGATGTTGAATTGAGCTTTGCCCTCCCCAAAGTCAGTTTAAATATAAATTGGCATTTATAGAGTGTAAAAATTGCTGACTTAGTAGTACCTTCCCTGTCTTACTTAAATGTAGGCCATCAGGACAATAAAACTCATTCCTATCAGAAAACTCCTCCCAACGGGTTAAACACTGTAAATTTTGTCGGAGACACCATTGCCTGAGCCAGTTATTAACACATTTAATTTTAAAATTAAGAGAACTAGAATATTGAGGGATAGGTAATATTTCAGAGAACACAATGTCACACCCTAGGTCCACCAGTTTATTAGTCATGGATACAAAAGCCTGTTTTATACTTTGAACTGAATCCCTAAGAATGTTATTTGCCCCAACATGGATGTAGCATAACGAGTTAGATTTATAAGGACCAATGATATTGTCAACCATTCATACAAGATCCATAATTCTGGCTCCACTAAAACTCGAGCAGGTCCTATTATGTTTGTCAGGCTCACAAAGGGCACGATCTATGTGCTTAACAATTGAATCCCCTAGGACAAACACCTGTTTTTTATTAGAAGTTTCACAGTCTAAGCCATTCATGGGGAATATATCCTTGTCGGTAGAAATGGTAACTAAATCTATCAAAGGTGGATTGTTTGAAATATTAAACAATGGGTTGGGATTATTTGGTGTCTTATCCCTGTCTTCACAAATATCAGTAGAAATAAAATCAGCATTTATGGGGTCAACACAAGTATCATTTGAATCAGTAGTAATCGCAGATAAGGGATCAAAACTATTGTGTATAGGAATAATAAAGTGGTCTGCCTTAAGCCTTCTTTTATTAATACTTTTAGACCCCTGTACATTAAACCAATTAGTATCCTCCGAGCTAGAGGTAGGCCCCAACTCTTCTTCTCTAACTCTCTTTTTATTAAGAACATCTATGGACTTTGTAACAATAGAGGTACAAGTAAAGCTGTTTGTCACATCCGTTGCCTTTATTTCAGAAAAAGTGTTAATAACACTCGAAGTGATATGATCAGTGTCACTAATACCATTTGGTGATTTTACTGGAACAATAAGAGACACAGGATCTTTAATTGCTTCAAGTGCCAGTAGCTGCTTATAATAAAGTGAGTTTTCACATTGTAAGACAATGAAATCTGTACATTTAGAACACTGAAAGGGTAAACTGTGAACAGCGACATCAGTCAAACTGAACATATGGCAAGTTATGCATTGCAGACCTATTTCCCCAGTCATGGTAGTAATAGTCACGTTTGTGCCAGCAGGTGTATTAAATGACATAGCTATATATACAGTAAAGCAAAAGAAATCTCAATAACAAATTACTTACAATAGAAAGAAATCTGTTAGTAGCCAAGAAAAACACTCAGCAACCTGCTCCTTCTAACTCCGCCTAACACGCTTAACATGCACTGTACGGGCGTGTCTTAGCACAAGTCTTCGTACACGGATACGCGCTCACACCTGCTCCCTCGCTCGCCCTGCTCGCGAAGGGTGTGAAAATATAAAGAGGAGCTTGACCCGGAAGTGTTAACCGAAGGTCACAGAGCCCCTTCTACAATTAATTCCCGATTCCCTCTATTAAACTGCACGACTTCCACTCATTTGTGGAAATGGTGAAGTACAAGGTGAGGAATGAACCCCCAAATCTTGCAATACAACTTTTTCAATTAATTTTCTGAAGTGTAGTTTTCGAGATTTCACCCCCGAAAAACTACGCTCCCTCTTCCTGCTTCCTGAAGACATAAGCAGGGCTCCAGAAACACGTGATACACGTAGCGAGGACAAAGACAGTCACAGCAGTTAAAAATAGACACAAATATTTAAAAATAAAATGTTAGCACAAGAGGAGAAGTTAGGTATATCGGGCAGCACTTCAAGCACGTACAATAAAATGAGGTTATGTACCCTGGTATGTTAACATTCCAGTCATGGTTCTCTGTGTAACATGTTTCTGTGACTGCTACAATATCCAGGCATCCCTCTTCCATCAAGGCCACCAGCTCAGGGAGCTTGTTGCCCAGACTACGGGCATTGGTACTCATTACCCTCCATTTCCTGATGGCCTTACTCCTTTTTTCCCCATCCCTATCCTTCTTGCCTTTGTCACTTTCTTCATTTACCCCAGCCCTTCTTCATATCGACACCTCTATGTTGGTGTTTACCGCACTTACTACCATGATTTTTTTTGGGGGGGGGCTAGGATTTCCCTGCCCTTTTCCAGTGCCTCCCCCCTTGACTAGTTTAAATGCTTGCCAATGAAGCATTTAAACCTATCGCCTAGGATCCTGGTTCCCCTCCTGGACAGATGCAGCCCATCATGCCAGTATAGGCTTGCATCACTCCAGGTGGACCCCCAGTCCCCAATGAAGTCAAATCCTTGAGCTCCACTCCAGTTTTTCAACCACTGATTGAATCTCATGGTGCAGAACACCCTAGCCTCTCCTATGCCATAGATGGGCAGCACCTCCGAGAAAGTTACCGTGTGTGCTACTTGTCTAAGGCCCCTCCCCAATTCCACAAACTCTTCCTGCACTTCTCTAATCCCTTTCTTAGCCAGGTCATTTGTCCCTAGGTGGACAATGACATCCAGCTCCCTCCCCTGTGCAGCTGCTCTGGCAATCCTGAGGATTTGCTCCCTGTCCCTCCAAGCCATGGCACCAGGCAGCACCTTACCTCCCTCTCCCCTTCCTTCACCTGCCTTGAAAGAAAATCACTGTTCACCTGCCTAGACTTTAACCAGAGTGATTGTGTCCATGTTGGCACACCTTCCTTAGGAAAAAAACATAGCAGTTCTTACTGCATTTTAGCCACAGAGATTGAAGTGTCCCTGTGTTAGGAGAAAAAATAACTGACTTTACTGCACTTTAACCACAGCGATTGTTGTGTCACTTTCGGCACACCTGTTTTAGGAAATAAATAATTGTCATTCTGACTGTGCTTTGACCATAGTGATTATTGTGTCCCTGTCGGCACACCTGCCTTAGGAAAAAAATCCCTGTCCAGCTCACTAGGAGGAAATAACAACACGGTCACAAGATCATAGAATGAATTAAAGGGAGTAGAGAACATTACGGGGCATACCTGTGCAGATGTTGATCAAGCTGCAGGATGATCACCCCGGCTGAACATTGGGTAGGCATCTACCTTGGGCCAAGGGCACCATGGACATGGGTAGTGCTGTCCGTGGCCTGGGTAGGCAGGCTGTCTGTTGGGCCAGTTTGGGGGCCGTGGGTGGGCCTGCATTCCTGGGGTGCATGAGGCTGTGAGGGTGGTGTTCTGGAGGCACATCCATCCGTGGGGTGTAGGCATGGGTATCTATGGCTATGGCGACCATGTGGAGTCCATACAGTGCCCAGTCCCTCCATGGCTTCCAGGTACCTGGCCACTGTCAGATGTCAGTGGCTATTGGTGCAGCAGTGCGGTGGTGTTGTGCAGCTTCTCTATTGTTCAGTGTGACATTGCAGTTCCTCTCCCTATGTCCTGGTGCCATGCTGCCTGAATATCACACCATGTCTGCTGATGTAGCCATCCTGGGTCCCATAGGGTTTGGCAGCATAGTGTGCACACTGCAGGCTGGTGGCATGCATTATTGTTGCATGTGATGATTTTTACTTGTGGTGTTCTCGACCGTGATGTGCTGCTGACAATGCTATGCCCCACTTTATTTAGCAGGTGAACTTTACACATGGAACAGCTTTAACTAGAGTGATTGTTGTGTCCATGTCGGCACACCTGCCTTAGGGAAAAAAATCACTGTCTGGACTGTGTTTTAGCCAGAGTGATTGTTGCGTCCCTTTCGGTATACCTGTCTTAGAACAAAATAACACTGTCATGACTGTGATTTAACAAGAGTGATTGTTGTGCCTCTGTCTGCACATCTGTCCTTGAAAAAAAGCACTTTCCACATGCCTAGGCTTTAATCAGAGTGATTGTTATGTCTCTGTCAGCACACCTGCCATAGGAAAAAAATCACTGCCCTGACTGCGATTTAACCACAGTGATTGTTGTGTACCTGTCGGCATTTCTGTGTTAGGAAAAAAAAAAACATTTTCCTGACTGCACTTTAACCACAGTGATTGCTGTGTCACTTTCAGCACACCAGTCTTAGGAAAAAAATCATTGTCCTGACAGTGATTCAACCAGAGAGATTGTTGATTCACTGTTTGAACAACTTTCTTAGGAAAGAAAATCACTGTCTTGACTGCGCTGTAACCATAGCAATTGTGTCACTTTTGGCACACCTGTCTTAGGAAAAAAATCAATTGTCCTCCTGATTGCACTTTAACCACAGTGATTGTTGTATCCCAGTTAGCACACTAGCCATAGGACAAACTGTCCTGACTGCCATTTTACCAGAGTGATTGTTGTCTCCCTGTTGGCACAACTGTCTTAAGAAAAAAATTAGTCTTGACTGTGCTTTAAGCATAGTGATTGTTGTGTCCCTTTCCGCACACCTGTCTTAGAAAAAAAATCATTGTCCTCCTGACTGCAATTTAACTATAGTGATTGTTGTGTCCCTGTCAGCACACCTGCCTTAGGAAAAAATATCCTTGCCCTGACTGCTCTTTTAACCAGAGTGATTGTTGTGCCCCAGTTGGCTCCCCTGCATTAGGGAAAAAAATGACTGTCCTGACTGCGCTTTAACCAGCGAGGTTGTTGTGTCCCTCTTGGTACCCCTGATTTATTAAAATAATCACTATCCCCAAATCCCAGTTTATGAGGGTTAAACGCAATTGCAGTGATACTGCGGATTTTGAATTGCATTTATGTGACATGGCAGACAGATTTTCTCAGAGAGGTTATGCACAGGGAGAGTTGGAAGTCAGGATGGACCTAGTACGACAGATGCCTAGAGATCGTTTGTTACAGTACCGGGTCCATGAACAGATTGAACATTTAAATGAGGCACCACTAACTTTTGTTACCACCTTTGGTCAAAATGCTGTTTCTATTAGGGAAATTATTAACAAAAATTGGTTTATACTTAATACAGATTCAGCATTAAAGGAGGCTATTAATATTCACCCTAAATTTGTTTATAAAAGGGGAAAAAATATTTCGGATAGACTAGTGCATTCTTATCAACCTGTTCAGGTTGATAAGACTGGTTAACTGCCATCACAACCTGTTGGATTTTTAATGCGGGCATTGCAAATTTTATGTGTCATGCAACAAACAAAATCATTTTCTATGATGAATGTTACTAGATCTTATGATATTAGACAGTTTATTAATTGTTCATCTGTGGGAGTTATCTATTTGGCTACATGCAGTTGTGGTGCATTTTATGTGGGAAAGACCTCACGAGTATTTAGACAAAGAGTATGTGAACATTTAAGTGACATTCGTTGCCAGAACATCAAGAATGCTTTGGTGCAACATTTACAGCGGTGTTCCGGTTTGGTTGCACATTGCTTTTCGTTCTGTGCAATAGAGAGGGTTTTTATTGGACCCCGAGGGGGAGATGTAGATGTTAAGATTTTACGGAGGGAAGCATATTGGATTTATACCTTAGATGCTTTGACTAACCCAGGATTGAATGATTCATTTGATATAGGTCCCTTTAAGGTGAATTCATTATTTATATGATTCTGCCTTTGATAAATATTTGTTTGGAACCTTCCTTGATGCGCAGGGTGGGGTGCGTGTGGCTAAATCGGAACCCTGCTGTTTATTCGCTTTTGAAATGACACTTTGTGATTTGTATTTTTGCATTTCTGTAATAATGTCTTTTGCTACTCAGGGTAAATGTTTATTTATTTACATCTAAATTTATCTAATATTTAATACTTAGACTTGTATAGTGAACTTTTTCAACACCTGAATGTTACATGCTTTTATTATGTTTTTACTAATTTGGTGTAATGTCACTTTAAATGAATTCTTTATAATGTGGTGGGTATTATGCTGTGTATGTGTCCCTGAGGGCGCTGTTTTGGCTGAAACCAGTCAGGCATTTTCTTTGTTTGGAGCTGTTGAAGTCTTGCATGGCGTTACTGCATTGTGGAGCACCTATTTTGTTTTACACAATACAGAATTATTTATGGAAGTGGTTGGTGCCGTGTTTTTCTTGTTGCATAGTTTGGTTCTTTACACTGGCACAACAGCAATTTGGAGCCGCTCACTTCTGACATAACTTTTGACACACCCATCTTAGGAAAAAAGTCATTGTCCTCCTGACTGCGATTTTACCATAATGATTGTTGTGTCCCTGTTGACAAAACTGTCTTAGGAAAAAATGTGTCTTGACTGTGCTTTAACCATAGTGATTGTTGTGTCCCTTCCGGCACACCTATCTTAGGAAAATAATTAGTGTCCTACTGACTGTCCTTTAACCAGGAGTGATTGTTGTGTCCCTGTTGGAACTCCTGCGTTAGGAAAAAAATCACTGTCTTGACTGCACTTTAACCACAGTGATTGCTGTGTCACTTTCAGCACACCAATCATAGGAAAAAAGTCATTGTCCTGCTGACTGATTTTGGACTATAATGTTTGTTGTTTTTTTGTCATCACTCTGTCTTAGGAAAAAAAAAAATCACCGTCTTGACTACGCTTTAACCAGAGTGATTGCTGTGTCCCTGTCGGCACTCCTGCCTTAGTAAAACAAGCATTTGTCACTGCTGAATGTTGCTTGCTTCTATGTGCTGTTTAGGTATTTGGAAGTCATTGGAGTGCAAATATTGAAAATTTGCGAACTTATGAGCGTGCGCAAGAACTGCGCAACGCATGCTTGTAAAACAGTCATTTTTAGGAATTTTTTCACCAAATTTTCAACATAGCCATTTTAAGACCTCTGCTCATGAACAGTGTCACTGTGATTTTCTTAATGTGTCCCATACATTGAGTTCGCACACCGACTGCGCCATTGTGCGCTACATGGCGGAAACACATTTTAGGCAGGATGTGAAAAATGACAGCTGTACTGCTCATAAGGAGGTGTGGTAAAATGGCAATGTTGAAAATCTGGAGTGCAAATACTAAAATTTGCGAACTTATGAGCGTGCGTAGGAACTGCATAACGCACACTAATGAAACAGTCATTTTAGAATTTTTCACAAATTTCAACATAGCCATTTTAAGACCTCTGCCATGAACAGTGTCACTGTGATTTTCTTAATTTGTCCAGTACATTGATTTACGCACACGACTCGCCATTCTGCGCTACATGGGTGGAAACACATTTTGGGTAAGATGAAAAGTGACAGCTGTACTACTCATAAGAAGGTGTGGTAAAATGGCAATGTTGAAAATCTGGGTAAAAATATTGAAATTTCGTGAATTTACGAGCCTGCGTAAGCTACCGCGACCTTGACGCTAAATAAAACAGTCATTTTTGGAATTTTTGCACCAAATTTTCAACATGGGGTTTTTGGGACCCCTTCTCATGAATGATGTCACTGTCATGGTGTTATTCAGGCCTGAAGGGTGATTTCACAGTTACTGCACGAAATCACCCTTCAGGCAAATGCGCTCATGACATATCGTTCATGAATAATTCACTTAAACCACAAAACCTGAGATATCAACAAAGTTGAAACCCCCTATCTAGGCCATTATACAGCTTACCGGCATTTCTCAGTTCGCGGTCGGCTTTGAAGAGTGCAGACGTGTTCGGTCCACTGAAGATCGTCGCGCTGGAGTCGGAGGTAAGTATGGGGTGAGGGGCATGTGGAGGCTGGGTGTGCAGTGGGTGGTGCGGCTTGTGGGGGGGGTTGGGAGACACTCCAGCGGGACCGTTTTCATTTTCAGGTTAAAAAAAAAAAGGCGTCGTGGGACCATTTTCCACGCTGGGGTGGGCTCCCAGTGTGGCACAAGGACGTTGGAGGGTGCTCAGCCGACGGGGGATTGTGCACCCCCGTCGGCCAAAGGACTCATTGCCACGCTGGGGTGGGCTCCCAGCGTGGCACCTACAACTGGGGGGGAGAGACGCAGCTCAGCTGATGGGGATTGAGCACCCCATCGGCTATGCAGTAGGTGCAGGGGCGCACACGCCTGCGTGTGGGGGGGAGCTACGCTTCAGTGGGCTTCTTATCTCTGCTCACTGAAGCGTAGCTCCCCCTTTCAACTGTATGCCACTGCATTTTGGAGAGTGTCATAGACAGCTCCAAAATGCATTGGCTTACAGGGGCCGCACCTGCCAGCTCACTGACTGAATTGGAGGAGGAGGTGACACACCTCCAAAATCTCAGATGATGGCACTATGTTTCTTGCACATGCGTGCAAGCAACATCAAAAATCACTGTCTAGACTGTGGTTTAACCAGAGTGATTGCTGTGTCCCTGTCGGCACTACTGACTTAGGTATAAAACTCACTGTCCTTACTGCACTTTAACCAAAGTGACTGTTGTGTCTCTGTTGGCACACCTGCCTTAGGAAAAAAAATCACTGTCTTCCTGACTGGGATTTGACCATAATGATTTTTTTATTTCACTGTTGGAACAACTGTCTCAGGAAAAAAAATCACTGTCCAGACTCTGCTTTAACCAGAGAGATTGCTGTGTCCCTGTCGGTACACTAGTCTTAGGGAAAAAGTCATTGTCCTCCTGACTGCTATTTGACCATAATGATTGTTGTGTCCCTGTCGGCACACTTGTCTAAGAAAAAAAAACACTGTCCTGATTGTGATTTAACCAGAGTGATTGTTGTATCCATCTTGGTGCAACTGTCTTAGGAAAAAAAATCATTGTCCTGACAGTACATTAACTATAGTAAGTGTTGTGCCCAAGTTTGCACACATGCCTTAGGAAAAAAAAATTCTGTCCTGACTGCACTTTAACCAGAGAGATTGTTGTTTACCTGTCAGCACAACTGGCTTAGGAAAAAAAATAACTGTCCTCCTCACTGCCATTTAACCAAAGTGATTGCTGTGTGCCAGTCAGCACAGCTGCCTTAGGAAAAAAAATCACTGTTCTTACTTTGCTTTAAACAGCGTGATTATTGTGTCCCTGTTGGCACACCTGCCTAAGCAAAAAAATCACTCTCCTCCTGACTGGGCTTTAACCAGAGTGATTGTTGTGTCCCTTTTGGCACACCTACCAGAGGAAAAAAATCACTGTCCTGACTGTGCTTTAACCAGAGTGATTGTTGTGTCCCTTTTGGCACATCTGCCATAGGAAGAAAAATCATTGTCCTCCTCACTGAGCTTTAATCAGAGTGATTGCTGTGTCTGTACGGGTACACCTGCCTTACGGGGAATAAGTCACTCTCCTGAATTCACTTTAACTAGAGTGATTTTTGTGTCCCTGTTGGCACATCTGCTGTAGGAAAACAAATAGCTGTCTGGACTGCATTTTAACCAGAGGGATTATTGTGTCCCTGTCATCAAACCTGCTTAAGAAATAAAATCACTGTCCTCCTCACTGTGCTTTATCCAGAGTTATTGTTGTGTCCGTACAGGCACACCTGCGTTATGAAACAAATAACTGTCCTGATTGCACTTTAACCATTGTGATTGTTGTGTCCCTGTCGGCTCACCTGTAGTAGGGAACAAAAAAATCCCTGTTTTGACTGCGCTTTAAACAGGGAGGTTGTTTTATCCCTCTTGGCACACTAGACTTGGGAAAATAATCACTGTCCTATGGACTGTGCTTTAACGAGGAGTGATTATTGTGTCCCTGTTGGCACTCCTGCCTTAGGAAATAAATCACTGTCCTGACTGCACTTTAAACAGAGAGATTGCTGTGTCCCTGTCGGCACTCCTGCCTTAGGAAAAAAGTCACTGTCCTCCTGACTGCACATTAATCTGAGTGATTGTTGTGTCTCTATGGGCACACTAGCCTTATGAAAAAAATAATTGCGCTGAATGCATTTTAACTAGAGTGATTCTTGTGTCCCTGTCTGCACACATGCCTTAGGAAAAAAAAATTCTGTCCTGACTGAACTTTAACCAGAGAAATTGTTATGTCCCTGTTGGCACAATTGGCTTAGGAAAAAAGTCACTGTCCTCCTCACTGCCATTTAACCAGAGTGATTGCTGTGTGCCAGTCAGCACAGCTGCCTTAGGAAAATAAAATCACTGTTCCTACTTTGCTTTAAACAGCATGATTATTTTGTCCCTGTTGGCACACCTGCCTTAGCAAAAAAAATCACTCTCCTCCTGACTGGGCTTTAACCAGAGTGATTGTTGTGTCCCTTTTGGCACACCTGCCAGAGGAAAAAAATCACTGTCCTGACTGTGCTTTAACCAGAGTGATTGTTGTGTCCCTTTTGGCACACCTGCCATACGAAAAAAAATCATTGTTCTCCTGACTGAGCTTTAATCAGAGTGGTTGCTGTGTCCGTACGGGTACACCTGCGTTATGGGGAATAAGTCACTCTCCTGAATTCACTTTAACTAGAGTGATTATTGTGTCCCTTTCCGCACATCTGCCATAGGAAAACAAATCGCTGTCTGGACTGCATTTTAACCAGAGGGATTGTCGTGTCCCTGTCATCAAACCTGCTTAAGAAATAAAATCACTGTCCTCCTCACTGTGCTTTATCCAGAGTTATTGTTGTGTCCGTACAGGCACACCTGCGTTACAAAAAAAATAACTGTCCTGATTGCACTTTATTCATTGTGATTGTTGTGTCCCTGTCGGCTCACCTGTAGTAGGGAAAAAAAAATCACTGTTTTGACTGCGCTTTAAACAGGGAGGTTGTTTTATAATAATCACTGTCCTATGGACTGTGCTTTAATGAGGAGTGATTATCGTGTCCCTGTTGGCACTCCTGCCTTAGGAAATAAATCACTGTCCTGACTGCGCTTTAAACAGAGAGACTGCTGTGTCCCTGTCGGCGCTCCTGCCTTAGGAAAAAAGTCACTGTCCTCCTGACTGCACATTAACCTGAGTGATTGTTGTGTCTCTATGGGCACACTTGCCTTATGAAAAAAATAATTGTGCTGAATGCATTTAACTGGAGTGATTCTTGTGTCCCTGTCTTCACACCTGCCTTAGGAAAAAAAATCACTGTCCAGATGTGTTTTACCCAGAGTGATTGTTGTGTCCCTTTCGGCACACCTGCCATGGGAAAAAAATAACTTTAATGACTTCACTTTAACCAGAGTGACTGCTGTGTCCCTGTCTTCACACCTGCCTTAGGAAAAAAACTCACTGTCCAGATGTGTTTTAACCAGAGAGGTTGTTGTGTCCCTGTCAGCACAACTGGCTTAGGAAAAAAAAATCACTGTTCTCCTCACTGCCCATTGACCAGAATGATTGCTGTGTGCCAGTCGGACCAGTTGCCTTAGGGAAAAAAAAAATCACTGTTCTTACTTCGCTTTAACCAGAGTGATTATTGTGTCCCTGTCGGCACACCTGCCAGAGGAAAAAAAATCACTGTCCTCCTGACTGTGCTCTAACCAGAGTGATTGTTGTGTCCCTTTTGGCACACCTTCCATAGGAGAAAAATCACTGTCCTCCTGACTGAGCTTTAAACAGAGTGATTGTTGTGTCCGTATGGGCACACCTGCCTTAGGAAAATAAATCACTGTCCTGACTGTGCTTTAACAAGAGTGATTGTTGTGTCCCTGTCAACTCTCCTGTATTAAGAAAAAAAAATTCACTCTCCTGACTGCACATTAACCAGAGAGGTTGTTGTGCACCCTCTTGGCACACCTGACTTAGGAAAATAATCACTGTCCTACTGACTGTACTTTAACCAGGAGTGATTGTTTTGTCCCTGTCAGCACTCCTGCATTAGGATAACAATCACTGTCTTGACTGCACTTTAACCACAGTGATTGCTGTGTCACTTTCAGCACACAAGTCTTGGGGAAAAAAGTCATTGTCCTCCTGACTGCGTTTGGATGATAATGATTGTTGTTTCCCTGTCAGCACAGTTGTCTTAGGAAAAAAATCACTGTCCTGACTGCGCTTTAACCAGAGTGATTGCTATGTCTCTGTCAGCACTCCTGACTAAGGAAAAAACAATCACTATCCTGACTGTGCTTTAACCAGACTGACTGTTGTGTCCCAGTCGGCACACCTGCCTTAGGAAAAACATCACTGTCCTCCTGACTGTGATTTGACCATAATGATTGTTGTTTCCCTGTTGAAACAACTGTCTTAGGAAAACAATTACAATCTTGACTGTGCTTTAACTATAGTGATTGCTGTCTCCCTGTCAGCACACCTGTCTTAGGAAAAAAATCACTGTCCTGACTGTGCTTTAACAAGAGTGATTGTTGTGTCCCTGTCAGCTCTGCTGTATTAGGGAAAAAAAATCACTGTCCTGACTTCGTTTTAACCAGGAGTGATTGTTGTGTCCTTGTTGGCACTCCTGCATTAGTAAAAAAATCATTGTCCTGACTGCGCTTTAACCACAGTGATTGCTGTGTCCCTGTCAGCACTTCTGACTTAGGAGAAAACTACCTCCTCCACACCAGCGTTTCAAGTTTTAATTAATTTTTTTCCCCTTTTCTTACACTCCAAGAGTGGGGCACGAAACTCCCACATAATCCACTGCTTAGATTTAACGCTCCATCTCCACCTATAAATCAGATCATGGGTGCACAAGTGCACTAAAACTACTGGAACCAAACCAAAAGAAAACCCAAAACCATGAGCTAAACAACACCTCCGTCTGTTACCTTGGACAGGCTCCAGCCTTCAGTGCCTTACCTTGAAAAATGCCAGCGATGTGCTGTAATCAAAATTACAGCAAGGAAAGAGGGCAGCATTAGTTCTGCATGTCCTTAAATAGCCCCTAATGTCCTCTATCCCCGGGCTCCCCCCTGGCCCCTCCCTTTGGCCAATAGTCAGTGAGCTACATATACCTGTTGTATGACCTGCCCTTGACATCATTGTCCCTCCCCTTCTTTGCTGCTGACCTCACCCCCTTCCCCTTCTTCCTATTGTCCTTTCTGGTTGGTTCCCAGGACAACCTGGCCTGCCTTTAAAGGGCAAGCCCCATTGTTGTGTCACTGTCAGCACACCTGCCTAAGAAAACAAATCACTGTCCTGACTGTGCTTTAACCAGAGCGATTGCAGTGTCCCAGCAGACACACCTGCCTTAGGAAAAAAGTCACTGCCCTCCTGACTGCACATGAATCAGAATGACTGTGTCTCTATGGGCACACCTGCCTTATGAAAAAATCACTGTGCTGAATGCATTTTAACTAGAGTGATTCTTGTGTCCCTGTCTTCACACAAGCCTTAAGAAAAATAAATCACTGTCCAGATGTGTTTTAACCAGAGTAATTCTCATGTCCCTGTTGGCACACCTGCCTAATGAAAAAAATTTCTCTCCTTCTGACTGCGCTTTAATCAGAGTGATTGTTGTGTCCCTGTCAGTTCACCTGCATTAGGAAAAAAAAATCACTGTACTGACTACCTTTTAACTAGAGAGGTTGTTGTGTTCTTCTTGGCATACTTGACTTAAGAAAATAATTACTGTCCTGCTGACTGTGCTTAAACCAGGAATGATTGTGTCCTTGTTGACACACCTGCATTAGGAAAAAAATCAGTGTCTTGACTGCTATTTAACCACATTTGATTGCTGAGTTACTTTTGGCACATTAGTCTTAGGAAAAAAGCCATTGTCTTCCTGACTGCTATTTGACCATAATGGGTTTGCCCTTTAAGGGCAAACCATGTTGTCACAGTGCCTCCCAGGGAATGTTGTAAAGTGGTTTGCTCAGGAGGGAGGGAAGGGAGGGGAAGGATTGGGAGCCAGGACAATAGACATGCTACAGGAAGGGGAGGGGCTAAAGAGGGTACAAAAAGGCCAGCGCAGAGCTGGTTCAGCCACTTTTGCTGAAGTCTTGCTATACTGAAACTGCAGCACTTCAGATTGGTACATTGGAACATGTGGCTGAGGTTTGTGTATTCAGAGAGTGTGGCAAGGTAAGAAGTGAACAAGCAATGTTGAGCAATCATGTTACGATTTAATAAAAAAAGGAGTCTTATGCATCTATCTTTAGGAATAATATGAGATATGCCTTGGTATTTGACAAATTTATTCCTTACTCCACTGAGTGAAGGCTAGGAGAGGCATAGAGCAATGTGCAACAAGCACCAGAGCTGTTTGTCGGAGGTAGCTGGGAGCCTTGTGTTAAAAGGAATGAGAGCAAGTAATTTTAGAAGCCGAGAGCAAGAAGTGCCTGAGAGGATGTTTGGGGCAGGAGAGTGAAGGGTACCTTGGGGAGAAGCGTGACACGCTTCAGAGTTGAAGTGGGGTGGTTTTGAGCTCTGCTTTTATGAAGAGAGACCAAGTAGCTTCGAGAGATGACGTGAGAAGCACAAGGCTGGGGTATGTGACGATGTATTCCTTGCACACAGTTTGAAGGCTGTGAGAGGTGCAAAGCACGGTGCACCGAGTAACAGAATTGTTTATTTGTGTTAGCTGGGGGCCTTGTTTTTACAAAACTAATGAGAGTCTGGCAATTTTAAGAACCGATGGTGAGAAGTGCCTGAGAGGATGTTTGTTTGGGTATTTGGGGCGGCTGGCCCTCAGAAGAGAAGCGGGCACATGCTTCAGGGAAAAAGCAAAAAAGCACTGGAAGTGCAGGCTGCGGAGGGTCCTAGAGAGCAAAGGTAGGGGGGAAGCAAGAGGTTTTCAGGGACAGAGCTTGGTGAAGGGGCTAGAAGACAGGAAACAGGATGGCCACATGGCGTGATGTCACACGTCGTGGCTGAGGAGACGATAAGGAGGCACTGAGCAAGAGATTTGAGTTTTTGTCTCTGCCCACTGGTTAAAAAACAAAGCACAGGATGCCATGCCTGGAAAAGGGCAAGACAGGCAGACAAGGCCATGTTGCATGTTGTCAGATGCCATCGAGGTGGTGAGGGTGATGGGGTCGGGGGCAAGGCCTAGGAGGCCTCGTGGTCAGACCTGAGGCCTGCTGAGGCATAATGCATAGGCCCAGTGGGAAAAAGGGGTGTGGGAAAAAGCCTCAGGGGTCAAGTTGCCAAATAGGGATGAGAGGCCTTTGGGGTGAGAGGAACATGCCTAAAGGCCATGGGGGCTCAACGGGAGGGGGGCTCATTCCCGACCAGTGAAGCAGCAAATTAAAAGAGAAAGGGGGGCTGGACCAGGCAACGGGGACACAAAGCATGAGGAGAGGCCTGGTAACACGACTGTAGTGGCCTCGCAGCTATATAAAAAGGCACTGGGGGGGACAAATAAAGGGCCTTAGAGGCACAGTGCATTGAGCTTGTTGAGCACCGCAAGGCAGCGGGGGGACATGATACAGGGGAGGGACGACTACATATAAAAAAAAAATAGCAAAACAAAGACAACAGAAGTTTTTTTTTTTTTTTTTTCTGCAGATGGGGTATAATACAGAGGAGTGGCAGTGATACAGGGTAGGGAGCAGACAGGCAATATAATGCCCAGTTTTTGATAAAAGCGGGAGACAGGAGCTGGGGCAACTGATCGAAGCAGGACAAGGAAATCAGGCAGAGGTATTAATAAGAAAATATTTCAGTTTATTTTGCAGCGTCACGAAGGCAAGAAGGGAGATGGCACCAAAGAGAAGCAGGCCCTCAAAGGAAGATGCCTGCAACGCCATTGTGGAGCTCATTGAAAAGGCCAACAAGATGTGGCAGTTGGTAGAAGGAGAAAAACTGGGGAGATCTGGGGAGAGAAGGAAAGAGGATAAAGGTAAAGGGGGTGGTGGGAAACAGCCAACAGGGAGGACACCCAGCCGTAAGAGATGGGAACAGCCAAAGGTGGGTCCTCCCCATGCAGCCAGTCCAGTACCACTGCCGCCCGGTGTACCAGAACAGTCAGTACCTCCCCAGGAGCACGTGGTGCTGCCACCACTTGAACCCAGAATGGATCCCCTGAATACAGGGGTTCCCCTGCATACAATACCACAGCTGGCAGTTCCACTGCAGGAACCCAGGCCAGGGGCTCTGGAGGATAACAGGCCACAGGGAGCTGATAAACCCACAGTTAATGTATCAGGTATGGTAGGGGACAGCATTAAAGAATACATAGGTCAGATCATCACGGCTCTAGGGACAGGGGGGTTAGGGTAGATGGAATTGGCCTTGGCAGAGATCAGGTCAGATAAGGAAATGACAAGTGAAGCACAAAAGGTGGTGGAAGGCATGGGAAAAGGTACAAGGGAGATAGGAGCCCCTAGGATCAGACATGGGGAGCATGTGCCATTAGCAACAAAGAAAAAGATATGGAAAGGGGAGTACGTTGATATTTTTGCCTTAGTCAGTAGGGAGACAGGCAAAATATGAAGAGACAGAGCATTGGGAAGAGTGAGATGGCAGCAGCAGTAGTTTTACTGGGTAAAAAAGAAGAGGACAAATTTACAGAGGGAAAGATGTGGGATGGGTGGTTTGTGGGCTTTGCCACATACTCGGCTATAGTGCAAGAAAAGAAACCAGAGGTGGGAATCCCTCTCATTTCCTACTCTCTGATCATTAGAAGAGCGAAGGCAAAAGGGGGAGTAGGCTGGATATATTATGATGAATTTTTCCGGCAGAGGATGGCAACCTATGGGGATATGAGATGGGATACAAAACAGTTAGATTTATGGACTGATTATGTAATGGATCAATCCACACCAGAGGGATAGAAAGGGAAAAGGGGAGGAGTACTCAAAAAATGTTGCTGGGGCTATAACAGGGCATTCTGTTCCTGGCCACAATGTCTGTTCCGACATGCCTGCTCAAAGTGTGGGGGGGCACATCCTGCGAGCAAATGCAGGACTACTTGGGCACAAGGGGCCCAGGGGGGAAGGGGCAAGGTACAGGTCAACAGCCCTTTCGGAAGGCCTCGCCATAGGGGGACAGCTGTGAATAGAGGAACGAGAGAGAGTTACGGGGTGTAGGGGAATCAAGCTACTGAACAAGTAGAGGGTGGAGGAGCCGATGGATGGGGTTTAAGGGAACTATTTCAGATGGCAAAAACCCCGATCAAAATAGAGTTGTGGGCGAGATGGTTAAAAGGTTACCCAGATAAGGAGGCAGCAGAGACATTAAAAAGAGGTTTTAGAATGGGTTTCCCGCTGTGGTTTGAAGGCCCAAGATGGGCAAGAGAAGCTAACAATCTGGGGTTGATTAAAGGAAAGGAGGGAATTTTGAAGGAAAAGATAGAGAAGGAAAAAGCGGCGGGGAGAGTAGAAGGACCATACCTCACCCCCCCTCCATTACTGAATATGAGGATCTCCCCACTTGGCTTTGTTCCCAAAATGCAGGAAGGAGAGTACAGGGTGATTCACCACCTGTCATTCCCGGAAGGGGAATCAGTGAGTGATTTTATAAGGGAGGAACAAAGCAGGGTCACTTATGCAACATTGGAAGAGGCCATGCAGATTATTAGGCTGACACCAGATGCATGGATGGCCAAGACAGACATAGAGGCAGCCTTCAGATTGCTACCAGTTAGATGGGAAGATTGGGATTTATTGGGCTTCAAGATATGGGACCAGTACTATTTTGACAAGGCCATGCCCATGGGATGCCCCATAGCTTGTGCCACATTTGAAGTTTTCAGTACAGTACTTGTTTGCAGTGGATTTTTCAGGAGCAGACAGGTTACAGAGTGGTCATACATTACCTGAATGACTTCCTGTTAATAGGCAGTTGAAGGGAGGAGGCAAAAAAGATGTTGACTAGCTTCCAGAACCTATGTAGGGAACTGGGGATACCATTGGCACCCAATAAAATGAAAGGAACCAGTAAGGTTCTGGAATTCTTGGGTATCGAGATAGATGCACAGAAAGAGGTTTTTTGATTGCCTGATAGTAAGGTATCAAAACTTAGAACTGATTCAGGTGCATACGAGGAGAAGACAGGTGCAATTGAGGCAGGTGCATCAAGTAATGGAACATTTGAGCTTTGCCTGTAGGGCTATTGGGCCAGGGAGAATGTTCACTAAGTGACTAGCAAGGGCCACCACAGGGGTAACCTGACTACACCACTGGGTGGATACCACAAGGGGAGTGGAAGAGGATTTTAAAGTATGGGAAGAATTCCTCAGCAGCTATAATGGCTCCTCATTTTGGCAGGATGAATGGGTGTACAATACAGATTTCGAGCTGTATACTGATGCTGCGGGGGTTTGGCATGGGGGGGCTATTTGAGGGGAAAATGGTTCTCCGAGCCATGGCCAAGCCACTGGGTGACAGATGGAAAGATGAGGGACATCACACTGTTAGAAATCATGCCCATTTTGCTCTGCACCCTGGTATGGGGGGAAGGGTTAAAGAATCAGAAGGTCACATTCTGGTGTGACAACAAATCTGTGGTGGAGGTCTTAAACAACAGGGGAGCCAGGTCGGAAATGGTCATGGGGTGCTGAGACAGCTGGAGTTAAGAGTTTTACAATTGAACATGTCATTCAAGGCCAGACACATAGAAGGGGTAGAAAATACCCTGGCTGACAGCCTTTCCCATCTGCAGCTGGATCACTTCCAGATGCTGGCACCAACAGCAGGATAACAGAGAACACCCATACCAATAAACATCTGGGACGTTGGCAAGAGGGAGCGGAAATGCTGTTTCACAACTCAAGGGCACCATGGACCTTGAGGGCCAATGAGGGGGCCTGGAGGGTGCTACAAACATTCAGGGCAACACACCACATGGAGGTAAGTGGGCCACTTATGGAAGAACAGTTAGGAAAGTTTACAGTAGACCAGTGGCAGAGAGGTACAGTCCATACCACGACGGAGGTTTACCTAGCAGGGATTAGTGTAGTTTGCAGCATAAGGAGCTGGAAAGATGCTACGAGGCCAATGTTGATACAGAGAATGTTGCAAGGGTGGAGCAGGTTGCAGCAAAGACCAAGGGATGGAAGACGGCCAATAGCAGACCATTAGTTAGCAAAATTAAAGGTGGCACTGCCGGCAATTTGCAGATCCAAGGATGAGGCACAATTATTTCACATGATTTATCTGGTGATTTTTGCAGGAGCCTTGAGAGTAAGTGAGGTGGTAAGGCATGGCGGAAAGGACACAGATGGGGGGGTTAGAATGGGGAGACATCACTTGGGAGCAGAAGGAGATACAAGTCCTAGTAAAAAGGTCAAAGATAGATCAAATGGGACATGGGTGTGCCATAACTATTAAGGCTCATGGGGATGGGACAGTGTGCATGGTAAAAGGTCTGTGGGCATACACCGCAGAGCACGGGATTAAAGAAAGGGAGATTATTTGTACATGGGGATGGGAAGAGAGTGACTGGTTACCAAGTAATGGCCATGCTAAAAAAGGGCATAGAATTCCTGGGCAAGGACCCGGGCAGTTGCTGCTTCAAAGTGGGCAGCAGCAGGGGAAACAGTGAACAGTATGATGGAAAAGGGTCGCTGGCGGTCTGCCAGCTATAAGAGGTGTATTCAGACATACAGGTTTGAGATGGACATGTCAATTTAAAAAAAACAGAAAAAAAAACCAAGGGCGGAGGATTTAAAAAAAATATAGCAATATAAACAAGGCAAGTAAGTGATTAAGATGTCTATTTGCTTCACTTCTATAGGCAGAGGGAGGACCACTGAAGTATGGATCTGAGGGAACTCATACATTTATTGGGTGGAAAAGAGAGTGGAAAAAAAAGCCGGGGGAAAACAGCTGTACCAGGATGCCAGACAATGTAGGCTCGTCTGGCGGGGCATCCGAGGAATGAGATGGACACAATTGCTTCCTACCCTGAGGGACATGAAGGAAAGGCGGCCCATCCCAGACTTAATTATTGTTCACCTAAGGGGCAATGACCTTGGTGGGAAGCCATGGGCGGACACGTACATGAAGGTAAAACACGACTTAGGGATGATATGGGATTGGTGGCCTACAGTGAGCATAGCTTGGTTGGACATGATACCAAGGAGGGTGTGGAGACAAGAACATAGCCATAGAGCAATAGATAGAACCAGGAGGAAGATGAATAGAAGGGTAGGATCTTTAGTTAGGAGTATGGGAGGGCACGTAATAGTGTGAGGGGTGGAAGAATGGGTAGATGAATTCTACAGGCCAGATGGAGTGCACCTGTCAGATCTAGCAATAGACATGTTTAATACTGAAATGATGGGGCTTATTGAGGCATGGAGACAAGAAAGGAGATAAAAAAAAGGGGGGGAGAGGAAGAACCCGAAAAGAGGGGAAGACCAGTCATCTAACGCAAACTGGAGACAGACTGTGGGGAAAAAGGGGAGGGGAAAGGAGGGGAAGGAGGGAAGGAAAAAGAAATATAATGAGAAGAAGAAGAAACTGAAGGACAAAAAGTGGTACCAGAAAGAGAAGAAGGCACCAAGGTTTTCACCTGGGGAAGCGAGAAGAAAAGAGAGAGAGAGAGGATCAGAGTTTGAGTTTTGGATGCAATACAAATAAAATTGTAAAATACATTAATAAATGACAATGAGAAATGGAAATGGATTTATGATATATGTAATAAATTGATTGCCAATCTGAGCACAACTACATACAGGTGGTTTCTTTTGTGGGGGGAATGGGGAATCCGGGACAATGATTGTTGTGTTCCTTTCAGCACACTTGTCTTAGGAAAAACATCACTGTCCTGACTGCGATTTAACCAGAGTGATTGTTGTCTTCCTGATGGCACAACTGTCTTAGGAAAAAAATCATTATTCTGACAGTGCTTTAACTATAATGATTATTATGTCCCTGTCTGCACACATGCCTTAGGAAAAAAATTTCTGTCCTGACTGCACTTTAACCAGAGAGATTGTTATGTCCCTGTCGGCACAACTGGCTTAGCAAAAAAAAACACTGTCCTGTTCACTGCCCTTTAACCAGAGTGATTACTGTGTCCCAGTCGGCACAGCTGCCTTAGGAAAAGAAAATCACAATTCTTACTGTGCTTTAACCAAAGTGATTGTTCTGTCCCTTTTGGCACACCTACCATAGAAAAAAAAATCACTGCCCTCCTGAGTGAGCTTTAAACAGAGTGATTGTTGTGTCCATAAGGGCACACCTGCCTTATGGGGAATAAATCAATCTCCTGAATGCGCTTTAACTAGAGTAATTGTGTCCCTGTCGGCACATCTGCCGTAGGAAAACAAATCACTATTCAGACTGCATTTTAACCAGAGGGATTGTTATGTCCCTATCATCAAACCTGCCTTAAGAAATAAAATCACTGTCCTCCTGACTGTGCTTTATCCAGAGTTATTGTTGTGTCCCTTGCGGCACACCTACCAAAGGAAAAAATTCACTCAGCTCCTGACTGAGCTTTAAACAGAGTGATTGTTACATCTATAAGGGCACACCTGCGTTTTGAAAAAAAATCACTGTCCTGAATGCACTTTAACCACAGTGATTGTTGTGTCCCTGTCGGCTCACCTGCATTAGAGAAAAAAATCACTGTTCTGACTGTGCTTTAACCAGATAGGTTGTAATGTCCCTCTTGGCATACCTAACTTAGGAAAATAATCACTCTCATACTGGCTGCATTTTAACCAGGAGTGATTGTTGTGTCCCTGTCGGCATGCCTGCATTATGAAAAAAATCACAGTCTTGACGGCGCTCTAACCACAGTGATTGATGGGTCCCTTTGGGCACACCAGTCTTAGGAAAAATGTAATTGTCCTCCTGACTGGGATTGGAACATAATGATGATTGCTTCCCAGTTGGCACACTTGTCTTAGTCAAAAAAACAATTGTCCTCCTGACTGCACTTTAACTAAAGTGATTGTTGTGTCCTTGTCAGCACACCTGCCTTAGGAAAAAAATCACTGTCCTGACTGCACTTTAACCAGAGTGATTGTTGTGTTCCTCTCGGCACTCCTGTCTAAGGAAACAAAATCAGTGTCCTGACTGCGCTTTAACCAGAGAGGTTGCTGTGTACCTCTTGGCACACCTCACTTAGGAAAACAATCACTGTTCTTCTGACTGCAGTTTGACAATAATGATTGTTGTTTCCCTGTTGGAACAACTGCCTTAGGAAAGAAAATCACTGTCTTGACTGTGTTTTAACCATAGCAATTGCTGTGTCACTTTCAGCACTTGTGTCTTATAAAAAAATTATTTTCCTCCTCAGTGTGCTTTAACTATATTGATTGTTGTGTTCCTGTCAGCACACCTGCCCAAGTAAAAAAATCACTGTCCTAACTGCGCATTAACCAGAGTGATTGTTGTGTCCCAGTAGGCACACCTGCCTTACGAAAAAAATCACTGTGCTGAATGCTTTTTAACTAGACTGATTATTGCGTTCCTGTCTTCACATCTGCCTTAGTAAAAAAAAATCACTGTCCAGATGTATTTTAACCAGAGTGATTATTGTGTCCCTGTTGGCACACCTGCCTTATGAAAAAGATTTGTCTCCTTCTGACTGTGTTTTAACCAGAGTGATTGTTGTGTCCCTTTCGGCACACCTGCCTTAGGAAAAAAAATCATTGTCCTGACTTGCGCTTTAACCAGAGTGCATGTTGTGTCCCTGTCGGCTCACCTGCATTAGGGGAAAAAAATCACTGTCCTGACTACCCTATTTCTAGAGAGGTTGTTGTGTCCCTCTTGGCACACCTGACTTAAGAAAGTAATCACTCCCCTACTGACTGATTTTACCAGTAGTGATTGTTGTGTCCCTGTAGGCGCACCTGTCATAGGAAAAAATCATTGTCCAGACTGCCACTCAACCAGTGATTCCTGTTGGAACAAGTGTCTTAGGAAAAAAAATCACTGTCTTGATTGTGCTTTAACCACAGTGATTGTTGTGTGACTTTTGGCACACGTATCTTAGGAAAAAAATCAATTGTCCTCCATACTGCACATTACCTGTAGCGATTGTTGTGTCCCTGTCAGCACACCTGCCTTAGGAAATAAATCACTGTCCTGGCTGAGTTTTAACCACAGTGATTGTTCTGTCCCAGTTGGCATACTTGCCTTAGGAAAAAAATTACTGTCCTGACTGCACATTAACCACAGTGAGTGATGTGTCTCTATGGGCACACCGGCCTTACGAAAAAAATCACTGTCCAGAATGTGCTTTAACTAAAGTGATTCTTATGTGACTGTCGGCACAGCTGTCTTAAAAAAATCACTATCCTAGATGTGTGTTAAAGAGTGATTCTCTTGTCCCTGATGGCACACCTGCCTTACAAAAAAATATTTTTCCTTCTGACTGTGCTTTAACCAGATTGATTGTGTCCCTTTCGACACACCTGCCTTAGGAAAACAATCACTGTCCTGACTGCGCTTTAACCAGAATGGATGCTGCATCCGTGTCAGCTCACCTGCATTAGGAAAAAAAAGCACTGTTCTGATTACTCTTTAACCA
Organism: Neoceratodus forsteri; assembly: GCA_016271365.2. Lineage (NCBI taxonomy): Eukaryota > Metazoa > Chordata > Ceratodontiformes > Ceratodontidae > Neoceratodus > Neoceratodus forsteri. The sequence continues at coordinate 403,782,006 of CM057455.1, forward strand.
GAGTGGTTGCTGTTTTCCTCTTAGCATGCTTGACTTAGGAAAATAATCACTGTCCTACTGACTGCTTTAACCAGGAGTTGTTTTTGTGTCCCCATCGGAACAAATGTGTTAGGAAAAAAATCACTGTATTGACTGCACTTTAACCACTGTGATTGCTATGTCACTTTCGGCACACCAGTCTTTGGAAAAAAGCAATTGTCCTCCTGACTGTGATTTGACCATAATGATTGTTGTGTCCCTGTCGGCACACATGTCTTAGGAAAAAAATCACTGTCCTGATTGCGAGTTAACCAGATATTGTTGTCTCCCTGTTGGCACAATTGTCTTAGGAAAAACATTACTGTCTTGACTGTGCTTTAACTAGAGAGGTTGTTGTGTCCCTCTTGGCACACCTGACTTAGGAAAGTAATCGCTGTACTACTGACTGTGCTTTAACTAGGCGTGATTATTGTATCCATGTCGGCACTCCTGCATCAGGAAAAACATCACTTTTTTGACTGTGCTTTAAACACAGTGATTGCTGTGTCACTTTCGGCACACCAGTCTTAGGAAAAAAGTCATTGTCCCGGATTCCTCCCCTTTCCCTCACAAAAAGACAGAGACCATTGTTGTTGCTGTGCTCAGATTGGCAATTAATTTATTTATATATCATAATTCCATGTTCCATTTTATCATCTTTTATTATTATATCTCTCACAATTTCATTTATTTCTATCCATCCATATATCAATCTCTGATCATCCCTCTTTCTTCCTCTTTTTGCTCCCCCCAGATGAAAACCTGGGTGCCTCCTTCTTCTCCTTTTCTGTTAAGTAACGGTGAAAACCGAGACCACTTTTCTCCTTCAGTTTCTTCCTCTTTTTGTCTTATTCCTTTTCCCCCTCCCCTCCTTTTTTCTATCAACCACCTTTGGCAGTCCAATAACCATATTATTTTCTGCCATCCACCTTTGGCAGTCCAATAATTGTCCTACAGGACAACTCTGTCATCCACCTTTGACAGACCTACCATACAGTCCCTTTTTGACTGTCTTCTCCTCTTGCTCTATATTGTAGGGTGGGTGGAGGATCAAACCCAGCAAAAGTGGCTGAACCACTCCTGTATTGCCCGTTATGTACCTCCACTTGCCCCTTCCCTTCCTGTTGCTTGGCCATTGCTCTATCTCCTGGCCCTCCCCTTCCTTCCTCCCTCCCCTTCTGAGCACACCATCTTGATGGAAAGGGAAGGGGTGCACCAGGACAACCTGGTCTGCCCCTTAAAGGGCAGACTCCATTGTCCTCCTGACTGCATTTAGATCGTGATTGTTTTCTCCCTGTCAGCACACTTGTCTTAGGGAAAAAATCACTGTCCTGACTGTGCTTTAACCAGAGTGATTGGTGTGTCCCTGTCGGCACACCTGCCTAAGGAAAATAAATCACTGTCCTCCCGACTGCGATTTCACCATAATAATTGTTGTTTCCCTGTTGGAACAACTGTCTTAGGAAGAAAAATCACTGTCTTGACTGCGCTTTAACGATACTAATTGTTGTGTCCCTTATGGCACACCTGTCTTAGGAAAAAAATCATTGTCCTCCTGACTGCTTTAACTATACTAATTGTTATGTTCCTGTCAACACACCTGCCTAAGGAAAAAAATCACTGTTCTGACTGTGCTTTAACCAGATGTGATTGATGTGTCTCTGCAGGCACACCTGCCTTATGAAAAAAATCACTGTGCTGAATGTGTTTTAACCAGAGTGATTGTGCTGTCCCTGTCTTCACACCTGCCTTACGAACAAAATTTCTCTCCTTCTGACTGTACATTAACCAGAGTGATTGTTGTGTCCCAGTCAGCTCACCTGCATTAGGAAAAAATCACTGTCCTGACTTCACTTTAAACAGAGTGATTGTTGTGTCCCTTTCGGCACACCTGCCTTCAGAAAGAAAATCACTGTCCTGACTGCACTTTAACTAGAGTGATTGTTTTGTCCCTGTCGACTCACCTGCATTAGGAAAAAGACAATCACTGTCCTGACTACTCTTTATCCAGAGAGGTTGTTGTGTCCTTCTTGGCACACCAGACTTAGGAAAACAATCACTGTCCTACTGACTGTGCTTTAACCAATAGTAATTGTTGTGTCACTGTTGGCACACCTGCATTAGGAAAAAAAATTAGTGTCTTGACTGAGCTTTAACCACAGTGATTGCTGTGTCAATTTCGGCACACTTGTCTTAGGAAAAAAGTAATTGTCCTCCTGACTGCTATTTGACTATAATGATTGTTATGTCCCTGTTGGCTGAACTGTCTTAGGAAAATAAATCATTCTCCTGACTGCACTTTAACTATAGTGATTGTTGTGTCCCTGTCTGCCCACACGCCTTAGCAAAAAAAAATTTCTGTCCTCACTGCACTTTAACCAGAGAAATTGTTATGTCCCTGTCGGCACAACTGGCTTAGGAAAAAAATCACTGTCCTTCTCACTGCCCTTTAACCAGAGTGACTGCTGTGTCCCAGTCAGCACAGCAGCCTTAGGAAAAAAAATCATTGTTCTTATTGCACTTTAACCAGAGTGATCATTGTGTCAGTGTTGGCACACCTGGCTAAGCAAAAATAAAAATCACTGTCCTCCTGACTGTGCTTTAACCAGAGTGATTGTTGTGTCCATTTCGGCACACCTGCCATAGGAAAAAAAATCACTGTTCTCCTGACTGAGTTTAAAAAGAGTGATGGTTGAGTCCCTTTCGGCACACCTGCCTTAGGAAAAACATTATTGTCCTTCTGACTGCGCCTTAAACAGTGTGATTGTTGTGTCCCTGTAGGCACACCTGCCTTACGAAAAAAATCACTGTCCTGGCTGCACTTTAACTAGAGTGATTGTGTCCATATGGGTACACCTGCCTTACAAAAAAATCACTGTCCTGAATGCGCTTTAACCAGAGTGATTGTTATGTCCCTCTTGGCAAACCTCCATTACAGGGAAACAAATCACTGTCCTGACTGCGCTTTAACCAGGATTGATTGTTGTGTCCCTTTGGGCACACCTGTGTTAGGAAAAAAACTCAGTGTCTTGAGTATGCTTTAATCACAGTGATTATTGTGTCACTTTCAGCACACTTGTCTAACAATAAAAATCACTGTCATCCTGATTACGATTTAACCAGAGTGATTGTTGTCTGACTGCTGGCACAACTGTCTTAGGAAAAAAAAAACCCTGTCCTTTCTGTGCTTTAACCATTTTGATTGATGTGTCCCTGTTTGCAAACCTGCCATAGGGAAAAAAATCACTGTCCTCCTAACTGCACTTTAAACAGAGTGATTGTAGTGTCCCTGTTGGAACACCTACCTTTGGAAAAAAAATTAATATCCTTACTGCACTTTAAGCAGAGAGTTTGTTGCATCCCTGTCAGTATGTCTGCTTTATAAAAAAAAATCACTCTCCTCCTGACTGTGCTTTAACCAAAGTGATTCCTATGTCCCTGTTGGCACACTTGCCTTTGGAAAAAAATCACTATAATCCAGGCTGTACTTTAACCAAAGAGATTGTTGTGTCACAGTTGGCACAACTGCCTTCGGAAAAAAAATCACTGTCCTCCTGGATGCACTTTAAACTGAGCGAATGTTTTGTCCCGGTTGGCACACCTGACTCAGGAAATAATTTACTGTCCAGACTGGTCTTCAAGCTGAGTGATTTTTGTGTCTCTGTCGGCAAACCCGCTTTAGGAAAAAAATCACTACCCTTACTGCACATTAACCAGATTGATTGTCTCCTACTCGGCACACCTGTGTTAGGGGAAATAAATCACTCTCCTGACTGAGCTTTAAGTAGAGTAATTGTTGTGTCCCTGTCGGCACACCTGCATTAGGAAAAAAATCATTATCCTGACTGTGCTTTAACCAGTGATTGTTCTATCCCAGTCTGCACACCTGCATTAGGAATAAAATCATTGTCCTGTCTGTGCTTTAAGCGAGTGATTGTTGACCAACCTTAGGGAACAAATCACTGCCCTGAATGTCCTTTAACCAAAGTGATTGTTGTGTCCCTGTCAGCACACCAGCCTTAGGAAAAAAATCATGTCCCCCTGACTGTGCCTTAACCAGAGTAATTGTTGAGTCCCTTTTGGCACAGCTGACTTAGGAAACAATTCACTGTCCTGACTGCGCTTTCATCAGAGTTTTTTTTTGTGTCTATTTCTGCACACCTACCTTAGGGAAAAAATTACTGTCCTGACTGTTCATTATCGAGACTGATTCCTGACTCCCTGTCAGCACATTTGCCTTAGGAAAAAGATCACTGTCCTGACTGCTCTTAAACCATAGTGATTGCTGTGTCCCTGTCAGCACACCTGTCTTTGAAAAAAAAATCACTGTCCTCCTGACTGCACATTAACCAGAGTGGCTATGTGCCTTTCATCATAGCTTCCTCATGGAAAAAAATCACTGTCCTCCTAACTCTATTGTGTCACTGTTGGCACACCTGCCTTAGGAAAAAAATCACTGTCCTGACTGTGCTTTAACCAGTGAGATTGTTGTGTTCCTATCAGCACACCTGCTTTAGGAAAAAAACTCTCCTCCTGACTGGGCTTTAATCAGAGTGATTATGTCCCTGTTGGCACACCTGCCTTTGGAAAAAAAGCACTGTCATTCTGACTGAGCTTTAGCCAGAGTGATTTTTGTGTCCCAGTCAGCACACCTGCCTTAGCAAAAAAATAACTGTCCTCCTGACTGTATTTTACCTTGGAGTTATTATGTCCATGTTAGCATACCTGCATTAGGAGAAAAAAATCGCTGTACTCCTGAATGTACTTACAAAACACTGATTGTTGTGACTGTCAGAACACCTACTTTATGAAAAAATCATTGTCCTGACTGTGCTTTGACTACAGTAATTGTGTCCCTGTGGGCACACTTGCCTTAGGACAAAAATCACTGTCCTGACTGCACTTTAACCAGAGTGATTGTTGCATCCCAGTTGGCACACCTGCCTTAGGAAAGAAATCACTGTCCTGACTGCACTTTAACCAGAGGGATTGTCATGTCCCTGTCATCAAATCTGCCTTAAGAAATAAAATCACTGTCCTCCAGACAGTGCTTTTTCCAGAGTTGTTGTGTCCGTATGGGCACACCTGCATTACAAAAAAAAATCACTGTCCTGAATGCACTTTAACCAGTGTGATTTTCGTGTCTCTGTCGGCTCACCTGGAGTAAGAAAAGAAAATCACTGTTCTGACTGCACTTTAAACAGAGAGGTTGTTTTGTCCCTCTTAGCACACCAGACTTACAAAAATAATCACTGTCCTAAAGACTGCACTTTAACCAGGAGTGAGTGTTGTGTCCCTGTCAGCACTTCTGCGTTAGGAAAAAATCACTGTCTTGACTGTGCTTTAACCACAGTGATTGCTGTGTCACTTTCAGCACACCACTCTTTCTAAAAAAAGTTATTGTCCTCCTGACTGCGACTTGACCATAATGACTGTTTTAATGTCTGCACACTTGTATTAGGAAACAAATCATGGTCCTGACTGCCACTCAACCAGAGTGATTGTTGTGTCCTAGTCGGCACACCTGCCTTAGGAAAAAAATCATTGTCCTCCTGACTATGATTTGAACATGATTGTTGTTTCCCTGTTGGAACAACTGTCTTAGGAAAAAAAAATCACTGTCTTGACTGCACTTTAACCATAGTAATTGTTGCATCCCCTTCGGAAAACCTGTCATTAAAAAAAAAAAAAAAATCATTGTCCTCCTGACTGCGCTTTAACTATAGTGATTGTAGTGTCCCTGGTAGCACAGCGGTCTAAGGAAAAAAATCACTGTCCTGACTCCGCCTTAACCAGAGTGATTGTTGTGTCCCAGTCAGCACTTCTGCCTTAGGAAAAAAAATCACTGTCCTGAATGTGGTTTAACCAGTGATTGTTGTGTCACTGTCGGCACACCTGCGTTAGGAAAAGAATTATTGTTTTTACTGCGCTTTAACCACAGTGATTGCTGCGTCACTTTTGGCACACTAGTCTCAGGAAAGTCATTGTCCTCCTAACTGCTATTTGACCATAATGTTTGTTGTGTTCCTGTTGGCAGAACTGTCATAGGAAACAAATCATTGTCCTGACTGCGCTTTAACTATAGTGATTTTTGTGCCCCTGTCTGCACACATGCCTTAGGAAAAAACAATTTCTGTCCTGACTGCATTTAAACAGAAAGATTGCTATGTCCCTGTCAGCACAACTGGCTTAGAAATAAAATCACTGTCCTCTTCACTGCCCTTTAACCAGAGTGATTGCTGTGTCCCAGTCACACACAGCAGCCTTAGAAAAAAAAACACTATTCTTACTGCACTTTAACCTGAGTGATTATTGTGTCCCTGTCGGCATACCTGCCTTAGCAAAAAAATCACTGTCCTCCTGACTGTTCTTTAACCAGAGTGAATGTTGTGTCCCTTTTGCACACCTACCAAAGGAAATAAATCACTGTCCTACTGACTGAGCTTTAAAAAGAGTGATTGTTGTGTCTGTAAGGGTTCACCTGCCTTATGAGGAATAAATCACTCTCTTGAATGCGCTTTAACTAGAGTGATTCGTGTGTCGCTGTAGGCACATCTGCCGTAGGCAAACAAATTACTGTTCAGACTACATTTTAACCAGAGTGATTATCGTTTCCTTGTTATCAAATCTGCATTAGGAAATAAAACCACTGTCCTCCTGACTGTGCTTTATCCAGAGTTCTTGTTGTGTCCCTTTCCGGACACCTACCAAATGAAAAAAATCGCTATCTTCCTGACTGAGCTTTAAGCAGAATGATTGTTGTGTCTGTACGGGCACACCTGCGTTATGAAAAAAATCACTGTCCTAAATGCACTTTAACCACATTGATTGTGTCCCAGTCAGTACACCTGCCTTAGAAAAAAAAATCACTGCCTCCTGTCTGCAGATTAACGAGAGTGATTGTTGTGTCCTACTGGCACACATGCCTTAAAAAAAAAATCACTATCCTGAATGCACTTTAACCAGAGTGATTGTCATGTCCTTGTCATCAAACCTGCACTAGAAAAAAAATCTCTGTCTGTACTATGTTTTAACGTGAGTGATTGTAATGTCACTTTCGGCACACCTGCCTTAGGAAAGAATTCACTGTCTTCCTGACTGCACTTTAAACAGTAACTGTTGTGCCCCTGTCAGTACAAATGCCTTAGGAAAAAAATAATTCTCGAGACTGCACTTTAACCAGAGTGATTGTTGTGTCCCTGTTAGCATAACTGCCTTAGGAAAAAAAATTGCTGCCCTCCTGACTGCACTTTAAACAGAGTGAATGTCTTGCTCCTATTGGCACACCTGCCATAGGCAAAAAATCACTGTCCTTCTAACTGCACCTTAAACAGAGTGATTGTTGTGTCCCTGTCTGCAAACCTTCCTTAGGGGAAAACAAATCACTGTTCTGACTGCGCTTTAACCAGGAGTAATTGCTGTGTCCCTTCGGGCATTCCTGTATTAGGAAAAAAAATCATTGGTGTCCTTAAAGTGCTTTTACCAGGGACCCTGGTTTTCCATTTTTATCGATAACAATCACGGAATCCTGCTTGGTCTGCGGATTTTGAATTCTTGTACGGTGCCTCACGGAAATTGCATGTCACTGCAAAGAATCTCTAAGATTTCAGCATCTTTTTAAATATTTTTTATTTTCCCTTTCTATGTTCCCTTCTCACAGCATCAGTCTTCACTTTTCAGAGATCCCTAGGATGGGTATCCCCTAGCTTCACCCCCAAGTAATGCCCCTATCCTGCCTGGGCTGTACCCCCCTCCAGGTGGGAAGGGAGAGGACCCCAGCTCACCCCTCCACACTCCCTTAGTATGTGTCGGGCAGACCAGTGGGTCCCTCATGGAGCCTGGTTATGACATCTGGGGCACCTGGGTCCCTTCTGCCAGTGGCCGATGTGGGGTGATCATTCCTGGTTTTCTGGTCTCTGTCCCTGAGGGCACTGGAACTAGAAGAGATCCAAGGAGGTAGGTCATATAGAGACATGCCACTGCTCCAGATCCTGGCTAGCATCCTCCCCTCCTAATCACTCTGCAGCACCACTGCACCATCTACCCTGGTCACACAGGTGGTGGTAAAGCAGCAGGACCTGCAGCCCACCCTCCCCAGAGGAGGAGAGCAGTCCACTGGGTGCTCAATTCTGCTCCCCTGGTCAGACCTCCAACAGCCCAAGTTTGCATCTGACCCTGGGTCACTGTCATTGCAAGCAGTAGTGCTACAGCAGCACCAGTGGGCTGACCCAGATGTCAGCATCTTAAAATGAATGCTGCTGCACTTTGCATTCTTTCTGCTTTGCTGCATATAGAGTCAGTAAGGAAATCACCATCACTGCTTTGTTGTAATCAGCCATTCAGTTTAACCACCCATGCCTAGTGGTTAGAGTAACAGAGTGACTGAACTGGGTTCATCCAGCAGACTTGGGTTTGATTCCCACAACCTCCACTTGCATACTGTGTGACTTCAAGCAAGTCACTTAACCTCCCCAGTGCTTCTAGGTCACTCCTGAAAACAGACAGTTCTACCTAGTGGGCCTTACCTGTTTTTTTTATTTTATTTATTTTTTGTTGACCGGGTAAGTGCACTAGACAAATCCAGCCTATTTTCAGGCATGACCCAGGAGAGGGGGATACAGGTGAATGCCAGCTGACCTTGAACCAGATGAAACTGTTGGTGGTATTTTTAGTGAATGAGGGAACTTTGGCCAGGACACCGGGGAAATTCCCCTGCTTTGAGCCGCTGGCATTCAGTGGCCAGTAGGGGAGTTTGTGTGTTGTTGCAGCAAAGATGGCCACTGTGGCCAAGTCGTCGGAGGTGAAGAAGGTTGTGTCAGTAACGGACACAATGTTGGAAATAGTGCAGTTGGAGGAGACGTACAGACGGAACAGAGAGGATGTGGAGGACACAGATATTTTTTCAGATGCAGTAGCATCAAAGGAGGTGCTGGAGATGCCGGTGGAAAGTAATGGGAGTTGTGCAAAGGCGGCAGGTTCAGAAGATCCAGGGGCTAGTTTACAAGTCCCAAAGCAAGCGGTGCCTTTAAAACCGGCAAACAATGGTGAAAGGTGTATCGGGAATGCAGAAGCGTCGTGGAGAAGAAGAGATTTAGAAAAATTATCGGCGTTATCGTGGAGGAGTTTGGAGCTTATAAAACATTGGCAAGTGGAGAAAATGAAAGAGTTGGCGTTGGAGAAAGTGAGGGAAGCGGCAGAAAGAGGTTGGTGGGCGATTCAGAATATTTGAAGCCAGAAAGAATCGGAGATCGTGGGGACTGGAAAAAAAACATTTAATAAAGGGGCTGTGAGTACTGTGAAAATGAAAGAGAGCTTTCCCACCTTTAAAATTAATAAAGAATCTGGGTTTGTGTTCAAACCAACAAATAAGGGTGTGGTGGGAGTCGAAGAAGAACCTCATGTGACTTATCAAACTAAAATAGGGGTACAGGATGGGGTAACTGAATTCAGTTTCCAAAATAAAAATTAAAATAATAATATTAAAAATAGCAGTAATATTATTGTACAACAGGATTTAAATGTGTTGCAAGGGTCTAAAAAGGTGAACAAAGATATGCCAGCTTTGGTTAATATATCGGCTACAGAATTACAGTCTTTGGAGCATGATGAAAAGTGGTCTCCACAGACAGCATTATTAGCTGCAGGATGGAAGAAAATAGGGCAAGGAATTTGGACACCAGATTCAACTTGGGATAAATCCTGGGAGTTAGATAAAGGGGGCCAGTGTGGCAACCTGGAGGGGGAATTAGTAAAACAGGCTTATTAGAAAGTAAACAGAACTAGATGTTTTGCAAGATAGGAAAATGAATAATAAAATGAAACAAAGTGAGTTAGAGGTAGTAGAAAAGCAAAGTACTATTGAAGGGGAAGGGCCTAAACCTGAGAAACCCCTAATGTCCAGTTTATTTTCACAGTGCAAAAGAGAGTCAGCTCCAAGGAGGAATGCAGTACGCATAAGATATAAAGGAGGATTAAAGGAAAGACCAAATATACATTTTGTGGGTAAAACTTTAATAAAAGAATCTTTAATGTTTTCCCCGAGAGGTGTTTTTGCATTTATTAACATTTCGGGAGAAGACAACTATGATGTGAGTTTCCGGTCCCTGGCTTTATTAGAGTTATTTTGGGAAAGGTATAACAAGGTTAAGTTTTCTCCATTATGGGCACCCTTTTTAGTTACTCCACTGTCAAAACCACTGATTAGGTATGTAACAGTAATGTTTAGAAATGAGGGGGTACATGTGGATGACATTGTTTTCTGGTTGTCACAGAAGTGTGAGGTGCAGAGCGACCCGGAGCCAATCCTAGATTCTGAGCAATTCTGGACAGGAGGGTGGAAGTTTAAGGTAAAACTAAGACAAACAGCCATGGGAGTGGTGCACATCCCTAACTCATTTTTGCTGGGTAGGGATAGGGGAGTATGTTTTTACAGTGGGCAGCCTAGAGCATGTTACAAATGTGGGGCTCGGACACACTTATCAAGTGCTTGTGATCAGCCAAAATGTGATAACTGTGGGGAAGTGGGGCATGTTACCATGTTTTGTGAAAATGCAATAAAATGTGATTTGTGTGAAGAACAGAATCATGCATTTAGGGAGTGTCCATGGGCTGCTCAGAATAAGTTTAATTATGGAAACTTAGATAATATCATTTCAAAAGCACAAGATGCTAGAGAAAATCAGCAGGGAATGGAGAATACTGCAAAGGACCTTTCCATTGTACAGAGCACTGTAGAAGCTTCAGTAAAAGAAGAGGTGAATGAGGCCTTGATGGCACCTCCTAAAAGGAGGGGAAAGGGGTTGGTAACAGAAAGTACTGAGCTTTTGCAACCAGTATGTTACATAGCCCCAAATGAGGAGTCTGTAGTTAGTAATGTATTGCCTGTGCAACATCCATTACCTCCAAGAAGGTCAAGTAGATCTTCAAAAACTTTGACAATTACGGAACCTGAAGTTATAGAAACTAAAAATTCTTATGCGGCCTTATTTTGGGGAGATTCAGAAATGGAAATGGGGGATACAGATTCACAGGTGTCAATACAAGTTACGGTGGCTCCTGTGAGGGAGGATTACAAGGGAAAGAAAAAGAAAAGAAGGAAAAAATAAAACCAAAATATTAGGTATGGATAGTAGGTTGGAAGCAAAATAATGGCTATGTTATGGGCTACCTTAAATACTCATATCCTGTTGAAGGCTCAAAAGAGACAAGCAGTATTTCAGTTAATTTATGATTTAAATATCTCAGTGTGTTTTCTTCAGGAAACTTGGATGTCATCACAAAAACAGATTGCTTTATTTAAAAGGATTGGCCGTAGGGACCTTCTTTCTGGTCATTCGGACAGGATAGGGCAGATGGTGTGGGGATTATTTTAATTCCTATAATTTTACTTTACACAAATTAATAGAATTACATTCAGGAGAATTTTGATAGTGGAGAAATAAGGGTAGTAATACATTACGTTTCATTAATATTTATAACCCACAATCAAAATCTGGGAGGGTAACGTGTTTTGGTGAAATTCAACCATATTTGATATCCCACATACCTATCCTTTGGGGAGGGGACTTTAATTGTAGTATAGGAAGGACAGAGAGAGAGGTAGGGAAAGGTAAGGTAAATAAAGTATACTGTGACACAAACTGTTTAAAAGGAATTATTAAAACAGCAGAATTAATATCCTGTATAGATAACAGGATTTCTGGGCCTAGAGGGACATTCTTTAAAGGAAGGAAAAGTTATACAATCGATTATCTTTTTATTTCAAAAAAAATTCCAACAGATAATCCACAGATTATACCAGTAGAATTTTCAGACACATAATGTTAGTAGTAAAAGTAGGGAAATAAAGAGATACAGCAGACAGAGAACTAGGTGGAAGTTAAACACCTCCAGCCTTCAAGACAAAATTGCTATAAATTCTATCAAATTGATTTTACAAGCTAGATTATCCGTAAGTTTTTTATATCAGAATTTAGGGGAGTGGTGGCAGGAAACAAAAGAGGACTGTATTTTATGGTTCAAAAAGTTTGGCAAGAGACGTCAGAATTCAGAATTTTTAGATTATTTAAAACTGAGAAGGAAATTACAGCAATTAATAACATGGGCAAATGATACAGGAGAGGATTTTTCAGTGCAAATTGCAGAAATCAAAGCTCAAATGAGGAAGTTGCAATATGACAGGTCTAAGACCTTACAGGCTGTAATTAAAAATCACAAGACAAAATCAGTGTTCGGAGACCCTTTTGAGTTGTGTAAATCTTTAAAAAAACAGGTGTCATTAGACTTTTTAAATCATGGTAAGGGGAAAGTGGATACAGTGCAGGAGATAGGAGATAAAATAATAGAACATTTTAGGGAGATGGAACCACATAAGATGAATAATTTGTATCGGGTGAAGCAGTTTCTGGGACCAGCCATTATAAATGAACCAGATCCAGAAATTTTCAAAAGTATGAAAGTTGCATTCACAAAGACAGAAATTAAAAAAGTTATAAATTCATTAAAAAATAATGTTTCTCCAGGTCTAGATGGACTATCAAATTTATTTTATAAGAAATTTCAGGATGAAATAGTAAGCTGCTTGGAGAAGGTCTTTAATTTTTCTTGAAGGAAGGGTAAGCCATGGTGCCTTTGCAGAAGGCGTACAAATTTATATATATAAATCAGGAGATAAGGAGAATTTAGAATTGGAGACCGTAACTTATTAAATTCTGATTATAAAATACTTTCGACTTTGATCAACGATAGATTGAAGGTTCTGTCAGAAAGGATGTTTCATACGCCGTACAACACTGTGGAATTCCTAATAGGAGAATTCATTCTGTTCTGTGTTTGATTAGAGACATTATTGAACAAAGGAATGAGACTGGGGAGAAGTGTTACATTTTGTCACTAGATTTGGAAAAAGCCTTCGATAGAGTTAACCATTATTTCTTATTCGCCACTTTAGAATTTTTTAAGGTACCAGAAGGTCTTTTAAATCTAATTAAGGGACTATATGTCAATGCTAGGGTATTTCCAAGCATTAAAGGTGAATTGGGAGGATTTATGATGAATTGTGGGGTAAGGCAGGGATGTCCTCTAAGCCTCCTACTTTATAATTTTTCACTGGAGCCATTACTTAGATCAGTATGTTTATCACCAGGGTGGCCTGGGGTGAGAATTCCTGGATCCAAGTCATTTATTAACATTCAAGCATATGCGGATGATATATGCCTTTTTTCTCAAAAGTCACAAGTAAAGATTTTTTTCTCAGTATTTGTGACTTACGCAAATATAGCCAACGCAAAGATTAATTTCAAAAAATCAAAAGGGTTAGTAGTAGGTGGATCTAGTATAAAACCGGTGGTTTGTAATGTAATCGAATGGTCTTCTGAACCACTGTTAATTTTGGGGTAAGGTTTGGCCTCAGAATAATCCAGGGGATAACTGGAAATTAGTGTTGGAGAAAATAGAAGTCAAGATTAATAGATGGAAAAAGTTTAAATTCTCTAAAATTAAAAGAATTCAAGTGTTAAAGCAATTCATTCTACCAAGATTACAATACTTAGCTGTCTTATACCCCCTGCCAGCTTATTATGAGACGAAATTATATAGTATTTGTTTCCAGTTGTTATGAGGGAACAGATTGAACCCAGTTAAAAAAGGGTTTACTTATCTGGATAGAAAACAGGGAGGATTAGGGATGATAGACCCGATTGTTTTTTGGTTTTCAATTTTTTTGTCCTTTTCTTTAAAAAATAGCTTAGGAGCGTCAGGTAATCAAGGGAATTTATTTTTCAATAACATAATGAAGAGGTATATATCTTCTTGGTTGCACTGTGCACCTAAATTATCACAACACTTACCCTTGCCAGAATATTTTAAACCTGCTGCAATAAAATTATATAAATGGAAAATCACTAAAAATCAAATATTAAAAAATTCAGCAAGAACTCTGTATAAGGAACTAATGTCTTTGAATTATTCAGTAGAGCCAGTCTTTAAAAATTGCTCTAGAGAACAAAATTCAGATGTTTTAGATCAACTGAATAACCCAAGGTTGCCAGATTATATGTGGGAGAGTTTATGGCTTATGATGCATGGGAGAATAAATATAAGAGGAACAGCGAAGTATAAGGCAAAAGAAGAAAGATCCTGTCCTTATTTAGAGTGCATAAATCAGGAAGAAACAATAGAGCATTTTTTTCTACAGTGCTCATTCCCATCGAAATTGTGGGTATATTTGGCAAAAATATGGAAATTTCCATGGTTGGCTAAAATAAATTATGATATTCTGGTGATTGGGAGTTTTCCCGTCTTTACAAAAATATGAGAAAGGTACTTTGAGAGTGTTTCTGGCAAGTTTAAGATATTGTTTATGGCAAACAAGATGTCAATGGGTGTTATACCAAAGAAAACCCTCATTAGAAAGATTTTGCAGTTATGTAATTAATATTTTGAATAAAGTTTTTTTAACAGAGTTACAAATGTTTAATGTAAATAAAGTAAGGATTTGGTGGAAGGGTTTCACATATTATCAAATATAAATAATATATAAGGGGATGAGAGGTGGTAAGGTATTAGAAGAAAGTAAAATGGGTTTCTTAACTAGTGTTGTGATTAAAGAGAGGAGAGTGATAGAATACTAAGGTGGTGGGTAGTTAAAGGAGTGGTGTTATTTGTTTTTTGAAGGACAATTAACTTAGAAGTTAGAAGTGTATAATATTGTGTTTAATTTTGAAGTAAATAAAGGTAACAGTTTATATTGTAAAAGATAAAGCTTGGGCACAACTGAGTTAGTTGTATATTTTATGGATGTATAAAGGAGGGGATATGATATAACAGGCAAGATTATTGTTGTATGTATAAAGTTGTATTTATGTGTTTATTACAATAAAAATTACCCCAACTCTGATGGGTAGGGGGCCCTTCCCATGAGACGTCTGGACTAGGTTCAGTATGTCTCAGTCGGCAGAGAGTGCAGAGGTGGTAGAAGATGGTCCCATGGAGTCCGTTGAAGCACTCGAGGAGGCTTCATCTGTTCCAGTTGATATGGAAAAAATAAGCATTATCTTACCTGCTGAGGAGTTGGTTCGGTCTGGAAGTGCAGAAAGTCGGGAAACGACTGAAGAAGGTCTGACTATGGCAACAGAAGAAGAGAGAAAAGGAAACATCTGGAAAATGGACAGGTAGCTTTTTCAGGCATGTTAAAAAAAAAGCAATGTGCAGGTTATTGCTGACCCAATGGAAACAAACGCGGACGTCCCTGCTAGTGACATTGAGGAGGATTTATTTCCCTTTTCAGCCCGATTCACTACCTGGTCTCCAGAGATGGCGTTGGAAAAAGCAGGTTGGATAAAGACCCCAAAAGCTTGGATACCAGATCCCCAATTTCCTTTACCAGGGATAGGATCGGAAACACAGGGGGAACGTTCGGATGCACAGGCTTCGGGAAAGGGACAACTTTCAGAGACGGACCGGAATGATGCGTCATTTCCGCCTACTGCTACTGAATCTCGGTGTCCTGTCTTGATTGAGCTGGAGGCAAAATCGAGTAATTTACCTCAGAACACTTCGGAATTCGGGGTCGCTACGATGCCAAAACCTGCTGCTGTGGTACCTGAATCAGCATCGACGATAAAAGGTCAGTACCCACAAATGGAAAAAAATAATGCTAGTTCTTCAGGTAATACTGCCAACAGTCTTCCTCCAGCAAAGCCAGTTAGCTATGCCTCTTTTTTTAAACCTGCAGACGTCCCGGTGAGGAAACGTTTTGTTGCACGAATTCATTACAAAGGGGGCATGGATCTTCCCCCTGATCAAAATTTTGTGGGCAAGACTTTAATAATAGACTCTTTAGGGATTCGACCTTCAGAGGTGTATGCCTTTATCTATTCTTCTGGGGATCACAATTTTGATATTTCCTTTCGCTCTGCTGTATTACTGGATAAATTTTGGTCTGCTTATTATACTGCTCGCGTAGACCCTGTTTGGAACCATTTTGTGGTAATTCCTATTACCAGACCAACCGCTAAAATTATCACTGTCCTTTTTCGGAATGAAGGAGTTAATGTCCTGAATATTTTGTACTGTTTAGAACAACGTTGTACAGTGAACGGAGTACCACAAGCCTTAATTGATGATAATGGGTTCTGGACAGGGGGTGGAAATTTAATGTGCAACTTAAAATAACTGAGGCTGGATTCAACATCTCTAATTGTTTTTATTTAGGGAGGGATCGTGGTATACTATTTTATCCAGGACAACCACGTTCATGTTACAGATGTGGTTCATTGACTCATTTAAGCTCTGACTGTGACCAATTAAAATGTACATCTTGCGGTATGTTGGGTCATTCCGTGCTATCTTGTAAGGTCCCTCCCACATGTAATTTATGTGGTGCAACTTCACATGTTTTTGTGGCATGTCCATGGGCGGCCCATAATACATCAGATTATACAGAACATGATGCCTATATAGCTAAATCTTCTGCTACTGCTAGAACCCCCCCCCCCAAGGATCAGTACATCTTGCCAAAAATAAGGAAAAGGTCCATCTATTATCAATTTCTCCTGAAAGTTTAATTACCCCTAACCTTCCCGAAAATTTATCTGTTTCAGACCACCCTGAACCCCCTGAATCCCCTGAACCTCCTGAACCTCCTGAACCCATAGAAACACCATTGCTTGATGGGTTATCTACCTTCCCCAGTGATTCAGTCCAAGCTTTAAAACAGACTCTATCTCTCCCAGTAAGGGAAGGCGTAGAGTTCGGGGAAACTTTAAAACCCTCTCCACCAGTTACTCGACAACTCCGCTCCACTAAACAAGCAGAAACAGTATCTATACCTTCTGTCCCAGTATCCAACCCATATGAACCTTTACAAAGCTGGGGTGATGCCATGGAAGAGGAAGAGTTAGGGGATTCCTTTCTTTCCCCTCCTCCTATGGCTACCTCAGCATCATCATTGCCACTGGCCAATAATTCTGAGATTCCCTCAAAAGAAATCTGGATTGAAAGAAAAAGAAATAGGTGGTTACTTACAGTGTTTTTTTTTCTTTCTTTTGGTTATGTCCTCTATACGCTAATCAGTTTTAATGTCAATAGTATTCGCTCACAGTATAAACGACAGCTACTTTCTCACATTACATAGTTGGCTTATGAGTTTATTTGTTACAGGATGTTAGATTGTATACAGTTGGGAAGCAACTACAGCCTCAAGGGATTGGGGTTTAGGGCCTTCGTATTGGTCTTTGGGACAGGACCTTTGTTCTGGTATTGGATTCTGCTTTAGTTCATCTAACTTTATTTTGCAAAAGATAGTGGATTTGGTACCTGGTAGAGTATTATTATTGGACCTTTTATGGTATAATTTACCTTATAGACTTATTAATATTTATGCACCACAACAAAAGGCTGCTAGGGTTCAGCTTTTACGCCTAATTAAACCTTTTTTGCTTACAAACCGGATTGTTTTATGGGGTGGAGATTTTAATACTAGTTTAGAAGTCTCTCCCAATAAGAAAATTTATTGTGATACTTATGCTTTATGTACCATTATCACAGAGATTAATTTAGTTGATGTACTAGCCCAGTCCCTGTTACCCACCTTTTTGAAAGGTAAATTAACCTCTAGAATTGATTTTTGGTTTTGTTCACAGACCATTGGGGCGGTAACAGGTATCACAGTACCTATGGCTACCTCAGATCATCATTTAATAGGGATACGAATTCAGTTAGGGGAAGTTTTATCGCAGGGCCCTGGGGTTTGGAGAGTTAACTCATCTTTAATATTGATTCCTGAGTTTTATCATGGGTTTAAGGAATTAATTTTGGATGGTATTACAGTAGTTGTCCTTTATGATTCTATGATCGAATGGTGGAATGATACTAAATTATATATGGTGTCCTACTTTAAATATTACGCTAGATTTTTGGCTGATACCAGACACCACACTTCCAATCTTTTACGGGCTGAATTATTGGCATTATTCACCGAATCTCATTTATATGGCTTTGATTGCTCCGCCCGTATGAAGGAGGTTAAGACTGCTTTAACTAAAGTACAATATGATAGACAAAAATCCATTCTTTTCGAACAGAAATTTCGAACTACTGGGACACAACGTCAATTTAACCCTTTCGATGTCACTAAAGAAAAATTCAGTGGTAAACAAATGTATCAACTGCTGGATAATCAAAGACATATAGTTAAAGGGGAAAGAAAAATTATGAATGTGTAACGAAATTTGTGAAACATACCTTGAAACTCCAGCTGTTGAATCATCTGATATGACAATTTTATTACAAGCATTGGATGTACCTACCTTAACGGCACCTCAAAGGCGTGAGCTTGTAACGCCTTTTACTTTCGAAGAAGTGAAAGAAATTATTTCTGGTCTTAGGGATAGGGTGGCTCCCGGCTCAGATGGTTTATCAGCGGAAATTTATAAGTCTTTATGGAAACTTATGCCAAATCAGTTATTAGCTGTAATTAATGCCTTTCTACAAGAAGATCATTTAACAGATCAAATGTATGAAGGGTTGATGCTATTTCTTTATAAAAAAGGTGATAAAAATGACTTGAAGAATTGGAGACCGATCACCTTATTAAATACAGATTACAAAATTTTTTTCTAAATTACTGGAAATAGGATTTCAAAACATTTGTCCTCCTTACTTTCACCATTCCAATATTGCTCAGTTTCTGGTAGGTCCATCCGAGATGCTTTACTTTTAATAAGAGAATTGTTTTCTCAAGGTCAAAAGGGGGCTCTACATGGCTATTTGTTTAATTTTGATCTGTCTAAAACTTTTGACGGAATTTCTCAAGAATTTATATGGTTGTAAGGATGAGTTTTGTCCTTCTTACAATGAATGGTTAAATGAGCTCCTGGCCTTCTTAAGAATGGAGAGAATGATAGCTATTCTCCATAATCAGTCACATCTTTTTGACAGGATCTGGGGACTATTCGATGTTTGCTATTCTAGATAGACCTTGACTCTACCCGGGTATTATTACACTCATTGCGTGTGCCTCGAGGGGGGGGCCCTTTGATGGGTTGGGAGGGATAGAGTATTGGGTGGGATGTGTGTGTTTTGAGTTTTGTTGTTTTCCTGTTTTCTTATAGTTAGTAGTATTTAGGGTAGGGGGTATTTGCAGAGTAAATTTCAATTGATATGAGATTGGACATTTATTACTGTGATGTATACATTCTTACTGTATGTCCTTGGTTGGCCTTTTCTCTGCTGAAAATCAATAAAGTTTAAATGAAAAAAAAAAAAGAATTTATATGGTTGACCCTCAGAACCTATGGATTTCCACAAACTTTTGTTAATTGGCTCATTTTATGTTATTCTTTAGCTTATGTCAGACCATATATTAATGGAAGGATTGGATCTCCTTGTTATATATGTTGGGGAGTACGACAAGGTTGTCCCTTGAGTCCCTTATTATTTGTTATAGCTTTGGATCCTATTATCAGGTTACTTTACAAATCTCCTAGACTTTTAGGTCTTTCCAGTCTAGATTGCAATATTCAAAAAGTAATCTGTTATGCGGATGATTTATGTGTCTTGGTACCTACTGCCTCGGTGGGTCGTTTATTATGTAAAGTACTACCTTTTTTTTTTATCAGTTATTGGCTCCAGCTTAAATTTACAGAAGAGTGTGTGTTTAAATTTGGCTTCATCCTTAGAGAGTGTTTCCTCTATTGGAGGTATTAGGTTAGTGGATTCTCTGCATAAATTATTAGGTATTTACTTTGGAGTTCCAGATATGGCGAAGTATAATTGGGAGATATGTTTGAATAAGGGTAGGGAAAAAGTAAGTAAATGGCATAAGTGGTTTTTGGGGAAAAAGAAAACGATTTTTTTGATCAAAACGTGTCTATTGCCTTTGTTTTTACATGTAGCACATATTTTCCCACCACCCAGATGCTTTTTTGTGCCTCTTTTAAGCCTTTTCTTTTCTTGTTTTTGGGGAAGTCGCCTCAATCCAATTAAACGTAATGTTTTGTTGCAAAACTACCGGCAGGGAGGGGTCTCTATGATTCACCCAATAGTGTTCTTTTATTCACTTTTCTTTTCAACCAATTTGAAACCTTTGGTTATGAATTCTATTCAGCTTTGGATTCCCTTGGTACGTATATCACTTAATCGGATTTTTCAGGAATGGAGTATAGGGGAATTTATCCATAAAAATAAAAGGAAATATGTTTTATCCACAGATTGGGTAATAGTGTTTGATATGTTAAAAACATGGCATATTTCGGTACATATGATTAACGATTTAACTCGGAAACAATTGTATACAGTAATAGTAGAGTCCCAATTTATGGAGGAAGTCTTTCCGGGGTTTACACCTATAGAAAAGAAACAGATTGGTAATCGTCTTATTGATTCTCATATTCCTGTGGCGATGTGGGATATTGCTTGGTTAGGAGCACATGGTAAAATTAATGTACGTGGTAATCAGAAGCATAAACAAGTATTGGACAGATATTGTTTTCGAGATTCATGTACAGATCTTACGGAAACGATGTTGCATTTATATTTTTCTTGCCCTTTTATTTCACGTTTTTGGTTTTTGTGGCGCCGTCATTTTTGGAATAAAGTTTGGCGTCAATGGGATCAGAGAGCTTTATTTTTTGGTCTATTTCCAGTCTCTTGGTTGAAATGTAATTATAGTACCTTGAATATTGTAGCAATCATAATATTGTATTGGGTATGGCAGACTAGATGTTGTTTTTTATTTCAACAACGTTATCTTACTCCTGAGGATTTATTCATGAAAATATTAACCCACATTGATCATCTTAAGGAGGGAGAAAGGAAAATTCTCAAAAAGAATATGTAGGAACGATATTGGAATTTTTTTTGAATTACCTTTGGTTACATATGAAGTGATTTTCCTTTTAAAATTTTGTTTTCTCCCTTTAGAATACAAGATGGATTTTGAGTTTCACATTTGAAAATTTTGTAATTTTGATGTAATTGTTTTTTTTTTGTATTTAATTGCTGTATATATGCTTTGTTTTTAAATAAACATACCCCTACTCTTTTCGATAAGTGCCATGGAATCTTTAACATCCACCTGAACTACCACCAATCCAGGCAGATGGGACCTCAGTTTAATGTCTCATCCGAAAGACGGCACCTCAGAAGTGCAGCACCCCTCTCATGTTGCACTACAGTGTCAATATTGGGATATTAACCCAATTGCCAGATGTGGGAACTGAACCCACAGCCCTCTGATCTCCCGGCCTCAGAGGTGAGTGTGCTACCTACTGAGCCACTGACACTGACAGCTTTACAAAGATTTAAAAAAAAAATACCAATTTATGTTTACTGCATCATAGAATAGTAGTCAGGGTACCATGTAATTTACCTGAGTTTTACTTGGGCTGCAATGATTTTGTATAGGTAAAGATAAATGTTTAGATACATTTTATGAGTTTTTTATAAGCTTGTTTTTAGATGTTAGTCAGGTTTTTATTGTATGCTTTGCATGTGAGTATTTATTTATTTTATTTTTTTTTATTTATTGAATTCTCGGATTACAACCTTTGAGCTATAAGCTCATTTAAAAGGTTCCAGGTCGGTAAGAAATGTTAACATACAATAGTAAAACACAGAGATTCCATGAACATTAAACACATTTCAATAGTAATATGACTGACAGAGTACATGGGAAAGGGTTTGTGCCTTAGCATACAGACAAAGTCAGAGCTGCAGCAGTAATTAGCATGAGAGAGTGGGGGGAGGAGGCAGGGAAGTTCAAGAGTGAAGGGGGGGAAAATGAGGAGTTGTTTAGCTTGTGGGAACCACTGGCTGGGGTTTGCCTTATCAGGAAGGGGTGAGGGAAGTGGAAGGACAGGGAGTTAGGAAATAGGTAGGGCGAGGACCCCAGTGGAAAGAGGGGGGGTGGGACTAGGACTGTGCATGGCGAAGGGGTTGGTGGAGGAGGGTAAGAGGGGGAAATAGTAGGTTGGGTGATTGCATAAGTGTGAATTGGTGGGTAATCAGAATTTTTTACCAGGTTGGTTGATCAGGTAGGGCAGGTGCATTGCCCATGGCTGGACAGGTGGGATCTTAGTGCAGATTTGAACAAGTTGATTTTGCTAATAGTGGCTAGTTCAGGTGGGAGTGAGTTAAGCCATAGCGGGGCCCGGTATTCAAAGGATCACTGGCCTTGGGTGGTGCAACAGTAGGGGACCTTGATGGAGATCTGATTGGATGTCCTTGTAGTCCTTGTTGGTGTGACCTGGTGTATGAGGGAGCTGGGCCCCAGAGGCAGTAGGCCCAGAGTTGCTTTTCTGGCAAGGAGACAGGTTTGATAGTGGGCCCTGTCATTCAGATTTAGCCAACCGGTTTGCTGGTTGAGGTGGCAGGTATGAGTCAGGTGTGGGGCTTCAAGTCCAAGTCGGCAAGCTTTGTTAAGCATGGTGGCGAGTCACCTGAGGGTGCAGTCAGAGACTGTGCTGTAGATAGCAAGGCCATAATCAATAGTTGAGAAGACTGAGCTGGTTATGGCAAGCTGGAGGGCTTTATCAGAGAGGCAGCTTCAGTGCTTATATAGCAGGCTGAGCATCCTGTTAGCTGTAGTGGCCACATGATCAATATGTGTGGCAAATGAGAGGGAGCTGTCAAGAGTGAGGCCCAGATATTTGAATTTTGGGACCATTTCAATGGTGATCTTTTATAAATTCTGGATGTTCAGGGTTGCAGCCCTGTAGCAGCTGTGCACAGGGGCAAAGAGCATGGACTTTGTCTTTTTGTGGTTGACTAGGAGTTTAGCTTTGTTAAACCAGTCTTCCATATTATAAAAGTCCTGTTGATGATGCTGATCCAGTGCAATAGGATCAGAATGACTGGAGTAGATCACCGCATCATCAGCATAGAGAAGGATTTTTTGTTGACAGACTAGTGGTAGGTTGTTTAGAAAAAGACTAAAGAGGAGGGGGCCCAGGATGGATCCTTGGGGGACTCTGATGGACACTTGTAGGGTGTCAGAAAGTACACTGCATATTTTTGCTGCTGTACATGTCCAGAGAGGTAGCTCCAGAACCAGCACAGTGAGTCAGAGGAGAGCCTGGTTACCTAATTGGGCCATGAGGAGGTCATGGTTGACCATGTCAGAGGCCTTGATGAGGTCGATAAAGGTTGCCCCCACCAAGTGCCCCTGGTTGAAAGCACTGTGAATGTAACACGTGAACTTGAGAAGTGCTGTGGTGTGGATGGAAGCCATGCTGCTGCTGACATTGTAGCTGGTATTTGTCAAGGTTTTCCACCAGTTGATCGTAGACTATACGCTCGAGTGCTTTTGAGATTGGTGGGAGGATTGAAATTGGGCAGTAGTTGGCATGGTCAGTCTTACTGCCTGCTTTGTGAACTGGGGTTACGATTGCGGCTTTCCAGAGTTTGGAGAAGGTACCTGTGGTGAGGGACAGATTTACTGTACGATACGGGTCAGTGGGGTTAGCAGTTTGTCAAGGGTAAGAGAGATTCGTTTTAGGTCGAGGCCCTCGGAGCTGTGCCTGGACTTCCCAAGAACTTTGGAGAGATATTTTTTTTACCTCACCTTAAGATAGTACTCTGAGGTAGAAATGGGGGGGTGGAATGTTGGGAGCTGGGCTGGTTGGTGCCAGCTTGGTCTTGAAAACTAGGGGGAGCACTGTACTGAGGTCAGTAAAGGCTTTGTTGAAGATGTCCGTAATGGATTTGCGGTCTTGTGTAAGGGATCCATTGTGGCTCAGCATTGTGGGTGCTGAGGTATCCCATTTCCCAACTATTGCATTAATGTTATCCAAGAAATGACGGCTGCCCCCCCCCAGGTGGAGTTAAGCTTGAGTCTGTGCTTCTAGCATCTAGGTTGTAGATTGCTAAACACAGGATCACTGTTACAACTAGCTTATTCAAGTTTATAACCAGCAGGGCCATCCAAAATCCTCAGTTGTTTGAATGGAAACGAGTCTGCATGAAAGTATGTTCACAAGGAAAAAACTGCCTTACTAATGAAGACTTCACAGTCAGCACCCCATTTAGGTGAATTGGATCATTTGCACCTTTTCTCCCACCTGCTGTTTCAGTCTCTGTGACAACAGAAAGTTATCTGATAGACTGCTTCAACAAAAAGCAAATGTTAAGTATTTAAGTGTACTTATGTTTGGCCAGTGGATTTTGAAAGCACAGACAATGATATACAGAAGGTAAGACCCCAGGGGCTATATGATGCTGATGGGCAGAGTGGTGCTCAATTCACATCTGAACAAAGACATGAAAACTGTGAGACACCCTTTTCATGGACACCAAGTGAAAAAAAAGCATCCACATGTCTGGGAGATGCATGAATCCATTTAAAGGTCCTCCACTAATTACTTGTGGATTTTTTAAGTGAAGACACTTTATTTCAAAGAAGCAAATTCAAGCAGTTTTTTTTTTGCTTCTCCTACCCCCTGGCCATCCACTCCTTTAGGCCTGCCAAAGGCCCCCTAGCACCACTGCTGAGTCCTGACCACCATCCACTGCCCTTTATTGCTGTGCTACCAGGTAAACCAAAGTAACCTTTCACTGAGTGGGCCCCTACACCTGTGGGAGGCTACCAGGGGAGGAGAATTGCCCCAAAGAGCTTTCTGTGTATCCTGGGTATGGCAGGGGTCAGATCGGACATATGACTGGGGCTTTCAGCTTGTGGAGGGAAAAACAGTCATCCTTCGGTTGGCCAGTAGGTGTTTTCCCATTTTCTTGGGAGCGTGACAGGCTACATGTCAAGGCACAAGCCGACATTCGTCACGGTCTCTCCCGCAATGAGGACCAATGTCTTGTTGTGCCTCTGGCCTCCACCAAGGTCCAGCAAATGCTGAGCTGTGAACCCACCCTCCCTCCCAGGAGAAGATGAGTGGTTGTTGGACACTCAAGCCTTCACCCACCAGCTGGACTTCCAACACCCAAGTCTGTTCCCTAACCCTGGTCAGCAGTGTCACAGGCAGAAATCCAGTTCAGGCAGTTAAATTATAGAAACATAGAAACATAGAAGTTGACGGCAGATAAGGACCACAAGGCCCATCCAGTCTGCCCATTTCTTTTTCTACCTTATAAATGTGCCATCGGCCTTTGCTCTGTCAGTGACCTATCTATTCATAGTCATTTGTATTGCTCCCTTATGCCTATCCCATGCCTGTTTGAAGCCCTGCACTGTATTCATAGCCACCACTTCTTGTGGTAAGCCATTCCATGCATCTACCACCCTTTCTGTGAAAAAGAATTTCCTCACATTCCCCCTTAATCGGCCTCCCTCTAATCTCATGCTGTGTCCTCTTGTCCTGCTATTTTCTTATATTTAAACATGTTAGACTCTTTCACCTTGTTTATGCCCTTAAGGTGTTTAAATGTCTCGATCATATCACCTCTCTCCTCCTTTGCTCAAGGGTATACATATTGAGCTCCGTTAATCTGTCCTCATATGTCTTCTGATGCAGTCCCTGCACCATTTTGGTTGCCTTCTCTGGACTGCCTCAATTTGGTTAATGTCTTGTGAAGATGTGGCCTCCAATACTGCACACAGTACTCCAGATGGGGCCTAACCAATGTCTTGTACAGAGGGATTATTACCCCTCTTACGACTTGTGATACCCCTACTAATACACCCTAACACCCCTTGCCTTACCTACTGCTTTAGAGGTCTGCTTGGATGATTTTAGGTCATCAGTGATGATGATGCCCAAGTCTCTTTCTTCCTTTGTGACTGCTAGCAACTCCCCTCCCAGCCTATAAGTGGCTTCAGGGTTTCTCTTCCCTATGTGCATGATTTTGCACTTCTTTGCATTAAATCCCAGTTGCCACTCTTCTGACCATTCTGCTAGTTTATCCAGATCTCTTCTCATTCTGCCCACCCCATCTGGATCATCTACTCTGTTGCAGATCTTGGTGTCATCTGCAAACAGACAAGCCTTACCCTCTAGTCCATCTGCGAGGTCACTAATGAAGATGTTGAATAGGACTGGCCCCAGGACTGATCCCTGAGGTACCCCACTTGTGACTTGCATCTCTTCTGACTGTATACCATTTACTACCACTCTCTGTTTTCTGCCAGTCAACCAGTTTGCCACCCAGTTGACCAACTTCTGACCCACCCTAGCCTACCTAGCTTATTTATCAATCTTCTATGTGGAACAGTGTCAAAAGCTTTGCTGAAGTCAAGGTGGCGACATCAACTGCTCCCCTTGGTCCACCACTCTGGTTACCCAGTCAAAGAAATCTATGAGATTAGTTTGACAGGACCTTCCTTTGTAAACCTATGCTGTCTTGGATCCTGTGCCCCTATGGATTCCAGGTGCTGCACTATCCTTTCCTTAAGGAGTGCCCATAATCTTGCCCACTACTGAGGTAAGACTGACCGTCTGTAGTTCCCCCTCCCTGCTACCACTCTTGTGGAGTGGGATCACATGAGCCCTTCTCCAGTCTTCTGGGACCTCTCCTGTGCTCAGAGACTCACTAAACAATTCTGCTAATGGCTCTGCTAGTTCCTCCTTTAGCTCCTTAAGTACCCTGGGATGTATGCCATCAGGTCCCATTGCCTTATCCACCCTGAGCTTAGCAAGCTCTTGTAGGACCCTTTCTTTTGTGAAGGAGTAGTGCTTACCTCCTCCCCCTGTGTCCATGATGCTGAGCTGTGGGCCCTGCCCTACCTTCTCTTCAGTAAATACTGAGCAAAGTATCTATTTAGGATAGATGCCTTTACAGGGTCCTCCTCCTCACATGCTCCCTTTCTCCATTAAGCTTGTAATACCTCTGGACTTTCTCCTTTCACTAATGTATCTATAGAAAGTCTTGTCACCTTCTTTACTGTTTGTGCTAGTGTTTCCTCAGTTTGGGACTTTGCCTGCCTTACTGCCTTACCTGCTTCCCTTAGGGCAGTTTGGTATGCCTCCTATCTTCATCCCACTGTGTTCCCTTATATTTTCTGAAGGCCAGCCTTTTGGCTCTGACCTTTTCTGCTACTGTATTTGAGAACCAAAGTGGTTTCCTTCTTCTTTTGCACTTCCTTTTCTGTCTAACACAATGGGATGTTGCTTCAAGTATTGTATCCTTAATGCTTGCCCACTTTGCCTGTACCTCTTCACCTGTGTTTCTTTTGCCAGGGCTAGCTTAACTCTGTTGGCCATCTTATCAAAGTCAGCTCCTCTGAAGTCCCATATTTTGCCTTGAATGGGATGATTTAGATGGTAGCCAAATTGAACCATGCTCATGTGATGGTCACTGGCCTCAGGTGACCCTTCTACCTGGAGATCTGTGATCCTTCTTTGTTAGTCAGTACCAGATCTAGGATAGCCCTGTCTCTTGTGGGTTGTGATGGCAGTAGCAGCACTACGGCCCCCATCCCTCTGGTGTGATGGCAGCAGCAACAGCACTACGACTGCCCTCCCTCAGGTGTGACAAAATCAGTAGCACTGTTGCTGCTGCCATCACACCAGAGGGATGGGGGCCATAGTGCTGCTACTGCCATCACAACCCACAAGAGACAGGGCTATCCTAGATCTAGTACTGACTAACAAAGAAGGGATCACAGATCTCCAGGTAGAAGGTCACCTGGGGGCCAGTGACCATCACATGGTATGGTTCAATTTGGCTACTACATCTAAATCATCCCATTCCAAGGCAAAAATATGGGACTTCAGAGGAGCTGACTTTGATAAGATGGCCAACAGAGTTAAGCTAGATAGGAAAAAACAAAGGTAGTCCACCTGATGGTTCAGATTAATTCACATCTGAGTTCTAACAAGCAGAGACCAAGTCATTTGTAACTTGTGCATGTAGGGTGTGGGTGTTGAAGAAAGGGGATAATAGTGCTGTCACTACTGCCATCACCACAGAGGGATGTGGACTGTTTTGTTGCTACTGCCGTCACACTGAAGGGGTGGGGGCTGTAGTGCTTCTGCCATCAGCACTGGTGGATGGGGAATGTAGTACTGCTGCCACCACACCTAAGGGATGGGGGCCACAGTGCTACTGATTTTGTCACACCTGAGGGAGGGCAGTCGTAGTGCTGTTGCTGCTGCCATCACACCAGAGGGATGGGGGCCGTAGTGCTGCTACTGCCATCACATCTTGTACCTAAAATAACTTTAAATTGGTACAAGAATGGAAGGATGTGCAATAGAGGAGGCCAAAATTGCTAAAATGCATGTTAGCAGAGTTAAAAATAATTAAAGTACACAGAACCAAATACTGGTAAAACTGGATTTTGACTTAGCAGACAGTGGTGACAATATCATTTTTCACAATGTGCAAAATGGAATATGCCCTTTCTCAATACCGGTAAACCAGTGTCCCTGACTTTTACCATAGTAATTGTTGTGTCCCCTTCAGCACACTTGTCTCCCAAAAAAAATCACTGTCATCCTGATTATGATTTAACCAGAGTGATTGTTGTCTCACTGTTGGCACAACTGTCTTAGGGAAAAAATCCCTGTCCTTAAAGTGCTTTAACCATTGTGATTGATGTGTCCCTGTTGGCACACCTGTTTTAGCAAAAAAATCACTGATCTGACAGCGCTTTAACCAGAGTGATTGTTGTGTCCCTGTCGGCACACCTGCATTAGGAAAAAAAGTAATATCCTTACTGCACCTTAAGCATAGAGATTGTTGTGTCCCTGTCACCATGCCTGCTTTATAAAAAAAAATCACTCTCCTCCTGACTGCGCTTTAACCAAAGTGATTTCTATGTCCCTGTTAGCACACTTGCCTTAGGAAAAAAATCACTATTATCCAGGCTGTGCTTTAACCAGAGTGATTGTTGTGTCACAGTTGGCACAACTGCTTTTGGAAAAAGAAGTCACTGTCCTCCTGGATGCACATTAAACTGAGTGAATGTTTTGTCCCTGTTGGCACCCCTGACTTAGCAAAAAAATCACTGTCCAGACTGCTCTTTAAGCTGAGTAATTGTTGTGTCCCTGTTGGCATACCTGCATTAGGAAAAAAATCATTATCCTGACTGCGCTTTAATCAGAGTGATTGTCCTATCCTAGTCGGCACACCTGCATTAGGGAAAAAATCACTGTCCTATCTGTGCTTTAAGCTGAGTGATTGTTGTCTGTCTTATGGTACACCAACCTTAGGGAACAAATCACTGCCATCAATGCCCTTTAACCAGAGTGATTGTTGTGTCTCTGTAGGCACACCTGCCTCAGGAATAAAGTCATGTCCCCTGACTGCACCTTAACCAGAGTAATTGTTGAGTCCCTTTTGGCACAACTGACTTAGGAAACAAATCACTGTCTTAACTGCACTTTAATCAGAGTGTTTTTTGTGTCTATGTCTGCACACCTACCTTAGGGGAAAAAAAATTACTGTCCTGACTGTTCATTATCCAGACTGATTCCTGACTCCCTGTCAGCACATTTGCCTTAGGAAAAAGATCACTGTCCTGACTGCTCTTAAACCATAGTGATTGCTGTGTCCCTGTCGGCACACCTGTCTTTGAAAAAAAATCACTGTCCTCCTGACTGCACATTAACCAGAGTGACTGTTGTGTGCCTTTCAGCATAGCTTCCTCATGGAAAAAAAAATCACTGTCCTCCTAACTCTATTGTGTCCCTGTTGGCACACCTGCCTTAGGAAAAAAATCACTGTCCTGACTGCGCTCTAACCAGAGTGATTGCTGTGTCCCTGTCGGCACTCCTGCCTTAGGAAAAAAAAATCACTGTCCAGACTGTGGTTTAACCAGAGTGATTGTTGTGTCCCAGTAGGCACACCTACCTTAGGAAAAAAGTCACTGTCCTCCTGACTGTACATAAACCAGAGTGATTGTTGTGTTTCTGTGGGCACACCTGTCTTACGAAAAAAAATCACTGTGCTGATTGCTTCTTAACTAGACTAATTATTTTGTCCCTGTCTTCACACCTGCCTTAGGAAAAAAAATCACTATCCAAATGTGTTCTAACCAGAGTGATTCTTGTGTCTCTGTTGGCAAACCTGCCTTGCGAAAAAGATTTCTCTCCTTCTGACTGTGCTTTAACCATCGTGATTGTTGTGTCCTTTTTGGCACACCTGCCTTAGGTAAAAAATCACTGTTCTGACTGTGCATTAACCAGAGTGATTGTGTCCCTGTCGGCACACCTGCCTTAGGAAAAAATCACTGTCCTGACTTCACTTTAAACAGAGTAATTGTTGTGTCCCTGTTGGCTTACCTGCATTGGGAAAAAAAAAAAATCACTGTCCTGACTACCCTTTTTCTAGAGAGGTTATTGTGTCCCTCTTGGCACACCTGACTTAAGAAAATCACTCTCCTACTGACTATGCTTTAACCAGGAGTGATTGTTGTGTCCTGTCGGCACACCTGCATTAGGAAAAAATCAGTATCTTGACTGCACTTTAACCACAGTGATTGCTGTGTCACTATTGGCAAATTAATCTTAGGAAAAAAGTCATTGTCCTAACTGCTATTTGACCATAATGATTGTTATGTCCCTGTAGGCACACTTGTCTTAGGAAAAAAATCACTGTCCTCACTGCGATTTAACCAGAGTGACTTTTTTTCTTAAGGCAGGTGTGCCAACAGGGACACAACAATCATTATGGTCAAATAGCAGTCAGGAGTACAATGACAGAACACATCCGTTAGGAAAAGAATCACTGTCTTGATTGCCCTTTAACCACTGTGATTGCTGTGTCACTTTTGGCACACCAGTCTGAGGAAAAAAGTAATCATCCTCGTGAGTATGATTTTACCATAATGATTGTTATGTCCCTGTCGGCACACATGATCGCGATTTAACCAGAGTGATTTTTTTTTTCTTAAGGCAGGTGTGCCGACAGGGACACAACAATCATTATGGTCAAATAGCAGTCAGGAGGACAATGACTTTTTCCTCAGACTGGCATGTCCTGTTGGCACAACTGTCTTAGGAAAATAATTACTGTCTTGCCTGCGCTTTAACCACAGTGATTGATGTGTTACCTTCCGGCACACCAGTCTTGCGAAAAAAATATTTGTCCACCTGACTGAGCTCTAACCAGAGTGGTTGTTGTGTCTCTATGGGCACACCTGCCTTATCAAAAAAATCACTGTGTTGAATGCATTTTAACTAAACTGATTCTTGTGTCCCTGTCTCCACACCTGCCTTACGAAAAAAAATCCTGTCCTTCTGACTGTGCTTTACCCAGAGTGATTGTTGTGTCCCTGTCAGCTCACCTGCATTAGGAAAAAAATCACTGTCCTGACTTCACTTAAACTAGAGTGATTGTTGTGTCCCTGTCAGCCCACCTGTCTTTGGAAAAAAAATCACTATGCTGACTGCGCTTTAAAAAGAGTGATTATAGTGTCCCAGTCAGAACACTTCTCTTATGGAAAAAAATCACTGTCCTGACTGTGCTTTAACAGGAGTACTTTTTGTGTCCCTGTCTGCACACCTTACTCAGGAGAAAAATAACTGTCCTTCTGATTGCACTTTATCCAGAGTGATTGTTGTGTCCCAGTTGGCACACCTGCCTTAGGAAAGAAGTCACTGTCCTGACTGCACTTTAACCAGAGTGATTGTTCTGTCCCTGTTGGCACATCTGCCTTGGGAAAAAAATTTCTGTCCTGACTGCACGTTTACCAGACTGATTCTTTTGTCCCTGTCCAGACGTGCTTTAGTAAAAAGATCACTGTCCTCCTGACTTTGTTTCAACCAGAGTGATTGTTTTGTCCATGTCTGCACATCTCTCTTCGTAATAATTCACTCTCCTCCTGTTTGCACTTTAACCAGAGTGATTGCTGTATCCCTTTTGGCACAGCTGCCATAGGAAAAAAATCACTGCCCTGACTGCACTTTAACCAGAGTGATTGTTGCGTCCCTGTCAGCACACCAGTCTTAGGAAAAAAATCACTATGCTGACTGCACTTTAGAAAGAGTGATTTTTGTGTCCCAGTCAGCACAATTGCCTTATGGAAAAAGTCACTGTCCTCCTGACTGCACTTTAACCAGAGTGATTGTTCTGTCCCTGTTGGCACACCTGCCCTATGAAAAGAATTATTGTTGTGAGCGCACTTTAACCAGAGTGATTGTTGTGTCCCTATCGACACACCTGCATTAACAAAAATTACTTTCCTCTTGACTGCGCTTTAACCAGAGTGATACTGAAACGCGTTAAGGCAGTGATACAGTCCTTCAGTTGAATTTATAGTCTCTGCACCCTTGCTACTGCAAGGCTGTCTAGCTAGGTATTTGTGCTTAACCTGCATTGCCCTGTGTTGTACCAAATCCTGTTGTGCCTCCTTCTATTTTTCTGCTATACAAGCACCTACGATCTTCCTCCTGACTAATCTACAAAGACTGCTTTCGCGCTCTCTGGCACCATACTTTCTCCGCTTTTTCTCCCTCCTTTAAATTCCTGCACAAAGCTCCCTGTCTGTAGCCACCCTCCCCCATCTAACTTCTCCAGCTCACCTGAATTGCAAATTCTGTCCTTTGTCCCTAGTTCGCACCCCACCCCTTCCTCTAGTGCCAGTCTGTCTCCTGCCTTCCTTTGTTCCCCCCTCAACTATCTGCCTACTTAAACTTCTGCTTTTCTTGTCTCCCCCCCCAGGCTTCTCTCACAGCCCAAGTGGTGCCCACGGACCTTAGCGGCACCCAACGCCACCAACGCCGACCTCCAGAAAGATCTCCACCCGCCTTCCTGGTCCCATCTCCCGGAGCCCAAACCAGGTAATTACCGCTGCTACTTGCACTAGCTGTCCGGCTTCTAGCGCCTCCCCGATTGGTGCACCTACCGCTCTGCTGGCCCCTGATTGGACCAGCGCTTAGCTCTCAGCAGCTGATTGGTGCGACTTTTCCACCAAGCCAGACAAGCTGCTTCCCTGCCCTAGGAGCCCTCCAGCCGGGTCGCCGGACCTGCCACTAGCCTGAGACTGTTGACTGTGAGCTATTTTTGTCCCGTCCCACCACCCCCTCCCAGGCCACCTATTAAATACGCTACTTGCCCCACCCCTTTCTATCTACTTCAATCCCCTACCATATAATTACTACCCCTCCCCTCCTCCCCCCAGCTACCTTCCTAGGGCTTCTTGTGACCACTCCTCTTCTCCCTCTCCCTACATTGCCTCACTGTAGTGCCTACCTCCAAACCCTCTCCATCTGCTCCTCCTATACACCTGGCTACAATGGTGCAGGCATTAGGATATCTATTCTCATGCTTCTCCATCCAACTCTTTCTACCCCTTCTAACACCCCCTCTAAGTTGCTACCCTGCATCCCCCCACTGCTGATCTGACTCATCCTACATTTGCCCTCTATATGTCCACAGCACCACTCCCAGATGTTTTATTGTCCTGCTTCCCCATGAGCCCCACCACCCCATGCTACTCCTATGGCTGCCCCCTGGTCTCCATCTAACTCTGCACATCTCATTTTTTCCATACCACCCACCCTACTGCTTTCCCTAAGTGGCGTCCACCTAAATCTCGGTGCCTTCACTTACTTCGTCACCACTTAATCCTTGCCCTACTACTGCTGGCTGCAGGTGATATTCACCCTAATCCCGGCCTAACAACAACCCCTAGTCATAGTAACACCTTGCCTCATCCCTCTGCTAAGGTCACCACCACCAGCCATTCTGGCTCCCTCCCCCGGGAACTACGTCTTCTACACCTAAACATTTGTAGCCTAGCCCCCAAGCTCAATCAGCTCCAGGTACTAGCCACCCATCATGCCCCTGACTTAATCATATCTGAGACCTGGCTAAATCCAAACCTCCCTTATCCTGCCATCACTATTCCGGGGTTCACCATCACTCGGCAAGATCGACCCACCAGAGGTGGAGGGGTGACTATCTACACCAGCTCAGCTCTACATTTTTCTGTCACTCTTTCAAAAGCTGAACTCATGGCCTACGAGCTGCTCATGCTGAAACTGTCCCCTCCTTCCTCACTCCCTATCTTTGTATCAAGAGTTTACTGCTGCCCTGGCACCCCAGCTGCAACAGTAACCAACATCCTGAACCAATTGTCATCTCTGCCCAGTCGGGTGAACTATATGTCTTGATGGCTTTACCCACAACTGGTCTGATCCCTCCTTTAACAAAACATGAACCAAGATATCCGCACTCAACCTTACCCAACCCTTTCGGGAACCTACACAGTCAAACCATAAATCCGGTAACCACTCCCTCCTCGATTGGGCGCTTACCTCCCATCCTCACCGTGTCATCAGTGCTGGCCTCCTCCCTGACTCCATTAGCGATCACCACCTAACATACTTGGTCCCCAAATCTACTGAGTTTAATCCCCTCCCAAGTTCATATTTCAATGGTCATATCCTGTAAATCCCTAAACCTCTCCCCTCTTCTGGAAGATTTAGCTCACTCCAACTGGGACCCTATCCTAAGTTGCTCTAACATGGATACTGCACTAACGCACTTCAGGAACACCTTCCTCAGTGCCTGGGACAAACATGCCCCCCTGCACCATGCTAGGGTCCGAGGGTCCCACCTTCACTGGATATCTCCCGAGGTGATAGCTTGTCAACAAGCCCGAGACAAGGTGTGGCGTATCTACAAATCCATGCTACTCCCAGGTGACAATATCACCTACTGGATGCTCTGGAACAAATGCACAAAGGCCATCCACATAGCTAAGGCCGAATACTTTAACAACACCCCAAACTCAAATCCTGGGAGGCCTTCTAAGTTCTGGAAAGTCATCAACTCCTTTTTCTCTCCCCCAACAACAAATCCCACTCCTCTCCTCCTCTCACAGGGTACCCTACTCTCCGACCCTCTGACAGTAGTCTGAGTTCAATTTCTACTTCACTACTTGTGCTAAGACCCTCCTGGACTCCCTTCCTCCAGTACCCACACCCACTCCCCAGACAACTACCCTCCTTCCACCTGGCTTGAACCCTTTCTCTTTCAGACACATCTCCCACACTGAAACCTTAGATGCCCTTCACTCCCTGACCCCCACCAAAGGGAAATCTCCAGACGGCCATGACAACATACTCTTCTTCCTATCTGCACTGGCCATAGCTACCCCCCTCGCTGCCCTGCTAAACCTCTCTTTCACCACTGAGTCTTTCCCCTCTGAGTGAAAACATGCCACTGTCCTACCCCTACCCAAAGGTGGGTGACCCTACCTCCGCTACTAACTACTGCCCCATCTCCCTCCTCCCCACCCTCGCCAAAATCTAGAAACACCTACTACTATCACAGCTTACCCACTTTCTCTCAGAAAAAAATTTCTTCACTTCATTCCAGTCCAGTTTTAGGAAGAACCACTCCACCACCACCTCTCTACTAAGACTCACAGACTCCATCCTCACTGGAATGGACACAGGACATATCACCGCCACTATCTTTATCGACCTAGCCAAAGCTTTTGATATGGTATCCCACTCCCTCCTACTGTCCTGCCTAGCTGGTGCTTGTCTATCGCCTTCAGCCATAACTTGGTTCAGAGCCTACCTACAAAATAGAACCCAATCTACAAAAATAAC
Source organism: Neoceratodus forsteri (assembly GCA_016271365.2). Lineage (NCBI taxonomy): Eukaryota > Metazoa > Chordata > Ceratodontiformes > Ceratodontidae > Neoceratodus > Neoceratodus forsteri. The sequence goes on from CM057455.1 coordinate 403,817,477, forward strand.
TTATAGTACCTCCCCCCTGCTCCCCACTACCACCGGTGTCCCCCAGGACTCAGTCCTCAGCCTCATTCTCTTCTCCATCCTACTAAATGATCTGCCATCAGCTTGCTCCACTACCTCTGTACACATGCACGTTGATGACATGGTCCTCTTTACTTCCTGCCGCTTCCCTGAATAAGTCACCTACAATCTCCAGACCGATTTCAACAAAGTACAACATTGGTTCAACTCCAACCAGCTCTCCATGAATGCCAAGAAGACAGTCTCTATGTTCTTCGGCACTAGACAGAGACTATCCTGACTTACAACCCCCCTGACCTTCCGTACCCTAAATAACACCACCCTGGAAGACGTGCCCTCCTTTAGGTACCTAGGGGTCTGACTTGATTGCCACCTCTCCTTCTCCACCCATCTGGACACCATCCTATCAAACTGCGCCCCAAACTCAGTGCCCTCTATAGAAACCGTGCCTGTCAACCGCTTCCTATGAGACGTGAAATAGTCTAGAAAATGATTCTTCCTTCCTTCGACTACTGCGATGTCGTCTACAGCACTGCCCCCAAGTCCACCTTATCCAGACTAGACCCTCTCTTCAATGCTTTCTGCCTTTTCGCCCTCTATGCGCCCCCCTGCACCCATCACTGTAAGCTTTACCATTCATTGGCCCTTCCATCCCTGAGCAAATGGCACCTACTTCACTGTGCTAAATTTGTTTCTAACTTCTGGCTTGGCTCCCTCCCACCCTACCTCGTTTCCTCCTTATCTTCCCCACCAACCCCAGTGCATGCCCTCAGGTCTACTGACTCCAGGCAATTAGCTATCCCTCATCAATGAACCTCTGCAGGCCAATCTGCTTTCTCTTACCACCTCCCTAAGCTCTTGAATGACCTGATGGCCCAAATCCACCATTCTTCCTCCAAATACTCTCTATCCTCTGCCCACTCTAACTTCTTCGCTCCCAGTTGTACATGCCCTTCACCTCCCCGATGATTCATCCCCCACCCATGCCCCTTCTCCTTACACGCCTGACCAGAGGCTGGGCCTCGCCCACTTGACTGGCTTATAATAAAGTTGCCTTAACATTCCTTGCTCTTATCTCCCCAGGCTCGTGCTCCCAGTTTGCTCTGCCAGCCCAGTGCATTTTTCTTTCTCTAATTCTCTAGATTTCGGTATTTATGTAATCCATGTATAGTTTCCATTTTAATCAAACATGTATTCCACCACCCACGTGGCACAAATATGTAGGGCTTCCACCTGCATAAGCCTGCCTAGCTACACTCATCCATGTAACCACCGTTTCTATTTGTTTTGAGACTAAATTTCAACCCATTGTCTGTTTTATGGATACTCCTTCTATGTAACCCATGGAACCACTGTTGTTGAACTTGCTCGACTCTAAATGCACCACATTATTATGTATTCTCCTCCCATGTACCCCCCCATGTTGCACTGTGAGATGAGCATTGTTTTGCTCAGTGTGCCTATCCTGGTGAAACATTTTCAATAAATAAAAACAAATAAAAATTATTGTGTCCCTGTTGTCACACGTGCATTAGGAAAACCAATCACTGTCCTCCTGACTGTGCCTTAACCAGAGTGATTGTTGTGTCACTATCGGCTTACCTGCATTAGGAAAAAAAAATCACTGTCCTGACTACTCTATATTCAGAGAGGTTGTTGTGTCCCTCTTGGCACACCTGACTTAACAAAACTATCACTGTCCTACTGACTGTGCTTTAACGAGGAGTGATTGTTCTGTCACTGTCTGCACACTTGGGTTAGGAAAAAAAAATAGTGTATTGACTGTGCTTTAACAACAGTGATTGCTGTGTCACTGTTGGCTCACTAGTATTAGGAAAAAAGTAATTGTCTTGATTGCTATTTGACCATAATAATTGTTGTGTCCCTGTTGGCAGAACTGTCTTAGGAAAATAAATCATTGTCCTGACTGCACTTTGACTATAGTGATTGTTGTGTCCCTGTCTGCACAACTGGCTTAGGAAAAAAATCACTGTCCTCCTCACTGCCCTTTAACCAGAGTGATTACTGTGTCCCAGTCAGCGTAGCAGCCTTAGGAAAAAAATCACTGTCCTCCTGCCTATGCTTTAACCAGAGTGATTGAGTCCCTTTTGGCACACCTGCCATAGGAAAAAAATCACTGTCCTTCTGACTGTGCCTTAAACAGAGTGATTGTTGTGTCCCTGTTGGTAAACTTCCTTTAGGGGAAACAAATCTCTGCCCTGACTGCACTTTAACCAGACGCGATTGATGTGTCCCTTCAGGAAAGTCTGTGTCAGGGAAAAAAACTCACTGTCTTGAGAATGCTTTAATCACAATGATTGTTGTGTCACTTTCAACACACCAGTCTTAGGAAAGAAAATCATTGTTGTCCTTAATGTGCTTTTACCATAATAATTGTTGTGTCTCTTTTGGCACACTTGTCTAACACGGTCATCCTGATTACGATTTAACCATTGTGATTGATGTGTCCCTCTTTGCACACCTGCCTTAGGAAAAAAAATCACTGTCCTCCTAACTGCACTTTAAACAGAGTGATTGTAGTGTCCCTGTTGGCACACCAGCCTTAGTAGGAAAAAAATTAATATCCTTACAGCACTTTAAGCAGAGAAATTGTTGTGTCCCTGTCAGCATGCCTGCTTTATAAAAAAAAATCTCTCTCCTCCTGACTGCGCTTTAATCAAAGTGATTGTTATGTCCCTGTTGGAACACTTGCCTTTGGAAAAAAAAAATCACTATCTTCCAGACTGTGCTTTAACCAGAGTGACTGCTGTGTCACTGTTGGCACAACTGCCTTAGGAAAAAAAAAAAAAATTACTGTCCAGACTGCTCTTTAAGCCATGTGATTGTTGTGTCCCTGTCGGCAAACCTGTCTTAGTAAAAAAAATCACTACCCTGACTGCACTTTAACCAGAGTGATTGTTGTCTTCTAGTCGGCACACCTATGTTAGGAAAAATAAATCACTCTACTGACTGCGCTTTAAGCCGAGTAATTGTTGTGTCCCTGTCGGCACACCTGCATTAGGAAAAAAATCATTATCCTGGCAGCGCTTTAACCAGAGTGATTGTCCTATCCCAGTTAGCAGACCTACATTAGGGAAAAAAATCACTGTCCTATCTGTGCTTTAAGCGAATGATTGTTGTCTTTCTTATGGTACACCAACCTTAGGGAACAAATCACTGCCCTGAATGCCCTTTAACCAGAGTGATTGTTGTGTCCCTGTTGGCACACATGCCTTAGGAAAAAAATCATGTTCTTCTGACTGCGCCTTAACCAGAGTAATTGTTGAGTCCTTTCTGGTACAGCTGACTTAGGAAACAAATCCCAGTCCTGACTGCACTTTAACCAGAGTGCTTTTTGTGTCTATGTCTGCACACCTACCTTTGGAAAAAAATTACTGTCCCAATTGTGTTTTATCCAGATTGATTGTTGTGTCCATGTCAGCACATCTTCTTTAGGAAAAAAATCACTGTCACAATAAAAATGGAGAAGGACCTGGGGGTAATTATATCAGATGACCTAAAGATGGGCAAGCAATGTGAGAAGGTAGTAAGGAAGGCTGTGGGGATACTGGGATGCATAGGGAGAGGCATCAACAGTAGAAAACAGGAAGTTGTTATCCCTCTGCCCAGACAGTTGGTGAGACCCCATCTGGAGTACTGTGTGCAGTTCTGGAGACTCCATCTCCGTAAAGACACAGAGTGGAGATGGTACAGAGGAGGGCAACCAAAATGGTGCAAGGTCTGCACCAGAAGATATACGAAGAGTGACTAAAGGAAAATGGGCAGACTAGGTGGGCCAAGTGATCCTTATCTGCCATCAAATTCTTTGTTTTTATGTTTCTATGTCCTCCTGACCATGCTTTAACCAGAGTGATTGTTGTCCACCTGCCTTTGGAAAAAAATCCCTGTCCTGACTACGCTTTAGCCAGTGTGATTGTTGTATCCCTGTCGGTACACCAGCCTTAGGAAAAAAAATTACTGTCCTCCTGATTACTCTTTATGGAGAGTGATTGTGGTGTCCTTGTTAGCATACCTAGCTTAGAAAAAAAACTACTGTCCTGACTGCACTTTAACCAGAGTGATTGTTGTGTCCCTGCTGGCACACCTGCCTTAGGAAAAAATCACTGTCCTGACTGCACTTAGCCAGAGTGATTGTTGTGTCCCTGTCGGCACACCTGCCTTAGGAAAAAATCACTGTCCTGACTGCACTTAGCCAGAGTGATTGTTGTGTCTATGTTAAAGATGCAGCGAAATTTTATTTTGCCAGTGAAATTATTGCGAAATCTTGAATTTTGCCGCATAAAATATTTCGCGAAATTCTGCGCATTCCGCAAATAATTTTGACGTGCAAAATTCAGCATTTCTCCCACAAAATGTGAAATTTCCCCAGGGAGAAGTGGAAATCCACCTGCGAGTGGCAAAATTTCCACATTTAGTGGCAACATTTTGCATTTCACAGGTGAAATTCCTCATTTTGCCAGCAGAATTTCACATGTAAAATATTTCACAAAATGTGTGAATTTCATGAAATATTACATGGAACAAAAGTCTGCAATGTCACACAACACTAATCCCTGTTGGCACATCTGCCTTTGGAAAAAAAATCACTGTTCTCCTGACCGTGCTTTAACCAAAGTGATTGTTGTGTCCCTGTTGGCACACCTGCCTTAGGAAAATAAAATTACTTTCCTTACTGCACTTTAACCAGAGTGATTGTTCTGTCCCTGTTGGCACACCTGCCTTAGGAAAATAATCACTGTCCTTTTGACTTCACTTTAGCCTGATTGATTACTGTGTCCCTGTTGGCACACCTGCCTTATGAAAAAAATCATTGTTGTGACTGCACTTTAACCAGAGTGATTGTTGTGTCCCTGTCAACACACCACCCCTCACAACTATCGCACTATCTCTATTCTCCCTCCCTTATCTAAGGCTTTAGAGTGTATCATCGCTGATCAGCTCATGGACCATCTCAACAAACACAACATACTTTGCAACCAGCAACATGGCTTCTGTAAAGGACATAGTACGACTACTGCCCTTCTCGAGTTCACCACCCACCTGCATACTGCCCTTGACAAAGGTCATCTCTCTGGTGCAGTCTTCATCGATCTCACCAAGGCCTTTGACACTGTAAACCACTCCCTCCTACTAACTACACTATCCAAACTTGGTCTCTCACATGATGCCCTCTGTTTGTTCACTGGCTATGCGACAAGTCATTTCCAGCAGGTCAAAATTGGTACCACCTTATCCAGTAGGCTGCCAGTCCACTCTGGAGTCCCCCAAGGGTCCATCCTTGGACCACTACTATTCAGCCTCTTCCTCAACTCCCTCCCCCAGTTTTGCTCAGGCAAAATCCTACTCTATGCAGATGATGCTGTCCTTTACTCCACCAATCCTGACCCCACCCAGCTCCACCTCTCCCTCCAATCCTCATTCAGTGCTGTTGAAAAATGGTTAACCGCACACCGCCTTATTCTAAACTACAAGAAGACAAAAGTTATGTACTTCTCTCACCCTCATAATCCTAGGAAGAACCACTGCCCTCAAATCCTGACTGCTAGCCAGTCTCCATTTGAACAAACAGGCTCCTTTAAATACCTAGGCATCATACTTGACCCAGCCCTTAACGTCCATCAACACATTCATCAACTATCTACAGCCCTCAACACCCATTTTGGCATCCTCTACCAGTATAGACACTGTCTAACACCTGATGCCCTTTGCCTAGCTGCCTCCTACTTGGTCCTCTCCCTTCTTGATTATGGCATGCTTATCTATAGCGCTTCCAGCCCCTTGGCCTTATTTAGACTCCGGCTCTCCCTAAACAAAGCCTGCTGCCTCATCCTGGGCTGTGATCATCTAACCTATACATGCTCCCTCTACAATGCCACAAACTGGCTAAACCTGGATAACAGGATCAGGTTTCATACTTGCCTCATAGCTAAAAAGATTACTCTCAGCCTCACCCCCCCAGTCTCACACCTCTAATACAACAGACCTCATCACACCGAAACACCCGTAACTCAAGCAAGAAACTCCTCATCATTCCCCAATGCTGCACCTCCCAATTTCAAAAGTTCTTTAGCTACTGAGTCCCCTCCTGGGTAAATAACCTGCCTCATGCTCTCACAAACTTGAACGGAATCTGCCCCTATAAAGCTTACCTAAGGAACCATCTACAGTCCTCTAATTCCTGTGTTTGCCACTGAATCAATCCCACCCACTCCACCCTGGACAATGGCCTCTGGCCAGCAAACCCCCTTTCTGAAACCCTTGAAACTAGCCCCCAAGGGAGCCTAAATATGGATCTGCTCATTGAAACTAGTACCGTGAATCTATTATACTAAATGTTAACTTGTTATTGTATATCTTGTATCATACCTGTTTTGCCTTTTTGGATTGTTCTGTACTGTTCTATCATGTTATATCTGTACTGACGTGGAACCTTTAAAAAGGAGTCTCTGACTCAAGGGTATTTTCTGACTCCTCAATAAATAAATAAAAATAAAAACACCTGCATTAGGGCAAAAATTACTTTCCTTCTGACTGTGCTTTAACCAGAGTGATTATTGTGTCCCTGTTACACCTGCTTTAGGAAAAAAAATCACTGTCCTCCTGATTGAGCCTTAACCAGAGTGATTGTTGTGTCCCTGATGGCACACCTGCCTTAGGAAAAATATCACTGTCATCACTACACTTTAACCAGAGTGATAGTTGTGTCCATATCAGCACACTTGCTATAGGAAAAAATTACTGTCCTCCTGTCTGCGCTTTATCCAAAGTGATGGTTGTGTCCTTGTCAGAAAATCTGCCTTAGGAAAAAAAATCACTGTCCTCCTGACTGTGCTTTGACCGGAGTGATTGTTGTGTCCCTGTCAGAATAACTAAAACATTGTCCTGATTGTGCTTTTACCAGATTGACTGTTTTGTCCCTGTGAGCACACCTACTTTAGGAAAGATATCACTGTCCTCTTGACCACGCTTTAACCAGAGTGATTGGTATGTCCCTGTCATTGCAGCTGCCTTAGGAAAAACATCATTGTCCTGACTGTGCTTTAGCCAGAGTGATTGTTCTGTCCCTGTCAGCACAGCTGCCTTAGGAAAAACATCATTGTCCTGACTGCACTTTAGCCAGAGTGATTGTTCTGTTCCTTTCATTACTCCTGCCTTAGGATAAAAATCACTGTCCTTCTAACTGCACTTTAAACAGAGTGATTGTTGTGTCCCTGTCAGCACACCTGCCTCAGAAAAAGAGATCACTGTCCTCCTGACTGTGCTTTAACCAGACTGATTGTTGTGTATCTGTCGGCACACCTGTCTTAGGAAAAAAATCACTGTCCCGACTGCGCTTTAACAGGTGTAATTTGCTGCTGAGTAACAGTATGTAGTACAGCACAGAGGAATGACTGGGAAGAAAATGTCACCTTAAAGCAGCAGTGCAAAGAAAAAAGTTGTTCCAAAAAGCTAATTTTCTGCTATGGTTATGAACAATATTGGCAGAAATGTTGTTTTGGGTTTTCTGGATGCTTTCTATGCTGTGTACTGCACATTTGCATTTTTGTCCGGATTCTTATCCTCCTGGTGTTCTCAGTACTATTTCTATGCAAAAATGAGGTGGCCATCTTTTTTTCTTGAGAAATAATTAAATTAAAACTTTCATAAAATTCTTAGATGACAATGAAAAATGGAAATGTTACCACCAAAATAAGCTAGAAGACATCTGGCATCAGTTAGGAAGAAAAAAATGTGGGGTCAAATTTTAGCCTATTTTCATTGCACTGCTGCTTTAAAGGTGAGGCCGTGGAGCACCTACAAAGAACCTTTCTCAATTTGTGGTCCCTAATAGTGGTGCAGGTACCAAAAATGGCTCAGTGAGAGCAGAGGGGCAGTATTTAGATGACTCTGTTGCAGATAGTTGCAGTAGCATCAATGTATTTTGCAGTGGTGGTGTCTTTTTTGCCTCTAAATTCTTCTCTGCCAAATCTGTGGCAGACACGTTGATTGATGTGTCAAGTAACACGGTGACAGGAAGCAGCAGCACCACCATACAGCCAATTCCGGGAATGGAGGTGGTTGGTGTTGAAGTGCACTTGGAAAGTGGTGCTGTTGGTGATGCTGGCTTGGATCCTGATAATGTGTGCCCAGTGGGTGAGGGTGAAGTTGGAAATGTCAAACAACATGATGACTCTGGTCATGAAGAGGCGGTGCATGTCACAGAGCCTGTTGCTACTGAGGACAGCCCTGATGAGGATGCCATTTCTTTTTTGCTGCAGATGATGACGATGATGTGTCAGACTCGGATCCCTTATCGGAGCCTGGAAGGAAAAGATCAAAGCAGGGTGTTAAGAATGCTGGAGGTGTGTGTCCTGTTGCCTTCACTGCTTCAACCACCAAGGACACTCCTAGCACTGTTTCTCCCCTTTTTTCAATTTATCCAGTCATCCTAAAACATTACAAGGACCAACCCTTCTCCTTTGCTATCCCAGTCATCTTGGCTGGCACCAAGGAAAAACAAGGCCAAATAAATCCCTAGTGTGGGATTTTTATGTACTGGACCCATCTGATGAGACAGTGGCAATTTGCCAACTGTGTCAAATAAAAGTAGAGGTAAGAAGGGTAGTCACCTTGGTACAGGTGGGCAACATACTCACCTGAAAAACAGACACCCATTATGGTGGCGTCAACACCAGAAGGCAGCCAGCGCCGGTGGTTCTGGTCCATCAAAATCATCAGGCAATGAAAGCAAAATAAACATGGCAGTACATAAGAGAGATGAAGGTGCATGTGAGGAGAAGGACATCTATGTGGTGCAGGATGAGGATGATTCTGGAAGTGGGCCCAGTAATGGTCCTAGCAGCAGGAATACCACACAGAGTCCAAGTACGAGAGCTACCCCAGTATGGAAAAACCAAAAAAGGCACTGAGGTCTGTTGTGCAGTGGCTCAGAGTAACATTGGCAATCTCCAGTCAAGGAGCACCCCAATAATGCCACCACAATGAGGCAAGCTGTTTGGCACACCAGGTCCATTACCAATATCAAGAAATGTTCAGCCTACGCTGCATTCAATATGGGAGCACCAAACTAAATTCCTACCTAATCATGTTACAGCGCAGAAGTTGATCACAGCAGCTGTAGAAATGTTTGCTCTGGATTTGTTGCCATTCTCCTTTGCAGACAATGTGGGTTTGGGTGGTTCGTGGTCCTTGCCTTGCCGATATGGCAGGTGCCATCATGTACGTACTTTACTAAGTGTGCCATCTCTGAACTGTACAGTAACGTTTCTGACATTATGTCATGCCCTGCAGCATTCCTCAGCACAGTATGTACAGCTGAGCATGGACATATGGACTATTGGGAAAACAGCTGGTCACTCTTACCTGTGCATTACAACACACTGGGCACAGGTACCTGTGGTTGTGTCTGATTGGGGGCAAGGCAAGAATTGCTTTAAGACAAACCATGGGGGTAGCAACATGCCTGGTGTTCGGCACCATGCACACTGACCATGAAGATTATCCCAGGGTCAGACACCGGAGAAAAGATTCTTGAAGTGGTACTAACAGAGATCGATGAGTGGCTCCACCCCCATGCAGTGAAAGCTGGATTCATCACCAGTGACAATGGATCCAATGTGTGGAAATGCATCACTGATAGTTTATTTGTTGGGGTGCCATGCTTGGCACATTGTCTTAATCTTGTTGTACAAACTTTCAACCATCCAGATGTCAAAGAAATATTGACTGTGGCCCAACACATCTGTACCCACTTTGCACATTTAGCAAAAGCACGTGACCATCTACATGTTCTGCAGGTACAGAACAAGCTGCCTCAACATTGTCTTAAACTTAACGTTGTCACCCAACAGATTTCCACCTTGTACATGGTGGAGTGTCTATATCAGCAGTACAAGGTAATATCAGAGAATCTGCTACTTCATGCAAGCTGTGACAGCAGTGGGGCATCCATGTGTCTCACAACTGAGCAGTGGCACCAAATGGATGGGTTCATCTTGTTTCTAAGGCCCTTTGAGCATGCATCATTGGCAGTGAGTGGGGACACTGCCTGCATCGGTGAGTCCAGTCCTCTGCTACATGTGCTGAGGCAGACACTGCTGAATGTGCTGCAACAGCTGGAGGCAGCTGGTGACATAGCAAGTTTCTCATTGATGGAACACATGCTGTCCACATTAGACTCCAACACCCATATAAACTATATTCTGCAGTGTGAGGAGTTTGGGATTGCCACAATGCTTGACCCATGTTATAAATGTTGGCTAGAAGCCATAATACAAGGTGAGTGTCAGGAGGTGCAGAGACTGAGAGAACTTCTTATTCAGAGGGTAAGTTGTGCACAGTTGCTACTATGGGCACAGGGGTCAAAGCCACATGACGGTACTGCACAGCAAGCAGGTGTTCCTGCCACCTAGTCATCATCATCACAGGGGTGTAAAACTTCACAAAAACCATGCCACTTAAAGTAACCCATGCTGAATCCCATTTGGGCAGCCCTAAGTCAGATGGGAGTCACAGACATGGAGGAAACTGAGGAGGAGGAGGATGATCACGCTGCATGTCTTTGAAAAGCAAAACACATGGTAGATGCACAATTTGTGGATACAAAGAACCACACCATTGCAGATGAGCCACTGCTATTCTGGGGCACTAAGGTCAATGACTGGCCAGCACTGACACCGGTTGCCCTGAAATATCTGAGCAGCCTGTCTTCGAGTATCAGTGTTGAGTGGGTGTTCAGTTCAGCAGGTGCCATTGTGTGTGACAGTCACCCCAATCTCTCCCAAAAATGTTGGCATGCTGACATTCATTAAAATGAATCAGGCTCACATTCCAATGAGAAGAGTAATGTCCCTTTTCACACCACCGCTTGACAGTGATGCTGAGGAGGAAAGTGCCGATGGCAGACTAGGATGTATCTCATCATTGTCTCACAACATTGAAGTAGATGGAGCAGTGATGGAGAGGGAGTTCCTCTATAGTGACAATTCAGGCCTCGAAGACTGCGATGGATGCTTCATGGACGACATTGAAGAATAAAATAAATGGAATTTATTTTCTCCTTCTCCCTCCCCACCCATCCAAAATGTAATCCTAGATTGTCAAATTAATATCAAAGACATAAATAAATGAAACATAAATAAATTAATAACAATTATAGTGTTCCCATTCATTACTCTGATATAAATCCTCAACTATTAAATAGTGTTGATTTTTAATTGCGTCACATGGACCACCTGTAAACAATGCATTATGCCACTAACAATGAACACCCACTCTAGCCAGCAAAACACACCGCAGCTGTGCAGCAGTGACCTCACTATCTCAGCCTTCTTCTACTCCTATTATCTCATAGGTCTAGTCACTGTGGACACTAGCAGAATCAGCATGGGACACCACTTCAGCCACCACAGTGGTAGCTACTAGCGATTCATCAGGATAATGAATTTAAAATAAAAGCAAGGCACATGCTGCCCACTTGCCCCAATGTGATAAATAGAACCACCTCCTCTACCTCCTGTGTAGTCCGCTTGCCTGATTCAGCTTGGTCCTCCTCACCAGAATTATCATATAGCGTACAACACCATTTTTAACTGAACGCCTATGAAAGTGATGGTCCTATACTCTATATCATTAAGCCAGCAAGACCTCATCATGTGGAACCACACTGCAGCAAGGACTTTCTTTATCAGCTGTGATGGTAAGACACCTGCACTGTTCTTCAGAAAATGTTTCCTCTGTAGTGGTGCGGCCATGGTTACTGAAGCACTCCTATCAGCGTACTAGAGGCAGAAAATCAGTCCATGTGACTCTTTGAGGCATTAAAATGTTTTCATATAATTTCTTCTACATACAGGTTTCACTGGTTCCAGTACACATGGACACCAAAACATACACCTTTGTGCAGCCAGCAGTAGTACTCTGAAGGTAAGTATACTTATGATTTATTTTTTTCTCCTTTCCTTTCCTTTCCTTTCCTTTCCTTTCCTTTCCTTTCCTTTCCTTTCCTTTCCTTTCCTTTCCTTTCCCTCTCTTCTTTTTTCTCTGTCCTCAGATGTTTGAACAGGTGATGGCATATGTTGTGCATAATTAATATGACTCAAGAGAACAGCTGCCAGGGAGTCTGAGCTGGACGTAATTGTCCACCTAGGGACAAATGACTTGACTCATCATGAGATTAGAGCTGTGCAGGAGGACATTGCAGAGTTGGGGAGGGGCCTAAGACAAGTAGCACACACAGTATCCTTCTCAGAGGTGCTGCCTGTCAAAGGCATGGGGGAGGCGAGGGTAATTAGCACCATGCAGTTTAATGAATGGTTGAAAAAATGGTGCAGAGCACAGGGGTTTGGCTTCATTGGGGACTGGGGTTCCACCTGGAGGGACACCAGCCTATACTGGCAGGATGGTCTGCATCTGTCCAGGAAGGGACAAGTCTTTTGAGCAATCAGTTTAAATGCTTCATTGGCAAGCTTTTAAACTAGTCAAAGGAGGTGCTGACAAGCAGCAAATCCCAGCCTCCCTACAAAACAGGGTACTAAATGAGAAAAAGACCGAGGTAGAACGGTCGTGGGGATGCTGCAACAGAAGGTAAAGCCATCAAAAATGGAGAGCAATGAGCACCAATGCCTGTAGTCTGGGTAACAAGCTTCCTGAATTAGTGGCCTTGATGGAGGAGGAACATCTGGATATCGTGGCAGTCACAGAAACATAGTACACAAAAACCATGACTGGGACGTAAACATACCAGGATACACTATCTACAGGAGGGACAGGGAGGGTAAAAGAGGAGGAGGAGTAGCTCTTTACATAAGGGAAGGAATCAAAGCAACAGAACAAAAGGGTAAACAGAGGAGGAGAAGAAGCACTGTGGGTAAATTTGGAGACAGGCAATGGCACCACAATCCGCACAGGGGTTGTATACAGACCCCCTTCTCAGGGGGAGGAAATGGACAAGGAAATGATAGAAAGTATAATTAGAATGGCAGATAAAGGGGAGATATTGCTGATGGGTGATCTGAATATGCCAGATGTTAACTGGAGTGCAGTTGCAGCTGCTACTTCGAAGAGTGGAGTAATTCTAGATGCCCTACAGGGGGCATGCCTTAGACAACTAGTATTGGAGCCCACTCGAGAGGAGCAATATTAGACTTGATTCTCTCAAATGGAGATGGAGAAAGGATCACAGATGTGAAGTAGGTAGCCATCTGGGAACTAGCAACCATCCAACAGTATGGTTCACAATAAACACAGCAATAGAGTCAAGCCATACAAAGACAAAAGTACTGGACTTTAGGAGGGCTGACTTTGCAAAATGGGTGAGTGCTCAAGGAATGCACTAGCAAATGGGCAGGAGGGAGGGTGGAAGAACAATGGGAATAATAAAACTGCCATCACAGAGGTAACGAGCCTTGTGAAGCAAATAAACAAAACAAAACGATGTAAGAAACCACTATGGTTCTCAAAGGAAGTGGCAGGAAGGTTCAAGAGAAAAGAAAGCATTCAGGAAGTACAAGAATCGCAGAAGGAGCAGGACAGAGAACTGTATCAGTTAAAGCAAAGGAGGCTGGGAAGGCAAGCAGAACAGCAAAGGCCCAAACCGAGGAAAGATAGCCAACTCAGTTAAGAAGGGATAAAACCTTTTATAGGTACATCAGGGAGCGAAGGAAGACCAAGGGAGGGATAGTGAGGCTTAATAAAGGGAAGGGAGGTGGGCAGAGGAGACTGTGAAAAGGCAGAGATACTAAACAAATATTTTTGCTCAGTATTTACAAATGAAGAGCGGGAGGTACATAAAACAAACAGTAGAAACACTCTGGATACAGAAGTTGATACCAGCCCATTTACAGAAGAAATGGTTCTGAAATAACTCTTAAAACTGAAGGTGGACAAAGCAATGAGGCCTGATGGGATTCATCCCAGAATTCTAAAAGAACTAAGGGTAGAACTAGTGACACCACTGACTACCCTTTTTAACAAATCATGGGAGGATGGGGTGGTACCCGAGGACTGGAGGAGGGCAGATGTGGTTTCCCTTCACAAAAGTGGGAGCAAGGCAGAAGCAGGAAACTACAGACCTGTTAGTTTAACCTCAGTGATAGGGAAAATGATGGAATCACTTCTGAAGGAAAGAATTGTCAAATATCTAGAGGCCAGAGGGGCACAGGACCCTAGAGAGCATGGATTCACAGCGGGAAGGTCATGCCAGATGAATCTGATAGATTTTCTTTGACTGGGTGACCAAAGTAGTAGATCAGGGATGGGCTGTGGACATGGCCTACCTAGACCTTAGCAAGGCATTTGACACAGTCCCACATAAAAGATTAATATGCAAGTTAGCCAGCCTGGGAGTGGGTCCCAAGATGACAGCCTGGGTAAAGAATTGGCTGGAGAATAGGACAGAGAGTAATAGTAAATGGAGTCCACCAGAAGAAAGGAGGGTTACTAGTGGACCTGAGGTTCAGTATTAGACTGTCCTTCAATGTCTTTATAAGCGACATTGCAGAAGGACTGGAAGGAAAAGTATGTCTGTTTGCAGATGACACAAAGATCTGCAACAAAGTTGATGCACAGGGTGGGGTGGAAAGGATGAGAAGGGACTTGGCATGGTTAGAGGAATGGTCACATGTATTGCAGCTTAGATTCAATGCTAAGAAATGCAAGGTAATGCACCTGGGAAACAAAAACCCAGGGGAAGAGTATACAATGGGGGGTGAGATACTAACAACAGCAAAAATGGAAAGGGACCTGGGGGTAGTCATATCAGATGACCTAAAGGTGGGCAAGCAATGAGAGGGCAGCAAGGAGGGCTGGGGGATACTGGGATGCATAGGAGAGGCATCACCAGAAAACAAGAAGTTATTATCCTCTGTACAGACAGCTGGTGAGACCCCATCTGGAGTACTGTGTGCAGTTCTGGAGACCCAATCTCCGCTAAGACATAGACAGGATGGAAGCTGTAAAAAGGAGGGCAACTAAAATGGTGCAGCGTCTGCACCGGAAGACATATGAAGAGAGACGAAAGGAGCTTAATATGTATAGCCTTGAGGAAAGGAGGGAGAGGGGGGACATGATAGAAACGTTCAAGTACCTCGAGGGAATCAACAAAGTCCAAGAGGGTAGCATCTTTCAAAAAAAGAGGTGTGCAAGAACAAGAGGGCACAATTTGAAGATGGGGGCGGCTCAGAGGTAATTTAAGGAAGTATTTTTTCACAGAGAGGGTCGTGGATGCATGGAACGGCCTTCCGGAGGAGGTTGTGGAGTCAAAATCAGTGGTGGAATTCAAGCATGCATGGGACAGTCATAAGGCAATTCTAGGGGGTTGGGGTAGGAAGAAGTAGGCTGCTTATTAACTAGGATCTGCAGCTTATCCAGTACGTAGGGAAATGGGCAGACTGGGTGGGCCAAGCGGTCCATATCTGCCATCAAATTCTATGTTTCTATGTTTCTCCAGACTCAATAATGTGCATACATCACAGTATGGACATTATTTACCACAATGGTTAAAGAATTCTGCACATTCCTTAACAAAAATCTTTTATTGTCTTCACAGGTGCTTTCTGGACTGTAACAGGAATAAAATGGTATGTGACAAGGTCCTGCAGGTAAGCAAGCCATCACCATCTTCTCAGTTCAGTCAACTCAAGTATACTGCAGCGCAGACACATTCTGCAAAGTACTGTACCTGAAATTATAGCAGCAACAGAAAATAGTGAGTATTTCATCCGGCACAATTTCCAGCGAGAATTCCCACACCTCCATCAAAGGAAAACAAAAAAGATTACCTTGCAAGGTGAAATACCACAGACAGAACTTGATGGAAGTTGAAACTCAGCAGGGCCCTGGATCTCTCAATCAACATCATTTGCTTGGTGAGTCAAACCCATCACTGGAAAAAAATACAGGCACAAGAAATACCTGTAAGGAAGAAGAGCAGAGACACTGATTTACAATTAATGTATCAATGGTACAGAAGGAAGGTCCCCCCCCCCAAAAAAAAATACTTACCTTCATGATTGGCAAATGCTGTGAATTACAACAACATCTATTTTGTAACTGTCCAGAAGTATGATGTCATCAGCACACATAACTGAAAATGAATGAAACCTGTGTGAAAATATTAGACTTCGAATGGTAGTAATAACCTCCCCTTTACAATGAAAATAAAAAAAGGACTTACCTGTGCACTATGTCATCATAAATCCACACCGAGCAAGAGTCCATATCTCCATGATAACAGCAACATGGAGCAGCAACAATGCACCCTCTCCTTAAGCTATTTCCTCCATTCTGTCTGTAAACATAGCCACTCGATATTTGTGTTGTGTTACTAGGATGGGATGATCAAAGCTCAGCTTTGCACCACTACGCAATTATGTATAACTTCTCTTGAATTTGTCTAGTGCTGGTTTTCCTGACTTCCATGGCCGGTGCAACAGCAGTATTTAACAGATGGAAAGCAGTTTCTCTCTGGGGATACAACTTTACATGTCTGACTGGCATAGAAGACATGGTGGTGGGGTGGCAGGCCCTAAAACCATAAATAACAAAATGATGTTTATCTTCTCTTGCAATTTCCTACTTTGGTTTTCAAGACCTTGTCTGGCATCTGCAGGAACAGTGTTAAACAGAAGAAAAGCAGTTTCTCTCTGGGGACACAACTTTAGATGTCTGACTGGCATAGCGGTGGTGATGGTGGCAGGGTGGCAGGCCCTAAAACCATAAATACCATCATTATGTTTATCTTCTCTTACAGTTTCCTAATTTGGTTTTCAGCGCCTTATCTGATGTGTGCAGGAACAGTATTTAACAGAAGGAAAGCAGTTTCTCTCTGGGGACACAACTTTACATGTCTGAGTGGCAGAGTGTGGTAGCGGTGGTGTCGAGGCAGGCCCAGAAATCCTAAGTTCCCTAATTATGTTTAACCTCTCTTGAAATAGTTGACATTTGTGGATAGCAAGAGGACACATGAATCGGTAACAAGAAAAAAGAGAAAAGTGATTCATATGTATTGAACATAACAGGACAGGACAGAGTCATCAGGGCAAGGGAAATGCGGATGTCTACATGATGGAAAAATTCAAGGATTGAATATGAGAATTTATGGAATGAAATACGGACGATAACATATAACAATAACGCAAAACAGTTCAAAATAGATATTGGACAGAACTCAAAAAGAGAATAGAGGGGAACAAGACAAACTTTTTTTTTTCTACTTCTGATATATATATAGATTTTTATATTTTTTTGGGGGGGACAATTCTAAATGCAGCGTGGAAATAATAAATAAAGAAAGTTTGTTGCAGTTACTTTGCCACACCACCACTTCCAGTGGCACTGCCATGCCCACCATCACCACCACACAATTCTGACAGGAAGGTCAAGACCTTGTCCTGGCTGGACATCAGTATGTCCATACCATCTCTCACTACCTGCCAGACTTCATTAAAATCTTGGTGCAGCTTTCACACTTTGTCCCATGGGACTGCCACCTCTGCCTGTGTGACAGGTGCACTGGGGTTCACTGGTGGTAGGAAAGGTGTATTTGCTGCTGCCTGATGTATTTGTGGAGATCGCCGATTACTGCAACGAGTCTGCCCACCACACTAACTCACAGCAAGATAACCAACCTCACACTGTCACCCTTCTGATTCAGCATTATCCCCATCACCACCACTACCATGTTCAGCTGCCACCTCATGCTCTTTTGACTGCCACTAGGCCATGTGGTGGATCTCGTGGTGTATCCTCTGGCTGCCAGTCCACTGCCCTTCTTCCCCCACCTCACACTAAGGCCACAGATCTTGCAGATGACCACAGTGTCATCTGCAGAATTTAGGGAAAAAAACCCCCATACTACAGATCTCTGTGGCAGTAGAAAGGAGGGGGCACCAGATGTTGTTGTGGTGGGTTCATCTGCTACATAACCAGTTCCAGTGGTGGAGCTGCTGGTGGTGACACTGGGATGATTGGTGGGTCATGCGTTGACCACAGGCTCCTGCTGAAGGGCGGGGACTACTGGGTCCTGCTGCTGCTGCTAGGGAGCAGTGGAACTCCCATCCTATGCTTGGGGGGGGCATCAGTGCCTCTTCAGAATGAGAACTGGTTAAAATGAATAACTGCCCCACCCTTCTTCCGGCTTTTATCCTCCCTCACCTAACCCTCCATTTTAACAAAAGCTTTTTGAAGAATAAAATTGAAAAAGAAAAATTGATAGAGAGACACACACATACACACACTCAAAACTATCTAAACTGCCCAGAAAATAAAGATTGTACACTAACAAAAATTCTCCGTACAGAAAAATAGATAAACTTTAAAACTAAATGCTACTTTTGACTCAAAAACTCTATCAAATAATGAGATCTACTGCTCTGTCTATCTCAGAACAGCTCTAAACTGCCAAAATGAAACTGAAACATTCACTTTCTACCTGGCTGGAGTCTCCCATGTGACCTGCAGAAGGAGAGCCATGTGATAAACCCTGTTTTTTATTAACTTCAAAGTTAGCTGGTGACGTTTTGTCATTAGAAGCCAATTTCACAAAATTTTTCACAAGGCAAATTTGATGGCTTCACAGGAAATTCGAAGGCAGAATAAAACTTTACAACATCTCTAGTCTTCGATCAGGTGGATCATGGTCTCTCCCTTAAGAGCACTGCCATAGGAGCAAGCTACGGGACCTCTGACCCAGCTGAACTGGGGATGCCGGTGAAAGGCAAGCAGATAGAGATGAGATAAATACCCTGCCTGCAGCTAGAGAATAAGTAGAATTAAACAAAAATCCATTCTAAAAAGATACTTATTAAAAAGCTAATGTGATTCAATAGGTTCAGCCCCCTAATTCAGTGGAGATACGAGACATTCCTTTTCATGGAGTTTAATCTGCTTCTGCCTGTAGTGTGGAACACTAAACTAAACTATGTTACCTCCAAGTGCTTTGGTAGGGGACAATTTTCACTGAGAAATATACAGTAAATAGTGTAAGAATGTTTTGACACTAGCAACTTTTTTTTAATTTGTAGTCCTTTTTTTCTATCTTTCTAGTTTTTCCAAACCTTTAGCTAATGCCTCCTTACAATTAAGCTGGGCCATAGCCTCCTGGCAGTAAATTTATGAATAGTGGTGGCTGTTCACAAATGTGGGAAGGGGTACGCGCGAATAGCACAAACCCCCCTCGCACAGCACCACACCCTTGGGAGTTCTGCACGTCAGCCATATTCTGGAACACTGGCCTACACATGGCTCCTGTCCGTGGCCCACCACCTACCGGTGTGCAGGTGTGCGGAATGCAGTCTTGTGCGGAGCTGTGGTTCTGGGCGGGTAGCCAATCAGCTGCCCATCCTGGGTCCCTTGCTGGCTCTCCTGCGCCCGTGGGGTGCCATGTTGGTGGCTGGTGCAAATGCATTGACATCAGGGAGGGGGATGTCCCCCAGACAATGGCCCTGAGCCCTCCCAATGTGCCCAGATGGCAGGGCAGCCTTAGGGAGGAGTCCATTGACCCCCACCATCCCCACTGCGACGAGCAGCAGCATCCCAGGGATGGCGCATAATGTTTACAGGCACCTGCAGAAGGCATAGCTGTTGCCCCCCCCATACAATGCACCCGCATTATCGTGAATGTTGTGGTGTGTAGACACGCTCCCCTCATCAGCCCCTGGCCTGCCCTCATACGGACCTTTGTGTTCAGCCATGGTTTCAGTCGCATGGGGGGGCATAGTGGGTTCATGCATGGTACACAGGGGGCGCTGTGTGAGCAGCCAGGTGTGGGTGGGCTATACACTGGGGTTGTGTGGTCCATAGCCCCTCCATACCTTTTGTGAATATAGCCTATTATTTTTATTGGATCTTTTGTGACTGGAATGCCCTGTACTTCTGTGATTTGAGGGGCTTCTGTACATAGACAATACCCTCTACTTCTTTGCCTTAATTTTAGATTGTGATATTAATGAAAATTCCTTCAGCAGTTGCACTGTTGCTTCTCCTGGTTGCCTATCTTTTGCATATAAGCAAATGTCATCTGTGTATGCTGATATAGTTGCAGATAGAGATGGGTGAAATCGGCAAATTTCGTTCAGTTAAATATTTTGTGAAATTCACGCATTTCACAAAATATTTTACAGGTGTGAAATTGTGCAGGCAAACTGTGGAATTTCATTGTCGAAATGTGGAATTTCACCTGTGAATGGTGAAATTTTGCCACTTGCGAGTAAAAATCTGCTGTTCGTGGGCAAAATTCCACATTTTGCATGTGAAATTCCACATTCTGTAGGTGAAATTCTGCATTTCGCACCTTCAAAATATTTTGCATAATGTGCGAGTTTCATGGAATATTTTGCACATTTTGCTAGAATTTCACCAGCAAAATTGCATTTTTCTGCATCTCTAGTCAAAAATGCCATAACAGTAGGGTCTTGCAGACCTTTAGTACAGGGTTGATTCTGTATAAAACATAGAACTGGATGTAAACTTGATACATACGACAGTGGGCTTAGAGGACAGCCATGTCTTACCCCTTGCTTTACCTGTACTTCTTCCCCTTTCCAGCCATTTACTAGTGGTGTAATTGTAGACATCCAATGACAGAGTACAGAGGGAGAGTCGTACCATCTCAAAACTTGTAACAGGAACTGCTGAGAAACTTCATTAAATGCTGTTTCCTGGTCTACTGAAAGCACAGTTGTCCTTTATTGCCTAATCCCACAATCTCCCTTATTAATAACAGATGATGCTGCATAAATCTGTCCGGAACAGAGCTGGTATGTTATGGTATGATCAAATATTAAGCTGCTGAAACCAGTCTCATGCCTAAGATTTTTGTTAATCTTTTTAAATCAGTGTTTCATAAACTTAATGACCTCCAGTTTTAAAGTTTGTGGGGGGGTCTGAATTTATATAAGGATGCTTTTAAAAAAGCTTATTTAATGTACCAGTCAAGGTAATTTAATGCCACAAATGTAGGGAAATGTGGCATTAAGGTTTCCAACCCTGATTCCCCACACACCCCCCAAGCAGCAAAAGGAAAAAAACATTGGGGTTTTGTATCTCCGTAGTCTTGGTGAAGCAATGGTGGGGTCTTCCTTGGGGTTGTCAACCCTAGTGGTCACTCTACACCCCAGCCCATACACCAGTCCAAAGCACAAGAAACATCTCCAAGTCAGTGCCTCGGAGTGATACAGTCTTCAAAGGTAGAGCATTATGTTTTGCCACATGTTGCCAACACAATTTGCTATAGATTTCTTCATGGGGATCATTTGTGATATTTGCTCAGTGAACGGGGTGGGCATTAGGGTTGACCACCCTAAGGAAGACCCCAGCACTGATACACTAAGACTCCAGAGACCAAAAATCCTAATGTTTTTTCCTTTTGCTACTAGGAGGGTGTGGGGGTAGTTAGGGTTGGAAACCCTAATACTACATTTCCCTGCTTTTCTGGTGTTATGTTACCCTAACTGTTTTTTTGCAAATAACTTACTTTGTTTATGAAATAGAGGAATTGCATCCCGAAAGGACCTGCGTGAACAGATGCAGATGCCCTGTCCAAAGGGAAGACTCCATACACCTATAGAAATGCATGATGGATGTGAAGAATTCATGGGGCTGTCTGGTGGGCTGTGGAAGTGCACTTCAATGTGACCACAGCTACAGATGCACATGGCAAAGAGTGCATCTGTCAACCAATGCCCAGGGTCCTTTGCCACCCAAGGGTGGTAGAGGTGCAGGGCCCTCTGCCAAGAGGACAGTTGTCTTCATTATATTATACCCAGGCCTGTGCAGACAACCCTGCACCTTTCATTCTCTGGCTGAAGGGGTGTAACATAACAGCGCCATCCCCCCAACCTCACCCCTTCCAGCTGGGTCACTGATATTACCAATGAACTCCGCTCAAAGGCATGATATCAAAAAGCATACCTGCAGGGGTCAAGACTGGCACTGCACACAAAGTTTGTTAGCAATTAATTATTTACTTTATTTTTTTAATTTGACCCAAAATTTTCAAGATGTTCACTTTATGATTCACCTTATAAACATGACATGTACCATTTGTAGGGTATTGGACAAAATGTAATTTCACACCAGAAGTCCAAAAACACATCTTGTCCAGGATTTTAAACATGATACATGTCACATTTATGAGGTGGTATGGAAAAATGGCTATGTTGAAAGTTCAGAGTCAAAATATTTTAAATTAGTGAAGTTATGAGTGAACGTTGAAATACTGCATTGTTTCCTGGGCATTTACTGTATTTGTAAACAAACTTTTCAGCATAGCCTTCTCATTATTCCACTTCATGAACTTTGTAGGAGAAAATTTTCAAATCCCCACTGAAACATCTTTCCATGCCATGAAATGTCACTCAGCGCCACAGGTGCAAAAACACAGTTTGGTCAGGATTTCAAAAATGCATGTGGTGGTGTGAAAAAAAATGGCTATGTTAAAATTTGGGGTCAATTCAAATGTTCTTTTTTCTGTGTTATGAAAAACTTTAATAAAGAATATTAAATTGAAAACAATTTGGGGTCAAAATATTTAAAATGATCCAAGTTGTGAGCGAGCAAAGAAAAATTGGAAGGTATGCACATAACTTTGCAATTTGTACATATTTTGATCCAAAATTTGCAACATAGCTTTCTTATGATCCCACCTCATGAACAATTGTGGTGAAAATCTTCAAATCCTACCCCGAAAGGTGATGTCACCAAGCAACTGCAAGCTCGCTTTTCAGGCCCGATTTGCATATTTCCACCACTACTGGTCATGAGGTAGGATCCCAAAAAGGCCATGTTGAAAATGTGGGATTAAGATATGCAACAATGACAAAGTTATGCATCAAAGTTAAAAACCCCATTGAAATACATTGAATTGCACTTAACTTATTTTCTCATATTGTAGTCGGCAGTTCAAGCAGCAAGATGTGTCTTTGATCAGAGACTGCATCTTCACCCTCGGATGTGTTCAGGTGAATGAGGGTGTGTGGGGGTGTGTGAAGTGGTGGGTGCTCTATTGGGGGTCTATGTGGGGGGGGGGTTGGATCACCAAGGGACCATATTCTTGTTTATAAGTTTAACAGAAAAAAAACATACAGGGATGGTTTTCTTTATTAAAGAGAACATTAATGGGTGGATGGCAGTCAGGATTGGGGGTACCGCTAGGCACCAGGGAGAAAACATACATAAGGGGATGATGATTGGAGGGTGAAGGGCACCACTACACACCAGGGAAACATTATACCATTGAGGGGATTCTGAGCAGTGGGTGATGAGTGTCACTAGACATGAGAGAAACATTATACCAATGAGGGAATGGTGATTGAAGGGTGGGGGTGCTACTAGACACCAAGGAAACATTATACCAATAAGGGGATGGTGATCAGAGGTTAGGGGCTCCACTAGATACTAAAACAACCTTATACCAATAAGGGGATGGCGATAGGAGGGTTTGGGGCACCTCTAGACAACAGGGAAACATTATACAGAGAGCGGATGGCAATCAGAAGGTGGGGTGCACCACCAGACATCAGGCAAATATTATACCAATGAGAGGATGGCAATCAGAGGATAGGTGATGTGACTAGACACCAGGGAACATAACATTAATGAGGGGACGGTGACTGGAGGGTTGCTGGTGCCACTAGACACCAGCAAGGTGGTGGCTTACTGCTGTCCCAGCACCCTGCAGCACAAGTTCCAGCTGCAGTTGCAGAACTCAAGGAAGTCCTGCTGTTCTATTACAGAGAACGCGGGTCAATGACTGGGCACCCTGCATTTTGGGATGCTCAGAAAATATATTTGTGAAATGTTTTTAAAAACAAACAGCAGAATCTAGCTAAATGGGTTCAATTTAGCTACGTTCAGGTGTTTTTTTTTGTTGTTGTTTTTAATGTTTCCACCCTGCACACTGGCCAATCCTTCCTTCAGGCCTCACATGGACCTTCTCACCTGGCAGCTCCCGATGCCACTGCCCCACATTGCAGTCAGCCCAGGTAGCCCCGATGTATTCCTTCATCAGGATGGTCTCTTACCTTCATAGGGGATGAGCCTTCCGGCCATTTCAACGATCCTGGGTGCTGCTGAGGTGGCAGATGGAGGTCCGGGAGTTCAGCCATGAGGGTCTGGGGAGGCCATCACCTGACCAGCCAGGGTGCCATTTTTCCATGTTTTCTCCCCGGGGAATTGGCGTGACACATACATCAAGGCATAGTGCCTGACGTCCGCCACTCCACAGTCATCTGGGGCCTGATGTCCTTCTGTACTCCCAGCCTCCACCAGGGGCAGCAGGCACTGGGCCACATCCCCACCCTCCCCCTGGAGAAGGTGAGCTATCATTTGACGCTCCATCCTTCTCCACCCAGCCGTCCCTCCAGTGACCCGGGTTCATTCTTGAACCCGGGTTGCCGGCGTCGCAGACAGAAATCTAACCACTGCTCCAACAGGCCAGCATGTGTTTTTTTTAATGATATTATTGTTATGCATTTTCAGTGTTTGTGAGTTTAAAATAAGAATTAAAATGGTGGATGACACGTACCCCTATAATACCAATAATGCTTACCCGTGCAGTTTTGGTGGCATGTCAATGCTGTATAGTATGTCATTAAAGACTAGCAGGAGAATTTCCATGAATTGTGTTGTAAATGTTTTTAAAATTCAGATTATAACCCATCCAGTCAAGAAGCGATATTATTCTTCAGACTTTTTATATCCTATTTTACTTCTACTGATATTAGTTCAATTAGCTTGTCCAAAAGATACTTGGGGGCTAATGGTTTCTTTTCCTTCGCAAAAATGATGAGATATGGTTACATGTATTCTCAGTCCTGAACATATGTGTCAAAGAGGTAGTGTCCATAATCTCTGTTTGTAAGATCTGTTCTTTAGCTACTTTGTTTTGCATACTAGTTATGTGTTTTTTCTCTACTCTTTCTTTGTAACTCTCAAAAGTATTTCTGCACACATTTTTCCTTGTGTTCCACTCCTGTGTGCCATTAATAAAGAGAATACTTTCTGGTATTGTTATAGTCTGAATTCCATTTTTATGTTCATCTGTGATGAGAAGTTCCCTATTGCAGTATGCAAGTATGTTATTAATTTTGCCAACAGTGCTCAAAGTTTCAGTTATTCCTGCTATTCATTGTTTAGTTTTTTGAATGACATTTTTTGCAACCAGGTTTGTATATCCTTTTGTATAACTATCCACCATTTGCTTTTTGACCCATAGATACCAACTACTGTTTTCCTGGCCTCCCACAAGTTAGTATATCTTAACTACTTCTGGAGAGTCTAAAATACAGTTATTTAACCTCCAGGGGAATTTTACTACTTTCTGTTCCTTATTTGCCAGTTCCCCTTATGCAAAACAGTGGTCTGAATTGCCAAAGGGGGCCAGTTGGACATTTTTAACCTGTATAGCCACAGATAGACATGGGAAGTCAGTTCTAATGGAAAGGTTTGATCTATAGTAGGTATATCCTTCCATTTTGCACACTGACCCATATGCATCTACAAACCTAATATCATAAATCATTTATTCAGAATATGTTCTTGTACCCAAGGACTTCCTATCTGATTGCTGAAGGCTACAGTTAAAAGCATCCCCTAATATTATATTTCTAGTTGTAAATAAAACTGGTTAAATTAGTTGAAAAGTAAAAAGCAGGAGGTGATAATGCCTCTGTACAGGGCCTTGTTGAGGCTGCATCTCAAGTATTGTATGCAGTTCTGGAGGCCACAGCTTAAAAAGGACATAGACCACCAAGAGACTGTACAGCAGAGAGCTACTGAAATGGTACAGGGCTTGCACCATGAGCAATATGCATCTAGACTGCATTAGCTGCAGATGTACTCCCTTGAGCAAAGAAGAAGCAGGGAGGATATGATACAAATCTTTAAATACATGAAAGGAATAAATCAGGTACAAATGGAAAACCTATTCCACGAAAATAAGACAGCATTAACAAGGGTTCACAGCATGTGCCTAATAAGGGGTAGGTTCAAATCCAACATTAGAAAGTTCTTTTTCACAGACAGGGTGGTGGGACCTTGGAATAACCTTCCTCCAGCAGTTGTGGAGTCTAAGACAGTCACTGCATTCAAGTTAGCTTGGGACAAGTACTGTGGTAATCTCTGGAAAAGAACAAAATAGGGGGTAGGAAAACTGGGCAGACTAGATAGATCTCGCAGTCCACTTCTGCCATCACATTCTTATGTAAAAAGTTCTGTTCTAGCTTTCTTTTGTTCTGGGGCATATAACTTTATCAGTCTGCATCTATGATTTTTTATAAGAATCACATAACAGCATAGCTCTACCAGGATTAACATTCAGAAGTCTATAAACATGATAACCATTCCCTTTCATCAATACTCCCACCTCATCACATTTATTCTGACCAAACGACCAATACGACGGACCCCAACATCATATTCTTTCTGACTGTATAAGGTTTACTAACATATTCATTCTTGTTTCTTGGATGAAGTAAACATCATTGGCCTGATATTCAGAAATGTGCCTGGCACTGGCGCAAGTGGTGGTGCAGTGCAACTGAGTTGTGAGAAAACACTAGCACAGACAGTAAAAGAAGGTGACAAGACTTTCTATAGATACATTAGTGAAAGGAGATGGTCCAGAGGGGGTATTGCTAAGATCAAAGGAGATAAGGGGGCGTGTGAGGAGGAGGAAAAGCATCTATCCTAATTTAGATAATTCTGCTCAGTATTTACTGAAGAGAAGGTAGGGCAGGGCCCACAGTTCAGCACCATGGACACAGGGGGGAAGGAGGTGAGCCATAGTCCCTTCACAAAAGAATGAGTTCTACAAGAGCTCGATAAGCTCAGGGTGGACAAGGCAATTGGACCTGATGGTATACATCCCAGGGTACTAAAGGAGCTAAGGGTGGAACTAGCAGAGCCATTAGCAGAACTGTTTAGTGAGTCTCTGAGCACAGGATAGGTCCCAGAAGACTGGAGAAGGGCTCATGTGATCCCGCTCCACAAGAGTGGAGGCAGGGAACTACAGACCAGTCAGTCTTACCTCAGTAGTGGGCAAGATTATGGAGGCACTCCATAAGGAAAAGATAGTGCAACACCTGGAATCCATAGGAGCACAGGATCCAAGACAGCATGGATTTACAAAAGGAAGGTCCTGTCAAACTAATCTCATAGATTTCTTTGACTGGGAAACCAGA
Source organism: Neoceratodus forsteri (assembly GCA_016271365.2). Classification (NCBI taxonomy): domain Eukaryota; kingdom Metazoa; phylum Chordata; order Ceratodontiformes; family Ceratodontidae; genus Neoceratodus; species Neoceratodus forsteri. Next base: position 403,844,695 of record CM057455.1, read on the forward strand.
ATGGTGGACCAAGGGGGAGCAGCTGATGTCGCCTACCTTGACTTCAGCAAAGCTTTCAATACTGTTTCACATAGAAGACTGGTTAACAAGCTGGGTAGGTTTGGGGTGGGTCAGAAGTTGGTCAACTGGGTGGCAAACTGGTTGATGGGCAGATAACAGAGAGTGGTAGTAAGCAGTATAGAGTCAGAAGAGATGCAAGTCACAAGTGGGGTACCTCAGAGATCAATCCTGGGGCCAGTCCCTTTCAATATCTTCATCAGTGACATTGCAGATGGACTGGATGGTAAGGTTTGTCTGTTTGCAGATGACACCAAGATCTGCAACAGAGTAGATGATCCAGATGGGATGGGCAGAATGAGAAGAGATCTGGATAAACTAGCAAAATGGTCAAAAGAGTGGCAACTGGGGTTTAATGCAAAGAAGTGCAAAATCATGCACATAGGCAAGAGAACCCCGAAGCCACCTATAGGCTGGGAGGGGAGTTGCTGGCAGTCACAAAAGAAGAAAGAGACTTGGGCATCATCGTCACCGATGACCTGAAATCATCCAAGCAGATCACTAAAGCAGTAGGTAAGGCTAGGGGGATGTTAGGGTATATTAGTAGGGGTATCACAAGTCGTAAGAAGGAGGTAATAATCCATCTTTATAAGACACTGGTTAGGCCCCATCTGGAGTACTGCTTGCAGTACTGGAGGCCAAACTTTCACAAGGACATTAACCAGATTGAGGCAGTCTGGGGAAGGGCAACCAAAATGGTGCAGGGGCTGCATCAGAAAACATATGAGGACAGATTAATGGAGCTCAATATGTATGCCCTAAAGCAAAGGAGGGAGAGAGTTGATATGATCGAAACAATCAAACACCTTAAGTTCATTAACAAGATGAAAGAGTCTAACATGTTTCAATATAAGAGAAATAGCAGGACAAGAGGACACAGCATGAGACTAGAGGGAGGCCGATTAAGGGTAATGTTAGGAAGCACTTTTTCACGGAATGGGTGGTGGATGCATGGAACGGCCTACCTCTGGAAGTGGTGGATATGAACACAGTGTAGGGCTTCAAACAGGCATGAGATAGTAATAAGGGAGCAATACAGATGAGTATGAATATATAGGCCATTGACAGAGCAAAGGCCGATGGCACATTTATAAGGTAGAAAAAGAAATGGGCAGACTGGATGGGCCTTGCTGTCCTTATCTGCCATCAACTTCTATGTTTCTATGTAAAGTTGCGCTGGAGCAACTAAGGTATATATTCAAAAAGATGTGCCATGGTGCATCTCTTCTGACTATATCAAATTATGTGCGTTATGCAAATACCATGTGCTGGTGCATCCCCCCAGACAGGTGTGAATACCAGGAATGGGAAATGCGCCAGTGCATCAGAGATATGCTGTGTGCAAACTCCTGCTGTTCAGACACCAATATGCAAATGGGTCCATAATGCATGCAAGGTGCAAATGGGGGCATTTGCATGTTATTATCAGGGCCCCTACTTTTCTGCGGCACAGTGGGACCAAGTTCTGCCGCAAGACTACCATCTGCCGCAGAACTTCTGCGGCAGTGGTTTGTAATTTCTGTGGAAGTTCTGTGGCACTAACAAACAACCACATCACAGTGTCAGCTTGTCATCCTGACATCACTTTCATGATAGTGGTTATAGCGATCAGGATAGTGGCAAGCACAGTAACACTAGTTCAAAAATAAAAGACTTATAAAAATAATTTTATGCCTGAAAAAGCAAAACAAATGTCTCTCCCTTAAGGTCCTAGCCTGTTGCATAAATGAGATATGCAGAGGGGATCTTATGTGATTAATAATGTATTTCTATATGCATGCTATCTATCCCACTAATGAGGTTTCCACTGTCTATCACTTATATACAGTATGTGTATGTGCTTTCTACACCACTCATGAGGTTCCCACTGTGTATCACTTACATATTTATATGCAATCTGTAACATACATACAAATATGTGTGTGTGTGTCTATATATATATATACATATATTTTTATTTTTTTTTTAATTTCCATGAACTTGTTCCCCATTCATACAGGTCCCATTGGAAATGGAATAGAGGAGTTATTGCAAAACTCATTTTCCATGTCAACCTGCTTTCCTTGACACGCTGTGTAACACCATCAGGCCACGACATGCATGTGCACTGATAGTTAGTGCTCTCCAGCCCATCACAATGTGTCCACCATGTGACAGAACACTGCACCATACCTTCCCAGGCTCTGAGCAGTGATGTGTTCCACCAATCCTTGTGCTGCCCAGCCAGCTCCGAGAGCTAATCTCTGAACCTGAGTTGCCGGCACGGAAACATAGCATGCTACCCTCTGGCCCAACAGCCGTCCCTGCACACAACATTTCTCCGTAACTTGTAGGTGATTCTATCAACCAATGACAATATGTAATCAATAACTCAGGCAAAAATGCATACAGTGCAATTATTTATTTAACAGGTCTAGTCATTCAACAGGTCTACACAGTATTATATTCCACTTTTCTGTGCATAATTACTTTATTTTTCTCAAAAATGACAGTTAAATTCATTTTACCAGTTATTCATTTCAGATGGCATCTCTATACCTTAAAGGCACAAATAGGTTTGTACAAAGTGAAGTATGGACTTAACAGGCCTGTGCTATTGATAAGGTTTTGTTTAAGTTGGCCCTAGTGCAATAATGTAAGACTGAAAATTGTGTTAGGCTGTAGTGCAGGTTGAGCAAATATCACCATGCATGATGTGCTGTGCCACCGTCTCTGGCAGTGGGAGCTGTGGTAGATAAGTGACTGTTCATTTCTGTTGCAGAATGCAGCCATTTCATTAGCTAATGTATGATGTTATAGCAATGATAACATCACATTCTGAGCATGTGGGGGGTTTGGATATAAAAAGAGGGGAAGGGAAACAGATTCTATGGATAAACAGAAATATTAATAAAAACTCACCAAGAAGAGTGAATTCTACGGCACTGCAAGTTCTCACGATGGGTACAGTTACACAAAATTCTGCGGCCACAGAATTCTAGGGGCCTTGGTTATTATGGCCCCATTTGCATGTGTTGTGCAGGGCTGGCCAGTGAAAGGCACCTGGTGCCCAGCACAGCATGCGGTCCCTGTACCAGGGATTGTACTAGTACTCCCTCCCCATCCCATGCCATATTCAGTATTATTACATAGCCTTGGTGGTCAAGTGGTTCCCCCCTCCCTGCCCATACCTCCGATCACCATATGTAATTTATTTTAATAGCCCTGTTGAACCAGTGGTTCCCCCCTCCCTGCCTGTACCTCCGATCACTTGTAACTCTGAAACAGATGTCCCTGGTAGTCTAGAGGTACCCCCACCCTGCCGGTAACCCCGATCACCTGTAAAGTGAACTGAAACAACTCCCTGGTGGTCCAGCAGCACCCCCCACCCACACAGGACCTCCAGCCCACTCAGACCCCCCCCCACATCATTGGAGGGCAGCAAACCCACCCACATACCTCTGCGGCTGTCCGATGAATGACAACTTACAATAGCAGCTGCAAGCCCATTGATCCACACTGTGGACCAATGGGCTTGCAGTGTATATTGTAATACTCATTCACAAATATGTGAATGAATGACTTGTATGCATGCGTTATTTATTGTTTGACTATTTTGTGACATCACTGCATATGACCATTATTAATGACAATCAGTCTAAGAGTATGAATGTGTACTGATTGATGATGTGGCACATCTTTTGAAAAAGGATTAATTCTGTCCGAAATGAGTCAAGACATGTTTTAACCTGCCACCTATAATAAACATTGTCTCTCAGTTGATATATTTTCTGAGAGCCTGAGTTTTCCATAGAGATGGTGAGTGCTGGATTTTTTTTGTTTTTGTAGTTCTGGCTTTTTGTTTCCAAGACTTCTTACATTGGTTCATATAATTTTCCAGCATCTCTCCCTGTCCCCTCCATTCCCACATACTCCTGGTGTACTAGATCCTATTGAGTTGGTCAGTGGGGGTAGGCCAGTGTGCCCCCCTTTGTTTGTGACATTTTCTGTGCGCATTGCCATTCTGCCTCCCCCCTTACTAATTTAAACTGTCTATATGTTTTGCCCACCTTTCTCCTAGTACCCATCTGTATTCTTCATTGGGTTGCAAGCTATCTTTTTGAACATCCTCCATCCCCTTAAGGTTGGGCCCCAGTACCTGATGAACTGAAATCCCACTTCCCTGCAGCAACATTTTAGCCTTGCATTGAACTGGATCATATGGAACTGTTCCCTATGGTTCAGCTATAGCACCATGGAGAAGGTCATTGATCCTGCTTTCTCTTTTGCTACATTACCCAGAGCACAGAAGTCTGCCTTAACCTGTTCCATGCTCCATTTGCTCAGATCATTTGTGCACATGCACAATCAGATCTAGCCTTTCTTCCCCCTCTTCCAGAAATATCACGACCCTGGTAATATGTCTGTCCAATATTGCTCCAGGAAGACAGCAGACCACCACTTTGCTATCAGAGGTGAGACCTAGTTCCCTTCTAGTGTCCCTCACTATAGAGTCCCTCACTATGTGTACCATTCTCTTGAAACCTTTAGGACTTAATCCTCTGCTTGGTCTGCTGTCTAGCAGTGTCTGCCTGGTGGGCATTTCGACTCCCTCATTCCGGACCTTGTGATATGTTTTGTTGCAATAGTGTGATCCTATAACTGGTGCACAGCCTTGGTTCCTCTCACTTGGGCTTCCCTCTCCCCTTCATCTCTCCCACGCTACTGTCCATTTCCCTTCTTTGGCTGAGGTGGCCTATGAGGTGGCTTTGGCGGACATTCCTGTTTGACCCAGTGGCTGCAGCTGTCAAGCAGATTATCTATAAACTCTTGCAACAACCAGTTCCAACTTCATGGCCTGAAACCTCTTGACACTGAGACAGTGGCCATACTCCTTGAGCAACTGGTTATTCATCACTGTTCTACATCCCCTATACTCCACCACATCCCACATTTTTTTCCCTGGCATTACATTGCTTTTGTAGTAATATTTATTTATGTATTCAAGTGTTTAACCAGTAATGCATACTGAGCAGGCTACTGCTCGATTCCAGAAGCATCCTGGGGGAAGGGTGGTACATGCAATTGGGGTAGGTAATACAACGTATAATACATAATACATAGTGTAAGTATCTAAATAAGGACAGATCCTATATGATAGGTACCAAATATAGAGACAAGGATAAGCATGAGTGAACAAGCTGATACTGACACAAACAGGCACAGTTTAAATACATACATTAAATATATTACAATAGGTAAGCAAACATTAAATGAACATAGGCTGTGTGACCAAGGCTGTCACACTGTGGGCTGTTATACAGCTGTGCCACATGAGCAGGTAGGGGAGAAGTGAGCAGGAAGCATGGAGTTAAGATGCGGTGAAGAAGAGAAGTGATGAATGTTTGTGGGGAGGGAGTTCCACATCTTAGGCATGCGGTAGCTAAAGATTGCCTGTCCCACTGCAGTGGTTCTATGTGGGACAACTAGGATCCATGGTTCATTGTTTCTAAGTGAATATGCTTGGGTGCTAGTGTTGGTTAGGGCAGAGGAGAGGTAGGGGGGAGCTGCTGGGACCAGTAGTTGGCCGAGACTTTGGCACAGTGGGAGTGCCTACAGTGATCTAGAGATGCAAGTTTCATAGATTGGTAGAGGGTACAGTGATGGGTGGAGTATGGGCAGTTCAGGACAAAGTGACAGAAAAAGTGGAAGAGGGGATTGAGTCTGGCTAGCATGGACTTGGGACCCACACTGTAGACAACATCACCATAATTGAAGAGTGGGAGGATCATTTTCTGCATGACGGCCCTGTGGGCAGAGACTGGGACACTGTCATGATTCATGAGTGTAGCGTGTCCTTCCCTGTTCCCTTTTAGACCCTGTTCTCTGCTTAGTAACCACTTACATTATCAGTGTTGCTACCATTGTTAGGATATTTCCTATGTCCTTCTACTCAATGTACCTTCCATAAATTACCAATTCATAATAAAAGGTTACCCCAGTTATAGTATTGTACTCCTAGTATTTACTTACACACCTGACGTTTCCCTTAAATAAATGCTTTACATGCTACCTGTTTTTTCCTTTCCAGGGCTCCCTTCAGTCCTGCAGTCTTCCTGTTGACACCCGTACAGTTGCGGCCCTACTGCTCTGTGCTCCTCATGCCCTGGGCATTGAACTCTCTGGATCAATTGGTTGACCTAGAAATAAGTACTAATAGCAAACTGCAGGGACATGTTTCACCTGATTTCCGCTGAACTCAAGCCAGCACACTGTTAATCTTTCCTTCATGCACTGGGCAAAATCAGAAAATTGCAATTTTGCAGACTTTTTGAAAAATTCCACTAATTTTGTGAAATTTCGTAAAATTCTGCAAAACTTTGTGAAATTTTTCCAAAAATCTTTAACTGGTCATAGCTCAGTATTATAGCAAGGTATCTGGAATTTGGCATGCATACTGTTTGAGGAGGCCCCAAAAGGAAGCCAAGTTTCATGGCACTTGAATAAGAAGCAGGGGAGTTATAGGGCTCAAAATCTGCAATTTAGTATTCATGTGAGAATTTCTGAAAATATTTCTATGCTTACAACTTAGCCACCTTTTGAGCTATATAATTGAATATGTATATACAATGTATGTAAAACTATACAAAACATGACAGCTAAAGGGGAGGTTCTGATAATGGGAGACTTCAACATGCCGGGTACAGATTGGTCAATACCAGCAGGAACATCTGCCAGAACCAGACACATGGTGGATTCCCTGCAGGGGGAAGGCCTCAAACAACTGGTACAACAACCCACAAGAGACAGGGCAATCCTAGTTCTAGTACTGACTAACAGGGAAGGGATCACAGATCTCCAGGTAGAAGGTCACCTGGGGGCCAGTGACCATCACATGGTATGGTTCAGTTTGGCCACTACATCTAAATCATCCCATTCCAAGGCAAAAATATGGGACTTCAGAGAAGCTGACTTTGATAAGATGGCCAACAGAGGTAAGCTAGCCCTGGCAAAAAGAAACATAGGTAAGGGGGTACAGGCAAATTGGGCAAGCATTAAGGATGTAATACTTGAAGCAACATCCCATTGTGTTAGACAGAAAAGGAAGTGCAAAAGAAGAAGGAAACCACTTTGGCTCTCAAATACAGTAGCAGAAAAGGTCAGAGCCAAAAGGCTGGCCTTTAGGAAATATAAGGGTACACAGCGGGATGAAGATTGGGAGGCATACCAAACTGCCCTAAGGGAAGCAGGGAAGGCAGTAAAGCAGGCAAAGTCCCAAACTGAGGAAACACTAGCATGAACAGTAAAAGAAGGTGACAAGACTTTCTATGGATACCCCCTCTAGACTTTCACCTTTCACTAATGTATCGCTAAGCTCAAAGGAGAAAAGGGGCATGTGAGGAGGAGGACTATGTAAAAGCATCTATCCTAAATAGATACTTTTGCTCAGTATTTATTGAAGAGAAGGTAGGGCAGGGCCCACAGCTCAGCACCATGGACACAGGGGGGAGGGAGGGAGGTAAGCACTACACCCTTCACAAAAGAAAGGGTCCTACAACAGCTCGCTAAGCTCAGGGTGGACAAGCCAATTGGACCTGATGGCATGCATCCCAGTGTACTTAAGGAGCTAATGGTGGAACTAGCAGAGCCATCAGCAGAACTGTTTAGTGAGTCTCTGAGCACAGGAGAGGTCCCAGAAGACTGGAGAAGGGCTCATGTGATCCCGCTTCACAAGAGTGGTAGCAGGGAGGAGGCAGGAAACTACAGAGCAGTCAGTCTTACCTCAGTAGTGGGCAAGATTATGGAGGCACTCCTTAAGGAACGGCTAATGCAACACCCGGAATCCATAGGGGCACAGTATCCAAGACAGCATGGGTTTACAAAAGGAAGGTCCTGTCAGACTAATCTCATAGATTTCTTTGACTGGGTAACCAGAGTGGTGGACCAAGGGGGAGTAGTTGATGTTGTCTACCTTGACTTCAGCAAAGCTTTCGACACTGTTCCACAAAGAAGATTGATAAATAAGCTGGGTAGGATCGGGGTGGGTCAAAAGTTAGTCAACTGGGTGGCAAATTGGTTGATGGGCAGGAAACAGAGAGTGGTGGTAAATGGTATACAGTCAGAAGAGATGCAAGTCACAAGTGGGGTACCTCAGGGATCAGTCCTGGGGCCAGTCCTCTTCAATATCTTCATCAGTGACATTGCAGATGGACTAGAGGGTAAGGCTTGTCTGTTTGCAGATGACACCAAGATCTGCAACAGAGTAGATGATCCAGATGGGGTGAGCAGAATGATAAGATATCTGGATAAACTAGCAAAATGGTCAGAAGAGTGGCAACTGGGATTTAATGCAAAGAAGTGCAAGATCATGCACATAGGGAAGAGAAATCCTGAAGTCACCTATAGGCTGGGAGGGGAGTTGCTGGCAGTCACAAAGAAAGAAAGAGACTTGGGCATCATCATCACCGATGACCTGAAATCATCCAAGCAGACCTCTAAAGCAGTAGGTAAGGCTGTGGGGATGTTAGGGTGTTTTAGTAGGGGTATCACAAGCCATAAGAGGGAGGTAATAATCCCTCTTTACAAGACACTGGTTAGGCCCCATCTGGAGTACTGCATGCAGTACTGGAGGCCACACCTTCACTAGGACATTAACCAAATTGAGGCAGTCCAGAGAAGGGCAACCAAAATGGTGCAGGGATTGTATCAGAAGACATATGAGGACAGATTAACGGAGCTCAATATGTATACCCTTGAGCAAAGGAGGGAGAGAGGTGATATGATCAAAACATTCAAACACCTTAAGGGCATTAACAAGATGAAAGAGTCTAACATGTTTAAATATAAAAAAAATAGCAGGACAAGAGGACACAGCATGAGATTAGAGTGAGGTCGATTAAGGGGGAATGTGAGGAAATTCTTTTTCACAGAAAGGGTGGTGGATGCATGGAACGGTCCACCTCATGAAGTGGTGGCTATGAATACAGTGCAGGGCTTCAAACATGCATGGGATAGGCATAAGGGAGCAATACAGATGAGTATGAATAGATAGGCCATTGACAGAGCAAAGGCCGATGGCACATTTATAAAGTAGAAAAAGAAATGGGCAGACTGGATGGGCCTTGCTATCCTTATCTGCCATCAACTTCTAGGTTTCTATGTTTCTATATCCACATTTTCTTGGAAGAGTCTTAGAAACTGCCAATCAGAGAGGCAATGCATTGTAAGTTACAGGAGTTCAAAATTTCACAGTTTAATTGTTTGTCAAATTGTATGAACATTTTCAAAATATATGGTATTTATAGCTCCACTGCTATTGCCGGTATACACTCAAGATGTTGCATGCATACCAAAGTAAATATGTCTTGGACTCTAATTAAGCAGGTTAAATGTGGCTTAATAGAGTAAAATTTGTTGTGGATACTTTAGAAATAATTAATTAACAAAATTTGCTCAAACATTTATGGATGCATAATGCTGTAGGTAGTGCCAGTAGAATTCCTGTTGTGGAATTTAACTTTCACAAAGTACTTGCCACCACTGAATCATCTTACTTGTACTACTATCATGGCCCTGCAATGCCCCACAACATTTCAATGACAGTGATGCACAGCATCATGCTCCATCATGACTGAAGATATCCAGATTTGTCTGTCACAATGGCTTAAATTGCAACTAGTTGTAAGGCTTGGCATTACTTGGTGCCACTTTGTTCAAACAGTAAAAATATATGTTATCTATAGGTCTGTTAAAGAGCTGGCAGGTGACACTGTACAGCAATAATGCTGCATGAACATGTGCTTCCAGAAGTCTTTAAGACAGTGAACTCTAGTGGTTATTTGACATTGTTGCTTAAATATAGTAATCTAAGCAATAAGGAATGGCAGATGGTGGCAGGGTATGGCAGCTGGGTTTCAGTGTGAGAAAGTGCAAAATAATGCACTTGGGGCACAGGAAACCAGGGGGAGAGTAAAAAATGTGTGGGGTGGTACTGATGACCATCAATCAGGAAGGAGACCTGGGGGCAATCATATTAGATGACCTAAACATGGCCAAGCAGTGAGACGAGGCAGTTGGGAGTGCTAGTGGAATGCTGAGGTGCATAGGGAGGGGTATCATCAGCAGAAAGAGGGAGGTGGTGTTGCCTCTGTACAGATCGCTGATAAGACCCCACCAAGCATACTGTGTCCACTTCTGGAGACCACATCTCAGGAATGATATAGACAGAGTGGAGGCACTCAAAAGGAGAGCAACTAGAATGGTGCAGGGTCTGCATCCAAAGTCCTATGAGAAGAGAGTAAAGGACCGCAATATGTACACACTGAAAGAGAGAGGGAGAAGGTGGGATATGAGAGAGACCTTTAAATACCTCAAGGGGGTAAATAAGGCACAGGAGAGAAATATTTTTTAAAAGAAAATGTACTGAAGAACAAGGGAAACTGGAAATGGTAGATCAAGGAGAGATGTAAGGAAGTAATTCTTCACATAAAGTGTAGTGGATTCCTGGAACAGCATTCTGGCAGAGGTGGTGGGGGTGGAAATAGTGGTGGGGTTTAAGAATGCATGGGATAAGCACAAGAGAATCATAGTGGAAAGGAAGGGGGAAGGGAGAAAGAGCTGCAGATTGGGCATGGTCTGCAGTAATCGTGAAGGGTAAGGAGAAATGAGCAGACTGGATGGGCCAAGCAGTCCTTATCTGCCATCATATCCTATGTTTCTGTGTTTCTATGAGATAAAATAAATGCAGGTATTCAAAAGAATTGATGGCTTACTTTAGTCTAATGATGAATATATGATTCCTTGATGTGTAATGTCTTGATTGTAAGCAAAAGTGTCATGTGCTCTTATGTAGTGTCTTACAAAATGTTTTTACTGTATGTAACTACTGTAATTCTGGGTCGAGCCTGAAAAAGGGACCTTCAGGGCCCAATGTACTTAACCGGTTAACAAAATTGAATTAACTAAATAAATAAATCATTTAACTACTAGGGTCTGCAAGTTAGAAACATAGAATCTGATGGCAGATAAGGGCCACTTGGCCCACCAAGTCTGCCCATTTTTTTTCCACCTTCATTTTTGCTGCAAACCCATTTGCTCTATGGTGCTGTCTCCCCCATTCCTTACCCCTATGAGTTCCATGTGCCGATCCTAGGCATTATTGAACCCCAACACTGTTCTCATCCACACTACCTCTGCTGGATGGCTGTTCCAGGAATCCACCACTCTTTCTGTGAAGAAACACTTCCTCAATTCTTTCCTGAATTTACCCCCATCTAGTTTCATAGCATGTCCCCTTGTTCTAGAACACCTTTTCTTTAGAAAAATAATCCCCCATACCTTATTAACCTGCATGAGGTATTTAAAGTTCTTTATCATACCCCTCCTCTCTTCCAGGGTGTCCATATTTAGCTCCTTTAGCTTCTCCACTTAGGGCTTTTGATGCAGACCCTGCACCATTTTGGTAGCCCTTCTCTGGACCACCTACAGTCTGCCTATGTCTTTCCTGAGATGTGGTGTCCAGAACTGGACACCATACTCAAGATGTGGTCATAGATAAATAGATGCATAGAAACTGACAGCAGATAAGGACCGCTAGGCCCATCTAGCCAGCTCGTAAGTCCTATACTTGTATGCAGTCACTGACCCTAAGTGATAAATGCCTTTTCATCACTTCCTTCCCCACCCAATGTTCCCTTGTGCCTGTTCCAGGCATGTTCAAACCCCTCCACTGTAGTTGCCCCCACCACATCTTGTGGCAGACTGTTCCAAGCATCCACCACTCTCTCTGTGTAGAAAAACCTCCTCACATTGCTCTCTAAGGGCCTTGCAGGAGAAACATGCTCCCCTCATCAGACTGAGGCTGAGGGGAATGGCTACTAAATGGCTTCATGGTAGCCTCCTGGCACTCCTCAACACTAGAGATATGTGCTGAGCCAAGTTCAAAGCCACGGCTGACCAAGCCATCTTTCTGAGATATAGACAACTCAGAAATTAATGCAAAAAGAACATTAGGATTGCCAAGAGTGAATTTTGCAAATCTGCTTTATTGAACTCGGCTAGGGATCCTAGAAGGTTTTGGAGGAACATTAAACAAGTTGTGAGTGGTACACAGAGCACTGAGTCCACTGACATGATAATCGATGGTTCGAGCTGTAACAACTCGGAAACCATCGCCAACTCCTTCAACCATTATTTTGTGGATCTGTCGGAGTACACCTCGTCGTTCCCAAATGATGATGGTGTCAGTGGCAATCAGCCCACAGCACCATCTTCACTCCACCCGCCTTTTCTGTTCAGGGCAGTGGTAGTTCAAGAGGTGCAGAAACTGCTAGCAGGACTCTCCCCCTACTCAAGTGCTGGACAAGATGGCTTAGAACCCAAGCTCCTCAGTCTTGGTACCCCCTGGCTGGCACCTCTGGTGGCACACTTTTTCAATCTATCCCTGGCAACTGGAGTTATCCTAGACATATGGAAGGTTGCCAGGGTAGTCCCAATCCTTAAACAAGGGAACCCTAAGCTGATAGAGAACTATCGCCCTATATCTATCCTGTCGGCAGCTAGCAAACTACTGGAGAAAGTTGTGGCAGGGCAACTCTCAGAGTACTTACAGGCACATGACATAATGACTCCTGTACAGCATGGATTCAGGAAGGGGCATGGTACCTCATCAGCCCTAGTTACTGTTACATCATGGATCAGGGAGGCCATGGACCAGCGTAAACTCTCGGGGACCCTCTTCATTGACCTCTCGAAGGTGTTTGACCTGGTCGACCATGCCATGCTGTTGACTCAGCTTAGAGCAATTGGTCTTTCCACTACTGCTATTATCTGGTTCGACAACTACCTATATGGTAGAACACAGCAGGTCAAATTTGGCAAAGAGCTTTCGGGTCCCATCCCAGTAACGGTAGGGGTCCCCCAAGGCTCTGTCCTTTGACCAATGCTCTTCTCCATTTTTGTAAATAACCTCCCTGAAACCACAGCCCACTGTAAACCAATTCTCTACGCAGATGATCTGGTTATTCTGTCTCACTCCCATGAGGTGGTGGTCATCAATCAACAACTGAGTGAAGACCTTATAAACATTCAGGCATAGATCCTGAATCACAAGCTTGTCCTTAACCTAAAAATAACCCAGGCCAAGATCTTTGGGTCCCGGGCAAAGATTAAGGCCGCCCGTGTGCCGTTCTGTGTATCCGGCAAGGGAGATGTCCCGATCCCTATCACAGACAACTTCAGATACCTGGGAGTAATGCTGGACCCACAGCTTGACCTTGGCCTTCATATTCAGAGGATATGTAAAACAGTCAACTGAAAACTGGGTCGGCCTACAGGGCAAAAAACAAACTCACACCAGCCACGTGTGCTACCCTTACGAGAGGGATGCTTCTCCCCTCTTTGTGTTATGGGCTCCTGCTGTTTGCTAGCACCACTAAGGCCCATCTCTCCAGGTGGTCGACGGCTTATAATAATATCTTTCCCTTCGCCCTATTGCACCCCCGGCTCACTCATCACTGTGAGCTCTACAACAAGCTACACTGGCTCTCACCTACAAAGTACATTGACTTTGTCCTTGGTTGCTTCACTGGTAAGCTCCTCAACACGGGTACCCCTCCAGGGGTGGCAAGCTTGCTGGCCCAAACTGCCCCCTCGTCATATCACCTTAGGTCTCAGGGATCTGCCACACTCAAGGTACCTGTGACTAGGACCAAAATGGGTGAAAGGGACTTTGCAGCATGTGCCCCTAACTTTGGAATACCTTCCCAACCTAAGTCCGTGCTGCCTTCTCGCAGGGCAGCCTGCGCTCTTCCCTACGGAGCCATCTTAAAAGTGCATCGGCCTGCAGATGTCAAAAACCCCCATGACATATGTTTAGCACTTGCACCCATACAAAACTGCCGGCACTTAAAATGTAATATTTCTGTACTGCCCCAAATTTGATGCAAGATTCACTAAAAATACCACCAACAGCTTAGTCTGGTTCAAGGTCAGTTGGCATTCATCTGTAACCCCCTCCCCCGGGTCGTGCCTGAAAATAGGCAGGATTTGTCTAGTGCACTTAGCCGGTCAACAAAAGCTAAATAAATAAAATAAAATAAATAAATTAATAAAAAAATGTGTAATCTTACCTGTAGTCTCTTGACGTGTAACCTGTTCCTAATCATGCGATGTGTAATCTTACCTTGTAGTCTCATGATGTGTGACCTGTTCTTAATTATGTACCATTTTATCCCAAGTGTGTAAGTATGTAATTTCCTGTACTCTCCTGGGTCGTACCTGAAAATAGGCAAATTGCTTGTCTAGTGTACTTACCTGGTTAACAAAAGCTAAATAAATTGCCTCTTAATCTACCCCCCTCCAATTTCATATTGTGTCCCCTCATTCTGATATCTCTTCTACATTGGAAAATATCCCCCACCAGCACCTTGTTAATGCCCTTGAGGTACTTGAAAGTTTCTGTCACGTTCCCCTTTCTATCATCTCCTTCAGTGAGTACATATTGAGGTCTCTTAGTCTCTCCTCATATGTTTTGAGATGCAAGCCATGCACCATATTTGTCGCTGTTCTCTGGATAGCCTCCACCTTGTCTATGTCCTTACGCATGTGTGGTCTCCAGTACTGTATGCAGTACTCCAGGTGATAGTCTTACCAGTATTTTATACAATGGCATTACCACCTCCTGTCTCCTGCTAGTAATGCCTCTGCCTATGCACCCCAGCATGCCACTGGCCCTCCCTGCAACCTTTGCGCACTACTTTAATACTTTAAAGTCATCAGATATGATAGCCCCTAGGTCCCTTTCTTCTTTGGTGACAGTCAGCACCTCCTCCACATTCTGTAGCTCTCCCCAAAGTTCCCCCTACCCAGGTGAATTATCTTGCACTTTTTTGCATTGAACCTCAGTTGCCACACCTCTGACCATCTTTCAAGCTTCTCCAGGTCCCCACTTCATTTTCTGCACCCCTTCTGGAGTATCCACATTGTTGCAGATCTTCGTGTCATCTGCAAACAAGCAAACCTTTCCTTCCAGCCCCTCTGCAATGTCACTAATGAAGACATTGAACAGGACTGGTCCCAGTACTGATCCCTGTGGTACTCCACTGGTCACCTCTCTCTCTCTCCCCCTGGATTGGATCCCTTTACCATCACCCTCGGTCTTCTGTCCATCAGTCAGTTTCTAACCAAATATATCACCTTATGCCCCATGCCCAGACTACTCATCTTCTTAACCAGCCTTCTGTGTGGGATGGTATTGAAGGTTTTGCTGATATCTAGGTAGGTGATGTCAACTGCCCCTCTCTGATTCACTTCTCTAGTCACCCAATCAAAAAACTCTATCAGATTTGTTTGACAAGACCTTCCTTCTATCAATCTGTGCTGCCTCAGATCCTGGGCACCATTGGATTCCAGGTGTGACATTATCCTTTCTTTCAGCAATGTGTCCATGATCTTCCCCACCACTGAGGTGAAGCTGAATGGCCTGTAGTTCCCTGCTTACTGCCACATTTGTACAGTGGGACTACATGTGCCATTCTCCAATCCTCTGGAACCATGACTGTGTTGAGTGACTCTGTGAACAGAGAGGCCTGAGGTGCTGCTAGTTCCCTTCTCAGCTTCTTCCTTAATATCCGCAGGTGCATGTTGTCTGGTCCCATGGCTTTATCCACCTTCAGCTTTGTGAGTTCCTCTAGAACTCTCTCCACTGTGAATGGACTGGTGTCCACTCCCCCCCCCCCATTGCTTCTGCTCCCAAACTGTGGTCCTTGACCCTTTCCCTCCTTACTGAATACTGAACAGAAGTATTTGTTCAGTATTTCTGGTTTGTCTAGATCCCCCTCCTTACACTCTCCCTCCTCCGCTTTGACCCTCACAACTCCCTACCAGTATTTCTTCTATTGCTGATGTACCTATAGAATGTCTTGCCCCTTTTTTTCACAGTCCATGCTAAATCCTCCTCTGTCTGTGCCTTGGCTCTCCTCATGGCTTTCCCTGCTTCCCTTAGACACTCAAGGTACACCTCCCCTGTCCTCCTCCCTTTGGGTTCCCTTACACTTTCTCTTTTAGCCCTTACTTTGACTGCTACCTCTTTAGAGAACCATAATGGTTTCCTTCTTTTCTTCCTTTTGGCTACTGTCCTAACGCACTAGTTAGTTGCCATCACTATGGCTTCTTTTAGTTTCTGCCATTGTTCCTCCATTCCCTCCATTACCTTTCCCTTCTCCAGGGCTGCTCTTAAACATCTACCCATTTCACTGAAATCTGCCCTCCTGAAATCTGATACTTTTGCCCTTGTGTGGCTTAATTGAGTCCTTGTCTTCATGCCAAACCACACTATGTGGTGGTCGCTGGATCACAGCTGTCCTTCCACTTGGACTCCTTTGACTCTGTTCCCACTGGTCCATACCAGGTCCAGAATTGATTTGTCTCTGGTTGGCTCATGCACCAGGGATTCCAGGATGGCCGTGCTTCTGGCTGAAGCAGCTGCTTGGAAGGTTCAATCTGTATGCGGCATATTGAAATACCTTATCAGCAGGATTTCACATAGCTGCCATGTCATTAATTTCCTCCATTAGTACCCTGTCCACCTCCTCCCTCTATGCTGGAGGTCTGCAGATCACCCCTGTATGTATTGCTTCGCCATTCCCTGGTTCAAGGGTGACCCACATTGCCTTGGCCACCCCCATCTTCACTGTGCTTCTGTAGCCGTTATGCCTTCTCTGATGTACAGTGATACCCTCTCCCTTTTTACCTTCCCTGTCCCTTCTGAACAGTGTATAGCCTGGTACATTGACATCACAGCTGTGAGCAGCATAGTACCATGTCTCTGCTATTGCTGATTTGTCAAGGTCTGCATCTATCATCAATACTTCCAGGTCTGGAATCTTATTTCCCAGACTGCAGGCATTTGTGAGCATGACCTTCCATGTTGTACACCCTGCCCTCCCTCTGTTCTTGTCCTCTCTCCCTTGCCTGTTTCCCCCACCCCAGTTTTCTTGTTCATGTGCTCCTGCCCCTTCTTATACATGCTTCGCTTGCCTGCTCCTCACTGCCCACTTCAGTTGTTCCTGTTGTCAAATTGTGTTTTTGCATGTTCCCCATGAGGGAATGTTCCTAAGCCACCTGTCCCTCCTGGCATCTCCCCCTTGGCCAGTTTAAATGCTCTCTGCTGAAGCATTCCAACTTCTCACCAAGGAGTGAGGTCCTCTTCACGGACAGATACAGCTCATCCTCTTGATACAAGCTCACATCTGCCCAGGTGGGGCCCCAGCCCCCTATGAAGCCAAATCCTTCCTTTCTGCACCAATCTTTCAAACAGGTGTTGAAGGCTTGGATGTGGAGTTCCCTAGCCTCCCGTGTGCCTTGGACAGGTAGCACCTATGAGAATGAGACAGAACCTGCAACCTGTCTCATGCCCCCCCTCAGCTTCCTGTAATCTTCCTGAACTATGGCTAATTCCACCCTTCTCCCTGCCAGGTAATTGATCCCCAGGTGGACAATAACATCCAGATCCTCTCTCCTGACTATCGCCCTAACGATTCTATGGAGTCACTTCCCATCCCTCCATGCAGCGCTTCCTGGGATGCACTTGACCTCCCTCTCCCCACTGCTAGATGTCCCTAACTTCATACCCCAGACAGTAGAGTCCCCCATTGGAAGAAGCTTCCCCCTCCTCTGAGGTCCCCTCCTCCTTCC
The DNA here is from genome assembly GCA_016271365.2 of Neoceratodus forsteri. Taxonomy (NCBI): domain Eukaryota; kingdom Metazoa; phylum Chordata; order Ceratodontiformes; family Ceratodontidae; genus Neoceratodus; species Neoceratodus forsteri. Next base: position 403,862,425 of record CM057455.1, read on the forward strand.
CTGGAGCTCCATCTAGGAGGTCCCGACCATCCTCCCTGGTCCCAGCTGTGGGTGCCTGTGTGGGGCATTCCCATTCTTCCAAAACAGTGTAGGAGTTATTCAGCTGGACAGGTTGGGGAATGTGCCTCTGACTCCTCCCCATCACACTCCCTGAGCCCACCGTGGTCCAGTCACACTTATTCCTGAGCATCCTATGAGGTTCATGTTGTGGACCCAGTGGCCTCTAGGTGGGGGTGGATGACGCCTGTAATCTGACTGACTCTGTGTGAAGACAGGCAACCTCCTCCCTCAGCCCAGAGAGGTGCCTGCAGATATGGTAGCATCGCAGCCTCCAGAACATCTTCTGAAGACTGCTGCTCCACAACCACTGTACTGTACCACTCCCGTCATGACTGTTACCCTTCTCACTCTTTTGCCTACTTATGCCTCCTAATTGTTATCTTCTATCTCCTATCCATTTTGTTTTTGCTTGCTACTTCCTGTATGTAAGCAGGATGTTGCTAGGCACTCTGGAACCCACCCTATAAATGAAGACTGAGCCTTGGGGTGGGTGGGAGTACTTCCATAGGCTGTGCCCAAAAAACAATCAGTCAAGGAGTTCCAGAGCTGTGGCCAGTCCAACCACACCCACTTACAAGCTGCTACAAGCTTCCATAAATCAAGCAGAACACCAACAGAGGCCCCCTAGTCAGACCAGCAGCCCAAAGCTACTGAACTCAAACACAAAGGCAGTGAAATTAACTGAAAATCCCCTGAAATACTTACAGCAGCTGAAAATCCAGGCACACCCACTTACAAGCTGCTACAAGCTTCCACAAATCAAGCAGAAAACCAACCAGCTATCTACACTTTCTGCTGGTTATACCCATTCCTATGCACCCCAGCATCCCACTAGCCCTTCTGACTGTCTTGACACATGCCTGACCACCCTTAGGTCATCCAATATGATTACATATGGGTCTCTTTCCTGCTTGATCATTGTCAGTAACACTCCAACCATTTTGTACTCTGCCCAGTGTTTCTATGATCCAAGTGCATTATTTTGCACTTGTTTGTATTGAAACCCAGCTGCTATACCTTTGATCATTCCTCCAGTTTTTTTTCAGATCTCTGCCTGTCCTTTCCACTGCTTCTGGAGAGTCCACCTTCTTAAGATTTTGGTGTCACCTGGAAAGAGGCAGACCTTCCCTTCCAGCTCCTCTGCTATGTTACTAGAAAAAACAATTAAAGAGGACAGATCCCAACACAGAACACTAAGCTGCCCTTCTGGTCACACTCCCTTCCATGGATCAAATTCATTTTACCACCACCCCATGTCTGCTGTCCCCTAACCAGTTTCTTACCCAGGTTACCACCTTGTTGCCCACTCCCAAGCTATATAGCTTGCTTACTGGTCTACTTTGTGGAATGGTGTCAAAAGCCTTGCTGAAATCCATTTAGGCCAAGTCTACCACCCCTTCCTGGTCTAACTCCTTGGTCATCCAATCAAAGAAATATTTCAGATTTGTTTGGCTTACCTCCCCTCATGAAACCATACTGCCTCATATCCTATAACCCATTGGATTCCAGATATTCCACAATCCTTTTCTTTAGCTGTGTTTCCATTAACTTACCCACCACTGACGTCAGGCTTGCAGGCCTATAACTGCTCTCCTCTTCCCTGCTACCGCTTTGTTTAGTGGGACTACATCTACCCATCCCTAGTCCTCTGGGACCACTCCTGTCTCCAGTGATCTGTTAAATAGGGTTTTCAAAAGTGCAGCCAGTACCTTCCTGAGCTTCCTCAGCACCCTTGGATGTACCACATGTGGTCCCATGGCTTTGTCCACCTTTAGGTTAGCAAGTGCTTTCCAGACCCTTTCCTCAGAAAATGACTAGTGTCAACTTTCCTCCCATCAAATCTCCTGATACTTTTTTGTGGACCCACCGCTTTCCCTTCTACTGTAAATACCAAACAGCAATTTTTTTTTTCTTCAAGACTTTCTTGGTCCCACTTCTTACAGCACCCCCCCATAACCTTACAGGCCCTCCCTTCGAGTTCCATATTAGCTAACATAACTAAAAGTGCAATGTGCTTACACAACTAGATGAGATGAAATGATGCCTGTGTGACTTGATTTACTTTTGTGGCTTTCCATCTCTCTCTATCTGTGGGATATACCACCCTGTAGGGGTACGACACAAGGAACCCTAGAGAAGGGCCCCCCTTACCAGTGCCACGGGAATGATTGTGTCAGCTAAAGGTAGCTTAGGAAGAAGACCAAAAAGAATACTCAATTGGGTGTTGAGCATCGAAGAGGCAAGGATGATGAATGAATGAATTCTGAGGAGATGATAAGGGTGGACATCCTAAGGAGAGAGGGGAAAGCCGGGGCCATAAACCACCTCCATCCAGCAGTTGAACCTTACTAATTAATCTAAGAAAGTACTAACTCTAACTAGTATTATGACCATTGGCATGGAGGAGAGGAAAAAAAAAACCTTTGAGGAGGAAACCTCTAGGGATCCAAGGCCTAGGTCGCCTTCCCTTCAAGCTGATGATGTTTAATTTAAGGATGTATGCCATTAAAGAGAAGGATTCATGAAAAAGAAAGAGATGAGTAGGAAGGATGATGATGGGATAGGGGAAAACCCCAAAAGAAAGTAGAGATCGAAGATGGAACATGAAGCAGCAGGGACCCGAGAGTAGGCGATAGAAAGGCGTAGATCCATGTAGATCCATGTGTCCATCCTTAGAATGGAAGAGAATGGGGAGATATTACTGATGGAGGACCTGAATATGCAAGATGTTAACTGAAGCACCTTTGCTGCAGCCACGTCCAAGAGCAGGGCATTCTTGATACCCTACAGGTGGGATGCCTCAGGGGAGATGCCTCAGACAGCTAGTTTTGGAACCCGCTTGGAAGGGAGCAATCTTAGACCTGGTACTCTCAAATGGGGACAGAGAGAGGATCCCAGATCTAGAAGTGGGTAGCCATCTGGGATCAAGTGACCAGCAAACAGTGTGGTTCATGATAAATTTAGCTGTAGAGTCAAGTCATACAAAAGTGAAGGTACTGGACTTCAGGAGGGCTGATTTTGTCAAAATGGGAGAAGGCCTCAGAAAAGCACTAACAAGCAGGCAAGAAGGTGGGGTGGAGCAACAATGGAGAAACATCAAAACCGCCATCACAAGGCAACAAGCTTGTGTGTGAAACAAATAAACAAATCAAAATGAAAGAAAAAAACGCTATGATTCTCAAAAGAAGTGGTGGGAAAGGTTAGGGAGAAAAAGATAGCATTCCAAAAGTGTAAGGAAACACAGAAGAAGCAGGACAGAGACCTGTACCAGGTAAAGCAGAAGGAAGTGCGGAAGGCAGTCAGAATAGCAAAGGCCCAAATCAAGGAAAATATAGCCAACTCGGTTAAGAAGGGGGATAAAATCTTTTATAGGTACGTTAGGGAGCAAAGAAAGACTAAGGCAGGAATATTGAGGCTGGACAAAGAGGAAGGTGGTTGGGCAGAGAGCGACAGTGAAAATGCAGGGATACTGAATGAATATTTCTGCTCAGTATTCTCAATGGAAGAGCAGGGGGAGATACCTAAGCCAGTCAATAGAAGCACTCTGGATGGGGGGGGTGGGTCATATTAGTCCTTTCACAGAAGAAAGGGTTCTCAAAGAACTCCTAAAACTGAAGGTGGATAAAGCAATGGGGCCTGTTGGGATTCACCCCAGAATTCTAAAAGAATTAAGGGAAGAACTAGTAACACCACTGACTACCCTTTTTATAAATCATGGGAGGATGGTGTGGTACCTGAGGACTGGAGGAAGGCAGATGTGATTCCCCTTCACAAAAGAGGAAGCAAGACAGAGGCAGAAAACTACAGATCTGTCAGTTTCATCTCAGTGGTAGGGAAAATGATGAAATAACTTCTGAAGGAAAGAATTCTTGAGTACCTAGAGGCCAGTGGGGCACAGGACCCAAGGCAGCATAGATTCACAGCAGGAAGGTCATGTCAGACTAATCTAATTGATTTCTTTGACTGGGTGACCAAAGTAGTAGTCCAGGGAGGGGCTGTGGACATGGCCTACTTAGATTTTAGCAAGGCATTTGACACAGTCCTGCACAAAAGATTAATAAACAAATTAGCCAGCCTGGGACTGGGTGCCAGGGTGGTAGCCTGGGTAAAACACAGGCTGGACAACAGGACACAGAAGGTAATAGTAAATGGAGTTGACAGTGAAGAAAGGGGGATTACTAGTGGGGTACCACAGGGTTCAGTACTAAGGACGGTCCTTTTTAATGTCTTTATAGGTGACATTGCAGATGGACTGGAAGGAAAAGTATGTCTCTTTGCAGATGACACAAAGATCTGCAAGAAGGTTGATACGTAAGGTGGAGTGGAAAGGATGAAAAGGGGCTTGGCAAGATTGGAGGAATGGTCAAATGTATGGCAGCTTAGATTCAATGCAAAGAAGAGCAAAGTAATGCACCTGGGAAACAAAAACCCAGGGGAAGAGTACACAATGGGGGGTGAGATACTGACAACAACCAACATGGAAAGGGGCCTGGGGTAGTCATATCAGATGACCTAAATGTGGGCAAGCAATGTGAGAAGGCAGTAAGGAGTGCTGGGGGGATACCAGGATGCATAGGGAGAGGCATCACTAGTAGAAAACAAGAAGTTGTTATTCCTCTGTGCATACAGTTGGTAAGACCACATCTGGATTACTGTGTGCAGTTCTGGAGACCCATCTCCGCAAAGACATAGACAGAGTGGAGGCTATCCAGAGGAGGGCAACCAAAATAGTGCAGGGTCTCCACCAGAAGTCATATGAAGAAAGACTAAAGGAGCTTAAGATATATGTCCTCGAGGAAAGGAGGGAGAGGGGGGACATGATAGATACTTTCAAATACCTCAAGGGAATCAACAAAGTCCAAGAGGGTAGCATCTTTCAGAAAAAGAGATGTGCAAGAACAAGGGGGCACAATTTGAAGTTAGAGGGCAGACAGCTCAGAGGTAATGTGAGAAAGTATTTCTTCACAGAGAGGGTTGTAGATGCATGGAACAGCCTTCCTGAGGAGGTTGTAGAGTGAAAAACAGTGGGGGAATTCAAAAATGCATGGGGCAGACATAACACAATTCTAGGGGGGTAGGAGGAAGTAGGCTGTTGGTTAACTAGGATCTGCAGCTTATCCGTTAGGTAGGGAAATGGGCAGACTAGGTGGGCCAAGCGGTACTTATCTACCATCAGATTCTATGTTTCTGTGTAGAGGTCACAGGAGCAATGGTATCCAGATGCATTCACGAGTAGACTGAGGATGATGCAGACTGATGATGATGATCACTGCAGGAGTGCAGCAATCCAATAGGAGAAGACTGAGGAAGAGAAGACAGAGGAACTCGAAAATGAACTTGAATGAGGGAAATTAACTTGAAATTGAACTTGGATAACAGTGGTATGCTCGACAGAGCAATGTGACTAAAGAGATTCCTCAAAAGGATGTAGATTCAGAATTGAATAGAGCAATGTGATTAAGTAGGCTCCTCAAAAGGTGGTAGATTCAGAAATGAAATTGAAAAGGAACTTGCATGATAGTGGAGAGCCTCCAGCCAGCCCTTAGCAAAGGGTGACAACAGGAAGTATGACGCTTGAGTGAAGATAGAGTCAAATCGAGGTAGCAGGGATAGATGAGGAGTGAAGCCATGAGCGGAGTGAATCTGTGATGGCTGGCACAAGAAAATGCACAATGAAAGATAGAAGCAAGAGGATAGATGGAAGCCATGATTGGAGCAAATCCTTGATGGCTGGTGATGGTTGGATGATGATGGAGCGAAGCCATGATTGGAGTAAATCCATGACGGCTGGTACGAGATAATAAATTGTGAATGATGACCAGAGTCATGAATCTGATAGATGAGGCAGGAGGGCCACAGGTCGATGAGGTGGCATATGATTAATGATAGGTAGCTAGATACAGGATAGGAGAAACCCCAAAAGAAGGTACTGGACAAGGAAGGAGGGAGAGCACCCACTACAGGGAGGAACGAAGGAAGGGACTCAGAGTGGCAGATTGAACAAGGCAGCATATGATGCATGATAGATATGTTATGTTAACTGTAGGTATGCCCAAAAGAAATGTCAATTGTTGGCTTAGATTGGAGCGAATTCAGGACAGCTGGCACTGGACGAGGACTGCAGAAGATCAGCGGTGAGGGGAGGGGGAAGCAATGAAGAATGACGATTCTGGGGCTGTAATCGGCTAGAGACTTTCGGTGGTAGAAATGAACTTGAAAAGGAAAGGTAGGATAGGTGGGAAAAAAACAAAAGAAATGCACAGGTCGTGTCGAGGCGAGGTCACAAGCGATTAAGGGCAGGGGGCAGACCCTGAGGGCCAAAACTGAGTTGAAAAGGAACCAAGGTGCTCAGGAGAATAATGAGAGAGAAGAAATGGATCAACGGGGAAGCAGCCATTCACCACACAGAGGTGCTGCTGAAGTGCAAGGCTGGGGTGTAAGACGTAGAAGTACAGGGCATATGGTGAGAAAGACCATGCAAGCAGAGGAGTTGTGGTGCCATCTAGTGGTGAAAAGTGGGAGCACAGCATAATCTGGGTCCAAAATCTATTCAAGGAGTGGAAATTGACTGAGGAAGAAGGAGACAGCAGTCACAGACAGCACAACATTCTTAATTGTTCCAAGACTGATAGGGGAGGGAGACTCAGTCATCAGACTCAGGTTTGGGAGCAGGTAGGATGGACTAGGAAACGATAGGGATGATGCCTGGCTGGAATGGTGCTGCCAGCTAAGAAGGACCATGCTGGCAGCATCTGGGGTGCTGCGGATGGCCAGTGTATTTTTTTTTTTTTTGCAGTTTGTCACTGGATGCTGGGCTGGCCTGGATTCATACAGAACTGGAAAATGAAGGAAGCAGTGCAACTACTCACCACCATCAATGAACGACCAAACACGATGAAGCAAGGATGAAAATGCGAGTCTAAAAGTGCAGTCACCATCCAGCACAAGGGAAAGCAGGCCTTCAGTGTAAAACGTTGACCCACAACCTGAGTACACACTGCAATTGCATGACTCCGGGAGTGAGGGCAAGGACAATGAGCAACGGGGCAGCCAAGCAGAAGCTGGAAGGGAAAGGGGAGAACGGAGGAGTGGAGGCAAGCTGGCGGGTGATGACACATCCAAGCACCGTATCAGATTCCTCAGCTCCTCCTACATGCAGCAGTCACAAGGGAGTAAAATGGACTCCATATAGGTGGAATGCAGGCAAAGTGCCTGAAAACAGCCATGAAGCAGGAAAGCAGAGAAGCCCAGGGGAAGAGCCACCCATGGTGAAGGATAAGAAAGCACAGGGGTGGGGCACACAAAACAAAGCTGCAGAATGGCAAAGAAATGAGGGGGGAGAGAAGGAGTGAGCTGGGGCTGGAAGCTACCACAAACACACGGGCAAAAGTCCAAAGAAACAGAACAGAATGAGGAAGGTGGATAGGTGATGCCTCTGGCCACAACACAAAACAAATCCTGGAGAGCCCCAGGATGAGTGAACCTTTTAAGACTGATGAGGGAGTGACATAGTTGTTCTGCCCATTGAACCTCTGGCTTAAAGCCCTCCCATTGTCTTGTCTCCTTTTGATACTGCCTGAGCTATACTCTCTTCAGTTTGAACCCTTTCACTCTTTATTCCTTTCCCTGCCTCCCTCTACTTTTCTTGATACACTTCCCCTTTTACCTTCTGGATGCAATACTTTTAGCTTTTACCCTTTCTGACACCTCTTTTGAGAACTACAGTGGTATCCTTTTCCTTTTTCATTTGCTTACTTGCTTGATACAGAGGTTTGTTGCCTTCACTATGCCATCTTTTAGTTTGGCCCACTGTTCCTCTACCCCCCCCCAGGTCATTCCTGAGGCATTCACCCATCTTTATAAAATCTGCCCTTCTGAAGTCCAAGACTCTCGCCATTGATATGAGACTGGAGGGAGGAAGGTTCAGGAGGGAGATGAGGAGACACTTTTTTACAGAGAGGGTGGTGGCTGGGTGGAATGCGTTACCTGCAGAAGTGATATCCAGTAGAACAGTGGACTGCTTCAAAAGGGGATGGGACAGGACAAGGGGGTGGGTCAATGAAGGGGAAGGGTGGAAGGGAGCGGCAGCTGCAGAATAAGGAGTGTTAGCTGCACATTCGAGCAGACTTGATAGACTTCTAGGCCTTTACCTGCTGGCAAATTTCATATGTTCGTATTGTATGGTTGGACTCCACTGCTGTTCATATGTTAAACTACACTGTATGATGATCACTGGTCTCCAGATGGCTTCCCATGTTTGGAGTGTAAGTAACACGTGTATACTCATCTAATCTAGATATTTTAGAAAGTGTTTGTTTTCTCCTGACCATCAAGTACATCCTCTTCAGAGAAAGCAGAGCAAAATTTGGATAAGAAGATTGTTTCTTTGTTCTGGATATCAGTGTACAGCTTAAGTTTGAGATCCTGCAGTTCAAGCACAAAAGGTTTGGTGATAGATTATCCTACTCAAGCAGTTTAACTCAAAGGTTTTGCACTTGATTCACTGAGCTGTATCCTGAGTGATGAGTCTTTGACAGAAGAATCTTGATAACACAAACAGATGTTGCAGTCTAACATATATTATTACCAATTTAGGCTACATAAATTAAATGTTTCTATTAACAAACAATTTTTGCTGTAACAGTTTAGGCCATCATAATAATGAAGGGACAGTGTCTTCTTAAGAACTGGACAGTAAATGAGAACCAGCATACCAGCAGGGGATTAAAATAACTCTTTATGGGGAAGCTTCAGCCAACCTATTTTGATTTTATTTTTAATGCCTGTTTAACCTGAAAAGAAAAAAAAATCCAGAAGAAGCCAAGCAAGCTTAGAAGAGTTATCTTTGCGTCCTGGTACAGGTATATGGATTACTCTTCAGGGATTTATTCTGTTTTGGAATGACTGAGTCAGCACCAAAAATTCTCACAAAGTTTAGCAGCTCTAGTGGGCATCAAAAATGGCTTGGCATAGTAACAGATCTGAACTGACCTAACTTAGTTCCTTTTAAAAAGATGAAAAAGGAATAAACACTATAATGGTAATGCAGCCAAAAGCTGAAATTGCAAAATTAGGCCGGATAGTAATAAACATCCTTATTGCTAATTATCTTTATTAAGGTTAGTAAAATCAATCTTAATATGGAACAAAGATTTAAATGATAAGACAAGGTACAACACCACAGGCAACAACTTAAAAGAATCCCACTGAAATTAATAGGGACATACAGATTTTCACACTAGTATCTGTGCTCATATTTAATTCAGCATTCACTAAATATGCTTCAAAATTTATTAAATGTTTGTAGATCTATATAAGTAGTCACAGTTTGAATAGTAGGATGGTGTTCATACTACATGTTATAAAAATACATATAATATTTCTTAGTTGCATTATTTATTTTGACACCTCTTGCTACCCAGCCCTAACTCCTTGTGAAGAGTGCATAACTGTCAACTTAATGCCCGTTAGAGTTAAGATCTGTATCACGCCATCATGCCCTTCATTCCTCCTGGCTTCTAGTGTGTGCATATTGAGATTCTACAGCCTCTGCTCATATGTCTACCCCTGCTGCCCCAATCATCTTTGTGGACCTCCTCCAAATAGACTCTAAGTGGTCTTGATCCATCTTGAGGTGTGGGCACCAGAACTGCATACAGTACTCCAGGTGATGATTCACATCAAAGTTCTGCACAAGGGCAGTATTACCTTCCTCCTTCTGCAAGCAACTTCACCCCTGTACATCCCAACATCCAATTCATCTTCCCTGTAGCCTTCAGGCATTGGAGATTAAACTCTGAACTGCACTAATATTGATCCCTAGCTCCCTTTCCCTCATCTGCTCCACCTCCACTTCTGCTTCCTGCTACTGTTTTTGGATTTCTATTTCCACTGTGCATAGCTATAACCTTTTTGGCATGAATCTTGAGTTGCCATGTCTTGGACCATGTTTCCAGTTAGTCCAGGTCCCTTTTAATTATTCATACTTTCACTAATGTATCCACCCTACCGTTGATTTTATCATCTGCAAAGAGCTGGTTCTTTTCCTGCCCCCCCCCCCTTGCAAATGGATACAGAATTTTGAAAAGGACAATCCACATGACCAAACCCTGTGGCATCCTGCTATTAATTTTTTCTAACCCCAGAGTATGCCCTACTGACAACTACCTTCTCAATTAATCACCCTAGACAGTTTCAGTGTACCTAGTTAATCTGTTTACAATCCCTAGATCCCATAGCTTTTTCACAAGTCTGTTTTGGGGCACTGAGTTGAAAGCCTTGCTAAAGTCAAAATAAAGTATGCCTACTGCATGGCTCTTATCAACTACCTTCATGATCCAATCAAAGAAATCTATCAAGTTTGTCTGGCATAGTCTACCTGACACAAGCCCATGCTGCTTCTTATCCTAGCGCCCATTGGCCTCTAGCCTCTTCTATTTATGCACTTTTATTATGGTTTCTAGCAGTTTCCCTGGGATAAATATCAGGCTGACTCATTTGTAGTTCCCTGTGTCAACTTTACATCAGCTGTTGTGGAGCTGAACCACACTGGCCACTCTCCAATCCACAGGAACCACTCCTGATGCTATGGAGCAGTTAATGAGGTGAGTTAGTAGTTCAAAAATGAACTGGACCACCTACTGTATTACTCTAAAGTGCAGTTCATCTGGGTCTGTTGACTTGTACAACATCAGGATCCCAAGCCCCATGAGTACCCACTCCATTGCTATATCCCCATCTCTAGTCCACGTACACTTACCACCTGGCTAGAATCCAGCACTCTGAGAACAATCCCTTCTCCTCCTTTGTGAAGACTTGACAGAAATGTGCTTTTAAATTAGTTGCCTTTTTCTTGCTATTTTTCTCTATGTCCCACCTTTGTTTAATTTGATAATTTCCCATTTATCTTTCACTTTTCCTTGACATAGTGGAATAGAGTTTTGTCCCTTCCCTTCCTCCTTTATACAGTACTCTGCTATTTTCAGTTTAAACTCCAATTTCACTTTTCCTATCACTTTGTTGCCCCTCTTCCCATTTTCTACATGTAGCATTCTCTATTTCCCATTTGGTGGTCCCCTTTCTACTTCCTAAAATCTGACATCTTCATCCTTATTATTATTATTACATCCCCTAGTTTCTTATAAACCAAAGTAGTATTTTGTGCTTTTCTTTCTTTCCTACCTTCCTCAATCAGGATCTAGTTGCTTCTATAACCCCCTTCTTGATAATTTTCTACTTTAACTTAACCCTAAGGATTTTGCAACATACTATAGATAGGGACAGACAAATTAGTTGTGTCAGTTGATCTCTTTCTGTCATCAATTTTCCACGTTTCTGTGTAACCCCTATAGCTCCCACACCCCCTCTTTTTTCATTGCATAAACTCTACCATTTTTACAAAATCTGCTCTTCAGAAATCTAGGACCATTATTCTTCAATTTAAGCATTTGATTTCCAGTATGATGTTATGCCACATTGAGTTGTCACTAGTCCAAGTCAGTTCTTCTACTCTGTTTTCCCCTTTGCTATCCACACTGGGGAGCACTGAGTCCAGTATAGCCTCTCCCTTGTAGGCTCTGCAATCCACTGGCTTAATAGACATTCTTATATTACCCTTACCAGTGCCTGGCTCCATGTACCTTTGAACTATAGGGTTTCCAAGTTCACACCTAGTAGGTTGAAGTCGCCTACTAGTAGAACCTCCCTATTTTTGACTGCCCTCTGATTTCGGCTTACAGCACCCTATCCATTTCATCTGCCTGGCTTGGTGGCATGTACACCACCCCCACTCTAGTGACCCTATATTTATCTGTGCATGACGATACCCATACTGAACACTACTCTTCCTCTTCAGAGCACTGTTTTCTGTAGCCTCTATGCGGTCTTTTTCATACAGAGTCACCATCTTCTGCCCTGTACCCTGTCTCTTCTGCAAAAATAGGAATATTCAGATATAGCTAGATCCCGTTCATGGTATTCTGTTACCTATGTTTCTGTCATTGCCAATATATCAATTTGTGCCTCTGCTGCTATCTTCTGGAGCTCCTTCATTCTATTTTCCAGGCTCTTTACATTTATGCAGGCTGCCTGCTATGTTCCTTCTTCCAGTACTTCATCAACTTCCTTAAATCCAGCCAACTGCCACACTCGGTTATCTCCCCCTTCCCATCACCCTGCAATTGTCCTTGTCACCTCTGTTCTGGATCCCTCCTGTAGTATTCCTTCTATTCCTATCTTCTGGGATCATCTCCATCTCTCTCCTTATTCCCTTTGATCAGGTATCTGATTTCTACCCTATGCTGCAGTTTTCACCCTACCATTGTCCCCTTTTATTTACTATGTGGTGGGAGGAGCCTTAAGGCTTCCCACGTGTGTGTGTCAGAGTTGCTTAACCTAGCAATGCCCGCCCCCTTCCAAGTTAAAATTTGTACTAATTCTTCTGTTGAATGTCTACCCTAACAAACTAGTGCCATCCCTGCTCAGACATAGGCTGTCCCTGGCAAACAACCAGAAAGGAGGAAGAGGGGGGACATGATAGAAACTTTCAAATACCTCAAGGGAATCAACAAAGTCCAAGAGGGTAGCATCTTTCAGAAAAAGAGATGTGCAAAAACAAGGGGGCACAATTTGAAGATAGAGGGGGGATGGCTCTGAGGTAATGTGAGGAAGTATTTCTTCACAGAGAGGGTAGTGGATACATGGAACAGCCTTTCTGAGGAGGTTGCAGAGTCAAAAACAGTGGTGGAATTCAAGAATGCATGGGACAGACATAAGGCAATTCTAGTGGAGGATAGGAGGAAGTAGGCTGTTGGTTAACTAGGATCTGCAGCTTATCCGTTAGGTAGGGAAATGGGCAGACTAGGTGGGCCAAGCTGTCCTTATCTGCCATTAAATTCTGTTTCTATCTTCCCTGAATTTTCCCTCATCCACAGAAAGAAAACTCCCTCTGCCCCACATGAGCACATTAGCCATACTGTATGTTGAACTCCCATATTTAATCCTTTCTGTCCTTACACTCACATGACACAAGTAAGACCTCAAATAAAGTTGATATCAAAATCTAATGTTCACCTTTTTGCAGATGATACTGTCCTTTATGTAAGCAATCCATCACCAACAAAGGCATATGATCTACTACAATCTGAATTATCCCTGCTGCAACACAAATTACTTGAAAAGAAGCTTCTATTAAATGCCAAGAAGACTAAAGCTATGTTCCTCTTCACCAATACTTTTTCTACCACTCTCTCACCGAACATTCTTCCCCAACTTTCTACCATCCTTGGTGAGAGCCTTGAGTATGTAGACAAATTCAAATATCTGGGGGTTTGGATTGATAACAGGCTTGATTTCACCCAGCATATTGAAGAGTTCCGGAAAAAACTCAGACAAAGACTTGGCCTTTTCTTCAGGATCAAACATTTTCTAAACAGAGAATCTAAGCAGAGACTAATCCAGGCTTCATTTCTATCCCTCCTCAACTATGCAGACTTCCTATATGGCCACTGCTCCCTGTCCTACTTAAATAAACTGGATACCTTGTACCATAGAGCTCTAAGATTCATCACTGACCTTCCTTTCAGCACCCACCACTGTTCTCTCTATGCTGCAGTTGGCTGGACATCCCTACATCACAGAAGGAACAAAAATGCTGCTCTATGGATCTACAAAGCTCTGACAAATAAACTACCATCCTACATCTCAGATTGCTTCTCTCTTGTTACTCAAGGCCATATGCCCTAAAACAATAGCCTCATCACATTAATTTACAAAGGCCAGTACCGGCATGGAAGGGCTGCAATCTACTACTTTCTAGCACTCATCTGGAATTCTCTGCAAAAGACCCTGAAGCTGAACACTTTCATTCCTATAGCCTCCTTCAAAAGCTGTACCTAAGTCTTTTCCCAGAGATATGCAACTGCTTCCACAAGTCCTAGTCCTTCAGACCCTTTTCACCCCTGCCCCATTAGATTCCCCTCCCTTATCTGTTTAGGCATTCATCCATTAACATCGTTACAATTTTTCTCCTAAACCCCAATGCCTTACCTTTTTTCTCCTTTTGCTTTGGTGCCCAATATCACTGGTTAACCGCCTTGTATATATGTGTATATTATTGTATCTGTTCATTTTAAAGTCTTTGTTACTGTACCCAATCTGTATTTGTATATATGTGAATTTATACCCATTATGTTGTTTCTGACCAATCAGGTCCATCTTGTAAATGAGCTATGTTCAATGATGTTTGCCTGAATATACAGTGGCGTGAAAAAGTATTTGGCCCCTTCCTGATTTTCTCTATTATTGCATATTTGTCACACTGGATGTTTTCAGGTCTTTAGACAAAATATAATATTAGATAAAGGGAACCTGAGTGAACAAATAACACTTTTTTTTACTTATTTCATTTATTTAATGAAAAGTTAACCAACACCAACTGGCACTGTGTGAAAAAGTAATTGCCCCCTAGTTAAATCAACCCAATTAAAAGGATAATTAGAGTCAGCTGATTGAACACAGCCAGGCTTGATTACAGCCAGCCCTGCTAAATATAAACCTCACTTATTTTGACCCTTACCATCAGAGTCACGTTGCCAGCACAAAGATTCAACCAGCACATTATGCCATGATCAAAGGAAGTTCCTGAAAAGATCAGAAAAAAATTTGTTGCCCTCTATCAGTCTGGAAAGGGTTACAAAGCTATTTCTAAGGCTCTGGGACTCCATCGAACCACAGTGAGAGCCATAATCTCCAAATGGAGAACACTTGGAACAGTAGTGAATCTTCCCAGGAGTGGGCGGCCTGCAAAAATTACTCCAAGGGCGCAGCGTAAAATCATCTAGGAAGTCTCAAAGGATCCTAAAACAACATCCAAAGAACTGCAGGCTTCTCTTGCCTCAGCTAGGTCAGTGTTCATGACTTCACAATCAGAAAGAGACTGGGCAAAAATGGGCTTCATGTGAGAGTAGCAAGGAAACCACTGCTAACCAAGAAGAACATAAATGCTCATCTCTCATTTGCCAGAAGCACCTGGATGATCCACAAGCCTTTTGGGAAAATGTTCTATGGACAGATGAGTCCAAAGTGGAACTTTTGGATGACATGGATCCCATAATGTCTCGCGTAAAAGCAAACACAGCATTCCACAGTAAGAACACCATACCAACAGTCAAACATGGTGGTGGTAGTGTGATGGTGTGGGGATGCTTTGCTGCCTAAGGACCTGGATGACTTGCCAAAATTAAAGGAACCATGAATTCTGCTCTGTACCAGAAAATTCTTAAGGAGAATGTCCGGTCATCCTTCCGTCAGCTGAAGCTGAAGCGTAGTTAGGTCATGCAGCAAGACAATGATCCAAAACACTAAAAACAAGTCCACATCAGAATGGCTAAAAAGTAAAATTAAAGTTTTGGGTGGCCTAGTCAAAGTCAGACTTAAACCCAATAGAGATGCTGTGGCAGAACCTGAAACGAGCAGTTCATGCTGAAAACCTACCAAATGTTGCTGAATTAAAGCAGTTCTGCAAGGAAAAGTGAGTTAAAATTCCTCCACAGCGATGTGGAAGACTGATATTGAATTATAGGAAGTGTTTGGTTGCAGTCATTGCAGCTAAATGTGGCGTAACCAGTTATTAAGTGTAAGGGGGCAATTACTTTTTCACACAGTGCCAGTTGTTGTTGGTTAACTTTTTTCATTAAATAGGTGAAATAAAAAAAAAAAAACAAGTGTTATTTGTTCACCCAGGTTCCCTTTATCTAATATTACATTTTCTCTAAAGACCTGAAAACATCCAGTGTGACAAATATGCAATAATAGAGAAAATCAGGAAGGGGGCAAATACTTTTTCACGCCACTGTATAAATATTTTGATTGATTGATTGATTGATTGATTGATATCCCTGCCACTAGCCTCAGGTTCATGCCTAGTTCTCTAAATCTGTCCTTGCTCTCTCTACATTGTGCTACATCAGATTATTGGTTCCTGGAGAAATCACCATGTCTTGTCACTTGTCATGTTCATGTCTCTTGCAATTCTGGCTAATGAAGGAGGTGAACTTCAGGATGAACAGCATGACTATCCACCTCAAACTATGAAAAAACAGTGCATTTACATACAGGGAAGCCCACCAGGATGAAGTGCAGTGCTGCAGAATTCTGCAGCAGAGTTACTGTAGCAAATAATGTAATTTTAATGGCAGTTAATCCCTTTTGTCATGCAGTAATTCTATCACACTATGCTTCATCCTGGTGGGCTTCACTGTATCTGTGCTGCAAGCCTTGTACAGACAGTTAAAATTCCAGATGCCATACCCTCCCAGACTTGTTATTTTTTTCTCCAAGGGCCAACAACAGTTTGAGTCTATGGAGGAAAGATGACTGCCTTGCAAGAACGAGGGATCCGGGTGGAACATCAGCAGCATGGCACCCCCGGCTTCAACAGGGCACATTGAAAGTGGTTTGATATGACAGAAAGAGCTACACAGATACAACTCTATAGGGTATCGTTGCCCTGCAGAAAGCATGCCAACAGCATCCTGAAGCAGAAGACCGAGATCTGCAGACAGTCACTTGAATTCTGACATCATATCCTTTTTCTGCTCTGTAGTGTCACTGGTTAGTGCAAACGTGGGTAGGTGGTACTGTGGCTGGTGGAGTTATTGCATCTATCTTACATGGTCCTGCTGGGAAATGGTTGATTAAGCCTTGGCCCAGATATCCACCTTGATGATTTGTACTGTAACAATGTTTAAAGGCCATGGGAAATAATAACCTGGGCCCCCTGTTAATGATTTGGTGCTGGTAGAGGGGCTGGAGGACTGACGTGAGAGACCCAGTGTGCCCTGAATAAATTGATCTGTTGGTTGGGCTGACCCTGGGCTCTGGATATGGGGTGGTAGTGGCACCAAAACATTCTCTTTCTCCATCCCCCTCCTGTGAGCTCCTTGAAGGTTGCTCGGTGCTACCTCTGAAGCTGAAACTGCAATGGCTTTTTCTTTCACTCTCACATGGCTGCATCTTTGCTAACAGAGTGTGAAGATGGTTTGAGGGGTACATAACATCAAGAATAGATTTAAACTAGGTGGGTGGGTTGCAGGAGGACAGCTAGTAGGCAGGGATCCCAGAGGGGGGAGACAAGCATGCCTACCCCCCAAGCTATCAGAGAGGTATTTGAAGTTGGGACACAAGGAGGGATTAGGAGGGGGAAACCAGGGTGGGGGGGAGACAAAGTTTGGAGGGCAGTCTCACTGAATGTGAAAAGCTTAGATAACAAATCAGCCAAACTACAGGCTCTTTTGGCTGTGGGGAGGGTGGACATTGCGGATATCACAGAAACATAGGCCACCCAGAACCAGGACTGGGATATGATGATCCCAGGATACAGGATATTCAGGAAGGACAGGACTAGGGGGAAAGGGGGTGTGTGGTGATCTATGTGAGGGAGGGGATAAGGTGTATGAGAGAGGAGGGGGAGGAGGACAGGACAGACGCCCTATGGATAGAGTTTCAAGACTCTAAAAGAAAGACACTGAGGGTAGGAGTAGTGTATAGGCCACCAGCTCAGGGTGGTGACCTGGATAGGGAGTTGGCCAAGCAGATTAGAAGGGTCTGTAGGAAGGGGGACACTGTAGTGTTGGGGGGACTTCAACCTCCCTGGGATGGACTGGAACACCCCAACCACCATGTGTGCAAAGGAGCAGAGATTACTAGATGCATTTCAGGACTGCTTCCTGGTACAATTCGTCCATGAGCCAACAAGAGAGGGTAGGACTCTGGACCTGGTATTGACTAACAGGGAGGCTGTAAGGGATATGGGAGTGGAGGACCCCCTGGCTGGAAGCGATTATCATACAATGTGGTTCACACTAAATATGGGAAGAGTAATGGGAGGAACAGGTACCAGGGTGATCGATTTTACGGGAGCGGACTTTAAAAGGATGGGGGGGAAATTTTAGTTGACCATCTGATGGGAATTTAGACATGAATAAGTGCCAGCCAAAAATAGAAAATCATTAAGAAAGGGCTGGCAGAGGTTACTGAGACCGGCACCATGACAAGGAGCAAGAAGGGGAGAGGAAAGAAGCAGAGCTGGCTGACTCAGGGGGTAATGGAAGGGGTGAGAGCAAAGAGAAAAGCATTCTGGAGGCTTAGGAAATTGGGAGGGCAAGGGGGCAAAGTCAAGTACTTGGAGAAGTTCAGGGAGGTTACCAGGCTAGTCAGAGTGGCTAAGGCTTCCTGAGGGCTGAGACTGGCACAGCGAATCAAGGATGGGGAAAAGGACTTCTTCAGATACATTGGTGAGAGAAGAAGAAACAAAGACCAGATTGTGAGAATTAAGAAAGAAAGGGGGGTGGAGAAGGGGGAGAACCAGGCAGAGGCACTGAATGAGTACTTCTGCTCTGTCTTCATGAAGGAAAGTGGGGGGCAGATACCCCATTGGAAGGGTGGAGTGGGTGGGGGTAGTGGTGACTGATATCAGAATTACAGAGGACAGGGTGCTGGAGGGACTAAGGGCACTGAGGGCGGACAAAGGGCTGGAGCTGGATGGCATTCACACTAGGATACTTTGGGAGCTTGCGGAGATCCTGGTGGGACCAGTGGCAGACCTGTTCAGTACATAACTGGACACAGGATGCATTCCACAAGACTGGAGGATGGTCCATGTGGTGCCCATTCATAAAAGTGGCACGTAGAACGATCCAGGCAACTACAGACCGGTGAGTCTCACCTCAATTGTGGGGAAATTCATGGAGTCAACCCTAAAAGAGAGGCTGGTGACCTTTCTGGAAGACAATGGCTCCAAGACAGCCATCAGCATGGATATATTGGGCAGATCCTGCCACACAAACCTAGTCGAGTACTACGATTGGGTTACCAGGGAACTGGACAGGAGCCATGCAGTGGATGTCCTATATTTGGACTTCAGCAAGGCTTTTGACTTGGTGTCACATGGGAGGTTGGGGGGGAAAACTGGAATACATTGAGGTGGGGACAAAAATGATCAACTGTATCACCAGCTGGCTAAGGGGTAGGCAGCAAAGTGTGGTGGCGGTGGTGGTGGAGACTCTCATCAACAAGGGACATTACGAGTGGGGTGCCCCAGGGTTCATTACTGGGACTGATGCTGTTCGGGATATTCATAGCCAATATCTCAAATGGGATCCAGAGTAGTTTCAGTCTCTTCACAGATGATACTAAGATTGGTGCAGTGTTACATGACATAGAAGGATGGAGGGGCTGCAGGAAGACCTGACCAAACTATAGGAATGGTCGGAGATATGGCAGTTGGAGTTCAAAGCCAAGAAGTGCAAGGTACTGCACTTCGGAGCAAGGAACCAGGGGAGGAAATATCATTTGGGAGGGGTACAGTTGGAAAGCACAGTGGAGGAAAAGGATCTAGGGGTACTAATAACAGGGAGCATGAACCACTCAGTTCAATGCAAGAAGGTGACTGCAAAGGCAACAAGATGCTGGGGTGCATAGTGAGGGGAATCTCCTCCAGGCACAGAGAAGTGATCCTACCCCCGTACAGGTCACTAGTCAGACCACACCTGGAATACTGCGTGCAGTGCTGGTGGCCATTCCTGAAGAGGAACATCAGATTTCTGGGAGAGTGCAGTATAGGGCAATGAAGACGATACAGGGACTTGAGGGAAAATCCTGAGGAGAGGCTGGGAGAGCTGCAAATGTATTCCTTTGAAGAAAGGAGGGATAGGAGGGATATGATCAAAACCTTTAAGTGCCTAAAGGGTATTAACAGAATTAATACAGAAGGGATTCTTCAGATCAGAAGGGGGAGGGACACGAGAGGGCATCAGCTGAGATTGGAGGGGTGGAGATTCAGGAGGGAAATCATGAGACACTTTTTCACGGAATGGGTGGTAGATAGGTGGAGCACTCTGCCCTAGGAGGTGGTATTGTGTAGAATGGTGGGAGGATTTAAGAGAGGGTGGACAGAGTGGGGGGGGTGGGGCTGCTGCAAGTTGAGGGTCTAGCTGCATAATCGAGCAGATTCGATAGACCTTGAGGCCTGTTTCTGCTGGCATTTTGTATGTTCGTATGATGGAAGAAAAATCATGGAACCATTTGATAAAGTGTGATGTCGCACCACTGTTGAAGGGTTGCTTAGGTTTATATACTACTTTTTAGTAAACAGGAAGTGGGGAGTGATATTTTCTCTGTTTTATTACACAACTGACAAGCACGCTGAATTGAGACATCTGTGGCTCCTATGATCCACCTATTGTACGGGAGCAGTCTGACAATATAATTCTCCCTTGTCTTCCTGGCCCTTCCCCTGTTAACTACTGATAGAAACACAATGGCTGTTTTTGACTTAGCAATGGATGAATGTTTTACTTGCATAAGGTGGTGTTCTGGTGTGCTCTCTTTCCCTGCCCCCCATGTAGTGGGGTCGACCAACTCTTAGATGCCCCAAAACAACTGAATTGGTTTTGGTACCTGCAGGACAGATACAGATCATTTCCAGTGGAAACCATTAGTGTAGGAGGCAATAACTTCTCTCCCACATTGCAAGAGTTAGATACACCTCCCCATAGGCTATATCCTCCTCACTGTTTATAAACCCACTACCCATGCCTAGTTTACAGGTTCTGCAGATGGACTCTTACCAGTGTATGGACACTTTAATGGAATGTCAGTGTTTGTTGCATAATATTTGTTTTATTGTTTCCAATGCTAGCTATGTTATAGCCTTCCTGACCTATTGGAATGGGTCCCTTCTTAAGCACCTGCCTCCTAAGTGCTGCCAGATGCCTCAACTGCCTAATACTCTTACTCGGCAGATTGGTCCCCCTCCTTGCACTTGTTCTTTTTCTCATTGCCTGTTAGGGTTTTATGTGGTGGCTGGACGCAGCAGTCCCTGTCTGCCACTGATAGGTGACTCTAATGTCAGCCCTCCTTTAATGTTACCCCTTACCCTAACTTATCTTAGGAGCTCTGCTCCCTGGAGGTTAAGGCCCCTTTGGCCTCCCTTCCCTGTGCACTCTGTACTATCCATTTCTGTACCCCTTTCCCACACACCACCACAAGGGAAATTCTCCCCTTTCTCCCTCCTACCTCATGATACTGTTCTCTCTCCCTTATGGTATGTGCCATCCCAAATCTCTTTTTCTACTAGAACATTTGCTACACAGATGCTTTAGGTCTATGACTTTGTTTCTTCTGGACCTAGAGGCAGGCTGTTCAATCCCTCCTACCCCACGCTACCATTCTCTCCATTGCGGTCCATATAACCCTCTCTCATTTTCTACTGGAGCTTTTGATGCACGGAGGCATTGGCTCCATAGCTTCATTTCTTCTGGACCGAGAAGCAAGCTATTCAAGACCCCGTGCATTGAGTGACAATACACACTTATCGGTGGTGACCCAATTTTGGAAGTCCAGGACTATCCTAGTTCTCTGTACATAGCTTCAGTTTACTGTTATCTGTGTTTCTATGTGGGTTTCTCAACTAGACAGCATTGATATGTAAGCACAGACAGCTGTGAGTCAAGCAAATCCATGACCATGCTCTCAGTCAGAGCACTCTGTTGTGCATTTTTAGCCCAGGGTTTCTATCAGTACCATTCCAATGAGTAGACCTAAACAAAAAACATACTCCTATTTATTTTATTTATTAAGGTCTTGGATAACACCTGTGAGTGGATGCTCATTAAAATGTTCCACATCAGATACATTCATACAAGAAGACACAATATAGGTGACAGATTACAGTGCATTATACATACAGAGTACAAAAAATTCAAGAATTACATAGGTTGCAACAACAAGCAGTTCGCAATTGTGCTAAAGCATTGTACTTGGCATGCCAGCATTCTGCGAAAGAGAGCGAGACAGAGGCGGACTGTTAGAGTGAGGTAGGGAGGGGTAGGGATGGGCAGTTGGAGATGGGAGGAAAAGGAAAGAGCCAAGGGGTAGGGGGTGGGAGGCAAAAGTGCTGGGGCAAGACTTAACCTGGCGAGCCAGAAGTTGCAAGTGCTGAGGCAGACTAATGTTTTGAACGCAGATTTAATGGAAGCACATACAGGTACTATTGTTGGTGAGGTGCTGATAGAGCTTGCATTTAAAAGAGACAAGGGTAGTGGTTCTGGAGATGTCAGTTGGAAGACCATTTGTCCACAGAGGGGCCCGGTGAGCAAAGCATCATTGGGCCATAGTTGTGTGACACCTGGGCACATGGAATACTTGGGTAGTCGAGCTTCTGGTGTGCCTGGCATGTATAGGTGGTGACAGAAGACTCTGGACTCCATGAGGAAGTATGTTTAAGGAGGCTCTTTTTGCTAGTAGGCAGGTTTGATAACGTATTCTGTCTCTCAGTTGGAGCCAGTCTGATCACGCATAAAGCTCACAGGTGTGGGTGAGTTTTGGAGTATAAGTGAGCAGGTGGCAGGCTGTGTTTAAGGCTGTTGAGAAGCGTTGGAGCATTGTGTCAGTAGCGGAGGCATAGATGGATAGGCCATAGTCAATCAGGGTAATGAGTGAGCTGTTAATTGCCAAGCTCAGAGTTTCATAGGTTAGACAATGTCTTTGTCTGTAGAGAATATTGATCCTGGTGTTAAAGGCTTTAGACATGTTGTTGATATGCTGTGTGTAAGACGGCAGTGCCCAATGTAATTCCTAGAAATTTGAAGTGGGGGACTAGATCAAGGGTGTTGCCGGAGTCATTCTGAATTGCCAGGAGATAGCTTTTTAGCTTGTTTTGGGCAGAGGCGAAGAGCATGGTCTTGGTCTTTTTATAGTTCATGACCAGCTTTTGCTCGTTGAATAATTTTTCAGCTTCTGAGAAGCCATTTTGGAGGTCGGATTCCAGAGGTGCGTGGTCAGGGTTGCTAGCAAAGATCACCGCATCATCTGCGTAGAGGAACATGCGACTATGGCAAGCTGCCTGGAGGTTGTTTAGGAAGACACTGAAGAGTAACGGGTCGAAAATAGATCCTTGAGGTACCCCTGATTTGACTGTTCGACCTTCTGATAGGATGTCCCTGATCTTTACTTGCTGTGATTGCAGGCTAAGGTAAATACAAAACCAGGCTATGGTTTCTAGGGCTAACCCTATGCCCGAGAGCTGCTCAAGAAGGAGGGCATGATGGACCATATCAAAAGCCTTTGATAGTTTAATAAAGACTGCACCTGCAATGTGCTGTTTGTCAAGAGCACTATGTCTGTATCTGATAAATTCCAGGAGAGCCATGACGATGCTTTGGCCAGCTCAGAAACCATGCTGTTCTGGGCATAGAAGCTGGTATTGATTGACATACTCCACCAGCTGGTCAGTCATAATCCTTTCAAGGGCCTTGGAGAGCTGGGGGAATATAGAGATTGGCCTGTAGTTGTTTCGAAGAGACCGGTCACCACTTTTGTGTACTGGGTGACCGTGGCAGCTTTCCAGATTTGGGGGACTTTGGAGTGGCAGAGAGATAGATTAATTATCTTAGTCAGGGGACCAAGCACTTCATCTAATGCTAGCCGAACAAATTATAGGTCCAGGGAGTCTCCACTGTGCCTAGATTTGCCGAGGGCTTTATCAAGGTATTTTCTAGCATCAACTTCGGTGACCAGCTTGAAATGGAAGAGTGGCCAGTTTGGTCATGCTGGGATCTTCTTACTGACCCCAGAAGTAGGGGTATTGAAAAGGTCTGTCAGGAGCACACTACTGAGATCTGAGAAAGTGAGATTCAGAGAGTTAGCAATGAGCAGTGGGTCCAAGGTAGGGATGCCCTTAACATTTAGCACAGCTGGGGCTGTTTTAGGGTCCTTTCCAATGATGTCATTTAAGTTTGCCCAGAAAGACTTGCTGCTATTCCAGGTGATTGTGTGTGCTTCTTTGTACAATTTGCTTTTTGCCTCTTGGACTACTTTTGTTAAAACATTCTGGGCCTTTTTATACCATTGGTTGTTAGTTATTTTGCCATGTGCTTGCTCTGTTTGCCAGAGTTGGACTCTTCCATTTAGCTGCGTCAGTAGTTCCGGGGTAGTCCAGGGATTAATAGGTCCTCTGGCTTTTCTGTCTTTGATGGGTGTGTGTTTCCACAGGCTACATTAAATGTTGATATAAAGAGGTCTAGTGCAGTGTTCACATCCATGGTTCCATACAGGTCCAACCAATCCTATTGCTTTAGGTCATCCTTTAGCTGTGGTAGGTGGCCTTTTAGTAGTAGATTTTTTTAATGGCTCTGGCAGGAGGTTTGCTGTAATTGTTGTTCCAGAGAAATCTGACTGGGGAGTGGTCACTCAAAGAATTGGGGAGCATGGTGAGATCTGTGATGTGGGATGGGCAGTTCAAGATAACCCAGTCCAGAAGTGTGCTGGTGCCAGTCTTGTAATTGGTTTGAGTCGACGTGTCCACCAGTTGGAAGAAATAGATTGCAGCAAGGGTATCTTTGATGGAGGTAGCAGCAGGTGAGACCCAATTGATACTGAAGTCTCCCAACAGCACTGTTTCAGTCTTTAGGCTCAGCGTATTGATGTAGTCCAGTAGGTTGTTGATGTCAATCATGGTTTGTTTAGGTGAGATGTATACTGACAGTAGGATGAGCACTCTGTTGTGTGCTCCTAACATTAGCTTGATGGCTAGTATCTGGAGGTTGTCATTGCTGGGTGGTGGAGGTATTACATATCCCTGGAGTGTATTTCTGGCATAAATGACACAACTCCACCTCTTTTTGAGTGATTGTCCTGTCAGTACAGGGTGTAGCTGGGCATGAAACACCCTGCCCGGGTGTTGGCAGGGTATTGCTACTCTATCAACATTAACAGTTCAAACAACTCAATGAAAAGTGCTAATGTCTTTTCTGTCAAACAAAAAGACAAACCAGATGTGAGGGGGTGTACTTGGAGGAGGTGGGAGGTCTGGATAGTCGGCAACATGAGTTTGTGCCAGGTAGATCATGTCAAACCAATCTTGTGGAGTTCTACGAATGGGTAACATCAGAACTGGACAGGGGAAAGCCTGTGGATGTATTATTCTTGGACTTCAGCAAGGCGTTTGACTCTGTCCCCCACAATGGTCTGGTGGAGAAACTGATGGGGTTAGGAGTAGGCCCTTTGATGGTCAGATGGATTGAAAACTGGCTAGCTGGACGCGCCCAGAGTAGTGGTCTGTGAGGAGCTCTCAAACCCTAGAGAGGTTGGTAGTGAGGTCGCAGGGCTCGGTCCTGGGTCGATCCTGTTTAATGCATACATATCGGACATCAGGGAGGGTATAGGGTGTGAAATGAGTCTCTTCGCTGATGACTCCAAGATGGGAGCAGTAGTTGAGGGAGAAGAGGGGAGGTTGGCCCTGCAAGGGGACCTGGACACCCTGGAAAGCTGGGCTCACACATGGAAATTAAATTTCAATATCACCAAGTGCAAGGTGCTGCATCTTGGGCGGGGAAACCCTAAACACAGGTACACCCTGGGAGGGGAGGCGCTGGAGGCCTCAATAAGGGAAAAAGACCTAGGGGTCATGGTGGATGAATGTATGTATGAATAAATCTGAGCAGTGCAGGAGAGCGGCTATCAAGGCAAACAGGATGTTGGGATGCATCATAAGGTGGATCACCCCTAGGAGCAAGGAAGTGATTCTGCCGCTGTACAATGGACTGGTTAGACTACACCTTGAATACTGTGTACAGTACTGGAGACCACACTTGAAGAGGGACATACAGCTCTGTAGTGATAGTATAATATGTTGATTATTGTCACTCCATTTTGTATGCTATTTCATGTAATGTATGTCATTTTATACTCCATTTTGTATTGTGTGACTCCATTTTACATGCTGCTTCATTTAATTGGTGTTTTGCTCTTTAGATAGCCTCATTATTATGTTTTGCTTCAGACAGTGTATTTTGCTTACTTGAAGGTCGCATATTATCAGGCAACCTGTTTTTGTAGTTTTGTTTAAACTTCTGCTTAGCTCATAGTGTTCTAGGAACCCGGCCAGTGTTTGGAGCACAGTGACCTAGCAGGTGTGGGGAATTCTGAGCAGTCCTTATCGTGTGAATTTGCAGCATCCTGGAAGCCTGGCCAGCTTCTAGAATGTGGGAAAATAACACAATGAAGGCTGCACGGTTATTTTTAGCATAGAATAAGATATAAATGTAGCTTTCTCAATGCCTGGTTGAAGCCTCTCCTGCTGGGGTGGACGCATCGCTGTGGGGCCAGTTCCCGGTTCGAGACTCCTAGCCAGGCTGACATGGGGGCTTCCCAGCCATTGGAAGAGGGCTTGGATGATGCTTTATTGAATCGGTGATGTATAACCTTTTGTATTATATTTTGTTATAATAAAGCTTTGGCTTGCTGTACTTATTGTATTGTTATTGTGTGTATGTGAGTGTGAGTGAGTAAATAGCTGCCTGGTTTGAGTTGGCAGAACAAGCTCCTGGAGAGGGTACAGAGGACGGCAACTAAGATGATACAAGGGCTAGGGGATTTGACATATGAGGACAGACTTGAGGAGCTCTGCCTGTTTTCATTGGAGGAGACGAGAGGTAGAGGGGACATGATTGAGGTCTTCAAGTACCTCAAGGGAATAAATAGGGTAAACATGGAGGGGATCTTTAGACTAAAGCAGGGAGGTATCACCAGAGGGCATGGTTTGAAGTTGGAAGGTGGAAGGGTGAGGGGGGAAAAGAGGAGGAGGTTTTTCACTGAGAGGGTAGTGGACCCTTGGAATGCACTGCCTGATGAGCTGGTTCAGAGATCCACAGTGGAGGGCTTCAAGAGTGGGTGGGACAGACACAGAAAGTGGATGTATCAGATGATGGCCTGTCCCAAGGGGATGGGGATGGATGATAGGGGTTTCTGGAACACAAGGGAAGGGAGGGCCTCGGCAACCAACTAGGGATCTGAGGTTTGAGCAGACTCGATAGACCATAAGGCCTAATCTGCTGGCAAATAGTATGTTAGTATGTTAGTTTATAGTGTATGCAAGAGATGAACCTTACCCAAACAGAGTGTGTTAAACTAGTTAAATTTAGCCTGCTTCTCCAACAAAAAGAATGGCAAAAGGCAGGGTGTAACAATACTGATACAGTAGTTATGTAATCTAGCTTTCCAAGAAATTAATGCTGATAGTTAGGTATCTAGTATTCTAAGAAATTAAATTAATCAAGGACATAGAGAGAGAGAGATGCTCTGTGTTGGTACAGAGAAAGATTGAGGGTTCCCTACTCTCGGTAACAACTTGATATCTCCCCATCCTGAGATCTGACACCCAATGCCTCAAAAGGATATTGAACCTGATAGTAGACCATCAAAGAGGGTTCCTTTTTGCACAAGGGGTCTGGAACCTCTTGCTACACCCAATAAAAGATTCTACACTACCCACATGGCCAGTTTCCTCTTGTCTTATGTGCCCAGAATCTTTCTCCGAATATGTGCCCAGAATCTGTCTCCGACCATGCTGCCATAGTCACAGAGGTAGACTTGGGACTTTTCCACAGAGCAACAAATTAGCACCCCTAGAAATGTTTCATTATGTTTGCTTGCAAGCATGTGTAAGAAACATAGTGCCATCATCCGAGTTTTCGGAAGTGTGGCAGCCCTCTTCCAATTCAGTCAGTGTGTTTGCAGGCGCGGCCGCAGTTCTCCAATGCCTGCTGGAGCTGTCTATGACAGCAGTCCAGCAGTGCAAAAATGCAGTGGCGTACAGTTGAAAGGGGGAGCTACGCTTCAGTGAGAGCAGTGATAAGATATCGCCTGCCTGCGCGCGCCTCCCCTACACACACACACACAAACACACACACATGCACACATACCGTGCTTGCCCCCCACGCATACACTGGGGTAGCCGACAGCGGTGCCCAATCCTGTCAGTGTGCTGCACCCCCCAAAGCAGAGTTACATATGCCACGCTGGGTGCCCACCCCAGCATGGCTGCATGATCGCATAGCCCACGGGGTGCTCAACTCGCCGCTCCATGCCAACCCCAACAGTCGCGCCCTTGTGCCACGCCAGAGCCCACACCAGCGTGGCAAACGCCCCCGTCGTCATTTAAAAAAAAACCCTGAAACTTAAAACTGTCCTCGTTGTCTCTGCCCCACCGCACCCACCCACTGTGCACCCGCCTCCCCATACCCCTCACCCCCCTCCGACTCCAGCACGACGATCTTCGGTGGACCGGGAACACATCGCACTCTTCAAAGCTGACCGTGGACTGAGGAAATGCCGGTAAGCTGTATAATGGGATAGATAGGTTTTTTTCAACTTTGCTGCATATCTCAGCCATTTTTTGGAATTTTTGCACCAAATTTTCAACATGGGGTTTTTGGGACCCCTTCTCATGAATGCTCTCACTGTCATGGCGTTAATTGGGCCAAAATGGTGATTTTGCAGTCACTGCACGAAATCACCTTTCGGGACTGAGTAATGAAACGACACTGCCACTGTTCATAAGGTGGGCTCTCAAAAAGCCTATGTTGAAAATTTGGTGGAAAAATTCCTAAAAATGACTGTTTTACGAGCGTGCATTGCGCAGTTCCTACGCACGCTCATAAGTTCGTGAATTTTCAATATTTTCACTCCAGATTTTCAACATTGCCATTTTACCACACCTCCTTATGAGCAGTACAGCTGTCATTTTTCACATCTTGCCCAAAACATGTTTCTGCCCATGTAGCGCACAATGGCACAGTCGGTGTGCGAAATCAATGTATGAGACACATTAAGAAAATCACAGTGACACTGTTAATGAGCAGAGGTCTTAAAATGGCTATGTTGAAAATTTGGTGAAAAAATTCTAAAAATGACTGCTTTACAAGTGCGCGTTGCGCAGTTCCTATGCACGCTCGTAAGTTTGTGAATTTTCAATATTTTCACTCCAGATTTTCAACATTGCCATTTTATTACACTTCCTTATGGACAGTACAGCTGCCATTTTTCACATGTCACCCCAAATGTGTTTCCGCACATGTAGAGCACAATGGTGCAGTCGGTGTGCGAAAGCAATGTTTGGGACAGATTAAGAAAATCACAGTTACACTGTTCATGAGCAGAGGTCTTAAAATGGCTATGTTGAAAATTTGGTGACAAAAGTCCATAAAATGACTGTGTTACGAGTGAGCATTGTGCAGTTTCCACGCACCATCGTAAGTTCATGACTTTGTAATATTTTCAGTCCAGACTTTTACCAGTGGCATTTTTCCACATTTCCTTATGAACAGTACAGCTGTCATTTTTCACAACATGGCCGAAATGTGTTTTCACACTTTCAGCGCAGAGATGCGTGGTCGCTGTGGGAAATCATTGTTCAGGACAGATAAAGAAAATCACAGTGACACTGTTCATGATCGGTGGTCCCAAAATGCCTGTGTTGACAATCTGCTGTAAAAAATCCACAACCTAATTACATTATGGGTGTGCGTTGCACAGTTTCTATGCACACTCGTGACTTCACCAGTTTTTTTAATAATTTTACTGCAGATTTGCAACATTGCCATTTTTTACACCTCCCCATGAACAGTACATCTGTTATTTTTCACATCCTGTTCGGAATGTGTTTTTGCACCTGTGATGCTAAATGCCATAGTCGCTGAGCAGCTTTTGGCTAACAAACTGATCTTGCCACTGTTCATGAGGTGGGGGTCACAAAAAAGACATGTTGAAAATTTGGAATGAAAATACCAATGAATGCCTGAGGTGTTAGGGTTTCCAACCATAACGCCCCACCATGTAGAGAATGACAGGCATCAGGGGTGTGACTTGGGATTCTTGCCTGTAATGCTCATACCATTCCACATCCTGCAGCCAGTGAGAGGCATTGAGGTGTGCCTTGGACTCTTTGGCCCCAAAGTTCACACCATTCTCCTGTACCGCACCCATCTCACCGTATTTCCTGATGGAATGGGGTGCACATAAGGGCCAAAGACCCCAAGGCACACCGTGACACTTGTCAGTGTCTGCAGGGTAGGGTGTGGTGAAATGGCATGGCCGTTATGCCTGACTACCCAAAGGCACACCCCAATGCCTGTCACTTTCTGCAGGGTGGTGGTGGGGTTGGCTTCAGTTCAGTACTTCACTGCCATTTCTATTATGTAGCTCTGTAACTTCTACACTACCAATGCCAATGCCAGCAAGCAAACATTCGGCATTGACAAATGCCTGTTTTGTTGATGAAATGTTCATAAACCTGGTCTGCATGTAACTCCAAGAAATAATATTCTACAGTGACTCCCTGTTAATGCATTTGACTACAGTCTGGGACATGGTGAAGGTTGTTCTGAGAGGTGATCTCATCATTTATGTAGCACAATGGAAAAAGAGTGTAGAGCACACTTGGCAGACCCCCTGGACGCAATCACTTTCCTGCAACAAGAGAACCAGCAGGGGATGTTCATGGACCTGAGTTGCTTATTAAAATTAGGAAACAATTGAACAATGTCATCTTAGAACAAATGGTAAATGCTTTGAGATACCTCAGGCAAAATATTATGGTGAGGACCACAGAGCTGCATGAGTTCTTGTTCATAGAGAGAGGATATTTTGACAGAGAGTCACAATAACAAAAATCAGGCATCTGGAGGCACATATTATAATTAGAAACAAGGGGTGTAAGGGAGAGCATCACAGGTGTAGACTACTATCTGTACGCAGATGATACGGTGGTCTACACCTCTGATGGCTCAGTGCAATTATGGTTGCCACCGGCCTTTAATGGTGTACATCTTCCAATCATATTTCTTTCAAAAAATGAAAAGAAAACCAATGTAATGCTATTTGGAGCAGCTGAAAGATTAAACAAATTAGATAAAAATACACTGGTTATCCTCTCTAAAGAGGGGAAAGAGGACTGAGTAAGTAGAAGTAGAGGGGTACAAATATGTAGGTTTCTGGATAGACATCCAGGGATCAGGTAACCTACATGTTACAAAACTCATAAAGAGAACTGGCAAATGTTTGAGATTCCTATATTGGAACAAAAGGTGCATGGACTTTGAGGCGAGACTACAAGTAGCACAAATACAAATTGTTAACACTTTTGACTATGCCAATATTGCATGTAAGTTCTGCACAGTGGACAAAACACACAAGTTAGACATGCTATTCACAAAAGAAGAGGAGTGGGAGGTACCTAATCCAGTCAATAGAAGCATGCTGGATAGGGGGGTTGATATCAGTCCTTTCACTGAAGAAAGGGTTCTGAAAAAACTCTTAAAACTGAAGGTGGACAAAGCAATGCAGCCTGATGGAATTCACCCCAGAATACTAAAAGAACTAAGAGGAGAACTAGTAACAGCACTGACTACCCTTTTTGACAAATCATGGGAGGATGGTGTGGTACCTGAGGACTGGAGGAGGGCAGATGTGATTCCCCTTCACAAAGTGGGAGCAAGACAGAGGCAGGAAACTACAGACCTGTCAGTTTGACCTCAGTAGTAGGGAAAATGATGGAATCACTTTTGAAAGAAAGAATTGTTGAGTACCTAGAGGCCAGTGGGACATAGGACACAAGGCACATGGATTCGCAGAGTGAAGGTCATGCTAGATTAATCAAATTGATTTCTTTGACTGGGTGACCAACGTTGTAGACCAGGGAGGGGCTATGGACATAACCTACTTAGGCTTTAGCAAGGTATTTGACACAGTCCCAATCAAAAGATTAATAAACAAATTAGTCAGCCTGGGAGTGGGTCCCAGTGTGGTAGCCTGGGTAAAACATTGGCTGGACAACAGGATGCAGAGGGTAATAGTAAACGGAGTCCGCAGTGAAGAAAGGAGGGTTACTAGTTGGGTACCACAGGGGTCAGTACTGGATTCAGTCCTTTTTAATGTCTTTATAAGTGACATTGCAGATGGACTGGAAGGAAAAGTATGTCTCTTTGCAGATGACACAAAGATCTGCAACAGGTTTAATACACAAGGTGGGGTGGAAAGGATGAGAAGGGACTTAGCAGGGTTGGAGGAATGGTCAAATATATGACAGCTTAGATTCGACACAACAAAGTGCAAAGTAATGCACCTGGGAAACAAAACCCAGGGAAGAGTACACAATGGGGGAGGGGTGAGATACTGACAACAAGAAAAATGGAAAGGGACCTGGGGGTAGTTATATAAGATGACTTGCGGTCCTTATCTTCCATCAACTTCTATGTTTCTATGTTTCTATGACCTGAAGGTGTGCAAGCAATTTGAGAAGGCAGCAAGGAGTGCTGGGTGGATACTGGGATGCATAGGGAGAGGCACCACCAGTAGAAAACAAGAAGTTGTTATCCCTCTGTTTAGGTAGTCGATGAGACTCCACCTGGAGTACTGCATCCAGTTCTGCATACCCAATCTCTGCAAAGACAGAGACAGGGTGGAGGCTGTCCAGAGGAGGGCAACCAAAATGGTGTAGGATCTGCACCAGTAGACATATGAAGAGAAACTAAAGGAGCTTAATATGTATACCGTCGAGGAAAGGAGGGAGAGGGGGGACATGATAGAAACCTTCAAGTACCTCAAGGGAATCAACGAAGTCCAAGAAGGTAGCATATTTCAGAAAAAGAGATGTGCAAGAACAAGGGGAAACAATTTGAAGATTGAGGGGGGCATCTCAAAGGTAATGTGAAGAAGTATTTTTTTCATGGAGAGGGTAGTGGATGCATGGAACAGCCTTCCTGAGGAGGTCATGGAGTCGAAAACAGTGGGGGGAATTCAAGAATGCATGGGACAGACATAAGGCAATTCTAGTGGTGGGTGGGAGAAAGTAGGCTGTAGGTTAACTAGGATCTGCAGCTTATCCATTAGGTAGGTAAATGGGAAGACTAGGTGGGCCAATCAGTCCTTCTCTGCCATCAAATTCTTTTTCTAAGACTGGCACATTTTGTTTTTAACAGTTCATATGGTGCTCATAGTTGTGACTTATACAAACATTTAAGATGGACATCTCTCACCAATAGATAAACTTTGCACAAAATGCTTTTTGCACTAAAATGTATACAGCAAAGTTTTCAGACTCTTTAACAGAAAGGTTGATATTTTGGGAAAGGCATGGGTCCCTGAGAAGAACATGTTTCTTAGAACTGACATCCCCTCATATTGTTATTGCAAGGGCCAGGTACTTTTTTAGCTACTGGGTGTCTTTAATGCAGAATTCTTTCTTTGAGATACAGTGTTCCCTTGTTTATCTACCCCCTCTGTTTATCTGCCACCCTTGCATACCACCAGTGTATGTTCTTGCTCCACTTCCCCACACTATTTCACCCCTTTATCCACCATCTTCACTGTCTGCCATCTGCCAGCATCTTTTCGTGTACTGTTCCTATACAGAAAGTGTTACATTCCCCCACTTATCTGCCACCATCATGCTCCAGTGGGGTGGATGTTTCTTGCTCACTATCAGATAATAATAAATTTATTTATAAAGTGCCTTTTATTATTCCAAGGCACTGAATACATTTAAAACAGTAACATCAAATATAAAATCCAATAATAGCCATAAATAAAATCATAACACATTAACATCAGACATTAAAATCACAATAGGTAAGGATAAAACCACAGCACAATCAACAAATTACAACATAATTAACCATCCAAGAAGGCCATTCACTAAAGATGTTTTCAAATTACTCTTAAACTCCTCCACAGAGATGCATTCCTATAACCGGCATGGTAGAAAATTCCAAAGAGTGGGTGCAGCATAAGAGAATGCTCTACAGCTGGAAGATTTAAGACTCACTCTTGGAATCTCTAGCCACCTTCATCGGCCAAGCAGAGTGATCGGCCTGGGCAGTAAGGTACCAGAAGTTCTTTCAGGTAGGCTGGACCTGATCGTGAAGGGCTTTGAAAGTCAGTAAACTGACTTTAAAGGCGATCCGCCACCGTATAGGGAGCCAGTGCAGTTTGCGCAGCACTGGGGTAATATGACAGGACCTACTTGTCCCAGTCAAAACCCAGGCTGCTACATTCTGCACTAGCTGTAGGCAACAGATTTCAGCCCCAGAAAGCCCAAAGTACAGGGAGTTGCAGTAGTCCAGGCGCAAGGTCACAAAGGCGTGGACCAATGCTGATGATGTATATAATGCATCTCATTCTTGCAAGCTCTGTGTCCATCTACCATAAACTCACCCTGGCTAAATACAACATGAAGACACAGAGCTGGGTTTCACAGAAACTTTGCTGCAGCATGGGTAAGTGTCTTGTTTTCTTTATTTGGATACTATGGCCCAGATATTCAAACTGTGCCATTCTGTGGTGCAAGCCATTGCGCTGCTCAAAAAAGTTGCGCAGGGGTGTGGCCAGGGCGATATTCAACGGAGTTGCACTGTTGAGCAACTTCTTTGAATATCGCCCCCTGGCCACAGCCACTGTGCATGGTGCAGTGGAACTGCGCCACCGCAAGTGGTTAGAGTGGAGCATTCAGATGTGGAGGCGCAAGTTCCATTGCGCCATGCGCAGCACCTGCGATATTCAAAAGGTGACATGCAAATGGAGCCATAACATATGCAAGGTGCATAGGGGGCCATTTGCATCTAATTACAGCCCATTTGCATGCCATTAGCACATGCGGTGCAGCGATCTGGCGACTTGCGCCTGGCACCCTGCCAGGCAGCAGCCGTTGGGGACCGATGCCCCCAGCAGCCCGATCGCGGGCAGAACAGTATTCTGTCCCCCCCTGTGAAAGGGGGTCTATGAGTCAAACCCTTCATCATTCAGTGTTTTTTTTATTATTGTGTCGTCTTGTGGAATGAATGCTGTCTTTGTTAGTCTCTGTGCGTTTTTTTTATTTCTCTTTTTATTTGTGGATTCCTAATTGAATAGCATGTAATAGCTTGGCCACCTATTACAGACTATTCGTTTATAAAACTTTGTCTTTTATTAGGAAAGACGAAATCCTGTTGCTGTAATGTTGTTTTTCTAATATTAATGTTAAGGTTCTAAAGAACCCCCCCCCCCTTTTCTTTCACATTTATTATGCACCTTATGCCACTGTATAATATTCAACTTTGTTTCAGCTTCCCAATCCCAGAAGTGTTCTTTTATTAAGAAGAGAGGTAATGTGTTTAGTTAGAACACTTTGGGATGCAGTAGATTACTTGCCGTTTTTTTTCCGTTACAAAGTAAAATCTAGAAGCCGTTTTTCTTCATTTTGTTTCGGGTCTTAGTGAGACCCTTTCCTAAAGTAGAGCAGCCCGTGTATATTCCCTTTGGGACCTTCTAGCATGAGCACTTACCTAGGATGTGTAGTTTTCAGTTTTCTAACCTTCTGATAATTTGCCCATATCCTCCTCGCCTGTGCACACATTCATGCAGCTGCACCTTGCGTTTCGGTTTCCGAAGAATAAAAAAATTAAAAGATTTAAAACTAAGCTGCGGTCGTCTTTCATTTAAAAAAAAAGTATTTTCCCTCCTTTAAAAATGGACGTCAAAGGGTCTGAATTCTGCTTTTGTTCAACAAAAATCCTTGTTGGGAAAATGTAGTGAAATGCCGAAAGGACTCGCCCTGTTTCTCTGCTCTTTAGAAGCCGGCCGGCCTCTCTCTATCTACTTTTATGCAGAGAATCTGTGCGGAGTCTGTCAGCGTTTCAAAATTGAGTTTAGAAATGGGATTAATTGAAGGGAAAGAATTTAGTTTAAATTATTCATGTAAATTGAAGGTTTAGGATGTTCTAAGTCTGATTTTAGACCTAAATAAATGAGTTTGTTTGGTAGTTTAAAACTATTATGTGATTGACTGTTAGGAGATCCAATCAAATTCTTTTGCACCCTTAATATGCCAGATTTTTTTGTGTAACCAGATGGAGTTTGGGAGCTGTATTGGAAGCATCTTGGAGATGGTAGCAATGGAATGTACTACCTCAGTTTATGCCTGCATGATGGAATTCCTGCCTGTTTCGCTGTAAAAGGACTCTGAGACCTGCATTTGTTTTATGTTCTTTATCGTGCAGTTCATTTTATTTTTGTTATTTTCGTATTTAATGGTTCCAGTGAATAAAAAGATCTGTTAAAGAAGAACTCCTCTCCTGTCAAGTATCCTTTTGTTACCCTAGCCTCTCACATTGGTGTAGATATTCAGGGGGACATTTATTTTGTGTTTCTTTATCTTCCCACCATTCTTTTATTATATCCAGGGGCCCTCTTGGGTTTTTCCCATATAACAACTCAAAAGGGGAAAACCCGGTTGAGGCTTGGGGCACCTCACAGTAAGCAAACATTAAATACGGGAGATAAGTATCCCATTGCCTTCCTTCATCCTGGATAAACTTTTGAATAATCTTTTTCATAGTGTGGTTGAAGCGTTCTATCAGACCGTCAGTTTGGGGGTGATAAGGCGTGGTTCGAATAGCTTTAATACCCAACGTCTGGTATAACCGCATCAACACCTTAGAACAGAAGTTAGTACCTCTATCTGTGAGTATCTCCTGAGGAATACCCACTCTACTAAAAATCTTTCCCAGTTCCTCAGCAATTCTAATGGCGGTGATAGTTCAGAGGGGTACCGACTCCGGATATTTAGTAGCATAATCACAGACCACTAGAATGTACTGGTTTCCTTTACAGCTTTTCTGCACTGGTCCTACAATATCCATTGCAATTCTCTGGAAGGGAGTAATGAACAAGGGCATAGATTGTAAGGGTACGGTCTCTTTTTTCAAAACCTTTGCCACTTTTTGGCACTCTGGACAACTTTTACAGTAATTAGCAACTTGCTTATGAATTCCAGGCCAAAAAAACCTGTGTAATAACCTACTCAGGGTACGGTCTCTCCCCAAATGGCCGGCCATTGGAATATCATGAGCCAGTTTCAATAAAAGAGAATGATACTTTTCAGGAACTAACAGTTGTTCAGCCTTTTCATCTGTTCTAGGATTAACACAGACCCTATACATCAAACCATTTTTCAATTGAAATTTGTTTATATTTCCCGGAATCTTGTCCTGGGAGGAGAACAACATTTTTAGAGCCTCATCCTCCTGTTGTAACCTTACAAAATTATCCTTTTCACCCTCTTTTACATTCCATATCACTTTCTCGACAGAATCATAAGATTGGTTATCAATCCATTTATGCTTCTCACTCCTTCTCTGTCTTCTGGTTTTCTTGTCTTTGCCGGGTTCTCCATAAATGTCATTCTCAAAAGGGAAATAATGTTCTAAGGTGTCGACTTGTTGATGAGGGTAACTCTGTGACCTGGTTACTACAGCACATATGTTTGAAGATACCAAAGTCTGAAAAGAGGGACAGTCATGTCCGATTATGACTGGTACAGGGAGGTTAGGTACCACACCTACTTTTAAAGTCTGCACCTGTCCTTGTATAGTCAATTCTGTTTCTTCTAGTGGATAAGAGTGAGTGTTACCATGAATACATGTCACTTTTGTAGTTAAATTATCCGAAGAAGGGGTTGCACTCAATAACTGTGATTGGATAAGAGTCTGTTTACTTCCCGAGTCTAACAAACCTAAGACTTTGTGCTGTCCCACTTGTACCGGTACCACAAACTCTCCCCAGTTAGCTAGAGCTAAATGTGTTTGTTCCACCTTTTTCTTAGGACAGTACCTTGCAATGTGTCCCTTAGATTTACATTCGTGACATACAATGTCCGGGTTATACCCCCTTCCTGCTTTACTAGTGCTCTGTACAGTAGTAATAGGATTACTCCCCACCGTAGTAGGAGTTCTTACCGGCTGATGTGGGTGGATCTGATGGAAAGTCCTCTGCCTCTGAGGACGGGCAGTAATATAGTCCTCAGCCAGACGAATAGCGATTTCCGAGGTCTCTGGGCGATGCTTTTTAACCCAAAGTTGAACATTGGCTGGAAGAACACGTAGAAACTGTTCTAGGACTATTGTCTCAATAATCTGTTCTGTCGTTCGGGTATTAGGTTGTAGCCATTTGATGCATAAATCCTTCAACTGCGTAAAGGTATCTTGAAGATTATCAACTGTGGTGTATTTAAATGAATGCAATCTCTGTCGGTAGGTCTCAGTATTTATATCATATCATTTTAAAATGGCTTGTTTTACCCGGTCATAGTTATTCACATCTACCATGTCCACCCGGCTATAAGCAAGTTGAGCCTTCCCGGTCAGATAAGGTGGTAGCCGAATTACCCATTGGTCTCTGGGCCAGTTACAGGCTATTGCCACCCTTTCAAAAGTCAACAGATAAGCCTCTATATCATCAGTACCTGTTAATTTGGCCATTTTAATGTCCTTCTGGCTTCCTCCAGGGATAGCAGGGGCTCATCCCGTACCCAATGCTTGGAAAGCCCTTAGGGTGTCGTTCCATCTGGCCTCGTACTCTCTCTGGTCTCTATCCCTCTGTCTCTTGATTTCCAGCTGTCTGGTACAGAGCCATCTTAACAAGTCCTGTGGTTCCTCTGGGAGATGCTCTTCCTCACCTCCTCCACTAGCTTGTGCCAGTCCCTCATCCTTGGGTACCTCCATCTGACGTTTAACCGGAACCTTCCTCCGGGTTACTGGTTCCAGACCTGGGAACAAGGGTAGTTGATATTTAGCTGTCACCGATCTGGTATGCACTCCCTGTGGTTCTGGTTGATCTGTCCGTCGAATGTCCTCTTGAACCTGTTACATCAGGTGTCCACTGGGCCTTGGAACAGGTCCTTCTGTTGGTTACCTTCACCAGCCGATCCCACTTCTGAAACCAATGTGAGAGGCTAGGGTAACAAAAGGATACTTGACAGGAGAGGAGTTCTTCTTTAACAGATCTTTTTATTCACTGGAACCATTAAATACAAAAATAACAAAAATAAAACGAACTGCACGATAAAGAACATAAAACAAATGTAGGTCTCAAAGTCCTTTTACAGTGAAATAGGCAGGAATTCCATCATGCAGGCATAAACTGAGGTAGTACATTCCATTGCTACCATCTCCAAGATGCTTCCAACACAGCAACCAAACTCCATCTGGTTACACAAAAAAATATCTGGCATATAAAGGGTGCAAAAGAATTTGATCGGATCTCCTCTCCTGTCAAGTATCCTTTTGTTACCCTAGCCTCTCACACCCCCCCAGCAGCCCTATCTGGCATAATGTAACCCCCCTGTAGCCCAACCACGGGCATACTGTTAATGTCCCCCACCCCGAATAGCCCGATCACCGGGCATACTTTACCTTCCCCACCCCGAATAGCCCGATCACGGGCATACTGTTACCTTCCCACCCCCAAATAGCCCGATTGCGGGCATAATAGAAAGGATCCCCAAGTAGCCCGACCGCTGGCAGCATGCACACCCTTCCCACATCCAGACTCCTGGTGATCTAGTCATTCACATATCTGGACTGACTTGTATAGTATGGGCTGCATGCCCATTGGCTCTTAACTCTGAACCAATGGGTGCAGCCCCACCGAGCCAGCGTCGTGGACTGTGGGTGGCAGGCAGGTGGTGCTGCTGCCCCGCTGACGGGGGAGCGGGTAGGCTTCATGGGTGGTGGGTGGGGGCCACCAGATCACCAGGGATTGTGGACGGGGGTTGAGGATGCAATCTGGCTTCTCGCAGTCCACTGGACCACCAGGGATCTTGGACTTTGGAGGTATAACTTTATGCCCACGATCGGGCTTCTCGCGGTCCACTGGACCACCAGGGATCTTGGACTTTGTGGGGGTATAACTTTATGCCTGCGATTGGGCTATGGGGGGGAGAATAACCTTATGCTCGGAATCAGTCTAATGGGGGAGGGGGAGGTAAATCGTTATGCCCGCGATCGGGGTAATGGTGGGGACAGTTCAGCCCGTGATCAGGGCATGGGGGGGCGCAGCCGGGAATGAGTGGAGGGCCACCCACAGGTGGCAGCTGTTGTGTTGCACCCTGCAATGTGGCAGCTCACCTGTGGGTGGCCCTCGACTTGATCTTTTTTTTGGCGTAAAGTTGTGCAGGCGCAGGTAGGGGTTGCGCCTGCATAACTCACAGCCTGGCTGAATATCGGGCTGTACAGTTTATGCATGGTTCCTCCCCTTCAGTTGCGCATGCCTTCATTATCATTGCACTGTTGCTCAGCATGATTTGGGGGGCGCAACTGCCTCCTACTGAATATCACAGAATGGTGCATTTTGGACTTGCTCAGGTGCAACCCTATTGCGCATGGCTCAACTCTTTTGAATATCTGGGCCTATTTGTTTAAGTTGGGGGGAGTGCTACCCACATATCTACCCAATTCATTTACATATGAGTACTGTACTGTAGTTGATACCTGCCCACCGACTCGATCCAATACTTTCAAATAAAATAAACATACTTCTGGTGCTCTGGAGATGCTACATTTAAAACACAAAAAGGGGTCTGAAATTTTAAAAGAAATCAACTAAACTAATCTGTTCTCCCCAGGAAAATCCACATGAAATGCAAAACGTTCATATCCTCCGAGTCCTACAGCTCACCAAAAGCCTGGTGAGCTTCTTTCTTTCCCATTTGCATTCGGGTTTCCGATCCATTTTAAATCCATTTTAAAATGTAAATAGCTGTGAGTTAAAAAAAAATAACATTTTATATGGTTTATTACTGGATCTTTTTCCTATTTGCTTTCAGGAAAAAATAAATATTTTCTGTTTACTTTGAGAGTCAGGGTGAAGAGACAACTGATTAGCTGACTGGTGAACACCAGCTAGCACATTGTTAGCAGTCAGGCATTCCAAGGAAGACCTATCTACACCTCTACAGCCCAAGACAGATACAGTGGATTGTGTGGTGTCAGGAAGTTTAATGAGCCTCTCTGGCTAAAACTAAAGGTGGTTAAATAATGAAGAAAAGATACTAACTTATGTTACAGCAAAGTTTCTGTAAAACCCAGCTCCATGTCTCTGTGCTGGACTGTATCTGTGTTGGGGGAAGGGTGTATGAAATTAAAGCCAGTGACATTTAAACTGATCAGAAACTGCGACACTCTGTTATCTGCCATCATATTTTATCTGCCAAAATGTAGAGTGTACTGAGAAGGAATAATAAAAGAGGAACCACTGTATTCTGAATCCAGGGAATAAAATCCGCTTCTATCAGACAAACAAAAACATAATTCCTGTCACTACCCCAAATGTTTGCTAAATGCAGAGAAGGGATAATGGGTGTTTACTCTACTGGTAAAGGTAATCGTATTAGTTGATATCCATGGCACTCCAGTCATTACATCATGGGTTTTAGCCCACTTGATAGGCTATGATGCTCATGTGACCCAGGATCAAATTTCTCAGTATGCCTAGGTCCCAGGATTCCTGTTCCTCAGTTCGATTCTTCCATAGCTGAAAAGAAGGTTATTTACACAACCATGCCACTTTGAACCATTTGAAGAAAAAAGAGAGTCTTGAGAGAGGAGAGTGTCTAAACACTACTTTTATTTCCCTACTAATACAATTCTATGACTCAGTCACCTAACGTGCTCTGCCACCTGCTTATTGTTATATTATATAATATTTGTGTTATAAATAAAATGTGTATGGTATATGACTGCTTGCTTAAGGTTGGTAGTCAATGAGAGAGCAGTGACCTTTGAACTCCAAGGTGTCAGTGTTGCTAAAGCAGCATTATGTTAAACTGACCAGGGAAACCCCTAATTAAAAGCTGTCTTCCCAGTGGGGCAGTGTATTACCTCTTATAACCTGATCCTGCTTTTGCAGCTGGGAACTAAATATGAATTTCATGACCCTAGCAGGAAGGGAAGCCGTCTGGCTGATTCTTTATGGTTTTCTCACCTAGCAGAGGACTAGTGACATCATTGTGGGATTGTGAAACATCAAAGGGGATGTTTTGATCAAAGACTCATATTTTGGTTAATTGCTAGTTGCTGATTTTTCACTGTAATAACATGCATCCTTGTGAGTATCCATGCTCAGATTACAGATTTTTCACAGATCTACAGTGACCTCATGGGTGACACCACCAAGAGGTGGAAAAAAATGACTTTTGAATATTGCTTGCAAGAGAAGTTAGTGCCAAAGAACTTTCTGAAAAACAAAGACACATTTAGTCTGTGGACTGGTAACTAGGCACTTTATGGTAATATCTTATCCCTCCTGTACAGACAGTTGGTGAGACCCCATCTGGAGTACTGCATCCAGTTCTGGAGACCCCATCTCCATAAGGACATAGACAGGATGGAGGCAGTTCAGAGGAGGGCAACTAAAATGGTGCAGGGTCTGTAAGAGAAGCCATACGAGGAGAGACTAAAGGAGCTTAATATGTATACCCTTGAGGAAAGGAGGGAGAGGAGGAACATGATAGAAACGTTTAAGTACCTCAGTGGAATCAACAAAGTCCAAGAGGGTAGCATCTTTCAGAAAAAAGAGATGTGCAAGAACAAGAGGACACAATTTGAAGAGAGAGAGGGGACGGCTGAGTGGCAATGTGAGGAAGTATTTTTTCACAGAGAGGGTGGTGGATGCATGGAACAGCCTTCCTGAGGAGGTTGTGGGGTCTAAAACTGTGGGAGAATTCAAGAATGCATGGGACAGACATAAGGCAATTTTTGTGGGGAGTAGGAAGAAATAGGCTGTTGGTTAAATAGGATCTGCAGCTTATCCTCTAGGTAGGGAAATGGGTAGACTAGGTGGGCCAAGCGGTCCTTATCTGCCGTCAAAGTCTATGTTTCTATCTAGCTAGGCAAAAACTTTGAAGTATTTGAGGTAGATGTATTTCTGTTCTGTAATTTCCCAGTTATTGTATGTGACTGTAAGTTGTTGATATAATTGTTCTGTATTTGATTTTACCTGTTTTACGATTTTTAGTAAACAATATATTCTTTAAAATACTGCCTTTGCTTTTTCTCAGTACTTTTACATGTGAATGCTGAACCTGTGTTTAAGTCTGAGAGCTGTTAAGGGCTTGAATGTGTTACTAATCTTGGAAAAGGTAAGAATATACCTAGGT
This sequence comes from Neoceratodus forsteri, assembly GCA_016271365.2. NCBI lineage: Eukaryota > Metazoa > Chordata > Ceratodontiformes > Ceratodontidae > Neoceratodus > Neoceratodus forsteri. Next base: position 403,905,290 of record CM057455.1, read on the forward strand.
CTCATACTGAGTCATATGGGTACATTTTGGAAACCTGGCTGGGTGCCACTGGGTGAAGGATTGTACTGCATTCCTGAAGAGGGTACATATCTGAGCCTGTTAACTGGGTATGCTAGCATAAGGTTCACATTTGACCTCCAGGATTCAAGGCTAGTAGGTGATTCGGACCCGAAACAGATAGTGGGGTTACCCTGTTTGTCTCCTGTTCACACTATTGCACTTTGAGGCTGGCACTGTGGGAGCAGAAGGCCTGACCTGCGGAGTGCGTTTGTGACGCTAACTAATTGTGATTCCTTAAGATAAGGGAGCCCTACACTCCATATGTGCATGGGCACTATTATAGCCAGTTATATAATTGAAAGAAGATGTAAGATAAACATTTCAAGACCACTTCTTTTCCTATCATAAAATATTCTTACAACTCTGATCACTCTGATGGGAGGGCCATGGCGTGCCATGGATATCAACTAACACAATCACCTTTACCAGGTGAGTAAACACCCATTGTGTTATGTTGAATATCCATGGCACTCCAGTCAATACATCGTGGATTTCATTTAAACAGCAGTACCATTCCCATCAGGGCAGGACAGAGTGATCGAAGAGTGGCTAGATGTACTGGTTGCTGTGAGAACTTTGTTTGCAAATGAGGCCCTATGTTTGAATAAAGGTTCAAGCCTGTAGTGTCCAGCAAAAGTATGAATGGGAGTCCGTGTTGGCACCTGGCAAATATCTTCTGTGGATGCACATGCCCTTTCAGCCCAGGAAGTGGCCACTGCTCTGGTTGAGTGTGCTTTGATGCCTTCTGGGGGTATGAGGTTCTTTGCCTTGTACGTTTCTTGTATAATTCTCTTGAACCAGCTGGTAATTGACATTTTTGAAGCTGCCATACCCTGTTTCTGCCCTTTCACAATGATGAATAGTCTTTCTGTCTTGCGTATAGGCTGAGTTCTAGTGATATATGTTGCCAGGGTGCTTCTAAGATCCAAATGACGTAGGATGCAATTGTCTCCTTGCTCCCCATCCTCACACAGAGTTAGGAGTTTGATTGTCTGTTCCCTGTGAAACAGGGAAGCGATCTTAGGCTGGAAAGTGGGTAGATTTCTTAGGGATACCCCTTCTGGGGTGAAGATAGTATAGGTTTCTTTGCAGGCTAATGCCCCTAGCTCACTTATCCTTTGAGCTGAACATATGGCCAGAGGGAAACAGGTTTTTGAGCTTGCTCAGTACAACTGTGTCTTAAGGATGGGCTTGAAAGGGTGGCTACTCAGTGCCTTGAGGAATAGAGTTAACTACCAAGGAGCTATGGCTGGTCTGATTTGGTGTCGAATCACCTCGACTGCTCTTAGGAATCTGACTGCATCTGGGTGAGCTCTGGGACTAAATTGTCCAATCAGACACAGAGCCACTCCTATGGCAGAAAGTTGAACCTGAAGTGATGAATGGAATAAACCTTTGTCAAGGCCTTGTTGCAGGTATAGAAGGATGGTAGACATGTCTGCTTTTTCTGGTTCTGCACCCTTTGCTCAGCATGAGACTGAGAAGATGCTCCACTGACGTCCATAGTTGGAAGTGTTGGATGACCTTCTGGATTTCAGCTTGGTCAAGATGACTGAAATATGGTAGCCAGCACTTAACAATCTCTGCCTCTCAGGAGCCAGGCCAACAGTTTGAGTGTCTCTGGAGCCAGATGGGCCATGGTACCATGGATTAACAAGTCAGTCCTGTGAGGTAGACTCCATCTGTCTACTGTCATGGCCATCGCTGCTGAGAGCCATGCTCTCCAAGGCCAGTAGGGGGATACTGGGATGATGAGTCTCTGAGACTGTCAGATTTTAGATAGAACTCAAGGGATCTGGGGGATGGGGGAACACATAGGACCAGTCAAGTGCCCAATGCTAGGACAGTGCATCGACTCCCTTGGATTGGTGTTTCCTGTACCTCAAGTAGAACCTGTCTACTTGGGAGTTTGCCCTGGTAGCCATTAGGTCCATGGGAATGGGTCTTCATCTCATCTGGATCATCCAGAATGTGGCTGGGTGCAGCTGCCATTCCTCTGGGTGCACCTGCTGTTGGCTGAGCCAGTCCATTCTGACATTTAGTTTACCTGCCAAGTAGATGGCACTGAGGTGGACAAGATTGGACTGAGCCCAGGTCATTACCTTTGACACCTCTCTTTGCATGGCTCTGCTTCAGATTGCCCTCTCACTTGGCAATGTAAGCTACAGTGACCTGGTTGTCAGATTGTACAAGGCCTGACTGACTGGAAATGGTCTGCCTGAACGCCCTGAGAGCTTGATACACTGCTCTCATTTCCAGGACATTGATGGATGACCTGGACTCTGATTCTGTCCAGCGGCCTTGGGCTGATAGGGAGTTCATGCATGCTTCCCACCCCACCAGACTGACATCTGTTTCTATAATGGCTTCGTAGGACAGCTCGAGAGGGGTGCCTCTTAGGATACTGCATTTGAAGATCCACCAGAGCAAGGATTGCCTCACCCCAATTGGCAAAACTATCTTGACCCCCAGGTTCTCCTCAGATGGAGAACCCAGAGTTAGAAGGTAGTTCTAGAGTGGTTTCATGTTCCATCTGGCCCATGGTACCAGCTCAATTCATGATTCCATGCTATTTGCCAAATGGTGGGGAGTCTATTGGCCTTTAGTGTCCATACCAAGCAGATTATGTTTTCTACCTATTTCAGGGATTGACTTTGCCTTCCCTTTCCCTCTAATGTGTTTATCTCCACACCCAGGTGTTCTAACTGTTGTGTCAGGGTAAGAGAAATCTTGGCATGGTTGACCACCAACTGTGGTCTGCCAGGGCCTGTAAAGCTAGATGGGTGCTCTTCTGTGACTGATTTCTTGACCAGGCCCTTATTATCCAATTGTCCAGATATGAGATGACATCCACACCTCGCTCCCACAGATGGGTTGCAACTAAAAAAGAAACCTTCATAAACAACCTTGGTGCTGAAGAAAGGCCAAAGGAAAGAGCCTGGAACTGAAAATGTTGCCCCAGAATGTGAAATCTTAGTTGCTGACAATGACTCGGCCAGATTGGGATGTGGAGATAAGCATCTTTTAGATCAATAGAACTCAGGTAGTCACCTACTCTGACACTCCTGAGAGTCAAGTTTAGAGTGTCCATCTTGAATTTGTGGGTAACGATGTACTCGTTTAGGAACTTACAGTCTAATATGGGGTGGAGATCCCCATTCTTCTTGGGTACTAGGAAGAAGATGGAGTATATTCCTTGCCCTTGTTCATTGTCTAGAACAATCTGCATGGCTTTGTTTCGAATCAAGTCCTGCACAATTCGCTGGACCTGATGAGCAGACGCTTTTCTCTTTGACACTGGGGAGTGAATAAACTTGTGTCTCTCTGGCCTTTGTGCTAGTTCTATCACTTATCCTTGCAACACTACCTCCAGGACTCACTTGTCTGAGGTTGTGAGCTTCCATTGTCTTTGGAATAATGAGAGTCTCTTCCCCACTGTTGGGTAATGATGCTTGTGGGTTATCTGATGACTTGGTAGAGAGATTAGGCATGTGTAGCCATTGTTGTTTGTTTCTTTCTCCCCTGCTTCTTCTTCTGCCTTAGATTTTTTTCCCTTGAAGGAGTAGGAGTGGTTATTGAAATTGAATGAGTTACGGGAGCCATAGCTATACTGGTAGCCTCTGCCTCAAGAGGAATTAGAAGCATTAAAGTTTGACTGTCTTCTACTGTGAATTTATTGCATCCCCAAAAGTGGCATCTGCAGGATGTTTTTTTTTTTTTAGTTGTTTAACCAGGTATAGCACACTAAGCTGAAAGCTTTTTTACAGGAGCGACCTTTATTTTATTTATTTATTTATTTAGCTTTTGTTGACCGGGTAAGTGCACTAGACAAATCCTGCCTATTTTCAGGCACGACCCGGGGGAGGGGGAATACAGATGAATGCCAATTGACCTTGAACCAGATTAAGCTGTTGATGGTATTTTTTAGTGAATGAGGGAAATTTTGCCAGGACACCGGGGAAATTCCCCTACTCTTTTCGATAAGTGCCATGGGATCTTTAACATCCACCTGAACTACCACCAATCCAGGCAGATGGGACCTCGGTTTAACGTCTCATCCGAAAGATGGCACCTCAGAAGTGCAGCACCCCTCTCATGCTGCACTACAGTGTTAGTACTGGGATATTAACCCAAGTGCCAGATGTGGGAACTGAACCCACAGCCCTCTGATCTCTCAGCCTCAGAGGCGAGTGTGCTACCTACTGAGCCACTGACACTGGTAAAGGTAAATAGGTAGTTCTGTTTTTGCTTTTTTCGAGGACCTTTTCCTTCCTCTTTTTGTTTTAAGAATTCTTGCAGCCTTTCCCCAAATACATGTATCCCCTTCAGAGGTAAGCTTTGTAGCAGGTTTTTTGGATTCATTATCGGCCTCTCATAATCTGAGCCATAGAGATCTTTTGGCTCTGTTAGTCAATGCGTATGATCTTGCCTCAAGTTTTAGGGTGTCAACCGCCATGTCCCCTAAATATTTAGCTGTGTTGAGCATACACTCGATCAGCTCTGATTCTCTTGAATTAGGATCTGCTTTTTCCCAAAACCTCCTCCAGCCATATGATTTGCAATCTGGCCATGTAAACTGCCATAGTGGCAGCTCTAGCCACCATGCCAGTAATCTCGAACAACTTCTTTAGCATGTCCTCTACTTTTTTGATCATAGTGTCCTTTAAGGAAATGGTGCCACAGGGGAGGACCATCTTTTTGCTGAGGGCCAAAATCTGAGGGTCAGTTATAGGGGCTACGCACCAGATGTTCACCTTGAAGCTGGTCACAACATATAAAACAGTCTAACTAGTTAAACATCACCAGACACAGTTTTCTAGTGAGATATATTGAAGAGAACCCCCTCCAATAAACAGAACTTTAAAGCAATAAAAGACCAGCTCTTAAATCAATAATCAGTCAGTTAAAACCACATTCATCAAGTAAGATTAGAGAAAAACTTTCTCAATGGAATGAACAGGTAGATCAGAAAGGAAAATACCAAGGTTCAAAGTACTAGGCCTACCTTAATTCTGAACAAAGAAAGCAGACAGGGACTCCTGGAGTGCATAGCCTTTTCAGATGCACAAAAAGAACTGAGGAGCAGGGACTCCTTGTCCCAAGGTATACTGTAAAATTTGATCCTGGGTCACATGTGCATCATAGCATATCAGGTGGGCTAAAACCCAAGATGTAATGACTGCAGTGCCATGAATATTTAACATAACACAATGTAATTGCAATACCCTAGATCTGTATATGGATCCCCTGGAATCACTGAACACTTGTGTGTGTCAGTTGACTGATATGATTATCTCAATGGATGTACAGTACATAGTGCATATTGAAATTTGCTATTTTTAAGTGATAATTTTACTGTATTTAAATCTTTTATATGATGTAACATTGGTATGTACGTATGTAGGGACAGTTAAATGAGGTTCTACTCAATGACCAAACTCTAAATAAACTTGAAACTTTGGACTGCAAAGCACCACTTGGTAAAATAACATAACATAACCCCTTCCCCGTCATACCTTATTCCTTACATAATGTATTCCTGCCATTTCTTGTTGCTTAAACATAATAATCTAAGCAATGAGGAATGGCAAGCAGTGGCAGTGTATGACAGCTGGGTTTCAATGAGAAAAACTGCTAAATAATGCACTTCAGGCACAGAAATCCAAGGGTAGAGTACAAAATGGATGAGGTGGTACTAATGACAATTAAATAGGAAAGAAAACTGGGAGAAATCATATTGATGACCTAAACATGGCCAGGCAGTGAGATAAGGCACCTGGGAGTGCTAAAGGGAGACTTGGGTGAATAGGGCGGGGTATTGCCACCAGATAGAGGGAGGTGGTGTTGCCTCTGAATAGATCACTGGTAAGACTCCTCCTAGAGTAATGTGTCCATATCTGGAGACCACATCTCTGGAAGGACATATGCAGATAAAATGTGTTCAAGAACAAGGGGTATGATATGAAGCTGGAGGGAGTGAATTGAGGAGGAGAGATATGAGGAAGTACTTTTTTACAGAGATAGTGGTGGATTCCTGAAACAGTCTTCTAGCAGAGATGGTGGGGGCAAAAACAGGGTTGGGTCAAGAATGCACGGGAGGAGCACAGGGGAATATTTTGGGAATGGAAGCAGGGAGAGATAAGGTCCAGAGATCATGTAGGATCGGTGGTGTTATCGTAGGCAAGGAAAAGGGGCACAGAAGGTGAGTCAAGAGTGGTCCTTATTTGCTGGTAAATATTGTATTTCTATGTTAGTTGAGGATCATAAGCAAAACAGAGGGGTATGCTTTGAAATAGATAAAGGCAATTCATAGAGAATGGTGACTACTGTCTATTAAAAAAATTGAAAATAATACTACATAATTTGATAAAGACACTGTTGGATGATAGTATTATGTGTGGTGATATATTTGGTACATATTGGTAAAAAGTTGATCAAAATATGGGATGGGTCTGTTTGGTAGTGAATATCATACACTGTAAATTGAAATGGGAGATTAGTGACAGAACAATTAATTTAGGAAGTTTGGAATTACTGCTGGTGCCAGACATCCCATATCAGTACAAAGCAAGATTCATGAGTAAAAAAGTACTGTGGTTGAAACTACAGACCCCAAAAAACAAACAAAAAAAAAACACAGCCAGTAGCATTCCACATACAAGCTACAGAAACAGTATATGAAACTGGAAGAGAAGAATGCCAGGCAGATGAAAAAGAAGGATGAAAACAAAGGGCAATCAATAATCAATGATGAAATTCTAGACGATGATACAGTATGTGTAGAAAAAAACAAGTACCAATATTTAGAACAACCACTGCCCTTATAGCTTAATAATGATATTCTGATTTAATATGTTAGAAACTGTACTGAAAAGGTAAGTTAAAGATATTGCCATAGAATGTTTTGGGAATTATTTTGAGATGATTAGATAAGAGTCTAGTTATCTATATATATATATATATATATATATATATATATATATTAGAGGCAAAAAACTCTGTTTAATGCATTAGTTAGGGTTGTTCCACAGCGACAAAAGTGGGAAATTACGCTGTTAGGGCTAGAAAACCCTAACTCTGAATTCACCCCCACCCAGCACCACACACCATTAGACACACACACACACATGCAAGTAGGGGAGGACCAAGTCAACACAACCAATGACAGACATCCAGCAGCAGGTGACAGAAATAAACAATTGTCTAAATGTACTACGAGACATCCCCACCCACCTGACCAGGGAAGACAAAACCCAGGGAAGAGTACACAATGGGGTGAGATACTAACAACAACAAAAATGGAAAGGGACCTGGGGGTAGTCATATCAGATGACCTAAAGGTGGGCAAGCAATGTGAGAGGGCAGCAAGAAGGGCTGGGGGGATACTGGGATGCATAGGAAGAGGCATCACCTGTAGAAAACAGGAAGTTATTATCCCTCTGTACAGACAGTTGGTGAGACCCCATCTGGAGTACTGTGTGCAGTTCTGGAGACCCAATCTCCATAAGGACATAGACAGGATGGAGGCTGTCCAGAGGAGGGCAACTAAAATGGTGCAGGGTCTGCACCAGAAGACGTATGAAGAGAGACTTAAGGAGCTGAATATGTATAGCCTTGAGGAAAGGAGGGGGAGAGGGGACATGATAGAAATGTTCAAGTATCTCAAGGAATCAACAAAGTCCTAGAGGGTAGCATCTTTCAAAAAGAGGTGTGCAAGAACAAGAGGCACAATTTGAAGATAGAAGGAGGGCTGCTCAGAGGTAATTTAAGGAAGTATTTTTCACAGAGAGGTTGTGGATGCATGGAATGGCCTTCCGGAGGAGGTTGTGGAGTCAAAAACAGTGGTGGAATTCAAGCATGCATGGGACAGTCATAAGGCAATTCTAGGGGGTGGGGGTAAGAAGAAGTAGGCTGCTGGTTAACTAGGATCTGCAGCTTATCCATTAGGTAGGGAAATGGGCAGACTGGGTGGGTCAAGCGGTCCTTATCTGCCATCAAAATCTATGTTTCTATGTTTCTATGTGTATGTTTATTAAGGATCAGGGTATTCTTTTGTTTCAAGAATGGTGGCTGTTATACTGCACAAAGAATACTATATCTATTTTAAAGGTTGTCAGAAGATTAGAGTGTATATAAACAGGCTACATAATTATGATTGAGCTTTAGGGGACAAATGTTTCTAGTGTTAAGCACTCTAAACCTCAAAAATGTAAAAGTACTAAAACTAAGTTTTACATAGGGATTCTGATTCAATTATTGAATTGAGAACATTTGATCATTCTAAATGTATATACTTATAGACAAATCCTGTTTTTATAAAGCCAAGATATAAGTAGAAATGAATAAAATAACTAGCATGTCAAAACAAACCAGAACATATTGATAAAGACTGGACCTGGGACTGATCGCTGTGGCACCTCACTATTGACCTTCCTCTACCTGAATTTGACTCTGCTTACTACTATCCTCTGCTGTTTCCCCTCCAATCAACTTCTCACCCATTTAACTATGTCCTCCACTGCCCCAGGTCCTCTAACTTCTTCACCAACCTTCTATATGTAACTGAGTTGAGTATCTTTCTGAAGTCAAAGTACAGCAAATCCACTATATGGCCATCATCCACTGCTCTACAGTAGTTACACAGTCAAAAATTGGTCTGACATCGCCTTCTTGTAACAAACCTTCTCTGTTTGTTTATTTAAGAGTTTTACCAGGAAGGCATGCTGAGCACAGTACTGATCAATTCCAGATGCATCCTGGGGGAGGGTACGATAGATACAATTGGTATGCAGGTTCAACATAATTATACATATACAAATGTAACCCCCCTGCAAATAGGGGTTCCCAAAAGACTTCCAGGAGCTTGCTTGAATGCTCCAAGCCTGAATGGTGTTTGGCATTTAAGCCATTTATCTGTGAGTGTTTTTAGAGCCTCTGGTACTGTCTCTTTAAGAGCTGTCTGCTTGCAGACATAATTAGTTTATATGGTGGGACTGTGTGTTTCTCTGCTTGAGTACCACTCGAGCTGCTGTCAATTCACTCCATTTTTGCAGTCACTAGGAGTGCAAAGGGAACCTATCTGAAAGATGTAACTGTTTCCAGAAATCATTTAGAGTAATAATGAAAGTACAGTTTGTCTAACCTGCTTTCTTTGCAGTCAGAACTGTGTTTGCCTAGTTCCCATTCTAGTTTTGAACTGCTGAACTGGACCAATCAGTGTGGGTTAAGGTAGCTCTAAAATGGTGCCTGGATGAATCAGAACTTGGACTCATAATCTAAGCCAGCCACAAGAGGATTGTATGGGCAGTGACTCTGGGAGATGTAGTTTGGACTTGACACCTTTTGGACCAACAGGGCAGTCTATTGTGAGTGACAGCCAATCCAGCCAAGAACTGGGAGGAACTCAAAGGAAGTGCCCGGTTTTGTCTGCTGGAGTTTCAGTTGAGCTCTGGCAGTGAAGAGGGAAGGAGCCCTGTGCTTTTTCGGTGTGCAGTTTTAGTCGGGAAACGCGTGTAAGGCCCTGAGTTCCAGTCTGCAGCTTGTGTAACTGCTTGTTAGGACTGAATCCATCCTTTGAAGAGAATCAAAGGATATCTGAAGAGTAGAAACCAGGCTCAGCCTGTAGAAGACTGGAGAAATTGCTGAATTGTGCTCGGTCTGTCAGGAACTGATTCTGCTGTGTGTTCTCCCGGGTATTGTGCAGTAATTGCGATCGGGATAGAGAAGCAGCCTGCCTGGTATAGTACTTTCTTTTTACCATATAAATGTGTGAGAGGCTTGTGTAGCTCAAGTGAATCCTGCTGCCATTAAAGGACTTTTGCCTGTTACTGTTTACCATATAAATGTGTGAGGAGGCTTGTGTAGTTCAAGTGAATCCTGCTGCCATTAAAGGACTTTTGCCTGTTACTGTTTACCATATAAATGTGTGAGGAGGCTTGTAGCTCAAGTGAATCCTGCTGCCATTAAAGGACTTTTGACTGTTGCAGTTTGTCATATGAATGTGTGAGAGTCTCGTGGAGCTCAAGAGTAGCCCTGCTGACGTTGAAGGACCCTATCTTGTTTGGAGGTGTGAGTACTAATTCAGGGTTGCTCCTAGTTGAATGCCACATTGAATCCAAATGGAATTACTGTACCGCTGACTGTTTAACTAATTTTTCTTTTCTCTGTGTGAGAAAGGCCCCTACCAGCTGCCATGGTTTGGACTAGCCACTAGGGCTTGGGTACCCAGGGACAGTAACTGGTAAGGATGAGCCTATGCACAGAGCCATAGGTAGATGAGTAAAGTGATAAGCTAATTAACCTGATTTCCCCTGTCCTTGTTATATCCCCTAAATAAATCAGAGCTGCTTGTTTCAGCAAAGTTATACTGCCTGAGGTATTTGTTTATGTTAAAGTTTTGTACTGTGATTGTTGCACTGTACCTTCTTATTTTACATAGGGGTCCCAGTGCCTGAACCAGTCCTGGGGTAAGTGTATACTGTGAAGGTAATTCTGATATACTGTGTGGGCCACTAGTGGGAAAAAAGGGGGGTTGCAGTGTCCCAGAGGGCTGTGACCAAGTTAGTTTAACTATTGCAAACCCTGACCTCTGGGTGGAGGCACCCGCCATCGGATCCAGGCCCCTCAACCTGTTAGTGGCAAATCAGGCAGGGGTAGTAGCCCCTGGGATAGTGCCATCTAGGGGTTACACAAATAAGCTAATAACAATTATACAGTGGCAAGAAAGAATCCTGGCTTCTGATTGGTCAGTTGGCTGTCCCAGCAGGGATGTTATCCTGTCATAACATCCCTGCCAATTGTTTGTTGGATTTGGATGATTTGGAGGATGGTTTCATCCTTCTCTTAAGAAACAAAAAATATTTTTACACACTAACAAAAACATTCTTTAACATTATTTTTTTAATTATAAAACAATAAGTCATTGTATAATAGGAATAATGCCCTCCAGGGTGAGTATTATGCTGAGATAACATCCCTTCTCGGATGTTGGATGCCCTCAGCAAGTGGCCTCAGGCCCAACCACTCTAGTTGGGATGTTATCCCAGCATAACACCCACCCTGTCAGGCATTATTCCTTTATTAACCAATATAGACTGTTCAGGACAAGGTATCACACAAAGCAGAACAACATGGCAAATTAGGAGTAGGATGAGCAACATATGCATAAAGAATGATAAACCAGTGCTTAACTAGTTGCTGGAGGATGGAGAGTTTAGATTAATCACAAGTGCAAGTGGAGGAGAAGTGAGTAGTGAGACATGCATTGAGGTACTGGGTCGTGGGGCAGTGCTGAATGTCTGCAGGGAGGTAGTTCCACAGCTTAGGAAGCCTATATCTGAAGGCAGACTGGCCTGCTCTGGTGGACATGTGTGGGATGGATAAGATACTGTTATCAATGCTCCTGAGTGTGTAGGAAGGCTGAGAGGAGACAGAGAGAACTGAAGTGAGGTAAGCAGGCAGGGACTGTGACCAGAACTTGGCTGTGAGGTGAGCACAATGCAGCAGACGGTGGTCATGTAGAGAGAAAACAGCCAGCAACTGATAGAGGGTACAGTGATGGGTGGTGTAGGGGCAGTCAAGGGTGAATCGACAGAAAGAGTGGAAGAGAGAGAGAGTCCAGTCTGGAGTCAGTAACTGGCAGGACAATTTTCTGTACAATAGTGCGGTGAGTTGACAGCAGGATATAACCATGTGTCTGGTAAAGAGCATCCAGTCAGGGGTGCAGTTTTTTGTGGATGTCATCAATATGCACAGAATATTCCAGGTGCTGGTTGAGCCAGATCCCAAGATATCTGAAGGAGGAGCTATCCTCCAGAGTGTCCTCATCTAGGGTGTGGAAAGTAGGGGTGTGGGGGAGCCTTGAAAGTCTCTGCCTAGTACTGAAGGTCATGGAGACGGTTTTCTTGGCATTGAGGTATAGTTGGTTGGAGCAAAACCAGAGCTGGATGTTGTTAAAGTCCTGTCAGAGTCTGGTCACCACATCAGCAGTTGGGGGACTGGATGTAAACAGCACCGTGTCATCTGCATACTTATGAATGGTTGTCTGTGGGCAGGCAGTGGGGAGGTCATTTAGGAAGATGGAAAACAGCAGAGGCCCCAGAACTGAGCCTTGTGGCACACCTGAAGAGATAGGGATGGGGGCAGAGATTGCACTATCAATTCTAACAGATTGTGACCAACCTACCAGATAGGAGCAGAACCAATCAGTAGCCGTATCAGAGAGCCCTGTGTAGGACAGCTTGGTCAGGAGGAAAGAGTGAGATACAGTGTCAAATGCTTTAGCCAGGTCAACAAAAATTTCTGAGGTGAAATGGCCATTGTTCATGGCAGTGAGAATATAGTCGGTGAGCCTCAGCAGGGATAAGGTAGTGGAATGAGTTTTCCTGAAGCCAGACTGGAAAGGTGTGAAGAAAGGAGAGGAGTCAAGGAAGGAGGAGAGTTGAGAGTGGACTAGGTGTTCCTAGATTTTAGTCAGGATAGGGAGGAGGGAGATGGAGTGATAGTTGCTGGGAGCTGAGGGATCACCACCTTTCAGGAGAGGGATGACCATGGCATGGTTCCATTCAGATGGGATGGATACAAGGGAGAAGGAACGGTTGTAGAGTACAACTACTGGGAAGGCAATGGCAGGAACCGATAAGTACAGCATTTTGGTGTCCAGGCCAGAGGGACATTTGCCCTTGGACAGGTTTAGGGCCAGTAGGGTGTTTAGTACTTCAATTGGGGTGACATGGCTGAAGGTGAAGGAGGAGGGGGGAAGGGGACTTGAGCTGGAGGGATGAAGACTGATAGGCGTTGGTGGCGTGAGCCATTGGAAGAGAAGATAGAAGTGACAAGTGCAGCTGGTGAATAAGATATTGAATGCTGAGACCACAGCTGATGGATTGGTGATGTTGGAGCCAGTTATGTTTAAGGTGGGTGCTGGAAGCTGGGATTGTGGGGAGAAAAGTGATTTGGCCACTTTCCAGAATTTTGCAGGGTGACTTATATTTGTTTTGCAATAGCTGGCCTTAGCCTGGTAAGTTAACCTTGTACATGCGTTACAAAGTGTGCGATACTTTTGGTGATCTAGGGGAGAGCCAAAGGTTTTGAATGATCTCCATGCCAGGTCCCTTACTCCGAGGTTGGCAATGATGTCAGCAGTTATCCAGGCCAGGTGGGTGCCTCTCCTGAGTGGGGCATCGTGGTCCCATACTGCTAGGAACCTGGATTTGAAACCTTCTAGGGGTGGAGTCCATGGAGGTGGCCTGGTGGATGGGTGACCAGTCAGCATTTGCCAGGTCATGGAGAAGGGAGGCAAGATCAAGGGATTTGTAGGATCTGGTCAGGATGGTGTGGGGGGATGCCTTTGGCCTGAAAATTTTTCTTGCCATGTGTGTCATATGGTGGTCACTTAGGGCATCCGGTAGGAGACCAAAGGTAAGTATCCTGTAGGGGTGGGAGGTGAGGGGCCAATAAAGAAGTGAGTGGTTAAGCATTTTGAGGTTTATGCGAGTGGATTCAGAGATCAATTGTGATAGATTTAGGGTGGTTACCAGGTGGCAAAGTTTGGCATTCACACTGGAGAGCCAATTTAAGTTGAAGTCCCCAAGGATGTGTAGCTCACCCCCTTGGGCTTTCATTTTTAGGTCACCGAGATGATTCATAATGGTGGGCAGGGAGGTATCAGGGGAGCAGTAGGAACTGGCAATGAATAGGGGAGCCATGTGACGGTGTTAAACTTATCAATATGGAGTAAATGAATTGCGATGGCATAGGTAGTGTGACTTGGGTGAACTGGAGCGAGGACAGTATATACATGGCAATGCCGCCACCTCTTTTGCTACCTGGTAAGTCATAGCAAATGACAGTATATCCTGGGATAAGGGTTTTGGTGTCTTTGTTGTGTGGTTTTAATCAGGTCTCCGAGATAACCAGCACATCCGGGAGAAGGGAGAGGACAGTTGGCTACAACAGGGTTAGTTTTAGCAGAAGGCTGCAGTTGTTAAGATGGAGCAGCTTCAGACCTTTGGGGAGTTGTAATTGAGGGGCAGCATAGTGGCCATAAGGGGAGATAGGACCAGGGTTTAATTTGACATTCCCTGATGAGAGAAGCAAAATGCAAGAATAGGACCAATAGCTTGGTTATGGGCCTCACCCATAGTAACTTATCGATATGGGCTGTTTGCCCTGTGTAAAAGGAGGGCAGGGGAATGGAGGGACCTGTAACTAGGGAGAGTTGATATATCATAGCAGGACAAACTGCTGAAGAGGTGGTATGCAGGGGTTGGGAATCAGTTGTGGAAAAAGGTGCAGGCTGGCAGATAGGCAGTGCAGGGTAGGAGGAGAGTGGGAGAGACACAAGGGGAGTCAGAAGAGTGATAAGGGCAAGAATAAGAAGCATAATGTATTCTCTTGGAGACGGAACTGTAAGGGTGGCTGCTAACAGCTTATCAACAGTGTAAGCAGCCCCTCATGGCTGGAGCTGAATACCTGCTTGTGGCAGAGTGGACTGATTGGTTTCAAAGCAATACGTGTTACTACCTATGAGAGTAGCAGTTTGCCAAGGGTGGTGGTGGGGGCAGTGGGGTAGCCGACACATAGCCTGGAGCCTATATTTCTTGAGGTAGTTCACCAAGTCCTTTCTAACTAGTGTTTCCATTGTCTACCTACAATGGAAGTATAGCCCTTCTAGGGTTTCAGCTGATTCTGATACCATTATTAAATTTCTTTTAAAAAAAAGTAAGGAAATTAATTGTAAAAACTGTATCTACACATAGGCATTCATATGTTTTTTCTCAATGCCAAAAAGTAAGGACATGAGATGTTAGGGTGAAAAAACAATCCCCTGAGCCTAGTTGAATCTGTGGTGTGTTTTTTGGGCTTTGAACAATTGTGTGACACAGTGCTGAAGTTGCCCTAACTTCAGCATTGTGTTTCCAGGCACAGATAACTACTCACACAATGTTTGGAGAAAGGATGCCAAAGCTAGTGTTGACAACTGTCATTAACTGATGCCTTAACAAATTTTTTTTTTGCAATGACTGATTTAAAACTACAACCAGTATTAGAATATGTCCATGTGATTACAAATCACCAAATGATATGTAACATGGAAACATAGATTTTGACAGCAGATAAGGGCAGCATGGCCCATCCAGTCTGGCAATTTCTCCTTACCTACACTATTATCACAGACCATGCACAATCTACAGCTCTTTCCCCTTTCCTTTACACTAGGATTTCCTTGTGCTTATCCCAGGCATTCTTGAACCCCACCACCATATTCACCCCACCACCTCCACAGGAAGGCTGTGCCAGCAATCCACTCCTCTTTCTGTGAAGAAGTACTTACTCTCATCTCTCCTGAATCTGCCCCATCCAGCTTCATAGAATACCCGCTTGAGTACTTTTTCTTCTGAAAAATACTTTCCTTCTGTACCTTATTTACCCCCCCATGAGGTATTTAAAGGTCTCCATCATACCCTCCTCCTCCTCTGTTCCAGGGTGTATATGAGGTCCTTTTGTTTCTCCTTGTAGGGCTTTTGATGCAGACCCTACACCATTTTAGTTGTCCTCCTCTGTACTGCCTCCACTTTGTCTATGTCCTTCCAGAGATGTGGTCTCCAGAACTGAACACAGTACTCTGCATGAAGTCTTACCAGTTATCTATACAGAGGCAACACCACCTCCATATTTCTGCTGCTGATACCTCTCTCTATGCACCCCATCATCCCACCATACTGCCTTGTTGCAATTATTTGTTTTATGGCATTTACAATATGGAACTAAATGGTTATCATGCATAACAGAATGATGATATGTGTATAATGAGATGAAAATATAAAATATATCCTCATTTATAACAGAGGCATCTGTTCTCAGCCAATCAGAATTAGGAACTGCCATCAGAAATTGTCTCACAAACTACACCAGAGATCCCCCTGAGTTGGTTATTCATCTAAATCCCTCCCACAGTCAATCAGCTTTTAGCCACACCCACAGTCTGTTAATCAGCTTCCAGCCATGTCTACAGTCAGTTATTCAAACCTGAGACCAAAAACAGAAACAAGAAACCGCGGCACCAAGCTATTGCCTGAAGTGTCCCACTGATGAAAAAAAGTTTCTAAACTTCACACTGAATGATTTCCCCATCCTTTGCCTCTCATCACATTGAACACAGAGGGGAATGTTTCTTCCTCTGTGTTTTATTTAATCACCTCTACTCTCTGAAATTCCTGTAACAGCACTAGAGCTGAGCAGAGTCCCAGACAAAACCGAAGACTGCAGCACCAAGAACAGTCTTTTTTGTTTGTTTGTTTAACTAAAAGCTTTAATGTAGCTTAAGCCCCAAAATGTGTTTTATTTTTTTTTTATCATAGACAACAGTGAATACACACAAACTTGTACGATAGTAATAACCTTAATTTAGTTGGAGTATACTCACAATAAATGGCTTCTGTGAGGATTAAATGTCTCAACATTTAATCAACCACGGAAGCCAGTTATTGCTTTGTATTAACCAACTAAATGAATATCATCACTTAACTATATAGGCAAATACTGGTTAAACATTCAGGGCATGATTTCCAAAATGATCAGATGCAGATGTAAATGCACGCTGTGCCTGTGTTTGCAACTACTGGATTGGGTCTTGATACCAAGAAATCCTTTTCCTTGGACCTGAGTCTGAGAGATACTCAGCCAGGCCAAAGCATTCCAGCCAAAGCCAGCTACAAGATGACCTTAGAGCAAATAAGGCCTAACTTGCAAATTATGATATAAAGCTGACCGTTTATTTATTTATTTATTTAAAATTTGTTTGTTGGGAAAGGCACACTGAGCTGAGGCCTGTTTCTAGGTGAGACCATGGAAAGTTAAAAAACGTAGCTTGTGTTTGATAACGGTCACCAAACTAGGTGAATTACACAGTGGCTGCAGACATTTCCTAATCGGACGACATGGTCAGTTCTCTGACTACAAATGTCACTCTAGCCCATAGAAATCAAATTTGACAGTTTGAAATAGATATATTATTTCTTTCCATTACTTTTCTAAAAATATTTATGTATGCTATTTCTTGGCATTTGCACATAGCTGTAAATTCCATATTACTCCACTAGACAATTCCAGCCTAAACCCCCCCCCGGAAAAAAAACCTATAAATATCCTATATTTTTTGCAAACTGGGGGACACTCCATTGTAAGCTCTTGGAACATGACTGCCTTGTGACTTAGGCTCAGCAAGTATTGCCTAGACTTGCTGATGGGTCACAGAGGTGTAAGTAATGCAATCAGCTCTTTTTCAAGCATTTGACAATCTTGTTAATTAAAATTGATCAGCCAAAGACTGTAGGTCAGTAAAGGCTACCAGGGATAGCTGTTTATAAGGTATGTATGCATGCATTGTGGCTGTTGTTCTATTTGCATTTGTAAGTAAGTAATTTACTTAGGGAAGGTTCTTCTGGCACCCTAGATCCAAAAGTCTTGAGTTGTAAAAAAGACAGTCAGGTATATGAAATAGTTTTTTTGCATATTGCTTTTTCTTGGTAAAAAGAATAATCCTGTCATGACACTCTTGATGAATCTTCCTAATAAAAAATGGAAAAAAAAGTTATTTTGTGTAGTTTGATACTTTAATAATAAAAAAGCTCGAATTAAGCGAACTTGTTCCAAACCTGTTCTATAACTATAAAAATAAAGTACTCATGTTTTGTCACACAAACTCTGGTACTGGCACTAGTACTGGTGCTTATTCTGGAACAGGTTCTGGTACCAGTTCTGGTTACAGTTTTAGCTACTGTGGCAGGCTGAACAGCTCTGCTGCTAAGATGTGGCAGTCATAAAAAGTCACAATTTGAGGTAAAACCTTTAACAAATATTATTTGTCTTATTTATTTCTCTTTGGATAAGAAATGTGGATGCAGTTTGACCATCTAATCTGTATAAAAGTTTAGACACATTTAGATTTTGAAAATAGCAGCTGATACTGTAGATCAAAGGCACATCTTTTTAATTCCAGTTTAAAAGGTGCAGATGAAGCTAAGGTGAGATAAACACTGGCACAAGTTTGCAGAATTAGATAGCTTTTTAAGGCTTTTCCTTTAGAATGTTGAACTGCACAGCCTATGCACCTTGTACATTGAATCTTCAATAAAATGGCAATACAAATTTGTGGATCCTATGCCATTCTTGCAGCCTCTCTACCAGTACCAGTATGCTTCTTTATTTATTTTATTTATTTATTTATTTAAACAGCAGTTTGGAAAACCTTTGAGCCATAGGCTCATTTACAAAGGTACCTTGTCACAGTAAGACAAACCAAAATACACAGTATAGCAGTACAACACATAAGTATAACAGTAAAATTAAGACATAGATACAAACAAGCTGGTACAGGTAGGATGGATGCAAGTGGGTTGCTACCTGGGGTACACTACAGTTCCTGCTCCACAAGCATAAGCTGGTTCATGAGTATTTTGAAGAAATAAGGCAAGATCAACAGTATTCATTATATTGCAGTGTTTAAGATTTTTAAGAATTAAATAATGATGCATCTTTCCACAGGCATCAGCAGGCGTACTCTGTGTACTTTACAAAGTACAGTAAAAATTGATCAGGAGGGCAAGAAATGAGGACAAAAGTTCAATAAAATCTTTATAATTTTT
Source organism: Neoceratodus forsteri (assembly GCA_016271365.2). Classification (NCBI taxonomy): domain Eukaryota; kingdom Metazoa; phylum Chordata; order Ceratodontiformes; family Ceratodontidae; genus Neoceratodus; species Neoceratodus forsteri. The sequence goes on from CM057455.1 coordinate 403,923,997, forward strand.
TTAAATATTTCTCTGCATGTTTTCTTGTGTTCAATTCGGTATGCACTTTAAGTGATGGGTGGCACTGTTGCGTCTGTTGAGACAAATATGCCCTCTGGACCCCAGTGCTGTTATACTTTTGAAGTCTTCATTCCTGAAAGATCAAACAAAGTCACAGAGTCATGCAATGCTACACTGATGTGGTTCTTCCATCCCACTTTTATTTTTGTTACTGAGAGTGAGGTGTTTTGGACACTGGGGTGCCCCCCACCAGTGCTGGTAAAGTGCCTCCCTCCTTTCCCATTCCTGACACCAAGGTGTCCAATTCATGGTGCTGGCTACACACCCCCCACCCCATTCACTGCAAGTGTGTGATATCAGGGAACCTGCTGCTCATGCTGCCAAACATCAAGCTAACACTAAGTGCCCAGTCCCCAGAGTAGGTATCGCTAATGCAAAAACAGTCCCTCAGCATCTTTTTGTGTTATTTCCTGTAATCAATAAAACAGTCCATCAATGTTTGTTGCTGTGCTACCTTGACCATTACCCTCCCTTCCTGACCTCCACTGCTCAATACCCATCACCCATACTTACCTACCAGTGTCCACCATTGTAATCCTTCCTGGATCATAGACATGTCTGCACTCTTTGGCACTGGACCATGAACTGAGGAAATATTTTAAATGTGGTTTATTTCAAAGTGTTTTGAACTTTTACTTACAATTTGGCAGTTTTTAACATTTTTACTCCAAATTTTTAATATGACCTTTTTGCCCCTTCCCTCCCATGAACAAGGTAGGTGAAATTGTTTAAGTCCAGCCAAGAGGTGATTTCACAGTCAGTCTGAGAGTCACTTTTCAGGTGTGATTTGAAAATGTTCACCTATCAGGTTCATGATTTTGTGTCATAAGAAGATTATGTTGAAAATTTGGGATAAAATCCCACAAAGTTATGAAGGTACAGTGACATTTTTCAATGCTCACTCTTAACTTTGATAATTTTCAATATTTTGATCCCAAATTTTAATCATAGCCATTTCTTTACACTGCCTCATGGAAGTGACACAGTAGATGTCGTTCTTCAAACCCTGGCCACAAATGTGTTTTATTCCATGTGTGATGTTTCAGACAGTATTTTATAAATGACACCTCTTATGTTCAGAAGGGGGGTCATGCAAAGACTATGTTGACATTCCGGGGTAAATATTTCACAAAAAAACTAAACTTTAAAGAGATAACATTGTTTGTAGTGATGGCCATTAGCTATGTACCACTAGTGGGTGGCCTGGTTTCATTACTCTGGCAGTTTAATTCCAGGAAATGGGCATGGAGGCTATCCTGAACTGAGGGTACCATGCCCTGGTCTGGATAGACTGGATAGACAGATTCAGGATTTGAGGAAAAAGCCAGCACTCGAGCTGGTGTGGCAATGTTGTGAAAGCTGCTATAGCTCAATCTAGCCATGTCACACTTTTACTGCACAATTTGATCTGGCTGCCTTTTCAGTGGCAGAGCACCTTCAAGGTCTGCTTGCTGACCTATAAAGCCCTACATGGACAGGGACTGTGTTATCTGCAAGAGCTTCTGTACCTCTACTGCCCACTCTGCCCACTCCGATCCACCAACAAGGGATTGCTAGAGGTTCCTAGGGTGTGTTTGAAGACCTCTGGGACCCAATCATTTATGTTTGTGGCCCCAACCCTGTGGAACTCTCTACCTCATCAGATGAGGGACTGCCAGACCATGGAGAGCTTTAAATTGGCATTGAAAATGCATCTTTTTCATCTGGCTTTTCCGCAGTTTGAATGAATTGAAGAATGTTATTGTATTTAGATGTTTTTGATTGTTTTAACTTGTTTTAATTTAGTATTATACAAGTGCTATGATAGTTTGAATAGCTCTCTTGTATAAATAAATTTGAATTGGAGTGGATTAGATTGGATAGCCTGTATTGCAACTAGTCTGTGGGAGGCATATATTTGAATCACTCATGAAGAGGGGAGAAAGCGGCCTGGAGATGGGCAGAAATCTGCTGCATGGGGCTTGAGGTAACAAGGATCGCACATCGTCAGGGACCAGGGTACTTCAGGAGTAGCCTGAGGAGGAGATCTTGCCTTGTGGAGATATGTTAGGTGGTGATGCATGCACAGAACATGAGTTTCCCCCAAACTGTTTTCAAGTCCAATAAAGTGGCACTGGCAGCAGCCTACTATTATGAGATGCATACTATGGGGGCAGGGGATAGCAGCTGCAAGACACAGAATCTCCAACTTTGGGGGCAGGAAACAGGGGTAGAAGGACACAACAGCCTGGTTGTTCAGGCAGGGCACAAAGTGAAGCAAAGCACAGTGCCCCGAGGTGGGGGGGCAGAGGGATGCAGCAGCACTGACTGTTAGAAAGACAACAAGGGACAGCAGATTGCAATCAACATGACTGTGGAGCAGGGGACAAGGAGCAGCAGTGTGTTCAACAAGCTGCAGTAAGGTTCAGCAGCTTCTACTTTGCAAGCAGGGGACAGAGGCAGCAGCGTATAGCAGCATTGACTGCTCAGGGAGGGGACGGGGCAGAAGGTCAGAGCAGCCCTGAGTCTGGTGGCAGGGGGTCAGGGTCCAGCAAGGTGCAATGGCAGTCCTGACTGTATAGGCAAGGGACAGGTGGTCTCAGGGTACAGCAGCATTGACTGTGGGGCATGGACCAGGGGTCAGCAGGAAGCAGCAGCCCCAACTGTTGGGGCAGAGTAAGGGCAGCATGGGGAAACAGGGCCCAATAGTTCTAACAGATGGAGGGGGCAGCAGACTCCAAGAGACTTGACTGTTGGGGAAGGAGACAGCAGAGCACATTAGCCCTGATTGTAGATGAGAGGAAAAGGGGCAGCTGGGTGCAGCAGCCTCAACTATCGGATAGATGAAATGGGGCAGCAGAGTGCAACAGCCTTGACTATTGTGGCAGGAGATGTGGGCAGTAGGGTTCAACAAAAGCTCAGAGTATGGCTGCAGGAGGCAGCAGGGTGCAGCAGCCCAAAATGTGGAGACTGGGGGCAGGGAGCTGTAGGACACACCAGGACACAGTAGCCCCAACTGCAGGGGTGGGAACAGCAAGCAGCTAGGTTCAGCCACCCTGACCATTGTGGTGGGGTACAGGGGGAAGCAGGTTGCAGGCTGCAACAGGCCCAACTGTTCAGGCAGGGGCCAGGGGGTGGCAGTGTGCAGCATCCCTAATTATTCAGGCAGAGAATAGGGACAGAAGGGTGCTGCAGCCCCAATTGTGGGGGAGAACACCATGGGTAGCAAGTGCAGCCCTTGATTGTGGGATAAGAGGCAGGGCGCATCAGAGTACAGAAACCCTGGCTGTTAGGGTGGGGCACAGGGGGCAGCAGGTTGCAGGTTGCAGCAGCACAGACGGTTCAGCCAGGGGAGAGATGGTAGCAGGGTGCAGCAGCCCTGATTATTCCAACAAAGGATGGGGGCAGCAGGGTGCAGCAGCCCTGACTGTGGGTCAGAGGACAGTAGGTAGCAGGATACACAAAAAAGCTCTGACTCTAGCTGTAGATAGCAGCAGGGTGCATCAGCTTTGACTGTGGGGGCAAAAACAGGGGCACCAGGGGCATCTAGGTACAACAGCCATGATAGATGGGTCATTGGACAGTTTGTAGCATGGAGCAGCATCCCAATTGTGGGGGCAGGGGAAAACGAAGTGCCGCAGCCCCAACTGTCAGGGCAGAAGACAGGATAAAACAGTGTACAGCAGCTCCAACTGTGGGGGCAGAAACAGTTGGCAGCATTGTACTGCCAGCAGTTCTGACTGTGAAGGCAGTGAACAGGGCACAGTAAGGTGCAGTAGGATCTACTGTTTAAGCATGGGACAGAGAGTAGCTGGCCGCATAATTCTGAATGAACTAGTCACAGCCCAGCCTGTCAGAGACTGTACAGTACATTACCTGCAGATAGCACTATGAAGAGCTGCTTATTTAAAGAGCTGGTAGCCCAAAAGCAGCAGTCAAATGTTATTACATTTTAAAAGTGGACTGTTGATACTTAAACACAGAGGTTTTTAATGTATTATTCATGCTGTTTCTGTTGCAGTACTATCTGTTGGGTCAGAGCCAGACCCTCCCCTCTGCATCTTTGGCACTTAGTCCTCTCCATCCAATCCAGACTGGGTATACCCCCCCTCCACTTGTGGGGCCATGCCAGACTCCGACCTCTCACCTCTGGCGGTGACATGGAGGCATGAAATTTTGCAAGTGGAGACTGAGTCACTCTGGAGTGAGCACTGAGCAGCCTGGTAATTGCCTTTGCCACAATAATGAGTGAGTGAGTTGGAGGGTAGGAGGAAGGGGGCAGTGGAGCAGAGCCTTGGGATATACAGCCAGCCAGAGGAAGGAGGAATCAGCATCTCCTCCAGGATTTCAATATAATTTGTGCTGGTTCTGGTGTGGCCTGTTGTTCCAATTAGGTGTGCTCCATTTTGCCTGTTTGTCTACCTCTGACATGGCAGACTACATTGTAGCTAATCTGGATTGAGGATACTGGTGGTCCATGTTAAAAGCCTAAAGGTAAGAAGGTAAGAAACAGCATCAGTGTCAGTGAGCCCTGTCCTGTCCTCCTGATCTTAGTTAGATTTTAATAGGAATGTTGTGGACTTGATTTTTAAAATGTCTACACTGAAACAGTATAACCAGTACAAGTCAGTACATCCAGAACAGTTGCCATTATAGTTTAGAGGTTAGTGCAATGAACTGTGAATGAGCTTGGTGCATCCTGCATTGCTAGGTTTGATTCTCACAGCCTCCACTTACATGCTGTGTGACCCTAAGCAAGTCACTTAACCTCCTCAGTGCATCTGGGTCACCCCTGAAAGCAGGAAGCATGCCTAGTGAACCTTATCTTGTAACCAAAGAATATAAAAAAAAAAAAATTGCTTGCATCCTGCCCCCACCCCGAATCAATCTGACCTCCATAAGCCAAATAAATATGAAATTAAAATTAAAGTTTAGACCCAGTCGCAGGCAGCTTCTGTAATGCCACATGTCACTTAGATTGCAAGACACAGTTTAAGAAGAACAGAAAATTGGAGGGGGGTGTTAGTTATAATCTAGCACCAGCTTTATAATCCTGCTGTATTTATTTTATTGATGTGTAGAATGGCATAGCACATTGAGCAGAAATTAGAAGGTCCATTATTACAGACTCCCAGATGGATTGTGGATAAAAGCAGGTGTTTGGACTGCCTGTGTAGCTACTACAATATGTTTCACTGCCCAGAGTGAAACTGCTTAAGCTGCAATGCTATTCTGCACTTTAATACTGTGGGACCTAATCTAAGAAAGCTGCAAAACTGTATATAACCACTGCAGAATTCGTAGTTATTTTGTACGGGTCACATTGTATACATAACACTGATTAATATTTTTAACCTTGTATGTACTCTATATAAACACTAAATTTTACAGACTTTAACGTCTAGGTCACTATCATTTCCTGATCTCAGCACATTAAAAATCATACTCTAGTTTAAAAGATCACAAGACAAAGATAAGTCTGATAACTTTATTGCATATTTTTGATCAACATACCTTTTTATCCCACATCGATATTAAAATGTTAGTATTGTCTAGAGGTAAGGAATGCAAGTAGGGGAAAATAGGTTGTTACACTATAAGCATGGCACACTCATTCTCTAGCCCCAAATCCCTGCGGCTTCAAAGTGCAGTAGAGCCAATGATCTTCCATTTTCAGTGAAAAAAAATTGAAAAAGAAGGGAATTCATCAGTTTTTAAACCAGCACTTGAATTCAATTTTTCATGAAAAAAAACTCTATTTGCACAGTTTTACCAAGCATTGAACCCGGCATCACACCAGCATTTAGTACACAACCTCCTTTTTTAAGCCAAATTGTTGAATAAAACTTGCTGATTTGTCATTAGGTTTAAGGACAATTGAAACAGAATGTGCTGACAGAAAAGGACTGGTAGGCCCATCTAGTCTGCCCTATTTTCCCTGTAAAATACTTCACACCGGACTCTATTTGTTCACAGGTGGTCCTCCCACCTCCCTTATCTCCACTTATTATACCTATGCTTATCCCTCGCATGTTTGAAGCTCTCCACTCTCTTCACCCCTACCACCTCTTATGAAAGTGTGAACATACAAAATTTGCCAGCAGATGAAGGCCTAGAGGTCTATCAAGTCTGCTCGAATGAGCAGCTAGCAACCCTTATTCTGCAGCTGCTCCTTCTTCTCACTCTTCCCCTCCCTTGATCCTCCCCCTTACCTTACCTTATCCCAGCCCATTTTGAAGCAGTCCACTGTTCTACTGGATACCACTTCTGCCGCTAAAGCTTTCCACCCAGCTACCACCCTCTCTGTAAAAAAGTTTCTCCTCATCTCTCTCCTGAACCTTCCTTCCTTCCTCCAGTCTCATATCATGACCCTGGGTGTCCCTCCCCACCCTTACTTTGAACAGCCCCTCCTTTCCTGTCTTGTTTATTCCTTTCATGTACTTGAAGGTTTCGATCATACCCCTAACCCTCTTCTCCTCCAGTGAGTACATGTTCAAATTCCTCAGCCTTCTCTCATACAGTAAGTCACCCAGCCCTTGATCATCTTTGTCACCCTGTGCTGCCCCCTCTCCAGTAACTAAATGTCCTCCTTCAGATACTAGTGCCAGTACTGCATGCAGTAATCCAGGTTCAGTCTAACTATATGATCTATACAGTGGTAGAATCACCTCCCCCCTCCTCGAGGATATGCCCCTTGCAATGCAACCCAGCATTTTGTTGGCCTTTGCAACTGCCTTCCTACATTGTGCCAAGTTGTTCATTGACCCCGTTATGATCACCCCCAGATCCTTCTCCTCCTCTGTTTCTGCAAGCTGCACTCCCCCCCCAGCTGGTAACTCCTCCGTGGGTTTTTCACCCCAAAATGTAGCATCTTGCACTTTTTGGCATTTAACCCATTGCCAGGTGTCTGATCAGGTTTCCAGCTTTGCCTGATCATCCTGCAACCCCTGCCATCCCCCTAGGTTGACCACACTGTTCCCATCTTGGTGTCATCAACAAATAGACTGGTCTTGCTCTTGATGATCAATGATATGTCTGCAGTGAATATCCCAAACAACACTGGTCCCAGTATTGAGCCCTGCAGAACACTGCTCATCACTACCCTTGGGGATGAGAGCTTTCCACCCACTACCACCCTCTGTTGCCTTCCCTGAAGCCAGTTCTACAACCATCTCACCAGCTTTGCACCCGCTCCTGTGCCTTCCATCTTACTTCCCAGCCTCCCATGAGGCACCGAGTTGAATGCCTAACTAAAGTCTAGGTACAGGACATTCACTGCATAGCCAGTTGCCTAGTTACCCAGTCATAGAACTCCACCAGATTGGTTTGGCAGGATCTGCCACATATGAAGCCATGTTGTCTGCTGTCCTGTAGTCCTTTGGCCTCTAGGAGGGCCACCAGCCTCTCCTTCAGGATAGTCTCCATTAGCTTACCCATGATGGATGTGGGGCTCACCAGTTTGCAGTTCTACAGTTCATCCTTGGGGCCACTCTTGTGGAGGGGCTCCACATGAGCCTTCCTTCAATCCTGAGGTATACACCCTGAGTGTAGTTAGGCATTAAATAGGTCTGCCAAAGGTCCAGCCAGGACCTCTGCCAGCTCCTTCAGTACCCTGGGGTGGATGCCATCTGGGCCTGGTGCCTTGTCCATCCTCAGTGCCCTCAAACCCTCCAGAACCCTGCCCTCCATGATTTCTCTGTCTGTCACCTCCTCCCCCCATTTCTGCCCTCCCTCCCCATTGGGTATCACCCCCCCCTTCTTCTTGGTAAATACCGAGCAGAAGAAATCATTTAGTGCTTCTGTCACCCCCTGCTTCCATGGTCCACCCAACCCCTCCTTCCTAATCCTTACTATATGATCTTACAGTTCCTTTTTTCCCTGATTTACCTAAAAAAAGGTCCTTCCCCCCCTTCTTAATGCCCTGTGCCAGCCTGAGCTCTATAGACGCCTTGGCTGACTTTACTGCCCTTCTCACCTCCTTCAATTTCTTCAGGTACTCCTCCCTGTCCTACCTCCTCTCTGTTTTCTTGTACCTCCTAGAGGCAGCTCTTTTCCTCCTTTCTCACCCAGCTAGGTTTCTTTGCCCTAGCCTTCTTGCTCTGGACCTTGCTGTAGGCTCTGGTTGCCTCCACTATCCCCAGTTTTATGAGCTCCCATCTCTGGTGAGTGCCCATATTGGTTGAATTCTGGCAGGTTGTTCCAGATGCCCACTACTCTTTCTGTGAAGAAGTATTTTATCATATCCAACTTAAACTCCCCCACCCAAGCTTCATAAAATATGCACGTGACCTGGTACTGTGAATCAGACTCCCATCCTACACGTTGTTAACCTCCATGAGGTACTTGTGTGTCTCAAGTATGTCTCCTGTTGCTTTCCCCTTCTCCAGGGAGTACATGTTGAGCTCCCACAGCCTCTCCTCATATGGTTTGTCATGCAACATTGCATCAAGTTGATAGCCATCCTCTTGACTACTTCCACCATGCTGATGTCCTTGTGGAGGTGTGGCCTCTAGAACAGCAACAGCGGGTATCCTGTGAATAGAGTGACTCTTTTTGAGCAAGTCAATACTGGAGATGTTCAAATAGCAAAGGTTAATTGGGTGATGTGCTCTTAATAGCTGTGGGGATTAAGAGCACATTGTAATTTGAGTCGATACATTCTGCAGTTGTTTGGAGGAGTATCTGTAGGTTTATTGATTGAGCCAGTTTCAAGTTGGCCATCTGGTGTGCCGGCTATCTTCACCACCTTCAAGGTGGGTGACCCAGGTTCGAGACTGGCTGTGCTAAAGGTATTTTTTTTTTTACTAATACTTGTTTTCTTTAGTTGTTTTGAAGTCCCATACTCCACTGTCCTGACTTTGCCCCCCCACCAGTAAGTTGCTCCCAACATTCTCCCTTTCCACAGTCTGTCCCCAAAGCAGCCCCCTCCTGAGTTTTCCACTCTCCTCCATTGTCATGTCCCTCCCGGAGTTGATTATTTTAAGTTTGGGGGGTGTAGGGGGTAAAGCCTCTCAGAAAAAGGATGTGTGGGGCATAGCTCCCCACATAAATAGTAGGAAAGCATTGGCATTGACAGTGATAGGGAGTACAGTACGTGTAGCTGTTTGTGATGGGTGCTATGGTGCACATCACTGTTTTTTAATTTTTGGTGATGTACAGTAGCTGTTTTTTTCTGTGCCATTATGCAGGTACTGTGATCACATGGAACTGAATACAGTATTCAAAGTGAGGTCTAACAAGTGAGCAACACCATGGCAACACCACCTCCCTATTCCCATTAGAAATCCCCCTTCCTATGCACACCAGCATTTGACTAGCTTTGTCTATTGCCTTGCTGCACTAACCTGCCACTTTGAGGTAATCAGATATGATTACCCCAAAGTTCTTTTCTTGTTTGGTAACTATAAGTACCTCCCCCAACTATCTTATACATAGCCCTCAAGTTTCCTTGACTCAGGTGCATGAATTTGCACTTTTTGGTAATGAAACCCAGCTGCCACTCTCCAGACCACTTCTCTATTTTCCCCAGATCCCTTTACACTCTCTCCAGCACATCCAGAGTGTCCCCCTTTTGCTGATTTTTGTGTCATCTGCAAAGGGACACACCTTCCCTTCCAGTTTCTCAGCAATGTCACTGATGAAGACATCGAAGAGGGCAGGAGTCAATACTGACCCCTATTATACTCAACTGGTCACACTCTTGTCTGCTGAGGTACTGCAGTTACCAGCACCCTCTGCCTCCTATCCTTCAACTGGTTAGATGACCAAGTTAACCACCTTCTCCCGTACCCCCAGGCTGCTAGGTTTCTTTTTTAGCCTCCTGTGTGGTACAGTGTAAAAGTCTTTACTGAAGTCCAGATAGGCCACATGCACTGCTTCCCCTGACCCACCTCCCTAGTTACCCAGTCAAGGAAATCTATGAGATTTGTTTGACTTGACCTACCCCCTGTGGAGTCATGCTGCTAATGCTTCTGCAACCTATTCATCTCCAGGTAATCCATCAGTCTTTCCTTCAGCAAGGACTCCATTAATTTACCAACCACTGATATGAGACTGACTGCTCTGTAATTGTGAGACTGCTCTCTGCTGCTGCTTTTGTGCAAAGGGACCACTACAGCACCTCCTTCAGTCCTCTGGGACCACTCTCATCTCCAAAGAGGTACAAAATAATGTTGACTGATGGGCAACTAGCAAATAAAAAAAAAGATTTTATGATTTTTGACAAACTGATTTGGCCATTTTTACAAACGGAAATGCATTTTCCCTAGTACAGCCACCAGAACTTTCTAACCAACTCAGCTTTTCATCCCACACCTCCTGGTATTTTAACACAGTATACAATGAGTGAATACAGTGGACAAGATTTTCAAAATGGTGAGAATGTCCCAAGCCTCACGTGCACTGATCATATGGTGCACGGGGCTTGCGGCAGTCTCCTGGCAGGTGCTCAGGATTTTCTATCCCATGCGACGATTGCCACAAGTTATACCAACTTTTTGTGGTCTAGCTTGAGGCAATACTGAGGGTTTATTTTACGGTGCTTGCACCAGATATTTGACAGAAGTTGCCATAAATAGTGGGAACTGTCACAACTCTGCTTGACATTGTAAATTTAGGTGCAGTTGCAACGGAGGAGTTTGGCACACCGCCAGAACCTAAGTGCGATGGCGCAGGGCTTATCGCAAGCCCTGTGGCATGCTTTGAAAATCCTGCCACTGAATCCTAACATCTTTGATGTGAATTAAATCTACTGTCTCAGTCTTTTAGAGACAAGAAGTTGCTAGTTCAATCTTGTTTTTATTTCAGTTAGTGCTCCAATGAGATCTGTAGCCACTTAAAACTGTGCTGTAGGGCACATGTGGACTTACTGAGGAACTCTGGCATTGCAGACACCACACAATGATTACTGCTATTTATTTCCAGAAAGCATGATTCATTTTCTTCTGCTGCATTCCAGTATTTCAAGTACTATTTTAAGAAAGGGAAAAGGAACAGTGAAAATGTAGGACTCAGCTTCTGGAGATGATTGGTGAGGCAGTGAGCCTAACCTTTGATTTGTTTTTAAATCAATAGGACTGAAGCCAGCAGAAGTACTTAGGTACATTATCATAACTCCCATACCAGTAAAAAATAACTTTGTTCTAAATAGAGTAAATGTTGTTATTTTATGGTTGAATAGTCAGTGTGTAAAAACTAATTTTTTTTTGTTTGAGATAAATTGACGATAAATTGGGTGATGAGTGCACTGGACCAGGGCAGGCTGGATGGCAGGATGTTCTCCCCTCTGGACTTCAGCAAGATGTTTGACTCGGTGCCACATCCTGGGCTGCTGGAGAAGCTGAGGGTCATGGGGGTGGGGGAAGAGACAGTCAGGTGGATCGGAAGCTGGCTAGAGGGGCGTTTTCAAAAGGTAGTGGTTGGGTGAGGTTTCGTCTCCCAGGAGGGTCATTAGCAGGGTCCCATAGGGATTGGTGCTGGGACCACTCCTGTTTAACGCTTATATCTCGGATATCAGAAATCATATCAGGAACAAGATAAACCTCTTTGCCGATGACTCAAAGCTGGGGGTGGTGGTGGATGGGGAGAAAAGGTAGGTTAGCCCTGCAGTGGGACCTGAAGGCTCTGAAGGAGTGGTCGCACATCTGGAAACTGAGGTTTATTACTGAGAAGTGCAGGGTCCTCCACCTGGGGGTCAGGAACCAAGCTTATGTGTACATCTTGGGAAGGGTGACACTGCAGGATTTGAGTGGGGATAGGGACTTTGGGGTGGTAGGGAATGCCAGATGAACAACTCAGAGCAGTGTAGAAGGGCTGTGACAAGAGCTAATAAAATGCTTGGGTGCATTGCCATGGGGATAACTTTGAGAAGCCGGAAAGTGCTCCTGCCACTATACAATTGCCTGATTAGACTGTACCTTGAATACTGCATGCAGTTTTGGCATCCATACTTAAAAAGGGATGTTGCAGTCCTGAAGAGGGTCCAGAGGAGGGCATCCAGGCTGATATAGGGTCTGTGGGAGATGTTCTATGCGGGGGGGAGACTTGAGCTCAACCTATACTCCCTGGAGGAGAGGGGGACAGACGGGCCCAGTCAGTGAAAGGGGTTGGGGTACCTCTTGAATGGGGGGTAGCAAACAGTGACATGAATAGGCACTGATCCCCGAGCAGACTCTTTAGACCATAGGGCCTACTCTTCTGGCTTCTTAGTATGTTAGTATGTTATAAAATGGTGCCAGTTAGGAGAGGTGAGCAGGCTTTTGATTGTAGTGTTCTGGCTTGGTTGCTGTTTGCTATTACAGGAGGACTGGCTGATCACTGCTATGCTATCCTAATGGCTACTGTTTGGCCTGGCTGATGCCAAAATGTTTTATAAAAGCATAAGCAGTTGGAGATTAGCTTTATAGGTAAAACAATCCGCTAAGGAGAACTAAATGATTGGACACAAAACCGTCTGCTGCACATTTCATGTAATACTTTTGAAAAAAATGCTACAATCTGAAAAAGTTGTTTTTTTAAAGATCATTTTTGAACTTTCAGCATTCATGAATTGTTTTTAAAGCAATGGTATGAATGCTTTGAAATACATTTGATAGATTTTCTTAAAATAAATGTAAGACTAAGTGAAATAAGTAGTAAGACTTGGAAGTGCTGGCATGAATCAAACTCTGCATGTAGTACAGAAACTAATCACAATGTATCCTAAACAATGTAACTAAACCTCAGCCAACGTGTGTGTGTGTGTGTTTGTGTGTGTGTGTGCACGCACGCACGCATGTGCGTGTGCATGCATGAGTGCGTGTGTGTTAGATAAAAAAATGTTTTAAATATATTGGGATCATTGACTTACTTCATATTTTTGACTGAAATGGGTCACTTTGTTTGTGTGGTGGGGCATTGCATCTTTTGATTTACAAATTTCAAATTCATGACTGCACTCCTGCCTCTATCAATTAATTTAATCTCATTTTTATCCAGTTAGGGCATAATATGCTGATTGCTGTTTTATCTAAAACCCACTTCACTAAAATTGTAAATTGTACTGTAATTTGTCATTTAAAAAAGGTTTTTGAGTGGTAGTGTACTTTATGTCTATAACAAACATTTATAAAACACCTACAAATATTTGAACTTGACTGTACCATGGCCTCTCCAAGATGTAGAAATCAAATTTTGAGCACAGGAACTTGCCACACACCTATGTGATGAGTCATGTAGCTTTACAATCAGCATAACATGCATGTTAATACTGTGGATTTCTTTTCTATTAGTGTATACCTCATCATGCTTAGATGGTTCATTGATAGCCACACATGTACAGTCAATTGCCCTTATTACTTTGGTATTCTAATCATTGCATAAAATAAATATCCAATGTCCCTGAATGAATGGATTTGGAAATATTATATTGTCCTTCATGTCCTGCAGCAGTGCACCAGCACTCTGATACAGAAAGTGGGACATGGATTATTGGCTGATAACCATGCCATCTCTTCTGATATGCTGGAACAATCCTGTGACATAGTATGCCAGTGCTATTAGCCCATGTGTACTGCCCTCCCCCCCAACATCTATTGTATGGTACCTTTTGGTCCTGGTCATCAGGCTTGGTCCCAGAATTGTGCACATCTAATATTTGTCCTGTGGTTGGAAATAGAATTGTCCAATACTCTGCTGTTCTGTCAGGGTACCAGGACCCAGTCTCGGCCTGCATCCACATGGACCCCTTTGCTAGAGTCGCTCCTCCTTGTCTTCCTCCTCTTCTGCCATCCTCTTTCAACTTTAGTTCCAGCTCCATATTAGCTAGGAATACATTCATTAGGATTCCTAGACACACTGCCACTGTGTGCACTAATGACGGCACTGTTCAACTCATTGGCATTATGTTTGTGGCTTGCACACATGACCCACAGTGTGTACACTGCATCTGCTTATAGCACCTGGATAAAAATATAATAGATGTCCTTTAAGGATTTCATAACAGAAGGTTAGGCCAATGAGAACCCAGCTTATAGTGGATGAGCCCATGACTGGTTGCTCTGATGGGTGATTTATGCACGCAAATGCATATGATCCTCATTCCAAGATTCGGGGTGTCTGTATTTTAATATCACCACGGAGACCACTCTCACAGTTGTAAGAGTGGTCTCACATACATTCTTAAGGTATGAGAACCACGAACTGAAGGTAAGTGGTTCTGATAGCCTGTGAATGTAAGTGAGACAACTCTTTCAACCATAAGAGTGATCTCCATAGTCATATTAATATAATGCTGATCAAGCTCCAGCAGTAATACATTATTTTTTTTTAAACCTGTCCCAGAACGTGCCCATTTCCAGGGCATCTATGCATGACACACTCGTCATAGAATAAGAGTGTCTAATGCATAGAGGAAAAGAGCGCTCTGATTGGTCTGAAGTGCTACCTCAATCCAGAAAAGAGATTCAAGACCAGGCCTAAGCCTGTCTGGCACCCCGTTCCTCCCTGAGGAAGCGACAGTTGGTTAGTGAACTTTTGAGGAGTATTTGGCCATGCCTCAAGTACTGTACAAAATGCACTTGACACTGAACATTACATGTTTTATAAATATTATTGAGTCTGGTAAGTACTTTCTGTGTGTCAATGTGTCAATGTCCTTGTTTCTTGAAAGCAAGGGGAATGATACTGTGTAATTGTGTGTTGGGTGTACACCACTGTGAGGTATTTGTTATGTGTACAGATGTGTGCCATAGAGTGTTAATAATGATTATAGTCTGCTTTCCATGTATTTGTTGTGTACTGTGCAGTAGTTGCTGAGCTTTGAGTCTGTGATGCACTGTTAATGGAATTTGCTATTTCTACTGCAGACCCCATGGTGGTGTAGTTTCGGGTCACATATTTTGCTATGGATTGGTATCCATATGTGTGAATGTTCAAATCAAAGGCCACACCCTCGGACAAAATGTCAGACAGATGATGTGTGGATGTGTGCACAGACCATGCCCATATGGTGCATACCGTGCATTGGATCTGCATCTGATCTGTCAATGTGGCTTTTCCACACAAGTGATTATTCACCTTTGCTGAACAGCTGTGTGTCCTTTTCAGTCATTTTCTAGAATGGCTCTGAACTGGTAAGCATAACACTATTTGGTCAAAGGAATAAAAGACAAGCAATGTAGAGTGTATATTAATTTGTCTGTCTTAAACCCCTCCCACACACTAGTGACTACTGAATTTCACAGGAGGCATTTATATCCTGACAGCAGAATAAGCTAAAGCTTGTCATTGGAACATGGTTTTGGGTTGGCTCTTCAATTTATCACTGTCTCAGGGGACCCTCCCACCCCTATGGAAAATAGCCCATGTCATTCCTCTGAGTAAATCTGGAGACCCCAGTGACCTGAACAATTACAGACCTATCTCCCTTCTTATTCTGTCTACACTACTGGAAAAAATAGTAAGCACCCAGCTCAGGTCTTACCTAGAATCCATGAATCTGTTAAACCCCGTGCAATCTGGTTTCAGAACAAAACATAGCACCACATCGGCCCTTGCCAAAGTCACTAATGACTGGCAGCATGACCTGGATAATCAAAACTTCATGTGTGCTGTGTTTTTGAATCAAAGTAAGGCTTTAGACACTGTCAACCACAGCCTGCTTCTCTCCTTCCTGCATTGTATAGGCCTGGACCCATTATCTATGCATTGGTTTATGGATTACCTTTCAGGTCGACTTCAGCAGGTTATGGCAGAAGGAGAACTTTCTCTTCTTAAACCTCTTCTAAAAGGTGTGCCTCAGGGTTCCATCCTTGGTCCATTACTGTTTGCTATCTACATTAACAACATTAATGACAGCATTAGCAAGGCCAACATCCACCTGTTTGCAGATGATACAGTACTTTACCTGAGCCGTCTGACTCCAGAAGCTGTCTGTGGTGACTTCCAGGCTGAATTCAACCTGCTACAAAATCAGCTTCTATACAAAAAGCTGCTACTCAGTGCCTAAAAAATGAAAGCAATGTTCTTCTCTCCCCCTTATTCATGTGGTAAACCCAGCCAGTGTTGGAGCAATCCCACAGATTACCACAATTCTAGGTGAAAATTTGGAATGTGTACTAAATTTAAGTATTTGGGAGTGTGGCTTGACCACAGGCTTTCATTCATTGATCACATTGAGGACCTGCTAAAGAAACTTAGGCAGAGACTAGGTCTCGTCTTTAGAATTAACCACTTTCTGACTAGAAATGCTAAGCTACACTTGGTACAAACAACGTTTCAGTCGTTGGTAGATTATGCAGACTTTCTTTATAGTCAATGCCCTGCCTCTTCTCTCGCAAAAATGGACACGCTCTATCATAGGGAAATCAGGGTTATAACTGACCTTCCACTTTCCACTCACCATTGTTTCTTGTATGCAGCCATGGGGTGGACTTCCCTTCAGTACAGGCAGAATAGGAATGCTGCACTATGGACATACAGAACTGTCACCAAAATACTCCCTCAATATATTTTGGAATGTCTTCTGTTGAGTGTGTTAGGCAATTACGCTCTGAGAAGCTATCCATTCATCACTCTGAATATCCCTAAAGTTAAATCTCAATTTGGTAGAACAGCCATAAGCTTCGCTCTGCCCTCATTGTGGAACAAACTGCAAAAAAAATTGAAACTGAGCATCCCTGTTAGCATGCATTCCTTCAATACAATATATAACTGTCTCACAAGTCCATTGCCTGCCCCTGTGCCTGTGGTGTTCATGAATCCTGACTGACCTTCATATCATGCCATGGCCACCTGGTTCCCTTCGCCCTCTCACTCTGTTCTGACTTCCACTCCCCTCCCACCTCATCCTTTTTCTTCCTGCCACAGCCTTCTCAATTGTTCCTCTGATATCCTCTTTCCTGTCCCTATCAGTCTGCCACCATGACCTGGACCAAGCACCATGTGTGTTATACATGCAGTTAATATTGTTTCCTTTCTAATTCCAGATATTAGTGTATATGTTACCTGTATCTTATGAATGCGCCAAACAGCTGCATTCCTACCTATGTCACTGTATCTGATTACTTTGAAATGTTTTTCATTGTAATACTCTTATGAGTGTATATAAATGTACATTACTTTGATGTGTTGATTGAAAATAATGTACTGTACCTCATTATCTGTGTATAAATGTTTTTATCATGTTATAACCGGGTCCATCTTGCAAATGAGCATTGCTCAAAAGTGTTCACATGGATAAATAAAGATTTTGATTGATTGATTGATTGGTTTCCATGAAACTAATCAATGCTGCACAATGTCTACAGTATTCAATTCATTGGTTAAATGTACTGCACAGCTTGGCACAACTTTCATTAAAGGCTATTTAATCTACACAACTTTACTCTAATTCTTATTAGCAAAGCTGTATTGCCTTAAATAGGATGGATTCCCTTCTACCAGAAAAGGTAAAACAGTGTAAATGAAAACTTTAACCAATTTAAATCATGTCTTTGTGCCTGTGGAAGTGAAACATATAGTACAGTACAAGCACTGAAGCCTGCTATAATCATAGAATGAATGAATGTTGAGTGCAGGAGGTTACTCATCCCTAAATCTCTGTGTTAATGTCAGACCCCACTTGGGGCTGATTTACACCAGTCAATCGGGCAAATTCTTTCACTACATCCTTCTATTGTATTTGTTTATAATTATCCTATTCCTTTTTGCATGTTGCAATCAGCTGAGTATTTATAGCTACTTGCAGAGAAGCAGTCTATATTCTAGTAATCATCTACATTAAAAAGATAATTTCCATTTCAGTTTTATATAAAAACATAGCATTTATCAACAGAAAAGGACATCTTGGTCCTCTCAGTATGCTCAGATGATCCCTGCCTAATCTATTGCTGTCTCAGCACTCCCTATCTGGTCTCCAGAAACCCTCCCTTCTTCCTGCCTATTTTCTAATGCACCCCTATATCTGTCCCACACATGCTTGAAGCCCCCAACTGTTTTGTTTCTTCTACTTCTGGTAGACTCTTCCATGCACCTACCATCATTCAGTGAAGAAATATTGCCTAACATATCTGTTAAGCTCACCTCCCTCCAACTTCAATGCCAGTCTCCTGTTCCTGGTACTTTTTCACATTTGAAAGAGACTCCCCTCCTGCGCCATGTTCACCCATGTGAGGTACTTGTAGGTCTCCAACATATTACATATCACATTTCATACCCCTCTCTTCCATTCTGCACATGCCGTGATCACTCTGTCTGTCCTTGTATGACTTCTCTTGCAACTCCTGCACCATTTTAGTTGATCTCCTCTGGACTGCCTCCACTAGTCACACTCCACATGTAATAATGGGAAACTCTTAGTAAGTTGGTATTGCACTAGAGTTTCAGTGAGTAATGACATCATGAGAGAGACACAATCAGTGTATTACATATTTATTATAAGTCATAGCAACATCACAACAAAGTACATACATTACCTATCCCGGGAGACAGTGGCTGTGGCCCACATTCTGCGCATCTGTTCTGGCTCACTTACACCCCCAAATTAGTAATCTATATATCACAAACTAAGGCCATTACTCACTTTTCTTAAGTTACTCAGAAAACAGGAAACTACCCAAATAGGGCTTATTACATGCTATAGTCTTTTGCAGTCTCTGCAGAATAAGACACGATTTCCTGTTGTTTTCAGCTGGAACACTTCTCTCAGTCTAACCTTGTACATTATAAAACAATGACTAACAAACATAATATACATTATTCTTATCTTGTCTCCCCTCAGGATATAGATATAGATATATGGTACTCTGACATGCTCCATTTGGTAAAAACATCTTTTTTTCTTGTGGTCAGCAGTTTGCCTAATTTTCCTAACTCAGCAATCTGTATTTCTTATTAGCAATATTAGCAGTACACTCGTGTGTGAAATAATGTCAGATCCCAATAAGCTGTATGCTAACAACCCTGTCTATGTCCTTTTTGAGATATGACCTCCAAAACTGGACTCCGTACTCCAGGTAGGGTCTCAACAATGAGTGGTACAGCGACAATACCACCTCCATCCTCCTGCTGGTGATAATCCCTCACTATACATCATTGTATTCCACTAGCCCTCCCCACTGCCTTGTCATACTGCTTGCTATTTTGAGGTTGGCAGATATGATAACATCCAGATCCCTTTCCATTTAAATGATTTACAGTACCTCCACCCACTTTTTGGCATTGAAGCCCAGCTGCCATGCTTTTGACCACTCCTCAAGTTTCCCAGAATCTCTATGCAGTCTCCCCACTTTCATGAGTTTCCCACCTATTGCAGATTTTAGTATCACCTGCAAAAGTCATACCATCCCTTCCAGTTCCTCAGCAATGTCACTTATGAAGACATTGAAGAGGGGAGAGAAAATTGTTTAACCACAAAAGGCACACTAAGCCCAAACTTGTTTCCAGGTGTGACCTGGGAGCAAAAGGAAGTTAAGTGACTTGTTCAGGGTCACTCAGTATGCAAGTGGGGGCTGATAGGATTCAAACCAAGGGGTCCAGATTTGTAGCTCAGTGCTCTTAAGCATTAACACCATACTATCTCCTTGAGGACTGGTCCAGATACAGTACTTAGCCCTGTGGTATGCTGCTGGTCATACTGGTATATTCTATATTTACAGTACCTGTACTGCTTATGTTCAGATTATAGTCCCTTTTTTTTAGTTCACACATCACTGGACAATGTTGCTCCAGTACATTTATTTTCCCTGCTCTTATTATCATTCTGAGTATACCAATCCATTATCATCAGCACTCTCATGCTCTCTGTTTAAGGTTCTTTGTTTTGCCTCACCCATTGTGTGAATGGGTCCTTTTGTAGCACAATAGTGGGGATGTAAAACATCCCTGCCTTGTCCTGCTTTTCAGTTTACTGAGTACTTCTCTAAGTAAAGTTCATTATTGTTTACAATGGCTAGAGTGTTTCCTTTCACATCTAACCTACTGTAGTAACTCAGTGCAACCATCTTCCCTTCGTGTACTCCAGTTTTATGATTGGCACTGTACCATTTATGCGTTTGATGTTCACTTGCAAAGCATACAACATATTGGTATCAGAATGAGTTGTGAGGGAGCTTTTGGGAATGCGCCCCTCCTACACCTATCACAGCTTTAGAATACTGAATCTCCTCCCTAGGCAATAAAGTGCTACAAAACTTTGTCCTCTTGCCTATAGTCTTAGGGAGGGTAAAAGAGGAGGAGGAGTAGCTCTTTATGTAAGGGAAGGGATCAAAGCAATGGAACTAAAGGTTAAACTTGGAGGAGAGGAGGCACTGTGATTCACCATGAAGACTGGAATTGGCACCACAATCAACACAGGGTTGTACACAGACCCCATCTAAGGGAGAGGGAATGGACAAGGAAATGATAGAAGGCATCCTTTGAATGGCAGAAAAAGGGGGGATATTGTTGATGGGGGACCTAAATATGCCAGATGTTAACTGGAGCACCTATGCTGCAGCCACATCCAAGAGCAGGATCATTCTAGATGCCCTAGAGGGGGCATGCCTCAGATAGCTGGTGCTGGGAACCACTCAGAAGGGAGCAGTATCAGGCCTGGTACTTTCAAAAAGGGATGGAGAGAGGATCTCAGGTTTAGAAGTTGATAGCCATCTGGGAACAAGTGATCACCAAACAGTGTGGTTCACAATAAAAGCAGCCATAGAGTTAAGCCATACAAAAGCAAGGGTACTGGACTTTAGGAGGGCTGACTCTGGGGAAAATTAGAGAGTGCCTCAGATAAGTACTAGCAAACAGGCAAGAAGGAGGGATGGTGGAACAATGGGGAAAATCAAAACAGCCATCACAGAGGCAACAAGCTTTTGTGTGAAGCAAATCAATAAAACAAAATGAAGGAAAAAAACACTATGTTTCTCAAAAAAGGTGGCAGGCTAGGTTAGAGAGAAAAAGGTAGCATTCAGGAAGTATAAGGAAACACAGAAGAAGCAGATCAGAGAACTGTACCAGTTAAAGGAGAAGGAAATGGGGAAGGCAGTCAGAATTACAAAGGCCAAAACTGAGGAAAAGACAGCCAAATCAGTTAAGAAGAGGGATAAAATCTTTTACAGGTACATTAGGGAGCGAAGGAAAACCAAGGGAGGGATAGTGAGGCTTAATAAAGGAAATGGGGGTGGGCAAAGGGTGACAGTGAAAAAGCAGGGATACTGAATGAATACTTCTGCTCAGTATTCACAAAAGAAGAGGAGGTGGAGGTACCTAAATCAAACAATAGAAGCACTCTGGATAGGGGGGTCGATACCAGTCCATTCTCAGAAGAAAGGGTCCTGAAAGAATGCCTAAAACTGAAGGTGGACAAAGCAATGGGCCTGACAGGATTCACTCTAGAACTGTAAAAGAACTAAGGGGAGCACTAGTGACACCATTGACTACCCTTTTTAGCAAAACATCAGAGGATGGCATGGTACTTGAGGACTGTAGGAGGGCAGATGTGATTCCCGTTCACAAAAGTGGAAGCAAGACAGAGGCAGGAAACTATAGACCTGTTAGTTTGACCTCAGTGGTAATGAAAATGATGGAATCACTTCTGAAGGAAAGAATTGTTGAGTACCTAGAGGCCAGTGGCTCACAGGACCCAAGGCAGCATTAATTCACAGTGGGAAGGTCATGTCAGATGAATTAAATTGATTTCTCTGACTGAGTGGTCAAAGTAGCAGACCAGGGAGGGGCTGTGGACATGCTTTACCTAGACTTTAGCAAGGCATTTGACACAGTCCCACATGAAAGATTAATAAACAAGTTATCCAGCCTGGGAATTGGTTCCAGGGTTGTAGCCTGGGTAAAACATTGGCTGGACAACAGGATGCAGAGGGTAATAATAAATGGAATCCTCTCTGAAGAAAGGGGGTTACTAGTGGGTACCACAGGGTTTAGTCCTGGGACTGGCCCTCTTTAATGTTTTTATAGGTGACATTGCAGAGGAACTGGAAGGGAAAGTATGCCTCTTTGCAAATGACACAAAGATCTGCAGCAAGTTTGATATGTTGGTGTGTGTGGAAAGGATGAGAAGAAACTTGGCAAGGTTGGAGGAATGGTCAAAGTATAGCAGCTTAGATTTAATGCAAGGAAGTGCAAAGTAATGTACCTGGGACACAAAAACTCAGGAGAAGAGTACACAATGTGGGGGGGTAGGTACTAACAACAGCACAAATGGAAAGGGACCTGGGGGTAGTCATATCAGATGATCTAAAGGTAGGCAAGTAATGTAAGAAGAAGTAAGAAGGGCTGGGGGGATACTGGGATGCATAGGGAGAGGCATCACCAGTAGAAAACAAGAAGTTGTTATCCCTCTTTACAGACAGTTGGTGAGACCCCATCTGGAATACTGCATGCAGTTCTGCAGACCCCATCTATGCAAGGACATAGGCAGGATGGAGGCATCCCAGAGGAGGGCAACTAAAATGGTGCATGGTCTGAACCAGAAGCCATATGAAGAGACACTAAATGTGCTTAATATGTATACCCTTGAGGAAAGGAGGGAGAGGGGGGACATGATAGAAATGTTTAAGTATATCAAGGGAATCAATAAAGTCCAAGATGATAGCATCTTTCAGAAAAAGAGATGTGCAAGAACAAGGGGGGCACAGTTTGAAGATAGAGGGGGGACGGCTCAGAGCAATGTAAGGAAGTATTTTTTTCACAGTGAGGGTGGTGGATGCATGGAATGTCCTTCCTGAGGAGGTTGTGGGATCAAAAACCGTGGGGAGAATTCAAGAATGCATGGGACAGACATAAAGCAATTCTAGTGGGGATTAGGAGGAAGTAGGCTGTTGGTTAACTAGGATCTGCAGCTTTTCCAATAGGTAGGGAAATGGGCAGACTGGGTGGGCCAAGCAGTCCTTATCTGCTGTCAACCTCAAAATCTATGAAGTCCTTGCCCAGTCACAAGGCTGGAAAACACAAGGTGGAAATGGGGTTTCTTCTGTTTATTTTATATACTTTGTATTTATTTATTTCAGTCTCGGATTACAACCTTTGAGCTCAGAGCTCATTTACAGAGGTTCCACATCATGAACAACATTCAGAACAATGACACTAATACACATGATAAAGATGACAAGTTACAGAGCACAAACTCAAACATATGAGTATATGAGTAATTACAGAAAAATAAAACTTTCAGAAAACCAAAAACGATGTTCTGGACAGGATATTTATTCAAATTTCAAGATGTCACAAGTTACATGACGATAGGCAAATGTATAGGTCAATGCAGGGAACCAGCATAACTTGTTACCTTTGTCCAGGAGATGGGGGGGAGGATGATATAAGAGGTAGAGATATGGAGTTGTAAGCATAGGAGCATAAAGATAGTGAGGGATAAGTAGGGGGAGTGAAGGACAGAATGAGGGATGAGGAAGGTAGGGATAGGTTACTATGGAAGCTGGTGGGGTTAAAGTGCTGGGTTAATCAGAGCTAAGACAAGGTAGTTTGCATTTAATTAGCAGAAACAGGCGCACCTCTTTAGGTTGGTGAGGTGTGAGTGGAGATTACCTTTTGAAAACTCTAATTCCTGCTTGAAGCTTTTACTCTGCTTTTTTTCCACTTCTGTGCTTTTCCAAACTGCTCTCAACACAATTCCTGCCACTTCTGAACTGCATTTGTGCTGCATTACATCAGCGCCACTTCCTCCTTACACCTCTCTTCATCTGTACCAACCCCCTCCTACCACATGTCACTGACATGCTTTTTCCCACTGCTTGCCCTCACCACTTGAGAACGTGCTCAATCCCTCTGCCAGTATTCATCTTCCCACCTGACCCAACACTGCAAGACTCCACCACCACAGTAATCAGCCCTACTGGTGGCAATCAATGTCTTCTCCCACACACATAATCCCTCCATGACACACATCATCAGTATTTCCCATCCCTTCCCGCACAACGCAGCAAGACCTCAACACTGGAGTGCCCACTCCCACTCCCCTTTTCCCCCCCCATGTCATTTTTAAAAAAATTCTACCAAAAATTTGCAATGTATCCTTTATTACCCCACCTCATGACCAAGGCAGCTGAAATTTTTCAAATCTCCTTCTAAAACACATATTTACAGTTGTTCCACAAAATTACCTCTCAGATAATATTTTAAAAATTCCATCTGTCCTGATCATACAGTAGGGTCATAAAAAGACTATGATAAAAGTTTGGAGTCAAAATGTCAAAAAACAACAAAGCTATCTGAAAACATAGCGCTTTTTTCAATGTTTACTCATAAAGTTGTTGTGTTGTTAAATTTTGATTCCAAATTTCCAACATAGCATTTATTACCCCACGTTACAAAACTGACGTGTCATTTTTCACATAATATCCAATATGTCTTTTCATGCTTATGCCATAAGATGATGTTTTGGTCAGGATTCCACTAGTAACACTTGTCATATTCATAAGGTAGTATCATAAAAAAGACTATGTTACTCATTTAAGGACAAAATCTCAAAAATCAACCAAGTTACAAACAACCATTGACATTTTCAATGGTTACTCAAAGCATTGAGATTTTGTTTTTACATTCTGAACCCACATTTTCAACATAATCATTTTATAACCCCTCTCATCAACATTTTCATTTAATTTTTTTCATTTTTAATTTTTATACTTGTAAACAAGATGGGCAAAATGCCCATTTTCATGAGCGACAAGTTTAACACAAAAACACACAATATTTAAATACAAAAACACAGTAAGAAATACATATAAATAACAACATTTGCTATTACATATTACATTCTGGTCAGTCATACAATTAATGAAAACAATTGCACTCAAATTTAGCGTCTAACCACTGAGTCAACCTTTGTTTGAACATCCTCACTGTTCTGAGACTTGTTACTGAAGACGGTATGCTATTGAAAAACACTATAGCCCTAAAAATAACTGATCTTTGGCCAATTGTTTTCCTATATAAGGGAATGCTATACAATTCCCTAATCCTAAACCTGGTATTCTTTAAGCCTGTTGGAATAGGAAAAAGATCACGGGTGGTTGGGGGGCAATAAACCAAGAGTATCCTTAAAAGCAAATATTCCAAATTTAAGTTTTATACTATCCAAAAATGAAGGACAATTGGCTTCCCTAATCAAAACACAATGATGGGTTTTAAAAGGAGACCTGTCATAAACTGAAGAATACCATGATAAGTGGTTTTTAGTGTCAACAAAATTTTTTTTCATTTGTACTTGAATAAATCAGCAATTCATAATCCAACAAACTTAGTAACAAACTGTGTGCCATCAGTTTTTATAGATTCTGGGACAAGAACAGATTTTATCCTAAAGAGCATTCCCATTCTCTGATGGATTTTCTTAATTAATGTATTAGCATGATTTCCAAAGGAAAATTGAGAATCCATAGTAATCCCTAGATACTTAAAACTATCAACAAATGCAATGACATTACCCGGCAAATCTACTATGGTGACAGAAACAATTATTGGTTTCGTAGAACAAGAAAAAAACATAACCTTAGTCTTACTACTTTACTTGGTATGAAAGAACAGAAGAAGGCCAAAGCCCATCAAGACTGTTCCCCACACGATGTGGGACATTATTTATCTATTATCCCTCAAACAAACATCTAATTTGTTTTAAAAGACAGTGGCACTAGTTGCTTCTACCAATTCTTGTGGCAAGGTTTTCCATACAATGGATGCTCTTATTGGAAAAAAGTTTCTCCTTTTGCTGGTTTTATAAGTTTTTACTTCAAGCTGTTTATTATGCAGTCTCGGAACATGTCTCCTGTTGGAGAGTGTTAGACCACATTTTTCCATTAGACCTGGTGAATTTATTAAATTACAAATTATAAGCATATCACCTCTTAATCTTCTAGTTTGAAGAGAGAAGAGACCAGTAGCTTTTAATCTGTTCTGATAATCCAAGTTTGTTAATCTTGGAATCATTCTAGTAACTCTCCTTTGAACCTGTTCAAGAATTGCTATGTCTTTTTTTTGGTCTGGATTCCAGAAAGGGGAGTCATAGTCTAGATACGGTCTAATGTATGCCCTATACAATGGAATAAGGCATTGTTCAGTGCAGTTAACAAAAGTGCATTTTATTTGCCTCAAACGTCTGTTGATCATGCAAGCAGTTCTAACCCAGTGATTATTTGATATAAGTTTATTATTAACATATATCCCTAAATCTTTTTCATGATTTGATAAGTGAAGTGTTAGTTCGTTTAGATAATATATCGTTTTTGGATGATTTACAACGAAATGCACTACTAAACATTTGTCTTGATTAAACTACATAAGATTTTCATTTGCTCAAAGTGTTAATTTTTCCAAATCCTTCTTTAATGCAGAAATATTTTCTTGATTATTAACCTTGCCCCCAAATTCAGTATCATCTGCAAATTTAACCATGAAGTTATTTGGCCCTGTTTGTAAATTACAGATAAAGAGATTAAACAATGTTGGTCCCAAGACTGACCCCTGTGGTACACCACTTGTCACACTACCCGAATCAGACAAGATATCATTAATTCTGACTCTCTGAGAATGATTTGTCAACCAGTTTAAAGCCCAGTTATCAATATCAGGTGACAAACCTAGATTGCACATTTCAGTAATGAGTATTTCATGTGTGACTTTATCAAGAGCTCTACTAAAGTCCAAAATAATTACATCAGTAGGGATACCCACATCTAGTAGAGTACTTATATTATTGTAAAAAGATATCAGATTGGTGGCGCAGGAATACTTGGGAGTAAACCCATGCTGATTTGAACCATAAATTCCTAATTTTTTGAAATCTTGATCTATTAGAGACTTCATTACTTGTTTCATTAATTTACCAGCCACTGAGGTCAGGCTAATTGGACGATAATTTTGCACCTCTATTGAACCTCTATTGCCTTTTTTAAATATGGGAGTAACTATTGCTGAACACCAATCATTTGGTACAATGCTTTCTTGTAAGGATTTGTTGAAGATAATTGACAAAAGTATAGAAATATTTATAGAGGTTTTGATCAGAAACCATGGATGAATACCATCTGGGCCTGGACTAGTATTTTTTTTTTAGTTTTTTGATAGTCTGTATAATGTCAGTTGGATAGAACCTATGATAATCTAGGTGGTGAACTTTACGTGTACTAATAGGTAATTTTTGAGAGAAGACAGAACAAAAGTACTTATTAAAGAGATTCAAGGTTTCTATATCAGATAGAGAAGAGCCATCGGTTATAATGGGACCAATGGTCCTTGATACACCTTTTTTACTATTTATATAGGAGAAACGAGATTTGTGACAGTCTTTTGTGTGAGCTGGTTTAAATTCTAGCTTATTTTTTGCCAATTTAATAGAATTTTTTAAGTTTTTCACAGATAGTCTGTATTTACGTAATACAGTAGTTTTAAATGGAACAGAACTATTCTTAAGTTTCCTAAAAAGTTAAATTTTTATTTTAATCTGATTTTTAATTGTCTTGTTGAATCAAGTGGGAATTTTTCCTTTATTATTACATTTCCTCTTAGATGGAATAAAGGTATTTTCCAAATAATGTACAATGTTTTTAAAAAAGTCCCAAGCTTGTTGTGTTGTACAATTAAGAAGATTAGAGTCCCAGTTTATGTTTTGTAAGTATTCATTGATTTTAGAAAAATTTGCTTTATTATAATTTTTTGTACAGTATAACTTCTTTTGTGCAGTTTTAAACTGCTGAACTTCAAAATGAATAGATGAATGATCACTAGTCCCAAGTGGATCCCAAATTTGTAAATTGCTAATTTGTTGCTCTATGTTAGTAAATAATAGATCCAAAATATTAGGACCTCGAGTGGGTTCAGTAACAAGTTGTTGTAATCTAGTACTAACTACCACATCTATTAGTCTTTTCTCAGCATAGGACTGTCCTGAGAATGAGTCCCAGTTAATATGAGGGAGGTTAAAGTCACCAAATATTACAGTATCTTGAGATTCTGAAAAATGTGTAATTTCTTTAAACATATCAGTTGTGTAATCTGAATTTGCAGATGGAGGTCGATAGATGTTGCCAATAGTTACATAGGACTGCTCCTTCAATAAGATTTTAACCCATATACTTTCCAAAGGAAAGGGAGAACACACTTCAAAAGAAGGAATATCATATCGTATGTACATACAAACTCCTCCGCCTTACTTATCTGTTTTTATGATATAACTTATAACCTGGAATTTCTCTGGACCAAATTCAGGATGCATCCTACCAAGCTTCAATTACTCCCACCACATCTATATTTAAAGTTTTACATTTGGCTTCGAGTTCTGCTAATTTGAGTTGGTTTAAAGATCTTGCATTCAAAGCTAGGAATTTACATTTAGTTGTAATAATATTTTGGTAAGTATTCAGAGACTTGGGAATATACCAATTCTCCCCCATTGTTTTTAGTTTAAACAATGATTTAGATGAGTTAAGAATTAGAATCTGGGAACATAGCCAGATTTGAAATTTTTCAACGTCCCATTGGACCTTAGACAGGGCTATGTCAGAGTCAGAGCCCTCTGCAAACAAAACCGCATTGTCTGCGTATACAATTATTCTCAATCCAACACAAGACAAAGGGGCAGCATTTATGAAAAGGGAAAATAGTAAGGGACCAAAAATTAAACCCTGTGGTAGACCACAGGAGATTGAGAAAGGCTTAGAACAAAAATTAGCAATAGTAGTCTTATGCTCCCTTTTTGTAAATAAGAAGCTAGCCATGAGATAATATCTGCTGAAACACTGACCTCCCTCAGAGATTACAGTAGTAGGGAGTGATTAATAAGATCGAAGGCCTTAGTGAGGTCAACAAATACAACAGCCATGGAGTGCCTTGAAACCAGGGCACACCATACATTGTTGCTGAACCCCACCAAGGCTGTCTTGGTATTATAGCCCTTCCTAAATCCATGCTGACAATTAGATAATAAATTATATTTAGACAAAAAGTCTTGGAATCAATCAAAAACAATTCTTTCCAGAATCTTAGACAAAGGAGATTGAATGGTAATTAGAGACACTTTTCTTACAGCCATCCTTAAAAATTGGCCTGATGACAGCAAATTTCCAAATTCCCGGAAACACAGTATTACATAATGAAAAATTAAATAATGCTGTTAGGGGAGTGGCTAGTACATTTATACCCAGCCTAAGAAACCTATGATCAATCATGTCCTGATCCATGACTGGTTTGGGACTGTACTTGAGAATATATGAGATTACTATCTCTGGGGTAATAATTTGAAAATAAAAATGAAGATGCTCACCACTCTCCTCATCATTTATTTATTTTTTTTATTTATTTAGTCTTTGCTGACTGGGTAAGTGCACTAGACAAAGCCTGCCTATTTTCAGGCACGACCCGGGGGGGGGGGTGGATACAGATGAATGCCAACTGACCTTGAACCAGATTAAGCTGTTGGTGGTATTTTTACTGAAAGAGGGAGATTCCCCTACTCTTTTTGATAAGTGCCATGGGCTCTTTAACATCCACCTGAACTACCACCAATCCAGGCACATGGGACCTCGGTTTAACATCTCATCCGAAAGACGGCATCTCAGAAGTGCAGCACCCCTCTCATGCTGCACTACAGTGTCAGTACTGGGATATTAACCCAAGAGCCACATGTGGGAACTGAACCCACAGCCCTCTGATCTTCCAGCCTCAGAGGTGAGTGTGCTTCCTACTGAGCCACTGACACTGACACTGTTCATGAGAGGACTGGGATAAAGACAATGGAAAATTATTATGATATTTGGTTAGATCCCCAAAATACTCATTAAATAACATAGATACTTCACTGGGGTCACTTATCAAAACATCCCCTTCTTGTAGGGAAATAAAAGGATTGTTAACATTCCTACCCATTAAATTATTAAGCACATTCCAGTTTTGTTTGGAGTTTCCCTGAGATGACTACTGTTTGTTTTTTAAAAAAAATCTATCTTTGCCCTCCTAATTGCAGACTTACACCTATTCCTCAAGGTCTTATAATTGAGCAGGTGATTAGAATTATGACTTTTCTTAAATAATTTCCATGCTTTATCTCTCTGTTTCATAAGGAACAATAAATCTCCAGTAATCCATGCATTTTTATTAGATCTAATTCTCATCCTTTTTAAAGGGGCAATGCAATTTACAGCCTGATTTAATAACAAAGAAAAACTATCCAACATTTGATCAATGTCCTGAAAGTTTTCAATAATTGTCCAATCAATCAACCTGCAAGTTGCATTCATTAGATACATAATAACTGACATTGCCTCACAGTCAATATCAGTTGGAATGGAGGCAAATTCATGGGCTCTAAACTTAATCTTAATATAAATTGCCACAACCTCCCTCCCCTCCCCTCCTACCCTGTCTATCCCTCCTAAATATGTTATAATTAGGTAGGGATATATCACTATTCCCACTCTTTTGGGTTAGCCAAGTCTCAGATAATTTTACAAAGTTAAAGTCATACTGGGCAACCCAGGCCTCAGAATGAGACCATTTAGCAACAATACTCTGAACATTAAGATGAACTATACTAGTTGCTGAACTCTGAAACATTTCATGGGAACAAAGTTGCTTAGGCCCGGGATGAGGATGAACTGAGCCAAAGAGTAATAACAATATTATTATCCTTCTCAATAACTTTTTAAAATTACAATACCCCATCTTTTGGCTATGATTCCCCAAATATTTTCCTGTGGATGGGATAGCAAATTTAAAAATAACTAAGAACTCATAATGTGTAATTCCAATGAACCCTTTGTCAAGTTCCAGTTTAGTGTGTGTGGGGTTGTTGACAATTACAAACTCCTGAAGCAACAGTGAAACTCCAGGCTGTTTGATTGAATCTGGGTAAATGAGTTGCCAATGGTTGAGGGTGGGCCTGGTACCCCACTCCAGCTGTTGACCAGGACAAACAACCAAAGATCACAATTAGACCCCATGGTTTCATTTTAAACACTGTAGCATGGCAGGCATAATTTTCAAATTCCCTAAACCTGTCTTCATGGTCATTCTGCATAATTTCATTCCTGGTGGCATTTCATCAATAAAGCCTCTCATGTTCATATGCTGGGATAATAAGTGTACTATCTTGAAAATTCTAGGTCAATCATAGGAAACAACAATGTTATATGTGAACCTCTTCATTTCTAAATTATGAATAGAGTAGTTCGCTACAGTATTATAAATCGCTATTAATTTGCTAAGCTTCTGAGGAAGGACTTGATTGGTCCAAAAGCTTAAGCACTGTTTTCTTTTGTTTCGTATATGTTGATCCAATAAAAGATATGAAATCATTTGTTTCTAGATCTGATATTAATTTGCTAGTTTTTAACTGCTGAGCTATCCGTGCCCAAAAACTACACAACAAATACTGTACAATCAAGAGAACATCATTGGACTTGCCCAATACTTTTTCTTAGTGTCACAAGTGATCAATACCTTACCATAGACAAGGGACATCTCACTTAGACAGTCTTCAGTTAGCTCTCCTATGCTTTTGACTTGATGTCACATTGAGGGACCACCTGGGGACCACTGACCATCATATAGTGTGGATTAATATTAGAACTGGGTTAGAACTGAATCACACAAGGATGAGGCTCATGGACTTCAGGAGGGCCGATTTCAAAAAAAATGGAAGTATCCCTCAGAGATGCCCATAGGTCTAGGGAACTGAGGTGAGTTGAGGGCCAGTGGGCAAAAATAAAAAAAAGCATTGATAAAGCTACAAATCTCTGTGTATGGAAGGTTAACATGGACAAGAGAACAAAGAAACCAATATGATTCTCTAGTAAGGTAGCGGAAAAAGTAAGAGCAAAAACTGGCCTTTAGAAAGTATAAAAAAGACATGGAATGAGGAGGATTGGGAGACATATCAGGAGAAACAAAGGGAGGTAGGGAACACAGGAAAGCAAAAGTGCAAACAAAAGAGAATATTGCCAAATCAATGAAAAAAGGTGACAAGACATTTTTTAGATACATAAGCAAAAACAGAAAGGACAGGGGAGGAATAGTAAAGCTAACAGGGGAGGAAGGGTGTGTGTGAAGGTGGACCACTAAAAAGCAAACATAGTAAACAAATGCTTCTGTTCAGTATTTATAGTGGTGGGGGAAGGTAGCAGGCCATAGATAAAAGACAAGGGCATTAAAGGAAGGGAAGTGGACACTAGGCCTTTTACACTGGAAATAGTCAAAAGGGAATTGTCATTGTTAAGAGTAGACAAGGCAATGGGACCAGACTGGGTATAACCCAGGTTAATAGGGAGCTCAAGGAGAAGTTGGCTGCAACTCTGACAGCCCTGTTCAACCTGTCACTAGAAATGGGAGAGGTCCTGGGAGACTGGAGGAGGGCTGATGTAGTCCCACTCCACAAAAACGGAAACAGAGAGAAGACTGGAAATTAAAGGCCTGTCAGTCTGACTTCAGTAGTGGACAAAGTAATGGATTCATTACAGAAGGAAAAAAGTGGGGTATATCTTGTTTGCAATGGTCGTCAGGATCTATGGCAACATTGATTCACAGGAGGGAGGTCTTGCCAGACAAACCTCAAGTTCTTTCACTAGGTAACTGAGGAAGTGGATCAGGAGGAGTAGTTGACATAGCCTACCTGGACTTCAGTAAGGCCCTTGACACCATTCTGCATAGAAGATTGGTGATCAAGTTCAGAAGCCTGGGAGTGGGTCCTAAAGTAGCAAGATGGGTAGAGACCTGGCTGGACAATAGGAGTCAGAGGGTGGTGGTAAATGGTATCCACTCTGGAGAGGCACAGCGACCAGTAGGCTGCCACAAGGGTCAGTACTAGGTCCAGTCCTCTTCAATGTCTTTATAAGCAACATTGCAGAAGGACTGGCAGATAAGGTATGCCTGTTCACAGATGATGAAAAAATCTGCAGTAGAGTAGACAGCGTAGCGAGTGTGTGTGTGTGTGTGTGTGTGTGAGTGTAAAGAATGAGAGAAGATCTAAAAAAGCTGGAAGAATGGTCTCAGGTTCGGCAGCTGGGCTTCAATGCAAAAAAGTACAAAACTATGCATTTGGGGCACAGAAACCTGTGAGCAATGTATCAACTGGGAGCAGAAGTACTAGAAGTCACAAACCAGGAAAATGACATGGGGGTAATCATTTCTGATCACATGAAGGTATCTAAGCAGTGTGACAAGGCTATGGGAAAGCCTAGCAGAATTCTCAGATGCATAGGCAAGGGTATCACCAGCAGAAAGTGGAAGGTAATAATACCCCTGTATAAATCGCTAGTGAGACCACACCTCAAGTACTGTGTTCAGCCCTGGAGGCCAAACCTCCAAAAGGACATAGGGTAGAGGTGGTGCAAAGGAGGACTACAAAGTAAGGTGTAAGGACCTAAATATGTATTTTTTTATTTTTATTTATTTATTTTTTATTTAACACTTCAGAATTAAGCTTTGAGTTATGAGCTCTTTAACAAAGGTTCCACGTCAAGAGACAATGCAATAGTTACAACAGTTACAATGGTACAATTAACATAGCCAGAAATACAAGTTTCTAACATAGGAATACTTGCTAGATAAGACAGTACAGTAGCTTTGTAGTTGATTATAAGCAGTCCCAATGAACACATTTGAGAGGTATAACCTGCTACCTTGGGAAAGGCATTGTCACAAGTTTCAGGTCCTAAATTCTTCAAAATAGTTGCAGGTAAAGAGAGGAGAGAGAGGGATGCATGAGTGTGGGACCAACAGGCACAGTCCTGGAGATGGGCTGGAAAACTTGGAACTAGGAAAACAACAGGTGGTTGATGAAGTAAAGTGGAGGTGAGTATGAGGTAAAGGCAGCACTGGGTGGTGAGACAGCAATGAAGAGGGGAGGAAATGAGGGTGGGAGCAGGTTGAGAGTCACAGGGATGGGATTGAATTAATGGAGCTCAGGCATGCAGAGAGAGGGCCTGGGAGGAACATTTCACTTTGTACAATGTGGTAGGTTGGACCTCTTTAGCTGATCGAAGAGATTCACATTGGTACATATGTGTATATAAGTTCATTCTAAAGATTCTACCAATGTTTCTATTAAATGAACTACAGCCCAAAACATTTTTTAAGTATATACTATGTTCGACATCCTGGTACTCTTCTCAAATACTGAACAGTAGATCAAAAAGTAGGGAAATGATGTTGGCAATAGCAGTGCCATGAAGGTGGTAAACAATAAAGATTAAAATAGACGTGCAAGTATTACCAACATTGACTTGCTTTAGAGCCTCCCTAGGAAGCTTATTTTATAAGCATTGGCATTGCTTCAGATAGATAGATAGTCTTGCTTGAATTAACCTGAGCTATTGTTGGTTTTATACTATGTCTGTTGTTGTTATTATATGTTGTAATGTGTGTCTTATCTGCTTTGCAAAACTGGATGCAGTTGTAAATGGGAATAGCTTTCTCAATTTGCTAGCCAATAAAATTAAATGATGGTGATGATGATGATGATGGTGGTGATGATGAAGGTTGAAATAAGGGCTAACCTGCAGTGGATTAAAATCCAATGGGGTGAAGTTAGAGAGTCTGATTTTCCATAGTGGAGTACTTACGTGGACAGTGAGTGCCTTACTGAGGGGTGTAAGTGCCTTATGCATGTCTGTATTCACAGGTTCTATTGTTGATTAGGGATTGCTTCAGCTTGTGATTATACAGTAGGTAGACAAGCTCTTTGTATTGTTTACACTGACTGGGAGCTCATTTAGCCAGAGGGAAGCCCTGTAGGCAAATGAGCATTGGCCAAGAGTAGTGGTGGGAGAAGTGGGCTAAATTCGCTCCATAAAAGTGATATGTGGAGTAACGTGGAATCCAATGAAGTTCAAGAATGCAAGCGAGTACTTCAATGCTATAATGGGGAATGTGAAGTCCATTGAAAACAATGACTTTGTGTTACTCCGCCTTCCCCAAACCACTTCTTCACCAATTTTAAGGTGAAGTAATATTGAAATAAATGTGCTTCACATCACTTTGCCTTGTTATTGAGTTCCAAAGTGAATTTGTAGTGCTTCATGGGATTGCAGGTCA
The DNA here is from genome assembly GCA_016271365.2 of Neoceratodus forsteri. Taxonomy (NCBI): domain Eukaryota; kingdom Metazoa; phylum Chordata; order Ceratodontiformes; family Ceratodontidae; genus Neoceratodus; species Neoceratodus forsteri. The sequence continues at coordinate 403,959,055 of CM057455.1, forward strand.
CATGGGCTCTAGATTGTTCTGCACAGCCTCAGTTCTGTGTAGTGTATGTGTAGTGCAAGATGAAGACAGTTTCCTCTCAGAGCTCTGCCATTCAAATCCTCTAAAAGCTATTAAAAAAGCCTTTTTGAGCCATTTTTTTTCCCTCAGAATTTAGTACATCAGTTGTAGGAAACGCTCCTGTGCTCATATCATTGAGTGTTTATTGTTTGTGTGTGAATTTTTAATGTTAATTTAGAACAGTCAGTATGTGTACTGTAAAGTGTGCTTTGGGGGAAGGGCATATCTGTGGTGTAGGTAAATTAACTGGGAGAAAAAGGCAGTCTTTCTGTTTTGGTTATATTTTTCTTGTATAACTGTGTTAATGTACACACAGTAGTATTTTCAGTAATTCTTAGCATTTTTTTGCTGATTGTTGTGGTGCAGCAGTGTATAATTTCAGTTTGTTTAAATCATTTGGTTGTATTGCTAAAGGTTTTCAATTTGCTATGCATTACTCATAGTGTGTGTGTGTGTGTGTGTGTGTGATGCGTGCGTGCCATTAAATCAGATACTATTAATTGTGCCACTGAGTAATTGCAGCAGTGTGAACCTGCTATCCACTGCACCTGCATGACTTTTTTGTACTGCTTGTGCTATCTTTACTGGTAGTAGTGGACTGTTACTGCCGTGCACTACCCCCAAAGGCAAAAGGTATTCTTTTCCAAATTTGGATTTCTGATGGTGAGCACTGGTTAGGTGCTGTTGTTGTAACTTTCTGTCTACATCTTTTTAGTGTGCAGCTCAATCTTAATCTGTTTGTGCATTTGTGTCTCTTTAGGGCCCAGTCTCCATCTGTTACTTAAGTCACAGTTGTTTCTTTGGCTTCTCTTCAGAATACTGGAGTGGTTCACACAATTCACGATCACGTCATGAATCACAAAATCAATGTTTTGTAGTATGTTTCCAGGCTTCACTACTGTGCCCACTGGTATGAGTTTTCAATCAGGGAAGTACAACTGTAGGCATTCATATTCCCAATACACTCGTCAGCTCCAAGTCTGAGAAAAATAAATTCATATATTCAAATTCATATATAAATTCATTTCACGGTCACAAATGCAGTCATGATTCCCGATCACATCATGAATCACTAAATACATTTTTTACTAGTTACTTGCATCATGTAAGCCTGTTTTGTAGTATCTCTCCAGATTTCACCATTGTACTCATTGATATGTGTTTTCAAATTGGGGAGTTTTGTTATACAGGTCATTGTCATCGGGGAACTACAGCCGTAGGCATTCACGTTCCTGTACAGCATGTGAGTTACAGTACTGTAAACCACGTGATGTGTAGGGGCCCGAGGGCTGCCAATATTGTTGTCACTCCTCCTTGCTTCAGGTTAAGGTGGAATGACAATGAGAAGTCACAATCACAATAACAAGATGAAGTGTGCATTTTATGCTGGCCACTCTGCATAGCGGAGTGACAACACAAAGTGCCCACTTCACAGGCTCTTCACCGGTGGAATTTTAATTAGCTGCATCTGTAAAATGAGAGACTTTGCATGTCTTGTTACACTCTCATTTCACTTTGTCAGCAGTGGGGAATTGTCTGGACACAAGACAGTAGCATTTTGGGGATGAACATTAATTCTGGTGATATTGTCTGACAACTGCCCTGATGACTGAGTGTGCCATTAATTCTGGGAGACTTTGCATTTCTTGTTAATCTCTCGTTTTACTTCATCAGCACTGGGGAATCTTTTGGAGACAAGACAACAGTAACATTTTGGGGATGCACATTAATTCTAGTGACTGTGTGTGGGGGGCTGCCAATATTGTTGTCACTCTGCCTTAAGGTGGAATGACAACGTGAAGTAATAATAACAAGGCGAAGTGGGCATTGCATGCTGGCCACTCTGGGAAGCAGAGTGACAACACAAAGTGCCCACTTCTCGTTCACTTCACCGGCGAAATTTAAATTCACTGCATCTCTAGCCGAGGGATGTCCTTATGAAGGAGATGCATATGGTACCTCTAACCATGCCCCTTGTGTTATGCTGTTGATGAGCCAGTAGAATGATGTGTTGGATGCAGGGGGGTACAATACCTAGATGTGCTTTTTTACCTAGTAGGCCAGTTCGTAATTTAACCCTGTCTCTGAGTGTGAGCCGGTTAGTTTGTTCATACAAGGTGCACATCTTGGTAAGTTTATCTGTCCCAAGGACTAGCCTAAATGAATTATTGAGTGCTGTAGCCACCCGTTTTAGGGCAGTTTCTGAGGCAGCACCATACACTACCAGGCCATAGTCAATTATTGATAGGATAGAGCAGGTGATGGAGAAGCGAAGGGCTGTGCGAGTAAGGTATTGAAGATGCCTGTATAAAACCCCAAGTCTGATATGACTGGTTTTAATATCTGTTCAGTGTGCCTCGAGATGGACAGGGTGTCATCTATTATGACCAGGGCCACTGGAAAATTGCAGAAAATTCTACCCAAAAATGCGGGGATTTTCTTGCAAAAATTGGGGGAAAATTGCGAGGGTTTATTATACATCCCCACTGCTCCCTAATAAATATTTTATTGTTTGTTGCAGCATGTATTGATCACATAAATTGTTAGATAAATGTATTACCACTTGTAAATGCTTTTAATATGAAGAAAGATGTGTGTTTTTGAAATGCACTGTAAACTAATCATTATGTAACATATCTTCTAAAAATCAAGGCGTCTAAGTCATGCAGTGCTAACTTGATTTTATTCAGTAATTTACAGTTAGTCTGTACTGAATACATCCTGAAACAACATATTTTGCCAGTTTCTAGATGTTAAATAATGAAGCATGTTTAAACTACTTGCTTTGGTACAAGAAAGCAGATAACCAGGGTGCCTAATAAAGGTCTAGTAAGAAAAATATTTATTTTGTTAAAATGATTACTGTTCTTAATCAGCACTGTAAGTACATTTTAAAATCACATGATAAAAGTATCAAATCATAACAATAGCTTTTCATTACATCACACAATAGTTTTTAATACATTGTACTTTTGTTCTACTCGGTTTGCAGTGATTTTACTTGGGTTGCAATTATTTTGTCTATTTGAAGGTAACTGTTTAACTAAACCTGTTCAGCATGTTTTCAGAAATGTTTGCTTTTTGTAGGCTTTGTATGTGAGTATATAGTTGTGGCAGACTGACATGTAAGGAATCACTGTCACCAACCCCCTCAGAAGCACATTCAAGTTTATAATCAGCAGGGCCATCCAAACTCTTGACACATTTGAATCAAAATCCTTTCAGACTGAAAGTATTTATACAAGGAGAATCTACCCTACCATTCAAAAACAAGCATTGTGGTCAATGCTTCATTTAGGCGAATGGGGCACTTTGCACCTCTTCTCACAACTATTGTTTCAGTCTCTGTGTCAGCAAAAGGTTCTCAGATAGTCTGCTTTAACACAGATTTTAAGTGTTCCAGTCTACATATGCATGACCAGAGGATTCTGAAACCAAAGCAGGGAAGTGAATCACATGAAAGCAGAGACCCCTTCTCACCTCACACTGTACTGTTTTGGTCAAATCCAAGTCTGTGTACCATATCTGAGTAGATTTCCTTGAGAATTTAAATATTTTTATGCAATTTCAGTCAACAATTCCATAAATGTAAGAACTGCAAGAAATTACAGATTTTGTGCGGAGAAGGGTGAAAATTACGGAAATTGCGGAGAAATTGAGCCCGCAATTTTCCAGTGGCCTGATTATGACCCCTAGGTATTTAAAGTAGTCTACCTGCTCCAGTGGGACTGCCTTGTTGTTGGTAATGGTGAGTAGAGGATATCTTGCCTTGTGTTGATAGCTTCAGATGAGCATGTGTTTTGGGTTTTTTTGTAGTTGAGGAGCAGCTTTTGTTGTTGAAATCAGTCTTCAAATTTATGAAAGGTGGCCTGGAGATTTTCTTGGAGTTGAGCAAGCTGAGAGTGACAATTCTAGATGACTTTATCATCAGCATGCAGAATGGGGCAATAGTGCAGAGAGAATAGTGTAGGCATCAGAGGGTGCATTTAGAAATAAACTAAAAAGCAGCAGGCTAAGTATGGACCCTTGGAGGACTCCCAAGGAGACCTCTCTAGCAGTAGAGACAGCAGCCCCTATTTTAACACTCTGTGATCTGCAGGATGGGTAGTCATGGAACCGCCTTACAGAGGTGGTTGACAGGCCTTGATACTGCAGCTGCTGTGTAAGAAGAGAGTGGTTAACTGTGTTGAATGCTTTGGTGAGATCAATACAAATTGACCCGACAAGCATGCTTCCATCCAGGGCCCTATGCACAAAGTCAGAGAATTTGAACAAGGCAGCTGATGTATGTATTCACTAGAAGAAAGGAAGGAAAGGGGGGATATGACAGAAACATTCAAATACCTCACAGGTATAAACAAGGTAGAGGAAGGGAGCATTTTCCAAACAAAAAGATACTCAAGGTCAAGGGATCACTATATGAAGCAGGAGGGGGGTTAGCTGAGAGGAAACGTGAGGAAGTATTTCTTCACTGAAAGGGTGCTTTATGCTTGGAACAACCTCCCAGTGGAAGTGGTGGGAGCTAAAATGGCTACAGGATTCAAGAAAGCATGGGATAGTCACAAAGTGATCTTTGAAGTATGGCAAGGGAGGGTGTGCAAAACAGAGATTGAGTAGGGTCTACAGTGGTACTGTAGGTAGGGAAAAGAGGACAGACTAGGTGGGCCAAAACACCCTTATCTGCTGACAACTTCTATGTTTCTGTGTTCTGTCTTCATCATTAATTACTATTGCATAAACATAAACCACAATTACCACTATTACCACTATTCTGCCCAGATTCACTGCCTTCCTGATTTCCTCTAGCAGCTGATCCACCAGTAAGGATCTGCTAGGTGGTTTATAGGCCACTCTCATCTTTAGGCTTTTGTCTCCTACTGGCATGGGATCATAACATCACATGGTACTAGCGCACAGCAATGTACTGCACTGTAAATTCAATGGATACATTGGTGTCACAGAGACATAGTGCTGAAGCCAATTTTGGCTTCAAAAATATCTTATTTTCTTTATCTGTTGGGAGCTCTGCCCACACACACCCCTGTTACAGGGAGCTGTGTCCTCTGCCCCCCCATTAAAATAATCAACTCCAGGGGGGGTCAACTCAGGGACAGGGTGAAACACCGAAGAAGAATAAAGAAACTGCATAATGTGGTTTCCAAAATGTCTGGGACCATGATTCAAGCCCTGGTCTACAGATGCACAGCACCCTTCTGTAGTGCCATGGCTCATCCCACTGAACCACGTCAGCAGCTCAGTGGACTACTTCCCAAGCGGAGGTCTTCACTTCCACAGAACCCTTCCTCTTCCCCACCCATGCACGATAGGGTACAAAACTGCGCATACACTTTATCTGTCTTGCGAGGTTCTATACTCTATAGCGTTAGTGAACTGCACAATGTATTAGATGAGGTATTCTCTGCATGATATAGTATGTGACATCTTGACCCAGTAGGTCCCCAACTTCTGTCAATGGAGGCATGTAGATTCTTCTACTCCTCCTCCTCCTCCTTCTGTTTTAGTCTTGTCCTTCACCACCCCAATAGACTCCATAACACAGACAGACCATACAACTCTCATAGCCTTTCCCCAACCATTTCTGAACAGAGAATAGAAAACAGAAAACAAAGAAGCATAATCAGATTGTCTATAGATAAGGACCTCTAGGCCCATACTGTCTGCCCAAGGGTTCCCTTCTTATTGTACATCCACAGACTTTAATTAGGCTTAGGTACCCTGTCACCTCCCTTCTTCTGAAGTAGGACCCTCTGTCTATCCCATGCATGCTGGAAACCTTCCCCTATTCTAACTTCCACAACTTCAACTGCCTCTCAGTTCCATGGTTCTACTACATTTTTCTTGAAAAAGTATTTCCTCACATCCTTCCTGGAATTTCCTCCCTCCAATTGTGTTGCATGCCCCCTAGTCTTGGAGCTCATCCTCTTTTGGAAGAGGCTCCCTCTGCACTCTTTTCAACCCTGTGAGGTACTTGAAGTCTTTATCATGTCATATCTCACTCTCCTGTCATCCAGAGTATACATATTGAGAGCCTTCAGTTTCTTCTCAAAGGGCTTTCTTTGCAACCCTTGCACCATCTTGGTTGCCATTCTCTGGACCACTTGCACCCTGTCTGTATCTTTCCTGAGGTGCAGTCTCCAGAAGTGGACAGAGTGTTCCAGGAGGGGACGTACCAGAGAGCAAAACAATGGCTGCAACACCTCTCTCTTCCTTCTGGTGATGCCCCTTCATGTGCACCCAACATCCCACTAGCACCGATCATGGTTTTGTGACACTATGTTGCCACCTTGGGGTCCTCTGAAATAATAACCTGAGGTGCCTTTTCTGCCAACTAACTGCTAACACCTCCCCCACAACCTCTACTCAGCACCTGGCTTTAAATGACCCAGGTGCTTGATTTTGCACTTTTTGGCACTGAACTTCAACTGCCAAGCCTTTGATCACTCCTCTAGTTTTCTTCTATCCCGACCAATTGTCCCCCCTCCCTCCTGGATGTCCATCTTCTTGCAGATCTTGTTATCATCTGCTACAACAGAGACTTCCACTTTAGTTCCTCTGCAATGTCCTCTGTAAAAATATTGAAGAAGACTGGTCCCAGCACTGAATCCTGTGGTACCCAGCTGGTCACTCCCCCATTCATAGAGTTTGTGCTGTTTGCCATTACCCTCGATCTCCTATCCATTAGCCAGTTGCAAACCCAAATTACCATTTTGGTCCCACCCACCAGATTAGTCAGCTCCCTAATCAGCCTTATGTGTGGCAGAGTGTCAAAGTCTTTGCTGAAGTCTAGCTAGGCTATCTCTACTGCACTCTTCTGATCTGTTTTCCTGGTCACCCAGTCAAAAAAATTAATCAGTTTAATTTGTTATTACCTTGCCACTGTGATCCCATGCTGCTTGTGGACCTGCTGTCCACTGACTTCTAGGTAACCAGTCAGTCTCTCTTCTAGTAGGGCTTCCATTAGTTTCCCCTTCTATTGAAGGTAGACTGACTGACATGTAGTTGCTAGATTCCTCCTTGCTGTCATTCTTGCACAGAGGGACCACATCAGCCCTTCTCCAGTCGTATGGAACCACTTCTGCTTCCAGTGAACTGTTAAACATGGCTGTCTTTTGAACAGCTAGCAATTCCCTGAGCTCCCTTAGTACCCTGGGATGTATTCCATCTGGTCCCATATTCTTATCCACTATCAACTTTGTAAGTCCATTAAGTACTTTTTCCTTTGAAAATGGCCTTGTGTCCACTCCCTACCTCTGTTCTTACTTCTCTCTGGTTGCCCATCCCTCCTCCCTCTACTGTGAAGACCAAGCAAAAGTACCTGTTCAAAATGTCAGCTTTTTATTTGTTCTCGTTCTGCAGTATTCATCTTCTAACAATCTTGTGCTCATCATCCCCATCCTAGCCTTTATCTTCTCACTAACATACTGTATCAGAAAAAAGTCTTATCTCTTTCCTCACTTCTCTTGCAATCCTTTCCTCTGTGCATTAGCTCTTATAACTGCCTTTTCTGCCTCCTTCTGCCTGTCTTGGTCATGCCCCTGTCCTCTTCCCTAAGGCCCTGTCCACACTACACCACTACAACCCTGTACCAGTTATATAACGTTACAACTTGTATAAGGTACCGTGTGTCCACACTGCCGGTGCACCGTCGTGATGACGGTTCAGGACCGTTACTGCTGGTCCACACTGTGGGTGATGGGTGACCATTATGGTCTGCACCCTATCCCTCAATGCAGCTCACACTGCACTATGGACACTGCTAGGGAACTCACTCATGTGTCCACATTACAGCTGGTAATGGTGCAGTGGCAAAACCGGTTCCATAACCGTTGTTGAACCCACCTCATGAGTGGTTTCGACAACAGTTACGGAAATACCTCCTGTAACATTATAGGAGTAAACACAAACTGTTGCAGTAATGGTTTGGACTCCCTGTAATGTTACAGAGAAGTTTGGGTGTAGTGTGGACAGAGCCTTAGATATTCTTTGTACCTTTTTAATACTGCCTTTTTTCAGTGCCTTGCCACCCTGTTGGAGAATCATAATGGCCTCCTTTTCCTTCTGTCTTTTCTTACCTCGTTAATGCAGAGGCTAATGCTCTAATGATGCCCTCTCTTAGTCCCTTCTACTGCACCTAAAACCCTCCCTTTCTATCACTCTTCAGCATTTTCTGAGTTAGTCTTGCATTTGTTTGGTATCGGCCTTCTTGAATTGAAATCCAACACTGTTATGTTTGTGTGGCTCACCTCAGCTTATTTCCTTATGCTAACCCATACTGTAAAGTGATCACTGGTGCAAAGAGGGCTTGCTTATTTATTAATTGATTTAAACATATTTTACTAGGTAAGAAGCAGCGCCCAGAGGATTTTTTTCCACTTGTGACCGGGGGGGGGGGGGGATACATTTAACCACATTGGTTCTTAAATACAGCACAGTACATAATCCATACTTCAACATGAAAGACATTGCAGACACTGAGTGCAAAGCAATGCAAGCTGGTAACACCATACGTTCAAAATGCAAACAACAGCAAAAACTCACATTGACATTTGCAGTGCTATCTCTGTCCAACATTGCTTCACCCCTAGTAAGTTCTTTTACAAGCTCTCTGAGAAAAGCTCCCTGTAGGGAGTCTAGGATGGGCCTGCTCCACTCCACATTTGGTAGATTGAAATCTCCAACTAGCAGCATCTCACCCTTGCTTGCCATTCTGATGATGACCTCCCCTAGGGACCTGCCCATCTTCTCCTCTTGTGCTGGCAGTCTGTAAACTACCTCCATTCAGGCAAAATTCCAACAGCCTGTCTCAAGGATGACCCACAGCACCTCTGGACCATCCTTTCCTTGACATGTCTGCATTTCTTTCTTCATTTATTAAAGTCTCAGATTACAACCTATGAGATCATAGCTCATTTACATATGCCCACGTCAGTAGTACATAAAACAACACATACAAGAGTATACATATGAAGGTCATAAGTAAGCCAGCATTAGTAGCATGGACATTACACATTTTACATAAAGGTGATTAGGTAACATACATCGAGCAGTTCAAATCTGACAAGAGGTGATCCAGTAAGACACTATGGCCCAGAGATCCTTTTGCTATCGGGCTCCCTCCTGGTTCAATTCCCTCCCATCCAACATAACTGACTCCACTAAGCTTGGTCCTTTCAAGGTCTCCCTCAGAAGCCATCTGATAAGCACCCGCTGCTGCAGCTGCACATAATCCCCCACCTGCCCCTTACCTTCACCCCAAGGCTGGGTCTGCCCTGTTTACTTTTGCTGCATATACCTGGGGTCTCAGGCAACATCTGCTGACTATTGTTATAAAATATCTTGGGTTGCTACCTGACATGGTACTTGTGTACCTATACTATGACCACTGTGATCTATCTATTACCAAGCGTGTTCCACCAGTGAATGCCTGTAACACTGGTTGCTTTTTTAATCTAAATGTTATGTACTGTACTGTTTTGTTTGCTGTGATGTATTGCTGTCTTGACGAGGTGCCTTTGTAAATGAGTCTATGACTCAAACCGATGATCTAATAAAGAAAATAAATAAATAAACAATTGTAATCAACTGAGCAAGTACCTTAGTAGAGTCAATTTTGGAATGACACAATTTAAGTTAAGCAGTGGGAATCACTTGTAGTCTAGTAGAGCAGGGGATTATACCTGGAGCCAAGGATTGAGTGGGAAGAGACAGATAGTAAATGCTGGAAGTGGGCAGGCAGTATGGAGAGGTTATAGGCAGAGGATGGTGTGAGGCAAAGTTGGGACTGTCGGCTTTGAGTCAGAAAGGGTTTGCGATGGTGGTAGGGAGGGAGGTGGGTGAGAAGCAATAAAGAATAGTGGATGTGAGGTGGAGCAGGGGTGGAAGGCATAATACCAGTGGTTTGGTAGTGGAAGGCTAAGGAATTGGAAAAGAAAAGTAGAATAATTGAGGAGCTATAACAAAGTGCAAGTTGGGGTAGGGATAGGCCTCTGGATCAGTTGCTAGCTTATATGAAGCGGGTGCACTTCCATTGGCTGGTTATGTGGGAGCAGAATTTTACCTTAAATGAGCCAATGTTAGAAATCTCTAAGTCCAGGGGTAGAGAGTTCAGGGTGAGTGGGACCCGGTTTCCAAAGGATCTCTAGCCCTGAGTAGTTTTGCAGAATGGGATTCTGAAGGTGTTTCTATTTGTATCTCTGGTTGGCCTGGATGTTGTAGCTGGGTACAGCATATTATGAGTGCCGCTCAGGGTTAGAACAAGGATTGCTTTTTTGGCCTGGAGGCATGTCTGGTACAGAATCCGATGGTTTAGATCCAGCCACCAAATCTGTGAGTAAAGGTCACAGGTATGAGTTAGTTTAGGGACACCAAGCTGAAGTCTACATACCTTATTTAATGTGGTGGCTGCACTCTATACGACGAGTCCATTTTTTAATGGATGAGAAGACCGAACTAGTGTTTGCTAGGTAAAGGGCAGCATCATTAAGGCAGTGCCTATGCCAACAGAGTTGTTCAATTTTCCTGTTAGCATTTTAAGCAATTTGGTCGACATGGTGGGAGTAGGAGAGTGTGCTATCCAGTGTGATGCCTAAATATTTATAGTGTTTGACCATCTCAAACAGTTCCCATTGTTTATTTGTTATTGTTAGTGTTGTGGATTTGTGTTTGTTATGCTCAGATGTAAATTCGAGTGTTTTTTTTTTTCTTATCTCACATACAGTGCCACCCCTCCTCTTTTCTGACCCGTCTTGTCTCTCCTAAAAAGTGAGTAGCCTGGTATGGCTATGCCCCAGTTGTGGTTTTATGGTATGCCACATCTCTAAAATGGCCACTAGATACACGTGAGCCTCTGCCATGATGGTCTCCATGTTGCATCTTTTGTTTCTGAGGCTCCTGGCCATAGCTCACATTGATCTCCACAGCTTCTGAGACCCCCACCCTATGCAATGTGATTTCTGTTCCTGTTTGTCCATGCTACCACCTACTGTTCTTACTAACCCACCCATCTTGCTTACCCTGTTCTATTTACCCAATAATCTACTTACTTCCCCTTTCCCAGTTGTGTCTCTTACCCTTTTTTCCCTGTCCTTATCGCTGACTTCTTCTAACTCTGCCCTTGATGTGGTGTCATCCCTCAGTATTCCACCCCCCCTCTGTTTTTCTACCACCTGAGGGGAGGTAAGTGCTGCCTGCCTTGGACTTTTCACCCCCTTCCCACACTAGTTTAAATGTTTAATCTGTTGGACATTGTTTCTCTTTAGCCCATTGGATAAATGTAGTAACAATTCCCACATGTACTTATTAACATTGATTGTTATTCACATACAGTACATTACTCAAATCATATAATAAATAGATATAATCTTCAGCTGCAGGTACATGAAAAGTATGAGTACAGAAATTATTTTAGTTTTTGTTTACCAGGTAAGTTCACTAGACAAAAAGCATTGCTTATTTTCAAGCATGACCTGGAAGAATTACAGACTAAGAAACAGCAATTACAGGTGATACAGCAATACAAAATATCAAACGATGGTTATACAAAACCTGAGTGTCATAAAACAATGCAGTGTACTATATAAAGCATTTCAGAAGATAATCATAAATAAGTGCATAAATGATGTGCGGAACAAAGATAAAGCCATAAGCATGTGTGTTTTAGATTAGTTACATGTGCATTTATCCGAGCACATGAGGAAGATACGGAGTTCCTTCTTAAAAGCCTGGTGTGACTGAGACTGCCTTACAGATATTGGCAGAGAGTTCCAGGGCTTGGGAGCAGATGCTGCTAAAGCATGCTCAACAATTTTTGAAGCACATTTTGGTATGTCTAGAAGAGACGTATCTGCAGACCTCAAGGGATAGGCCTTTGTGGCTTGTCTTAACATGCTGGCCAGTGCCACTGGTGTACCAGTTCTCATGATATTATCTATAGTACAACCAGTGGTGTACTGATGACAGGATGATGGGGCGAGCCAGCAGAGACTCGAGTAGAGTATACAATGATGGATATGTCTGGGTACAGAATAGACAGGGAAGTGCTGTTGACCCATTGGCGTGTCCTTTTCCACTTCACATTAGGCACACTTATTCTGTGAAGAGTGTCTCACATACAACTTCCCTGAAACTGGGCATATTCAAGGAAGTTTTCTTTTTATTTTAATATATTATTGATCTATCCTGATCAATAATACAAAACTACCTTCACTGAGACCACTCTTACAGTTGTAAGAGTGGTCTCACTTGCATCCTTTGAGTATTAGAATCCTTAATCTTCAATTTACAGTTCTAATGCCCTACAAACAGAACCTTTGCCAATTGGACTGTGAATTAAATATACAATAATGGCTGGGTAGGGGTCTATAATGATATTTTACACCCCCTCAATTGGTGGGATGCCACATAAACCCTGAGAGCGAAGCTTAATGGGTTTATTAAGGCTTCCCAACCGAGGGAATGTGTAAAATGTGAGTTTTACACCCCTCTACTCATCCTTATTTTATATAATTGCTGGGGAGCATTTTGTCACCACAGCAATTATATAAAATAAATACACAACACCACAAAGTCATGACACAGACCAGTGGGGTTTTGGCATGGTCCATCCATAGCTGCTCTTGAAGGAATGCAGCATTTACTTTTTCTTTTTTTATGCCCAATGTATATAGCCATTAAAAAAAAGTTAAAAAAAGGAAAAAAAAAGAACTTACCACCAACTGGGAGTGTTGACGATGTGTAGCAGTGAAGAGCGGAGCAGGTGGAGCACAGAAAGAGAAAAACAGGACTGGCACATGCACAGAGTAAAGGAAACCTGGCACATGTTAGCCATTATAACGTGTGGGTTTTAATGGCGAATTACAACCTGGGTTTCCTATGGGAGAAAATGCTCCCCAGTTATTATATAATCTTTCTAACCTTAAATAGAAACTATTATTGAACTCTTACCATAGATGTGTCATTTCCAAGTGCTGAAGTTCAGATTTAACTTTACGTGTTGCTTTTGCATTAAAAACATGATAAAAACAACAACATATAATATGCAAAATAAAATCAAAATGTTGGAGGAGACCAAAAAATGTAACAGAAATATACATTTACTATACAGCAGAGATTTTAAAGAGCTACTGACATCTTAAAGAAAACTTTAAAAAACATGATAATTAGGTACAATTCTGCTTGCATTCTATTTATATTTTATATATTTCTCCTCATAATTAATTTTGTATTTTTATTTACTGACATGTCAGAATTACAAACCTTTGAATCAGGGACTCATTTACAAAGGCTCCACAACAAAAGTGCAACAAGGTTAACAAAATACATGAAACAAAATGGTGCACAGTATAGCAGATGTACAAGAAATAGAGACAGTACCTACAGCAAAACATGTGTACCAGCAATGGTGCAGGGGAATACAGAAAATTGGCAATTGAAAGTACAATAATTGACAGTAACATCAGTGAGTGAGGATGAATTATATAACAAAAATTGAATGGGATTTGTATAGAAAATACAATTATGCTGATACAATAAGTTTAACATGAGAAAACTGGATAGAAGTTAATAGGGGGCTAAGCACGAATAGCACAGAAGAGGGAAACTGGGCTAAGGATGAAAAGATATCAGAGAGGTAGCAGTCCAGGGGACCTTGTTAGACATAAGTAGTATGGACATAGAGTACTGAAGTGGGGGGGATCTGACTGTAGTAAACCATAAATAGTAAAGGGATAGTGGAATGGAATGGGGGGCCTAGGAGACAGTAGTGTGCAATAGCCAGGGGAGGGAAAAGAGATATGAGACGACTAGAGAAGGAGGAGAGAGGAGAGGGAGTTCAGGGATAAGAGGTAGGAGAAGACTGGGGAAAGCAGGCAAAGGAAGTGTGCAATAGCCATGGGAGGGAAAAGAGATAGGAGAGGACAAGAGGAGAAAGAGAGAGGAGAAGGAGAACAGGGTTAAGAGGTAGGAAACTGGGGAGAGCAGGCAGAGGACAAATACAGAGGGAGGTATGCAAGAAACAGAACTGGAAGTCAAGTGTTGTGGAAGGTGGGACAACTAGTAGCAGTCACAACCGTTTGTTGCTAGGAGGTGCTGTCATAGTTTTAGTTTCAGCAAGAACCTCGGAAGGCAAACTGTTTAGCCAGACTGGAGCCCCATATATAAAGGCTCACTGCCCCAGAGCTGTTCTACAGAAAGGGACAAGGAAGGAGGCCTTAGAGAAGTTTCTCGTAGCCCGGGTAGCAGTGGCGACATTGAGAAGTTGCTGGACAGAGACTTAAGAGTGTCCAAGGGTGATCTTACAAGCCATCACACAAGTATGGTAGAGAAGCCTCCCCATAAAGTTCAACCAGTTGGCTTGGTTATAGAGATCGCAGGTGTGGGTGAGCCTATGTCCCACAACTATGAGGGAACAAGCTATATTAAGTGCAGTCTTGATCTTTTTTAGTTTGGTGTTGGTAGCAGTGCCATAAATAGTAATCCCATAGTCAACAATGGAAAGGACAGAACCGGTAATGGCCATCCTGAGTGCATCCGGAGTCAGACATGACCTGTACCTATAGAGCAGGCCAATTCTCATATTCACTGCTTTATAGACCAGCTTGACATGCTTGAGATAGGGGAAGGTGGAGTCCAGGGTGATACTCAGATAATAAAAGCTACAGACTTGCTCAAGCAGCTGGTGATGGTAATTGTGCATACTTAGTGGTAGACCTTTATGTTTATTCTGGGTGTTTGCAAACTGCATCACTTGTAATTTATGATGAGTTTGTGGAGTGTAAACCAAGCTTCAATACTGGTAACGTTCTTTTGTAATTTACATTCCAGAGGGAGGGTATCAGGGGGGCTAGAGAAGATGATGATGACAGTGTCTGCATAGAGAAGCAGGTTATCAGAGCAAGCAATGGGAGAGTATTTAAGAAGAGACTAAAGAGGAGTGGTCCAAGTATGGAGCCTTGCGAGACTCCAGAAAGAACTGGCTGACTGAAGGAGAGAGTATTCAAGATTTTCACTCTCTGTGTTCTTCCACTAAGATAGTTGGAGAACCAGGTAGTGGTTTCTTGGGAGTGTCCCAGTGCCATGAGGCATGTAATAAGGAGAGCATGGTTGACCATGTCAAATGCTTTTGTGAGGTCTATGTACACAGGCCATACTAAATGACCAAGCTCCAGTGATTTATTGGTAAAATCAGTGAACTCAAGGAGGGTGGAGGTGGTACTGCATCCCTTCCTGAAGCCATGCTACTGGTTACACAGTAGATTATATTTAGAGAGGTTGTTGGATAATTGGTTGGATACTATCCATTTAAGAGCCTTGAACTATTACTAAAGAAATGTATATGAATATATAATTGTTGTCCCTTAGAGTTCATTTTGAGTTAATCTGAATCTATAGCTTACCCCGTACTTCAAGTCATAATCCTCTGTTGTGATATCACAATCTGTTGCCATGGGAGTAACCATGAGGTCACAAGCAGTGCTCTATTACTTGAGGTAGGCAGAAAGCAGCAGGAATAGATGGACCCTTCAGGAGCAAAAGTCCTGTTTTCATGCAAATTACCTCACTACTAAATAATGGAGATGAGGAATACAGAACTAATGGGAAATACAAACTGTGTTAAAGTTCTTCTGAACATGTCACCAGCTTTTTAAGTACTGACCCACTTTTTAAGTTCCATTGCCTTATAATCAGTTACAGCAACAGCATTTTTAGTTATTTTATTAGTGCTACTTAATAAAAAAGCAAACAGTATATTTACAGTGCAGTAGAATCCAAGCTGATATTTGAGATTACATTGCTGAGAAAACAATTCCTAAGAGGTAAGTACAATGAGCAGGCTAACAGAACATTCTCAATATATTCAGCATCCTTCAAATTAAAAGGACATTATGCCTCTTTTTTTTAATTATTATGTTTTTATCCATAGTTTTTCCCTGTTTTCATCTGCCCCTTCCCCAGTCATGCACGCGTTCAGAGGCACCCAACCAACTTACCACCCCCACCCACCTGCCATTGGACCTCCACCCAGTGGCAGCAGAACTACGGGGCTGAGTGACAACCACCCCAGGAGAGGAGAGGAGAGGAGAGCTGCCGTTAGGCTGCTCAATTCTGCTCCATCCCCCCCCCCGGTGCTGGCACCCTGATGACCCATGATTGTTCCTGAACCCAGGTCACCAGCATGGCACAAGGTGTTTCATCCAGCACCCAACCCTCAGTGCCACCAGGCTGGCTTGAAATGATGTCTCTTTATGTGTACCATGATATCCATCTAAAGTGTTTGATGTTGGAAGTTCATTAAATCTAATCTTGATGACAGATTCCTAAGTTTACTTGAGTCCAAATAATTTAAGTCATTCTCTACAGAGTGATTTTTTTTCATAAGTGGTAGTAGATTAAAGATATTATCTGACATAAATGTGAGAGATCAGATTGTTTTATAATTTCAATAAGTGTGCTATATGCAGTATGTCTCCAGTGAAGATGACCGATCAAGAGAGCTCTTGATTCCGCAGGTTGGAGAAGAGCTTCAGTTTTTAAATTCATGGACATTCAGTACTTTTTATTTCATAATTGATAAGCTATCTACATCACCTCTTTGGAGATTATTTAGAATTGGTTCTGTGTGAGTGGTGAATACACTGCCTTAAAAAGAGTTTCAGCGTTTTCCTGTTTCCCTTTACAGACATTGAGTTTATTCAGATTCCTGGTCATCAGACCAAATGTGATAAGCCTTCCGAGCTGAACATGGCCTGAGAGCTACCCAAGATGGTGGAGTGAATTATAGACAAACTCTCAAGGTTGCTTGGTACAGCAGCATGTTAGTGTGACTAGCAAAGCAGGTTGAATGGGGCTGAATCTGCTGGAGCAGCCTAGCATCCATGTGAAGCTGGAAGGAAGTTTTAGAGTATACCTGTATGTGGTGGTGAACTGGGGGTTCGTAGCTCATAAATCAGCTGGAGAGGCATGAGCAGTAAAGTGCTGAGCTCTACGTGTAGAGACTTTGATCACTGGTAGTTTGGAACTAGTTGTTAGCTGTATTTACTCCTGGCTTCCCTGTGCAGTAAAGCACCTTTTACACAAAACTCAGCATAGTACTCTGAAGTATAGTACTCTGAGATATTTTTGCACTTATAAGCTCCTGTACACTTGGTGAGATTGATTTACATAGAAACAGAAGTTGACGGCAAATAAGGACAGCAAGGCCCATCCAGTCTGCCCATTTACTATTATATATGATAGGAAGCACTTGCTGTAATTTTCTTTTTGTGCTCTAGACGCAGGAGATCAGATGGGGGGATGGGGGGACATCTGTTCAGGGCCCAGTGGCTCAAGGGGGCCCAAAGGAGGGGTTCATAGGGGGATCAGATGGGGGGACAACTGCCTAGGGTCCAGTGGCTCTGGGGGGCCAATGGGGGACCTGTAACAGGGGATATGTGGCTAAGGGGGCCCAATCCTAAAGGTGTGTCCTGGGCCCAGGAACTTCTCTTGGCACCCCTGCCTGTAACAGGGGATGTGAGGCTAAGGGGGCCCAGTCCTAAAGGTGTATCCCGGTCCCAGGAATTTCTATTGGCACCCCTGTCTAGATGTGTTGAGAGAAAGCTGGAACTTTGATGCCTATACTTAAGTCTCTTAATAGAGAATTTTTTGTTTAATGAGAGAAAGTGCTTTTATTTTTTATAAGGTTTTATTTGCTAATTTGATATTGTTTTACTTGTATTTTTTGTTTGTTTTTGTTTTGAGAGCAGTTTGAATATTCCGGGCTCAGGTCACATGTATCTGATTTCTAACAACTACAAATTATATCAGACGCCATCTGGCTAATGAGCAAGTGGATGAATTCAGTGAGCTATGGTTGATTCAAAGCTTGAGAAGTTTATAAATAGGGTTCCCACTTAAAGACAACCTGAATTGTCAGGGGCTTTCTGGAAGAAATGACAAGGGCTGAACTGAGGGGTAGGTAGGCTAAGTAGTGGGATGCTGGGGGGGAGGGATCAGGTGACTTCAGAGGAAGGGTCAAATGATGCAGGTAGAAGACTGGGCAAGGTGATAGGACAAGGGGAGGAACAAAGGTAGGAGCCTTAGGGGTCCTAGAGGAGTTTAAAAGGCGCAGCAGGGGAGCGATTCTCCCTCTTTTTGGTAAGATCATCACCTAAATTCATCTTAGCACATTGGTTGGCAACACATGTTTATCTGATACAGGATAAGGTAAGGTTATTTTTGGTGGGTTTTGAGGAGGGATTGTGCACAGATGGCCAAATGGCCAATGAAAGGTATGTGTTTCTGGCCTCCATTTTTTCACTGGTTTACTAGTTGTTGGTTTATGCTGTAATTATGCAAGGGATGTGTGAATTGTCAGGCCACATTTTTTGATTATTGCTGTGTTTTTCATCGATTACATGCAGAGATAGGAAGTTAAATTCATGTACAGGTGAATTTTTCAGGTCTACTGCTCGTGGTTAATATTAGGGTTTAAGACCAGGTTCAGCTGCAAATTCAATCAAATCAATCAATCAAATCTTCATTTATCCAGGTGAACATCATTCAGCAAGGCTCATTTACAAGATGGACGTGGTTAATACAGGGTCAAAATAGAATTACATACAACAGTGATAAATACGTCATTATGACAACAAATAAGTACAAAGTAGGTGCTCAATGCAGCAACACAGTAATACAGAGGCAGGCATACAGACACTTCAGATGGTGACTCTATTACATATAGACAAGTTTTAGATAGCCTAGATAAGTACGAGAACTTGACAAGGGTGCAGGGTAAACAGCAGGGATGCACCGCAAGGTTAGGGAGGTTGTGTAGAATTCTCAGGAGATTGGGACAGGGGAGCAAGGGGTGAGGGAACAATGAGGGTGGGGAGGTGGGAGGGAATGGTAGGTAAGGTAGAGCATAGGTGAAGGAGATTGGAGGCCAAAACCGGGATTACAGGTAGATAGCATGCAGATGTGACCTGATTGAATGGAGAGAAGTTATAGGATTCCCTGACAAAGTGAGGTGAATCCACACGAAGCCAGCAGTAACTCTAGTCAACACTGCAGACAGCTGAGAGCTTGGAGCCTAGGACTCAGGATAGGTTAAGGGACGACGGAAGCAATTACAGGGTTCCGTCACAGTCTGAACATACAAGGTCTTGAAGAAATCCAAACCAATGGGGATGCTCAATTTCAATGCCTTTTGCAGTTTATTCCACAATGATGGCAGTACAAAGCTAAATGCCACTCTACCAAAATGGGAAGAGACCTTAGGAATACAAAGTGTGAAAAATAGGCACTTCTTAAGGTATATGTTCCTGGCGTACTTAGCGGGAGGCAGTCAAGGATATATTGAGGAAGCTTTTTTGTGACAGCTCTAAGAGTTCAAAGTGCCGCATTTCTATTTCACCTAAACATGAGGGAGGTCCACCCTATGGCAGCATACAATGAGCAGTGGTGGGTAGAAAGAAGAAGGTCTGTTATAAACCTGATAGCTCTGTGGTAAAGCATATCCAATTTAGCCAGAGAAGCTTTTGGGCACTGACTATATAAGAAGTCTGCATAGTCAATCAGGGATAGGAACGTTGTCTGGACCAGGCACATTTTAGCATCTGTAGTAAGGAACTGGTTAATCCTAAAGAAGGGGCCCAGCCTCTGCCTTAGTTTCTTAAGCAAGTCCTCAATATGCTCCGAGAATGAGAGATTTTGGTCCAACCAAACTCCCAGGTATTTAAATTTTGTGACAAACTCCAGATTTTTTCCAAGGATTGTAGTGATCTGAGGTAGAGCTCCAGTACCAGCCGGGTTCACCACGCAACTATAAGGTGAGAAAAGCATCACTTTTTTTTTTTTTTTAGCATTTAACAGGAGTTTTTTGGAAAGAAGCTGATTCTGAAAGGCCCACCTGTTTAAAAGGGGATTACAAGTAGTAAGTAGGGTTGAACTATCTTCCTTATTTAAAGTAGCTGATCAACCTCACTCCATCTCTAGAATTTATAATATATTGCAAAAGCTAGATGATAACCTTCCTTCTGGTGTCTGTTACTACTGGAAACAAAGACTCAGAATGACAGGTGATAAGGAGTTGTGGAAGCGAATATGGACACATAACCATAAATATGTCAGACAGGATAGGTATAAACTTCAGCAGTTCTTTATCCTGCATGACATGTATTACACTCCAGAGAAACTCCACAAAATGGGTAAATTATCATCCCCCATTTGTAACAGATGTGGAGCAATGAAGGGTGATATCTATCATGTGTTATGGGAATGTGCTAAGATACAACCCTTTTGGAAAGCAATCAGTGCCTCACTACCACAGGTGATAGGATTAAAGGGTTTTTTTACTCCAGAAATCTGTTTGTTAAATAATTTTCAATTTGGGATGA
Organism: Neoceratodus forsteri; assembly: GCA_016271365.2. Classification (NCBI taxonomy): domain Eukaryota; kingdom Metazoa; phylum Chordata; order Ceratodontiformes; family Ceratodontidae; genus Neoceratodus; species Neoceratodus forsteri. The sequence continues at coordinate 403,979,502 of CM057455.1, forward strand.
CTGAAAAGAGCAAGTTGTATATGGCTATAATATCAGCCACGGTAAAATCTGTCATTCTGAGACACTGGAAAGATACCTTCACACCTACAACTATAGAATGGTACAAAGAAATAATGCTGGCATTACAGTTGGAGTCACATATAGCCAGGATGGCTAACAAAAGTCTGTCATTTGACTCCAAATGGGGCCTCTTGGAGGCTGCTATGACCGCATGGCAGGCCAGGACCTAATTACTGGATCTATCCCATAATCATTTAGGCTTAGTTATCCTGGCTTCCCTTTTTAATGGCGTTAGTTAATCTAAGGGTAAGTGGTGTGTGGTTGCTGTAGTGGATGCTGGGGGGTCTGGTTATTTGTATTTGTAGAGTTAATTGTGGTAGGTTTTCTTAATCAAATGTATATCAATAAGACCGGTGAGTTTAGTGTTAACATGTTAAATTACTGTTATCTGGTACATGCCTACGGGTACAATGTTTCACAATACATGTATAACAACTGTGATAATAATAAACAATAAAGCAAAATAAATTAAAAAAAAAAAAAAGAAGAAGCTGATTCTGAAGTCAGTTGAACTCCTCCTGGAGGTCTGCATGGGCAGCTTCAGGTGTCGGGCGACTAAGATAAAGAACCGTCTCATCTGCGAACAGGTATATATTGGCCTTGGTTATGCTATCATCAATGTTATTAATATAGATAGTGAACAGTAGGGGGCCAAGTATTGAACCTTGTGGCACTCCTCTTTGGAGAGGTTTTAGTGCGGAGAGCTCACCCTCAGCCTTGATCTGCTGGAACTGTCCTGAGAGGTAATCAGTAAACCAATGCAATGATACTGTGTCTAGACCTATACTCCTCAAGGATGAGAGAAGCAGGCTGTGATCTACAGTGTCAAAAGCCTTGCTTAGATCTAAGAATACGGCACAGATGAATTTTTTACTATCCAGATCACGGTACCAATCATTGGTCACTTTGGCAAGGGCTGAAACAGTGCTGTGTCTTGTTCTGAAACCAGATTGCAAGGGATTTAATAGATTTTTCAATTCTAGGTAGTTCCTGAGCTAGTTACCCACTATTTTTTCCATACGTTTTGATAAAACTGGCAAGAGAGATATCGGTCTATAATTGTTCAGATCATAAGGATCTCCTGACTTAAATAATGGAATGACATGTGCAATTTTCCATATTGAGGGAATAAGCCCATGTGACAGAGATAGACTGAAAAGGTGAGTGATCGGCACTGCTAGAACATGATAGGCAATCTTAAGGAAATAGGGATCTAGTGAATCAGCACCAGCGCTTTTCTTCGAGTCCAAATGAAGTAAAAGATCTTTGACCTCTTTCAGTGATACAGGTTGGAAGAAAAAACCAGGGGCAAGGCAGAACCTGCCTTTGTATGACTCATGGGTCTAGATTTGCAAGAGGGAGAGTTGATTTTTGTATTCTGCAAGTAGGTTTGTTGTGGAAAGGTTTTGAGTGCTGGTGGATGTGTGTGCAGTGATACTCAGCCATGCAGGATTTGAAATGCATGTGGGAGCCCTTTTGGGATTGGGGAGGTGCACTAGTTGACCGCCAGAATGGAGGTTTCTTTTCTGCTGCAATCCATTTTCAGTGTAAGGTTTGGGGCATGTCCCAGTGGTGAAAGGGGGTTGTTCGTACCAGGACCACATGGGTATGGGCAAGGAGGCTGTGGGTTAGTGGGGCATTCCAAGCATTTGGAAAAGCTTTGCTCAAGAGAAAAGCAGTGGATACAAATATGAGAATGTGCAAATTGGGTGAGAAAAGGGAATTTTAAGTAAAAAAATAAAAATATAATTGGCTAGCGTCGGGGAGTCTGATAGGCAGAGGAGTGGGCTGTGAGACTGAGGAGCCCTAAAGGCAATCAGGCCTGTAGTGGAAAAGGCCAGGTGGGGAACAGGATGGGAGCAGACAGCATCTTCTGGTTTAAAAAAAAAAGAAATACATGAATGACAGTGGCATGGTAATTCAAAGTGAGCAGTTAAAAAGGAGTGGCCAACTGATGCCAAGGACATGGGATACAGGGGGTAGCACTGGGGAGTACAGCCAGCAGGGGTGCAAGCAGCTGCAAAAAGGGAGGCTCAATTGAGGAATGAGTGGGCCAAGGCCCCCTTAGTGATATCTGGAGGTTAGGTGAGCCGGTGGAAGTTGCAGAAGTAGCAACGAAAAAAAAGGGGAATGACTGAAGAAAATGTAAGAAAGGCAAGGGGCGAAAGGTGGTGTAGACCAGCAAAAGGAACATGTTTTGGTGAAACCAGGCATTATTTTTTTAGCTAGCTACAAAAGGTGTGCAGTGGTTTCACAGGATGGATACCATGTGGAGGGTAGCTGGCAAGAAAAGGACAGTGCAGCATGAAGAAGGAAGGGATGGTGGCAATTTTTGGGAATAGAAGGAATGCAAGGCTATCATCTTGGGGAAGGGATAGGACCATGTGGTGGCCTCTATTTTGGCAGCAATTTTGGGTGTGTCACAACTCGCTTTGACCACAGCATATCTGGGGGAGGTAAGGCAGGCTACATGAGGGTTACACAGAGTTGTACGCAAGTAGCAACAGGGATATAAGAAAAGGATTTTTTTATCTTAATATAAATAAAATAGAAATAACAAAATGAAAATAATCTTAAAGAAAGAAGCCATAAAAGGGATGAGGGAAGGGTTACTATGTCAGTGCCTCTAGTGGTGAAGAGGTGCATATGCCTTGCATGCGAAGTTTGGTGGCTCAGTTCCCAGAGGAAACTTCTTGAGGCAAAGAAGCAACAAGGGGATAAAGACATTCAAGGGTGCTAGAGTAAGGTTAAGGAGAGCTATGTCATTCACTGCTATGCATAAAGTTAAGGAGAGCTATGGGTCAGCACAGGTGTTTGAAACAACAAGTGGGTGATGGTTACGCAGGATAGTCTGGTAAGGGTGGATACCCGGGGGGGGGTGGAGGTGGGATAATATAAAAAAAAAAAAGGAAAATAATAATAATAAAAAAAAAGCAAGAAAGAGGGGGCCAAGGGGACGGCATGGTGAGATTTTTGGGGATGGGGCAGAGAAGCCACAGAGGAGAGCTGGGTCATGGGAATCAACCCCCCACCCCGCCCCCTGTCTGTCATAGCAAGGAAAGGATTCAAAAGAAAACAATGGTGGTAACTGTTGTGGGTTTGTCCTTTCTTAAAACTTACAGGATGGCACCAAGGAAGATATCAGTTCCAGCTACTAGTGCCCAGCTGAGGGAAGAGGCAGCAGTGCTGATAGGGAAGATGAAGGAGTTCATTGAAATGGCCTAGATGAGAGAGGAGGAAGAAGAAGCATACAGGAAAAGGAAGGATCCCCCAGAGCCAAAAGGAAGTGGCAGGTGTGAAAAATGCTCTCACATGCCAGTGTCGGAGCCAACACCAGTACCTCAACAGGAGCCCCTTCCCGAACTGGAGAAACTGGATACAGGAAATGGTAAGAGGAAAGGTGGATTTATCTGAAGAGGGTAACCTGAAGGATTATTTGAAGGGAATTATAGGGGATATAAGTGACACAAGCATGGAGAAGATTGAGGAAGTGTTAAAGGAGATAAAAGTGGGCAAGGGGGAAGAAAAAGGGGCAGGGGTGAGAAGGAAAGGGGTGCAGAAAGGGTATGAAGGTGCACCCGGGTTAATCCTGGGTGATCATGTGCCACTTTCTATAAATGAAAAAATATGGAAAGGGGAGTATGTTGACATCTTTGGGCTAGTGGATAAGGAGACAGCCCAAAAATATGAGCAATGGGAGTCAGTAGGGAAGTTCTAAATGGCTGTGGCTTTAGTGGTAGTGGGGAAGACGGCAAAGGAAAAGACATAGAATGGGAAGAACATTGACATGTGGCAAGCGGGTTTCACCATATTCAGTGCCATATTATTGAAGAAGCAGCCTGATCTGGCTATACCCCTATTGATGCACTCTGCCATAATCAGGGACACATATAAGATGAAGATGGAATATGGGTAGCTGAAGTATTACAAAGCTTCTTGTCAGAGGATGGCAGCAAGGGGTGATTTGAGATGGGATTGTACCCACTTGGAGTTGTGGGTGAGGCCCCTGGCTGAGCAGGTCAGCAGTGGTGGGGAGAATAACAGGAAAGAGGTTAGTAACCAGGTGACTAAGACATGCTGGGTATACAATAAGGCTTCATGCACTTGGGAAAACTGAAAATTCAGGCAGGTTTGCTCCAGGTATGTTTTTTTATGTTATTGTGTAATTTGTGTGTACTCATTGATACTATGTAACTCCCATCACCCTCTCCCCCAGGTCATACTGGGAGATGAGCAACTTGTTTGTTCAGTGTACTTTGCCGGGTGAAACTTTTCAATAAATAAATAAGTATGCAGGGCAACACCCGGTGTCTAGCTGCAGATCCACAGGAGGCAGAGGGGGCTCAAAACAATATGCTGAGCAGCCCTTTCAGGGTGGTTGGGGGGGGCACAGGGGACGGGGACACATCAGGAAGGGAGGAGTCATGGAGTGAACAACAGAGGACCCTACAGTGCAGGCTACAGTGGGAACTGATGATTTAAGGGACAGAACAGGGAGATAGGGATTCCGTTTGGCAAGAACACCTATAAGAAGGGAAATAATATGTGAATGAACTAGGAGTTATCCAAGCCATGGGCAAGCTGTTAAGGGAGGGTTTTACACGAGATTTTAGTCTAGGATATCAGGGATTATGGAGGAGGATGGCAGCCTAAATCCTTGGATCACTGAAGGATAAGGAAGCAGTAGTGAGATGAAAGATTCAGAAGGAGATAGGGACTGGCAGGGTGGGAAAGCCATTTCAGGAGCTGCCTTGTGAGGAATTCCGGGTGTCTTCATTGGGAGTGGTACCCAAAAAGCAGGTGGGGGAATTCTGCTTGATCTACCATTTGCCTTACCCAGAAGGGGCCTTAGTGAATGGCAGTATCTAAGTGCGGTATCTAACACATCATTGGACCAGGCAGTTATTTTAATAAGGGCAGCTGGGGTGGGGGAGGCATGGCTCATGAAGACCGATATGAAGTCAGCTTTTAGATTATTACCAATCTGGCCAGAGGATTGGGACCTACTGGGATTCAAATTTGGAGGGGGGGTATTACTTTTATAAAGCTATGCCCATGGTTTATTCAGTGGCATGTGCCACATTCATGGACTTTAGTTTATGGGTACAGTGGGTGTTTGGGGGAAGTATGGGCATAAAGCGGTAGTGCATTACCAAGGTGATTTCCTCTTGATAGGGCAGGAGATGCAGAAGATGACTGCGATGATGTGGGATTTCTGGGAAATGTGTGAGATGATAGGCATTCCCATGGCAGAGGAGAAAATGGAGGAACCAGTCAATAGATTGGAATTCCTGGGCATAGAAGTTAACATGGAACTAGAGCTGATCTTCTTGCCACAGGACAAGGTTTTCAAACTGAAGCGTCTGTTGAAGCAAGTGAAGGTGAAATGGAGAGTGCCACTGGCAGTAGTAAAGCAACTGTTGGGGAACTTAAATTTTGCTTGCAAGGCTATAGCTCTGGGAAGGGTCTTCACAAGAAGGTTGTCATGGGCCACAGGGAAGGCGAAACTTCCCCATCATTGGGTGGATATATTGAAGGGGATACAGCAGCATTTAGAGATGTGGTAGAAATGAATAGCGGAGTAGAATGGGGTAACGTTTGGCTAGCGGAGTGGATGTTCAACACAGATGTGGACGTGTACACAGATGCAGCAGGGGCATGGGTCATGGGGGCCTATTTCAAGGGAGAGTGGATATCCGAGACATGGCCAAATGAGTGGAGGCACAGGAGTTTAGTCAAAGACATTACATTTCTAGAGATATTCCCAATATGGGTGGCAATCGTGGTATAGGGCAGGATGATGCAGAACAAAAGTATTATTTCCTAGTGTGATGACAAGGGGGTGATGGACGTAATCAACAGACAGTGGGGGTCCACTGAGATGGTAACCAGGGTACTATGTCAGCTGGTGTTAGTCAATTTGAAAATCAATTGGTCCTTCAAAGCAAGGCACATAGAAGGAATACAGAATGACACTGCTGACAGTCTTTCCCATCTTCAGTAGGACAGGTTCAGGTTTTTGGCCCCTCAAGCCACCATCCAGATAACCAAGTGCTAAAATTGGTTGGAAAAAGCCCAAATGTTGTATCGGAGCTCATGGCTGACAAACACACTAAATGCCTATGACGGGGTGTGAAGGAATTTTCAGGAGTTTTCTGGCAGGAGGGGGTTTGAGGTAAGTAAGCCAGTAACCGAGGAACAGCTTGTACAGTACATGGTACTGAAATGGGAAGTGGGCATGGCTCACACCACCATGGAGGTACAGGTGGCAGGCATCGGATGGGCATGGAGTCCTAGGGGTTGGCTGGAGCCAAACAAATCCAAGATGGTCTGGCACATGCTGATTGGGTAGCAGAGGAAACAAGGATGGCTGGGGGATACCAGGAAACCCATAGCAGGACAGCAGTTGCTAAGGTTATTGAAGGCATTAGGGCAGGTCTGCACATCAGCATATGAGGTGTGCCGATTTAGGGCAATTTTTACAGAATGGCTGGAAGGGGCATTTAGAATTGTGGAGGTGATAGTGAAGAGTAGGACAGAGAAGGAAGGGGGAATACATGTCGGAGAAATTTGCTGTGGCACCGACAAGATAGCAATTTGGCTGAGAAAGTCAAAAACAGATTAGCGGGAGCAGGGGCAGAGGTGCTGATCCTCAAACAGATAAGTACAGGTCAGTGCACAGTAGCAGCAATGGAGGAATACCAGGATATCTGCACAAGGGGGGATATTTTTCAAGTATGGGGATACCAAGTAGCAGGGGTACTTAAGAAAGAGGTAAAATATTGGGGCGAGGACCCAAAGCAACTTTCTCTGCACTCCTTCAGGATAGGCACGGCATCTGAAAAGGTGGCTCAAGGAAGTTCCAAAGAGGATGTCAAGCAGGTGGAGGTTGAACTGGTATAGGAAGTATTTCCGAGAGCTGATGTAACCAATGTCTTTTTGTATTTTGACAGGTAGGAGGCACCGGAGACATGTATGGATAGTGGGGCACTCATTTTTTATTGGGTGGAGAAGTATGCAGTGACCATGCTAGGAGGGAGACAACTTTGGAAGGAGCTTGAGAAGACTTATGTCCACTGGAAAGGGGTCTGGGGCATTAGATGGGTCCAGTTGTTACCATTATAGGAGGAACTGAAGTTACAATGGCCCAGACCAGAATTACTGATTTTGCATTTAGGGGGGAATGACCTGGGGGAAAACAATGGGGAGTGCTGTTTTAGGCAAGCATGATGGACTTGGAAGTTTTAAAAGGTTGGTGACCTTGGGTTATGGTGGGATGGTCTGAGATTATTTCCAGGAGGGTGTGGCAGATATAAAGTCAGTGGAAAAAGCCAGGAAGAGGATTAATAGAAGGGTGGCCAGGGTGATTGTGGAAATTGGGGGAATATACATCCGACACAGGGACATATTGTATAACACCCTAGGGTACTACAGAAGTGATGTCATTCATTTGTCAGAAGTGGGCATGTCTTTTTTCCTGATGGCACTAATAGATATAGTGGGGAGGTGGAAAGGGGCTAGGATAGATTGGAAGGGGAACCCTACCATCCATCACAAGGCTGGACGCGAGCTATTAGGAGCAAGGGAAAAAGAAGGGGTGAGGACAGAAGGACATAGCTGGGGGAGGGAGTTCATATTCTAGGGAGAGGGGTGGATAGGTCAGCATGGGCCAGGATCAATATCACCTGGCTGTTTGAGTCAGAAGGGTTGGGGGGAGGGTTGAAAAAAGAATAACTAGTGGTCAGGTTCTGGGCATCCGAACCTAGGAAATAGGTAGGGTTTTTGGAGATGGAGTGTGGTGTCTGATCATGCATCTGGACTCTGAGAAGAATAAATGGTGAACAGGGAGGAATAAAGATTTGGCAAAACAAGATGGACAATTAAGAGAATGGACTGAATGTTTGGCATCAAATGGTTTTGACAAAGATGTTAATAATGTATATATGAACATTTCAATGAAACGTATTTATGATGGTATGATCTACTTTATCAATAAAATTGTTGCCAGTCGAGCACCCAGAAATAAATAATATGTGCCCAATCATTTCTGAGGGAGATGCCTCTGACAATCATTTCAATGTCTTAAGTAAGTGCTGTTGTCCAGGATTTTTCACTGTATTCCAGATTATTGTTGAAGTTTAGTAAACAGAGGTCTCCTTGTTGCATACTGTATCCACTGGCTGGTGAAGGAACAATCTTTAATCATCCTACATTACTTGGTGTCATTTCTCAAAAAAGTGTCTGCTACTAGTTTCCAGTTACGTCTGGTTTGTTTTGTGGAGCGTTTTGTTTTGTCTGTTACCTTATTTCACACTTTGATTGCCTTTCTTATTTTCTTCTCCTCCTTTTATAGTAATGCTAGGCTTTGGCCTGACCAGAAAGATCATATCAACTGCAATATTTCTCAGTACCAAACAATTCAGATTTACCATTGGGAAGCCCAAATTTGGCGATTAAAATCTTATTGAACATGGTGGAGACTTGGTTTTGTTGTCCTTTAAGGTTTCAGGTCTCTGACTTTTCTTGGCTAACACCATTGTCTAGTGTTGATTTCTGTCAACATAACAATCCAATCATATTTCTAAGTGACTTCCTTGCTGCAGGTTGCAGTTGGGGTGAAGCTGTTCCATATTATTAACCTCTCGGATAGACTTTGTTTGTAAGATGAATAAAAGGGGCCAGATTTTCAAATTGCTGTTAGAGCAATGCAAGATGTTTTGCACAGCCTGTGTGTGGGGAAAACTCAGTACACCAGAGAACCTGTGCTGTATTTTGGAAGAATACTGTTCCTAGGGGCAAAGTTCCCACAGCTACCACAAGTAGCCCACTGGAACTTTTACAAGATGCAAGAGCCAGGATTGACAGAAGCTGCAGTTAGGACACCGAAGTAAACCAAGGACCATCAGGGACACTAGGGATGCTAGATCACAGATATGGTGTACTGGGTACCAAGGCATACTGGTATATCCCTGTGGAAGAACACATCATACCCCCATGTTTTGCTTCAATTGGATATATGGCATTGAAGCTGGGATAGTGTTGTGCTCATCTGGTGGGCAGTGAACCAGGTGACAGAATTATTCTAACCTCATCCCATTCCATTGGTAATGGCATATCAGTTGGCTTGCAGCAATAGTGTGCTGTCAAAATATATGGCTGTTGTGAGCTTCAGAGACTGTACTTTGTGATGAGGTGATGTGGCCATGAGGGGTTGTGTCTGTCATCCTGGTCCATGACCTTACATAAGCAGTGCTGCTGTGTGAAAACGTTTGAGAGGTGAGGTTGGTGTAGACCATGTACATGTAACCAAAAGACCTGTGCTGTAATAGGGGGGATACTATAGTTTGCAAGATGAGTGTGGCACTGTAAGTCATTCAAACAAATCTGCCATGGGCATTGATGTTGGTCCAAAAGTCAATTATACAAGCACTGACTAGTCTATGCACACACAGGACCTACAGGCTCTGGGAATACCAGTTAAGGGGATTGTGCAGCAGTTTTGGGTTGAACGCCCCCGTCCACCATGCTGCAGCCTGTTTTGTGCTGCAATCCTCACAAAAGCCAGTCTGGTGCAGGCGGACCTGCTGTTGCCACAAGCAGCATTCTAAAATTGGGAATTACACAATGACTGATGGAGTATGCCCCTTGTATCATGCCTGTTTGGCACAAGCACTTTGTGTCATTCTCAGGCCTTTGAAAATCTGACCTGAGGTCTAAAGGTTTACCTTTAATTGCCTTTGCTGTCTGCCTTTTGGAGCGTAGCTTTTTACAGCAGAGCCAGCCAGAAGACAAAGCGGTATCTTGCAGTAAATGGCATGTCTGAAATGCTGCATGACAAAATGGCTTAATTGCAAATGAATTGCACTGTTACCAGCAGCATACTGCAAGAATCTGCAATAATACTGCAAGGTTTTACATTTCTTTCTGACTATCTCGAATGTTTACTTCTGGACTTTGATGAAAGGATCTTTTTATAATTTACTGTTGTATTAATTTTTGATTGTTTACCTGCTCATGCTATCTAATTTCATGCTGTTAATGATGATGTTAACTAGAAAACAAGGGAAAGTATGGGGTGAACTGTTATCTTTCAATTTTTAAAAATAACTAGAAGTCTAAAGGTAAAAAGAGCAGAAAAGAGTATAGCAAACAACTTATGATAACTGATTACATTATTTGCAGTATAAATCGGGGACCCAAAGAAAAGGGGTGAACTGCTGCTAGTAGTCACTTAAATGAATCTCTGGATTATAAATGCCTAACTTCTGTAACTAACATTACAGAACTTCTGAGGTTACAGAGGAATATATTCCAGAGTGGCTAAGGGAAGTACATTTTTGAGGCTTAAATGAATATTCAGTGAATGGCATGGATATCAGTGAATGGCATGGATAAAGAAGAGAAAGAGAAAATTGCTATGGGATCCCTGGAAAAATCATCAAATCTGCTAATTGATCTTAATTCAGAGATTGTTATAGATGGCAATACACAAATGGGGATCTGGAGCAGAAGTCACCTTCAAGCCTCATTCTTATTCTCTTCACCCTCATGACACTTCTACTTCATTATTCCACATTCAAACTCAGCTGCTTTGAAATCTGTTTTCTCCTCTCATCTTCTCTACATCTGGAACAATCTCCCTCCTACCCATCCCCTTTCTTGCTCAAACATCAGCTCAGACTACTTACTATCTCCATCATTCCTGGCCTGGCCATGGTTAAGTTTGCCATGCTACTGTCCTGTGTTTAGCCTTAGTGTTCCTGTATGGTGCCTTAGTTTGTATATGATAACCAATACACTGTTTACTGCATGGTATTTATTGTTCTAATTAATGCATTTTTGCTATACCTTGCATTTTTCTACCATGTACACTTTGTAAGTTTTGACTATATGTTGAATACTTTGTGCTCCCTATTTTCTTCCCCTCTGCTCGCCCCTGAAAATAACCCTTGACTCAGTGCGCCTTTCCTGATTACTGATTTTTAATCAATCAGTCAATCAATCAATTAATCAATCAATCAGTATATGTCATGCAAGAGACTTGCTCCAGAGTTTTTTTTTAATTCTTCTCATTAATAATAACTCCCCAATAATATCTAAGCAAAAACAGCCTGCAATCCTCTATCCTCAGGAAAGCATAAAGACCATAATCAAACTGTGCCAGAGTTATTCATGGATTTCCAGCAAACTACTGATGTATTAAGGTATTTGGAGAGATCCAATAAACAACGCAGCAGTTTTGGTCCCTTGGGAACAGCATGTGTTAAGTTCATCATGCTCTTCAAGTGATGAACCATACACAGGTAAAGACAACATACAGAAGGTAAAGGATTCCATAACTGAGCCCTTTACTTACTTTCCACACTTACTGAAGTAAAAATATTATAGCCATTATGAGAAATCAGTATGCTTTAAATTTGATGATGACGATTCAGCAACTAGTAATAATGACAAATGAAATGAACAACAATTAGAGTGGATACTGCTATCAATTAAGCAATAATGGATAATATTTTTGGAATATTGGGTATCACATGTCCACCTAGAATGGCACTGTTGATTGTTTATCACTCAGGGGATGTTAAAGAGGTAGAATTTAGGCCTGATTTAAGCACGGAGATCATACAATACTCCAATAAAGGAACTGAGGGGAAAAAGAAACACTGAAAACCAAGCAATATGTAAGAAGAAAAGAAATGTGTTACATTTTTACACAGCAGAATGAAGAAAATGAGAACCCAGGGAGTCAGTTATCCCATTGCAGTTTGAGGATGGGGTCTTTACTGTTTCTAGAAACATAAAAACTGGAAAAGCAGGAATAGAAGACTCAAAAAAACAACTGCATGATTTTCCTGATCAGGTAGGGGGACAGCAGGAGATTAGTGAGCTATAGGATTTAAAAAATGCTGAGTAATAATACTTTGCATGTACATTTGCACAGCCTGAAAAATAACTGGAATATTTTCTAAAGACAAATGCATTACAATTTAGAAGATGATTGTCCTGGATCTGGTGATCACAAGGAAGATGAGGTTAGCAATTTTGGAGGTCAGGGAACAAGGGTAGTAGCAGACCCTGGCTGCCTGAATGTGAGGGACAATTTGTCTTCTTTTATGGCTATTAAGGATCAGTGTCTCTATACCATGATATGCAAATAGCCCAGGTTAGGAGTGGTACAGGTTATGGGTGGCTAGCCCAAATCAGAAAAAAGAGTCAGAGAACCTGCACTCAAAAGCACACTAAGCATACAACTTTTTTCTTCAATGAAATGCTTTAATAGCAAAGTTACACTGTAAAGTGTGCTCACAGACATATCTGCCACCACAGTTTCCTGACTCTTCAGGTCAGAAACCATTCATCAGGGGGTGTGGTTTGTGAAAGAGAGATGGGAACAATTTATGTGACTACCTTATTAATAATCATTACATAAATTATTAGCAATTCACATACATAAACACCAAAATCATCAAAAATTGCATATAGAACTACTTAGAATATTCCATAGTTGTAACATGCTCAATCACGTAATTCTTTGCATTATTTTTTTTTGCTCATTGCAACAAGAAATCTATGGAAGTTCCAAGTGGTAGTACTTCATCAGACAGAAGGGATGGTCTTAGTTTGTTGTGATCTTGCATGTCTACTGTTATTAACAGGTCCCAATTGCCACCAAGGCTGAAGAAAGAGAGAGCACAGAATAACCTGGATAAATACAGATATAAATGGTTACAGTCAAGAAACAACCACACTATAAAATGAAAAACAACAGTCAAATTAATAACTTCAAAACCATTGCTATCAAAAGGTGGGCCATCACAACCCTTCATTCTAACTGTAATGGTATAATTAATCAGACATAACCTAATGATATAAGATTCTTCTATTAGGACAATAGTCCAGCATTTGGGAATATTGGAAATGTTATCAGAGAAATATCAAATCATGAGGATAACTCAATGTACCTGAATTCATGACAATGGTTGTATAACCAAATTTCAGCCCAAATAATTTTTTCTCAATTAAATGTTAATGCCATCTATATGTATTCCATTTATAAACAATGTTAAAGGATACCTAAACAACATTTTGATAACAAACTATTCAAAAATCTGATTCTGTAGGTGACTAAAGGAAAGGTTGCTGTATTCATTAATGCTAAAACTACATTTACATAATTTACCTAAATGTGGTTCCAGAGCATTTGAAAATTGTAAAATCAGCCTTCCAATCCAGAAAACTGTCTTATCTGCTTCCTAAAATGGCTGCCAAATGTGTTATGTGATGACATCATTCAGAGCCAAAGTCAGAGAGAGAGATATATGACTCTCTATAGTGCTAACTAGTTCTTTTTTCCATTGGTATAGAATTGTTTCACCCAAATGGTCAAAACCATGTGCATTATTTTGTATAATGCACATGTTAGGCTATGGTTCTGTTCATTTTGTTTACTTTAACATGCTAAAAATGTGTTTTAATCCAAATGACTTTCTCTGTGGCAAACCACAGTGCAGTACAAATCTTGAATAACCTGGTAGTCTAGTGGTTATGGTGGATTCAGGATGCTACAATGGGGGTGCTGGGGTGGTGTGCATGCTTAATATGCACTTTTTAACATTTTTATTAAACCTTTATATTTTATGCTATTATTCTTTTCTAGTACATTTTTAACAGACCTTACACATGTAATCCATAGTTTGAATGCAAACATTTGTACAATCAATAACTCAGACTTCTTCAACAAAGTAAAATGCAGCAGCAGCAAGCAAGTACATTACTATATGTGTGTGTGGGGGGGGGGGGTTGCAGCCATACCCTTCACCACCCCTAGAGCCATCACTTTTTTGTTGCAAAGTTATTGTGCAGTCCAATGCTAAAGTTCATACTTTCTCAAAACTCAAATATATACTTGGCTTGTCTTCTTTTTCCATGGGAAATAATAATAATAAGAATAATAAGAATCAGCATTTATATAGTGGTTTTCATACACATTGTACCCCAAAGTGCTTTACTAGCAATATTAGATTGGTAGTGAAATGATTGCACATGTAGTGGCAGCCATTTCGTGCATTAATATCCACACACAGCCTTTGACAATTGCATGAACTGGTATTATGGGAAGGGGAATGTGGGTCAGGACAACGGGGTCAGGTAGTGATCAAGGTGCTGGCATCCCCACATCTTATTTCTCTTAGTAATCAGCTCATATTCCTCGCCTTCTGTCTTCCACCTTCCCCGAATATAGCAGTACCTTGCTAGAGTGGCCTTCTCAGTCCCCTCTGGTATTCATTCTTCACTATTCCTCCTCACACCGAAAACAGGTGAGCTCATCACCCTTCTGCATCATGAGTGCAAGTAGTACAATCCCCATTTTATTTTGACATATCAAATCTAAACTTATCTTTCCAGTAAGCCAGGCTCATAGCAGCAGGGAACAAGGGGAATGATGGGCTTTCCTATCCTTAAAAGATCTAGGCTACCTTTGATTAGGCACTATTAAATGATGGGTGTGCACATCATTATGCGCATCATTTAATAGTTTCTAATCATAGGTGTCTAAGATCTTATATGGGTAGGAACGCCTATTTTTCCACTTGTGCCATGCTGCTATCAGCCTGGTATACCAGAAGATCATGTTTAGTATTAATATATAAATATAACACAGGAGACTGTACTAACTACATTCATGATGTGGAAGGGTAGTGAACTCACCAGTTTTGGGTGTGGGGAGCAGGAGTGAAGCATGAATGCCAGAGAGGGACTGAAGAGGCCATTCCAGCAGGGTACAGCTATATTCAGGTTAGTTGAAGACATGAAGGAGGACGCTGAGCAGATCACTGTGAGATCTGAAATGTGGGGCTGCCAGCATCATGATCACTACCTGATTGTAGATGAGAGTAGCCAGTGATGACAAATACTCAGAGTGGCAGGGCTGCACTTAAACTGTTACTTGAATTCAGTGTAGGGAGATTACCCCTGGGTGGGGGGGAGTGTTGGCATGTGTTAGGACAGTATTGAGGGAGTTGTGTAAAGCTCATTCAAGATTTGGAAGGGTGGTAGCCAGCCAACTCACATTGTGGAGTAGGGCACAGAAAAGTACTGCAGAAGAATTGCTCGGAACTGTCCTGTGGGATTCTGCAGATCACAGGTAAAGGAGTAGACTGACACTGGAAGTCAGGTGGATTCTCTCAAGGTGTTAGTATGCCTCTCCTGCTAATAAAATTGTTATCCATTGTAAGTGTAGCCCTTATGGGGGTATGAACAGCAGTTTTTTTTCTGGTGGGTCATGATGCTAATTGCTTGGCCCTCCAGGATGACCTAGTTGCTGATTAATGAGGAGGGAAAAAAACACAACAGGGAACTGCATATACTACCTTCAATGTGCAGAAGGGTGATGATCTACTCAATGTTTATTGTGGGAGCAGAAGTCAAACATTGAGAATGTGGAATGGAGAGTGATTTGGGAGGCATTTTTTAACAGTGCCAGTTGATGATGCATATCAATATAGCTGTGCACAACTCTCTGAAGTAGAAGATTACAATCTGAGGTGTGATAATTCTCTTCATGAGACTGCAAGCTCATATGTGGCCCCAGGCAGTACTAAGGACAGGGTATGGACTGTGGAGTGTTCAACAGAAGGCAGGCTAGGTGTAGGGGGTTCACTTGGAAAATGAAAGCCTTGTTTGTGGATTAACAAGAGAGCATGAGATTTGGAACTGAACAAGACCTGTACTTTGCTGTGTGACCCTGAGCAAGTCACTAAACTTCCTTGTGCTCCCAGGCCACACCTGTTAACAAGCTTTCAGCTTAGTGTGTCTCTCCTGGTTAACAAAAAACAAAATTCAGTGCATCATATAACCACTAGATCATCAGGCATTTGAAGTGTTGTACTGTAATGCAGTTTGCCAAAGAAAATGTCAGCTGGATTGCAAAACATTTTCCTGCAAGTTAAAGTAAACAAAATGAACAAAATCATAGCCTAACAAGTGTACTGATCAAAATAGTCCATGAGGTAATACATGGTGTTGATCATTCTGGTACAACAATTCAAAATAAAGAGAGAAAGAAGAACTAGTTAGCAGTATAGAAATATATGTGGATCTCTGTCTCTGGCTCCTATGATGTCATCATGACTCATCACTTAACACACTTGCCAGCCATCTTAGAGAGAAACCAAGGCTGTTTTTTGAAAGTGAAAGGCTGATGTTTACATTTTTCAAAAGGTATGAAACTGCATTTATGTTATTTACATAAATGCAGTTTTAGCATAAATGTAAACAGCAGCCTTTACTTTACCTTGCTATGAAGCCAGATTTTGGAATTTGCAGTTTTAAAAAACTGCTTGTTTAGGTACCCTTTAAACTAAAATTAAGAACAAAAATAGACATACAAAGGCTAAGGCAGCCAATATGGGTGACTATCAAAGTGTCTTAAGTTATCAAAAGGGTTGCACATCCAAACTTAACTTAGAAATACATATGAATACTAATATTAAATGGTTCTAAGCTAAATTCATAATGAATAAAAAATAATTAATTTATTTAATCTTTATTAATTAGGTAGCCACATAAATTGTTCCCATCTATCTTTCACAAACTACGCTCCCTGACGAAGGGTTTTTGACCTGAAGCACCAGTGCATTGTGGCAGTGGATGCATCAGTGAGCACACTCTGTTGTGTAACTTTGTTATTAAAGCATTTAATTGAAGAAAATTGTGTGCTTGGCGTGCTTTCAAGTGCAGGTTCTTTGACACTACTTTCATTCTACTATGGATCAGAGTGTATTAAAATTGTATGTAACATTTAAGAAGATGACAATATAGAAGCCTCCATGACCTAACTAATCTTTTACCATTTCAAGGTAGAATTAGGCCTGGAAGTAAACAGTGATATATTATATGGATTGTTAATGACTGGGATGAGACTGGAGTAGATTGTACCATCTGATGTGTTGCCCTTTGAGTGAGCCAGGTGGGGCAGTAGCCTGATGGTGCTGTGAGCTACTGTACCTCTGAGCTCACCAGGAGAGGCAGGAAACAAACATCAGATGAAAACAAGGATGTTTAATCTCAGACCAGGGCAGTGTAAACTCAGAAAGTAACCCACAAAATGTCACAGTTCAAACTTGTTAATAAGCTGTAAACTTAAAACCAAATAAATTACTTCTGTACCAACTGATTAGTGGCTTTACTCTATGGCTTAAAGCAGCAATATTTGTTAGTCAGAAACTATTTTCATTACATAGTTTTCTTAGCAAAAGTAATGTTTTTTCCCCACATCTTTACAGTCATCATCAGAGCATTTTTTAATTTTCTCAGAATTTTTTACAAACCCTTTTATACCTTATGTAGTGTTAACTTATGTCATTAAAGATGTCGCCACTGACAATTTTTTTTAATCTCTTCTGCTGAGGTTACTGTTAAATGTACATACTGGATTCTTACTGTGGCTGTATTAGGATGCTTTTCCAGATGTTACTGATAGTAAATAGCAAAGCGCCATACTAGGATGTTTAATCTTTTCATTGCAGGCATATCACGGTAGCAGGACTTTTTTTTTAAAACTTCAAAATCCTGTATCTTAATCTCGAAAAGAAAGAAAGCTACTGCAAAAAAAAAAAAATGGTATATTGATATTTTTGCCAGAAAAGCATTATCTCTGAAATATATATATATGTTTGCTAAAAAATGCTGCTGCTAATGTATTACTTACTTATAATTTATTATTACTTATCACTGTAACTTATTACTAACTCTATTGCTTAAATGACTGTACCTTAACTTTTTCTGCCACACCATGCATCAAACTGGTGTAAATTAAGCAATAACTGCACAACTTAAATGACTGTACATTACTTATAATTCTGAGACTGTTGTGACTGTACTTTACTTCCACTTCTACAATGGTACTGAGCCCTTTCTAGATTTGCTTGCGTTCTTTTATTTATAGCACAACAGAATTGACCCAGTGCTGCATTTTCTTCCCTACGTTGCCAACTCTACAATGGTATTGACTGTACTTTGACTTTATGTCTCAGATATCTTTAGTTTGGTTAGTTACAGTTTAATGCATGCTATACATATCAGTGTCACAGCCTGAGTCAATTGAGTGTGCCAAACCCCAAGTTTGTCTATGGATTGTCCAGTGCTGCAAATGGCCAGTAGTGCGTGGGCATCAGAGTCATGAAAGGAAAATGGCTGACAAATGTCAAAGTCACAAGGGAGGAAGTGAGGAACTTGAGATATCGAAAACACTTTAGAAATATAGAAAACTTTCCCACTGGACTGTAGACAAATTCTGTACTGAAGAACATGCTATACCAGAACCTATGGATCACTTTGGAACTCCAAGAAATGTTCCCTCTGGACTGCAGACAGACTTCGAACTGAAGAACACACTGGGTGTGGACCTCTGGCTCACTTTAGAACTCCAGGAAGCAGAAACTTTCCCTTTGGTCTATAGACAAATTCTAGACTGAAGAAAACACTGAACTGGGGCCTTTGGATCACTTTGGAACTCCAGGAAATGTTCCTCCTGGACTGTAGATAAATTCTGGACTGAAGAACTTACTGGACATGAACCTCTGGATCACTTTGGAAATTGAGGAAACTTTACATGTGTACTGTAGACAACTCTGGACTGAAGAACGCACATGACCAGAACCTCTGGATCACTTTTGAATTCCAGGACACTTTTTCTTTGGATTGCAGATGAATGCTGGAAGGACGTCAATGTCACTTGAAATGGTCTGTCAGTCAAGAATGGCTTGGCTCAGTTCCAGGTTGTATGCAGTGTCTTTAAGAGTGCAGCCCATTAAAGGTTTTAAGTGATTTGTGAAGTGGTCAGGCACTGCAATTATCAACAATGTTCAGGTGCTTTAGACAGTTCATTAGGAAGTCAGGTGCATGCAGTACTTTAGGATATCTGGCACTTTAGACAGTTTGTCAGGTGCATGTGAAATTTTGATAATTCAGATGATTTAGGCCTCTCATTAGGCAATTAGTTGCATGCAATACTTTAATGGCTCAAGTACGTTACACAGTTTGTTAGGCGGTAAGATATATGTAATACTTTAAAAATGCAGGTAATTCAGATTGCTTATGCAAGGGATTCTGTCACTTTAAATAGTAACCAAATCTTGAAACACAACCCTTTGCATTTCTTTATACTTCTGTTAGTTTTCCCTTGCAGCTATTAAAGAAACTGACAAAGTATTGCAGTGGCTGGCCTTTTGTCCAGGCCCCCTCCCCCACTGGTCAACCAGTGGTAACAGTATGCCTGTCCTGGGGTGTGGTCAGCAGTCCCTGGACACATCCTGGGATAGGGCATCACCATGCCCCTCTGGGGGGGTGGAGGGGGGGAGGAGTCGGGAGGATAACTGGACTGCTGCACAGAGTCCAGTCTTCTGTTTCCTCTCTTCTTTGGATTGACAACAGGCAGCCCAGGACCACAGCTCAAGGTAAGGTAACTGGGGCCTGGTGGAGGGCAAAGCAGCTGTTTGTGGTGAGGGGAGCTCCTTGTTCCTGAGGCTAGGTTAGTCTGTGGGTTTCCCCTGGTGGCATTTGCAGCTGATAGCGCTGCTGGTTTGGCTGCTTGGGGGGAAATTATGCTCTGCCGATGGTCTTGTTAGTGGCACTGTGAGCCCACATTGTGTCTGAGGTTGGCAACCTTGGGCAGCCCCTTGTGGGCAGCGGGGAGTGGCTGAGCAACTGCACTGTCTGGTCCCCCATACAGTGCAGTTCCTCACATCACCTGCTGCTAGTCAGTTGTTTAAAAATAAAGTTTTAAAATTCTTTTCCTTTAGCTGAGGCCCCCCATCCCCTTTTCTGTCCTCTTTTGCTGTACACCTGGTCCACTGGTTCCTGTTGAGAGAATAGGTCTCCTTCCTGTGGTGAGTCCTCGGAGGCAACACTAAGCAGAAGCGGCTGCAGCAGATGGCAATGCAGAGGCCATGCAATCTGGGCCAGCTGGCCTGGGTATCTTGATGCCCTATTCTTCGGGGCTGGCTCCTCATTCAGCCATCTGTTTCCTACATGGAGCCACTTATGGCTCTTCTGCAGAGGTCACAACCCCATGCAGGTTACGGGCATAGCAAAAAGGCCAAGCTCGCTCCTTAATGGCAGATCGTGGGCAGCGTAGGGAGTAGCCAGCTGGCTGATGGTGTTACACTCTTCATTAGAGAGCGTGATCACATGAGAGCCACGATCTTAAGAGGGGTGGGGGGGGGGATGCACCTGTTTCACCATGTAGTGGTGGCCACAGCAACCGGAGGCTAGGAGTGCACCCTCAGCACCCCCACCCCAGTTCTGGCCATGCACCGTGCTCAGGTGCTCAGTGGTTAGAGCCAAATATGCTGAAAGACAGTGCACTGTGACAGTGACATGGGTTCTAGTCCAGACCCCACGGGTGTGTGTGGGTAAAAATGTTGCCCCTTGGCATGATTGGGGGTCCACAGTGCAGCCAAGTGGTCATGAGCATGAGAGGAGACCATCTGGATTTCCAAGCAGCCTGATGGAGAATTTTAATCCCACGAACTCCACTTGTGACTTTTTGATGTACAGCCATGCAGCCTCCCCATACTCCTAGTTGGCCCGGCATCAGGCCCCTGACCCTACGGGACATTTTCTCCCTAGGCATTTCGGATAAATCACGGCAATCCTTCCTCCAACACAATAAAACATTAATATTATAAAACTTTTTATTTAAACGTATTCCCAGGGTGTGACACTGTGCTAGTTGCTGGCCTTGTCTCAGGGGACGGTGTTTGACTCCCACATCTGGGGCATGTTGCCAGGCCTTAGGTCATGTGGCTAGTGTATTGTTGGTAGACTGGTCTCACGGGGGATTGGGCTTCCACCTCTCCCCAAGTGGTTCCTCTGCATCATTTTCTACAGGTATTGAGGGCGGGGGCAGCATGGATTGAAGATGGGTCACTCTGCTGTACTGTCTATAAAGTAATTGTGGGAGGGCCTTAAGATTATTGGTGGGGTTACACAACGAGAATGTTTCTAATAGTATTTGCTGGGGGGGGCATTAAGCTGTCATTAAAGACTATGTCTTCAAGGAAGCGGAACACATCATCCAAGGTGTTGGCTGCAGCAGAGGAAATACTTTGCAGCTTATACAAAAGGAATGGAACTGCATGGCTGGAAGTGTGCCTGGAAGAATTGGAAGAATTGACAAGGCAACTCCCCCTGGAAAGAAGAGGGTAGGAGGACAGAAATCTATACCACCAACAAAGGTCCTCTGGGCTGCAGGTAAGGAGCACCCTGATGGGTCACTAATTGGGGCCAGTCAGGTAAGGCACATTTTGGGGGCAGTTAGGGGATAGTCCTCCAACAGGAAGGCAGAAGGAACATTAGATGCTGGTGAGGAGGAGATGAATGGGGGCAAGTCTCTAGGGGTCCCAGGCATATCAAACAATGAGGGAGAGGGTAGTGAGCAGCCCAGGTTAGACGCTAGTCTGCGGGCAGCAACTGACAAACTCTTAGTCAGGGTGGTGGCATTAATTATAAACAAATCACTGCCAGGTCCATCAGGGGGACCGGCACAGGGCAGGACGGGCAGGAACCAGACAAGCCAGCACCACCACCACTTAAAAACCCTTTTGTAGGGCTGGACTCCCCTGTGGGTACTGACTTGACTAACAAGATCAGGTAGCAGATTAAAAATTATGACTATGTCGATATCTTCTCCCTGCTCAACCATCCTGTGGAGCACAGTGAAGGCAAGAAGAATAAGGATAAAGGGGATGACCAGGAGCAGAAGAAGATCATGGTCCCACGTAAGTATGACAATTGGGTGGTGGCTTGCCTAATCTATGCCACTGTCTTGTTGCAAGCGGATGACAAACAAGGGGTAGAAGTACTCAATTATATGCATAGAATTTCCTTAAAGCATCGTAAGAAAGGGGGCACGGCTTGGCTGGGCTATAACAAAGAGTTTCATCGAAGGTGGCATGTAGACACAGCATTGAGCTGGGGCAAGCTTAAATGCCTTTGATGGTGGATGTAATGCAAGACGGTGGAGTGCAGCACACGAACAGCAGGCTACCCATCCAGGTTCTGGCACAGCGAGCTGTGGACAGCCCGTCCGATCAGCTGTGCTATGCTTTTAATCAATCGGCCTGGACGTGCACCAGCTGTTGGTTCAAGCACACTTGCTTGGCCTGCAGGATGCAACATCCCTTCTGCAGTGCCTTCAGTGTGAGGGGGAGGGATGGGAAGGGAGGATGAGGCAGGTTTTGGAAACCTTAAGGTGGTTCAGATAAAAAAGATTAAACAGTGGTTTGACCAGTACCTGGACAGAGCAGCCACAGACTTGTTGGAAAGGGGGTTTTCAGTGGGTTTCAGGATCCCATACTCTGGGTCCTGGAGGCCGTATGAGGTGGAGAACCTGAGGTCTGCTAGAGATTGGCTACAAGTCATCCGAGAAAAGCTGGAAAAAGAAAGGCGGCTGGGGCGAGTTAGCGGCCCCTTGTCCAGGCCACCTCTAGCTAATCTTAAGGTGTCACTTATTGGCTTAGTGCCCAAGAAAATCCCAGGGGAATTTCATATGATTAATCACTTGTCATACTCAGAGAGTGATTCAGTGTATGATCATACTGACAACCAGCACACTTTGATGCACTCAGTCCTTCTACTGGGCCGTGGAGGTGGTGCAAGCTGCAGGTCCTCGGGCCCTTATGGCGAAGGCAGACATTGAGTTGGCTTTCCGTTTGCTGCCAGTGCATGAGGAGAACAAGGTGCTGTTGGGCATGAAGTTTGAGGATGGGATTTATGTGGACAACTGCATGGCTATGGGCTGTTCGGTGGCCTGAGCAGTGTTTGAGAAGTTCAGCAATTTCCACATTAGGTTACAGCTGAGGCAGCTGGCAGTGACAGCATAGTGCACTACCTCAATGACTTTCTGTTCATGGGTCCAGCAGGTTCCCCATCTTGTGCTGGGCTAGTAACAGCCTTCGAACAGGTGTGCGGAGAGTTCGCGTTTCCTTTAGCAAGGGGAAAATCCGAGCCTCTGGGGATGGCCCTCACCTTCTTGGGCATAGAGATTGATTCTGAGTACAGGCTCTGTCATTTGCCACAGAACAAGTTGGTTACCCTCTAGACCCTCTTGCACAGGATCTTTGGAAGTAAGAAAATTACCCTTCGAGACTTACAACAGTTGATGGGTCACCACAATTTTGCATGTCAGGTCATACCTGTGGGCCGGACTTTCATGAGGTGATTTTCCAGGAGGGGTGCAGGGTGTACAAAACTTTATCACAGGATAAGGGTCACTAGGCAGTTCATGGAGGATTTACAGGTATGGCAGATGTTCCTGGATCACTTCAACGGGGTGGCCTTGTGGCAAGAGCCATGGGTAGGGGCACCTTTGGAGTTGTATACCGACGCTGCTGGTCTGGAGATCTGGGCCAATTTCCAGGGATGATGGTGTGCAGGACAGTGGCCAGCCAGCTGACTGGTGGTTGAGTTGGGAAGGCAGATCACACTGCTGGAGTTCTTTCCAGTAGTGGTCGCCCAGTGCATCTGGGGTCCCAGATTAAGAAACAAGATAGTGCATTTCGGGTCAGACAGCATGGGCGTGGTGCACATGATTAATCAACAGTTGGGTCACTTGGGACCTTGGGGGGATTTGATGCAGGCATTCATTTTGAAATGTATGCTGTTTAACATTGCATTCAGCACAATACATGTTCCAGGGGTTGATAATGGAATTGAGGATGCTTTATCTCATTCACAGTGTTACAGATTCTTTGAGTTGGCACCAGCAGCAGACAAGCAGCCATGAAGGGTATCTCCCTTCTTGTGGGAGACTGTAACTGAGAGACTTAGCGATGCATAGGTAACTCCATTGCACCCAGGACAAAGGAGGGGTGGTGGAAAACTAAATTGCCACACAGGAGGCTATAGGGTGGCCAGATGTGTGGCCCATTGCGGCAGACCAGTTATGTAGATATGTTATGGCTGGCAGAACAGTAGGACATTTGCCTGGAGTGATGGGCGGCCAGTACCCAGCATGTTTTTTTTGTTTTTTTTTTGAAATTCTCACTTTATTCATTTTACTTGACAACAGAGTGACAATTAATACAGACAAAATGCAACCAAATATACATATGATAGCGAGAAAAATACATAGAATATAGACCACGAAACCTCTTCCTCCCTCCCACCCTTCCCCAGAAGGTGTCACCGCTAAAAGGGAAAAGGGAAAAGGAAAAAAAAAGGGGGGAAAAAAAAAAGGAAAAACTGTTTCTCACAACAGGAGCCTCAGCCTGTTATTGAATACAATGATGATTCGACGGTGAAGCATAGCCTCTGACTAGGGTCACCAGGCCGCGAGGAGGGAGGCCTATCTAACGATGGTATTTTACATCTATGTGATCACTGAATTGGAGATTCAGTGAAGGTATAAATCACAGATTCTCTCTTAATCTTACCATTTATCACTTCTTCTCCCTTAGCCTCCCTCTTCTTCTTTCTCCACATATATATCTCTCTCATTTTACCTCTCCTCTACACTAACTTGTTTTTTTTTTCTCTTTTAGATATTTCCTGAAGAAGACCTAAGGTCGAAACGTAGATTTTTAACTCTATTTTCTATTTTCAGCGTGCATTTAATATAACCATTTTGTTTTGCTTTTAGACCACATGCTGACGCAGCGCCTCGTCTTTGTTTTTTTACAAAGCATAGAGTTTACCTAATTTCTTTTGAAAAGTAGGTAGGGCATGCCTGGAACTAGCTAACAATCTCTCCATTTTAAAGCAGATGGACATTTCATCCACCCAGTCATGGTAGGAGATCTCTGAATGATCCAGCCAATGGCGTAGCACTAACCTTTTGACCGCCATTGAAATAAAGGCTATGTGGTATTTCCTTTCCTTGACTCTGATACTGGAGTAGTTACCCAGTATACAGATTTCAGGAGTGAAAAGTTCAGTACAATCCTAGGGTAGGATCTAAGTTGCCACGGATAGTTTCCCATAGTGGGGCTACCTAAGGCAGTACCAAAGAATATGAGGGATACTACCCAGTTCCTTACCACATCTGATGCAATTGGGGAGCTAGAAGTGTCAAATTCGCCTTTTTCAAAGGTGTGTAGTACATGTTGTTAATAATATAGAATTGGATGAGCCTGTTCCTATCTAGGTGTTGTATGATATAGGTCTTTCCAAACCTGGGCCCAGGAGAAGGAGGGTCCTGGGATCATGGGAGTCCAGATTTTAGAGCCTACTAACACCTCAGGGGTGTTGGTAACATGAGACACAGATATAGATTAGATATGCCATGGGGTTTAGTCGCACAGTCTTTGAATTGGGTCAGGAGGGAACTAATCCCCGAGGTTGGCAACTGAGTGCCAAATTCCTTACCTATGAAGTGCCTCAATTGGTATAGCTTGAAAATATTTTGTGAGGGGATGTCTAAAACAGCCAGCAGTTCACTCGACGTACCAAGACATCCTCGTATATATAAGTCTTCAACCAGGCTGTCCTGAATTTGGGGTAGCCATAACGGTGTCAGCCAGCTAGTCCCAATCTTGATATTAGGGTTGAAAACTAGTGGTTGACCTGGGTCTTTTGTATGTCGGATTTTGGCAGCAGAATAGTATTGGTTCAGAACCTTCACCGACACACCTACTACCGAGTTTTGGACATCTCTAGGTAAGGCAGAGAAGTTGCAGTAAAAAATGCTGGAGGGGTCTATATTATGTTTCCCCATGAGTCTGAGGTCTAAATTAAGCCATAAAGGTACATAGCTTGCATTACGGTCACCGAGCCACTTACCCATTTTAACCAGATGACTAGCCCAGTAATAATATTCAAAGTTTGGCAGACGGAGACCTCCTTTATCCTTCGGCAAACAAAGTTTGTGAAAAGCTTGCCTGGGGTGTTTTTGGCTCCAAATAAATCTGGTCAGTATTGAATGTAACTTTTGAAAAAAGACTTTGGGTAGCCAAATGTCTAATAAATTCAGGGGATAGAATAAACGCGGTAGGACGTTCATTTTAATAATACTAATTCTTCCCCCTAGGGATAAAGGAAGCTTGTCCCATCTACTTAGGTCGGATTGGATTTTGTCCACTAGGTCTTCCAAATTAAGCTTTTTGACTGTCCTCTCTCCCGGGCCAAGTAGATACCTAAATACTTAAGGTGGTGTGGGGCCCATTTCATGCCAAATTGGGCCATATTGGACTGGAGCGTATAGGGATTGAGGGGAAAGACTTCAGACTTAGATAGATTTAATCTATAATTTGATGCGGCACCGAATTTCTCTACTATATCTAAGACTTCTCGCAGGGAATCCGACGGATTGGACAGATGCAGCAGGATATCGTCTGCAAAGACCGATAGTGTTAAGGTTTGTTGAGCAATGGTACAACCCAGGATCCTGGGAGCTGTTTTGATACTTATTAGCAAAGGCTCTAAGTAAAGGTTAAAGAGGTATGGCGAAAGGGGGCATCCCTGTTGAGTGCCCGAGTGCAATTGGACAAGGGGTGAGAATACCCCATTGCAATAAATTCTAGCCGATGGGCATCTGTATAATGCCTTGACCCACTGGGTAAAATTATCTGGGAAACCAAATTTATCCAATGTGGCCCACAGAAAATCCCAATCATGCGAATGTTAGTTTTCGCTCCTAAGGCGCACTAGAGCCATGGGTATTTGAGTGTTTTGGCTTCCTGGAAAATATATGAGAGAACTCTCATATGGTCTGCTGCCGATCTGCCTTGGACAAAGCCCACTTGCTCTCGGCTTAGAATTGTTTGCCACACCTACTTGATGTGCAGTGAAAGAATCTTAGATAAAATTTTGACATCACAGTTAAGTAATGAGATGGGTCTGTAATTAGCTGGGTCTAGGGAAGATTTATTTGCTTTGGGAATCAAAACTATAGTGGCTTCTAATAGGGATGGATCTAATGAGTCTGAGGAGAGGATGTAGTTGAAAAGATCTAAAAGGGCTGGTGCCAAATCACTGCGGAAGGTCCTATAGAGGTTGGAGGGTAGGCCATCAGGACTGGGAGCTTTATCCGGGGTAAGATTGCGGATGGCTTCTTCCACCTCTCTCAAAGTTATGGGGGCCAAAAGGAAAATACGTTGTTCCTCCGTGAGATGTGGTAAGGAAATTTTCTCTAAGAAGGTTTTAATGTCAGAGGATGAAGATGAACCTGTCCCGTCCCCATATAAGTTCTGATAGAAGGTTCGAAAGACATCCGCAATGTCTCTAGGGCCAGTCTTAATGGAGCCGTCGCTTGCCCTCACAGCAGGAATTAATCTGGAATTCTCCATTTCTCTGAGTCTAAGGGCCAGTAGCCTACCCGGCTTTTCCCCCTGGTCCAGATATTTTGTTTTGGATTTCAGCATGGCAAATTCGGTCTTTTCTTTGATTAAATCTTCATATTCATCCTTAAGTTTATATAGGTTTTCAAGACTTTTTTGGGACTTGGAAGAGGAAAGCGATTTCTCTACCAATTTAATCTGACTAGATAGAAAGGCAAGCTTCTCTACTCTGAGTTTCTTCCTCCTAGCAGATATTTTAATGAATTCACCCCTGAGGAAACATTTTAGTGAGCACCATATTAGATCATATCTAGAAACTGAGCCCTGGTTAGTTTCCAAAAAAAAACAGATTAAAGCTCGAATATGAACGATGGACTGTTCATCCTTCAAAATCTGGGTATTGAGTTTCCATGTAGTGTCACGTTGCCCTGGAGAAGTTGGTGTGAATTTAATCCAAGCTAGGGCGTGGTCAGAGATTACAATAGGCTCAATGCCCGTGAGGGAAATGTTGGCTATAAAACTGGTGCTCACCAAAATGTAATCCAGTCTTGACCAGGAGTTATGGACTGGAGAAAAGAAAGTGTAACCTCTGGTAGAAGGGTTTAACACTCTCCATGGATCTTCCAAACCTAACATGTCACACAGTTCCCGAAGCGCTAATTGGGCTGGTGACGGGGATTTCAAGGGCCTATAAGTTTTATCCAGTTCTTGTGATGGGGCAATATTCCAGTCACCCCCTAGGATGAAGGGTACTGGTAGGAAGGCACTTAGTTTGTCTGTTAGCTGCATCAAAAAGTCAAGGTCACCTCCGACGGGGCCATATATGGCACCGAGAACTATGTCTGAATTGTAGAGGAGGCCCTGTACAGTTACATACCTACCCCCGGGATCTTGGACACACTTCCCTGGTGTAAAAGGCACATTACCTTTAATCATAATGGCTACCCCTCTAGAATCGGTGGATTAGCTCTGCCACAAAAACCTGGGAGAACCTCTAATTCTTAAGGACTTGGCCTCCGTTACTGTGATGTGGGTCTCCTGTAAAAGAGTATGTCAACTTCAAGCAAGGAGCAATTTAGTAGTATCTGATTTCTTTGTTCGCTTCTGATACCTCTAATATTCCAGGTAGCTACTTTAATATATTCCGAGATCATCTGTTAGTCCGTACAAGGTGTTGAGACAGGCTGGATTATGTATCCCCATAGGTAAATGGGATAGCGGTGACACCTTCTTGTTACCCCCCAACGCCACCCACTCCTCCCAAATAGTAACATGTACAAAGATCCACTGCAGTAAAATTAGCAAATCGTATACTGCTGCAATTAAACCTGAACCAGACAACATTTCCAGCATTGTTACCCTAAACACCCGACGAGCAGCGTCTCCCCCCTTAACCTCTCCATTTTTTGCCCTTTTAAACTCACTAAACTATTTACAATCAAATCCCAAAAACATGACAAATATAACAGCAAAAAACTGCACCAGGTTATCCCCCCCCCACTGGGTACCATAAATACTCCCAGACAACTATGAAGACTACACCATGAGTGAGTTTACATAGAACCACTATTATTAATAGTCGACCTATGAGAAAGGGACTAATCCCTGTAATTAGTACCAGATTAGGCACCCTCCAAACCCTAACAAGGTCGTAAAGCAGGGCTCCGAGGCGACTCATCTGCCCGAGCCCCCCAACCCCCTGCCCCTCCAAAAGGTGAAGGTTGAAAGCTTTTAGTGGAAGGGTGCTGCTTTGAAGGAGGCCTCCGTGGTCGGATTAAGTTCCCGGGGCGGCGCTACCCTCAATAGCTCATTCTTTGGCCTAAACTGGGCACACAGCAGTAAAACGCCAAATTAAGAGGACAGAAAGAATACCTGAGAGGAATCCCTTGACTCAGGACATCTTATTTTCTTCAGGAGGGCCGCGGGGTTTCAACTTGAAGCCAGGTGGCAGTGAAATATGGGGAGACACCACCGTCGGACCAGACGGTCCGACAGTAAAGCGTCCTCCAGAAACACGCCCTTGATCGTCAGGGCCCAGAAAGGATCAAAGAAGGTATGGGCTGGAAGCAAATGACAGGCGATCAGGCCTCGCGGCCTACTTCAACTTTAGGCACCCGCCCTCCGGAGATCACTCGGTGAGCTCTAAGACAGGTAATAACTGATATGTTCAGGCTACCAATCCTACAGATCGAAGGAGATATTTTATATCTAGATTGCTAAAGCTCATCAACCTATAAGAAAAAAAAAAACAGACAGATAGGGGCCCAAGCAATAATGGAAAGGAAGTCATTTAAACAAGTCCGGGAAATGCTTGGCCAACTCAGTTGAGGCGAGCTCCGGATTTTCATATGCATGCCATGTGCCGTCGATCTGGACCAGGAGCTTGGCAGGGTAATTCATTTTAAAAGTCTTTCCCGCGGCAATGAGCTTCTTGACAGTTGGGTGGAACGCGGTGCGTCTCTGTCGGATTTCATAAGGAAGATCTTGAGTGATCCTTAGTTTAGTGTTGTTCCAGTGAATTGCTTCCAACTCTTTAATCTTCATGAGGACATGCTGTCGCTCCAGGCAACTAAGAAACTTGACGATAATGGGTCTGGGGGGAGCACCTGGGGGTTGTCTAGGTCTGAGGGATCTGTGGGCCCGTTCTATGTGGTACTGTTGATGTATAGGAGAAGGGCCTACTACTTTGTTAAAAAATTGTAGAATGAAGCGCAAGGTGTCCTCCCGTCTTCCGACTCCGGGAGGCCTAAAATCAGAACATTGTTCCGCCTGCTCCTACCCTCAAGGTCTTCCGTTTTCATCTGCAGCTTTTGGACTTGTTGCCTTAACTTGATAATCTCTGGGTCCATTCTGTGCTGCCATTGCTCAAGGGAAGACGTTCTTGTTTCAGAGTCACCTACTCTCCTCGAGAGGTCAGCGAAATCATGTCTCAGCGATCTGATCTCTTTAGAGATCTCCTGAAGCGTTTCTCTGAATGGGGACATCTCCTGTAGAAAATGCTCCTCCGTTAAAAGATTGCCTGATGCTCCACCGGACTGTTGTTTGGTCGTTTGGCCAGAATTGGTGCTTTTGGCTTTTTTGGAGGCTTTTTCTGGAGAAGTTGGGGAGTGTGCTTTACCTCATGGCCTTCATTTCAGACTCCATCCTCGCTCCTTTTAAGGGCCACCGATCACTATTCTTTGTGGTTTAGATGATCTTGGAGTGATCTGGGGTGGTTACCACTTGTGTTTGCCCCGATAAAACAAATTTAATACGATAAAATAGATGATTTTAGAGGCGGAGGGTGGGAGCTCAGCAGCAAGCTGCTTTCAGTTCCTCTGCATCACGTGACCATCCTACCCAGCATGTTTGTCATGGCTGACTAGAGCCATGGGGATGGCAGATAGCATGAGACCCTTCAGGGGGAAGAAGTTGCTGGAGAGCTGGTGCCATCCCTCCAGATGCCAGACAGCCCATCATGCCAGCTAGGTTGGAGAATATTTGTGGGGTCCTACCCAAGGTTTGCAGGGATGAGTTTGAAACCCAGTTGTTTAGGACAATGTTTCTGGTAGCTTTCAGTTGGGCTTTTAAGGTGTCAGAGCTGATGCAGCCTTAAAAGAAAAAGGGCACTGCAAGCCTGCTGACGCAGGACATGGTGGCTGTGGAAAGCAGGGTCTTCCTGCATTTCTGGCAGATCAAAGATGGAGCAGTGAGGGACAGATTGCAGGTATGAAATGGAGGCACTGGCAGGGGTCAAGTGGCCAGTTGCCTGCATCATAGTTGACTATCGAGCGCTTTGCACCGAGTGGGGGAAGGCTTTTTTCCATCATCAGAACTGTAGGTCGGTGGTAGCTTATTAATTCTGGTTTATTCTATGGAAAGCTATTCAGGAACTGGGGTTACATGCCAGGGATTATGGTACCCATTCTTTCTGTATTGGGGCAGCAACGAATGCCAGGAGTTGGGGCCTATCGGGCCTATCGGACTTGGAGATTCAGACCTTGAGAAGGTGGAAGTCTCAGGCATTCCTGTGCTATGTGAGACCACACTTGCAGTAACTGTCTCTTGTCTCTTGCAGGCCTTGGGTAGGACCTTAAGCACATATGGATATGTGGGCACTCCTTCATCTGGTGGGCAGTAAGGAGGGCAAACAGTCAGCCTGGGGGAAGCAACCTGACTCTGCCACAACACGCTGTCCAGATCTGGTGACTAGGGGTCAAGGGTATGCATTGGGAAGGGTTGCTTCCAAGGCTGCGAAGTGAGGCTGACCAGGGACAACACCGGATATTTTGTTGATTCACTTGGGTGGAGAAGACCTGGGCCACAGGAAGACGGTGAATCTGCTGCTGATGATGAAGGATGATTTACATTATGTTAAAATCTGGTGGCCCCACATTACTCTCATCTGATTTCACATGTTGATGAGGGAGATGCAAATGCTGCTGCTGTGCAGAACAGACCTTGCATGCAGATTAACAGGGAGCTGAGAACTTTCATGGAGTCCTTGGAGGCACTGTACTGAGGCATGATAGCATTTACCATACCCACAGGGGTCTGGCAGTGGGTCTGGAGGGCCAGTTGTAAGTGGATGTTTTGGATTACTTAATACATGATTTTCAAGTGATCTTGCATGACAGGACTGAGCAAGCGGCTTGGGGGGGGTCAGACCTGGTCAGGCCTGTGGTGTCACAGGAGGAGCGAATGAGGAAGGTAGCGGGAAAGTAGGGGACGATGCCAGTTCTCCTGAATGTGTTGGGGCCCTGGTTGGTTTGAGGATGGGGGATCACACGACCTGTACCTACATGGGGAGTCTAGGTGCAGCCTCAGTAGTGTAGACTACAAGGTTGGCGTTGACAGATAGGGGGCTGGCCGCCAGAATCTTTGCCGTGTGACCTGTCTTGCTACTGCTGAGGGATACTTCGGTGTGCACTGGAAGGGATTTCACAGATTAATGGGTGGTGCTGGGGCCTGTAGTATGGCACATCTTCCTGGCAGCGCCTGCTGCTCAATGTTAAAAAGATTAGGAGGTATTAATCTAGAATATTAATATTATAAAGTGATTTAAGATATTCAATAAAGATTAATATTAAGAACTGGAAATTAAATATATGCATGGCTACGGCCATTTTTCTCCATGATCAGTGTGGTGTCTTTCTTGATGGGGGGGGATTGGAAGGCTACCAGACAATACAGAGGCTGCCTAAGTATTGCAGCAGCTGGCCTTTTGTCTAGGGGGGCCCCTGCCCCCCTACTGGCCAAGCACTGGTAACAGGATACCTGTCCTGGGATCTGGTCAACATTCCCTGGACACATCCTGGGATAGGACATCACCATGCCCCTCTAGGGGGGGTTGTATGGGGGAGTAGTCAGGAGGATAACTGAACTGCTGCCCAGAGTCTAGCCCTCTGTCTCCTCTCTTCTTCGGTCACCCACCCACCCAGCCTCTTGCGTTTTGAGGACAGGGGTAGGCACCTAAGGGCCCCCTTTTTGACCCGCTAGGGGTGACCACACAAGGGGTTGGGGAGTGACTTTTCCTGATTTTCAGCTAAGGACTGCAAGGCCCAGCCAGTCTGACCATGTTTTCTAACTTATGAATGTGCCATAGGCCTTTACTCTGTCAATGGCCTATCTATTCATACTTATCTGTATTGCTCCCTTATGCCTATGCCATGCCTGTTTGAAGCCCTGCACTTTATTCACATCCACCACTTCCAGAAGTAGGCTGTTACATGCATTCACCACCCTTTCTGTGAAAAAGAACTTCCTCACATTACCCTTTAATTGGCCTCCCTCTAATCTCATGCTGTATCCTCTAGTCCTGCTATTTTTTTGTATTGAAACATGTTAGACTCTTTCACCTTATTAATGAATGTTTCGATCATATAACCTCTCTCCCTCCTTTGCTCTGGGGTATACATATTGAGCTCTGTTAATCTGTCCTTATATGATTTCTGATGCAGTCTCTGCACCATTTTGGTTCCCCTTTTCTGGACTGCCTCCATTTTGTTAATGTCCTTGAGCAGGTGTGGCCTCCAGTACGGCATGCAGTACTCCGGATGGGGCCTAACCAGTGTCTTGTAAAGAGGGATTATTACCTCCCTCTTACGACTTGTGATATCCTTTCTAATACACCCCAACATCCCTCTAGCCTTACCTACTACTTTAGTGGCCTGCTTAGACGATTTCAGGCCGTCTGTGACGATGATGCCTAAGTCTCTTTCTCCCCTTGTGATTACCAGCAACTCCCTCCCAACCTATAGGTGGTTTCAGGGTTTCTCTTCCCTATGTGCATGATCTTGCACTTCTTTGCAATAAATCCCATTTGCCACTTTTCAGACCATTTTGCC
Organism: Neoceratodus forsteri; assembly: GCA_016271365.2. Classification (NCBI taxonomy): domain Eukaryota; kingdom Metazoa; phylum Chordata; order Ceratodontiformes; family Ceratodontidae; genus Neoceratodus; species Neoceratodus forsteri. The sequence goes on from CM057455.1 coordinate 404,013,166, forward strand.
AGTTTATCCAGATCTCTTCTCATGCTGCCCACCCCATGTGGATCATCTACTCTGTTGCAGATCTTGGTGTCATCTGCAAACAGACAAATCTTACCCTCCAGTCTCTCTGCAATGTCACTGATGAAGATATTGAAGAGGACTGGCCCCAGGACTCATCCTTGATGTACCCCACTAGTGACTTGCATCTCTTCTGACTGTATACCATTTACCACCACTCTCTGTTTTCTGCCCTCCAACCATTTTACAACCCAGTTGACTAACCGCTGATCCACCCCAGCCTACCCAGCTTATTAATCAATCTTCTATGTGAAACAGTATTGAAAGCTTTGCTAGAGTCAAGGTAGGCAACATCAACTGCATCCCCTTGGTCCACCAAACTGGTTACCCAATCAAATAAATATATGAGATTAGTTTGACATGACCTTTCTGCTGTAAACCCATGCTGTCTTGGATCCTGTGCTCCTATGGATTATAGGTGTTGCACTATCCTTTTCTTAAGGAGTGCCTCCATAATCTTGCACACTACTGAGGTAAGACTGACGGGTCTGTAGTTCCCTGCCTCCTTCCTGCTGCCACTCTTGTGGAGTGGGATCACATGAGCCCTTCTCCAGTCTTCTGGGATCTATCCTGTGCTCAAAGACTCACTAAACAGTTCTGCTAATGGCTCTGCTAGTTCCACACTTAGCTCCTTTAGTACCCTGGAATTTATGCCATCAGGTCCTATTGCCTTGTTCACCCTGAGCTAAGCAAGGTCTTGTAGGACCCTTTCTTTTGTAAAGGGAATTGTACACACCTCCCTCCCCCTTTGTCCATGGTGCTAAACTATGGGACCTGCACTACCTTCTCCTCGGTAGATACTGAACAGAAGTATCTCTATAGGATAGATGCTTTTCCTTGGTCCTCCTCCACACACTCCCTCTTATCCCCTTTGATCTTAGCAATATCACCTCTGGACTTTCTCCTTTCACTAATGTATCTATAGAAAGTCCTGTCCCCTTATTTTACTGTCCGTGCCAGTGTTTCCTCGGTTTGTGCCTTTGTCTGCCTTACTGCCTTCCCTGCTTCCCTTAGGGAAGTTTGGTATGTCTTTCTATGTTCGTCCTGCTGTGTTCCCTTATAGTTCCTGAAGGCCAACCTTTTGACTCTGAATTTTCTGCTACTGTTTTTGAGAACCAAAGTGGTTTCCTCCTTGTTTTGCTCTTTCTTTTCTCTGTAACACACTGGGATGTTGCTTCAAGTATTGCATCCTTAATGTTTGCCTACTTTGCCTGTACTCCCTCACCTGTATTTATTCTTTCCAGGGCTAGCTTAACTCTGTTGGCCATCTTCTCACCATCATAGCCAGATTTGCCACCAAAAGGAAGGAGGAATAGCACAAGTATCAACAGGTAACTTTCCCTACTTTCCCTTACTCTGGACCACTCTGCGTCCTTTGTGTCCTGTACCTGCAGTTCAACTCAGACTGCTTCACTGCTGCTTTTCCAAACCTGTTAGGACACAGCAAGGCAAGGTTCTTCTTGGCTGGCTGGTCACTGGACAGGGTAGGAGGAGAGGGGGCACTGGTGGCAGTTTACATCAGGGACAGAATGACTTGCACAAGGGAGGAGTTCGAGGAGGGGAAGGTGGAGGCATTGTGGGTTCAGTTATGGTGTAATAGAGGGAGAAAGATGAGGTTGGGAGTGGTTTACAGATCTCCCATCCAGTATGCAGAGAGGGACATGGAACTGTTCTCACAAATACTGGAGGCCGCAGGGAAAGGAGAGGTGGTAATAGTGGTGGATTTCAACCTGCCCAAGATAGATGGGAACATACAATCCACAACATGTGCCAGGGATCAGGTGATCCTGGAAGGCTTATAGAGCAGGTTTCTGACTCAGGGCATCACAGAACCAACCAGGAAAGAGGCAATCCTTGATCTGGTGCTCACAGATTTGGAGCACATCCAAGACATAACTGTCAGTGAGTCCCTGGGTGGGAGTGACCATTGCACAGTGTGGTTCGGGGTGGTTATGTGCAGGAAGGCATCTCTATTACCTCCTCAATCATGGATTTTAGGAGGGCAGACTTCAGGAAGGTGGGAGATGTGCTAGGAAGGCACCTGGTGAGCAACAGGGTGAATATGGGGGTGAACCAAAAGTAGTCCATCATAAAGGAAGGAACAATGGTTGCCACAGAGGAGTGTGCTAGGCTCAGGGGGGAAATACCTCAAGGCCAAAGCACCCAGTTGTTTCAGTTCTGGGGTCACCTGGGCAGTAAGAAAAAAGTCTATAGGAAATTCAGGAAGACTGAGGGAGGTACATAGGGAGAATTACCTTAGGTTGGATAATGTGGCAAGTAAGAAGTTTGGCAGGCTAAAGCACAGAAGGAACTGCCAATAACTGAGGGAATTATGAAGGGGTGAAGGCCTTTGTTTGCTATATAAGCAAGAAAAGGGACATGAAGGATGGGATTGTTATGCTTAAGAAATGAGAAGGGTGAGTGGAGGAGAATGAGGAGAATCAGAGATACTAAATGAATACTTCTGTTCCATCTTCCTCAGGGAGAAAGACAGACTGGTGCCTTCAGGAGGGAAAAGAGGAGCAGGGGCAGGGAAGGACAGCTGTCATGATAGAGGAGGGGAGGGTCTGCTAGTATTGAAGGTGGACAAATTGCTAGGCCTGGACTGAGTACATCCAAGGGTACTGAGGGAACTGCAGAGGAGCTTGCAGGGCCACTGGTGGGCCTGTTCAGTCACTCACTGGAGTTGGGTGTGGTGCTGCAGGACTGGAGAATGGCACATGTGGTATCCCTCCACAAGAGTGGCTCCAAGGATGGTCCAGGGAATTACAGACCAATCAGTCTAACCTGTATCATGTGTAAGCTCATGGAGACCATAGTTACAGAAAGTTGGTAGAATATCTATAGGTGCTTGGTTTTCAGGATTTGAGCCAGCATTGGTTTATAGTGGGGAGATCATGTCAGATGAATCGGATTGACTTATTTGACTGGGTCACTAAGACAGTAGATTGTCCAAGCCATAGACATCCTCTATCTAGATATTATGAAGGCCTTTGACTCTGTACCCCAAAAGACATTGATCAGAAAATTGGGGGATCTTGGGATTGGGGAGAAGATGACCAGATGGGTGGGAAGCTGGCTGGGGATAGAACACAGAGGGTTGTGGGGGAGAGTTATCTAGCACTAGAGAGGTCACCTGTGGGGTTCTACAAGGTTCAGTGCTTGGACTGGTGTTGTACAGTGTCTTCATCAGCGACATTGGGGTTTGTATTAAGAGCAAAATGTGCCTATTAATGGATGACACCAAGATCTGTGGGAGGGTGGACACAGCTGAAGGGATACAGGACATACAGGATGACCTGAAAAAAAACTCAAGAGGTGGTCCAGGATCTGGTAACTTGGATTCAATGCCAAAAAATGCAAAGTTACTCATATTAGAGCCAAGACTCCCAGGACAGAGTACTACCTGGCAGGGTTCTAGCTATGGTATCAGCTATGGAGAAGGAGAAGAACCTAGGAGTGATAATCACTAGTGACCTGAAACAGTTCACAAAGCGAAAGAAAGCAGGTGCAAGGGTAAACAAGATATTGGGATGCATAGCTAGAGGGATCAACAGTATGAGAGAAGAGGTTATACTGCCCTTGTACAGGTCACTGATGAGGTCATATCTAGAGTATGGAGTTCAATACTGTTGTCCACACCTCAAAAACAGCATTAAACTGCTGGAGATGGTCCAGAGAAGGGCTATGAAGATGACTGGGGTTAGCAGAGTAAGGCATATGAGGAGAGCTTGAGGGCACTGAATATTTACTATTTGGAGAACAGAAAGGAGAGGGGGGACATGACTGAGACCGTCAAGTACTTGAAAATGATAAATAAGGTGAATAAGGAGGGTCTCTTCAATCTACGTGGCAGCCATAACACATGGGGACACAGTCTTAAGGTGGAGGGGGGAGGTTTTGGAAGGAGGTTAGAAGGTACTTCTTCATCAAGAGGATGGTGGCAAGTTGGAATGCATCGTCTGAAGAGGTGGGCTCATTAAGGATGTTGAGCAGCTTCAAGAGAGGCTGGGATAGACTTAGGGGGAAGGTAAGGGTCAAGGTTGGGACAATGGAAAGGATGGGAGGGGTGGTGGAGCAGGGTCAGTAGCTTCGGCTGTGGACCCTACAATATAAGCGGACTAGAGAGAGACCAAATAGCCTTCTTCTGCTGGCTTCTTTGTATATTCGTGTGTTTCTATAATTAGTATGTTTTCTTTTAGTCAGACAGTTTATTTAAATTCACCAACAGCATGCAACAAACTAGCAACAAAACAACCACACATTCTAAGGGCTATAACAATAATTCATCTGGCTATTACCTAGGTATCAGTGTCCCAGGATATTACATAGAGTAGTATGGAGATACTGTAGAACACATTTACTGAACACTAGAAACTGAACTGATTTATAAACAAAAACACATAGATTTACTTATTTGAGGAATTTAGTTTGCAACCTCTTAAGTCCCTTGTGTGTGATGTTAGTGACTGAAAGTTGTGAGGGTGTTCAGTGGAGAATGTGACAGAAAATGGAGAAAGGGTTGAGCTATCCCCTAGTGCACATGATTACTATGTTAAAATGTTTTTTGGTTTTTTTTAACTCTCATGCTAAAAATTTGATTAAATAATTTGTGATCGACATATTCGGCTGTTCAGTGGTTTCGATCACAGTTTGAAAGCATGACTGGAGCTTAGCTTTCAATTGTTCTCATCCGTTGCAATTTGTAAGTTTCCATAAATTTGAAAAGTTATGGCAATGACAGCTTTGTAATGGTGGCTCAGATGATGTCTACTGAACAACACAGCTGCTTTCATTACTAGTAGAAAGCAACAGTGGTTGTTTGTACTAGCAATGTCAAGTTTTAAACCACAGTGTTTTACAGGTTGAATGTTCACTGAATGTGCTGCACTTGTAAACACTACCCTGTTTCTGAATTTTCCTGAAAAAAGTGTACCACTTCCTCTCTGTGTTTACTTTTTTGCGCTATTGGCTGCTACTATCATCTGTTATTTAATTGTTGGTACAATATGAAGAGATCTGCCCTGTTTGAAAGAGAAAAAAGGAAAAAACTAATAAAGCTGTAATTCTGGGAATGTTTGAACTGTCATGCATGTGGGTTTGCAGTATATGATCAGCCTGATGTACATTCTGACCATATTGCAAGTTTGTTGTTTGTATTTACGTAACTTATTCAGTTTCACTCAATAACATATGCATTTACTCTGTAAGCAATAATACCTGACAGGGTAGGAGGTATTGGGCAATACCGGACCACCCAGGGGCATAATGAGGCCCGACGCCATAGGTGGAGGGCCTTATAGCCCCTGGAAGGTCCGGTATTGCCCAATGCCACCCATCCTGGAGGGTATTATTGTGCTTAAAAAATGGAGTACATGTGTCATGTTTATAGGATTACAAAAACATTTAAGTAATCCTATAAATTAATTAGTATTTGACACCACCAGTTCTCCACCAGTTCTCTTACCTGCCCACTTAAGCAAGTTCCTGCCCACCTCCCCCTACTTTCCTATCCTTTATAATGAAAGGATACCCCCTCTTTTTGTCCCCCTAACTGCCAAAAATCCCACAAAGACCAAAACCTCATTTTTCCAGAAGAGTAGTTCACTAGTAAAAAAAGACCAGCCCCCTTTAGAGTGAGCAGGTCATCACCCTTTAGGGTTGAAGTCTGAATGAATTGTAAGTGACGTCCATCCTCGTAGTAGCAGCAGCATATTTGTAGGGCTGGAGATGTAGTGGCATCATCCCAGCATCATTGCAGCTCACAACATTAACGCCTCCATATTGCATGGTTAAAGTAGTACTGGCCCAAATGTGGTGTGTGTGTGTGTGTGTGTGTGTGTGTGTTCTCCACTTGCACTCCTTAACCAGTCGTCACCTTTTCCATTAGTGGTTTTTGCCATTCAATGGCCTCAGTAGAGGAGGGTTGGAAACCTGGACTTGTCACTATGTGGTGAGTGATTGTTGTCCCATTTTGGCACTTTCTATCCTGCTTTTCTCATTGCAGCTAGTTGGGAAAAGTGCAATCCTGGGCTGTCCAGTCATTCGCTATACTTTATAGGTAAGAGGGTGTATGACATGAGTGCTTAAAGAAAGTGCAGCAACTAGACAAATAACTAAACACAGGGGACATGTGGCTTATAATGAAATTATAGGAACTTGGCTCTATCAAGCAGTTTAGATAACTTGTGTATATCTAACTGACGACTGAGATTTGTTGTTAAAAAATATAAAAAAAATTTAGTAAGTTAAGAGTTTTGAACCAGGACTCGTGCACCTTGCTCAACTCTGCTGTTAAGGAGTTTCCATAATATCAGGTACTCGGTCCTTATGCATGTAGCATTTTTGAACACTTTAGAATTCTCCAGGGTAACTAAGCATTATTTATTTAATACTCAGACAATAGCCAGCACCCAACTTAAAAATCCTCTATGTGCAAAAAACAGGGTAAGAAAAACATTTTAACTTCACATACACCACACTGCTAAACTTAGATTAAATAAGAAAACTAAATAAATATATGTTTTCTTGCAGGATAATGAAAGCAGGAAGAGAACAAAAAAGACTGAAGGAAGTAGGTTAACAAAAATTGTAATACAGTATACAGCACAAGCAGGCTGAATAGACTAGTCTTTTAAAAGATAAAAATAAGGATTATCTGTTATTTTCAGTCTGAGACAGAAAAATCAGTCCAAGTGTGACAGAGATTGATTACATGAGAATTTTAATAACATTAACAGGTGAACAAATCTAATTAGATGAAATCAAAATAATATTTGCGTAAGTGCGTAGTAGGGTGTCCTACACTTCAATCTTGGTTCTCTAATACTATGTAACTATTCCAAATAATATTTGCATAACTGCATAGTAGGGTACCCTACACTTCAATATGGTTATCTAATACTATATAACTCTTATTGCAGTAGTTGTTACATGACAATTACTGCTTTTACTATACAACTCCTCTTGCTGAGACTGACGTATGACTGTTGCAGCCTATCCTATACAACACTATTTGCTGAGGACATTATATGACCGTTGTAGCATATATATATACTATACAGCTTTAGAAAATTTCAAAGAAAAATCCTGAAAGCTGATTGGCTGACAACATGGATGAGGTGGGCATCTATTTTTAAGTAGATGCCTACTAAATAAAAAGTCCCAGCCCAACTGGCCTTACACCCTGTCAAATATCCTGGTGCCCACCCTGCTTCTCATTGGGTAAAAGCACCCTAGGAAATTTCAAAATGCTGCCACTGATTTTAGCTCACTCAGCGAGTGAGCAGACCCCACTCCCCCCACCATGTACAACGGAAGTAATGGCAGTCACCCAGTTTTATAAAATGAATCAAACAGCCTCCCATGCCCTAATGTTCAAACATACAGTAATTAGAGAATAACAGAAGTAATGTTTTTTTCTGCTCGCTTATGGAGTGAATGACCAGGCATGCCAGCTCCTTGGTATGATCCTTCACCACTGCACTGTGCCCTCATTCTCCACAAATGACAGAAAAAAAAGCGAAAACATTGCCACAGCATGAAAAACCCTCCTAATATGCCCACAGCATGCAGCTCACAACAGTACCTAAGGTTTCTTGTCGGCTCACTGATTTGTTTCATTTACTGTTCCTCTGGTTTGGTATCTTGTGCAGGCTTGCTTGCTCTCGCTGGACAAACCAGATGCTCATCTTCACACTCCCAGTCTTCATGGAAGGCAGCGAGGACTGGGAACTCATAAAACAAACAAAAAAAGCAACAGAAATGACTGAGTCTCAGAAGTCACAGCAGGTAGGGAGGACCAGGAAGCTGAAAGAAATGCAGGCTGAACAACTGGCTCCTGTCCATGCTCACACTCTTAACCCACACTTCCTTCTCTTGGTCACAACATTTCCTGGCTCCAGTGTGAAAACAAAAAAGCAGCAGGAGAGAAATTCATATAGCCTCTTAAATGGTAAAGGTGTAGAGGGTGAACAAAACTGTGGCATGACGATTGGGGGGGGTGTCCAACTGAAAAAAAAACTCAGACAATCTGCTGTGGGGTGCTAACTGCATACAACCAGGTTTCTAACTATGGAGACTGAAGTAGGACAAACAGCCATTGTTCTGATGAAGGCGGAGGAACTAATAAATTACTAAACTTATTTAAAATTAATTATTTATTGCCAGTTTTGTTATCAAAATTTTTTTTACTGTGCCCATTTTCAAAGTGCAATAATATCCTCCAGGGTGGACAGTATTGGGAAATACTGGACCTTCCAGGGGCTATAAGGCCCTCCACCTGTGACTTTGGGCCTCATTATGCCTCTGGGCAGTCCAGTAATTTCCAAATACCGCCCACCCTGTCGGATATTATTGCTTACTGAATTGCTAAGGCTGTTTTATGACTGTTTATACTACTCTATTGCAGCTTATATTATACAACTCTAATTGTTAAGGTTGTTATATGACCATTGCTTCTTTTTCTATACAACTCTATTTACTGAGGCCACTACACGTACAGATAAACTGCTGTTTACAGTTCCTGATCTGTATTGCTGTTAACCTTAATTCTGCACACAGAGTACAAAACCCACTATTCCCTAATCTCCTTGCCAATTCAGTTCAGGAAACTGGTGACCTGTACCCCTTCACTTGATCCAACCCTACCCCTGGAAAATTACTGTGTAACACAGTGCTACTACTGGCTCGACTTGCAACCATAATGCACTGAGAGGGCAGCACTCAATATGCAGAAACGAGTGTCCCTGCTTACACCATAATGCAGGACCTTTGGTCTAAAGGATCCCCTATTTGTCCAATGAATGCCCAGGAATCTCAATTTATAGCAAACCCCATTTATGGAGCAGTACATCCTACTAGCAACAGGTGTGTGCACAGTCTTAAATTTAGCACCTTTGGCTATAATGTCAACCTTAAATACCTCTCCCACACAAAGAAAATCTATGCAGCTAACAACAGGAAAGAGGGACATTAAAAAACTTATACTTGCTGTACTCATTTTGTCTAGAACTATTCACCCCAATCCTGGTCCTGTAGGGGCCAGCCCATCAGTGTAGTGGTAGCACAGCGCTAGCACTACCGCTTGTGACATGGGAATAAGAGTTTCGGAATGAACTTGGGTCTATGAGGGCCAGCTGGGGGGAGGATTGTGCATCCTTGTGGACAATCTCCTCATCTGGGGAGGGAGAGCTCTAAGCACCACTGCAATGCTGCTGCCTAGAGTTCACAGTCAGCAGTGCAGACATAGAAGGAGGTGGGTGGGAGGGATATACTGGATACTGACATATGAAGATGCACACAGTTTGCACAGATATGACTTGATGTCAGTACACATGACATCACTGTGTGGAGGAAACCAGGGGAAAAATATCATTGTGGCCCCCAGCACCTCCGCGACAAAGACAGCACAGGTCTGCCCAGGTTCACTTGCCTCCAGCAGCTTTGCACACTGCCTGACACAAGCTAGATGTTCAGGGGGCTCCCTCCCCCACTATGACCCCAGTACTGAGGGAATAGGGGGAGGAACTGGACTGGTAACACAGGGGGGTGACTGCCTAATCTGTGTGAGGGCTGACCTACAGTGATACAAATTAAACATTGACAGCCTCACTAGAGACTGTAAATGCCTAACAGTCACGCTTTTCCTGGGGAAAGGACACGTATCTCTCGTTATCATGGCAACCTACAAACCTCCAGGTAAACACCAGTCTGGCTTTGAATCATTTACTGGATATTTTAGACAAACTAGTCTTAACTGGGAAACTATTGTCACCAGTGATTTTAACATCAATTGGGCAGTCAAATCAAGGATCACCCATAGGGACTTAGTGGCCAGCTTGTTTCTCATTCAAGTAGTTACTGAATGCACAAGGGTCAACTACAAAACAGGATCCAAAACCATAATTTACTGGTTCCTGGCTACCCTTCCAAATAGGATAATTGGTGTTTGTGTACAGCCAGACATTATCAGTGGCCACTCCCCTGTAAAATATACATGGACTGCTAAACTTAATAAGTCTCCTCCCAAATTTACCCATAGCAGGGTCCTATGCAGAAACAAGGCCTTAGACTTCAAGACATATGTGGCTCAACTAGATCAAAGTTACAGCAATGTCACCACTGACATTGACTATGCCATTGATTACATTTTAAACAAATTCAATGTTGCTTGTAACACATTTCCCCCTCTCAAATAATGCAAAGTTGAAGTGAATTCCTCTGAGTGGGTTACCCAGGGCTCCTAACCCAAATGTACAAAAAGGGTAATCTGGGGCACAGGGTGAGAGGAACAGACTCATCTGTTGACCTACATAGGTACAGGAAAGCTCATAAGGAAGCACTACTGTTCATCGACAGCAAATCTGCCAACATCCCATACAGTGACAGCACAATGCTGATATACAGTATTGTGCCATCAAGAAACAAAGTGTATTTTACAGGGAGCTGTGCCAACTGCCCTCACACCTCCCACATTTATATATTATCAACTCCAGGTCAGAGCTGTTTCCGGGAAGGGGCAAAACACTGGGAGAATCCACTTTGGTGAAACCCAGACATTTACAGCGAAAGTGACTGTAATGGTCTTTTGTCTGGTTTTGCTGGTGTGTTGTCACTGTGCAGTGGGTCACCGAGCTCGTAATTGGTGCACCAGTAGGATAAGGCAGAACAATCAACATATTGTAAAGAACGACAAACTATTAACAGGAGCAATGGGAAAAAAATTGGGGGATAATATATCTGAACTCCCAGGTAAGGGTATAAAAATGCCCCCCAAAACATTCAAAATTGATGGAGTATTATCCTGTACCCAGCAAAGATTGCCAGTAAATTCAATATGGCCTTCACAGACCTCAGCTCTGTCCTTTCCCCAGTACTGCACCAACAATGTCTGACAACTACAACACTGGACTAGTTGGTAGACCCAACCATGACCAGGGGATACCCCAAATTTTATTTTTAAGACTGTTTCATATAAAGATACCATCCAATATTTAAAAGAGGCCAAGGCAAAACTATAGTGGGGGGAGTGACATGATAGATATGAAGCTATCGGCCTAAGCCCTCAAGGAACTTTCCCTCCCTATATCTGAACTGTTCAACTTTTCCCTGCAGTACACCAAGTTTCCTGCAGTCTGTAAAATGACACTGATCACTCTGGTCCTTAAAAATGGCATCCACTGCAACCTGGCAAATTATAGGCTAATATCTATCCTCTCTCTCCTGTCCAAAACCCTTGAAAAAATTGTGTTGGACCAACATATCACCTATTTGGGCAAATGAAAAATATAATGAATACAACAATATGGATTTAGAAAGCTCCATAGCACTAGGCCTACCCTGATAAAATACACTGTCTACCTGCTCGAGACTCTTGATAGTGGTCTCATGGTGGGAGCCATCTACATTGACCTGACAAAAGCATTCAACCTTGTCGACCATAAGTTGCTACTTGGCAAGATCATCTCCTTTGGCCTCTCTCAGCACATTAGGCTGGTTTCAAACTACCTCACCAACTAGACACAGTGGGTAAAAATTGATGGATCCCCTTGGATGCCAGGACTGTCTCCCTGAGTGTGCCATAAGGCTCAACACTTGCCCCCATCCTTTTTGGACTTTTAATAAAAGCCTTCTAGATGCTTGCTAGACATCTAAGGTGCTCTTCCACACTAATGATGCTCTCATATACATCCCCAGGATCAGATCTGTACTGACCTTCAAAAAAACTGTGAGGCTTTGTGAGAAATGGTTTGCATGCATCAAACTGGTCCTTAACTACCAAAAAACTAAGACCATGTTGTTCTCAGGCCCACAGAGAAAAAATGGTCCTACTCCACTCATCAACAATGATAAGGAGAACAACCTATTCATTCATTCATTCATTCCAGGGGTATAGACAGGATTTGGTGGGGGGGGGGCCCAATCACTTCTAGGGGAGTCCAGGAGCATTCTCCTCAGAAAAGTTCGAAAATTTAGGAGTTAACATGGTGCAGGTTCATGCATTTTTAGGCAATAGCTGTTGAGTTATAAAATGCATCAAAATTCAAGTTGTCAGTCTCATCCATCCCCAGCCCAGGTATTTCAATTGAACTCAGGATTCTTTTCTCACTTTTTAAATTTCCACCTTTCTCTTCTATAGATCTCTTCACATTCTGTTACCAACCCAGCACCACATTAGGTGTTTTGGCAGGTGTTCTTTCTATTTTGTTTTTAAATTTTCACTTACCCAATTTTTATTTCTGTGTTCAGCTGTTGCCTTGCCTTTTATGTTCCACCTCTCCCACTACATGTATTTCCCCTTTAATGGCCCACTTTCTATCTTTTCTCATTAATTAAATATTCCTCCTGTTTTCCCTCTACATTACATGTATGAACCCCTTTATAGCAAACAAATAATGGTAAGGCAGTTTATATATTTTTAAATATTTTACTACTGTTTGTGTCAGGCTCACACATTAAACATTTTTTCATGAAAAATATTTAAACATGTATACACTACCTGACTATAATTTATTTGTGCGCAGACGATACACAATTTTTACCAAAGTGGGATTAAAATTATCAAACTACTACAAGTGCAGCTGGTAGAATGAATTATTTGACAACCGGGTGTTATCAGAGGCTGGGATATTCAAAGGGGTTATGCATGGTGCAACAATGTTGTGCCATGAACAACCCACTGATGCGCCCCGTTGTGATATTCAAAAGGGGATGTTGCGCAGCGCAAATCTCAATTCGCCGGGGTGCACCAGTAATGTATGCAGTGCAAGTGTGGGGGTGTGCCCATGCTTATTCTGCACATCCCAATATTCATCCCAGGATGTGTAGCAAATATGCAGGCACACACCCGCCTTGCACCGCACAGGAGAGCGCAAAGATGTGCCCGAAAAAAAAGGAACAAGTTGGGGGACACCCACAGGCCAGCTGCCATATTGCTGGGCACAACATGGCAGCCACCTGCTATGGGTGGCCACCCCACCTCCCGAGTTACAGGCTGGGCATCTCCTCCCCCATGCCCGATATCGGGCTCTGTAAATATTGAAATTCCCTGGTGGTCCAGTGGGCCTGCTCCCCTGACTGATCGTGGGCTTAGTAAAAATAAATGTATCCCTGGTGGTCCAGTGGACTGAATCCCGGCCTGATCACAGGCTTAGTAAATAAAAGCAGAATCCCTGGTGGTCCAGTGGACTAAATCCCAGCCCAATCACGGGTTCCGTAAATGAAGATAAATCTCTGGTGGTCCAGGGTACCCCTCTCCCCACCTGCCCACTCAGACCCACCACCACACTTCCCCGTAAGTCAGCGGCAGGTGGCAGCTCCCCACCTGTAAGCCACCCGCCGACTGACAGCATACAGTACAGCTGTACACCCATTGGTCCACTGAGTGGGCCAATGGGTGTGCAGACCGTACTGTACAAAACAGTCCCGATATGTGAATGAATTCCATTCACATATCGAGACTGTGTAGTACAGTATGGTCTGCACGCCCATTGGCCACACAGTGGACCAATGGGCATACAGCCATACTGTATGCTGTCAGTTGGCGGGCGGACAGGCAGCTTGCAGATGGGGAGCTGCCACCCGCTGCTGACCGGGGGATGAGTGGGGTGGTGGGTCTGAGTGGGCAGGTGGGGAGTCGGGGTACCACCGGAGCACCAGGGATTTATCTTCATTTACGGAACCCGCGATCGGTGTGATCCGTCCACTGGACCAAAAGGATTCTTGCTTTATTTACTAAGCCTCAATGATCGGTTGGGATTCGTCCACTGGACCACCAGGGATACATTTATATTTACTTGCCAGTGATCGGGCTGGAGAGCAGATCCATTGGACCACCAGGAACAGGTATTATTTTACTAAGCCCATGATCAAGGTGGGGAGCAGGTCCACTGGACCACCAGGGACTTTACATTTTTACAAAGCCCGCGATTCGGCATTGGGGCACGTTGCCGCCAAGGGGCAGGGGGCGTTGGTCCCCTGATGGCTACTGCCTGGCAGGGCGCCAGGCGCAAGTCGTCGGGGATCAGCACACCTGCATGCAAATCGGGCCATAATGACATGCAAATGGCCCCATTTGCATCTTGCATGCATAATGGTCCATTTGCATACCCACCACTGAATATCGCAATTCCTGCTCCTAGCGCAACCGCACTTGCGGTGGCACATCCCCCTGCTCCTCTCTTGCCACTTGTGCTGGTGCAGTGCCACTACGCCATGCAGAATGCAGGCGGCCACAATGCCATATTCAATGATGCTGAGCCATGCGCAACACTGGTGAATATCACCCAGGCCACGCTCTGGCGCATCCCAGTTCGGCTGCACCCCTCCCTGGCGCAGTCTGAATATCTGGCCCAGAGTGTATTATTAAAATGTAAACTAGAAACATAGCAAGTTTACCCATCAGACACACATAGATAATTGCCTAGAACTCTTGTGTCTTTATCAGATTATCTTCTGTAATCTGGTTGAATTTTTTTCAGTCTGTGAACTGACACAAAATAAGGAGTCCCAGCTTCAAAACATCAACTAGTAGTAGGAAAATAAATAGATAGAAAAGTCCTTTAAGATGCTGAGTAGGATGGAATTACTGGACCCTCTGCTTTCCTACTCTAATTCTCATTTTTCTACTGTCATCACATTTACAAGCTACATCTGCCTTGGATGTTTTTTTTGAAAACCTTTCAATCACTTCATCAGTGTTCACTTTAGCTCCATATTAATGTGCATTAGGACAAGGTGTGACTTTCTGTCATTACGAAAGATGTGATTAAAATGATCAAACTACTGCAGATGCAGCTGATTGACCGAATTTTATTTATTTTTATTTATTTATTTATTTGATATATCGGTTTACAACCTTTGAGCCAGAGGCTCATTTCCAAAGGTACCTCGTCACATGTAAGACAGAAGCTAATACAGACAGTGTATAACAACAGTTACTTAGAGCATGTGCTACAGACATTTGTCACTGACATTATTTACAGTATTTACAATAAGTACAGGATGTAGATATTTTCAGACTTTATTTACAATATTTGGATGATGATATTTACATCATCAACTCAGCAGAGAGACAATATTAGCTTGAGAAAGCATCTAAACAGAGTAGTCGGTCCTATTCATGGGTTTGGTCATTGTCCCGGATTCCCCCTTTTTCCACAAAAGACAGACCACCTGTGTGTTGTTGTGATCAGATCGGCAATCAATTAATTATAAAACCATATTTTCTTCAGTTTACATCCCATCATCATCTTTACTATTGTTTTATTACACCTCTTTTATTATATTGCATTACATATCAATATTGGTTCAAATTGTCCTATTCTTCTGCTTCTTCTCGCCTCCCCAGGTGAAAACCTGGGAGCCTTCTTCTTCCCTTACTTCTAGGTAACGGTGAGAACCGAGACCGCTTTCTTCTCCTTCTGTTGCTTCTCCTTCTCCTCATTTTTTTTTCTTCCCCCCTCCCATTCCCCTTCCCTCATTTTCCCCTCTCTGCCATCCACCTTTGGCAGGCCTGCTACGTCCGACCAGACACCTTCTGCCATCCACCTGTGACAGCCCATCTTGACCCCTTGTCCAAGACCCTTTCTCCCCATCCTCTTTGTGTTTTTCTTGCTTTGGGTGGGTGGGCGGCAACAAAATTATTCAGCAAAAAGAGGCCGAGTGACTCTGTGCTGCCTGTTATATACCACGTATTTTTCTCCCTCCCACTCCCCTAGTCCACCTATGCTTCCCTAGTTCCCTTTTTCGCCCCTCCCCTTCTTGTTACCAGTCCATTGTCTCTGCGACTCCTCCCACCCTTCCCTTCAGCTCTCTGAGCATACCATATTGGCACTAGTGGAGTGGTCCACCAGGACAACTTGGTCTGCCCCTTAAAGGGCAAATTTCATTGTCCCGGATTCCCCCTTTTTCCACAAAAGACTGACCACCTGTATGTTGTTGTGCTCAGATCAGCAATCAATTTATTATGAAACCATATTTTCTTCAGTTTACATCCCATCATGATCTTTACTATTGTCTTATTACACATCTTTTATTATATTGCATTACATATCTATACCCCTCCCCCCATTTTCCCAATAGCCTGTCTCTAGCTTGCGTTGGATGACTGGTCTTCCCCTTATTTTTGCCCCACTCCTTATTTTCTAGCTTTGTTGTCACCTCCAGGCCTCAATAAACCCCATCATCTCTGTGTTGAACATATCTGTGGCTAGGTCTGATAAATGTACTCTGTCTGATCTGTAAAAATCCTCCACCCATTCTTCCACTCCCCTCAGTATTACATGTCCTCCCATGCTTCTCACCAGCATCCTCCCTCTCCTGTTCATCTTTCTCCTAGCTCTATCTACTGCTACGTGCTTACGTGCATGTCTCCAGACCCTCCGAGGTATCATGTCGGACCACGCCAAGGTCGCATCCAGCCACCACTGTGTTACCTTCTCTAAATCACTTTTAACCCTTAGATATGTGTCCACCCATGGCTTTCCCCTATGTCATTCCATCCCAGGTGTATGATAATCAAATCTGGTATGGGTGTCTGCTGTTTCATCTCTAGCATCATTGGCAGTAACTGTGCTCACTTCATTCCCCAGACGCCATGCCAAATCAACCTAGAGTGCCTGACATCCTGGTAGAGTTGCTTTCCCCCAGCCTTCTTTTCCACTCTCTTTTCGCCCAGTAAATGTAGGAATGCCAGCAGATCCATACCTCTGTGATCCTCCCTCTACCTATTGATTTTGACAAGACACTTTTAGTACATTACTTTCATGACTTTCTTTTTTTTATATAAAAAAAAACCCGCCCCCAGTGCCCCACCCTTTTATCCAATTTGTTCCTGCAAAACAAACATAGATGACATGTCTGTTTTAATTCTTAAAAGTGCAAATGTATCTTTTGTAGCTGGCAGACTGCCAGTGCCCCATTTCCAACATACTGTCCACTGGTTCTCCTTCTGCTGCCCATTTTGACGTGGCTCCTATCTGAAAGGAATGGGATGAATAGCTAGCTGGGTCTTCACCCAGAAATTCCATGCTCTTCTTAAGTACAGCTGTTACCTGGTAACTGGTCACCTTCCTCCCATCCCCATGTACAAATAACCTCTCTTTTTTTTTGTATCGGTCTGCAGTGTAAGCCCACAGAGCCTTCACTGGACACAAGGGCCCTTTGGTATGTGGTTTCAGTGTTATCAAGCTCCCTTTTCCCGCCTGGTCTGTTTTTGACCGTCTGATTATTAGCTGCATTGTTTCCTGTCCCCAAATTACATCTCCCCATTCCAAACTTCCATCTTCATCCTTTCTGCCGTGCCCCACTGCCTCGCTCACTCTCAATGCCCCTGCAAACATTACCACATAAACTGTAAAAAATAGATGTGCTTCATCCTTGCATTTACAAACATTTGGCAGTATGTCCCATAATCTGTCCAACCAATGGTCCGCTGTTGGTAGCCGGCCATCCCTGTCCTTTTGTTTAATTTGCTCCACCCTTGCAACATCCTCCATATCAACTTTGATTTTGTGGTATCTTGCCATCTCTTTAGGCTACAAACTACAAGGATCCCAGCTAGGTATACACCCATAGTGGTGTATGCTAAACCCTTGTGCCACTGTTCTGCCACAAACTTTCCTATCTGCTCTTCCATAACTGGCCCACTTGTCTCCATGTGGTGCGCTGCCCTGAACACTTGCAATGCCCACCATGCCCCTTCATAGGCCCTCAAAGTCCGTGGTGCTCATGAGTTGTGAAACAGTGTCTCTGCTCCCTCTTGCCAATGTCCCAGATATTCATTGGAAAAGGCATTTTCCATTCCTCTGCTGTTGGTACCAGTGCCCGGAAACTATTCTTCTGCAGATGGGAAAGGCTATCAGCTAGGATATTCCTTGTCCCATCTATATGTTTGGCCCTAAATGTCATATTCAGCTGTAACCCTCTTAAAACTAACTGCCTCAAAACCCACCTTACTGGCTCTGACCTGCCCCCTATGTTATTCAGGACATCCATGACCACCCTATTATTGCACTAGAATGTAACCTTCTTGTTCTTCAATTCCTCCCCCCCCCCACCAGGGTGCAGGTCCAAATCAGCATTATTTCCAACAGTGTAATGTCCTTCACCCTGCCAGTTCTTATCTAATCATCTGGCCATGGTTCTGTGAACCATTTTCCTTTCAAGTATCCCCCAATCCCCTTTTCCCCTACCACGTCCATATATAATTCCAAATCAGTGTTATAGACCCACTCTTCCTGCCAAAAGGATATGCCATTGTAGCCACTTAGAAATTCTTCCCACACCTTGAAGTCCTGTTTTACTCCCTGTATTATGTCTACCCAATGGTGCGGACTAGTCACCCCTACTGTTGCTCTTGCTAACCTCCTCATGAACACCCTCCCTGGCCCAATTGCCCTGGATGCAAAATTCAAATGCCCCAGAACTTGCTGCACCTGCTTTAATTGTACTCGCCTCCTGCTCATGTGTTGTTGAATCAACTCTGTTTTTTAACTTTTTTGTCTGACAACCTAAATACCTCTCTCAATGCATCTACCTCACTCCCTAAGAACTCCAACACCTTGCTAGGGCCTTCTATTTTTTCTGGTGCCAGCTGTACGCCAAGCTCACCACAAAATTGTTGGAAGCTAGCTAGTATCCTTTCTGTCTCTGCTCGTTCACTGCCTATCAATAGGAAATCATCCAAATAATGTATGTAACCGTCTTGTACCCATTTTTTTCTTGAAAGATCCACTGCAGGCAAGTGCTGAATGTTTCAAATGTAGCACAGGCTATCGAGCAATCCATTGACATAGCTTTGTCAAAATAATATTGATCATCTATTTCAAAACCCAATAAATCCCAGTCCTCTCTTCTGACCGGGAACAAATGAAAAGTTGAGTCTACATCAGTCTTGGCTAGCCATGCATCGGGGGTTGCCCGTATGATCTGTACTGCATCCTCTAAAGTGGCATAGGTTACCCTGCTGTGCTCTTCCCCTATAAAGTCGTTAACAGAGTCCCTTCCTGGGAATGACAAATGGTGAATCACTATTTATCCCCCCTCTTGCTTTTTAGGGACTAAACCCAAAGGGAAAATTCTCAGGTTATCTAACAGTGGGACTGGGAACAGCCCCTCCACCCTCCCTGATGATATTTTTTTCTATCTTCTGTTTCAAGATGTCTTCCTTACCTTTGTCTGATCCCAGGTTATTAGCCTCCCTTGCTTGCCTGAGCACCTTGCACTGTAAGGAAAACCTGAACTAAACTCCCCCTTATGGTCTCTGCTCCCTTTTTGTCTGGGTATTTTATGAGCCACTTGTCCCAAGCCTCTATCTTGATGGGGGTCCTTGCTGTCCAAAATTGTCCTGCCTTTCCTTGCTCCCAGCCCCCCACCCATTAGCCCCTCATATATTCCTTTTCTGTCTTTCTTTTCAATAGGCCTGTGCCCCGCTTCCATACCCTCTACCTCTTGCCCCTCTGCTCCACGTCTGCCCCTTATAACTCTGCCCTTCACGAAAAGGCTGTTGCCTATTCACCTGTGCTCCCCCCGTCTGAGTACCTTGGGCCCAAGAGGTCCTGCATCTTGATGCTGAGTGAGAACCTCCATATTTTGAATATGTGTGTCGGAACTGGCACTGCAGCCACAAGCAAAATGCCCTGCAGTATCCCCAACAACACTTCTGGAGCATCCCCCCCCCTTACCCATCTCACCTTCTGGTGTGGATTGGTCAGTCATGTAGTCTGTCTATATGTCCAGCTGTTTTGTGTCCTATCTAACATCCGCATATGTTGCCATCCTTTGTTGAAAAAATTAATCATAATATATCCACCCCACGCACCCTTTTCCCTTTGCCCTCTATATGATCAACGAATAGGTGATCAGCAGGATACCCAGCTCTGGCTTCTTTTCCAATACTATGTCTGAAAATGTGGCAAAGCACACAAACCACCCATCCCACATCTTACCCTTTTTCAATTTATCCTCTTCTTTCTTCCCCAATAACATGACAGCTGCTACCATCTCACTTTTCCCTATACTCTCCGACTCTTCATATTGGCCGCTGCCTACCAACTTACCAAGGCAAATATGCCCATATACTCTCCCTTCCTTATTTTTTCTTTTGTGGTCAATGGCACATGCTCCCCTATCCTCATCCCCGGGGATCCTATCTCCCCTCGTTTCTCTACCTGCACCTTCCAGTCCCTTATCCACCCCAAATGTCATGTCTTTATCTGACCTAATCTCCACCAATGCTGTCTCCATGTGGCCTAGCCCCCCTGTCTCTAGAGCTGCTATGATTTGCCTAATGTACTGTTTGATACTATCTCTGACAGAGCCTGATACACTATCTGTTGGCCTGTCCATCTCCTGCAACCTGCTGCTGCTGGGATGCACTGGTCCAGTTTCCTGGGCTGGGATCACTGGCTGAGGCATTGAGGACAAGGGGATGGGTACAATGACTGGGGGCTCTGGCCTGGGTTCTGCCTGTGGCACCCCGATCGGTTTGGGGAGAGGTACTGATGGCTCAAGCAAACAGGGTGGCAGTGGTACTGGACTGACCTCATGGTGAAGAACAGCTACTGGTGAATGTGGCCTTTTGGGGCTATGTGGCCTCCCTGCTGGTCACTGACCAATGCCCCCTTCACCTTTCTCCGCTTTCCGTTTCTCCCCGTCCTACCTGGTTCAGACCCTTCCACCATCTGCCACATCATGTTCGCCTTTTTTGCCAGTTCCATAATCACTTTATGTGCCTCCGCTCTTGAGGACTTGTTCTTCTTGGGTGCCATTCTTTCTAGATCCTGCCTGCACAAAAATGCTGTGAACAAAACTGACAAGATACCATTGTTAATACCCTTCAACACAGCCCTCTCAATACTTGACTCCTCCTTGTTCGTTACTATAGTGTTATTAATATAATTATTTTTTTTTTTAAAGTGTCCATCTTATGATGACATCCTCCCTTCCTCAGTTATCCCTCCAATCTGAAATGCGCCCTTTATAAGACCAAAGCCTCCCTATGCCTACAGGTCTCTTGTTCCTTAAACACCGTTATGATCCTCCCTACCCCCTGTACCGTATGCTGCCAAATAAACCTGCGGCCCTCATTGGCTTTTTACTGCCCCCCCCTTTTGGGACTCAGTATGACATTAGACACCATCCTGTCGCCCGCGTGGCTGCCTTTTCTAGGCCTCAAATCTTTGCTCCGCTTTCAGTAGGCCCAGACTCATCCCTACATTGTTCCATCCTCAAACCAGCTCCCCTATGCCTGTAAACAATGTGACTCACCCTTCTCAGCGTGGCTTCCATTGCCAGGCCCAACTACCCTTGTTTCACATTATGTAGGCACCAGGCTCATCCCCGTTTTGCCCCTTAATTTTAGGCAGCTCCCCCCTGCTTGCAAACTATGTGTCTACCTTCCCAGTCCAACTGAAATGCCAGTTTTCATTCCAAATTTTATAAAATTCTCTTCCTCAAATAATCTAACCCACAACCTTCATTCTCCAAGACAGGCCTTAACCAGATGAGCCACAAACACTGCTTGCGATAATAAATCCCCAGTATCAATCACACCTGAGGCCTGCATTGTCTCTTCCCTGTCCCCTCCGCATGGTCTGACGTCAGACGCCATCCCATTGCCCACATGGCTTCTAGCGCTAGGCCTCAAGTCTCTGTATCGCCCACAGAGCATTTCTATGTACAGAAATGCATAAACACTGCAAAATGCTTGTAAGTGGCAGGATTGTCTTAAATGTTCTTCTAACAAATCAAAATGACTCCCCCTTTGAGCCCCTAATGAACAAGCCACCACAGCAACCTGATCATGACTCTGCCGTGCTGTTCGCTATGCCACCCACCACATGGTCAGTTCTTTAGGTCGCAAACACACTCCCTAGCATTTTTAAGTGCTTCTGATAGTCCAAACTCCCCCTCTTCTCTCGTGGCATGCTTTTCCATATCTGGCCACCCAATACACACACTGCAGCTCCATGACCTATACCATCAGCTCGCAGCCAACCACAAAAACAAGACCTCTGAACTTCTTGCAGGCTAATGTGACTCTGCCGTGCTGTTCACTATGCCACCCACCACATGGTCAGTTCTCTAGGCTGCCAACACACTCCCTAGCAATTTTAAGCACTTCTGATAGTCTGAACTCCCCCTCTTTTCTCGTTGCTTGCTTTTCCATGTCTGGCCACCCAATACACAGACTGCAGCTCCATGAGTTATACCATCCACTCGCCGTTCACCGCATAAACAAGACCTCTGAACTTCTTACAGGCTATGTCATACAAACCTTTCTCTCTGCCCACTTAGAAATACTTGCAAGTGGCAGGAATTACTACCAAAATTGTCGCTTAATGCAAACACCCAAGGCTTGTAGGTTCTTATAGTGATCTCAAACATTCTATATCTACCTCAGTGCAGCAACTCCTCGTCTTCAAACCTTGTCTTGCTGATTACTGTAATTCTTCTTCAATTGCCAATCTGATGTGATGTTTCTGTTGAAACTAGTTCCAACAAAATTATCCAGCAAATAAAAAGGACAAGTGACTCTGTGCTGCCTGTTATATACCCCATATTTTTCATCTACCACTCCCCTAGTCCACCTATGCTTCCCTAGTTCCCTTTCTCGCCCCTCCCCTTCCTGTTACTAGTCCATTGTCTCTGCGACTCCTTTCCCCTTCACCTCTCTGAGCATACCGTATTATCACTAGTGGAGGGGTCCACCAGGACAACTTGGTCTTCCCCATAAAGGGCAAACTTCATTATTTGACAACTGGGTGTCATCAGAGTGTAAGAATAAAAAGTAAACCAAAACATTACAACTACCCCCACAAACACAGTTATTTGCCTAGCTCTCTTGTTTCTTTATCAGATTATCTTCTGTAATCTGGTTTGATTTATTAAAAGTCTGTGAACTGACACAAAATAAAGAGTTCCAGCTTTAAAATGACAACTAGTAGTATGAAAATAAGTAGCAAAGTCCTTTGAGATGTTGGGTAGGAAGAAATTACTGGATCCTGTGTTTTCTTACTCTAGTTCTCATTTTTCTGCTGCCATCACATTTATAAGCAACATTCGCCTTGGATGTTTTGTTGCAAACCTTTCAATCACTTCATCAGTGTCCACTTCAGCTCTATAAAGAACGTGCATTAGGGCAAGGCTTGACATTCTGTCATTGCCCATTGTGCTTCTAACATAAGTCTTGAGTCTGCGAAGAGCACTGAAAGAACGCTCACACTGTGCGCTACTAACTGGAATTATGCAGAGTATCTTGAGTAAAGTGTATATGTTTGGGAAAAAGGATGCATCACAGGCTCTGAATGCTACTAGAGCAGTACCAGGTGGATTTTGACTGTTTTGACATTTAGTTTTCCATGTTAGCAGTTCCACATCTATAACCTGAGGAGAAGGAAGATCTTTTTTTATAGAAATCAACAACTTCTATGTTAATGTTTCCACCATTGGATTTAGTTACTGATGGAATAAGCCCTATTAACTTAGCCACAACTTGTTCTGTTCTTGAAAATTTCACAGACAGTGCCTCAAGGAGATAATCAAGCATTAGAATTATAATCACCCTCCTAAAATACTCTTCAGGTTCACTTGCAGAAGTATTGCTTTGATGAGTCTGTCATCCAACAGTGCATGGTACTCCAGGTTCACCGTTGACTAGGGGTGGATGAAATTTGCCATTTCCACCTGAGCAGAACTTTCTTGAAATGTGGTAACTTTTGCTGAACTTTCTGAGCTTCCACCAGCGGCAGATAGGAAAATGTTCAAATGTTTGAGGCCAAATTTCACCTTGTTCTGCCAAGCATACGAACACCCCCTTCCCGTGGCTAATGGACCCACCCACAACCCAATCTAACCCCCTTCCTGCAGTACCCCAACCCCTGCCAGATCACCTGGCACCCAACATATTTAATAACCAACCAAACCCTGGTGAATAGTGGCCCCTAACCCTACCCAACCACCTACCAGTGTCCTACCCAGTATTATTAGTCCGCACTCCCCCCCGGTGCCATCCCCATCCCACATATACTAAAATATTTTTTTCCCTGGTGTTCTAGTGATAGTAAATGTCCTTCCATCCCAGTCACCAAATACTGATATTCAGTATTTTATTTTTATAAGGTATTTATTTCCTAGTGGCCCCCCGCACCCCTTCAAACCCCAACAGGTAGTGTCCCACCTCACTCCCCTCATCCCGAAATAGAGTGGGCCACCAGCACAGCCCTCTGCTCTCAGTCTTGGCTGGTGGCCCACTGCATGTGCTTATTCATTCATTTATTCAAATTTCAGTGGATGTCCAGCTGAGCAGGAGAGGGGAGGGCTGTTCTGGTGTCCTGCTCCATTTCAGGATGGGGGAACATGGTGGAACACTACCTGTTGGGGTGGGAATGGGTGCGGGGGGCCACTAGACCACCAGGAAATAAATACCTTATAAAAATAAAATACTGAGCTGGCCCAGTGGTACTGTGGGTTGAGGCACTGGATGCCACACCTCGCACCTCACCAGTGACCCAGGTTCAGAGACAGACTCAGGAAGCAGGGGGTCAGCAGGGGAGGGAGAGGATTAAGTGTCCAGAGGACTGCTCTCCTGTCCCTGGCAAGGGATCCTGGGTCTGCTCGGTGCCCTCGCTACCCCCAATGAAGATATGGGGTACTGCAGGATCACCAGACATACATTTGGGAAGGAGTGCAACAGACATCAGCAGGGCAGCCATGTACGGATGTCACTGCACTTTGTACTCCTGGGGGAAAACCTACAAAGCAGAAAATCCTCCTCCAGCCAGGTTAGATGATGGTGAACTGCTGGGGGTGAATACTCCACATGCCCAACACTGGCGGCAAAGTCAAATCTACCTCCTGGTGATCCTTGGCATTCTCCTCTGGGGACAGGAGAGGTGGGGATCCTGAAACCAACGCCCAGTCAGTGGAATGGTTCAGGTGGGCAATTAGAAGCAGACATCGAGTGAGTTGGCCCAAAGGATGCCCCGATCTGGTAGGTGCAGAAAAATAATCTACAAAAAAAAAATAAATAAAATACTGAGGAATGGTATTTGGGGACAGTGTGGGAGGGGAATTTACTACCACTAGATGAGCAAGGAAAAAATAAATAATATATGGGCGATGGGGATGGCGCTTGGGGAGTAATAGACTAATAATACTGGGAAGAAGATTTGCAGGTGATCGGTTGGGGGTAGGGGCCACCAACCACCTGGGTTTGGTTGGTTATTAAATACGTCAGGTGCCAGGTGATTGCATGGGGGTTGGGGGCAGTGCTAGCCACCAGGGATTTCTTTATTTTGGTCAATGGGACAATGGGGGATAGCAGGCAGAATTTCCATGAAAGATTGGAAATTGATTTCCGAACTTTTGCAGAAGCAAAAGTCAGACTTTCGCTTACTTTCCACCTGTGGAAGATTTTTTTTCACACACCCCTAAGGTTGCCCTTTTCTGCAACACTGCATGCCTCAGTGTAACAGCTGTGGAACAAATAGTCAATTTCTTATTGAGCTACCTTTATACTGTTCTCTACTGTGGTAATCATGTTTTAAGCATTAATGATATCAATTGCATTGTTTTGTAGTTTTACACTCAGTGGTTGCACAGACTTCAGTACCTTTATTACTTTGATAAAGCAAATAATGTAACAGAAATTCTCCATAGAATAAAGGATCCTATTTGCTGTTGTCTTAGTCTCAGCATCCCAATTCCAGTCTCCATACTCAGTAACTGATGGCATGCAGTGCAATGAGAATACATGGAAACAGATAGAAAAAAATATCATATGCCGTATGCCTCATTGCCCATCTTGTTTTGCAAAGAGATTGCAATGTCACTCATTTAGCTTTGGCATAATTAAGCCCTATTACTTTCAGCAGAAGCTCATTTCTTTTGGGTGAGAAACTGAAGAAGTTATAACATCAGTTAAGCACATCATGCATGTTCCGGATTTCAGACTGTTGACAAGAGTTCACTATGCACAAATTGAGGTATGTGTATTACAGTGTACATAAACAGCTGATTCATTCTGCCTGCAAATATAACCTTGTGTGCCTCAAATGTTCGAGGACATGTTTAAGGCCCCATCATATCCTTGGCCTTGAAATTCTTGAAAATCAAGACTCCATTGTGCCAATTTATTTAATATGTTCTTTGCAAGTGCCTCTCCAGTTATTCTATCACAAGGTACAAAGTCTAGGAAGTCTTCTCTCACATTCTGAGTTTAGTCAAAGTAATGGATTACTAGAGACAAAACTTCTTTGTTACTTTCGTCTGTATCTTGATCAGCAAGAATAGGGTAGTACTAACATACTAACATACATACTAACATGCTAAAATGCCAGCAGAATAGGCCTAACAGTCTTTCATGTCTGCTCATTTGGTCAGCCCCCACCCTGGGAGTTGATCTTGCTGCCTCCACCAGCCCTCTCTGGCTTCTCCCTTCTCCCTTCCCAGTTCTGGATATTCTCACTGCACTGGATTTTGCTTCCAGAACCCTTCCTCTGTACCTGTCCTACCCACTTTTGAATCCCTCCACTGTCTCTGCCTCCACCAGCCCCCTGGGTAGTGCATTCCATGGCTCCACCACCCTCTAAGTGAAGTAGCACCTCCTCCTTTCTCCCCTGAATCTACCCCTCCAGCTTCCACCCATGTCCTCTAGTTGCCCCCCTCCTTCCTTTGAAGCACCCTGACTGCTTCTCCTCTATTTACCCCTTCATGTACCTGAAGATCTCTATCATGTCCCCCCGATCCCTTCTCTTTTCCAATGTGTACATGTTTAGCTCTTTGAGCCTCTCCCCATAGGTCCTGTCCCCCAAGCCCCAAATCATTTTGGTTGCCTTCCTCTGGACCCTTTCCAGGAGTTCAATGTCTCTCTTTAAGTGTGGCATCCAAAACTGCATGCAGTACTCGAGGTGCGGCCTCACCAAGCAGTTAGCATCTTTTATATATTTAATTATATTGTCTCATATCTTATCCCCAATAAGCTCTATCAACTCATTTTGAATGTCTGGTGAGTGATATTGTGCATTTCTCCCACCTAACGGCAAATGTTCACCTAGAGTTGTATCTCCTGCATTTACCCTGAATTTTATCAGGGAGATAACGTGTCCAGTGGGACAGTTCCCCAAATTACCACAGTTCTAGGTGAAAAACTAGAATTTGTTACAAAATTCAAGTATCTGGGAGTTTGGATAGACCAAAGACTCTCCTTCATTGAACATATCAAGGACTTGCTAAAACGACTTCGGCAAAGGCTTGGACTGTTTTTTAGAATCAGCCAATTTCTCACCAGAGATGCCAAGAAACAACTGGTCCAATCCATTTTCCTATCATTGGTTGATTACGCTGACTTCCTCTACAGCCAATGCCCCAACTCTTACATGGCTAAACTGGACACACTCTACCATCGAGCACTGAGGTTTATAACGGGACTCCCCTTCGACACACATCACTGCACCCTATATGCGGCAGTGGGATGGACATCACTAAAGTTCAGGCGCCACAGAAACGCCGCTCTCTGGACCTATAGAGCCATCTCTAATAAGCTGCCTTACTATATCTCCTGCTGTCTTCCCCTGAGTATAATTGGGAAATACGAGTTAAGAAGTTACTCAGCTATTACACTTAAAGTACCCAAAGCAAAATCCCGCTTCCGCAGGGCAGCCATAAGCTTCCTGCTACCTACCTTATGGAACGATCTACAAAAAACCCTCAAATTAAGCACTCTAATCGGTATAAATGCTTTCAAGATGCTTTATTTCCATACAATCAGAGAAGTATGTAACTGCTTCACCCACTCAGACCCAGTACCGGTGTCTGCACTGGTATATAGCCACGCCTAGACCCAATTTTAAGTACTGACCCCCCCAGCTTGCTCCTCACCAGACTAATTGTTCTCTCTCTTATCCCCCTGTCTTATCAACACTAGGCCCATCCATCCCCTTATTCTTCCTTTCCCAACCTCGGATAGGAGCTCACTACCCTGGGTTGTGACATCCTACCATGCCCCGTACTTCATAGCATTCAATCCGGGCTCACATACCTTTTCTCCATCCACCTTTCTACATCCAGCTTTACCAACTCCTTTCTGTGCACGTGCCTTCCTAGCCTTTCTCCCCTACTTCCTCCCTCTCTTCCCCTACTTCACCTCTACCTGGTGTATATTTTTATTTTTATTCTTTTCTTCCATTTCTCCTGCAACCTTAGATAACCTGCTTTATCTTCCTATAGACACTTCTATGTATGTAAATACCGTGTAATCTGTACAATATCTGTATAATTCTATGTACATATGAACTTCTTTTTCTTCCTCTCTGTAAAGAGTATTATCTGTATTGCCTTGTAAATACCTGTGTTGACCTGTATATACAATTGTTCATGCTCCACCCAGGTCCATCTTGCAAATGAGCTTCTGCTCAACGATGAAAGCCTGGTTAAATAAAGACTTGATATGATATGATATGATATGATATGATATGATATGATATGATATGGATTGTTGGTATCATCATCTATCTTCTCAATATGGCAATGTAAAGCTATATTCTGCCAACCACAAAACAGTAGAGTTGCAATTATTGATCTTAATATTTTCCTTTAATTCTTACAGCACACTTAGCATCAGGTTTACTCCTCACTGATTTTTCAGGGATTTCCATAGATACTTTAAAATTCTGATCCTTTTCCAATGCATTCATGTGTTACTATTTCTTACAGTGCTCTTTTAGAATCTCCTTTGCTTTTGTCCAATTAGTTAATGGTTTAGTGACAAGATGCCCAATCTATAACTGTAGCCACATGAAGCGCAAAACTTTAACAAGCCACCTTTTAACAATTCACTGTAAACTAGCCAAGAGTATTCAATACACCATTTCTGATGGAGGATTGTTGTTTACCATGCATCACTGTCTTTGGAACCATATCAGTAGCTCATGGACAAAAGTGATTAGTGAGGTATTTCTACTTCTCGGAATCACTGAGTGAGGTACCGATGATTCTTCCTATATCATAAGGACCCTCTTCTGGCATACTGCTACTCTCTTCTGGCACTACATTATTATTGCTGTTTTCAGTGGACAAACTTTCTTGAAAAGTGTCTCTGTTACTGCCTGCTGCAGTTCCTGAATCTAAAAACAACAAAAGCCAGTGTTAACTTCATCATGCATATGGGAAAATTAAATTAACATGATGTAAATTTACATCCACTCTCAAATGATTACACATTTGAAAAATGGTGGACAGATTAGAAGTCAAGGAACAGTGTCCCATCTAATGTAGTGGAAGATGAAAACAGTGTGTGGCATCAACAATACATGGGATGAGTATAGAAGAACAATGGTTAAAAAATGGGGATCTAGAGGGTTGCCTGATGTCTGTCAGGATCTGCAGAGACAGAATAGGTAGGGAACAGATGTGGGTAGACTTGTTGAGGCAAGCATTTTGATATGCAAACAAATGCTACATTTCCATGTAAGGTAAACAGTACCTGCAAAACCAGTGGGGGGATTGAAACAAGGATGGAACATGCACAAGTGGACAGTAAGCACAGGAGGGGTGGGAAATGGGAACATTTAGTGAGAAGGATGCTCATTTAGGACCAGTTTAAAAGGATTAGGTGTGGTGAGCAGACTATACGAGTCACTGAGCCTTTCATTTTCTGCCATCAAATGATATGTTTTAATTTTGGCAAATACATTCAATGATTGAGTACACTTATTGCCAAAATTAAATTTGATTGCTAACTAACTGTGTTTATTAAGGAAATATAGTTAATGAAAAGTCTTATAAATATATCAACACATGGCTTAGGAGACACATCAATATAGGAAAGTAAGACAATGATTTCAATAAAATGCCAATAAGAATCATGACCCAGCTTTTCTGACTGTAATTCAGTAGTTTTACAAAAGACTGATAACTATAAAGATTGATAAGTAGAACACTGCATTTCCACTGATATACATAGAAACATAAAAGCTGACGGCAGATAAGGACTGCAAAGCCCATCCAGTCTGCCCATTTTTTCTACCTTATGAATGTGACATATGCCTTTACTCTGTCAATGGCCTATCTATTCATACTCATCTGCATTGCTCCCTTATGCCTATCCTATGCCTGTTTGAAGCCCTGCACTATATTCATATGCATCACTTCCTGAGGTAGGCTGTTCCATGCACCCACCACACTTCCAGTGGAAAAAGAACTTCCTCACATTACCCCTTAATCTGCCTCCCTCTAATCTCATGCTGTATCCTATTATCCTGCTATTTTTATGTTGGCGCGCTTGCACAGCCAACATCTTGCAGTAGTTCAGCTTTGGAGGCATGGTCACTGTTGGGCGAATGCAGGGCACACACCAGTAGGTGCGTCCCTCATTCCTCAATCAGCCTGCATGCTGGCGCCGCACCATGCATACATAATGTGGCGAGCACATCTAAGAAAAGGTCCCCTTCAATCTGAGCAAAGCTTGTCAGATGCAGCAGACCTTCCCTTGACATGCTCGCCAACATTATGAGCATGGTGGCACAGTGGCCACCAAACTGCTGACTTCAGGGTGCCCAATCCCCCTGTCAGTTTACCCCGCCCCTCTATATGTGCTGACGGAGGAGCCCATGCCCCGTCAGCATAAAGAACTCCCCATTGTTAAATGCTGAGGGGTGCCCAATCCCCTGCTCGGCCTCCACTTTCTTTGTGTGCCGATCGGGTGGCACGATGGGGAGCCACACCCCAGTGTGCCAAATCCACTACAAGAAAAAAACTGTCCCGCAATGTTCTATTTATTTTTTTACCTGCAAAACGAAAATGGTACCGTGGTTTCCTTGCCCCCACCGCACCCACCCTCTGTGCACCCTGCCTCCCCACACCTCCCTACCCCATTCTTACCTCCGGAGTCTGGTGCGACAATCTTCAGTGGACCGGGAAATCGTCTGCACTCTTCAAAGTCAACTGTGAACTGAGGAAATGCCGGTAAGCTGTATAATGGAATAAATAGGTTTTTTTCAACTTTGATGCATATCTCAGGCATTTTTGGGGAATTTTGGCCCCAAATTTTCAACATGGGTTTTTTGGGACCTCTCCTCATGAATTATTGCACTGTTATGGTGTTATTCGGTCCCGAAAGGTGATTTTGCAGTCACTGCATGGAATCACCTTTTTGGACTGAGTAACAAAATGACAGTGCCACTGTTCATGAGGGGGGCTCTCCAAAAGCCTATGTTGCAAATTTGGTGACAAAAATCCAAAAAATGACTGTTTCACAAGCATGCATTGCGCAGTTGCTATGCACGCTCATAAGTTAGCAAATTCGCAATATTTTCATGCCAGATTATCAACATTGACATTTTACCACACCTTCTTGTGAACCATACAGCAGCCATTTTTCACATTCTGGCCGAAATGTGTTTTCGCACTTCCGGAGCAGAATAGCACGGTCGCTGTGGGAAATCAGTGTTCAGGACACATTATGAAAATAACAGTGACACTGTTCATGAGCAGAGGTCCTAAAATGCCTGTGTTGAAAATTTGGTGACAATACTTCATAAAATGACTGTGTTATGAGCATGCGTTGCGCAGTTTGCACACACGCTCATAAGTTCGCAAACTTATCATATTTTCACTCCAGATTTTCAACATTGCCATTGTTTTGCACCTCCTAATGAACAGTACAGCTGTCATTTTTCACATCCTGACCAAAATCTGTTTTCGCAGTTCCGGTGCAGAATAGCACGGTCGCTGTGGAAAGTCCATGTTCAAGATACATTATGAAAATGACAGTGACACTGTTCATTAGTAGATGTCATAAAATGCCTATGTTGAAAATTTGTGGATGACAGTCAATAAAATGAGTATTTTATGAGCGTGCGTTGCACAGTTTGCACGCACCTTCGTGACTTCAATAATTTGTAATAGTTTCCTCAGCTATTCATCATTGCCATTTTTCCATGCCTCCTTATGAACAGTACAGCTGGCTGAAATTTGTTTTCGCACGTCTGGTGCAGAATTGCACAGTCACTGTGCGAAATCAGTTTTTGGGACTGTTTGAGGAAATGACGGTGACACTATTTATGAGCAGATGTCCTAAAATGCCTATGTTGAAAATTTGGTGCTGAAAGTCCACAAAATGACTGTGTGGCAAACGTGCATTGCACAGTTTCCACGCACCCTTGTAACTTCATAAATCTGAAATATTTTTATGCCACATTTTCACCAGTGGCATTTGTGCACACCTCCTTAACAACAGTCCAGCTGCCATTTTTCACAGCCTGCCCAAAATGCGTTACCGCAGCTATGGTGCACAATGATGTGTTCACTGTGGAAAATCACCTTTTGGGAAACATTAACAAAATCACAGTGCTATGGGTCTCTAGTTCCGCCACTACCACTGCCAATGCCAGTGCGACAACATTCGGCATTGAAAAATGCTTGTTCTTATATTGAAACATGTCACACTCTTTCACCTTGTTAATGCTCTTAAGATGTTTGAATGTTTCAATCATATCACCTCTCTCCCTCCTTTGCTCTAGGGTATACATACTGAACTCTGTTTATCTGTCCTCATATGTTTTCTGATGCAATCCCTGCACCATTATGGTTGCCCTTCTCCGAACTGCCTCTATTTTATTAATGTCCTTGTGAAGGTGCGGCCTCCAGTACTGCACACAGCACTCCACACCTTGGAAGCTCCCACTTTCTGACTGGCTTAAACATGGTCATTTTGTTACAAAGCCAAATGAAGAAAGAGTTGCCTGACTGATAAATCCTTGTCTCTAAGTAGTTGCCATCTCAGCAGTGATGATCCAAATTAGTGTTCCTTTTTGAAATGGAGGAGCAGAGTTTTACTTATTACATATTCACTTCATCATCAGTGCTCACAGCCCTTTAATGTATCTGGCACATAAGGCTTGCAAAAACTACAGACCAAACTTGTCAAGCTTTCTGTAGCTGTACCCCCAGCCCGAGCCAACCAAGGTTGAAGCCTTGTCAACTGATGGCAGCAACAAGATAACTTAAGTAAAAATTCAGGGTGTCTAGTAAAGTAACATGTCTTTGCACCATGCAATTCTGCTTAAAGTTGAACCAGCATAACATTCTGTGGTGATTTGCATATGCAGCCCATGATGCTTTGCATTGTGGGGGCATGTGTGATTTTGTATTTTCTTGAGACTTGGCTTCCCAGCCAAATGCCCTTTGGGGTAACCCTTGCCTCAGTGTTTGCGCACAGAGGTTCTTTGTCTTTTAAATAGTTTTTTATTTTAATGGGTTCACCACAATATATCCAAGGCACACTGCCTTAAGGGTAGCTGGTCCATTCCACTGGGGTGTCAAACAGACGAGGCATACTGATGAGTCCTGGTAGGACGAAACACATGTCTATGTCTTCTGTTAGCACCCTTTGCAAACTGTGTGAGAGGCCTTTCGGCACCATGCAATTCTGCTTAAAGTTGGACCAGCATAACATTCTGTGGTGATTTGCATATGCAGCCCATGATGCTTTGCATTGTGTGGGCATGTGTGATTTTGTATTTTCTTGAAACTTGGCTTCCCAGCCAAATGCCCTTTGGGTAACCCTTGCCTCAGTGTTTGCGCACAGAGGTTCTTTGTCTTTTAAATAGTTTTTTATTTTAATGGGTTCCCCACAACATATCCAAGGCACACTGCCTTAAGGGTAGCTGGTCCATTCCACTGGGGTGTCAAACAGACAAGGCATACTGATGAGTCCTGGTAGGACGAAACATTGTGGGGGCATGTGTGATTTTGTAATGTGTTTGTACCTGCATCTTAAAGGGCTTTTCTATCTATTTATTTTAATTTCATACCACATACAGAGTGCAATGCTGCACACAGCATTTAAATAAAAAGACTCCCTTGCAAACAAGATCAGTAACACCTATTTATCTGTATTTCACATGCATGCTCCCACTACCTAGTTTCCCATTAATATTTGCATTTCAGTGCTGACATGCACCAGCTGAGGTTCAATCGAGTTTGACCACAGCACAGGGAGCAGAGCATACTGGAGGTAGAACAAGAACCTGCAAAGGGCAGGACATTTTTTCTCTGTCACATTTTGCCCATACTGTAGTGTTATATATGTAAGGGACCCTATTGTCCCCAGTGTTTGCATTTTTAGTACCATGCAGGGCACAGGCCTGATATTCAATGGATCCATCGCCTGACTGCTGGAGTGGTCATAACCCTGATCTAATGTTCCGTGGGCTTCTCTGCATAACAAAGAAAAGACATCCTTTGGTTCTGCTGGTACTTTGTCTGTGCCCATCACTGCCTACTCACATGGGCAAGAGTCAATAGATCTGAATGAGGCACCAACCTGTGATGCTCATGGAGGTAATCACTGGGCCATGAGGTTGGGTGAGTGGGTACAGTTTCCCCTCACCTTTTAAAGCCCTGGATAGTGCATAATGATCAATGGTACTGCATGTTATTTATTCTTTTGCATCCCACGACTAAAGATGATGCTGAGTTAATCTCCAGATTTCTTACATGTGTGATAGACTTCAAAAGAAAATGTTCTCTGGCTCTTTAATTCTAAAGAAAATCCATGTTTATCGTCTTTTGAATCTGATCTGCATATAGTACTGCATATCTGTCTTTGTATTCTTGTATTTATTTATGAACACTGTATGTATCATGTACATAGTCATGTTTTTATCTTACTTTTTAATTGTATCATTGTAATGTGCAACATTTTTAATGTTATGGATGAACAATAAAACATCACTGCCACTTGGTACTGCACAAAACGCTCTGTAGCTCGTATCCCTCACTCCAACTTTTTAGCCATAGCTGTATAACAAATGTTTGACACACTGATGAGAGCCCCTCCCTCCATTCATCATTTCTCCTTGTGAATAGTAAAGAATGTGATTACATTATTAATTGGTTGCTCTGCTGTATTGCACTGCATGTCATCAGTAATGGACAGTAATATGTTGATGAGTATGGAAACAGGAGCTGGGATGTTGGGAGTAAGACATCAGGGAATGGTATCCTTTATTCTATGGAGAATTTCCATGACATTATTTTGTGTTTTTATTACTCCTTCATGTCAATACATTAAATTATCTTTGGGATGCCTTCTTGTACCAAAAGTGGCCTTAAAGGAAAGCTGTCATTAACAGAACATCCCCACCCTCCAAAACCTAATTGATTAGGCTTTTCGTAATGAAAAAATATTTTTTCCATGATTTAGCAGACTGTATTGTATTGCTGAAATGTCTGAGATTCTACAACATGGTGGATGATGTGCAGTTCCATTTCAGGTGAAAGTATTGCTCACCTCAATACAAGTGTATTGAAGTGAGAGCACTTTCATCTGAAATGGAACCGGGCAGCATCTGCCATGTTGCAGAATCCGAGACTTTTCAGCAATACAATAAAGTATGTTAAAACACAGGAAAATGTTTTTTCGTTGAGAAAAGCCTAATCGGGTGTAAGGCTTTGGAGGGTGAGGATGTTTTTTTTTTAATGGCAGCTTTCCTTTAAGCCTTGTACTTTTCTATAGCATCTAGCATTCCACACAGACGTATTACTTTTTACCCATGTTCTATGTACCTTTGCCTTCACTTTTATAATGCGCATTCTGTCATTTTGACCTAAATATTGTCTTTCCTCTGACCTGACAGGCATTTTTAAATTGGCTCCTACATAAAATTTCTATTTATATTGTTTCCTGTATTTGAATTCACTTTAGTCCTAAGCAGTTGTCCTAAGGGCACCACAACCTCCCCTTCCCCATCTCCATTAACACATTCTGTGTTAATGGACATGGGGAAACTGAAAGACAATTGTTTTGTGTGGGTTCTACTTTGTTTTTCTGTAGGAGATTAATGCAAAAAATGCCCCATGCTGCTTTGGCACAAAAATATTTATTTCTTCTCCCCCTTTTGTCTATCTTTGCCTTCTTTCACTTTCTATGTGACCCATACATAGCCACACCAGTACACTTATGTGTGGCTTAAATCTACTTTAGTACCAGGACTTGGATTAACGCAGACGTCAGCATGGAAATATTACATAATTCTCCCTCTGGCCTGTTCTATTCATCTTTGCCTTCATTTTAAGTTTCTATGTGTCCATTACATTGATTCACAAACATTTCTGACATTTGATTAAAATTGACCTAAATATTCTCTTTCCTGATATGCCCAGGCATGATTTCTTAATATACACTTAACTCTTAATTCTCTACCATATATCATCTTTCTTTATTTTCCTCCACCTTGTTCTTACTCTTTTGCCTTCACTTTATTTCTCCCTACTATATTCACAACACCTCAAGTACATCTTGGCTATACAATCTGAATTTCCTTATTTTACCCAGCACCCTTTTCTGTATTTATTCATCTTTTATGTGATCTGTTGATGACACATTTCAAATTTTACCCAAATCAGTGCCTACACACTGAAGAATTTCTACAGATTCTGCAATCTGTATTTAAATTGCAGCTGTCCTCAGCAGCACAGTCCCCCTACTACCCTGACCACACCTCAATGTTTTGAGGGGACAAGATATAATACAAATAAATACAAGGACTTCTTAGAAACAAAGTCTTAAAAATTTATATTCAACTTTATATATGTTTTGATACAAACTAAGTACACCTTAAAGTCTAGTTTATACACTGATAAACATATAAGAAACTTAGCACATTTTTTCAGGACTCTGTTGCTCGGAAGTCCACCATGTATTTATTTTATAAGACAAGGTCCTTGGTCCCTGTAGAAGCCAAACTGACATGTTGCAACATTTATAATAAAAACAATTAATCATCATTGCTGCCTTATTAGTAACCTGAAATCACCCCCTTCCCATTTTATTTAGGAGCACCAATAATCTACAGGATTTTGTTGCTCTGTTCATATGAATCAAGGGGCTGCATATGACTGCTGCAGAGAGGGGGCCTGCAGCAGTAGTATGGCCATAAAAAATAACTAACTCCAGATACATGTGTGTGCCTCTGAACACACATGCATAATCAGTTATTAAATGTTCAGCAGCCTTAGGGGAAAAATGGAGGGAGGCCTCTGACTTGAGTAGGATGACGTTCTGGTTCAACGCAGACCCCACATCACTGAATAGGCTCCTCCTCCAGAGCTCTCTGGAGGAACCTAGCCAGCTCAGACAGCCCTGCCCCCATGAAGTGGGTGAGAATTTATGGGTAACATCACCAAAAGAGAGATGAGCCCTAGAGTCGCTGTGTGACAGGGCTGGGTGGGCCAGGCTAGACAGGGGTCAGCCCATCTGAAGAGTTTGTTCAATAGCTTAACTGAAATAAAAGTTGAAAATAGAAAATGTTTCATCTCACTGCAGGATTCAAGCTCTTAACTTCCAATTTTTCATTATTCCTTTGGCACTCCCACTAAACTGTGGTGCTATGCTGCAGAGAATGCACTCTATGCTAGCCTACTGACAGGCGTCGCTTGCCTATAAAACCTGGTTTAATTCCCTGGCTTGCAGGAGGCTTTTATAGTATATTTTATTAACTATTTTATATTTTTTGCTGTGTGAACTTTTATGCTATATTAGCTCAATGTAAAATTGTGTGAAACTAAAACTGTGTGAATTTGGTCAGAACTTTGCATTTTAATAGAAATTGAATAGACACTAATCACATAGAGCTAAATTAAATTTAGCAGTTTCAGACAGTTAGTATCATGTGCCAAATATAACTAGCATAAATACTATTTTTATCATAAGCTGCTTCCAATTAATATATAAGGAAACAATCACTCATCATGTATTAAAACTGCATTTACAACAAGCAGTAAGTTTTAGGATGTTATAGTTTAGTACCTTCCAATTGGTACTATAAACATTTTAGATGAGCCAATGCTTATTTTTTATTGTGCATTTCAAAAAGAATTTGACTACCTGCCCAGCTTAACTGAGACCTAACCTGTGTACCCTAATCAGGCATTGTTAAAAAGGGTTTGTGTCTACCAACCAGGTAAAATAAAATATTAATTAAAAAATATAGATTAATATGAAAAAAAAAACTGTAAGCTTCTGTACAGACTATGCTTGTTTCACTTTAACACAATACAAATACTGGTCAGACTTAATTCTGAGGTACAAAAGAAAATTTGTGATTTATGGGTACTTTCCAGTGAGCCTGTGTATAAGGCACAAAAAGAATCATGCAATCTCTCTAGCATCTATGTGAAAAAAGAACATAATCAACTCAGGATTAGAACGTTGTCTGAGGCTCGGACTGTAGCTTACTCACAGGTATTTTGTGGACTAAGAGACAGCACACATTTACAACCTTGTTCCTGTTATGTTTTCTTTTTTTTTTTTCTTTCTTGTTCCTTTTCCCCACCCAATCATAATCACAATCCAATTTCTGAGGCTCTACCGTTTTTTTTATTTACTTTGTCTGCCTGCAGTAAGGCAAATGCTGCTCTGACCATCAGATGAAATATGGTGGGGACTCTGTGTTGTCAGGCAAGAATTCTTGCATTTAAGTCTGCCCTGGCCCGTTAGTCACAAGACCCACTGCTGCCACAGGGAGAGTGACAGACTAGTCCACCAATGGGTCATATTTTTATTTATTTATTTAGCAGTTGCCACTGAAAAAAGAAATGAAATAAAAGCACCAGATGGACAGCCATGCTGATCACACCACTGACCGACTCTCACACAGACTAGGAGAAAGAGAGCATCCTTTGACCAAGTCTGTGTGCTGGCTTCCGACAACCACTTAAACACCACTTAACAGTCATCTGACCCAGCCACCCATGGATCATAGGAGCTCCTCGACTGTTCCCAGTGGGAGGTGGGGCTGATTTACATAATCATTAGCTGAGGACGCCCATCTCCCATCTCACTAGTAACACTGCAGCACTTTAATTAATTAAACCACACTGATTAATGAAAGTGCTTTGGGACTTAATGGATTGGGACATTGATTTCCAACCCACCAAAGCACTAACCAGGTACTGAGGCTATGAGTAAAGTGTGGGGGGCCGGGGTTTGGATGGATCAGGACGAGGCTAAGTGGGGGGGGATTTAAAGCATGATTAAAGAGGGGGCACCCAGAACCCACTCCCCCAGCTATGACCCTGCATTCATTCATTCATTCATTCATTCTTTCATTCTTTCATTCATATTTTATTTAGTACAGTACATATTCTCATTTTGACTCAAAGCACTTTACACAAAAATTTAAAAAAACATTTAAAATGCACTATAAATACACAACATAAAGATAAATATTTCACTCTTATTTGTCAGATGAAACATTACACTAGTTCAGAGAGAAAGTCTGCTTAAACAAAAAAAATGTTTAGCTCCCATTTAAATGCATCCACCGTGGGGATATCTCGCATGTGATGAGGGAGAGAGTTCCATAGTGTTAGGGCCGTAAAGGAAAAAGCATGAGCACTTGATGTTTTCAGGAAAACCCTAGGAACCTCTAACAATACCTCATCTGCAGAGCGAAGGGGGTGGGAAGGGCAATAGGGTCATTGGAGGTCTTGCAGGTAGCCAGGCCTCTGAATATGCAGGTCCTAATAGGTCAGCAAACTGACCTTGAAGGAGATCTGCCACCTAACCATCAGACAGTCCAGAGAACATAGCACAGGTGTAATATGACATGACCTAAGTATACCGATCAACAACCTTACTGCCACATTCTGCAGTAGCTGCAGGCAGTGAAGATCTACCCCCAACAGCCCCAGGTACAAGGCATTGCAGTAATCAAGGTGCAAGGTCATAAAGGGGTGAATTAGTCCTGGCAGATCACCATGGGTATCAGATGTTTGATCCTGGCAATATTTCTCAGATGCTTGAATGAGGTCAGAACCATGGCAGGCACCTGTGATTTAAGTGTCAAGCAGTGGTCCAAAACAACATCAAGGTTCTATACCCGATCAGAGGTGAGCAACTGGTTGTCCCTAGCCTCAGCCCTGTGACTTAATCAGATTGCACTCTTGCCCCCTGGTGACCAGATTCCAGCACCAGTACTTCAGTCTTGCCTGGATTTAGGAAGATGAGGTCCAACAAATGGCCATGTGTATGGGTTGCACAGGTAACAACCTGCGTCAGGCACAATGAACACATTAGTTGGAGGAAGTCTTGACCAAACTGTGAGAGTTCATCTTTGACTCAGGCATTGAAGTCACCCAGAATAATCCATCTGGGCAACACCAACATCAGTTCAACAATGAAGTCCATGACTTCCTGCAATAATTCCCTCTCATCACCCGGAGGATGGTAGATGAGAAGGACCTTGTAACCTACACCTGCAAACCATTGAATAGCCACACATTCAAAGGACCTCATTGTTCCCACAGGGAAGGCTGTGAGGTTCAGGTCTGACTTAAAACAAATTGCCACACCCCCCACCCCTATGATCCTTTCTTGGGCAGTGTACCACTGAGTATCTGTCTGGAACAGTTGATTCCAATACTGGGCTGGCATTTTCATCCAGCCAGGTCTCAATGATGCAAGCCACATCAGATGTTGCAACAAGATCAGCAATAATTTCCATTTGGCATTGCATAAAATTGCCTGTGAAGAATAGGTAGATGAGGCTGTTCCAGCAGCCTGCCAACTAACTGTGGAGCCCTTAGTCATGGGCACCAGACAGGAAGGACCCCTTTCCTTGGCCCGCTTTGCCCCAAGGCATCTTTTAGTTCCCACCCAATTCACTTCCCCAGCTATATTCCCTACACCAGACTCCACAAATCTCAGTTTCCTTCCCCGACTAATTACCCCCAACACCCTACATTGCCTGTACACCTTCACTGACAATGGGGGGCACTCAAAGGGTCAGAAATCGTGGAGCTTGGAAGGGGAATAATGGCTTCCCCAGGAAGATATTGACAAACACATATGAGCAGCTTATCAACCTTACTATCTCAGCTATGAAGCAAACAAATATATGTCCATTAAACCAACATCAAAACAATGACTAGCCTAATTTACTATTCATTCCCACACATACATATCCTTCACACTCACTCCTCTGGAGCAGAATGAATCATTGACACTTTATCATTCTCTCCTCATGTTGATCATTTTGTCAGCATTACCAATAGAAAATTAGAACTGTACAGGAACAACATGAACCTCACCACTGAAACCAGGTGTCTTTGTAATATCCACATGGTCCTGCCACTCCTTGATTATAGCCTCACAATTTATGCAGCGGCAAGTGATTTTGTACTTAACAGAGTTATTTTAATGTGTAATAAGGCCTGCAGATTTGCAGTAGGGGCTGGCATGCTTGTCCATGGCTGCTCCATCATACCCTTAACAACTGGTTTCCCCTCTAGGGGAGACTAAAATACTAGACTTGCCTACTTGCAATAAAAGCTGTAATGGACCTTACCCCCATTGGCTATACAAAAGTTTTTTGCCTTGTTACCAACCAAAATATTACCTGGAGTATGGCTAGGAATGCCATAGAAATACCTTACTGTACAACAAACTTAGGTTAGCAGTGCTTCAGAGTAATGTCATCTCTTTGGCTGAATGAATTACCGTAATCCCTATTATGCCTCTCTTAAATTGCTCTTTTTAAGGATACACTGAGAAAATGACTCACATCAAGTTCCAAATGCTCATGTTTCAGCTAAAATGAACTCCTTCTTCACACTGCATATTCTTTATAGCCTTTATTGTCAATGAAGTTTATATTGATTGAATCTCTTACCTAATCAGTACTCTATTTTTTGTCACTGACTATTCTCCTTATGGAGCTGCAGTTTTATGCATTCATATTATTTCTTGTAATGTGTTGCCTCTCTTTTTGTCATTGAAGTTGGAACTTTGTAAACAAGCACTTGTGCTCAAAGGTGTTTTCTGAATGATGAAATGCATAAATGAATGATTGAGTAAATAAATACATAAATGCATATATAGATAAATATATAAACAGACAGATAAATAAACAAATAAATATTTTGACAATACATGATTATGTAAATGCTGAACCAGAGAGTTTTGTGTTTTTAGTAAAATTCATTAATCAGTATGAGTCATATTGGTATATACTAGTCTGGGATCAGTACTTTTTTATTTAGCTGCCTTTTCAGTTTATTGTATCTGGCAATATTATCCAAACCAAAGTGAATTAAGTTAAAGACCTGAACCTAGTCAGTACGGGTAATGAATGATTGTTGCCCCTGAACAGACTGGATATAACCTATTAAATAGAAGACTGTTTATACACTGTGAGCCCAGATATTCAAAAGGGTTTCACCATGTGCAACCTACTGATGCGCCCCGGCGTGATATTCAAAAGGAAAAAGTGCGCGGCACAAATCCCGATGCGCCGGAGCGCATCAGTAAAGTATGCAGGTGCAGGTAGGGGGAGGTGCCCATGCATACCCTGCACAGCCCGATATTCAGCCTGGGATGTGCAGAGCCATGCATGCGCAACCCCTACCTGCGCCAGCACAAAGTTGATCCAAAAAAAGGAACAAGGGATGGCCACCCACAGGTGAGCTGCCGCGTGCAGGGCACAACCGCGGCAGCTGCCATGGCGGGTGGCCACCGACTCCTAATGCACCTGGCAGCGCCCCCCCATGCCCGATCGTAGGCATTTTTAAGAAAAGAAGAATTCCTTCCAATATCTCTGGTGGTCCAGTGGACCACTGCCTGCCCGATCGCAAGCATTTGCAATAGAATAAATAAATATTTCCAATATCCTTGGTGGTCCAGTGGACCGCTGTCTGCCCAATCACGGGCATTTATAATAAAATAAATAATTAATCCCAATATCCCTGGTGGTCTAGCGGTACCCCCTCACCCGCCCACTGAGCCCCACTGCCCCGCTCCCCCCAGTCAGCCAGTGGGTGACAGCACCCCACCCACCTGCCACCCCATCACCCACCAACTGACAACGTCAGTAAGGCTGCTGCCCATTGGTCCCTAGCGTGAACCAATGGGCGCATGACTCCGATACCATACACA
Organism: Neoceratodus forsteri; assembly: GCA_016271365.2. Lineage (NCBI taxonomy): Eukaryota > Metazoa > Chordata > Ceratodontiformes > Ceratodontidae > Neoceratodus > Neoceratodus forsteri. Next base: position 404,056,163 of record CM057455.1, read on the forward strand.
TTCCAGATATGTGAATGAATCATTCACATATCTGGAATGTGTAGTATAGTATGGGCTGCATGCCCATTGGCTCATGCCAGGACCAATGGGCATACAGCCCCACCGACAGTAACAATCAGTGGCAGGGGCGACAGGCATGTGGGTGCTGCCGCCCACTGGCTGATCAGGAGGAGTGGCTCGGTGAGGCTCAGTGGGCAGGTAGGGAGGGGGGGTACCGCTAGACCACCAGGGATATTGGGATTATTTATTTATTCTATTACAATTGCCCATGATCAGGCAGACAGCGATCCACTGGACCACCAGGGATGTTGGAAATATTTATTTATTTATTTTATTACAAATGCCCGTGATCAGGCAGACAACGGTCCACTAGACCAGCAGGGATATTGGACAGAATTCTTCTTTTTTTAACAAATCCTTGTGATACATAGATACATAGACAGTGTCGGCAGATAAGGGCCTATGGCCCACCCAGTCTGCCCATTTGAGCTTGTAAGTTCAGTTTGTTTTCCTAGAAGTCTGTTGCCCCTTACCCCTGACCTCTAGAATTCCTTTATGTCTATCCCATGCATTCTTAAATCCTGTGATTGTTTCAGCCCCCACCACTTCTCTGGCAGGGTGTTCCACTTGTCCACCACCCGTTCTGTGAAGAAATTCTTTCTCATGTTTCCTCTGAATCGTCCTCCCTCCAACTTCATCCCATGCCATCTAGTCCTGGAACATCTTTTTCGCTTAAAAATAGTGTTTTCCTGCACCCTGTTCCTCCCTGTAAGATACTTGTATGTCTCTATCACATCCCCTCTCTCCCTCCTCTCCTCCAGGGAGTACATGTTCAGTTCCTTCAACCTGTCTTCATAGGACTTGTGATGCAATCCATTTGCCATCTTTGTTGCCCTCCTCTGAACCTTCTCTACCCTGTCTATGTCCTTACATAGGTATGGTCTCCAGAACTGTACATTGTACTCCAGGTGGAGCCTCACTAGTGTCTTGTATAGCGGAATTATGACTCCCTTTCCTGCTGGTGATGCCCCTGCCTATACATCCCAGCATCCTATTTGCTTTACCTGCTGCCTTGTCACACTGTTTCTGCACCTTGAGGTCATCAGAGATGATAACCCCAAGATCCCTTTCCTGCTTGGTGCATGCTATATCCTCACCCCCAACTGATATATTGTGCCAGGGTTTTTATGCCCCATATGCATTATCTTGCACTTCTTTTGCATTGAATTTCAACTGCCAAACCCTTGACCATTCTTCAAGTTTCTGCAGGTCGCTTCTCATTCTGTCTACACCTCTGGTCTGTCTACTCTGTTACAGAGCTTTGTGTCATCAGCGAACAGTGAAATTCTGCCTTCTAGATCCTGTGCAATGTCACTGATGAAAATGTTGAATAGGACCGGTCCCAGCACTGATCCCTGTGGTACCCCACTGGTCACACTTCCTCTGTGGAGTGACAGCCATTTACCACCACCCTCTGTGTCCTGCCACCCAGCCAGTTACCTACCCACCACACTACTGTCCTGCCCACACCCATATTCCCCAGTTTGTGTAATAGTCTTCTATGTGGCACAGTGTCAAAGGCCTTGCTGAAGTCCAGATAGGCCATGTCCACTGCCCTCCCTGATCCACCTCCCTAGTCACCCAGTCAAAAAATTCAATGAGGTTGGTCTGACATGACCGCCCCTGGTGAAACCATGCTGCCTTGGGTCCTGTAGTCCATTGACAACCAGATGTTCCACCAATCTCTCCTTCAGTAGTGCTTCCATGATCTTCCCCACTACCGAGGTGAGGCTGACTGGTCTGTAGTTCCCTGCTTCCTCTTTGTTCCCACTTTTGTATAAGGGGACTACATCTGCTGTCCTCCAGTGTTTGGGTACCTCCACTGTTTCCAGTGATCGGCTAAACAGGATAGCCAGAGGTTCAGCCACCACCTCTCTTAGTTCTTTAAGGACCTGGGGAATTTACCCGTCTGGCTTTATCAACTCTTATTACTTCCAGTCTCTTCAGGACCTTTCTCGTGTAAAGGACTTATGTCCATTTCTGCACCATTCTAACCCTTGTACTCCTTCAGACCCATTACTCCTCTTCCTCAGTAAAGACTGAGCAGAAATACCTGTTCAATATGTCAGCTTTACTGTTGTCATCCTCCAGCTGCTCCCATCCTCCCCTTCAGTCTCACTATCCCTCCCTTTGTCTTCTTTTTTCACTTATGTACCTGTAAAAGGTTTTTGTCCTCTACCCACTGATTTTGCAATGTGTTCTTCTGTCTGAGCTTTGGCTTCCTTACTGACCTCCCCGCCTCCCCTTTGCTTCTCCTGGTACTTCTCCTATCCCCTTCTGCCTGTGTCTTTTGTATTGCCTGAATGCAATCTTTTTGGCTTTCACTTTTTTGCTACCTCTTGGAAAATCATAATGGTCTCCTCTTCCTTTTCCTCTTGCTAACCTGCTTAATGCATAATTCTGTTGTTCTTGTAATCCCCATTTTAAATTCTGCCCACTGTTCCTCAACCCCTGATTCCTGTCCCATTCCCTTTAATGCCTCTTTCAAGTATCTCCCATTTTCCCAATGTCTGCCCCCTAAAATCCAGGATCCGTGTTTTGTGTGGTTTGGTTCTGCTCTTTCTGTGATTTCAAACCACAATGACTGGTGGTCACTGTTACCCAGGTGCTCCCCCACTGTTACCCCCATCACACTGTCCCTGTTTGTGAGCACAAGGTCCAGTATTGCCTTCTGCCGAGTTGGTTCCATGACCAGTTGCTTGAGGAAGGCACCCTGAAGGGAGTCCAGGATAAATCTGCTCCTAGTTGATGCTGCTGCTGGGATGCTGCAGTCCACGTCTGGAATATTGAAGTCTCCAACCAGTACTACCTCACCCTTGTCTGCCATCCTTTGGATGGCTAGCATCAGCTCCCTATCTGTTTCTTCCTCCTGGGCTGGTGGTCTATAGACCACACCTGTGCGGATGGCTGTCCCATTTTCCTTTCCAGCTTAACCCACAGTATCTCTCCCCATTTGTTCCTCCTGGATCTCTGTGGCCCTTATGTCATTTTTCACATACAGTGCCACTACTCCTCCTTCCTGCCTGCTCTGTCTCTTCTGAATATGTTGTAGCCAGGTATGGCCATCTCCCAGTCATGGTTATCATTACACCAGGTTTCAGTGATGGCCACAATGTCCAGGTCTGACTGTACCATGACAGCCTCCAGATCTTTCATCTTGTTGCTAAGGCTCCTGGCATTTGCACACATGGCTTTCACGATTTGACCTCCTAGACTGCTTCACTGTTCTCCGGCCCCTTCCTTGGTTGTCATTTATCCCTGGTTCTCCTTGCTGTCTGCCCTTCTGCTGAAATGTTGCCCTTTTCTGCTTATCCACCTCTTGGGCACTAATCTCCATCTTTTGCACACTGCTTTGCAGAGATAGCTACTCCTCTGGTTCACTGGTTCCACTGCTAGCTGTGGGGGGTGAGCAAGTAGGTACCCTCCTTGCTGGCCTGCCACCCCCCTTTGCTAGTTTAAATGCTCGTCAATGTAGCATTTAAACTTATCATTGAGTGCTTGGATTCCCCTCCAGGATGGATGCAGGCCGTCAGGCTTGAACAAACCTCCATCCCTCCAGGTGGGTCCCCAGTCACCAATGAATCCAAACCCTTCCTCACAGCACCAGTTCTTCAACCATGAGTTAAAGTTCCTGGTGCATGCACTGCTATGCCTCCTTGCCTCTCACAGGTAGTACTTGAGAAAGTGACAGAAGTAGCTACTTGCTTGAGACCCTTCCCAGTTTCTAAACTCTTCCTGAACTTCTTTGGCTCCCCATTTTCCAGGTCATTAGTACCTAGGTGGATAATGACATCCAGCTCACCCTCCTGTCTTGCCTTCCCAGTGATCCCCAGGATCTTCCTTCCATCCTCCATGCCATAGCACCTGGTAGGCACCTCACCTCCCTGTCCTCCCCCTCCTGTATTCCTAGCTGGATCCCTCTTATGATGGAGTCCCCCACCAGGATTCACTTCCTCCTCCTCCTCTGGGGTCCACTGCTTTCCCCGCTGAGGTCACCTCCTTGGCTAACCTCCACATCCTTTCCTTCCACTTCTCTGGGTAACTCTATTTGGTTGTCCTCGTTTGCCAGTGTGGCATATGAGTTCTTGAGTGGAATAGAATCTGGGATGTGCCTCTGCCTGACTGCTCTAACCCTCCCTGAGCCCACTGTCATCCAAGTGCTCCTCGTTCTCGGCATCCTTTGAGGCAGCTGCATTGGACTGGGTGGTCCCTGGATAGGGGTGATGGTACTCCAGACCCAGTTTACTTCTGCTTTGAGTCTGGCTACCTCATCCCGCAGTCCAGAGAGATGCATGCAGATAGGGCAGCACCTCAGTGTCCAGAAGGTCTGCCTGAATATGGCTGCCCCACAGCCACTGCATAGCACCACTCCCCACATTATACTGCAGTTCCACTACTTGTCTGCTACTGAAGCTCTCCTAGTTCTCTTTTTATTAACTTATTGTACTAAAAATCCTGTCACTAATCCTCAGATATTTTTTTTTTTAAAGGAAAAAGAAACCAATAAATAAATAAATGAGTCAAAACACTTGTGCTGAGGGTGGGCTTCTTCACCCTTATGCCCCTCCTACTTCACTCCCCTTACTATTCCCTGTGTTTAGCTCCTGTCAATCAGATTTATCAGGGCATATAATTAAGAGTTGGAGGAAGGGGAGGGAGGGGCAAAATTTGCAGCAATTAAAGACAGCACAGAATTACACCACCACTATGTTTTAAATTTTCAACAGCCCAAAAACAATTATAAGTAAAGACAACAAAGAAAGTATAGTGTCACTAAACGCCCACAATCTAAGTTTAAAAGAAAAATAGCAATTACCAGTTACTCTAAAGCACTGAATTGAATATGTTTCCTTCCTTCCCCTTCTGGCTTCTTCTGATAGGGCTGTGGAGCACATTGCTGGCTGCAGGGGGCGTCGGACCCAGACGCCTGCTGCCTGGCAGGGCGCCAGGCGCAAGTCATCGGGGATCAGCACACCTGCATGCAAATGGGGCCATAATGAATGCAAATGGCCCCATTTGCACCTTGCATACATTATGGCCCCATTTTCATGTCAGGTTTTGAATATTGCAGTTGCTGTGCATAGTGCAATGGAACTTGCGCTAGCGCATTCCCATGCTCCACTCTGGCCACTTACGCTGGTGCAGTGCCACTGCGCCATGCATACTGCAGGTGGCCAGGGTGCAATATTCAACGATGCTGTGCCATGGCACAGCTCTGTTGAATATTGCCCAGTCCACACCCCTGCACAGCCAAGTTGCGCTGCGCCGAAGCTTGCGCCATAGCCTGGCGCAGTTTGCATATCTGGGCCTGTGGTGTTTAAGTGACCAGCAGATAAAGAGTGTACTGCATATGTGAATAAAGAAGATTTACCATTTGAACATAGATAACAGGTCACAAGAGAACTGCATTGGTACAGAGAGCTAGATGTTTAAAATACAGGCACTTAAATAAATTTGTTTTACTATACGAACATATGAAAACTGCCATCAGAAAAAAGGCTATTTGGTCTATTGAGTCTGCTCGATTATGCAGCTAACAACCCTCTTCTATAGTTGCCCCTACCTCTCTGCAACCCCCTTCCTTGACTCTCCTGTTTGTCTTGTCCCACTCTTTTTAAAGCATCCCTCCATTTTATAGGCCACCATGCTGGTACCGCGTTCCACTCTGCCACCACCCGCTCTGTAAAAAAGTGCCTTCTCAATTCCTTCCTAAACCTTCCACCCGTTAATCTCATATCATGACCTCAAGTATCCCTCCCCACCCTCCCCTTGAACAGTCCCTCTATGCCTGTCCTGTTTATTCCTCTCAAGTACTTGAAGGTCTCAATCATATCCCCCCCCGTCCCTCCTCTCCTCCAGTGAGTACATGTTCAATTCTTTAGTCTGCTTTCATATAGTAACTCCCCCAGACCCTGGATCATCTTTGTTGCTCTGTGTTGCACCCCTTCCAGTAATCTAATGTCCCTCTTTATGTACAGGCACCAGTACTGCATGCAGTACTCCAGGTGGGGTCTGACCAGCAATCTATACAGCAGCAGAATCACCTGCCCCCTCCTTGAGCTTATACCCCTTGAGATACAGCCCAACATTTTTTTGGTCATTACTGCTGCCTTCCTATCCTGTGCAGAATTGTTCATTGCTCCCATAATGAGCGCCCCCAGATCCTTCTTCTCCTCAGTCTCAGCTAGCTGTACTCCCCCCAGATGGTAATTTCTTCTTGTATTCTTAGCCAGTACCCACTGACCCACTGATCTACTAATCTAAACTTTTCAGTGAAAACCCTTCATCCCTATGCTTGCCTTGTTTGCTTGGGTGGTGGGGGCTCAAAAAGAAAAAAACCAAGATAAGCTACAGACAAAGAACCTCAATGCAGAAGCATTTAAGCGAGGGTTATCCCAAAGGCCATTGGCAATAAAGTCAAGTTTCAGAGAAACACAACATCACACATACTTCCATAATGCAAAGCATCATGGGATATAAGCAAATCACCATGAAATTTCAGATTGGTTGAGTTTACAGTAGGAATGCATGGTACCAAAAGGGCCTCTCAAATGATTTGCAATTTACATGCCTTTAACAACACAGAAGTTTTTTTTTTATATCCCTACCCCGGTAACTTCATTTCTATAATACAGTCACCTAGTACTTTTTACCTTTATCAAAAACACCTAGTGCCATGGTATGTTCAACATTTACAGGTTTCATACACATAAGGCATACCCATCAAGGTATTTTATGACATAGTGCCATTGCACACTAAATCCAACAATGAAGAACAGAGCATGTTGTTTTATGTCAGTTTGGAGGTTACAACAATAACCTTCCTGTACGAGGACCTGAGAGGGAAAAGGAACATTGAAGAGGACACTATACCATAGTCAAGAAAGGGAAGGGGGGTGCCATAGGTGGCCAATCTTATGGACTATAAATTGTAAAGGATAGATTAGGCTAAGAAATAGAAGAACTGTTACAACAGATTTAAGAAAAGGTTGGTCTTCAAGAGTGGCAGGATCTCCTTGTCACACCATCCTTTTGAAGTCAGCCTTTCTAAAGTCCAGGATCTTTGTCCCAGATGCACTCCTCTCCTTAACCATCTGCAACTGGAACCATACTGTCATGTGATCACTCCCCACCAATGGTTCCTCCACCTGCAGATCCTTCACCCACTCCCCTTTAGTCAGCATAAGGACAAGGGTGTTCCCTTCCCTAGTTGGTTTGCTGATCATCTGCATCAGGAAGTTATTCTGGAAGGCATCCAGCATTACCTGTTCTCTTCTATAATTGGTGGCCGATATACCCCAATCCACTCCTGGCAGGTTGAAGTCCTCTACTATGACCACCCCCTTCCCACAGTTCCTCTGGATCTGTCCCGCCAGTACCTTGTGTATCTCTTCTGATTGGGAGGGTGGCCTGTACACCACTGCCAACCTTAGTGTCCTATTTTTGGGATCCTGGATTTGCATCCATAGTGTCTCTATATCTCCCTCCTCCCTCTCCTCCCTTACACACTTTAGTCCCTCACTCATGTAGAGCACCACCCCTTCCCTTTTCCACTTAACTCTGTCCTTGCAGAATAATTTGTATCATGGAACCGCCAGGTCCCAGTCAAGGTATTGGGTGTCCCATATCTTGGTGATGGCTGCCATGTCCACCCTCCCTCTGCCATGAGAGCCTGAAGCTCTGTTATTCTATTCCCCATGCTTCTTGCATTTGATGAGACCCTCCTCCATCCCCTTTTTTTCTCTTCTCCCCCCTCCTGCCCTCCCTTTATGGCACCCGCTGTAGTACTCGCCCCAAGTCTTATTTCACTATTAGGGGGTAAGCCCATATGGTTTCCCATCTGTAGGCCTCTGAGTACTTCTAACCCTCATGCTACCCACCTCTCCTATTTTAAATTCTCCTCAATGTACTCACCAATACTTTGCTTCAGTACTTTCTTTCCCTCTTCGTTTAAGTGCAGTCTATCTTTAGTATACAGATTGCTGTCTTCCCAGATCACACCCCACCCTCCTACCAGCCCATACCCTATCTCCTGACATCAGGTTCCCAACCATTCATTAAATTTCTGAATTCTCAGTTTTCTTAGTGTACTTGCCTGGGAAGTGGAAGTACTGTACCTCTGAGAAAGTAACTGGTCTTTGCCCTCTTGCAAACTGATCTTAGTTCTTCAGACCTCCTCGCCACTTCATCTACCATCCCATCAACCAGGTCATTCATCCCCAAATGCAGTATTAGGTGAGGTTTTTCACTGCCTCATCTGGCATACTTTAGAACAGATTGCACCACCCCTTACACCATCATTCCTGGCATGCCCTCCACAGAAACCTGACTGTGCCTCTCCCCCTTGCTACCCCACCTGACCTATCTTAGTATTTAGTCCCCTAACACAAATATTCCACCCCTTTCTCCCCCATCTTTCTTCCCTTTCTCCCACCTCCTCCCTCTTTTTTCTCCTTTATCCTCCTGCACCATCAGAGACTATCAGCTTCACCAGAAAAAAAAAAAACATGGACACTCATCTGCACCAGCAAAATCCCCCAAACAGGGACCTTTCCAAATAAAGTCAGAAAGCACCCTGGTACCAATTGAAAACAACAGTAAGATGCAAAAGAAACAATAACAGCAGTAAAATCAGTGAAAATCAACAGTTACTTCCCTGAAATGAGACTAATTCCTTCCCCTTCAAGCCCTCCTCTTCAGCAGTGTGTGTCTTTGGAGGAATTTAAACAGTCCCTGAAGACCCATTTGTGGTATCAAGTGTATATAACTTGATGTTTTTATTGTTTTATGAACTAGTATTTATTGTATGTGTGTTTTATTATATGGTTGATGTAAAGCGCCTTGAATTATAGAAAGGCGTGGTATAAATAAATATTATTATTATTAAATAGGTATTCATTTTCCTAACAAATCAGTCAGACTTGATCAGAAAACATTAATCAACTGTTTTCCAAAGGCCTGTGCTGATGCTTTGTGTACAATTAATAACTGAAACTACACACCAGTGAGTGAGTCATTTTTTTCCATTTGGGTTCAGAAAAGTTATCTTTCTACCAGAGAAAATAGGCAAAATTACTTTTTTTGTTTCCATGAAAATTTCATGAACATTCATAATGTAATTTTCATGTTATCTCATCTAGTTTTAAAACTTTGGGTCAAAATTTCACTACTTTGGTTAAGTTGTGTGTATTTAACCACTTGAGTGTATGTACTGAGTTTCTGGTTTCTAGCTTAAAAGGGGGTGAGTTACAGTGGTGCTCAGTGTCAGGTTCACTGTTGTCTAGTTATATCATTCCAGATTTTCACTCAACAACTAGCAATAATGGACAAAACCATCACTTGGTAATTGTTTAATTGCCTAATGTTTCCAAATGTTGTGACTAGTTATTACTGATTACATTGTAATGGTGGTGTAACAAAATCTTATGACATTTGGAACGCCAGCCTGGGCACCATTTTTTAGACAGAGTAATATTTTCAAAATATGTCAAAAAAAGTTAAACTACTAATCTCTGAACCCGTATACCTTTGCAACCAGTCATCCAAATCTCATGATATGTACCCTTCCTTTAGATGCCTAAGAATAGTACAGTAAGCCTGTCAATAGTGGTTTATCTAGCTAAACATACAACTGAGTTATGGCAATGGAACTGATTCAAAAAATGTCATGAAGTGGCATGCAATTTACAAGAAACTTGCAGAATTTTGCAAAAATTCAGCAGAACAGAATTAGCCATTTTTACACAGTACTAGATAAAAGACATTGGGCTAGATATTCAAAACTTTGCCTCAGGGCTAAAGTAGCACTGCCCGGTGGGCAAACTTAGCCAGGAGCACAAAGCAAACTGTATTCCAAAGGAATAGCCCTGGACAAACAGCTTCTGAATATAGCATGGGAATGAGGCCAGGCAAACTGGGCTGGGAGTGCAGGGCAAACATAGCCCTGGAATAAGACAGCTGTGAATATAGTAACCTGGAAGTGCAAACCACAACAGCAACACAGTGCACAGCAATGTGAAGGTAGGTAGAGGTGAACTATGTGACCAATGTGTGTGCCAGCAAATGCATGGATCCTGTACAGCTGCAGGCAGCAGTGCATGTGAAAGAACAGCGTTCAAAATTGTATAATATTCCCAGAACCGTTAAGCTAACACATTTGGATGACTTTAGCTTGGAGCTAAGCCACTTGCCCGATGCAAACATGTTTGCCTGGTGCCAAACTTTGTCATATTCAAAAGTGACATGCAAATGAGTTTACTTAGGTAGTATCTGGGTAAACATCCAGATTAGCATCTCATTATACCCTGATTTGCATGCAGTTTGCCCAGCATTACTGCAGGGTCCCACAGCTCCACCTGTAGGTCAGTCTGGAAGAATAGGGTCTGGCCAGGTCTGGCCGCAGCTACACCTGTAGGTCAGTCTGACAGTGCATGATGGTAGCTGCAGGCTACATCTATGCAGTACAGCATAGCATTGTGTACCACAGGGGACAACACAGCACAGGCACAGGTGGTGGTGGTGATGCATGCAATGGTCACACTGTAGGGCATGCTACAGTATACAGCAGATACCACAGTAGCAAGGGGGCCAGTGGTGTGAGGGATACAACAATGCCTATTGTGTGTAGGGTAGTGATGACCAGTACACTGCACACAGTGACAAGCCCACCTTACAGGTGTGTACTGACAGTGGACATTGCTGTCACACTGTTGTGTGACCCACAGATGCTGTACCTCTGGCATGGGATGCTCATAGTGACAACGACATGGTAGTGGTGTGTACTGTGATGTATGCACAGCTGTGTGGTATGTGACTGGAGGGGGCATGTACAATTGGACAGGCACACTGGTATTGGAGTATTCCCAATACTGGACCATGTGCACTGTGTGCTGTGTCCCAGCCTTGTGGCTGCACCTGGTCTGTGGTGAGGCCTGGCCACCCATACACCCTCCCCTCAACACCTACCATGCCCACAGTGCTGCATGTGTGTGCTGGCATCTGTTGGTCACCACTGACATATGGTCTGCAGGTGTGTGTTGTATGGCCACACTACCATGGTGGCCCCCGGGGGCTGGGTCACCACATACTGCCTGGCATGGCTGGAATGGATGGCAGCAGCTGGCATCATTGTGGTGCCATCAGTGAGCAGCTTGGTTCCCCCATGTCTGGATTTCCTCTGTGTGATAGTCATATGTTAGGGTCATGCAAGGCCATGCTAAAGCTGAGCTAATGCCGTACAATGCCACAGTGTCACGCAAGGCTGGATTGCCCAGGGTTAAGACCAGCTTTTCCTTGGTGGTAATTTGTACCACGCAAAGGTCATGCTAAGTCACGTTAAACCACTTTGCGCAGTGCTAGTGGCTGAGTATAGCAGTGCACCTGTATTCATGTTCGGTTTTCCCCTTTCATATATTATGATTTTGCCTGGTGCTAATGTGATTTGCGCGTGCTATTTGGCCTTTCTAATATAGCAGACCCATGCTAATCCCACGCTAAACCCATGCAAATGGTTTGCGTACCGAATAGCTGGGCTGTTTGTTTCATAGTTTACTGAAGATATTTGCAGAATCTGATGGAACAATCTAATTCAAGGTTTACTGCTGTACTTTTTTAAATAATCATACACGGAATAGTGAATATTAATTTTAAAGCAAAATGTGCTGCTTTTTTAAATAGGCTGTACCGTATATTTAAGATGTCAATAGATTCTGTGAAACATGGTGAGTGTATTACTATGTCTTAGTCAAACAGAGGGAGGACATTCAGTATGAATTCATTTTTGCTGATCTTGTTTGGTGATATTAAGTCTCTCTAGCCATGGAGCACCCAGTCTTCAAGATACTAAACATATTCTTTGTCTTTGGCTGTTAACAGATATTTCAGAAGTCAATTTGCTGTCAATCATGAGGCTATTTAAATGTGGTTATTATTTCTATCTCAACACTGGCACCCATGACCTTTACTGATTGTGGTACTAAATGGGATTGACAGTACATACTTAAGAACATAGGCATTGTTTTGTTTTTTGAGGTAGTCAGAGTTACATAATTGTCTTCAAACCATTTTAGCACTTTATAATAAACAGAATGGGTAATGAATTGTAATTCATTAACATCCTTCCCTAAAGACAGTAGAGAAATATTATTTGCATGTATGAAATCTGTATACTGTACAAGTCTCTGTTAAGGGTACGATACTCTCTGAGATATGCAGTTACAGCAGAGTTTGTCCCAGTCTCATTAGCTCAAATTCTTAAACAAATGGTGTATTCAAATTTTAGGTATGGATTAATGCTCTTTATATGGATAGATTGCCAGAACAATACATATTAGAAATAGTGGCAAGCGGAAAAAAAAACAGGTTTTATGTTTCAATGATGCAAGACAAAAAACTTACTCCACAACTAAAGAGCCAGGCAGCTAGGCGCAGGCAAAAAGTGGCTAAGGCTTTATTAAAGAACAGAATGGAACAAACAAGACAAGCATCTGTAGTATGTTTAACTTTGTGGGGCATTGTTCTGTGTCACATTTTAAAATATGTCAACATGTTGGATGTGGATTCATACTGACATTAAGACACTGGTGGGCTACTGATTTTTGTCAGCTGTGTCTCTACCCCCTGCGGAAGAACCAGTGTAGTTCGAGGCATGGGGGTGTTTGTCTCCACTTGTCTCATGTGTTCCACATTGCACATTAATAAAGTCTTAGTCATTTCCCACCTGCACCTAGCTGCCCAGGTCATTATTTGTGGAGACTGTTCTTTTGTTCTACATTGCAGTTTGTATTTTAAACTGCTGCCTATGTTGACGAAGTTGTGCTGTGAACCCTCTTTTGTTTATTTTATTTTTCTATGGTCAGCAGGAGAGAGGATGTGCTGCTACCACTGGAAAGGTCATTGGTTCATCCTTATCTGGAATACAGTGTGTAGTTCTGGAGTCTGCACCTAAAAGAAGTACAAACATAGAGTACAAACAGTGCTGAGGTGGGTGAACAGGATGATCTACAGACAGCAGGAAATTATGAACAGAGATAGGTTGACAGATCTAAATAGGTACATGCTACAAGCAAAAGTCAGACATAGAACAAACACAGCTGCAATCCCAGAGCTAGCCAAATATCTGATAAAGGATAGAAATGTTCCAGCTTTTTGCCATTAAGGCTTTATCAGGGGTGGGTATTTCTACTCCCTATCATAGATTAGCTAGGGTCTCTAGTGAGGAAGCAAGTGGTATTGGTGTCTCTTTTTGCAGGGTTAGTTTAGTGAGAGTTCGGTGGAATTTACATAGAGACGGAGCTCCTGAATTTCTCATCTACTTGTTTGTACTGCTTTGTTATTTCTGTCAGTGGTTGTTAGCGGGTTTTAAAAAATGCCTGCTAACACCATTATATTGTAAGAGGTCCATTTTTCATTTCTGAGATCCTCTACCTGCCAGTTTCTTTGTGGCCTCTGCCATGCTGCATAGCCACCTGAGTTGGAACTTCACTGGAGCAGCCTGTGTCAAATTCTGCATCGAGAACTCTCACTGGATCCCCACCTAGAGACAACCTGTGGGACCTTCCACAAGTGAATTTTGAGCTAGTGGGACTTCACAGAACTTTGCAGTAAGGACTGTTACACCAAAACCCTGCCGAGCGATACAGTTCATATGACCTTACATAAGTAACATTGAGCAAGTGGGACTTCATGCCAGTTGGTCGCTACCCTTATTTTGACCTAATCGAGGTTATCTTGATCTGTGGAGGGATTGGGCCCCATTGTTGGCTTTGTGGGATTAGCCAGCCCAGTCCCTAAACAGGGGGTCCTGGTTCTGGGCTAGCTAAAGAGCTGGTCTTTTGCCTGTGCCTTTTGTTTCATGGGGGGCTTCCGTTGGTGGGTGGATGCTCTCCCAAGATCTCTGTGGGGATCATTTGGGCTAATGGTCCCCTTGCCTGACTAACAACTTTGGGGGCTCCCCTCCAGGGGGATGGCTGACTTTCTGGTGTTTTTGTCCTCAGTTGCAGCCCTGGAATAGCTCCTGAGGAAGCTGTGATGTTGATTGCCGGAGCAGAGGGTCACTCGGGGGGGGGGGCAGGCAAACTGATGTAACTCACAGGGAAGATCAGTAGTGAAGTATCCTTAAGGTTGATCTGTGAAACACTTATTTTCATCCTTGCAGAGGATTTTCATTGAACTGGTATCAGATTTTATGGGAAGATTTCTAGCTGTATTGGTTGAAGGCAGTGAGAGTGCCTTCTAAATTTTCGATTGCAAATAATAATTTCTGCTACTCATTGTGAGTCCCACTGGCAGTCGGACTTATTATTGAGACCCCCTTCAGGTTCTGTCCTTTGGAGAGAGAGTTCAAATGGACATACTGTATGGCTGGACTTTCTTGTAGAGTATTAGCAGCTCTCTTTTAATGACTGCTTCATATTTAATAACTGGGGACTTTTGCTACACTTTGTGACCTGCTGTTAGATGTTTTAACTGGGTATTAGTTGGTTTAATTTGGGGGTTTCAGGTTTTATTGCAATTGGTTAATTTGGGGGAGGTTTATTTGTTTATGAGTTTGCTGTCTATTATTTTTGTTGTGTTTTTCTGTCTGCTATTACTTGGTGCTGCTGCTGATTTCTTGGCAGCAGCAATGTGCTGGCAGTTATCTTCAGTGGACAGGCACTACTCACCCTCTAGGCTGAGGGACCTGAGCCCCTTTGACTGCCCTCCACTTCCCTTTGAGGTCTGTAGGCAGTATCAGGCATTGGGGATAGTTTGGAGGGCTTCAGATAGTGCAGGCCCCAGGCCTTTTGGGGGGTGGAGTGGGGTTGGCGGATTGGGGTGGTGGGTACTAGGAGACACCCTGGAGCAAAACGGGTCCAGAAAAGGGGTCCTCCCTGCCTGGTTCCCATACCCAGGGGCTCCACATTCAGTGGGCAAATGATGAGCTCTCCCATGACCACTTATCCAACCCAGATGGTGTTATGCAATGCCAGGTCGATTAGGAACATGACAGCAATTATTGATGATCTTATTGGATCATTTGACCTGCCTTATATCACCGAGACCTGGCTGGATGATAATGATGGTCCTGTTTTTGAGGCAGCAGTTCTGGCTGGCTACTCAGTGATATACCGCCTGAGATTGGATTGCAGGGGTGGGGGTATAGCCATCGGTTTTAAGAATGAACTGGACCTTGTTGATGTGCTGGTGGGGACTACCAGATCCTTTGAGTGTATGATGGGTGCAGGTGTGGGCTGCAGGATACTTCTCATCTACTTTCCACCCAGAGATGAGAAACAATTCCTACAGGAAGTCACAGACGTCATTGTCGACATGGCATTGGAGTCACCCAGGTGGTTGGTCGTGGGGGACTTCAATGCCTGGGTCGACGATGAACTATCGCATTTTGGATAAGACTTCCTCCAACTTATGATTTCATTGGACTTTACACAGGTGGTGGTTACCTCTGCTACCCATAATTGTGGTCATGCTCTGGACCTGGTGTTCCTCCTGGGGATGCAGATCTCTGATTTGGTGGTAGAGAAACCAATTAGCTGGTCTGACCATCACACTATAAGGTTCAGTTTTGTGGGTCCCCCAATAGACCTGCCCCTGTGGAGATGGTCTGGTAAAGCCCTTTAAGGGGTATATCCTCTACTGGTCTAATGGCAGTGCTGGATCTATTGAGCAGGCCATTGGGATGCATGGAGCAAGGTGACCTACTGCTGCATTATAATAATGCTGAATTGGGGGCCCTGGTTTCTATTGCTCCTGTCCGAGTTCGCCCACTCACTCTACGTCATCAATCCACTTGGTTTGATAGGACCTTGAAGGAGTTTAGAAGAGTAGGGTGAAGGCTGAAGGATTGCTGGTGGAAACCTGGACTGGAGGATGACAAACTTAGATTGATGTCCCACTATAGGAACATCAATATGTCATCTCCCATGAGAATAATAATAATAAATAATAAACTTTATTTGTATGGCGCCTTTCAAAGCCAATGCGCCTAACAAAGTTAAAATCACATAATCAAAAATTTCACAAAAACATAACAAAACCTCTCAAGGCAAATAGTATAATCATAAAATCTTAGACTCTTTCCATCCATTAAGCGCCATAGGCTTGACTCCATAACCAGGTTTTCAGTGCTTGTTTAAAACCCTCCATGGTCGTGTGCTCATGTAACCGACTGGGTAGAGAATTCCAGAGGGTAGGAACAGCATACATAAATGTTCTAGACCCAGAAGATTTCATACGTACCCTCGGAATCTCTAGCAACCCCTCATTGGCTGAGTGGAGTGATCACCCGAGGCAATGAGGAACCATGAGCTCTTTCAGGTAGTCCGGGCCAAGTCCGTGTAGGGCTTTAAAAGTCATCAGACCAACTTTAAAGGTGATCCGCCACTGGACTGGCAGCCAGTGCAGTCCATGCAGCACTGGTGAAATATGACAGGACCGCGAGGATCGCATCAACAGCCATGCCGCAGCATTCTGCACTAGTTGTAAGCAGTGGATTTCCACCCCAGGTAGCTCTAGGTACAGGGAGTTGCAGTAGTCCAAGCGTGAGGTCACAAAAGCGTGGATCAAAGTAGGGAGGTCACCAGATGGAACAAGGTGCCTGATCCTGGTGATATTCCTCAGATGGTAAAATGAGGAACTGATGATAGCCGACACCTGAGAATGCAGGGTTAGCCCATCGTCAACAATTACCCACAGGTTCCGCACCTGTTCAGAGGTTGGGAGTGGCTCATCCCCAAGGTGTAAGCTAGAGGGTGAGCTCCCCCCAACCTCTCTATCCGGCAACCAGGATCCACTACCAATACCTCAGTCTTATCAGAGTTCAACTTTAACCAGCTGGCATTCATCCACTCCTGGATTTCAGCAAGACAGTTATTAAAGACCGAGACAGCTCCATCCTGATCAGGGGCAAAAGTAAGGTAGAGCTTGGTATCATCTGCATAGCAGTGAAACTTCAGCCCGTACCTTCTTACAATGTCTCCGAGGGGCAGCATATATACTACAAACAACATGGGGGACAGCACTGAACCCTGAGTAACGCCACACATTAATGAGACTGGGTCTGAAGAAAAAACCCTGACACCACCCTCTGAGATCTTCCCGTGGGAAATGATGTAAACCACTTGAGGACTGTACCCGACAGTCCACAAATGAACCTCAGGAGATCAAGCAGTAACCCATGGTCCACAGTATCAAGCTAATGAGAGATCTAGGAGGACCAAGATAGAGTGACTCCTCATGTCTGTAGCCATCAGGAGATCATTGAGCACCCGAGTCAGCGCTGTCTCGGTACTATGTTTCTTTTGAAATCTGGACTGGAGGGGTTCATAGATGGCATGGATTGTCAGGTGATCCTCCAGCTGTGTGGCCTCTACTTTCTCAATCACCTTCCCCACAAAGGGAAGGTTAGAGATTGGTCTGTAGTTAGCAGAGTTCCTGTCCAGGGAGATTGTCGTGGCAAGGAATCAACCTGCTCAGCTCTTCCAACTGTGCACAGGTTGTACAATCCAACCTGCCTTCAGAATCGGAGAGCTCTTTCACAAGTTAAGTGTGAGGAATTCACTCAAGTTTTTGCAGATAAGATTGCCTACGTCAGATCAGAGATTTGATCAGCATGCTTCACTGAGCAGAGTAGCAGTAGGTGGAAGGTCATTAGCAAGTGATTTGTCTGGTCTGACTTTGACCGGCAGGCAATCACTGATATTGTGAAGATTGTCCAGGGTATGTGAGTGACTTGCTGCAGTCTGGACCCTGGTCCAACCCACCTCCTGGTGTCATGCATGGAATTCATCAGACTGGTCCTTGCTGAGATAGTCTGGAGTTCGCTTGAGAAGGGGGTGTTTCCTGACTCCTTGAAAGAGACTGTAATGACCCCCCTTTTGAAGAAACCGTCCCTCAACCCAGACCACCTCGGAAACTACAGACCTGTTTCTAACCTGCTTTTATGGGTAAGGTTATTGAGAAAGTAGTTGCATTGCAAGTTGAAGATCATCTTACCACACACAAGATCTATGAGGCTCTCCAGTCTGGGTTTAGGAAGAGGCATAGTACCAAGAAAGCTCTTGTCTAGGTGCTTAATGATCTCCTGGTGGTGAGGGATCAGAAGAGCCATTTGGTCTTAGTTCTTCTTGATCTCTCCACAGCATTTGACACTGTGGACCATGGGGTCTTGCTGGAGCACCTGAGGTTAATCTGTGGACTCTCTGGTACTAGTCCTCAGATGGTTCCATTCTTTTCTTACAGGCAGGTTGCAGAGAGTAGTATTGGGGATTTTTTCCTCTTCCCATTTCTCCCTGTCCTGTGGGGTCCCACAGAGCTCCATGCTATTCCTTATGTCGTTCACGGTGTATATGCTGCTATTAGGGGACAATATAAGGTGGTATGGGCTGAGTTCTCACTGCTGTGCCGGTGATACTCAGCTCTATATGTCTTTTGTGCCCGATCAGGAGGCTACAGTCTCAGACTTTAACAACTGCCTCGCTGAGATGTAGGACTGGATGAGTGTCAGCTGGTTAAGGTTGAATCCAAATAAGACTGAGATGTTGGTTGTGGACCTAGGTCATCAGATAGAGAGGTCCTCTGTTGTTTGAACCACTGAGCTTGTGCTGAGGGTCAATCAGCTGAGGTCCTCTGAACAGGTGCGGAATCTGGGCATTATTCTTGATAGCGAGCTGACACTTAAATCACAGGTATCAGCCATTGTCAAGTCCTCTTTTTACGATCTGAGGAATATTGCCCAGGTAAAACTCCTTGTTCCGCCTGATGACCTTCCAACTTTGGTCCATGCCTTTATGACCTCCCACCTTGATTACTGCAATGCTCTTTACCTAGGGCTTTCAGGGATGGAAATCCACTACCTGCAACTGATGCAGAATGCAGAAGCTAGGTTGTTGATGGGCTTACCTCGATCTAGCCATGTCACACCTGTGCTCCGCAAGCTGCACTGGCTGCCAGTGTGGTGGAGGATCACCTTCATGGTCAGTTTTTTGACCAATAAGGCCCTACATGGACAGAGACTACACTATTTACAAGACCTCCTGTGTCTCTATCACCCCCTCCATCTGCTCTGTTCCACTGATGAGGGATTGCTAGAGGTTCCCAGGGTCTGTTTGAAGACCTCAGGGGTGAGATCTTTCACTTTTATGGCCTGACCCTGTGAAAATCTCTGCCTCATCAGGTTAGAGAGTGCCTG
Source organism: Neoceratodus forsteri (assembly GCA_016271365.2). Classification (NCBI taxonomy): domain Eukaryota; kingdom Metazoa; phylum Chordata; order Ceratodontiformes; family Ceratodontidae; genus Neoceratodus; species Neoceratodus forsteri. The sequence goes on from CM057455.1 coordinate 404,075,409, forward strand.
CCCACTGAAACTTTTATAACTGCCCTAAAAACCTATTTATTCAGTTTAGCATTTTGAGATGCTTACTAATTAGGTAACTGCTGCATATCTTAAATTTCAATCTGTTTTAGTATTGTTTTACTTTTATTGATGTCTGGTTTTAATGTTGTACAGGTGCTTTTATAATTTTGAAAAACTCTGTTTTATGATTAAATCTGACTTGACTTGACATGCTTCAGGAAAGAAGGGAAAGAGGGGACATGACTGAAATACACAAATACCTCTACAGGTTAAAAAAGTGGAAGCTTGGAATGGTTACAACTGAGTGGAAACACCAACACCAGGGGCAAATCTGTGCAGCTGGTCTATGACCAAATTAAGAGACAGGCCAGAAAGCACTTTTTCATGGAGACAGTGGTGAATGGTTGAAGTGTGTTGCCAGAGGAGTTGGTCTGTATGAAATCAGTAGAGAGACTCAAACAATGGTGGAAAACGTAAGACGGGCTTGATGAAGACCACAGTAGAAAAGGATGGGAAGAATGAAGAGCATCTAGTACGCTCTTATTCAGAATTAATTAAATAAATAATAATGGACAAATGCAATGGACAAGTGGGATTTTTTTCTGCTAACAGATTAGAAATATAGAAACATAGAAATTGTTGTCAGATAAGGACTGCTAGGCCCATCCAGTCTGCCCATAGGCCCTATACATTGTATGTAGCCACTGACCCTATGTGATTAATGGCTTTTCATCACTCCCTCCCCTCTCAGGCTTCCCTTGTGCCTGTCCCAGACATGCTTAAATCCCTCCACTGTGCTTGCCCCACTACTTCCTGTGGCAGACAAGCATTGACTGTCCTTTCAGTGTAGAAAAACTTCCTCACATTAAGGGTAGATTCTATGTTTCTATGTTTCTTAGCTTTCAAAAAAGAGCCATTACGTTAAGGTTGGGATATATATCTTTGATTTCCTTAGCTAAATAAATATCAAGTCAGGACAAATGTAATTAAACAAAAAATAGATCCTTTTTTAACAAAATGATCATTTCAAAGAATACTCTTTCTCATGATTTTGATAAATACGTTGAACTAGTAGCAGACACATGAGATTGAAGATTGAAAGTAATTCACAGATTTTAACTCTTTCCTCATAACGTCTATAGCAGTGGCTCAGTGGATTACAAAGGGGCAGCAAAATGGCAAGCAGTCTGTGGGATCATGGCAGATTCCTTCAGACAACCCATATAATTTTTACAGCTTCATCATTTTGCCAGCCCTGTTTGTATGGGAAGCAATGGAGTGGTGAAATATCTTGCCTAGCAAACTCTAGTAATCCTGTGCTCTGATTGAGAGATTGGCTCTTAAAACTAACTGTGCTGCTTACAAGGTGTTATTCTGCTGTTTCTGTTTTAAAGTGAATGCTGTCCTATGGCTGTTGAATCCCACAGTGTTAAATACCTGTCTGCTCCCACTGAGTGCAGTACTGAACTGATTTTCAGTTTTCCAAGTGTCCTGAAGACCCACTCCTATTGTTAGTGGCAATGCTGATAGGAAGGGCTACTGTGCCTAAATCCCAACTAGCCCAGACATTTGCCTGTAGCGGCAGCTCAGTGGGAGTCAAATTGCTGGCAAAGTATCAGGGAGCTTGTCAGTGGGTGGCAGATTCCAGCAGGAAACCCACAATATTTTTACAGCTTATTCATTTTGCCAGCCCTGTTTGTGTGAGATGCCATGGAGTGGTGAAACATTTTGCCCCGCAAACTCTGGTAACCCCATGACCTGATTGGATGATTGGCTCTTAAGACTAACTGTGGTGATTACAAGGTCTTATTCCACTGTGTGACTGTGTGCTTAAATCCTAATTAGCCCAAATGTGGTAGTATCTGAAGCAGTTTCTCAATGGGAAGTTAAGTGGTGACAAAGTGCCAGGGAGCCTAAAGGGAGCCATGGGGCCTCTGCCATAGCACTGTGCTAAATTTTATTGTGGTATTTTTTCAATCTGTTGCTATTTATTTGTATTTTATTTTGTACTCATTCTTGAGAATGGCAAAGTGAGCTGTTCTTGGGGTTGGGTATTTACTTACTGAGTTGCCCTATCTGCTGTGAGTTCATTTCTGTTGTGGTATCTTCTGACATACTGTAAGAGGTCTGCAATGAATTTGTTTACTCTATGTCAAATTTTTTAATCAGATCAGCTCATTGCAAGGTAAAATGGTGTTATGTACAAAGCAAATGTTTGGTGGAGATGAAATCCTTTACAAGGAAGGTCAATTTCATTTTGTGTTTTAGTCTGTGTTTGTTGTTATTATCTGATGATGTTGAAACTAACCCTGGACCCATCCCCTCTGCAGACTCTGTCCCCTAGTATTGTGCACATGGTTTAAATATTCTCCATATGAATGTTTGTAGTCTAATTCCTAAAACAGCTGAATTGGAAAATATCGTTGACTTCTACCATCTGGACATTTTGGGCGTTACTGAATCTTGGTTAAAATCATCATCTCTGGACAGTCTGTGTGCCTTGGTAGGGTACAGAGTCATCAGACAGGACACAGTGGGTAGGAAAAAAGGGGACGGTGTTGCTGTTCAACTTGAGCATTTGCAAATTACTTGGTCACAAACAGTGAACTGTTTAATTGAAAAGCTTGTTCTTCATTTGGTATTGGTTGGGCATAAGCAAGTTATTTGGGGTTGTTTATATGAATCTCCTCCAAATGGTTTGTTTAGTTTAGTTGATTGTTTGAAGGCTGTTGAGCCATATGTTAAATTATATAACTTTTTTTGTATTTGGTGATATTAATTTAAATTGGCTTAGTGATTGTGTTTCTCAGTATGAGTCCATATTACAATCTTATCATTTGGTTTAGTTATTTAGTACCTTAGCTAGGTTGAATTCTGATAGTTTGCACCATTCATTGCTGGACTGGGTTTTACTAGTACAGACAACACAGTGATATCAGCTGGTGTTCTGAATGATACAGTCAGTGACCATTTGGCAACATTCTGTGTTTTGACATTTAAAGCTCATTATATTCCTCTACATGCAATTCAGTTTTGTGATTTAAAAAAATTTAATTTTGATGTGTTGTTGTTGGAAATTTACAGTATTGATTGGTCCTATTTAGATTTCATTTCTGATATTGCCCTTGCTTTGGATATTTTTTCATTAATAAACAGCCGCTTCCTATTCAAGAGAATTATTTTTTTCTAAGATAATAGATAAAATTCATGGGGCCCCACATTTGTGTTTTTTTTCGGTATTTAAATCAACAGATAAAACAAAGGAATTTGGCTTGGGCTAATTATAAATCTTGCCCCACTGTCAGTTGTTTATCCAATTACTGTCATCCTGTAAATAAGGTTACCTATTTGATAAGATCTGCTAAATCTGATTTTCTGAGAAAACAATTAGCTTCAAATTGGTCTGATTCTTGGCACTTTTGGAATAATGTGCATTTTCTCACTAAGGGTAGTGATAATGGTTCAATTATGAAGCTAATTGATAATGACAGAGAGCTCTGCAATCCTCTTGAGATTGCTAATGTTTTAAATTCCAAATTCACTGATTTACCAAGCACCAAGAGAGCATGGTGCTCCACTAAGCAGACCATAATTAGCGGTGCTGCACTAAGTACAAAACATAACCAAAAGGAGCAAGGAGTGCCCACTAACAGCCGCTCAGGTGATAGATATTTGAAAGACAGCACATTGGGAAAAATACAAAAATAAAACTCAAATGAGGAAAATATACTCACAATCATGTATTTTTTTATAAACTCCAAGGCATCATTTTCTTTCCCACTGCAAAAAGTATGATCATAAAATATGAAATATCAAAACAGGCAAGACAAAACAGTATCCAAGGGGTGGGGAAAAAAGGTTAAATGAGGGCAGACCTAAGCTACAGCATTCGCCTGCTGGCAACTGGACCTTACTTTCCTTCTGACAGGGTGAAGCTTCTTCAGAGGGGAAACTCATGTGTCAAACCTACCCTTTTTATAGGGACACCAATAAATACTAAAGTGAATAACAATTAATCACCACATAGGCATCCAATAAATATTTAAATAAAACACCCAATGATGTTGTCTAAGTCTAAAATCACTTTAAAAAAAAGCAAACAAATCTAAACCCCAAATAACCATTGTCAATTATTTCTGAATATTTAATAATGAAAAACAATCACATTCACTTTTACCAACAAGACTAATCCCCTAACTGTGATTACAGGTTAAATTAAGGAGAGAGAAAAAAAACAGAGGAAAGAGGAAGGACTGCAAACAGTTAAGGGGCCAGAAATAAGACATGATTGGAGTGGTGCAGTGCAGTGGCTGTGGAGCAGCAGTCTTCCGGGAGACGTTCTGGAGGATACAGTGTTGTCCCATCTGCAGGCACCTCTCTGGGCTGAGGGAGGAGGTTGCTCATCTCCAGGCTGAGTTGGCCAGGATTTGGGACCTCCTCTTCCATCCAGGGACCACCAGTGCCACTGCCGTTGCCTCAGAGGTTGCCAAGAAAGAGGAGAGGTTGGACCACAGTGGGCTCAGGGAGGGTGAGGGTGGTGGAACAGAGGCGCATACCTCCAGTTGTACCTCTCCACAATTCCTATGCTATTTTGGCAAAGTGTGGTTCCTTTATGGAGGCACCCGCAGTGGAGACCAAGGAGGATGCTGGGAACCTCCACAAAGGAGACCCACAGGAGGGTGGCAGAGGACCCTGCAGGGGAAGAAAACAACTCCTGGTGGGGGACTTCATTGTTAGGAAGGTAGAACTGGAGGAGGAAAGGGAGAAGGAGGTAAGGTGCCTGCCTGGCACCATGGCTTGGAGGGACAGGGAGCGAATCCTCAGGATTGCCAGAGCAGCTGCACAGGGGAGGGAGCTGGATGTCATTGTCCACCTAGGGACAAATGACCTGGCTAAGAAAGGGATTAAAGAAGTGCAGGAAGAGTTTGTGGAATTGGGAAGGGGCCTTAGTCAAGTAGCACGCACGGTAACCTTCTCGGAGGTGCTGCCCATCTATGGCATAGGAGAGGCTAGGGTGTTTTGCACCATGGAATTCAATCAGTGGTTGAAAAACTGGTGTGGAGCTCATGGATTTGGCTTCATTGGGGACTGGGGGTCCATCTGGAGTGATGCAAGCCTATACTGGCATGATGGGCTGCATCTGTCTGGGAGAGGAACCAGGATCCTAGGTGATAGGTTTAAATGCTTCATTGGCAAGCTTTTAAACTAGCCAAGGGAGGCACTGGAAAGGAGCAGGGAAATCCTAGCCCCCAAATAATCATGGTAGTAGTGCAGCAAACACCAACATAGAGGTGTCGATAGGGAGAAGGGCAGGGGTAAATGGAGAAAGTGATAAAGGCAAGAAGGACAGGGATGGGGCAAAAGGGAGTAAGGCCATCAGGAAATGGAGGGTAATGAGTACCAATGCCCATAGTCTGGGCAACAAGCTCCCTGAGCTGGTGGCCTTGATGGAAGAGGGATACCTGGATATCGTAGCAGTCACAGAAAAATGGTACACAGAGAACCATGACTGGGATGTTAACATACCAGGGTACATAACCTACAGGAGAGACAGACAGAGGAGAGAGGGGAGGTGTAGCTCTCTATGTAAAGGAAGGGATAAAAGCAACTGAACAAAAGAGTAAACAGGGAGGAGAGGAGGCACTGTGGGTCACCTTGGAGACTGGAAAGAGCACCACAATCCTCACAGGGGTTGTGTACAGACCCCCATGTCAGGAGGAGGGAATGGACAAGGATATGATTGAAGGCATTCTTAGAATGGCAGAGAAAGGGGCGATACTGTTGATGGGAGACCTGAATATGCCAGATGTTAACTGGATCACATTTGCTGCAGCCACATCCAAGAGCAGGGCCATTCTTGATGCCCTACAGGTGGTAGGCCTTAGACAGCTAGTTTCGGAACCCACTCATGAGGGAGCAATCTTAGACCTCGTACTCTCAAACGGGGGCAGTGAGAGGATCTCAGATCTAGAAGTGGGTTGCCATCTGGGGACAAGTGACCATCAAACAGTGTGGTTCATGTTAATCTCAGCTACAGAGTCAAGCCATACAAAAGTGAGGGTACTGGACTTTAGGAGGGCTGAATTTGGCAAGATGGGAGAGTGCCTCAGAAAAGCACTAGCAAATAGGCTAGAAGGAGGTGTGGAGCAACAATGGGGAATGATCAAAACTGCCATCACAGAGGCAAAAAGCCTTTGTGTGAAGCAAATAAACAAATCAAAATGAAAGAAAAAGCCACTATGGTTCTCAAAAGAGGTGGCTGTGAAAGTCAGGAAGAAAAAGATAGCATTCCAGAAGTATAAGGAAACACAGAAGGAGCAGGACAGAGAGCTGTACCAGTTAAGGCAGAAGGAAGCAGGGAGGGAAGTCAGAATAGCAAAGGCCCAAACTGAGGAAAAGATAGCCAACTCAGTTAAGAAGGGGGATAAAACCTTTTATAGGTACATCAGCGATCGTAGAAAGACAAAGGGAGGGATAGTGAGGCTGAATAGAATGAACGGTGGGTGGGCAGAGGGGGACAGTGAAAAAGCAGGGATACTGAATGAATATTTCTGCTCAGTATTCAAAAAAGAGGAGGGGAAGTGCCTAATCCAATTAACAGAAGCACTCTTGATAGGGGGGTCGATCCCAGTCCTTTCACAGAAGAAAGGGTTCTGCAAAAACTCCTAAAACTGAAGGTGGACAAAGCAATGGGTCCTGATGGAATTCACCCCAGAATTCTGAAAAGAATTAAGGAGGAACTAGTGAAACCACTGGCTACTCTTTTAATAAATCATGGGAGGATGGTGTGGTACCCGAGGACTGGAGGAAGGCGGATGTGATTCTCCTTCACAAAAGTGGGACCAAGACAGAGGCAGGAAACTACAGACCTGTCAGTCTGACCTCTGTAGTAGGGAAAGTGATGGAGTCACTTCTGAAGGAAAGAATAGTTGAGTACCTAGAGGCCAGTGGAGCACAGGACCCAAGGCAGCACGGGTTCACAGTGGGAAGGTCATGTCAGATGAATCTAATAGATTTCTTTGACTGGGTGACCAAAGTAGTAGACTAGGGAGGGGCTGTGGACATGCCCTACCAAGACTTTAGCAAGACATTTGACACAGTCCCACACAAAAGATTAATAGTCAAAGTAACCAGCCTGGGAGTGGGTCCCAGGGTGGTAGCCTGGGTAAAACATTGGCTGCACAACAGGACACAGAAGGTAATTGTAAATGGAGTCCACTCTGAAGAAAGAGGGGTTACTAGTGGGGTACCGCAGGGTTCAGTATTGGGTCCAGTCCTTTTTAATGTCTTCATCAGTGACATTGCAGAGGGACTGGAAGGAAAAGTATGCCATTTTGCAGATGACACAAAGATCTGCAGCAGGGTTGATACACAAGGAGGTGTGGAAAGGATGAAAAGGACTTGGCAAGGTTGGAGGAATGGTCAGAAGTATGGCAGCTAGGATTCAATGCAAAAAAGTGCAAAATAATGCACCTGGGAAACAAGAACCCAGGGGAAGAATACACAAAGGGTGGGGAGGTAGTAACAACAACAAAAAAGGAAAGGGACCTGGGGGTAATCATATCAGATGACCTTAAGGTTAGCAAGCAATGTGAGAAGGCAGTAGAGAGAGCTGGGGGTATACTGGGATGTATAGGGAGAGGCATCAGCAGCAGAAAACAGGAAGTTGTTATCCCTTTGTACTGACAGTTGGTGAGACCCCATCTGGAGTACTGTGTCCAGTTTTGGAGACCCAATCTCCACAAGGACATAGACAGGATAGAGGTAGTCCAGAGGAGGGCAACTAAAATGGTGCAGGGTCTGCAAGAGAAGCCGTATGAGGAGAGACTAAAGGAGCTTAATATGTATACCCTTGAGGAAAGAAGGAGAGGGGGACATGATAGAAACTTTTAAGTACCTCAGTGGAATCAACAAAGTCAAGAGGGTAGCATCTTTCAGAAAAGAGACTTGCAAGAACAAGGGACACAATTTAAAAGATAGAAGGAGGGCGGTTCAGGGCAATGTGAGGAAGTATTATTTCACAGAGAGGTAGTAGATGCATGGAACAGCCTTCCTGAGGAAGTTGTGGGGTCTAAAACTGTGGGAGAATTCAAGAATGCATGGGACAGACAAGGCAATTCTTGTGTGGGGTAGGAAGAAATAGGCTGTTGGTTAACTAGGATCGGAGGCCTATCCTGTAGGTAGGGAAATGGGCAGACTAGATGGGCCAAGAGGTCCTTATCTGCCTTCAAAGTCTATGTTTCTATGTTTCTATGTTTAATTCTGCTTTGACTGCTGTTGGTTGTTCAATATATATGACAAGTCACTTTCTTTGGATCTTTCCAAATTTTAGTTTAAGAAGGTGATTGAATTTGAAGTGGCTGACTTAATTTCTTTACTTCCTGACAAACAGACTGATTGTGGGGTTGGATTGGATGGCCACTTTTTAAATCTCCTTTCTCCTTTCATAGTCGCCCCTTTGTGTGCAATTTTTAATTCATCCTTAATTTCTCAGCGATTTCCCTTGAGTTGAATTTGTCCTTGGATTGTACCATTGTCTAAAAAAGGCATGCTGCTGTGCCTGAAAATGTTCGGCCTGTTTAGACTTTAAAGTCTATCAGTACGATTCTGGAAAAATCAGTTTCTGATCAGATCAATTGTTATTTAGAAAAATGTAGGGTACTGTGTGCAGAGCAGCATTGATTTTTCAAGGGCTATTGCAGTAGTATCACTGGAGTCAGAAGAGGGAATTCCAAGGAAAGAAAAGCAGCACGTGAAGAGGTGACTGCTATATTTGGGGAAGTTAAGTAACTGCAACACAAAGTGCTTTATTTTTACCTGTTTACATTGGTGTTTGTTCTAGAATCTAGGGGGCTGTGTGTATAGATGGAGAATTTTACTTTGGTTGCATGATTGTTTTTGTGTAGGTGCAGGGGGCAGCAACACAGCCATCGCCCTCCCACCCCTGTGCATACCATACCTTTATAGGTACCTGAGTCATACAACTTCCTGCATTTTCTTAAGGGGTTCCTATGTCATACAACTTCCTGCATTTTCTTTAGGGGGTACCTGAGTCATACAACTTCCTGCATTTTCATAAGGGGGAACAGCTCACTCCTCTACATAACACTACTACCAGGGAGCAGGACAGGACCCATTAAAGACATTTCCAGAGGAAGTGGAGGAGCACTGAGATTCATCTAGAGGGTATTAACATAACATAAAGGAAGACATAAGCATAACATAAGGGAAGGCTTATTGGGGAAAAATGAATTATATAAGATACTGGGGGACAAGGGAGTGGAAATCTTGTAATGGAAAGAGACTTTCAAGAAGTGTACAGGGGAACAAGTAGTATAGTGGGATGTAAAGGATGGGGGGCAGCTATGTTTATGAAACACTGTGGAGGGAAGGGGATGTCCAACGAATATAAAAATAAGTCAAATGACAATAGAGGTGCTTACTCTGAAGGGGAGGTGGTAAGATTGGGGCTGGGTAGGGGGAGGAGAGGGGGAAATACAACTGCAAGGGCAACAAGGAGAGCTGTGGGCTGGCATCAGGAAGGGAGAGGAGGATAAAGGAGATGTATGGAAGGAAAGAGTATAGATGGGGACAAGGGGGAACAGCGGTCAGTCTGGGTGCTGGGGTATAAAAATGGGTGGCAGGAGGTGAGGAGGAGGGGAAAGGAGGATCTTAAGTCAGGAACTCAGAAAATGGCCAGTACCCGGACACCTAAGGGCAGAAGAGTGTCCATTGCAGGAGTTATTAGTGTGTCAAACAGATTTACACCTTTATCTGATAGGATGGACCGGGAGGATCAGGAGGGGATAGAGGAAGGTGAAAGGAATGGAAAGGGAATGGGGAGGGGCAGAAGGGAAGAGGGGGCAAAAGGCAAGAATAGTGGGAGGATGAGGAAACAAGTAGGGAAGTGGTACACACAAATGAAGGGAGCATGTGGGGGTTATTAGGAGAGGTGAAAGAAGAATGGAGGCAGAGGACAAAGCGGGAGCATAAATGGGAAATTATGGGTGAGGCATAGAAGGAGCTGAGGGATAAGAAAGAGGAGCTCAAGACTGGGAGGGGGGAATGGATCATAGGGGAAGATAAGAGGGAAGCAGGGGGAGACAGAAGGCAGAGAAGACCTGAGGGAGCTGGGAAGGGGGATAGAGAAGGAGGTAAGTGTGACAGAAGGAATCACAAATATGCATGATGAGGTAAATATTAAAAACGGGGACCAGGAAAATGGGAAGACAATGAGGCTAAACTATGAAAAGGGTGGTGGGTTCCTAGTGCTGGGAGACTCCATACTAAAAAGGATCAAATGGGGAAGTAAGGGGGAGCGGCATTGTTGCACACGGGTGGACTCCATACCAGGAATGGCAGCGGGCAGGCAGGAGGATCTATTCTTAAGTATGCAAGGAGGGGAAGGGAGAAACCTCATGTTGTAGTGCACTTGGGAATGAATGACTAGGTGGGCAACATGGTTGAGGTGGTAAAGAAGAGGTTTGTAGAGCTGTGGAAGTTGTGTGAGGAGGTAGGGAGCTCAGTGGCCTTCTCAGAGGTAGTCCCAGTACCCAGAGCAAGTACTGCAAGAAAAATGAGACTAGAGGAGTTTAACACTTGACTGGGAGCCTGGGGTCAGGCCAAATGGTATGGGCTGGTAGGGGGATGAGGTAGGACTTGAGATAACAGCACCTTTTCCACTGATGACAGATTTCACCTGAGTAAGGAGGGTTAAGGGGTATTAAATCAGAGGCTGGGGGAATACATAGCAATCAGGGTGGATTTAAATTAGGTGTGAGGGGGAAGCAAGTGAGCAGAAGTCAAGCAGGGTCTCAAAATAGGGGAGCTGAAACAGCTTACCCCCCATACCAGTAGAGATAGAATTAGGGATTGTTCATACAGGGTGGATATTTATTTATTTACTTTTGGAAACAGGATGAGTGCACTAGGCATAAGGATGCCTATTTTCAGGCAGAACCCGGGAGGATACAAGTCAAATACAATGAGCAACAACAATGTGACTTAGCACATAACATAGATCATACAACATGAGGTGTCAGAAATACAATCATCTTAGAGAATCAGTGAAGTACATGGTTGGACTAGGTCAAGAATAAACAATACAGTGAGTATCAAAACAGTATTCAAAACAGACAAGTGCAAAAAGTACATAATTGACCTAGTGGGTTGCAATGTACAGTATACAGTAAGTGTTGTTACAAGGCCTATGCAACTAGAAGAGAGTAGAGGGGGGAGAAGCAGGGACGGTAAAGATAAAGAAAGGAAGTTGAAAGCAGGTAGAGGGGAGGTTGAAAGTAGAGTATAAAAAGGCAAGGATGAGAGATGGAAGAACTTAGGGTGGATGGAAGAAGGTGCAAGTATTTGATGTATGTAGATGTTCATGGTGGAGTTTCTTGAAGCCAGCATGAGTAGGTGCTGAGCGTATAGCTTGGAGGATAGAATTCCAGTACTTGGGGGAACATAAGAAAAAGCATGTGCACCCATACCAGTTTTATGTCTGGGGATATAGAGAGGGGCTTGGTCATTCGATCAGAGCCCATAGAAGGAGTGAAGCACAGAGGCAAGGGACTGGAGGAGGCCTGATCTTGTTATACCATCAATAAGAGAGCTGTAGGACCAGAGGCAGTGAGCAGCAGGGCTATGCCATTTTAGGTCAGCATAGAACTGACAGTGGTGTTTGTACCATAGTGAGTCAGAGGCATAGCGGCAAATGTTACTATATTTTATTTTATTTATTTTATTTTTTTTTAATTTAATTTTTGTTGACTGGGTAAGTGCACTAGACAAAGCCTGCCTATTTTCAGGCACAACCCAGGGGAAGGGAATACAGATGAATGCCAACTGACCTTGAACCAGATTAAGCTGTTGGTGGTATTTTTTTTAGTGAATGAGGGAAATTTGGCCAGGGCACCGGGGAAATTCCCCCACTCTTTTCGATAAGTGCCATGGGATCTTTAACATCCACCTGAACTACCACCAATCCAGGCAGATGGGACCTCGGTTTAACGTCTCATCCGAAAGACGGCACCTCAGAAGTGCAGCACCCCTCTCTTGCTGCACCCAAGTGCCAGATGTGGGAACTGAACCCACAGCCCTCTGATCTCCCAGCCTCAGAGGCGAGTGTGCTACCTACTGAGCCACTGACACTGACAATATGTAGTGTCCCACTTATGTAGGGAGGTCTTAGTAGTGCCTAGGTAGGTGAGCGAGCAGTAGGTCAGAGCCAGGATTAGGAGGCCTTGAGTCACAACAAGTCTGGCCGATGGAGTGAGGGCATAGCTAGTACGGGAGGCACCCCTAATTTTTGCATTAATTGATTTGCGGGTAGCGGTAATATGAAGATCAAACTCCAGGGATTCATCAAGAAGAATGCCCAGGTATTTGAAGGAGCTGTTGCTAGCTAATGAGGAGCCATCAGCACAGGATATTATGATGGGGTTACTGTTCCCTTTAAGTCTGGCAGAGAAGCCAAAGAGCATAGAATGCATCTTGCTTACATTAAGAACAAGGTTATTTTCAGTAAGCCAGGTCTGTATGCTTAGAAAGTCCGAAGCTAGGCAGTTGTTTATTTCTGAGACATTTCTAGCACTGTAGTAGATGACAAGGTCATCCGCATAGAGCAGGAAAGAGCAGATAGGTGCAAGTGATAGGAGGTAATTTATAAAAATAGTGAAGAGCAAAGGGCCAAGTATGGATCCCTGAGGAACACCAATATGTATGGATGAAAGATCGGACATAGCTGAGTTGAAAGCTATGGCCTGCTTCCTGTTAGTTAGATAACTGTTAAACCAGGTCACCGTCTCAGCCAAGAAACTAAAGGAGCAAAGTTTAGTAAGGAGAAGGGTATGGTTATGTATGATGTTCAAAAGGGGAAGGGTGGGAAGGGAACATATTGGAGGGTAGTATCCTTGAACGCAAGGAGTCTGGGGAACAAATCCACTGAGTTGTAGGCTCTCATGGCAGATGGGGAGGTGGACATTCCTGCCATCATCGAAACATGGGCCACCCAATACCAGGACTGGGATTTGGTGATCTTAGTGTACAAGATATTTCACACGACAGGGACAAAGGGAAAGGGGGAGGGTGGCTATCTATGTGAGGGAGGGAATAAAGTGTGCCAGGGAAGAGGGGGGTGAAGGGTTGAACAACAGTATTATGGAAGCAATTTCAGGATTCTAAGAATAGGACACTTAGGATGGGACTGGTGTAGAGGCCACCATCTCATGCAGAGGACATGGACAGAGAGCTAGAGGAGCAGGTAAGGAGGGTCATTGGGAAGGCTTACATAGTGATCATGGGAGACATCAGTCTGCCAGTAGTGGACTGGAGCATCCCAGCCACCTTGAGTACAAGTGAGCAGGTCCTTCTGGAGGCCTTCCAGGACAGCTTCCAGGTACAGATGTTTAATAAGCCAACTAGGCTGGACAACACTCTGCATCTCATACTGTCTAATGGGGAGTTTGTGAGAGAGCTGAGGGTGGAGGAGCCGCTAGTAGAGAATGAGAATGAATACCACTCAGTATGGTTCACATCCAATATGGGCAAATAAGCTGCAGGAACAGGAACCTGTGTGTTGGATTTCAGGTGGGCTGACTTTGGGAGGATGAGGGGAATAGTGAATGGGCACCTGGCCAGAATCCATCCACACATGGATACTAAGCAGAAATGGGAAGTCATCAAGCTAGGGATAGTGGAGGCCATTAGAACTTGTACAAAAACACAATGCAAAAAGGCTAGAGCCAAGAAACCAAGCTTATTGAGCAGGGAGGTCATGGGAAAGGTGAAGCTAAAAAGGGCAGCCTTCTAGAGATTCAAGAGATCTGGAAGGGAGAAGGATAGTGAGAAGTACCTGAAGAATTCAAAAGATGTAATCAGAGCAGCCAGGGTTGCCAAAGCTCCAGAGAGCCTAGGCTTGCACAGGACATCAAGGATGGGAAAAAGGACTTCTTCATGTACATAAGGGAGATAAGGATCTACACAGATCAACTAGTAAGGATCAGGAAGGATGGGGGTGGGCATAGAAAGGGTCAGAGCAGGTAGAAGCACTAAATTAATACTTCTGTTCTTTATTTACTAAGAAGAAGAGCAGGACACTACATCAGTGGGTTGGGAGTGTAGGCACACGGGGAGTGGGTAACAAATGGGGGAATCACAACGGGTAGGGTACTAAAAGGTTTAAGGGCACTGAGGATGGATAAGCCATCAGGACCAGACAGCATACACCCATTGGCAGTCCTGTTCAATACCTTCTTGGACACAGGAAGCATGCCACAGGACTCGAGGATGACACATGTGCTGCCCCTCCACATAAATGATCCCAAGGATGAACCAGACAACTATAGACCAGTAAGCCTCACAGCCATTGTAGGAAAGTTAATGGATAAAATCCTTAAGGAGAGGTAGGTAACCTTTCTGGATGATAATGGACTCCAGGACGGAAAGCAGCATGGTTTTGTCTCTGGTAGATCATGCCAGACCAACCTGGTTGAATATTATAACTGGGTTACTAGGGAACTGGATAGGGGCCATGCAGTGGATGTCCTGTATCTGGACTTCAGCAAGGTGTTTGATTCAGTGACACATGGGAAGCTGGTTAGTAAGTTGAAATACCTCGGGACAGGAATAAAGATGGTGAATTGGATTGAGAACTGGCTCTAGGGGAGGTAACAGAGGGTAGTGGTGGGAGGGGAACTCTCAGATCCAAGGACTGTGACAAGCAGGGTACTGCAGGGCTCTGTACTGGGCCTGGTGTTGTTTGGTATCTCCATAACAGACATCTATCTCACAAGGCATTAAGAACAAGATCAGTCTATTTGCTGATGACATCAAGATTGGAGTGCTGGTGGATGACACATTAGGATGACAGCAGTTGCAGGATGATCTGGCTAAACTGGAGGACTGATCATATACTTGGAAGTTAGGGTTCACTGTTAAGAAGTGCAAAGTTATGCACTTCGGAGCAAGCAACCCAAGGATGTAGTATCAGTTGGGGGGGTGGATATAGTTAGCCACTACTGAGGAGGAGAAGGATCTTGGGGTGATAATAACAGGGCAAATGAACAACTCAACAAAGTGCAGGAAGGCAGCACCTAAAGCCAACAGGATGCTGGGGTGTATTGTTAGAGGAATCACATTCAGGAGAAGGGAGGCGATCCTGCCTCTGTGCAGGTTGTTGGTGAGATCAAATCGGGAGTACTGCATGCAGTACTGGTGCCCATTCTTGAAGAAAGATGTTACATTACTGGAGGGGGTACAGTGTAGGTGACAAAGATGATCCAGGGATTGGAAGACAAACCCTACAAGGGAAAGCTAAGGGATCTTAATGTGTACTCCCTGGAAGAAAGGAGGGATCAGGGTGATAGGACTGAGACCTTTAAATACATGAAGGGCATAAATACAGTAGTAGCAACAGACACTGCCAGCTAGTTCCAGAAATTTCTGTAATATTTCCAGAAATATCTGATGCTTTTTTGCATTGAAACAGTAGGGGCAACAGAGAGAAACTCTTCAGAAATTTTGCAAAATATCTGGAAATAGCTGGCAATGTCTGTTGCTACCACTGTAAGACTGGTACGGAGGGGATATTAAAGTTGAGGGTTGGGAGAGACACGAGGGGGCATGGTCTGCAATTGGAGGGGGGATGATTCAGGACAGAAATGAAAAGGCAGTTTTTCATGGAAAGGGTGATGTCTAAGTGGAACACTCTGCCCAAGGAGGTAGTATCCTGTAAGACATTGACCAGTTTTAAAAAGGGATGGGAAAGGGAAGGGGGAGGGTCACTATGAGGGGGGACAGAGGGAGGGGCAGCTGCAGTGTAGGGGGATGCTAGTTGTGCATTTGAGCAGACTTGATAAACCATATGGCCTGAATCTGCTGGCAGTTTTGTATGTTTGTATGTCCGTACGTACCTTGGACAGGTTCACAGACACAGTCCTTAATGTCATGGATTCTGGTCATGTGGTTGGAGCTGTGTTTGTGGACCTGATCAAGGTATTGGATCTTATTGATCATAATATGCTCTGTGGCAAATTACTGTGTCTTGTTTTTTCTTCTAATGTAGTTTTCTGGATACTTGATTATTTGTTTCAGTTGGTGGGCATTGGTTCCATTTCTGTTGTTCACTGTGCCTTAAACAAGGTGATTCTACAGGGGTTAGTTCTTGGCCTTTAATGTTGACTTTATTTATTAACTCATTGCCTTCTTATTTTAATGTCGCGATTCCTTGTTATATGTTGATGACTTGGTTATTTTTCTGGCAAAAATGTTGCTACCGTTACTAAATATTTGGAGTTTCACTTTGTTTCTGCTGGTACATTACTTGATTTCTGGATAATTCATTCATCCTCAATTCTAAGAAAACAAAGTCCATGCCTTTTGGTTCCTTTGGGGTAATCAGTGATGTTCCACCCTTATATTTACAAGACAGCATTGGTAATCTTATTGAACAGGTGTCACCGTTTAAGTATCTGGGGTGTTATTGGATCCAGGGTTGTCCTTTTCTGAACAAGTTAAAATCATCTACAGGAAAATAAATTGTAATATTATACAAATTGATTTTTTTTCCTTTGGAAACATGGAAAATTATTGCTAATGGGTCTTTTTTACACCATTTTGATTATGTTGCCAGTCTTTTCTTTGTGATGGGGTCAAGGAATTCCAAAATCTTTCTGCTGTATATAATAATATTTGCCCTTTGATTTTGTTGTCAACAATAATTCTCATCATTGCATTTTGTATTCTCGGTTTGGTTGGCCTTCTTCCTCTTGGCATATGAAGTATATTTTTGGTTCTTTAATATTTAAAGGTGGTTTGTTTTTGTTTCCGAGGCTCTTTCAGATTTAGTAAATCAAAGGTTAATGCTTCCTATTTTGAGATCAGCAAAAGGGATTGATTTAGTTTAAAGGTTATGTAACTCTCATGTTGGTGCTCATGCTTTTTCAATAACAGATTCCCAGTTTTGCATTGGCCTTTCTGATTCACTGCAATCTGCTTGCTCCATTTATTTAATTTTTAACTTTTTACAGTGTTTGTATAGTCATTGTAACTGTGATTGTAATTTTGGTTAATGTATTTTGTGATTGTTGTGTTACTATTTTATGTTAATTTGTGTGTTTTGTTTTTGCAGTTTCTGCCCAGGTGGAGCCTGAAAAGGGACTGTCGGTCCAGTGCTCTTCCCATTTATTAAATAAATACAAATAAAAAATAACTACAGCATTTGAAATGGTAATCCATTAGTGGTGCAGTATTAGTCTCTGCTACTATATCTACTGATTCTATTTCATATTTTATTACTTGATTTTAAAATTTGATGTTATTATGGTATGATTTTATCTATATGTATTATTGATTTATATCTGAAGTTATGGTTTTAATATGTTCAGTGCCTTGATACGTTGAAAGGCACTTTATAAATAACATTATTATTATTAATATTATTATTATTATTATTATTATTATTACTAGTAACAACTTGGAATAAATATATGCACGAATGAATAAGAAACTTGCCTAACTGTAGTTGTGGCCAGTCATACACTGAAAGACTAATTCATGTATTGTTGCTCTGTTCCTATTAAAATAAAGTGAATCACATTTGTTTGGAGATATAATATATATATTTAGGGTTATGAAGGCACTTGTCTGTTAAACCTGAAGTTTTGCACTTTAATAACGTTGGACCCATTCAACAGATTTGCATGAAATTTGGTATGCTCAGTGGGGCATGATAGATCTCTTGATTTGCCAAATTTTGTTTTGGTCAGACTTACGGTTTTTGCACAACAAAGCGCTGAAAAATGCACTTTTCGCCAGTTTTGTGGGCAGTTTCTTGGATTTTGTCGGTGGTAATGCACGGCTGTTGTGTGGTGTGCCACTCTGCAACTTGGCACGTTGAAAGAGCTTGGATCAAGGAATATGCCACTTATTGTTTCATGAAAAAATATTAATCCATTAAAAAGTTATTAAACTTTCAAATTCCCATTATAAGTCTATAGGAGAATTTATGTGGCTATTTTGCAAAAGAAGAATAGGGTTTTGGCCATCTGGTTCCTCCTCACAATCAAAGAATTTGCAGGCTTATGATCAAAGAATCTTTGATTGTGAGGAATTCTTTGATCGCAATGGTCACAATCTTGTTTTCATTTTGAGGTCGGAAAAAAAAATGATCTCGGCTCAAGGGTGACTTCTGAAGTAAAACTATGATGGGTTTTGCTCAGGGGGTCTTCCCTCTGTCGAGTCATGCCTGTGGTTTCTTGTAATTCTGTCAAAAAATAGAGTTTCAAAGTTTTAAATTCTTTGATCGTGGCTCGATAACCATCTTTGATCGCGATCTTCGATTGCGAGGAAGGGACTAGATGGCCATATTTAAAAATATAAGATCTCAGCCCAGGGATGACTTATGAAGTCAAACTAGGATGGGTTTTGCACAGGGGGCTTCATTCTATTGAGTCATGCCTGTGGTTTCATGTATTTCTCTGAAAAAATTAAAGTTTAACATTTTTTTATTCTTTAATCATGAGCCTGCAAATTCTTTGATAGTGGGATTTTTTGATTGCATTCTTTGTTCACGAGGGAGGGAATAGATGGCCAGATTTAGAAGGACCAGATAGCCTAATTTTCACAACTTTTAAAATGATATATCTTGGAAACAGTTTGGTCTTTTAACTTGAGGGTGTTGAGGGGATGTCCTGTAGATGTGAGTTACGGTGTTTAGGTGTCAGAAAATACATTTCTTGTGGAGATATTGCATGGTGCAGTTTACGTTTTGTGTAGAGTGTTTTGCATTGTGCTACTGGCTTGAAATTTACAGGGTAGCTAGCCTTATTGCCTTGGACATACTTTTCAGTGGTTAGGTCTGTAAAATGTAAACAGGTGTGGAATTAAGCGTCTCCAATGAATGAAAATCTCAAACTTTAAAATGTAATATCTTGGAAATTATTTGGTCTTTTAACTTGAAATTTGGAGGGTGTTGAGGGGATATCCTGTACATGTGAATTATGGTATGTAGGTGTTCGAAAATTAATTTGCTTCAGAGATATTGCATGATGCACATTACATTTTGCATATAACATTTTGCATTGTGGTACTGGCTTCACATTTATAGGGTAGCTAGCCTTACTACCATGGAGGTAATTTTCAGTGGTTAGGTATCTGAAATGTAAACAGGTGCAGAATTATGGCATTCCAATGAATGAAACTTTGTTTTGTTTCAAGCTGGTGGAAGAGCCCCATGCTCCCAACAATATGCACTCCCACCAAGACATACGATATTCAGTTCTTGTACTGTTATGTTAGGTAGAAATTTGCAAGTTGGTCAGGCCCCATGCTCTCACCAATTTGTGTGACTTTGTACTTTTCTATGCTTTCTCAAAAAGTTAGGAAATTCTATGCAAAAAAACATTGTGTAAATGCATCATTTAGGGTTAAATCACAAAACGTCTGGAAATTAGATCATTAGGGTTGCCCCCACCCCCCTCATGTACCCCCCATCCTCTCGAGATTGACAGACACCAGGGTGTGTCATTGGGGTTGTGAGGCCTAAATGTCACCCCATTCTTCTTTACTGTAGCCTGTGAATATAATTACACATGGAATGGGGTGGCATTTATGCCTCACAATCGCAATGACACACCCTGGCATCTGTCAATCTCGGGAGTTTGGGGGTGCATGAGGGGGGAGGGGGCATCCCTAAAGATCTCATTTCCTGACTTTTTGCATTTTAACCCTAATTTTTGCATATAATATACGTATATACATATATATAATTTTTTTTTTTTTTTGCAGTTAATCTTTTTATTTTTATTTTTTTTTTTAATTTTCAAGTGTACAACACAGGTACAGACAGATATAACATATATATTGTTTCTCAAATAACAATTAACAAAAGGTCAACAAGGATGTTGTATATTTTTTTTTGATGTGTATAATCATTACATAACATTCAGATAAAACACAATCTACTATAACATTGGGCATGTATTACTGTTAAGTTTCAAACAGATAGCGACAAGAAGGCAGTACAGGCAATACTGAACTAGAAAGGATAGTTACATCTGAAGCTGGGCATACAATTGGGGATCCTAGGCTTGGGGAAAATAAGATCTCTGATATTTAGGCTTCAGGGAGGTCCTAAAAGATTTTTGTTCTGTAATGAAGTGGGACGGCATCCTTTTAAAGATATGTAGGTGCAAAAGGGGGCCCATCTCCTTAAAATACTTTAGTGGTACCTGCAACAAAATGGGACATTTTAGTAAAACTGGCCAATTTCTCCATGGACATTAACCAGCCCTGAAAAGAAGGATTTATTGTAGACTGCCAATTTCTCAATAATACTTTTTTAATCTCTACAAAGGCCTGTATCATCCACAATTTGTAATGATATGGCAGCTTTAGATTTTTTTTTGAGGAGTCCCAGTATCCACAGGGAAGGTGACTGTGGCAGAGCACAGTTTAAGATTCTGGAACAATATGTTATAATCTTCTCCCAAATGGGATGGATTGAGGGGCAGTGCCAAAGAATATGGAGAAGGTCTGCACCCTGCGCTCAGCATCTCCAGCACTTGTCCTCTTGGATTAGCCCCATTGTTTGTAATTGAGTTGGGGTGAGGTACCAGAAGTGCTGCACTTTATTCTGTATCAGGAGACTATGTGGGTCAGAGCAGGCCTTTTTGGTAGTAGCCCAGCATGCAGCCCAGTCTTCATCTGATAAAGGAGTGTGAAGCATTTCTTGCCACTTACTCTGAGCTCTAATAGAGGGTTCCAGGGCTGAGTCCCTAAGTTTTTTGTATATTATACCAGCTAGGCCTTTCAACTTGTGTTGCCAACTATCCAGAGGTAGAAGAGGGAGTTGCTTTTCCCTCTGTCATCTGCACATTTGACATGAGCAATCCTTATGTAACCAAGTAGTGTAAGCAAGCCTCAATTGTAGGTATTTCCAAAAATCTTGCTGGGGCAGTAGATATCTTTCTTTTAAAGAAGTAAACGAGTTGAAAGTGATATTGTCTGAATTAAGGATGTCTTTTAACCTAATAATCTGATTGTCCTTCCATTGAGGCCAATTTATTGGTTTCCCTTCAATTAGCCAGTTGGGATTATTCCAGAAACATACTAATGATTCAGAGCTCATACATGATTTGGTGATTTGATAGATTTTTTGCCAGGTTCTATGTGCATTTTGAATAACCTTCCATTTGTTCAGGGAATTGGGCAGTGGCCCTCCCAAATAGGCTGACAAATCAGTCCCTCCCAATATCTTGTGTTCTAGGTCACACCCTGCAGGTTTGTTTGGGCCCAGATCTTGGAATATATGGCAAGTTCTAGCTACCGAAAAAGCATAGGCATAGAGATGGAAATTAGGGAGCCCCCATCCCCCTTTGTCCCATGGAGGTCTTAATTTTGCCCTACTGTATCTTGGCTTAGCAGTGTCCTATAAAAAATTGCCTATTAGGGAATCTAGTTTTTGTAACCATTTGCTAGGAAATTCTAGAGGCAGGTGGGACATGAGATAAGAGATTCTCAGGGCAACCATCATCTTTACTGCAACTATTTTCCCTGGCATGGTAGGTTAAGGTGTTTCCATCTTTGCACCTCAGATTGTAACTGAGAAAATAGAGGGGATAGATTCTTGTCCACAAGGGTCAGTAGATTAAAGGATATAAGCACTCCCAAGTATGTTATGCCCTTTGTGGCCCATGCTAGGCCAGTGTTTGCTACCATATGTGGAGAGGCAACTGGGTTTAGTGGGAGTACCTCTGTTTTGTTAGAGTTATTGTGAAGACCTGATATCTTTGCAAAGGAGTCAAGTAATGGCAGGACTGAGGGTAAACTAGCCTGCAAGTCTTTAGTTAGGATGAGACAGTCATCCACATAAAGCATAGCGTGAGATGTAATCCCGCCTAGCTCCAGCCCTTGTATGTTTGGGTGCTCCCTGATAGCACATGCTAGAGTTTCAATCGCCAGAACAAAAAGCATGGGCAATAAGGGGCATCCTTGTCTAGTGCCCCTATATAGGCTGAATGGTTCAGAAAGGGTACTATTAGTGAGAACCCTTGCACTGGGGTTAGTCTATAGGGTTTTAACCCAGGTGCTAAAAATAGGGCCAAAATTGAGGTGCTGCAGGGTGGCATGTAGAAATTCCCATTCCACTGAGTTGAAAGCTTTCTCAAAATTGACTGTAATGGCTGTAGCCGGTGGGGGGAATCGTCAATGCTCCCTGCAGTAATATTACTCATGCTCAAAGGTGGTCTGCGGTTACTCTGCCTTTAACGAATCCCGCTTGGGAAGGATGAATTAAGTCGGGAAGCACTTTTTCTAATTGAGCTGTTGATGCTTTAGCCAGAATTTTTGTATCAGCATTTATGAGTGAGATAGGCCTGTAGCTAGAGGGGAGAGATGGGTCCTTCCCCTCTTTGGGTAGTACTGTTATAATAGCTTCTCTCAGAGTGTTAGGAAGTCCCCCTTCCTTCAAGGCCTCTTTCACCATGTTGAGCAGGGGAAGGGAGACAGTATCTTGAACCAGTTTATACATATCTACCGGGAAACCATCAACTCCCAAAGCTTTGTGTAGGGCTATGTTTTTGATTGCATCTCTAATTTCAGGCTCTGTCAATGGTGAGTCCAGAAGTGCCTTTTGAGAATCAGAGAGACGGGGCATATTTAGGTTGGCGACGAAGACTGCATATTTTTGTGCATCCCATTTAATGTGGGTGCTATAGAGTGTCTTGTAGAACTCTAGCATAGCATGATTTATCCCTGTTTTGGTGACCTAATGCTGTCCCTTTCTATTCTGTAACTGAGCTACGTGTCTGTCAGCCTGGCGATTTTTCAGCCTGAAGGCTAAGAGTTTTCCTGATTTTTTCCCCTTGAGCCCAGTATTTGCATTGCATCCTTTGTATCTGTAATTCAGCTTTTCTAGTGGCCAGACTGTTTAACTGTAGCCTGAGTTTTACAATCTCATAGGTTAGGGAATGGGACATAAGCCTCCCTGGGTTTGTTTTGTATAAGGACTCTTTGGCTGCCAACAGTTGCTCTAAATCTTCAGCTTCCTTCTTTCTTTTCTTTCTGTGGTATAAGGCATAGTTAATTATTTTCCCCCTTAGGGTAGCTTTAAAGGCCTCCCAGATGGCTGCACAGGATGCTGTCCCTGGAGGGTTATCTGCAAAGTAGTTCTGAGTTTCTTTTGACACCCAGGTTTTGAACTCAGCATCCTGCAACAGTAGAGGGTCAAGGCGCCATATAAGGGATCTTTTAGGGTCCATTAGGGCCATCAATAAGGGTGCATGATCAGAGAGGTATAAAGGAGTGATTTTCGTATCCACCACTTTTTGTGATAACTGGGAGGAGGTAAGCCAGTAGTCCAGCCTACTGGCCATCTATCTGGGAGCAGAAAAATATGTGTAATCTCTGTCTGTTGGGTGTTGGAGCCTCCAGAAATCCTGCAGGGTGTGTAAGTTAATTAACTCTTTGAGAGCCAGAAGTGATTTGGTGTGTGGCTCTTGCTTGGAATTGGATCTGTCCACACAATAGTCTACTGTGAGGTTCATGTCTCCTTCCATTATGATCTCTGTGTTACTGCCCATAAAGTCTGAGAGTGCTTGGGGGATCTCATGAAAAAAGTCAGGGAGGTCATTGTTTGGGGCATAAACATTAACA
The DNA here is from genome assembly GCA_016271365.2 of Neoceratodus forsteri. Lineage (NCBI taxonomy): Eukaryota > Metazoa > Chordata > Ceratodontiformes > Ceratodontidae > Neoceratodus > Neoceratodus forsteri. The sequence continues at coordinate 404,099,061 of CM057455.1, forward strand.
AGGATCAATTTACCTGTTAAATTAGAGACTTTTGCCATCACCCAGCGCCCATTCTTATCTTTTTTTTGGTCCAATAATGACCATGTTAATTTCTTATGACATAGGATTGAAACCCCACATTTAGCAGACTGTGCTGAGCTATGTACTTCTCAACCCACCCATTCCCGCACCAGTTTGGTAGCTTCAAGATTTGATAGTTTGGTCTCTTGTATTAAGGCTATCTGTGAGTTAAGCTGTTTCAGTCTGTTCAGAATTTTTTTCCTTTTAATAGGAGAGTTTAGGCCCCTTACATTCCAGGAGATGGCAGTGGTCACTCCATTGTTAGTCACTGGGAGATAGCATAAATACAAAAATGGGCCCTACACATGAGAAACCAATCTTGTTACCTCTGGCTGCTTTCGGGTCTTTCGCACTAGTACAAGTTCTGAACAATATGATCAACTGATCCCCGCCCTTCCCTTGTCACCCAAGTTCCCTAGTTCCTGTACTAGTGCCTACTTGGGAAGGCCGTGCTATACTGATGCACATGTAAGAAACATTCCTTTTAGTCAACAACAGTATAAGCTGTACGTGCAGCATCCTTACAGTAAATACAAAACATAGCTGTATTTGCAGCTTAAGTTCGGAAGGTGCTACCCATGTCAGCCCGATGGGTTTTGTTAGACAGCACCAATGGCATGGGTAGCATTCCAAGGTGGTATGACTAGTAAACAAACGAACCAACCATATAAACAGTAACATTTGAACTTTATCTAAAACAGTTACTTGAAGTGATTTGGGGCCTGTGGCTTCTATATGGTATTGGAACCCTAGAAAAGGAGTGGGTGGACCTCATCTTCTCCTGTCTAGAGGTGGGGGTATGCTTCTTCCCCAGTCCTGTTCAGGAAAGGTTGGGGGGAGTGATTTGCATGAAGGTGGTTACCACAAGGTGATGGGGGGGATGAGGGGCACAAGGGGCATCTACTGTTTTCCTTTGTGCTTTATGGCTTTGGGGTAATGAAACCAGGCTGTCTGATCTGCTGGGCACTCCAAGTTCAGTGAGCAAGTAGACAATTATACCCTGGTGATCCCTTTTAGGTTCTCTTTCTTCAAATCTCGCCACTAGTAGGGCAAGGTGTGGGTATAGGGAACCTCAAGGGATTAAGTTGTGTGCCCTGCCGGGTGTCATAGCAACACTCAGGGTCAACTGCTGTAAAGTAGGTCAGTGTGGAGCACTGTTAGGAGTATTTGAGGCCAAAGAGTGAGAAAAATGGCAATGCAACCTAAATTATGCCCCATTCCGCATACCTTAGGAAATGCCTCATTATTAACAGCATGTATCACTATTGTCCAAGTCCGCTGATGAGTACATCAACAAGTGCGGTATATCCATTGTCAACAGTGTCTCATACATTGGCAAGGCAGCAGATCATTCTGGTGTGGTACCAAAGAGGTGAGGGCTTCCTCATTGAAGCTTTGGGTGAGCAAATGGATATTGTTAGAAACTGAGGAGTAATGTTCTTACAAAGACAGTTAATCCCAGTGCTTCAAAAACAGTCTGTGTGATGCACCATTCTGTATATGCTTTATTAAGCAGCAGGGGCACCTCAAGAGATCCTGCATTATGTCTCAACCTTGTGACATATAAACAAGAACTCTGAGGTGGTGTAGTCAAATACCAGCATTTTTCTCCATAAGACAATTACAGTTTTAAATCTCCAGTGAGGTTAATTCTCTTAAGATGCTCACTGTACTATAGATGCAGTGTACATTACCCTCAGCCTGGACAAAAATTCTCCTTAGGGCAGAAATTGGCTCCTAATCCACATTTCCTGGCTCACTAGGTTCTTGCTGATCCTCGATGCAGTTCGCCCACTCTTGGCACAGTGGAGTCCAGTCAGGAAAAAGTTCATTAGTGGTTTCAGGATTTAGGACTGGGTTTTCTGTTTCTGTAGTGAGTTTTAAGGTCATGGGTGGCAGATCCTGCAGGGGAGAAAAGCGGTTGCTTGTTTGGATTGGTGTGTTCCCTGGTGAGACACTACTAGCATCAGAGAGCAGTTGAAGTAGCTGTCGGCTTCTGGATCTGTTCCTGCGGGGTGGAGGTTTCATGCCTGAAGATTGCTTTGTCAGTTTCTTGGGTCTGCCACACTGCACTTTCTGCCATGGTTCCTCAGGAAAGATGTTGTTTTGTACCAGTGGGCTGTGTAGGTCTGGTGTCTCAGACGTTACTTCCATGGGTTGCCTAGAGGGGCTATGTGGTTCTTTGCGCTGATGTCCCAAGGCCCTCGCATTTCTTTGAATATCTGTGAGGAACATGTCTACTTCACTAGGGGAGTTAAAGGTGATATATTCTCCATTATATGTCACACGAAGCATAGCAGGGTAGTGGAGGGCAGCTGGAATGTTAAGCTGACACAGTTGTTTTTTGACAGCAGCAGCATATGCCCTCCGCTTCCTAGATAATTCATAGGAGAAATCTTGGTAGATTTGGATGGAGTGGCCCTGCCATACAATATTTTTAAGCTTCCTGGCGGTCCTCAAGAACATTTTTTTAACAGGATATCTTAAGAACTTCACCAAAATGGGCCGTGGTCTGTCCCCAGGAGGAGGTCTGGGGACTAAGCTCCTGTGTGCCCTTTCCAATTCTGGTGGAGCTAGGTTGTTGAGATGCAGCATGTCTGGCAAAGTGGTGCAGAGAAATGTCACCATGTCTAGTCCTTCCATCCCTTCTGGAATGCCCACTACTCTAATGTTGCTTCTTCTGGAGCGATTCTCCATATCATCCATTTTATTCAAGAGGTAATTTATTTGCTGTTGTTGTTCTTGCCAAATGGTTTGATGTTGGTGCAGTTGCTGGCTTTGTTTTTGAACTACTTCCTGCGTTTTGGATAGTCGCTGAGCTACTAGTTGCACATCTGTATTAGTTTTAGTGGTAGTAAATTTCAGCTCAGCAGCGTCCTGAAGCACTTTTGCTAGCATTTGCATTAGATTTGCAAACTCGGATGAAGAATCCAGCGAGAGCGCTGGGCTTGCCTTGCTGCATCAGGGTACCCCCTCCAGGTGGGTGATGCATGGAGTTTTTTGTCGGTTGATGAGTGGGCTGGAGAGTCTGTGCTTTGCCAGGCCTGCACGTTGGCACCACGAGGAGTTTTGGGTCTTTTGCGAAGGAAAAGAAAAAAGTTTATAGTTACTTTTCTCTGGCTGTTGAGGTCTGATTTGCTTGATGCCGATTACTAATTGTGGCCCAGCTCTTCCGGTCACTAACTCGACTTATTAGACTCCTTTCATAGATACATAGATACATAGACAGTGCCGGCAGATAAGGGCCTGTGGCCCACCCAATCTGCCCATTTGAGCTTGTAAGTTCAGTTTATGTTTCCCTAGAAGTCTGTTGCCCCTTAGCCCTGACCTCCAGAATTCCTTTATGTCTATCCCATGCGCTCTTAAATCCCGTGATTGTTTCAGCCCCCACCACTTCCTCTGGCAGGGTGTTCCACTTGTCCACCACCCGTTCTGTGAAGAAATTCTTCCTTACGTTTCCTCTGAATCGTCATGCCTCCAACTTCATCCCATGCCTTCTAGTCCTGGAACATCTTTTTTGCTTAAAAATAGTGTATTCCTGCACCCTGTTCCTCCCTGTAAGATATTTGTATGTCTCTATCATATCCCCTCTCTCCCTCCTCTCCTCCAGGGAGTACATATTCAGTTTCTTCAACCTGTCCTCATAGGACTTGTGATGCAATCCATGTACCATCTTTGTTGCCCTACTCTGAACCTTCTCTACCCTGTCTATGTCCTTACGTAAGTAAGGTCTCCAGAACTGTACACTGTACTCCAGGTGGGGCCTCACTAGTGTCTTGTATAGTGGAATTATGACCTCCCTTTTCCTGCTGGTGATGCCCCTGCCTATGCATCCCAGCATCCTATTCTTTACCTGCTACCTTGTCACACTGTTTCCCTACCTTGGGGTCATCAGAGATGATAACCTAAGATCCTTTCCTGCTTGGTGCATGTATATCCTCCACCCCCCAACTGATATATTGTGTCAGGGCTTTTGTGCCCCATATGCATTATCTTGCTTCTTTGCATTGAATCTCAACTGCCAAACCCCTGACCATTCTTCATGCTTCTGTAGGTCCCTTCTCATTCTGTCTACACCTCTGGTGTGTCTACTCTGTTACAGAGCTTTGTGTCATCAGCTAACAGTGAAATTCTGCCTTCTAGGGTCGCGCAATGTCACTGATGAAGATGTTGAATAGGACCGGTCCCAGCACTGATCCCTGTGGTGCCCACTGGTCACTCTTCCCTCTGTGGGTGACATCCATTTACCACCACCCGCTGTGTCCTGCCACCCAGCCAGTTACTTACCCACCACACTACTGTCCTGCCCACACCCATATTCCCCAGTTTGTGTAATAGTCTTCTATGTGGCACAGTGTCAAAGGACTTGCTGAAGTCCAGATAGGCCATGTCCACTGTCCTCCCCTGATCCACCTCCCTAGTCTCCCAGTCAAAAAATTCAACGAGGTTGGTCAAACATGACCGTCCCCTGGTGAAACCATGCTGCCTTGGGTCCTGTAGTCCATTGACAACCAGATGTTCCACCAGTCTCTCCTTCAGTAGTGCTTCCATGATCTTCCCCACTAACGAGGTGAGGCTGACTGGTCTGTAGTTTCCCGCTTCCTCTTTGTTCCCACTTTTTCATAAGGGGACTACATCTGCTGTCCTCCAGTCTTTGGGTACTTCCTCTGTTTCCAGTGATCGGCTAAACAAGATAGCCAGAGGTTCAGCCACCACCTCTCTTAGCTCTTTAAGGACCCAGGGGTGCACCCCATCTGGCCCCATTGCTTTATCAACTCTTATTACTTCCAGTTCCTTCAGGACCCTTTCTCGAGTAAAGGGACTTGTGTCCATTTCTGTACCATTTTCACCCCTTGTACTTCCTTCAGACCCATTACCCTCCTCTTCCTCAGTAAAGACTGAGCAGAAAGACCTGTTCAATATGTCAGCTTTACTGTTGTCATCCTCCACTCGGCCCCCATCGTCCCTCTTCAGTCTTACTACCCCTCCCTTTGCCTTTCTTTTTTCACTTATGTACCTGTAAAAAGGTTTTGTCCCCTTTAACCACTGATTTTGCAATGTGTTCTTCTGTCTGAGCTTTGGCTTCCCTTACTGACCTCCCTGCCTCCCTTTGCTTCTCCTGGTACTTCTCCCTATCCCCTTCTGCCTGTGTCTTTTTGTATTGCCTGGATGCAATATTTTTGGCTTTCACTTTCTTTGCTACCTCTTTGGACAACCATAATGGTATCATCTTCCTTTTCCTCTTGCTAACCTGCTTAATGTATAATTCTGTTGCTCTTGTAATCCCCATTTTAAATACTGCCCACTGTTCCTCAACCCCTGATTCCTGCCCCATTCCCCTTAATGCCTCTTTCAAGTATCTCCCCATTTTCCCAATGTCTGCCTCCCTAAAATCCAGGATACATGTTTTTGTGTGGTTTGGTTCTGCTTTTTCTGTGATTTCAAACCACAATGACTGGTGGTCACTGTTCCCCAGGTGCTCCCCCACTGTTACCCCCATCACACTGTCCCCGCTTGTGAGCACAAGGTCCAGTATTGCCTTCTGCCGAGTTGGTTTGATGACCAGTTGCTTGAGGAAGGCACCCTGATGGGAGTCCAGGATAAATCTGCTCCTAGTTGATGCTGTTGCTGGGATGCTCCAATCCACGTCTGGAATATTGAAGTCTCCAACCAGTACTACCTCACCCTTGTCTGCCATCCTTTGGAGGGCTAGCATCAGCTCCCAATCTGTTTCTTCCTCCTGGGCTGGTGGTCTATAGACCACACCTGTGCGGATGGCTGTCCCCATTTTCCTTTCCAGCTTAACCCACAGTATCTATCCCCCATTTTGTTCCTCCTGGATCTCTGTGGTCCTTATATCATTTTTCACATACAGTGCCACTCCTCCTCCTCCCTTTCTACCTGCCCTGTCTCTTCTGAATATGTTGTAGTCAGGTATGGCCATCCCCCAGTCATGATTATCATTACACCAGGTTTCAGTGATGGCCACAATGTCCAGGTCTGACTGCACCATGACAGCCTCCAGATCTTCCATCTTGTTGCTAAGGCTCCTGGCATTGGCACACATGGCTTTCCATGATTTGACCTCCCTAGACAGTTTCGCTGTTCTACTCCAGCTCCTTCCTTAGTTGTCCTTTATCACTGGTTCTCCTTGCTGTCTGCCCTTCTGCTGAATGTTGCCCCTTCTCTGCTGATCCACCTTTTGGGTGCTAATCTCCATCTTCTGCACACTGCTTTGTAGAGATAGCCACTCCTCCGGTTCACTGGTTCCACTGCTAGCTGTGGGGGGTGAGCAAGTAGGTACCCTCCTTGCTGGCCTGCCACCCCCTTTGCTAGTTTAAATGCTTGTCAATATAGCATTTAAACTTATCATTGAGTGCTTGGATTCCCCTCCAGGATGGATCCAGGACGTCAGGCTTGAACAAACCTCCATCCCTCCAGGTAGGTTCCCAGTCACCAAAGATTCCAAACCCTTCCTCACAGCACCAGTTCTTCAACCATGCCTTAAAGTTTCTGGTGCATGCACCCCTATGCTCTCCCTTGCCTCTCACAGGTAGTACTTCTGAGAAAGTGACAGAAGTAGCTACTTGCTTGAGACCCCTCCCCAATTTCCTAAACTCTTCCTGAACTTCCTTTGGCTCCCCATTTGCCAGGTCATTAATCCCTAGGTGGATAATGACATCCAGCTCACCCTCCCATCTTGCAGTGATCCCCAGGATCTTCCTTCCATCCCTCCATGCCGTGGCACCTGGTAGGCATCTCACCTCCCTGTCCTCCCCCTCCTGTGTTCCTAGCTGGACCCCTCTTATGATGGAGTCCCCCACAAGGATTCACTTCCTCCTCCTCTGGGGTTCACTGCTCTCCCCGCTGAGGTCACCTCCTTGGCTAACCTCCACATCCTTTCCTTCCACTTCTCTAGGTACCTCTATTTGGTTGTTCCCGTTTGCCAGTGTAGCATATGAGTTCTTGAGTGGAATAGGATCTGGGATGTGCCTCTGCCTGACCGCTCTAACCCTCCCTGAGCCCACTGTCATCCAAGTGCTCCTCGTTCTCGATATCCTTTGAGGCAGTTGCATTGGACTGGGTGGTCTCTGGATAGGGGTGATGGTAATCCTGACCCAGTTTACTTCTGCTCTGAGTCTGGCTACCCCATCGCACAGTCCAGAGAGTTGCCTGCAGATAAGGCAGCACCTCAGTGTCCAGAAGGTCTGCCTGAATATGGCTGTCCCACAGCCACTGCATTGCACCACTCCCCACATTATACTGCAGTTCCACTACTTGTCTGTTACTGAAGCTCTCCTAGTTCCCTTTTTATTAATTTACTGTCCTAAAAATCCTACCACTGATCCTCAGATACTTTTCTTTTTAAAAAAAGAAAATAAATCAATAAATGAGTCAAAACACTTGTCATGCTGAGGATGGGCTTCTTCCCCCTTATGCCCCTCCTACTCTACACCCCTTACTATCCCCTGTGTTTAGCTCCTGTCAATCAGCTTTAACAGGGCATATAATTAAGAGTTGGGGGAAGGGGAGGGGAAAATTTGCAGCAATTAAAGACAGCAAAGAAATATCCCACCACTACGTTTTAAATTTTCAACAGCCCAAAAACAATTCTAAGTAAAGACTGCAAATAAATTACAGTGTCTAAGGTTAAAAGAAAAATAGCAATTACCAGTTACTGTAAAGCACTGAATTAAATATGTTTCCTTCCCCTTCTGGCGATTCTGCCGGATTTTTTAAAATTAGCCGCCGCAGGTCCTCTCACTTATATTTAGTGTGTTTCCATATTGGATGCTAGGCTCCACCCATATATATATGTATATGTGTGTGTGTGTAAATATATATATATATATATATATATATATATATATATATATATATTTAAAAAGGGTGATTCTCTTGCTTAATACTGTCATATGAAAGGGATGCCATAGATTATAAGGATGGTACAATATATTCAATGCATGGACCATGTAAAAGGTTCCCATATAGGATCATCAATAAGGATTTCCACATGCTGAAGGGGGGTTGATATCTAATCAGCTTTGGAAAGTGAGCAGTGATCAGTCAGATGTGGAATGCCCAGGCAGACCACATAGCTAGGATAATTCTTTAGAGTAAACAGGAGATAGCAACAGTTGTTTCACTGGGGATCCTGGAAACCTAAGTTAAATAGAAGTAAAGGATGCAGGAGGAGGAGGGACAGAGAAGGAAGAAGGAGCATGTCCTTTGTGTAAGCAGACACCCATGGGACCATGTGAGATGCTCTACCAGACTATGGAACCTGATTTGAAGGTCATTAACTTAACAACAAAATAATTTTTGTACAGAACAGATATTTGTACTCCATAGGGGCCTCAGTTTCATACAGCTGATTAGTGTTGTCAGAACTAGTTCGAGAAAGATTCGAACCCTCCTGGAACCCTGGTGTTCGAGTTCTAATTTTGAACTCGAACACTAGATGGTTCGCAAAAGGGTTTGAATCATTGGTAATTAGCAGGTAGCAGCTTACTTTTTCTTTTACTTCTCCTTCCCAGTACCAGCTCGATGGGGGAGGGTCCTGACTCCAAACTCCCCACTCCCTTCCCATGCTCCTCCCGACTCTGCCCAGTGGTCCTTTACAGCTATGGGGAGGGGGCAGCTGTTTTCAGTGACAACTCCATCTCACGCTTGCGCATTTTGCACTCCAAGCACCTCACCACCTGACCAGTTGATATGCAGTCAGGTGATTTGAGTCGGGAAAGCCTTGTGAGAGCCTAGGAGGTGGAGCAAACTGTGTGGCTAGGAGGAGCAGGAGCTGCAGTCTGCTAGTGTGCAGAGCGCTTGTCGTTCAGTCTCTTGTCTCTTCATTTGTGCGTGAGCTAAGGCTGCGATCTTTGACAACTAAAAAATACAAATTGAATGAAGGGTGGGTGGGGGAAAATAAGGAACAGGCGGAGTGGAGAGGCCGCAGAAAGAAAGGAGGAATGGAATGGACTCGGAGATAAGTCTGCATCAGTACTGACTGTATAGGTCTCACTGTGGGGCCAGGGACTCAGGAACAGGAGGGGAAAAAGACAGAAAGGAACAGATTTAAGTTCCTGTAACTTGGTGAGACTGCTTACTGCAGCTCTCTCTCTAAATCCTGAATTTAGGTCAGAGTCAGACTAGTTCATCTCTCATCTGGTGGGGCCTGGGAGGGAGAGAGCATGCTGGCTGGGGGAAGGGCCGAATGCAGCAACTGAAGTTAATTAATTTGATGTTTCAAAGCCAACCAACAATGGGAAAAAATTCCTAAGTGACAAAACAAAAATAGAATTTGTCAGAAGTCTGCTGTGCTCATGGGGATCCTCTCCTCTTAAACCTCTTTCACCCTAAAAAACTTGTCCTGTCCTCTAATACAAGAGCAGCACAAGGCAATTTTTGATGCTTTTCTCCTGTGGCATGGCCAGCCGATAGCCCTGCTGCTTTGTTCCCTTTGACTGCACTGTACCCCACCCCCACTGTGTGTGACCATGTGCAGCCTAGTGACCAGTTGTATGGTGGTGGTGGTAATCCTTAAATATGTGACAGAAGCCCTGCTGCTATGTGCCCTTTGACTGCACTGTACCTTACCCAGTGTGTGAGGTGGCATTATCCTTAAATACAAGACAGAAGCCTCAAAATATATTTTCCTGTTGGGAGGAGAGACAGAAAAATCTCTTTCTTCGGTTAGTGTATGTAACTCCGTCTCTTGTGGTCAGCCCATCACCCTGCTGCTGTGCGCCCCTTGACTGCACTGTACCTTACCCAGTGTGTGTTACCATGTGAAGCCCAGTGGCCAGTTGTGTGGTGGCATTATCCTTAAATACATGACAGAAGCCTAAAAATATATTTCCCTGTTGGGAGGAGAGACAGAAAAATCTCTTTCCTCGGTTTGTGTGTGTAACTCCATCTCTTGTGGTCAGTCCATCTCCCTGCTGCTGTGTGCCCCTTGACTGCTATGCATATGCCTATGTCCAGCAGCCCAATCATTCTGTAAGCCTTGAACCTGGGATCCTTTAGTTGCAAACCGTCATATTCTTCAATTACTTTCAGTCCACTGCATCACAGTGTCACATAGCCAAAATAAAATGTTGGAGTTGTAGCCAGCAATCACAGATGACATTGCTTTCTTACACAGGAATTGTGTGGGTGTGTTCACTGTAGTATACTGGTACTGTTATGACTGACACCAACATAGATGAAGCATCTGGTGCTGGTGTTGGAGCAGGTGTTGGTGGTAGTGGTAATCCTGGTGCTAGCAGAAATAACCAAAATATTTCAAGTGATAAAAATTCAACAAACAGCAAAAGAGCAACAGAGAAGTGTGGTAAAGGGGGACCTTTTAAGAAAACCTTATGCAGCTGCTGGGGTCACATGGAGAGGCACCTTAAGGTATGCCATTCATGCTGTTAAAATCCCTGTGACTAGCAGTGATAATGCAAGTGACAATGAGTCTCTCTCTGACTCAGACTCAGACAGTAGCTCTTTGTCTCAGTCTGACACTGTTGTGTCTTGCGACGTATCATTACTTCCTCAACAAAGTGAAATGAGCAAGTCTGCAGACAAAGAATCAGGTAGTGCACTTGCAAATACATCCAGCACTGTTGGCAATGAAAAGGACATATCCATTGAATCCACCACTTCTGTGTCAGCCAGCAATGAAAATCCATCAGAGTCTTCTGACCACTCTTCTAGCACCAAGGAGCATGTCCTGGGTTCTGTTAGGACAGGTGAAAAGATGCAAACAGTCTTACGCTATCTTCCTAGCACTCAAACAAAATCTGTCACATCTGAGGTGTGGAATTATTTCTCTGTCAGTAAAACTGATCCATGTAGAGCAATTTTTTCCCTGTGTAAACAAAATGTAAGCCGTGGTAAAGTGTGTCATGCCTTGGCACTACAGCTCTTAAATGCCATTTGAAAAAGCATTCAGTTTTGCTTGATCATCCAAAACCCATGTCCTCTATCTTCCACACCACATGTGAGAAGGGTCAGGAATCTGAAATGGATACTGAATTGTCTGAACTTGATGTGGACAGAACCACTGCCAGCCCTAGGATCACTGTTACCACCAATGACAGTACCATTAGTACCAGTTGCACATCCAGTGATGGCACTGAATGTATAAGTCCTAGTCCACCATCCCAGCGTCCATCTGCCCATCAAAGCACGCTGTATAATAAACCCAGCAGGGAAATGTTGTAAACAGCTAACACTGTCTCAGGCATTTGAAAGGAATAATACCTTTACTAAAAATCATCCAAAGACCCTTCATCTTAATCACAGAATTGGTAAACTGTTAGCTGGAGCCCTTCTCCCATACTCTTTGGTAGATCTTGAGGATTTTAGGGAGCTCTTGAAACTAGCAGAGCCTTGTTACAATTTTCCTCATCGAAGGTACTTTTCCTATGTTGAAATACCAAACATTTATCAGGCTTTAAAAGTGACAGTGACCTTGCACTTAAAACTGCAGAGGGTGGGGTTATTCATGTCACAACAGATATGTGGACCAGCACTCAAAACATAGATTACATGTCCCTTACCACTCATTGGGTCATATTTTCTTGTGGTTCTTCAAAAACAAAGACACCCCAGAAGATGGCACTGCTGCATATAAAGAAGTTTGGGTAAAGTCATACAGCTACAAACATTTTGCAGGAACTAAATGACCTCCTTGATGAATGGGTTTATTCTCATGGTCTAAAATGTGGCTTCATAGTAAGCGGAACAACTAAGGATAATGGAGCCAACATCTTGAAAGCAGTACGGGATGAAGGATTTATGCATGCTTCTTGCTTTGCACATTGCTTACATTTAATTGTCACGGGATTTCTCAGCAATGAAACACAAGTGGATGGTATGATTGCTGTTTGCAAAAAAATTGTGACTCACTTTTCACATTCAACCAAGGATACAGAAACATTGTCCAAACTGCAAAAAAAAACACAAGCTGCCCAAACAAAAGCTGATTCAAAATGTTTCCACTCGTTGGAACTCAACGCTTTATATGCTATAGCGCCTCTTGGAACAAAAGCAAGCTGTACATGAGTATTGCTCCAGTTACATTATTGGAGATGGCATTATGTTGTCTGTGCTGCAGTGGAAATTAATGGAGACAGTGTGCTGCATCCTAGCTCCTTTTGAGACAGCCACAAGGGACATGTTTTCTGAAGGCACATCTGTGAGTCAGGTTGTTCCACTCATAATGCTGATTTCACATCATATTAGTGTTCTAAATCTACAAATAGAAAAAGACAGATCTGAAGCTCAGACAACATGTCTCCTGTATCATGGGAATCTTGTATAGAGAATGAGTGAGCCCTTCAAAACCAATGACAAATTAGTTGTAATGGTGAAATCAAAACACTACATCATTGCAACTCTCTTAGATCCCAGGTTCAAGGCTATACATCTTCCAAAAACAGGTGATATAGAGCAGTAGAAATGTCTGTTGCTAGATGAGCTGCAGCACTCACAGGAGTCAACCACAGACACACACAGTACCCTCAGGTTGTCATCACCACAACATCCAGGTTCATCTTCACAAAGGGATACAGAACTAGAAAAGTCACCAAACATTAACAGTAGTTGTTCCACAACTGCCACTTCTTCAACCCTTAGTAGGAAGCTAAATCTGTGGCAAAACCTTTCCCTAATTGCTGCCGTACCAGCTTATGCTGATTCCTCTTCTGAGCAGTCTCTGTCCATCATGGTAGACAGTTATCTGCAAGAACTGCCTGTTCCTATTGATGCATGCCCTTTTGAATACTGGAGATCAAAAAAGTTGATTTGGACAGAGCTGTATGACAAAGCCTGTAAATATCTTGGTTGTCCTGCAACAAGTGTCTCTTCAGAACACGTTTAGTACAGCTGGCAATATTGTGACAGGCACCAGAAATAGATTGCTGCCAGAAAATGTACAGTACACATGTTAACTTTTATTAAAGTTAATAAGTCAAGATTTTCATACCCCTACAAGAGTATACAAACTATACTGAAGTGATTGGGGTTGTGGATGTTGATGGTGATGACAACTCAGATGGTGGTGGCTGGTAAATATTGTGTGGGGCAGAGTCTTTCTGCACCAAAAAGGAAACTTTTACAGACTGTGATGACTTTGGTTGTCTCTCTCCTTTCTTGATCTACTATCTTGGACTAATACCCCACAAAACTTTCACCATTTCATGGCAAACTGCTTTGTAGCTAGGGTCTAAAGTCAACAAGTTTTATATACAGGGCAATTTTAACATCAGTGGGAACAAGCCCAAATTTGGCATAAAAGGGACACTGTCATGTCAACCATTTCTGTATCATATTATTTATAGTTAAAGTGCAAACATATGTTTTTGGATTTACCTTCTGTGACTTTGTGGTGCATCAGTATGGGCTGGGACCGGGGGCAGCCTATTTTTCAATTTTAAAGAGGACAAAACAATGAGTTCTAATTGGTAGCTGTTTATTATTTTTTTCAATTACAGAAATGTTAGCCATAAACCAAAATGATCCATATGTAACTTATCTTACTGAATAAAAAATTATGGGAAAAACTGTATTTTGTATTGTTATGTTTCTGTGGGCAGCATCCTGTTACAAGTCTCTTCCGGGAAACAGAGTCAACTGGAGTTTTACCTATGTCATGGTTGAGCACATATTCTGTAAGCGTAGGTCTCATACCACAATAGCTCATGTTTAACATTCTGTGTACACAGACCATGGCATAATAGCAACAACTCTCAAATTACTGGTTCCATGAAGAGGCGGTACAGAATGTTGTCCATAAGAAGAAGCAATTGAAAAGACAGTTTTCTCAAAGTTGTTTATTAAGGAACAGTTAAGTATGGTTCATTTGGAGGCAAGAGTTTCATTTTCTTGAGTAAGCATGTGGTAGTTTTAGCATTTGAGAGGGGGAGGAGGGTAGAATGGGTGCTGGAGGGTGGGAAATGGCTGGAGGTTGGTTTAACATGGATGCAAGAGGGAGAAAGATGGCATGGATGCTTGTGCAGGGGTGAGGGTTGGGGTTGGTTTTAACATGGATGCAGGAGGGAGAAACATGGCATAGCTGTTAGTACATGGGTGATGGTTGGGGGAGTGGGTTTTAACAGGTGAGAGGGATGGAGAAGGGTGACATGAATGGTAGTTCATGACTAAGTGTGGGGGTAGTTTTAATATTTGGGTGAGGGAGGAGGGTGGAATACGTGCATGAAGAGGGTGAGGGTTGTGGGTTGGTTTTAACACATGGGTGTAAGTGTAGTATGGGTGCTACTGCATAGATGAGGGTGGTGGAAGAAAAGTGGAAAGGGTGCTGGGGTGAAAGTTGGGTGTTGTTTTAGTCCTTTCATTTACAGATTCGTTATTGGCTGGGGATGGTGAGGAAAAAGATGATGACAGACCGATGGTATGGGAGGGCTACATCGATTGCCCACTGTGGAACCTACTATAGATATTATATATATATATATATATATATATATATATATATATATATATATATATAACATTTTTTCTTATTAAATACATTGCAAACTGCTGCCACCTAGCACAAGTGTCCTGTCCCCTTTAAAAAAAAGAATAAAGGAATTCAGAAATAAAAGAAAATCTGCATCAGCAGTTTTCACAGAATGTGACCTATCATAAACTGTTTTTACTTTACAAGTAGAGATAATTTGATACATAATGAGGTTGACAGACACTGTCCCTTAAACATCACATGCCAACTGCTGCAGCTACATTAAATGTTCCTTAAAGCAGCAGTGCAACAAGAAAAGTTATTCCAAAAAGTTAATTTTCTGTTATGGTTATGAAAATAATTGGCAGAACTGTTGATTTGGGTTTTCTGGATGATTCCTATGCTGTGTACTGTACATTTGCATTTTTGTCTGGATTCTTGCCCTCCTAAGGTCCTCGATATTATTTCTATGCAAAAATGAGGATGCCATCTTTTTTTCTGGAGAAATAATTATATTAAAACTTTCATAAAATTCTTAAATGATAATGAAAATGGAAAATTGTACCTCCAAAATAAACTGGAAGACATCTGGCATCGATTAGGAAGAAAAAAAGGTGAGGTCAAATTTTAGCCCATTTTCATTGCACTGCTGCTTTAAGTTAGTATGTGGTGAGAAAACCACTTTTTTTATTTATGTGACTGAAATACAGATTGTATTGATGTATCAGCTGGAAAAAAATGCATCATCTTAGAAAGTTGTATGTATTACTTCAATTTGCCAACAAGAATGTTGGTATATGTATGCATTATCTTAGAAAATTGCATGCATTTTTGCCAGCAACAATGACTGGCATATTTTTTTTATTCAGATGTCTTGACTGACTACGTTATGATATAATATGTTTTGCAACAGTTCCATGTGCTGTGGCTGAAGAACCTTGGCTTGACTTTGTTATAAAAGCTTTCTTTTAAACATAGCCACTTTTGATTTACTCATTTAAAACACAAAGCAGCAAATAGCTGAAATTAGGTAATATCAGTTATTTTTCCTAATAATTCATGATGATGAGTATATATAACTGAGTAAATAAATGGCTAATGTGCCTCTTTCTTTCACTAAGGAACTATGATGCAGCTGCAGCAGGAAAACTTTTAACATATGGGTGGATGGGTGGGCCTGTTACTTATTAAGTTGCTGGCTTTAGCAAACAGAAGAAACCATAGATAAACCTAGTTGTATCCTGTCAATGTCACACATGATCATTTCTCTCCCCCTTATATTAAAAAGTTTTTCCTTTACATGTATTTCATTACTATCTTTATTACTGGCAGCACAATTAAAAAATAGGGTTCGAGTTCTAAAAAGTTCTAAAAAAGATTAGAACCCTAGAACTTTTTCCAAAGTTCTAGACTAGGACTAGAACCCAGAACTTCAGAGGGTTCTGACAACCCTACAGCTGATGCTGACCACCAGTAGAAATGCAGCATAAAACAGCGCAGATCTGACAAATGCATCTTCTGTAGTAATTGTTAGAGAGCCAGCAAACTTCATTGCCAAATCATCATCTTGCCCAGTCACAACCAATTCCACTTTGCAGCCATACTGCAGCATGGTGGAAAATGATGTGGAAAAAAATTAAAGTATTTTACAGTTTTAAGGACACTCAGATGCAGAATATCACAAGTGTGGAAAGGACAGCTCTTAATGAATTAGTGCAGATGTAAGACATAGTTATCACTCTAGTGGACAAAGGATGAGCAGTCATAATCTGGGCACAGGATGATTATGAGCCAGAAGCCAACAGACCGCTTACTTGCAATACATTCTATTTGCAGCTCAATGGTATCACATAAAATGGGTGAAATTATTTGGGCAAACACATTTGGGTGAGTCAATAAGAGTGAAAGTATTTACAGCAACCGCCCAATTATGGAGAAATGACAATAAGTCCAACAACACTGATTCAGCAACCCCCAACATCCAAGTGTGGTGTGGTGTTAGAATATATAAAATAGGGGGGCAGGGGTCACAGCCCCATGTGGGGGTTGCAGGGGGGAGCCCCCACATTAAATAAGGAGACTAACTCAGATGTGAGACACCTGTTGTACAGGTGCAACAGGTATTTAGAGGGCATGGATTAAGGTCACTTACGAATGTGCAGGCAGGCAGGCTATGAGGATAGTGATGGGATTCCAAAAGAGCCTGAAAGGGATGCCTCTGGCCCTGCATTGGGGCTTCTTTTTCCAGGTTTAAGTATGGAAAGTAGCCATTTTGTTCATTGCTGTAGTTTAGAGTCACCCAACTGACCGTCGCTCTTATTGATATGCCATTTTTATGTTCGCTCTTATTGCTAAGCCCATTTGACATGGAACCCAGGTAAAAAATGATCACACAAATAAAATTAAAATACAAGCACAGGGTAGCCTGTGATGTGGGTACCTGAATCAGGGTGCCATCTAAAACAATGATGCGATGTGGGCGAAAGACCGCAAGGCGAGGGGGCAAGGAGGACGACCAGATGTGGTTGGGTGGGTGACCCTAGCGACAGAATGTTGTTGTATGCACACGCATTTTGGGGGGAGCGAGCACGGCAAGTGTGGTCTTGGAGGGGGCAGAGGGAATGTAGGGGGTGGTGCTTCAATTGGCTGCCAAGCTGCTCCGTGGTGTCGGGGGTTGGCCTCCGCTTGTGGTACATGGGGTTCTGGGTTCAGGTCTGGGTCCGGGCACTACATCGTTTTTGTTGCACCCAGCCCAAAACTTATTTTTGCTTTTGACCCCCCCCCAACACGCACCCCCTGGAGTTGAGAATCCTTAAGTGGGGGGGGTTGGGGGAGAAGCCGTTCCTCCATGTGCCGAGGTTGTCAGGGTGGAAAAATTGTTTTTGCCGCCCTGACTTCACCATAATGCGGGTCGCCGTTTGGCTCTCGCCATTATCACATAGAACCCAAGCACAGTACGTAATCATTACAGCCCTTATGAATGAGTGAATAACTGAGAGAGAAGCTCAATACATCACAGTGGACGCTCCAAAGAAAACTCACTGTATTTTAGGGCTGAGTGAAAATTGTGGATTCTGCTTCTGTGAAAAATTTGGAATTCTGCAGTTTCTGCTGAATTTTGCCAGAGATCCACCTTTGGTGAAATTAGCACTTTCTGTGGAATTTTCACTTGATTTGCAGAATAATTAAGCGTATTGTGGAAAATATATAATGAACTGTGAAAAATGTTTATTACAGAAAAAAATGCCGTTCAGAGGTGTAATTCATGGAAAATGTATTCTACAAGGTAAGTAGTCATGAGATTTCATTAATTTAGGCGGGAATAGAATTTGCAAAGCTCTGTTTCTTGCCGTTCCTGTTTCATTCTTTAATGATACTTTCCCTCTTGTCCAAAGTTAAATTTTATATGGTATAATTCAAAAATGTAATTTACTATAATTTTCTCAAAAATTTTGTGGTGCATCCTTAAAGTCTGCCATTTGCTAACATTTTCCACGAAACCCACCAAATAATTCTGCAAGCAATGCTGTCACCTGATCTTTTTTTGACTAGGCAGGAGCCCATGGATCAAAGTGTAAGTTGCTATGGCAACCCTGTCTTTCTGTCTGTCTGTCTGTCTATCTGTCTCTCTCTCTCTCTTTCTCTCTCCCTCCCTCCCCTCTCTCAAGTGACTGCTCCTTTTACTCTGCTGGGCAGTTTAACAGCAGGTGCTGAAGAAGAAAGATTGGCAGCTCTTTGCAACCTACTTTTGTAAATCAAAAAGCTATATTTCAAAGCACTTTGTGGCATTTCTTATTTGTGAATTTTTTGTGCAATCTCCAATAATGTTTGCAGTGTATTTCTGCAATGTAATTGTTAGCTTATTGATTTTAGATGTTCTGAGATACTTATTTGTTCGCACACTGGTTGGTGATGAGAGAAAATGGATCTTGTGGTGACAGAAATGTGGGGACAAAGATGTGTTCATCATCAAGCAGTGGTGGCGATGGGCATGAAGGTGGTGCTGGCACCTTCTACTGAGTATCAAATGTTCCCACAATAGGGGGAGTGGCTCAGTTAGCTGGGGCCAGCATCAGTATTGCTAGTTTTTTGTGGGACAGGCTATAACTCTAAACCAAAAGGCAGTAATATCTATAAGAAGCACAAACATAATTCAGACAAACCTGTGACAGCTGTGACAGTACTAATGTTGGACACTGGAGATATTGGGTACTTACGGAGGTAAATGCAATTGAAGCAGCAGTAATTACTAAAATATGAGTTATTATCTGAGCAATGAAAGAGGAATCCACAGTTTGCAAGATATTCTGAGGTTTACGTAGGCCACTGCTTTTTTAACTTTCTCTTTATAATTCCTTCCTGTCTCTCACACCTGCCTCCTTCAGGAGCTCACAAGGCACACACAATCACCTCTACTCCTACCTGTGATGGCCTCCTTCCATGGAGAGCAAGCAGTCATGTAAAGTGGCATTTTTAACATAATTATTTGCCTCAAAAGGGCTTTTCTTAAACAATTGTATCCTGTCAGCATTCCCCAAAATGTCATTAAAAGTACTTATTTATCTTCAAGCTCTTAAAATAGATTTTTTATTTTAAATGTATTTATTTATTCCTTTGCTAACTGGGTTGGTGCCCTCATCCAAGGATCTTTTTCATGCATGGCCCAGGCCAGAGACTGGCACATACAGAAAGGTCACAGTAAGGACAGGTAAATACACAGTGCTCTATAGCAACAAATAGCAGGCAGCCTGGATGGCATCCATACAAATTCCTGAAACACAGCATCATGACATGCAGATGCCAGTGCACTAGCACCTGAAAGTAGCAGCAGCCCAAATCCCACCAGCCTGACCGCTGCCCAACAGGCCCCCTGTTGGGATTGTGTGACGGGATGTTGTATGGGTGAGAAGGGGCCCATTCATGGATTTCACGCAGTATCATGAGCACCCAAACATGAGCCTTGCCAAGCAGTACATACAGGCAGCGGTGCCATGCCTCGACACTGTTCTGTGTGTGTGGGATACCGCTGTCAATGAGGTCAGTGATGGACTACAGCTGTGGAGGGAACAGGGGAGTATATCTGTTGGTGGTCTTCGTGGTCCGGGTGTGTGGCCATGGTCTACCCAGTACATAGTTCTTCTCAAACTAGGGGAGGTCACCAGTGTTCACAGGCATCGCGGGCTTTAGCTGTGTGAATGCCACAGTGCTCTCCTTAACAGGCAGGTAGGTGACATCCACTAGCTGATGGATCTTCAGGCTGTACTCGATATTGGTACCAAACTGTGGGGATAGGCCAAGGCTACGGACCTTATGCCACATGATCTGCCTGAAGTGAAAGAGGCAGTTCTTATTGGTGGTGTGTGGAAATTCCTGCCTGCAGGTGTTGATGGTGGCCTATTCAAAGTCAGTGATGATGACGATCAGCAGTTCCATGGTGTGGGACAGGCTTTTTGCATACAGATGCAGCTCCTGAAACATGGTGGTATAGCATTCCGGGGCTTTGGAGGTCTTCAGGGTAAAAGACAGGGGCAGGATATGACTGTTGCCACCCTTCTCAACCAGTCCATGGATGGAGTAGAGTTGCATGAAGAGGCAGGGGGCTGTCTTGAATGCGCCATCCATCACCCAGTAGGGTGCACTGGCCAGGTCCAGCACATTGCTTGGTGTTGTCAACAGCAGGGCTGTCTAATTCCCTGTGGTGGTCATCTTGTGGAACACAGCCTCACCATTCACAGTACTGAGGCTGTCAAGTTTCTGGAGCTCTACCAGTGTTGCTGGCTCAGTGGATAACACCCTCCTCTGTACCCTGTTGACTGTTTGGAGCAGCGCCCATTTACTGGGTAGGTGTTGCTGCACCTCCGGTGTCAGAGTGGTGGTCTCACTCTGTATGACCTGTGCAGGGCTTGCCATGGTATCCTGTGCCCTTTTCTTCAGTGTGGCCAGCACCTGGCCACGGGCACATCTGTTGCATCAGGGATGCGGTTGTAGGCGTTCATCTTCTGGAGGCAGAGCTTTCCATTGCCAAGCAGTGTTATTGCCATTCCCAAGCAGGATTTCAATTTGTGGTGCTGGCAGTGCCAGTAATAGGTGATGCTTCATACCCACTCCTCCACATGCAGGTACCAGTCCACATATAGCAACATTTTCCCCCTGATTGTTGGTACACCCTGACATTCTGGCCATGTGCGGCTTGTGCTTGCCATGCTCTCCTGCTCCTGCTGGGCCTCCTGAGTGTCTGCCATTGTTCTGTCTTGGGCGCCCCCCCCAGTGAGCCTTTTTGATGTCCTGTGAGTGACAAGGGTTGCATACTCCATGTGCAACAGGAGTTGCATACCCCATGTTGCAATCACGCACGGCTGCATGCACCTGTGCCCCTGCTTCCACCCTCTGGCTGCACGGAGATCCCATGCTGTCCAGGAGTCCCCAAGGTATGTTGCCCACTGGATCAGTGGGCTTCCCAACCTCAGGGTGCTGTGGTGCTGTGGGGAGGGCATGCTGGCTGCATTGTCTGTATTGTGGCATACATTGCCTGTGTCAGCCCCACCAGTGGCATTGTTTGTGATATTGATGGGGACTGGTGGTCCATGACTTGCTCCCTGCATGTTTCCATGCTCTGTGGCATTTTCCCTGCTCCTGTACCTTTCCCAACATGGTTGTGTTGGGAAGCTTCATCACATGGTCTGCCGTGCTACTGAAGCAGTGCATCAGCAGCTCTTTTCTGACTTTAGTGTTTCAGACTATTGCACTGTGCAGTCTGCAGGGTTTCGGGACTGTCAATCAATCAATCAATCAAATCAATCAAAATCTTTATTTATCCAGGTGAACATCATTGAGCAGAGATCTTTTACAAGATGGACCTGGTTGGAACAAGGTCGAGTAACATCCATCATAAAAACATATAAATACATGTAAATAAGTATATAAACTCAAACACAATGGTGCAGTAATAGGGGAGTCAAATGATAAAAGAAGACAAGGCAAGCCATAACAAAGGAGGATTCAAATACAAGGGGGCAGGTCCACCACTGAACCATGCAACTGTATATAAATCATATTCTCTGTGTAGAAGTACCAGTTAGTTAATTTACCAGGGGCAGTCACTAGTACTAGCCATGAAAATAGCTTGGAGAACCACCAACTAATGGCAGATGGGGTACCAGGAGGAGTATGTAATATGTAAGTGAAGGATAAACATTGTGAGAAGTGAAGTCCCAAGGATAGGTCGGTAGAACTGATGAGGTGGTGGGGGCCTATGAGGAGAGGGGAAGGGGAGTTAGGACTTTTATAGTATGATTGCATGTAGATTGTGGATGAGTACAGTAAAGAGTTGTGAAAAGAAGGCTGGAGAAAGCTAAAAGATAGACCAGTATCAAAGGGAGGTCAAAGGCACCAAGGTGTTACATGAAAGCGTGATGACAGATCAGGGCCAAGGAGGAGACAAGCACTAGAAATAATTTGTTCATGATTAAACGGTACAGGTTAGCATGTCTATATGGTATCCTGGCTCTTGGGATGCCAGCTTACAGTCTTGCATGATAGATCCACATGGGGCAGTAGGTACACAGTGTCTGGCAGCAATAGCTGCAGCTCAGAGTTAACATTTACAGATAAAGAGTAGTGTTAAACAAAAAAGATACATACTACTTACAAATTATAAATTATGGCTACATTTACAGTTTGCACATAGCAGTTATCTGACTCCTGTGCAGGGTGCTGTCCAGCATGCCAGTCATTAGGTACAGTAGGAGAAGAAAGAGATGGCATGGAGCAATGGAATCCTAGAGAGATTGTACAGGAGTGCCAATAGCCTGGAGACGGGAACAGGTCATGGAGAACAGGAATCGGGTTTTTAGTGGGATATGTAAAGTTAGCGAGGGGTCAACTGAACACAGTGGAGGGGGGGTAATTCCATAGGAAGGACCCGGCAATGGAAAAGCCCCTTTGACACTGCCTGGTGGTAATATGTGGATGGATGAGCTGGAGGTGGAATGAGTGGCAGAGATTGCAGCTATGAGTCTTGGGACAGACTAGTCAAGATGGACGGGAGGACAAGGGGTAGTGGATGGCATCCATGATGGTCCGGGCCAAATATTGGAGCATCAGGCTTGAGGGGGAAGCCAAAGAAGGGACTGGTAGAGAGAGCAGTGGTGAATGGATAGAGGGGAGCAAAGGATGAAGTGACAAATCTGGTCAGTCTGTGTACCCTTAGATCTTAAAAGGAATTGATAGCCACTGGCTCTGATGAGGGCTTTAATGCCAGCCTGCATTTCTTAATAAGACCTTAGATCCCAAGCTCAGAAAAGTTTTATTTTTTTATTTTTCGTAATTATTTTTCTCCTTTCTGCCTGCATGCACTCAGTTCTTTAAAGGACTCACTAGCCCACTAGCCCTGAAACTGGATGTAATAGCAGCCTGCATTCCCTAATCCCAGAAAAAAATGTTTTATGATTTTTCTCCAGCCTACCTGCATGCCTCTAGTCCTTAAAAAAAGACTCTTGTTAGCTCCCAAGCCCTGCAAAGGGCTTTTTAAAATAAATTTGATGCTTGCTTGCCCTGATACAGTAGGTTCTTATAATTATGTATCTCCAAGTCCTTAAAAGAGCTTTTTTAACTACATATTAAGCTGCAGTGGTGAGGGTCCCTAAAACTCCATATCAGTAGTAATTGAAAGGTGGTTTGTGAGTACTGATTTAACATCCTTAAATAAACATTTTCTGTGCTACCTGTTGCTCCGACAACCAATTCAACTCCCCATCATAACATGTTCTGATGGGATAAATTGCACTCACCAGCATCACCTATTGGGGGAAGGATCAGTTGCCAGCAGCAGCCAATTACTGCCTCCACTCTAGACTGTGGTCTGTTGCCTAATGAAAGCACCTGTCATGTGACACCAGCTGTGTGAGTGAATAAGCATGATTCTAAGTGCACAGACTTTGTGGTCACATTACAGGCTCTCTACTGTACTGCTCCATCCTGGCCCTGGTTTCTCCACTACACCTAAGAGTAACTGCTCTGATGAATTTAGTCAAGCAAAGCTAACTCTGCAATATTGCAGATGGCAAAGGCACTTGGGGAGGGGGTGGGCTGGGGAGATGGAAGACAAGGAGTACAGGAGAAAAAATTAAGATACAGTAGTACTCATGACTTAGCTGCCCAAGCGGGCAGGCGCTGAAGAGATGTAGATATCTTTAGAGAAAAGTGCTTCCTTGGGGCACATAAAGTATAGGAATTTTGCACCCTGTCAGTGTCTTCTCCCAGCTAAAATTGTTTCTCCTCATAGTTCTGTTAGTGCATCCCACAGTATTCAAAATTACACATATTTCACCATAGCTTATTATATCTGTGTCTCATTCCAGTTACACCAGGTTCTACTCCCAGTTCCACCAGTATCATTTGCAGCAGTCTCACCTCCCAGTTATTCAGTTTCTCCTCCCAGTTACACTAACATCTCCACTTCCCAGTTTTAGTCCCAGGGTACCAGTTACACCATTTTTTTTAATTACTAAATAAAAGAAAAAGGCAATCAGTTCTAAGGAAATATTTTCTGCAGTTCACCACATTATTTTGCAATACACGCCAAATTACACAGTTTAAGGTAGAATTTCACAAAAGTTTCCTCAGTTTTTTGCAGAATTTTGCAAAAGTGAATTCCACATTTTGCAAGAATTCCACCATCGGTATTTAAATTTTATACAGTCCTACTGTATTTGCTTCACAAAATAAAACCCTGGTTCCTGGTCACATTATTATTTTTTTTTGTTAGTCAAACTGTATTAAAATTAAGAAAGAATAGCATACATAAATCAATATAAACATATCATTAATAGTGGTGGGCAAAGTGGCCCCAATTCGCTCCGCAAAGTGATCCGTGGAGTGAAGGGGATTCGCGGAGTGCTCCATAACATGAAGCGGAGTACTTCGCGTTATAATAAATAACGCGAAGTCCATTGAAAACAATGACTTCGCATTACTCCGCCTTCCCAAACCACTACTCCACCAATTCTTAAGGCGAAGTACATTGAAAACAATGTACTTCGCCTGACTTCGCCTTGTTTTTAAATTCCAAAGGCGAATTTTGCAGTGATTCATGGGATTGCAGGTCACATGGGCTCTAGATTGTTCTGCACAGCCTCAGTTTGGGATAGTGTGTATGAAGCTGTAGGAGAGAATATGCTCTAAGAACTCTGTGATTCAAACCTTCTAAAAGCTGTTAAAAAAGCCTTTTGGGGTCATTTGTTTTGCTGAAACTTCAGTGCATCGATTATAGGAAACCCTCCTGTGCTTATATCATCAAGTGTTTATTGTTTGTGTGTGGATTTTGAATGTTAATGTACAATATTCAGTCTGTGTACTGAGACACAGTGGAAGTGTGCTTTGGGGGAGGGGCGTATCTGTGGTGTAGGTAGATTAACTTGGAGAAAAAGACAGAGCTTTCTGTTTTGGTGATATTTTTCTTGTATAACTGTGTTAATGTACACACAGTAATATTTTCAATAACTCTTGCCATTTTTTTGCTGATTGTTGTGGTGTAGCAGTGCATAATTTTAGTTTGTTTAAAATATGTGGTTATATTACTGAAGTTTTCAATTTGCTATGCATTACCTAGTGTGTGTGTGAGTATACGTGTGACGTGTGTCATCAAATCAGACACCTTTTATTGTGCCACATAATTTCAGCAATGTGAACCTGCTATGCTATCCACTGCAGCTGTGTAATTTTTGTACTTCATTGTGGTATCTTTACTAGTACTAGTACTAATGACTGTTACTGCAACAGTGCAGTACACAGCCCCCCCCCCACGGCCTGCCCCAACCAGAAAAGGAATTATTTTCCAGATTTTTGAATTTCTGACAGTAAGCACTGGTTAGGTGTTGTGCCTTTGCATCTGCATCTCTTCAGTGCACAGCACAATCTTAATCTGTCTGTGCATTTGCATCTCCTTAGAGCCCAATCTCCATCTCTAACTTAAGTCACAGTTGTTTTTTTGACTTCCCTTCAGAGTACTGGACAGGTGTGGTGCATAATTCTGCATGAACATTGTACTCATTAATATGCGTTTTTAAGTCAGGACCATTATCATGAGTCATTCATGATACAAATCACATTCTTCATCATCATGGATGGTCACAAATGCAGTCACAAATCACGATTTACGATCACGTCACGAATCACAATATTAATTTTTTTTAATAGTTACTTGGATGTATTTTAAGCCTGTTTTGTAGTATCTCTCCATGATTCATCACCACCTCACCATTGTACTCATTAATGAGTGTTTTTAAGTTGGAGAGTTTTGCACCACACCTCATCGGGGGGGGGCTGGGGAAGTACAGCTGTAGGTATTAACATTTTGTCATCATCACTGTCACAAATGCAGTCACAAATTACGATTTCCGATCACGTCACGAATCACAACATTCATTTTTTTAATAGTTACTTGGATGTATTTTAAGCCTGTAAGAAAAATAAAATTTACAGAAAGAGCAAATTAAGTAAAAAAGAGTACAGAAAAGACAAACAAATGTAGCTTTTAAAAAAGCTGTTGGGTCTAAATCAAAGTTTAAATCTCCTCCTCTCTGATCTCAAAGTATCAGCAGTCACAAAACACACTACTCTCTCTCCATCTACACAGGAGAAAGTAAAAGTGTCTGCTTGTATGACTCACTTTCTTACTGCCTAGCTAAAGAGCATGCGACTTACAGTACTGTAAGTTATGTGATTGATGTGTGGGGGAGCTGCCAAATATGAAACACCAAGTGGGTCATTTAGAATCATAATGAGTAACTCGAAGTCCATTAAAAAGAATGACTTTGCCTTACTTTGCATTGCCATTCTGCCTTAACGCAAAGTGGTAATGACAAGGTGGAGGGACCACTTTGCATTGCCCACTCCATGTAGTGGAGTGGTAATGCGAAGTGAACACTTCGCGTTCACTTCGCCAGTGAAATTTAAATTCACTACATCTCTAATCATTAAAATACAATAACTATAAAGAATTACAAACAATTCAATATAGTATACTTCATACCACAAATAATGTTAACAATAACTTACTCCAGTATATGAGAACATTTTAAACATTAAATCCAATCATATTGTCATAGATAGAACATAGCTAATCTAATTCTATTTATTAAAAATGTCCCCTGTTGGTATAAGAAAAAAAGAAAGAAAATTCATGCTCTAAAGTGAAAATAGAAATCAAAACTAGAAAAGAATAGAGGCAAGAGAGAAAGAAAGTAAAACATATAGACTAATCCTGAAATACATTACTTAGACTAGGCAACTACTACATCCATTGAATAAAAGTTATAAATGGATTTCCATTTTAATAGAGAACATATCCTTTTGTCTCACCATTAAATGTGACAACCTTTTTTGTTTAAGTATTTTTAGGCATTATTTTTTCTATTCAGTGATAGTGGGGGATCTATCTTACATCCACATTTTTAAACTGATGTTTTTGACAGAATTGGAGATCAGAGGAATGGTGTGCTTCTGTTTTTTAGACCAGAATTTGGTTTTGTCAGAATGTCCTCTAAGACAAGTACCAATTTTATACAATTTCCTGTGACAGAAATATGGTTCAGGAGAATTGTAATATCTGACTACAATTTCTGAATTTTCTGACAGCTCCAAAACATATGAATTAAATCATTGGCATGTGTCCCAGATCTGTTAAATTAGATGTGTTCCTCATTCCCATTGTATACATCTGTTTTAGAATGTAATACCGATTATGAGAAGATTTAAACATAACTAATTTAATATTCAAAATGGCTTTGATGGAGAATTGCCAAATCTGCTCCCAGTTCCAATCATCCAGATCATTATTTAATGTCTATGACCAACAGTTTATACTTTCTTTATCAGCACCTTTTGAAGTGTCTAGTAGTAAGTCATAAAATGTTGATATACAAGGCTGTAGTTGTAAACAGGTAAGAATGTTTTTGATATTATCGTTAATGATAAGAAATTGATGTTTATTTTTCATCATCCGTGTCTCCTACTCTATAAACTGGTTATAGACTTCCAAATCTGTAATTTATATCATCCTATCCTTAACCAAATCTTTAACTTTTATTTATTTATTTATTTATTGAAATATTTCACCAGGAAAGGCACATTGAGCAAAAAGGTGCTTGTCTCACGGTGCAACCTGAGGGGGAAGGGTTACAGAGGAGAGTTCTGTATACATTTGCACAGGAAACAAAATTACACGAGTGAGAATACAAGATGGTACATAGGTAAAACACCCCAGAGTGAAATTACATGACAGTACATGGTATAGCACCCCAGGAACATGAGGTAGGAGGAACATGGGAAAAATTGCCACAAGGAGTTATCCACTTTGTTGTCCACATTATTACATGGGGTGAAGGAGAGATTGTACAAGGATTATAGTGACAAGAGGTGTAAAATATGTCTCCATACATGTCGGCTACTAGCTACGGTAATGCGGAGGACAGATAGTCATGTCAAGTTAAATGTGCAGTAGGGGGTAAGTGCTGAGGTTGGAATATATGCCAGCATTTGTAGCCATAGCTAAGGCCACTGGTCAGGCTGCATAGGGTCTCCGATAGGGCAGAGGGGGAGTTAGTGAGAAGGTACTACGGCGGAGAGGTTAGTGACACTTGTAGTTTATGGCGCAGTAGTTTGTCAGGACAGAGGAGATGGAATTCCTAGAGGAGGAGTGCCAGATTTGTGTTGGCAAATCACTCCAGAGCTTCAGAAGGTGGTAGAAGAAGGCAAATTGGCCAGCATTGGTCCGGCAGTGAGGGATTACTAACAGGCGAGAGTCAGAAGATCTAAGGGCATGAGTTGGGGTTGGGGTTGGGGATAGGGAGGAGGTGAGGTAGAGTGGAAGGGACCTAAGCTAGAGGTTAGATGCAAATTTAATACAGTGGAGTAGGTGCCAGCTGTCAAGGGAGGGGAAGGCCAGTGCATGGTAAAGCTTTCAGTGGTGGGTGCGAGGGTGGACGTTGAGAGCAAAGCGGCAGAAAGCATTGAAGAGGGGGTCCAGTCTGGATAGCATTGACTTTGGGGCAGCACTGTAAACTACATCACAGTAGTCAAACATAAGTAATATCATTTTTGGCACAATTTTGCATCTCACTGATAGGAGGAGGCGACTGTGGTTTCTGTAGAGAGCGCTGAGCATAGGGTGTAGTTTTTTCAGGATAGCATCCACATGAGCCAAGAAGGACAGATATCAGTCAAGCCAGATGCCAAGGTACCTGAAAGTTGGCATGTCCTCTAGGATGGTCCCGTCAAGGGTGTGGAAGTTCAGGGGAGTAGTAAGCCTGGTTAGTCTCTGTCTAGTGCTGAAGATCATGGAGACAGTCTTTTTGGCATTAAGAGAGAGATGATGGGAGATAAACCAGTGCAGAACTTTGTTGAAGTCCGCCTGGAGACTGGTAGTAACTTCCTCGGGGGTATGGCCTGAATAAAAGAGGACGGTGTCATCTGCATACATGTGTATTGAGGAAGGTGACCAGACTAGAGGCAGGTTGTTTAGGAGGATGGAAAAGAGGATGGGGCTGAGAACTGAGTCTTGGGGGACACCAGTGGTTATAGGGAGTGAGGGACAGGTGGAGCCAGCAATTTTGACTGATTGGGTTTGCCCTTCCATGTACTCTCTGAACTAGTGGGAGGCAGGCCTGGATAGGCCAGCTTCAGAGAGACTGGATAGCAGCAGGGGGTGCAAAACAGTGTCAAATGCTTTGGCTAGGTCGACAAAGATGGCTGCGGTAATGAGACCCTTGTCCATCCCCGAGAGGACTGTGTCGGAGAGTCATAGGAGGGAGGTGGTGGTAGAGTGGTTCATTCTAAAACCAGACTGGTAAGGGATGAAGAAGTTAGATGAAACTTGGATGAAACCATCTTCATTTAGTATGTTTCTTGATATAACCTTATGTTTCCATCTATCCTTCCTGATCTTCTAATTATCCAGGATCAGATTTGGAATGTCAGATATGGGTTGTGTTTTTGATTTGTCTAGGTTCATGTTAAATAACCTAGACCAACTTGAGATGACAAAAATACTGTCAGTTAGTATCTTATTCTTGAGAGGTTTGAATGGTTTAGCAAAAAACAAGATGGCTAGATTATTATTAGTTTTTATTATTTTCATTTAGTTATTTTACCAGGAAAAAAATTACATTGAGCAAGCTCATTAACAAGGATGTCCTGGGTTGGACAGGAATACAGAATTATAATACAGTAAGAAATACAATGATAGAATAAATATTAATAATAGAGTAAGAGATACAGAGATATAATACTCAGTTAAATGTTAATATAGACACTGTTTCAGCTACAGTAGCAAAGCAGAGTGATACAGAGTAGGATTACCATCGCAACAGGCTACCTAAGGGATGCCAGTGTTGTCCAGTAAGATTTGATAGACTACCTAGGGATTATATGAAGTTTTCAAACTGATTTCTCATATAAACAACACAGGAGTTTTAGGATTATCAGGAGAGTAGCCAACCATTTTGATATTTGAAAAATTCTGCATGCTTGGTGATAGTAGATCTGGAACCTTGAACTACCCATGCTTTTTAGTTCTGGATAAACTAATATAAATAATATTTGTCTTTTATGAAGACAAATAAATTTAGATATTATGCTCTGTATATCCATAAACCATTTTTCAAGAATTCCAAATGGTAAAAGCATAAATTCATAGAGTGCCTTTGGAAGAATGTTCATTTTTACAGATTTAGTCCTTCCTTATAGGTCCAGTGGGAAATTATTCCAACTAAGCAGCATCTCCTGTATGTTTGATTTTAACCAACTAAGATTTTAACTAATTGTTTTAGAAATGGATTTAAAATTATTTATCCCTAGGTAGTCAATCAAATCTCCTTAACAGGTGATACAACAATCCTTCAATTAGTCCTAAAAGGAATTTAAAGGGAGAAATAAAGATTTTTCTTTTTTGGTGGGGGGGATCTGCTAGAGAAATCAAGACATCATATGTGTTTAGTGTTAAAATATATCTTTACCATTAATTTCAATACCTTTAATCTCTTTATCAGAAGAAAGCTTTCATACCAATCGATCTAGAGAAAGATTAAAGAGTAAGGGCAACAGTGGACAACTTTGCCTAATGTCGTTCCCCTAAAGAGAATGAACTTGAGATTATTTCAGCAGATACTGTGTTGGTATGTAGAAGTCTAACCTACTTAATAATTGTCTCTGGAAAGCCATAAGTTTCTAACATTTTAAACAGATATGGCCAAATGCCTTTTCAGCATCCAGTGCAAACAGGCCTGTTGCCATTTCCTTTGCTAGCAACTTCCGTAAGATGAAAAACTTTCCCTGTGTTATCTGCAGCTACCTTATACTGGAGTTTGCCCTTTAAGGGGCAGACCAAGTTGTCCTGGTGCATCCCCTCCCTTTACCTGAAGATGGTGTGCTCAGAGTGGGATGGGGGAAGGGAAGGGGAGGGACAGACAGACAGAACAATAGGCAGGAAACAGGAAGGGAGGGGCCAACGGAGGTACATAATGGGCAGCACAGTGGTGGTTCAGCCACTTTTGCTGAAGCTTTGATTGTTTAAATACATCGAAGACTAAAGCACGTCAGATTAGCATCAAAAGAAAGGGCTGAGGTTTGTTGCAAAGCACCAATAGAGGTAAGGACAAGACAGCAGGAAGAGAATGTGTTTTTCACTTGAATTAGGGATGTTTGCTATAGCATTTAAAAAAGGCAATTAAGAGTGGGTTGTGGAAGTGGTTGCAGTGTCACAACATAAGGCTTTGTGCAAGAAATCATGTGGAAAGAAGCTAATAGACTTGGTGGCTTGTTTGCGAGGAGACTGTTGTTTTGTGAAGAAAGAGACTGGGAGCAAACATTTATCGACGGAGCTGGTGAAGTCTGCATGGCATGATGTCAGATGCCAGGATGCGGCCTCACAGTTTGTTGGAGTAATGCAAGTAGGGACAGAGGGAGTTAGCAGCACAAAGGAGGTAGGACACCGGGCCTGCCCTTAAGGAAAAAGCAGGGTGCTGTGTGTGGGTAGTAGCGGAGAGAGGGAGAATAATCAAAAAAATAAAGAACGATTGCTTCAGTGAGGTAGTTTTGGTTACATTTTGGTAAGGGTTAAAGCATGGGCCCCATTCATGTTTGTAGGTGCCATGTGGTGGGTCTTTCTTGAGCGTTTCAGTGGTGGGGTGTAAAAGCCACATGGCATGGCTTTAGATACCACGGCTGGGCCCTCACAGCATTTCAGGAATCATGCCATCAGGGGAACAGAGGCTCAGTGAGTTTTCTCGGTTGTTTGGGAGGGCAAGTAACAGGACTGAGAAGACAGGGCACTGTGCCTGTAGCAAGTAGTGGGAGGGGTTTTCGAGAGTTCATGAATCAAGAGAGACACATTAAGAAGGAAGGCTTGGAGCAGGCTGGCTGTAATGGCCACCTATGGAGTGAGCACGCCAAGGCCATGCTGCATAATGTCACATGCCGTGGTGAGGCTTCGCAAGATGCAGGAAGCCACTGGGACACAGAGCACATGCCATGGAAGCTTTTTGGCCAGTAATTGAAAGCAGAAAAAAGGTAGGACACTCCGCCTGCACTGGGGGGAAGGAGCGGGGTTGGGAAAGCAAGGAAACAGGGAGCAGGAATAGTTCCTTTCCAGAGGGAAGGGTGAGTGGAGAACAGGGGGAGTCCGGGTGTTCACATGAACATAGCAGTACACCAATTTTGTGAACAACAAGGAGGAAGGGAGTGGCAGCAGGAGACCACAGGATGTTTAAAAAAAAATTAAAAATAAAGAAAGTTTTTGTTTTGCAGAATTGGGCAAACAACACGGAACTAGGCCTGGTAGGGTATGGGGGACAGGAGAGGACCAGATCACATGGGGCAACGTGCACAGGTTTGACGCCGGCGATGCGCGAAGAAGGCAGGCAAGCAGTGAAGCTGCGAGGCCTTTGTTTTTTTCCCTCCATTACGCAGTCTTTCATTTAATGCAACAATATAGAGTTTTTTTTTTCACCACAAATGTCATGTTCATTGTTATGGGGGATACCTAGCAGTATCATTTGTGCATGATGACCTACTAGTGTGGTGGGGGGGCCAAGGCAGCGTGTGGTGAGCAAAACGAGGTATGAGTTTTCAGTATGAAGCATTAATGAGGAATGTATTTTCAGTTTCTTTTCACAGCGATTGTACAGGTTCCCAGGGAGCTAGATGGCCCCAAAACAAAACAGACCAACAAAAAAGGATGCATACAAGGCGATTGTGTAGTTGGCAGAGAAAGCCAACATGATGTGGCAGTTGGTGGAAGAGGAGGAACTGGGGAGAGGAAAGTGGGAAAAGGGAAAGGTGGCTGGAGAAAGAGGCTGGCAGGGAGGCCACGCAGCCCAGAAAGGGTGCAGCTGCAGCAGGTGGTGCCTCCCCGAGCAGCCAGCCCTGTCCCACTGTCACACCCAGTACCAGAACCATCAGTACCTCCTCATGAACAGGTGGTAGTCCTGCTACAGGACCCCAGGCCAAGTCCCTCATGCCCACTGGTTTCTCCACCACAACCAAACACCCAGCCACAAGAGACTAGACCAGGGCATCCTGAGGACGGCAGACCCCAAGGAGGAGAGAAGGCCACAGGTAAAGTATTAGGCACAGTAGATGAAAGCATCAAAGACTACATAGGCTAAATTATTGCTGCCCTTGGTACGGGGGGGTTGGGACAGATGAAATCAGCCTTGGCAGAAATCAGGTCTGAAAAAGAGACAACAAGAGAGGCGGAAAAGGCGACTGACAGTGTAGGAAAGGGAAAAAGAAATATAGGATTCCCGGGGATGAGAATAGGGGAACATGTACCACTAGCTACAAAAGAGAAGATTTGGAAAGGGGAGTATGTAGACATATTCGCTTTAGTGAGTAGAGAAGCAGCTGCGAAATATGAAGAGTCAAAAAGTATCAGAAAAAGCTAGATGGCGGCCGAGGTAGTCCTGCTAGGGAAGAAAGGAGAGAACAAGTTTACTAAGGGAAAAACGTGGTATGGGTGGTTCGTGCGTTTTGCCACATACTCAGCAATAGTGTTGGAGAGAAAACCATAATTGGGGATCCCACTTATTACGTACTCACTGATAATAAGGAGGGCCAAGGCAAAAGGGGGAGTAGGGTGGATATACTATGACGAGTTCTTTCGACAAAGAATGGCAACATATGGAGATGTGAGATGGGATACTAAGCAGTTGGATTTATGGACAGACTATGTGACTGACCAATCCACGCTGGAGGGGGAAATAGGAAAGAGGGGTGCGGTGCCTCAGAAATGTTGCTGGGGGTACAATAGGGCCTCTTGTTCATGGCCCTAATGCCTGTTCTGACATGCATGCTAAAAATGTGGGGGAACCCACCCGGCTAGCAGATGCAGGGCAACTTGGGCTCCAGGGGATCAGGTGGGGGGGGTCAAAAGCAGCCTTTTCAGGAGGTACAAGGGTACAGAGGGCAAGCATGGTACAGAGGTTCAAGAGAAAGAGGTTATGGTGGGCGAGGCGGCTAGGCTTACTAAAAAAAGAGGGCAGGATAAAGGGAGTCAGAAAGGGGAGAGGGGGGGAGTGGGTAGCAGAACAATTTCAAAATACGAGAACCCCCATAAGGGTAGAGGCATGGGAAAAGTGGTTGAAAAAGTATAAAGACAAAAAAAGGGAGTGACGAGGAGACAGAATAATAGGCAGGAAACTGGAAGGGGAGGGGCCAAAGGAGGTACATAATGGGCAGCACAGTGGTGGTTCAGCCACTTTGCTGAAGTTTTGATCCCTCCCACCCACCTTAAAGTATAGAGCATGAGGGGATGACAGTCTAAAGGGACTATATGTATTGGCCTGCCAGAGGTGGATGGCAGAGTTTGTCCGGTAGGACTGGTTAATGGTCTGCCAAAGGTGGATGGCATAGATGGGGGAGGGGAGGGAGGGGAGGGAGGGAAGGAAAGGAATAGGATGAAAAGATGAAGAAGCTGAAGGAGAAAAAGCGGTCTCGGTTCTCATCGTTACCTAACAAGAAAAGAGAAGAAGAAGACACCCAGATTTTCACCTGGGGGAGCGAGAAGAGGAAGAAAGAGGGATGATCAGAGATTGATAGATGGATGCAATAAAATACAATTGTGAAAGAGACAATAATAAATGATGATGAGATTGTAAATGGAATTATGATATATAATAAATTAATTGCCAATCTGAGCACAAAAACATACAATGGCTTTGTCTTTTGTGAGGGAAAAGGGGGGAATCCGGGATAATGAATAAAACCCATTTGATTATTGTCCCCAGAATCCCGACAATAAATACACAGACCATATTGTGTGTGGTTGCTCAGTTTGGCAATACTTTTACTGATTCATCACAGCTGTAACATTTCACAGTAACATGTTCACATCAGGTACATCTCCAGACTTCCATTTGTAATCTCTTTACCATCATAGTTACATCCATTATATTTACATTATATTCACAAACATTATATCCTTCACATTCTTGTTCACTTTATAATTGCTACCAGTGTCTTCTTCTCTTCTGCCCTCCAGACTTACATCATGGAGGGGCCTGGCCTCTTCTTATGTCATGAAAGGGGGTCACGAGCGTACAGACTTTGCCCCTGCCTCTTGCTTGTCAACCCTGTATCTATTTGTTTTATCCCCCCCCTCCTTTTTCTTGTTTTCCTTCCCCCCTTTTTCTGCCGTCCACCTTTGGCAGTACCATGCAGCCTGCCACTGTGTTCCACCTACCTCAGTGCCCTTCTGCTCTTCCTTTGGAGTGGGAGGGTGGGAAAATACTTTGGAGCAATTTTGTGAGCTCTTCACTGCTGTGCTGCCCTTTATAACTGCCCCCTTTGTCCTGTTCCTTTGAGCTCACCCTGTCCATTCACCTGCTGCTGCCTCATTGTTCTCCACCTCCATTGCCCACCAATTTGTGATCTCATCCGTACCTTCCCCTTTCTGTGACTCATGCCTCTAGCCCCTCCCCTTCCACCCTCCCCCCTTCCCCTAAGCTTCCCACTTTCTTGGCAGGGCCATAAGACAATGGAGTCTGCCCTTTTAAGTGGGCAACCCATTTTGTCCCCAGAACCCCACCAATAAATATACATACCATATTTTGTGTGGTTGCTCAGTTTGGCAATAATTTTAGTGATTTGTCACATCTATGACATTTCACAATAACATGTTTACGTCAGGTACATCTCCAGACTTCTATTTGTAATCTCTTTACCATCATATTTACATCCATTATATTTATGTTATATTCACATACATTGTATCCTTCACATTCCTGTTCACTTCATAATTGCTGCCAATCTCTTCTTCTCTTCTGCCCTCCAGATGTACATCATGGAGGGGCCTGGTCTCTTTCTCTTATGTTATGAAAGGGAGTCATGTGCGTACACACTGTGCCCCTACCTCTTGCTTGTCAACCCTGTGTCTTTTTGTTTTATTTCCTTCCCCTCTTTTTCTTGTCTTGTCTTCCCTCTTTTTCCATTAGTTCACCTCCAACTTGCGATGGATGGTGGACTTCCCCCCATTCCCTCCTTTCTATCCTCTCTCTGCCTCATCTCTGCCCCAGCCATACTTCAATGGCATTTGCAATTTCAGTGCTAAACATAGCCAGGCCAAGGCCCAATAGGTGTATGCCATCCCCCCTGTAATACTTGTCTACCCACTCCAGAATCCCATGGTGTATGCATACCTCTCAACCTCCTGCCTCGTAAATCAGGGACAAGGCTTAAAAAAAATCAGGGACAAAGGACCAAAATCAGGGACACATTTTCAAAATTGGTGTTATCCACTCAGGAATCTGGTAGAGTATAGAGCTAAGTGTAAAATGCATTTTCTAAGGAAGAACAAGTCTGTAACTTTAATGTTTGACATTATTTTGTGCTTACAACCTCCACTGGTTGGTCACGGAAACACAATTTTTAAGAGGGACAGAGTAAAATTTTGAGGCAAAATCAGGGACGTCCCTGAAAATCAGGGACAGTTGAGAGGTATGGGTGTATGACTAATCCCACCATGTTTTTGAATAATCTCCCCACCCGTGCATTGATGTGCTTTCTGGCCCTGTCCATTCCCTTATGGCTCTCTGCCTGCCACCACACCCTTCAAGGCGTGATCTCAGACCAGGCGAAAGTAATCTCCGGCCACCATTCCCTTATTTTTTCCACATCATGCTTTATCTGATAAAAAATGTCCAGCCAGGGTCTTGTTCCCAGGTCATTACCCCCAAGGTGTATTATGATCAGATCCAGCTGCCTGTGGTCCCTCCTGATTTCCCTGGGCTCTGGAAGCAGCTGTGCCCATTTCATCCTCCAATGACCTTTCCACACCAGCTGTATTGTGTCACTGTCCAAAATACAGCTGCGTTCCTCTTTGCCTCCTGGCTGCCCACTTCTCTGCCCAATGAATAAACGAGTGTCCACACATCCATGCCTCGAGCCTCCTGGTCGAACCTGCACAACCAGAAGCACACGGATGAATATATGACCTCTACCCCCAACTCCCCCTTCCTCTCCCTCCCCCCATTGCCTTCTTTCTTGCACCTGCTGTGGGAGACAAAACAGAAATTGTTATTGTTTTATTTTCCATATGTATGTTTTATAACATTCCGAAGCCCACCTGCCTTTCTCTTTGATCTCCCCGGGCCTGCTGCCTTGTGCTGCCATCGTTGATGCAGCCCCAATCATGAATGAGTGGGAGGAATAACCTTCCCCTGGTTCTCCCACAAATCTGAGCCCTTTGTGCAGTATCGATGTTACCTAGTACCCAAAGACTGACTTTCCATCCCCATGTATGAACAATATGGCATTCCCTTGATTTGGGTATTCTGCCGCATACAGCTGCAGCGCTGCTACCTGGCAAATGGTTCCATTGGGATGCTTCCTCAACCACACTCTCCTTCCTTGTCCTTGCTGATTGGTCTTTGACCTCCTTAGCAGTACCCCTACTGCTTCTCCCAACCATTCTATGTCTGCCCACTGCAGTCCCCCTTCTGTCCATTTGCTTTGCCCCACTACTTCACTCAACCTAAATGCCCCACTGTACATGGTAGTGTAAAGTGCTTGAAACAGCACAGCTTCACTTCGTGAACTACAGATGTGTTGTAGTACATCTATCAACCTTACCATCAGATTGTCAGAGATTGGTCTTCTGTTATCCTGTTTCCTATCCAATCCCCAAATCCAACCCTGCATCATTCTGCAGATCAGGTTGCTTTTAGTTGGGTCCTCTCAGCGTCTTAGTGTACAGATCTGTCCTATAGCCACCAGATGTAGCCCCACGGTCGCATGCGCCATGTTCTGGTTCCATCCCATTGCTATAAATTTTGCTACTTGCTCCCCCGTCACTGCCCCACTTACCTGTCTGCTGTACTGTTTCCGGAATTTCTGAAAAGCCCTCTAAGAGGTTTCATAAGCTCTCAGGGTCCTGGGGGCCCAGGAGTTGTGGAACATACGTACGTCGGGATGGTGGTCTGCCGAACCTCTGCTCTGGGTGCAATGGTCCTGAATTTGTCCATCTACAATTGGGAGAGGCAATCAGCTATCACATTGTCCACACCATCGATGTGCTTGGCCCTGAAGGACATGTTCAGGGTCAAGCCCAACCACACCATCCTGCCCAATACCCTCATCACTCTTTCCAACTTCATCCTCCTCCTGTTCAGCACACCACTGCCTTATTATCACTCCAAAATGTGACCTGCTGGTTTCTGAGCTCCCTTCCCCAGACTATCATTGCCACCCATATGGGGAACAGTTCCAAAAAGTTGATGTCTTTCATCACCCTCTCCCAGGCCCAATCCTCCAGCCACTGTTCTGCAAACAATTGACCATGGAAGTACCCACCCATGCCGATACCCCCCAGATGCATCAGTATACAGCTGCAAATCTTTGTTGTAAAGCCAGTCATCCTGTCAAAATATTTACCCATTGTAGGATTTCAGGAAGTGTTCCCACACTGCCATAGCCTCCATGGTCCCTTTATTAAGGTCTATGCAGTGATGAGGCTGTTTAGCCCCCTGCGTTGCCCAGGCTAAATGCCGTGTAAATGTGCACCCCGGTGCAATGGATCTACATGCAAAGTTCAGGTGCCCCAACAGTTGCTGCACCTGTTGCAGCTGCACCCTCCTGTGTTCCCCACGATCCTCAACAGCTTCCACAGCCTCCTAACCTTTTGGTCAGGCAACCGGTACAGCTCCTGTGTCATATCCAGCTCCAGCCCTAGGAACTCTATTGTTCAACTGGGTCCTGCAGTCTTGTCTTCTGCTAATGGCACCCCCACCTCCTGACATAGCACCTGAAAATCCCTCAGCATGTCCTCAGTCTCCTTCTTCCTTCCCCAATGAACAGGAAGTCGTCCAGGTAGTGTACTACTGTTTTGGTACCCATAATGAGTCTGTAACACCCATTGCAAGCAGGTACTAAACATCTTGAATGTGGCACATGCTATCGAGCACCCCATGGGCATGGCCTTGTCAAAATAATACTTCCCCTCCACCTGGAAGCCTAACAAATCCCAATCCTCTGACCTGACCGGCAATAGCTGAAAGACTGACTCTGTATCTGTTTTCGCCACCATGCCTCCTGTTTTGATCTAATGAGTCACACTGCATCTTCCAGGGTGGCATAGCTAACCCTGCTATCTACTTCACCAACGGTGTCATTGACCGACTCACCTCCCGGGTATGATAGGTGATGTATTACTCAGTACTCGCCTTCCTGGTTCTTGGGCACCAGTTACAATGAAGAAACCCTCAGGTTTGGCAATGGAGGAGAAATTAACGGGCCTGCCACCCTCCCCGCTGCCACTTCTTTCTGAATTTTCTGTGCCTGGATTGTCTCCATTCCATGCATGGATTTGAGTTTTTTTTCCTACAGCCCCGAAAATGTAGGCTAAAGCCTGTCCGAAAGCCTGCCAAACTTTCTGGCCACCCCCTGGTCAGGGTAACCCCCAGTCACCTTTCAACCCTCTCTATTCTTATGGGTGTCCTGGCCAGCCAGAACCCCCCATTTGGACCAGCTCTCACATGTCCCGGTGGTGGGTTTTATAGGACTGTCCCCTCCCCCCGTTTCCCTCCCCCTGTTGCCACTCCCCATTTGCTGCCCCTGAAAGAAGCTCTGACTGCTCCGAAAGGGCGGCTGGTACTGGTTGTATCTACACTTGGATGCCATGTGATGCCCCCCACACTTGGAACAAACATGCTGGAAGTGGCAGTTTAGCCATGAGCAGGAGGCCCTGTTGTATCCCCAACAGGCCACTGCTGCTGCCTCACATCTTTTTTCCCCTTCTGTCTCCTTTTCAGTGGGGCCCATATAGATTTCAAGCCACAGGTCTATTTGCCTTGCATCTCACTTCACATCCCCAAAATGAGCCATTCTCTTCCTAAACCTCTCATCGTACTTTAGCCAGCTATGCCATCCCTTTTTTTATGCATTTTCTATTATGAGGGAATAGGTTAAAAGTGGGGTAGCAAGTTCCTGCCACTTCTCAACAACGATGGATGTAAAATAAATGAAACCTGTGGACCAATTGTCCTAGGTTTTTCCCTTTCATGTTTTGTCCACCTCTCCCTTTCCTAGCAACACCACAGCCACCATGTCCTTCTTTTTGAAGCTATCCTTCTCATATTTATCCATATTGTCTATATATGCCAATGCAAAAATATCGACATATTCCCCTTTCCATATCTTCTCTTTCATGGCCATGAGGACGTGGTCAGCCAAATGCACCCCCAGTGCCCCATGCTCCCTATCCATTGTGGAGTCCCCTGCTATCGCTATGCTCCCTCTGTCACTCCCTACTCCTTTCATTTCTTCTAGTGCTTTCTCCAGCTGTCCTATCCCATTCTCCCCCATACTTTTCAACATTTGCTAAACATATTCTTTTACGCTGCTCTCCATAGTCACCACCTGATTACCTGCTCCAGTTGACTGTGGGACACCGGCCCCTTGCTGTAGAGCTCCTGTTGTGCTGGGCATCAAGACCTGCGGAACTGATGGTATTGGAACTTGCTCTGGGAGGATTGGCTGGAGCCTTGGTGTCTCAGGTTCTGGTACTACCACTGGGTCTGGCATGCGGTCCGGGATTGGCTTGGGAACCAGGTCACTAGGTGCCAAACATGGAGGGGCCATTGGTTCAGGTCCCAGCACTACCATCCTAGGTTCCAGTACACTACTCCTTGTTGGCACCCTCTTGTTCATCTCCCGACCCTTCCCCATCTTCCCCTTCTGCAATGTACACTTCTCCCCTCTGTCTGGCTCTGCCACCTCCAGTAACCAATTTGCTTTCTCCAACAGGTCCATCACCACTTTGTAGCAATCCTCTTTACTGGGCTTTGCCTTCTTTGGTGCCATTCTTACTCTGTTGTATCAACAATGGACAACATCAGACAGGTCACACACATTTTACTTGCTGTTTTATTATTTAGTACTTTTTTTTCTGACTTCATCAACCCCCATCTAATCCTGCTACTCTAATTACCAGCAGCCCGGGAATGCTGGTTCCCTTTTTGATGCAGTAAGCTCAATTTGCCAGTCTGTGTCCCAACTATCAGATCCACCCTTCCCCTTTCTCCTGCTACCCTTGTGGCTGCCCTCATTGCTACCTGGCCCTCTCTCCTTTGCCCTTGCTGCCCAATTAATTTTAACCCCTGCCCATTACTATTGGCTTCCTTGTCCTGCTTCATCAACCAAGCACAAAGTTTCCATCCCCCCCAACCAATCTCATTCACAAGGCCGTAGGCCTCACAAGGCCTAAAAATGTTGGTTCTTTTTTTTAATTTTTTATTACCCCATTGATAACTACCCCTTCTGTCTAATATGATTTGGCCCTGCTGCCCCTCAGAAGTCGTACCTGTAAGTGGGACCGCTGTGCCTAAATGGGTGACTGCTTATTATTCCCTATTCTGTGCCCCTGTTCAGGCTTCTTTCCTCACTTCTGGCATTCTCTCCTACCCGCTTGTCGATGACGTCACACGTCATTACCATGCAGTTGGCCCATGTGGCCTTCTTCACTCCTGCTTGTTTCTCCAATGCTTGCCCCCTTCCCTTCTGAATCCTTCCTCCTTTGCAGCGCCTGTTTGTTGTTCACAACATCCACAAATGCTTGCATTCCTGAAACTGCATTGTATAAGCCCTTTCTGAGCTTCCAGTATTCACTCTGGTATTCTCTCCTAACCACATGGCGATGATGTCACATGCCATTGCCACGCGGTAGGCCCCTGTGGCCTCCTTCATTCCTTCTTCTGTCTCCTACACTTTCCCCCTTTCCTTCTGAATCTGATCTCCTCCACAGTGCCTGTTCACTGCTCACTAAAGCCACAAATGCTTGCAGGTCCTGAAACTCCCTTTTATAAGCCCCTGTATTTCACCACCGCCATGCGGTAGGCCCAAGCTGTCTCCTTCATCCCTTCTTTTTTTCTATGCTTGCCCCACCCCCTCTGCATCACTTGACCTTCACAGCACCTGCTCGCTGCCCACAAAGGCCACAAATGCTTGCATACTTGGCAATGCCCTGCATAAGCCCTTGTATATTGTCTTTTGGTCCACCTGTATATTTTGAAAAAACCCTTTTTGAGTTAGCTGCAGTTAAACCTGCTTACTGTAAGCTCTTCACCTTTCCGTGCCCCATGCTCTTGTTCAGGCTAAACCCCCTTATCGATGCTCTTGCAGAAAGGCCATCCTCCTTCAGTGACAGACCCCCCCAGACCTCTCTCAGCCTCACTGCTGCTCTTTCTTCCCTCACCAGTGCTTTTCTCGCTTCTCTGGCGTTTGCTTAATGCAGGCTCTGTCTCCCCCTGCATGGGCCTCTCCCAGCTTTGCTGTTTCACTTTTCCCTACAAAACACCCCTTTTGCACTTCTCCAGTGCTCGTTTCAACACTTTTTTCTCACCCAGTCATTCTGCTCACCTTCACCAGCGTATTTGCCGCTCCTCTCTCACACGTGATGCATCTTACGTTTTCTCTTCAGCCACGCAGTGTCTACTCACTGTAGTCCCATCTCTCTCTTGCTGTGCTCCTCATTATCCTTTTTTAAAAAAAATCCTGATAGGTTTTAACTGTAACTTCTATGATTTGCTGTGAACTTAACTCCAAATACCAACAAAAGCCCACTGGCTCTATTACAATCTTGCCAACGACTGATGTGCATCCAGAGTAAAATACTTTGGAGTAATTTTGTGAGCTCTCCACTGCTGTGCAGCCCTTTATAACTGCTCCCTTTGTCCTGCCCCTTTGAGCTCACCCTGTCCATTCACTTGCTGCCACTTCTTTGCTCTCCACCTCCATTCCTCACCCCTTTGTGATCTCATCCGTACCTCCCCCTTTCTGTGACTCATGCCTCTAGCCACTCCCCTTCCCCCTGCCCCCATCCCCTGAGCTTCCCACTTTCTTGGCAGGGCCATAGGCCAATGGGGCCTGCCCTTTTAATTTGACAACCCTCTTTGTCTATCAAATAAAGGATGTCTGTTTGCAATCTATTGGCCAAAACCTTGGCTAAAATCTTGATATCAGGATTAATTAAATATATGGGACAATAGTTTTTGCCTTTTGCTGGATCCTTACCATTTTTGTATATAAGGGAAATTAAACTACTTATAATGCTCCCTGGAAAGTGATTCTCATCTAAATCTTCCTGGTATACCTTTGTTAGAATAGGGACAAGTTTTTCATGCAATTTGCTATAAAAACTGACAGAGTATCAATCTGGACCTTGTGCTTTCTTCAACTTTATATTTTTTATTGCTTCAAAAAATCCATCAGCCCCTATTTCTTTTCCTAGTTGTTGTTTGAATTCCACAGATACTTTGGTAATTTTAGACCTTGAAATAATTCTTCAAATTTACTAGTAGATCCATTAGAGGGCACTGTGAATAGATCCTTATAAAATAATTAAAAAAAAACTACTTAATAATATTATAACTCTTATATAGCTGATGGGTCTGCAGATTGTCAATGCTGCATATTTTTGTTGCAGTACTATACTGCTTTAATCTTGTGGCTAAAATTTCAGCTACATTTGGTCCAGAGTCGATATAATTTAAATAGGATTTTCTTATTGCAAACTCAGTGTCACCTCTAATAAGTTCAGAAGACTCTGTCCTCAGTTTAGACCACTCTTGCCAAATATTCAGAGAAGAATCCAGCAATAAACTATTGTCAATTTCTTTAATTCTGTTAAGTAAGGTTTCAGCCTTAGCAGCTTTAGTTTTTTTGAGTGCAAAAAATGTGCTTGGTCAGCCTACTGGCACAGCAGAAAGATTCACTGCTGTAATCCCTATGACCCAGGTTCGGGAACAGACTTGGGAGTGGGAGGGCCAACTGGGGAGAGAATCCGCTGACTGCTTGCCTTCTCTCTGGGGAGGGTGGGGTCAAGAGCCTGGTGCCTGCTGACTCCTGGCAGATGTCTAGACAGCAGCAGTGCATCACGGCTCCACTGCCTCAGGGGGGTGTCGGGCACCGGCATCTGCCTTGATGTCCTGGATGGCACACCTCCATGGGAGAAACATGGAGGAAAATGGTGCCCTTGGCCTATTGGATGTTGGCCTCTTGGACCCCTTGCCACTGGAGTTCCCAAACACCGATGGCCACTCCAGCAGCACCCAGGACCATTGTAAAGTTTGATAAGGACATTTCCCTTCGTTGGAAAGGGATCTGCCCAATAAAGGGATATATCAGTGTACCCTGAATGTAGCTTCAATGATGGGTGGTAGGTAAGGGAGTAGCCTGGGGTGAGTTGGGGGCCTTGTGAAGGCCCAAAGGAGTGATTGGCAGGGGTACGGGAAGCAAAAAAAAAAAAATAAAACAAAAATAAAGCTGTGCTTATATGAAAATCCCTCAACTAACATTTTAAACAATCCCTATTTGTGGACCAA
The DNA here is from genome assembly GCA_016271365.2 of Neoceratodus forsteri. Lineage (NCBI taxonomy): Eukaryota > Metazoa > Chordata > Ceratodontiformes > Ceratodontidae > Neoceratodus > Neoceratodus forsteri. Next base: position 404,143,440 of record CM057455.1, read on the forward strand.
GAAGTATCTTGTGAATTTTTTAAAATAAAGAATTCCTGGATTTTCTGTTTGAGTTTACCCATTAGTTCCTCGTTTTCAAGTAAATAGTTATTCAATTTCCATCTAGTAGTCTTTTCCAGACCATTTACCTCCATGAAAGATACTGCCACATGGGTATGATAAGATATTACAGTTTCTTTAATTGAAGTGAACAATACTCTGTTTATCATATTTTAGGTACTGTACGTATTTTCGATCTATTCTAGATCCAGAATTATGGCAAGGTGTATAATAAGTAAACTCTTTTCTATTTGGATTTGGTACCCTTCAGATATCAAGCAGATCCAAATTTTCTATTAGGTTCTGTAAATCTCTCTTCAGTTTTGATATACCATACCTGGGGATAGCTCTATCTAAGATGGGGTCAAGGATACTACTAAAGTCACCAGTGAGGATGATGGAACTGTCTACAAAAGCACCACATTTATTAAATAATTCAACAAATACAGTATGTGGGGGGTTTTTGGTTCCAAAATTATTAACTAAAATATCAAACTCGTTACCATTAACTATGCTGTAATGGCTACAACCTCACATATGACAGAGTAGGCCTGACACTTCTTTTGATCAATATTGGAATGCCTGCTTTTTTTTAACTTTGGTCAGCACTAAAGACCTCTCCTATCCCATTTCCTGTGTGTTAATTGGGCATTTCTAGGACTGGATGTGTTTATTTTAGGAAAATGATGGATGGGTTAAGCTACTTAAGGCAGCTTAATACAGAATATCTTTTAATTGTGTAATTTAAGTCTCTTGCATTCCAAGATATTAAATTGTAAGCTTTACACCTTGACATAATTAGCACTGGAGTGTAAGTATATGATTATGGACCAGACTACCATACTGCATATGTTAACTGTCAATAGAAATTATGTGGTACACAAAGATTCAGACAGGAATTTGATCCTGAATCACACCTAATCTCGTTTAATAGATATCTGCCCACCTTAGGAATAGAAAAGATAAGATAGAAGAAAGGAAGAAGAAAATAGAAAATTAAACAAAAATTAGCATAGAAATTGTCAAACTCCCTGCAGTGTATCTTTGGACTAAAAACAATGCTACTGCCAACTACCCCCAGTGCAGCATAGACAAAATTGTAATAAACTGACAACACCATGAATGGTCAATGTATGATCCTAAACCACTGCCCATATATATATTCCTGAACAAGCTCATGATTCAAGAATCACCAAGTCTCCCCCAAATTAAACTACAATGTTTATTTAAAACTAATAGCTGAACATCTAAGGATTACATTTAACTAGAACCCATACATGAATGCTAATTAATTGAGAATTAACACTGAAGAATTACCACTCCAATATGTAGAAAAAAAATTAGCAATAAAAGAGGATTTTGTTAGCTATGTAATAAATTCATTAAATTAATCAGTGCCATAGGCTTAAACAATAAAGATTTGTGATATACATCACAATCAGTGTTATGTATGTATTTTGCTACTTGTAAAGTAAAACATATCTGAAATTATCATTCAAAATTAATCAGAAAAAAATAAAACTTATTGACCTTACCTTGCCACCAGCATGAAAGGAAGGAAGGGGTTCACATAAATATCATAGTTGCTCAGAAACACAGAGCTGCATCCATGCAAGGCATTTAATTAAACAGCATACTAGCTAAACAAGTGCACCCAGAGGAATGCGAGTAGGAACAATAAAAAAATAAATAAATAACAGTCACAAAAACAATCAGGAAACCCTGCTAATGCAAGCTTTGAAGATATCATAAAAGGTTACTGACAGTTCAATTGAAGTCAATTTGCATCCTAAAAGTTTTCTTCCATACACCTCAAGCTCCCATTCCTTGCAGTTATGAGTAACTGACCTTTAACCCATGACACTGTCACATGACTGCCTTACAGGTGAAGAATAGCATTGCTCAAAGCTGATTTAAAATTTACCTGTCAATGAAGATAGATTATTCCAAAATGGCCAAATCTGAAAAAAAAACACAGAAGGATCCTTTGCACAGCACCCTTCCACAGTAAAGTACCATTGTGATAAATAGAATAACTTTTCCTGTAACTGCTGGATGATTGGAAAGAGCAATTAAATAAGAGTTAGCATAGTTCAATCATTAAATTCCCTTCTTTAAAGTAGTAGAAGCGTAACGCATGAATTTAATCTCTTTGTATTCTTTTTGGAGCTGAAGAAACTAATGTAAGTCAAAGGCGCCATAAAGTCTCAATATATAGCCCTCAACATGTTAAATCCAGTAAATCCAGTATATATTTAAACTCAGTACACTCCCCAACCCAACCACTGTATCCCACAGAATGTCCTGAAACTCACAGGATAGAAAGCAGCAAAAAAACAGAATCCCTCTCCAGCTAAAAATATAAATAATGTCCGAGAGCTAAATCAGAAATGTGAGGAGTCTCCACACCTATATAACTAGCCACTCCACAGAATGAATAGTGCACAAAAAATCACCCTTTACCTCATATGAATTCATCTGTCTAGTTCCGAAGAAGTGAGCCACCTCTTTTAGACTTATGCACATATTGCCTCTGTTTCATGAGTCTACCTCTCGGGCTGTCCCCTTCAATGATGAGCAATACTCACTACAACTTGGCAGGCACAGGAAACAGTCACCCTGGCTCCTCCTACTGTACGCTAACCTCGGTCACAAAATGAAGAAGAAGTTTTAGGAAATTGAACTTAGACTGAAACTTCATGCTAGGCCTCATACTGGTGAAAATCCATATTAACATAAATGTATGGATTCAACTGATGCAAGGTGAGAACTCACCAATAACTTTCCAGTATTTACAAATATGCAGTTCTGTTCACTAATAGGTCAGAAGTACATGAGAACTGCACATATCCCACCCATGCAGCATCGCACCTGTGCCCAGGTGAGTGCATGCAGGTATTCATGGTTGCTGGCCACTGGAACGTGTCCTCACCCCCCCTCCCCATTGCACAACCATGTGTTAAAGAAATGTGGCAGCATGGGGATGGAATGTAGGTCACAGATGGGCATCCAGTAGTATGCCCGGTCCCATTCCCATAGTGGATCCCCTGGGCAAATGGGCAGGGAAGCCTGGGATGGCATGCAGCCTGCCCTAGAGAAACAATGGGCATTTGCCTGAATGGCTACCTCCCACCCTAGCAGGTACAGGGACAGTTTCTAAAAGAATAGCCAAGCTCTTAATAAAGACTACATTTGAAGGGGTTATGACAATTGGTATCTGCATGCCCATAGGCTAAACACAGGCCACAGCACTGCTGGTTGCAAGCATTACTGAAATGCACAAGTGAACCACATTTAAAACAGGTCCAGGGGTTGCCCTTGATTAGTGGCGCTGGAATGGTTTGAAAAGTGGTAGGGCCAAGGACGTAAGGGGTAAATTTTCCCCTATTAAATATATTACCATGATAGCAAAAAGTGATAGGGCCACTTATGAAAGTGGTAGGGTCATGGCCCTAGCGGTCCCCCCTGTTCAGGCATCTATGCCCTTGATAGAAGCAAAACCCTCTATTCTTTCCAAATAAAAACTATTAGGGAGGTGGGGCAATCCTGTACCCCTGCACTGAAGCTTTACCCTAAATTTTCAACCCCCATTCAAACTTTCTTTCAATCCAGGATAGGAGATGGTGCATCCAGTATCTCAGATCACTGTTTCAACCAGTATACTATGACAGACATGCTGGCCCCTTCATTGCAAAACAAGACAGTTACTACTTTGAATGTAAGTTTTGTCAATGAATCACAATAAAAGGTGTATACAATGGTGTGTCTTTCACGTTGATGTATAATGCCCACAACATATGCCTGTGATGTGAAGTGACTCCATAGGAACTGCAAACAGGCTCAAGAGGGAGGGAGGTCAGTGTGGTGTTTAACATCTAACAGACAACAGTTGGCATTTTTGTGTTTCCTTGTGCTTGTGCAAGAAACACCCTGGGACAGTACTGTAGTTGGGAGGTATGTCAGGGAGAAGTCCAATGCAGAGCACTGCACAGTGGGCTCGACCCTGGCACACCAGTGATCACTGAAGCCGAGTGTGACATCTGTCAGAATTTTGCAGCGGGAAGCCAGATGCACTTGAGAGAAATGAACCACACCAATGAGAGAGTGTGCTTCATTAATCTCATTTGCATAACCAGCATTGTAACTCTGCAGACCCACCTGCTCCCTCCCACTGCTACAGTCCACCCCGCACGCACCTTCCATTCCCCCACTGACCTGCCATCTTTCATTAAACCCTCCCACTGCCTCCCACTGCTGCTGTCCTCCCTGTTCCCATCCCATCCCCAGTCATCTAATCAAACCCTCCGACTCCTTCCCACTGTGTGCTGTCCACCCTGTACCCTCTGTTCCCCATTCCCATCCTGACATCAGGCTGCCCAATCCCCGTGTCAGCATCATGTACCCCTCCAACTCATGTGACTCACTGGGAGCCCACCCCAGTGTGCCCAAATGTATTTATTTTTGTACTAGTAAATAAAGAAAACTGTCCCCCGAACCTTTTTTTTTAACCTGCAAAAATGAAAATGGTCCCTCATTATCTCCCTAGTCCCCATCCCCCATCCCCACTCTACCAGCCCTGGGCATCTAATAAAATCCTCCTGCTCCCTCTCACTGTTTGCTGTCTGTCCTGCACCCTTCATTTCCCATTCTCATGCCAACATCAGAGTGCCCAATCCCCTTGTCAGCATCATGTACCACCCAACTCATGTGGCACACTGGGAGCCCACATCAGGTTGCCCAGATTTATTTAGAATTGTACCAGTAAATAAAGAAAATAGTTCCCTGACCTCTTTGTGTTTTTATCCTGTAAAAAGTAAATGGTCCCTCATCATCTCCCCATTCGCTCCTCCCCCATCCCCACCCACCCACTGAACACCCACCTCCCTCACCCCCTTACCCCATAATTACCACTGGAGGTCAGTGCTGCCATCTTCTGAGGACCAGAACACATGTACAGTCTTCAAAGTGGACCAGCAAACTGTAGAATCAAAGATAAGCACCATATAATGGCATTCAATAGAGTTTTCAACTTAGGTTGCTATCTCAACCATTTTTAGGAATTTTGGCACCACGTTTTCAATACGGGGTTCTTGGAACCCCTGCTCATGAACACTGTCAGTGCCATTTCTTTACTTGATCCTGAAAGGGGATTTGCAGTCGCTGTATGGATTCACCTTTTGGACTGATTAATGAAATAACAGTGCCACTGTTCATTAGTTGGGGTCCCAAAAAGCTCATGGTGCAAATTTGGTGAAAGAAATCCCCCAGAATGACTGCATTATGAGCATGCATTGCACAGTTTCTACATACACTCCTAACTCCGCCAATTTTTTTATATTTTCACTCCAAATTTTCAACATTGACTTTTTTTTCATGCCTCCTTATGAACAGTACAGCTGTCATTTTTCACATCCCGCCTGAAATGTGTTTTCATACCTGTGGCGCAGAATGGCATGGTTGTTCTGTGAAATCACATTTAGGGATAAGTGAATGAAATGACAGTGACACTCTTCATGAGGTGGGACCCAAACAAGCCATGTTGAAAACTTGGTGAAACAACTCCAAAAACTGGCCAAGTTACACCCGGTCATTCAGCATTTTCTACGCACACATGTAACTTTGGTCATTTTCAATATTTTCATTCCACATTTTCAATATAGCCTTTTTATCACACTACCTCATGACCAGTACAGCTGTCATTTTTCACATCCTACCCATAATGTGTTTTTGCACCTGTGGCATGGAATACCGTTTTCCCATTGATTTGAAAATTTTCACCTACAGGTTCCATGAGGTGGGGTGATAAGAAGACTGTGTTCAACATTTAAGGGCAACATACTGTATGAAAAAATGACAAAGTTATGGCCACTTGTTGGAACTTCGGTACGCATACTAGTAACTGCTGAAATCTTAAATATTTGCACCTCACATTTTTTTTTTAATTATTTGTACTCCTGCTCTATGGCCCTCTTTATCTGGTGGAAGCCCCAGCCCCATCCCTGACATCCACCAGCTGATGCCAACCAGCTACCCCCAGGGCTTACCCCCCTGGCTGGATCGGCTGGGGGCCCACCCCACAAAGATCAGATCTAGTACAGTGGTCAGCACCATGACTGTTCGGGGGCAGGAACTGTGAGCTCCCTCCATCATCGGCCTGAGCTTTTTTCCCTCCTGGTTTCTCCCATTCAGGGGCAGAGTGTGCAAAGATGCCAGTGATAGTGCCATGCACACTCCCATGTGCACAACCCATAAGGCGTTTGCCCCACCTCTGACCTGATGTCTGCAGCATCTGTGTGCCATCCCCCAGCCACTGCTGGGGCCAGGCATGCACCAACAACTGGTCGCCCCTCTCCCCATAAAAGGAGAGCTGTCCCTGGGATGTTCCAACATTATTCTCCCCTGCCGACCCCTAGTGGCCTGTGCTCACTCCCGAACACAGGTCAACAGCATGGTGCGAGGTGTGGTGTCCAGCACCTCAACACTCATTGACACTGGGCTAGTGATACACTCCACGTTTTCAACATAGCCTTCTTATAACCCAAGCTTCTGTATTCATCTGCTGTCCAAAATATGACAACTTGTCCAAACATAGTTGAGGCAGACTTTTCCTCCCAACAAATGTTCAACTAACACAATACACACCTGCCACATAAAACATGCAAGGAAAAATTTTGCATTGACAAATGCTTGTTCCTGAAAGCAACAAGTTGTACTAAACCAGAAAATAAGGTAACTTTTGACCATCTGAAAAAGAATAGAATGTGGGATTAAAACTGATTGATATACTGGGAAAACAAATACTCTGATGTAGCCCTTGAATTTATTGTTGCAGGTCTTTATGTCCTGATCTGAAATTCCTGGGGAAAAACAAAAAGAAATTAAGCCAAGGTTTAAAGAATACAAAAGTAAGCAGATACAAACAGGTACATGACCTCTCAGCAACAGGGTTTCAGGCTATAAAGACAGAGGTAAAATTAAACACTAAGTGGTGATGGTGGCATCCTATAAAGTATTCCAAGTGAAATGTTACTAAAGTAAGAACTGTTTCTGTGTTACATTTCCAAGCTGCTAAAGGACAGGTACATATGAAAAGTGGCTAGATAAATCCAAATAAAGAACAGCAAAATGGTAATAGGAGTATCCCACTATAAATAAATGTTTAGATTAAAAATTTAATTGGATATACTATTTAAGCAACATGACTGATTTTTTTATATATTTGTATTAACAGTAAGAAAATAAACACCCTGTGAACAAGTTCTAATGAATGAGTGAAACATTGGGGAAATTTAATGAGAGTAATTTCAAAAGAAAGCCTTATCAAAGGAGCATCATTTAATCATATAAGCAACCCCCCACAACAATCCATTGAGTCTTGTAATGTCCCAGCCTGAAGAAATCAGTTTCCTGGAGATAAATTAAAGCTAAGTGTGTTTACACACTGTAGTTGCTAAAACATTTTACTATGTTTAATGCAATTATTCAGACTGTTTCTAGTAAAGGACAGAACTCACAGTGTGGTCACTGTAATGAGAATGGTCTAAAGGGAAATACCAACTCTAAATGCAAGCCAGGCCTGGAGTAGCCCCAGGATCCACAGAGCAAGAGAAGGAGCCCACCCCCACAGGACAGCTAGAATGAAGGGGGACCAACTTAAGTCCCCTACACCAGTTCGAAGCTCTAGTCAACTGGGCATAACTAGTTTCATTGTAACCTGGGTCATGCTGCTGTTAACAGATTTGTGTAAATTTGCAGAACAAGGCAGGCAGTAGATGTTACTCAAAATGTACAATGCAGGTTACCCATAAGATCATTAAACAGAAGAAAGAGAGGTCAAAAACTGTGCATGGAAATCAGCTAAATGGAAATTTGTGCTATGTGAAAATGTTGCAAGGCACACACAGTGCAAATTAGGGTGAAGCACAACTCGGGGGGTGGAGAGAAATGGGGGTTAAGTATTCCCACCAAGGGATGCAACTCAGGGAGGGGTGTCAGGAGGAGGGAAGATTTACAATTCAGTTCCAGTGGGAATACAACTTGGCGGGGGAGGGATGGTGGGCATGACTGAAAAAAAAGAAGCCATCAGGATCGAACCCAGGTCTGCTGGATGTAACAAGTCTATTCACAGCTCATGACTCTAACCTCTATACCATGCTGCCAGTATGGTTAGGCAGCACGCACTCATGGACTTAAATTACATTGCTTGAGTGAAACCAGCTACATGTACAGGAGTGCTATAATATGCCCACTGTTATTGTACATGTAGCTGTTTTCAGTCATGCTATTTTGTCAGCACAAAGTTCACTGTGTTGCAATCCCAATGCAATCTTGACAATATACCATACAATGCATACCTCTGCTGATAAACTAATATGACACCCCAAGAAAGTAACATCAAATTAGCTAACTGGGCAGAATGGGCACTGAGGGAACCAACTATGGAAGGTAAAAATACCCACACTAGGCATCCACAAACTGAAGTTGGAGGGGGACTGAGAATGCACTTCTGTGGCTGTGGCAGGGAAAAAAGAGCCTACCCCTTACAAAGTTGATAGAGGGACCCTGTGGGAAGAAAAGTATCTGTGGTAGCACAGGGCCCTCTTTAAAGGGGACAATGTCCTTTAGGATGAAGAGTAGTGAGGGTCACCGCTGTCAGACAGTACAGAAAAACATGTACAGCAATCCACTCTCCAGCTAAAGGTGGGTAAATCTAATAAGGAGGTCCTAAATAAATCTCCAAGATCATCACTATATGGAATGTTATAGAATGGTAATGAAAGAATCCTGGGCTCTGACTGGTGAGTGCCCACCTTCATCAGTGAAGTTATCCCAGTATTACATCACTGTATGAAGGTCTGACACCAACAGGACCTCAGGAAATGAAAAGAAATCACTGCTCTCCTTGAGTTTAAAACACACTGATTGGGTAAACACTTAATTAAAATGACAGCCCCTCCTCTATAATTCCCCTTTCTTGCTGTTCGCACAAATGCACCAAATAAGTAAAAGTGCATGCCTACACTCCTGCTTTAAAACAGCAACCAAAAGAAAGATGCCGGTCTCCAGATAGTACAACCACAATTTTTGTAACCCCCCACCTCCACCACCAGCTTTACACACTTTTCAGCAAGTGCCTGTGCTGGCTCGCCTCGCATACCACAAGTCCGTTGAGCGCTCTCATTTAACTTAATTTTCTTTCTTACCAAAACTGAATTCTTATAACAGTATTTTTACCATGAACTGAGTGGCTTCAGTGAACCGCAGAGACCATAACTGCCTTTCACGCACTTCACTGATGCCGTTCAATTCCTGGGAATAAAAGCAGGCATAAAAATTCAGTTTCTGTGCCGCAAGTGACAGACATCCTCCATAACTGCCCTAGCCATAACTAAAGCAATCAGCATTACCATTTATCCCCCACACAAGGTACAGCCACTTATCTGATGCATTTGCAGTTTCGTGTGGTACTGTACAACTAACCAGCTCCTATCACAGGCAGCGAAGCTGGTGGAATTAAACTGCATTGAGTGATAGACTCCGAAGGTGAAGGGAACTATCAGGCACAACACAAACAAAACAATGAAATTTGGGGAGTAACTGCAATATGTTGAGAGAAGTGTGCTGGGGGTGTAATCCATTTTCAGAAACAGAGCCACTCACTAGTAGTAAAACCTACAGGCCAAAAGGGAACTACTGTATTTTTCCCTTAATACATCTCTACAATAATAAATGAAGTGAAAACCAGTTCAATTTTTTGTAATTTTTTTAAACTATAAATAAGCCATTCTATAATAGCAATAATACACTCTAGGGTGTGTGTGTGCTGGAATAACTTCACTTCTTGGGCATTGGATGCACTCAGCATGCACCCTCATGCCCAACCACCCCATGCGTGATATTATCCCAGCATGACACACACCATATCCTCCCCAATGACCTTAATTAAGCTATAACATTGCATATACAGCCTTAGGCACAAGTAGTACAAATTTAAATAATATAATGCAGCCCAGGGCTAATAATGTTGTCTCCCATAGCTAAACTGGTCATCTCCGAACAAGGGAGGGGTGAGTGTGAAACAGAGTCTAAATACTTTCCAAGCTCAGCTGACCAAAGAAAATAAAGGTAAAATCTCTCAGTTCACTAGCTCATCTAATAAACAGAGTCAAGCATAAAAGTCAGCAGCACAGAATGCAGAACAAAAAGGACCAGGGCAGGAGGAACCATCCCCCTCTGTATGGGTGAGGAAGGAGGAGGGAGTAAAATGATGAGGGATGATCCTCCTGCCATACTACACAGCCCCTAAAAGTTAAAAATAATGCAGTCCCTGCGGGCATAGATGTTGGCCATCGAGCCAAATACTAGAAGAAAAACAATTAGAGAGGGCTTGGGTGGTACCAATTTATAGTGACCAAGGTCACAGACTCGATTTTGCAGCAGTGCAGCTTAGCAGGCAAAGGGTGGCCAGCACACTGGATGTTGGGCCTCCCTGGAGAACTCAAGGTTTCCATCCAGGGGTTACTACCCCCCCCCAGTGAGGCTTCTACAACAGACCACAGTGTCTTTTCTTTGACAGTTCACTACACACTGTAAGCAGTTGTTCACACAAGGCCCCAAGGGTCAGGGAAGGGAGGATGCACCAAACTTGGCCAAACCAAAAGGACTCCCATGGCTAAGGCCTCTTGCCCCGCACCTCCTCGGATGGTGTACATAGTGAGTACACCACCTCTGAGCTACATAATGGACTGCCGCCTGGAAAACAAGGCACTAAGACTATGGGAGTCCAGTACGGCTGACAGGAATCCCCCTCACTCCCTTCACCTATATCATATGTTACCAGCCTGTCAGGGCCAGGTATTATTTCTGTTCAAACCCCTCATGAGATAAGGTCCCATTTGAACTATTATTTTTGCACCATTGGGTTGTACCACACAGTTAGGGAGGTGGTTTATGGCCCTATAGCATTCTCAGATCATGCCATAGTGATTGTCCAGTTAAAATCTGAGGGACCTAAGGGTGTCATGCCATACTGGAGGTTTCTGTCCTAGCTCTTCTTGGATGAAGAATTTCACCAATATTTTTTTATATATATACATTTTATCTGTATGGGCCATACTTTGGGGTGGCAGTATAGCCTAGAGGTTAGAGTAATGAGCAGTGAAAGAGCTTGGTACATCCAGCAGACCTGGGCTTGATTCCAACAACCTCCACTTGATACTGTGTGACTCAGAGCAAGTCACTTAACCTCCCAGTGCTCCCTGGTTAGCTCTGAAATCAGGTAGTTGTGCCTAGTGGGCCTTATCCAGTTACCAAAGGATAAATAAAAATAAATAAATACCTCATGATCTCCCCCAGCAGCCCCCTTCTAAGCAATCCCCCCAGCTCCATCACCGGTTCCTCTGGGACTTACCTTCACCAGCATCCTCAGCCACAGGACTGTGGTTGTGTCTGGTCACTGGTGCAGGGCCTGAGGAGGGTCAATCATCATCCTGCTGCCTCTGGTGGTTTTTCCTCCAATTTTCTCCCCAGGTCTATGGACGTGCAATGGGCACAATGTCTGTACTCTGCTTCTGCAGAGATGACCCCGGCATCCCAAATGTGGGATCCCTTCCCTTCCCTTATGTGGTGGTGTGCATATGCTGGCACCCAACCACTGCTGGGTGTCAGGCAAGAAGAGTGCAATACTAACCTCCTCCCTCCTGAGAAAAGAGAGCTGTCTAGGGATGCTCGATCCTTCCTCTCCCCGACAGCCTTCAAGCAACCTGAGTGTTTCTGACACTGGATCACTGGTGTGGCAGGAGGTAAGACACTCAATGCCTCAGTCCTCCATGCCACTGGGCCAGCCTGAATTTCACCAGTATTTAAGCGACCTATGGGATGTATATGTGTCTATGAATGTGACCTCTTTCTTATCTAAGGCTACCTTTTGGAAAGCCAGGAAGGCATGCTTGTGGAACATGATAATCAAGGCCACTGATTTACGGTGATTAAAACAATTAAATTCCGTTTTCAAGACTTAAGATTCCGGAATTTCACCGGTGATTGTAACTTTAATTTCCGGATTTTACCGGGATTCTTTTATCATTTTCAGTATGTGCATAAATAATCAGAATTAAAGAAGGCTTAATATACAGAGCATTAAATGAAGCAAACTGAAAATAGTACAGGAAGGAATTAAAAGAAAAACACACTTTTTATAGATTTACTTATCTGATAGAAAATGCCAGATTCCATGAAATCTTCATTTTTACCAGTTTTCAGGCAGCTCTAATTCCGGAATTTTAACGGATTTTCCGGTAAAAACCGAAAAAATGTGTCGATGATGATAATTAGTTCTGAGGCAGGGAGGAAGAGATCCAGGCATGAATGAAAGAGAAAGCTTAAGGGGAAGCTAAAAGATTTATGAAACCAACATATATGTGGATTAGTCTGGAGGGCTCCTTGGAAAGGCTGCAGCTGCCTGAGAAGCACTAAATGTGTTGCTGATGGTGATGCCTGGATGTCACTGTTCTTTGCAAGGTATCAATGCAAAGAAGTGCAAAGTAATGCATCTGGGAAACAAAAACCCAGGAGAAGAGTACACAATAGCAGGGGAGGTACTAACAACAACAAAAATGGAACAGAACTTGGGGGTAGTCATATCAGATGATCTAAAGGTTGGTAAGCAATGTGAGAAGTCAGTAAGGAGAGCCAGGGGGATACTGGGATGCATAGGAAGGGGCATCACAAGTAGAAAAAGGGAAGTGGTTATCCCTCTGTACAGACAGTTGGTGAGACCCCATCTGGAGTACTGTGTGCAGTTTTGGAGACCTCATCTATGCAAGGACATAGGATGGAAGCAGTCCAGAGGATGGCAACTAAAATGGTGCAGGGTCTGCATCAGAAATCATATGAAGAGTGACTGAGAGAGCTTAATATGTATACCCTTGATGAAAGGAGGGATGGGGGGGGGACATGATAAGAAACTTTCAAGTACCTCAAGGGAATCAACAAAGTCCAGGATGGTAGCATCTTTCAGAAAAAGAGATGTGTAAGAATGAGGGGACACAATTTAAAGATAGAGGGGGGACGGCTCAGGGGTAATGTGAGGAAATCTTTTTTCATGGACAGAGTGGTGGATGCGTGGAACTGCCTTCCTGGGGAGGTTGTTGGGGCTAAAACAGTGGGGGAATTCAAACATGCATGGGACAGACACAAGGCAATTGTAGTGTGGGGTGGCAGGAAGTAGGCTGTTGGTTAACTAGAATCTGCAGCTTTTCCAGTAGGTAGGGAAATGGGCAGACTGGGTGGGCCAAGTAGTCCTTATCTGCCATCAAAGTCTATGTTTCTATGTAGCCTCATTCTGTACGAATTGGGGCATAAACTTTCTGCATTGTTAGCTTAGCTGCTGAAGGGTAGAAGGGTCTCAAACACTATCCCATGACTTAAGAATGGGTTGGTACATCTGGTGAATGAGGTGTGGGATATTGAGAATGTATTCAATGCCTTTAATCAAAAGCTGTACAGAGCTGACTACTCTGGCACCCAGAATGAGACAGGGTGTTTTCTGGAAGAGATCACCATTCTTCAGATTCTAGAGCCATAGAAGGAGATTTGGGGGGCAACATTAACTTTGCCATTATATCTCAGAAAGGGAAAAGTGGTGGGCCCAGATGGATTCACTGCCAAATATAAAGAGCTAAGGGAGTTAGTGTCACGACTCTTGGGGGAAATATCTGAGGAAGCTCGGGCTGGGGTATTCTCTGCCTCAAGCTATTTGGCATCAGTGTATGTTATCCGAAGCCCAGCAAGAGCTTCATGGAATGAGCATCATTACAGATAATGTCTCTCCTTAATTGTGAGCTCACAGTCTGGGAGAAAATACTGGTAAGATGTTTGAAACAAATTCTGTCAGATAGTACACCTGGATCAAATGGGATTTGCACAGTGTCAGCTCTTCTATAATAACAGAAGACTGTTAAATGTGAAATGATGGGGTACTCAGCATCCAGAGTCAGCATCTGTGCTGTTGAATGCTGAGAAAGCTTTTGGTCTGGGAGAGTGGGATAAATTATTTTAGGTTCTAGAGAGATTCAGGCTTAGGGAGGCATACATAGACCTGGTGAAAATACTGTTTGTGGCACTGAGAGCACAAATAATGTTAAACAGAAGGACATCAGAGGTATTTCATCTGTTACAGAAATGAGGCAGGAGAGCCCCATCTGCCTGGAACATGGAGAATTCTTTTTCAATGGTCAGAGAATAAGGCAAGGTGCTTGAACCAGAAAAGAGTAACACAAGGAGAAAGCTGTGCTAAAACGTGCATCAATTCCAGTTTTCTAATGCTGCTTTCATCCACAGAAGAACTGCCTGCACCAGTGTGGCCAGCATCAGGCTTGCATCAAACAATTGAGTGCACCATATTGCAATGGGGTCGTGTCAAAAAAATATAAAATGATGCACCATTCCATTCTTGTTGGATTTTAAAAGGTGGAAGCTGGTGACACAGTGCTGTAGATAGTATGTGCCTACTTTAACTGACACTGTCACATATAGAGGAGAGGGTAAATCATGTAGATGTTTGGTTATAGAGTCTATATTCCCCTATGGGACTAGTTTACAGCATTTTTGGGGCTTAACATCGAATTTTCATGGCTGATTCATCCTCCATATTTTTGACTCAGCTTGAGTAATTTCTCACCCCATTCATCATCTCTTTGACACTGCTTGCATAATTCTCACTCCATGCATCAGTTCCCTTTTTGACTCATGTTGCCTCATCCTCAACCCCGAACCATCTTTTTGACTCAGCTTGAAACATTCTCACCCCCACATCATCTTTTCGGCTCAGCTTGAGTCATTCTCATCCCATGCATTTTTGACTCAGCTTGGGTCATTCTCTCTTCAAGTATCATATTTTTGATTTAGCTGACCTCTTGCGTCAATTTTGGAGACTTTGCTATAGAGAATGCTTTTCTTGCAAAATATGGTGCACAGTATTTGGTGCACCTGAATTTGATGTAAAGTGGTTGCTTGATGCACTTTGTGTTGGTGTAAGGGCCCCTTGAAAATCTGTCCCAGGAACTGCATGCACACTGACTAGAATGTGGGTGCAAGGCCAAAAAAATCCTGATACCAAAAAACACACACATGTTGCAGTCAGGTACTAATACTGGAATTATAGCCAGTAGATTAAAGCAAGTTTAGGTAGAAGTATTAAAAAAAAAATACCAGTAACTGCAATGTTAGTTGCCAAGATGGTTTAAAGTACAAATAAGTTGCAGCATATAAAAAAGAGAACAGTGGAACTTTTCCCCAATGCTTCACATCCTAACACATGATACTTCATCATGTGGTAGGACACGAAGTGCTGGGGTAAAACTCCACCATTCTTTTTTATTGTGTATACTGCAAACTTTTTGTACATAAAATCACTTTGGTAACTAACATTGCAGTTACTGATGTGCTTTTTTTTTGTGCTTTACCTTAACCTGCTTTAAACTACTGGCTATAATTCTGGTATTAGTAGCAGCCTGTGTGTGTTTTCTGGGGCCCAGATTCCCACTTCTATTTGTTTTGGCCCTAGTCCCCCCTCCCAACAATCCAGACTAGGGAGACATATACAATTCATGGAATGAGAGGAAGGTAAGTGAAACAACATAAGGTCATGCTTTACCAGGACAACCTTTTATTAGTCATGATGGACCCCACTACTTCAATGCCAGCTATATTGAAAACAGTGGAGGAATTCATAGGATTCTTTTGGTACCATGTGAATCTGACCATGTCAGAGTTGCTGTGGTTGGAAAAGGGACCACAAGGGAGGAAGTTACAGCTATGGCCCTGTAACATGGTGGATAGATCAGTAATGTGTTTTGGCGTTAAGGTGGGAAGTAATTTAACAGACCTGTACTCAATGAATGATATGCCTCCTGATCTCATGGCTAGGGCATGCTAATCTTATTAAAATGAACAACTTTCCAAGAATGTTGTATTTCATACAAATGCTGTATATGGGACTCACTAAGCGGAAATTCAGTGCCTGGAAGAATGGTTGGTCAAATGTATTTGTCTGAAGAAGAAACCCAGAGCCATTTAAGAATGTCTCAGATCTAGTACAAACAACAGGGGTCATAAATTCCTGGATCTGAAGAGGTACTTCCTAGAAGTTCAGAGCACGTACTTAAAAAAATGGGTTACATGAGGGGTGGCAGAGAGTTGAATAGACCTGGAAGACGATTCAATCTAAGTGAGGTTGTTGGTCAACCTGGCACTGGTTGGAGTCAGAGCTAATGTATGAATGAGGGCAACCCCTTTGTAAAAAATATGCTGGAAGTCTGGCAGGATATACAAAGGAGGATGAAGGCAGGGGATGCCCAGTCACTAGTAAGGCCACTGACTAGAAACTCAGCATTTTTGCCTGGCCTAGAGGACAAGAGATTTTGGGAATGGGTATAGGAGATCTTAACAGCTTGGGAGGTATTAAATCCTTTGCAGACTTACAAGACCAGTTCCAGATCCCAGAATCACATGGATACAGATATTTCAGAGCAAAGGCTTTAGGGAAAATATTGGGATGGAAGCTTTTTAAGAAATGGTCATTGTTCTCTATAGAGTAACTGATATTGAGAAAAAAGAAGTACTCAAAGGGTATGGTAGCCCAGCTTTTGAAGATGGACCAAAGGCAACAACTGCACCTGTCCAGGAAGGTGATACTGCATTGGGTAAGGAACTTGGATGAGACAATATCTGCAGACAGCTGGTGGTCAAGGTTGATTTCTCATGGAGCTTACTTTTATGCAATAAGTAGAAGGATTCCTAGTACAAGGTGTTATACAGGTTATATTGCCCCTAGCATCATTAACACATTTAACACAACTATTTGACCAGTGTGAGTGTGAGAGGTGTGATGCCACCATAGGAATCTATTTTCATTATTTTTGGGACTGCCTGGAGCTGAGGCCATTCTGGGCAAATGTAGCAAATTAGATTTCTAGTGTTTACTCTAGGCAGATTGCAAATAATCTCATCTTCATCTTTTTGGGAATGGGGGATATGGGTGTTGGAAGGCAGCGATCCATGTCCTAGTGGAATTAAGACCATGCAAAACGTTAGCACAAGATTGCATCCGAAACACATGAGCATTTAAAGTGATGCCCACTCTCAGATTATGGAAGGAGTCATTGCTTAAAATGCTATCATTAGAAAGGCTCACATTTGTTTTGAAGGGATGAAAGGAACTGTTTACTGTATATGGGTGTGGTATGCATACTTACAATTTGTGCCACTGCCAGAGACAATGTTAATGAGACAAAGGCCCCCATATTCAAATGGTCAGTGTTGCACTTATTGGGATGGTTGTGCTAACCTGGCGTTGAGACTATGCAAAATATACTGCTGCACCAATGTAAATGAAGGATCCCTCATGCATAAAGAGTGCAACAGTATATTCATAGGTTTCTGCAGTGCTAAAGAGTCACCATCACAGTTCTGTTTACTGCTGCTGAAACCCTGCCTTTAACTGAGCACTGAGGCTATGTCAACCAGCACCCATGTTGTGGCATTTCCTATACTTCTCTGGTGGCAGTTGTCTCCCTGCCTTTGAGCACCCATGGTGATACTATTATGCATACAAGGGAACCTAGTGGTAAACGAAGGACTGGAAGTGATGTGGGTCACCCTGGAGACAGGCGCTGGGGCCATTATTCACATTGGGGTGATATACTGTCCTCTGAGAAAAGGGGAGGAGTTGGTTAAGGCACTAAGGGAAATCATCTGTGAGATGGCAAAAAATGAGGAGATGCAGCTGGTTGGGGGATTCAGTCTGCCAGATGTGGACTGTAGCCTTTCAGTTGCAGTATCAGCCAGAAACAGGACCATCCTTGACCCCCTGAAGGGGCATTTCTCCTGCAGCTAGTGAGTAAGTCCACTAAAGAAGAGGCAATAGTAGACCTAATGCTTACTAACAGGAATGGTGTTGCAGACATCACAGTGTGTTGTCCACTGGGCATCAATGATAAATGTTCAGTGTGGTTCAACCTTAAGATGGTGGTGGGGGCAAACCATACAAACACAAGGGTCCAGGCCTTTAGCAGGGCAGATTTTAAAGAAAAGGGAGACTGACTCAAAAACAGCCTAGTATGAGAGGATTTCAGAGGGGTAGAGTAACACTGGAGAACATTAAGGGAAGACAAAGCAAAGTCAACCAGTCTCTGTGTGAAGGAAGTGATCAAGAGCAAGAGCAAAAAAAATACATCATGGCACTCTATGAAAATGGCCATGAAGGAGAGGGAAAAGAGAGTGGCTATTAGGAGGCACAAAGAAATACACAGTGAGGAGAATATGGAGGAGTACCAGGTATAATAGAAGCAAGCAGGTAAGGCAGTGAGGGGACCACATGTGCAAACAGAGAAAAGGATAACAAAAGGGAAGCTGAGAGGGACAAAACATTTTTCAGGTACATAAGTGAAAAGTGGGAGGTTAGGGGAGGCATACTGAAGATGAGAAAGATGGCAGAGGGGAAACTGTACAGAAAAGGATCAGGAAAAGCAAACATCCTGAACAGGTATCTGTTCTGTCTTCATTGTGGAAGGAGTGGGGCATGGACAACCAAGAAACAGCAGAAACACGGTGGGGACTAGACAAAAGTAAATTTTCAGAGGAAAGAATCCTGAAGAGACTTGCTAATCTGAAAGTAGACAAGCCCACTTGACTGGAAAGAATTCATCCAAGGGGGCTAAGGGAATTCAGGGAGATGAGTACTGCACCACTGATGGACTTATTCTATTACTCACTGGAAGCAGGAATGGTCCCAGAGGATTGGATGAGAGCAGACATAGTCCTGTTCTATTTCATTTCATTTCATTTTTTTATTTTTATACTGAATGATCTATGAGCAAAAGCCCATTTTCACAGATGACCAGTGTAACAAGGACAGACAATATGCAAAACATACACATGATACAAAGTACAAATAAATACATACAATTGTATAAAAGACAATTATAACAATTACACTCCGAGTATGTGAGTGTTAGGGAACACCAAGCCCTCCTCAGATTCTAGATGGTAATAAACCAGCAGAAGAAATGACAGGCTAGTGGCAAAAGCAGTAATTACTTGTTTATTACTTACAATGATTAGACTTACACCCTAAACATTATCTTCAGCCAAGTGGATACTGGGAGCCATAATTTATTAATCCCCAGAAGATGGTATCAGTGATAATACGTAATGCAATAGTTCTTACAGTGAGATAGTGACTATGGCAACAGCTACTCTGTGCAGATTTTATAATTACCGTTAGAGTTGCAGACAAGCCCTATATGGGTAAAATAGCTAGGTGGCTCCACAGTGTAGATAACATTATACAGAAAGTGCAATGTCGGCAGAAAATGAACAAAGAGCTTATACATAGTACAGAAGGACACATGCAATATTACATAATAAGTGCAGTATTATGCAAATCCAAAAGATGGTGGTGCAGAGTGAACATAGAAACATATAATTTGATGGCAGATAAGGACTGCTTGGCCCACCCAGTCTGCCCATTTCCCTATCTAATGGATAAGCTGCAGATCCTAGTTAACCAACAGCCTACTTCCTCCTTCCCCAACCCCTAGAACTGCCTTATGCCTGTCCCATGCATTCTTGAATTCCTCCACTGTTTTTGACTCTACAACCTCCACAGGAAGGCCATTCGATGCATCCACAACCCTCTCCATGAAAAAATACTTCCTCACATTACCTCTGAGCCGTCCCCCTTCTACCTTCAAATTGTGCCCTCTTGTTCTTGCACATCTATTTTTCTGAAAGATGCTACCCTCTTGGACTTTGTCAATACCCTTGAGGTATCTGAAAGTTTCCATCATGTCAACCCTGTCCCTCCTTTCCACGAGGGTATACATATTAAGCTCCTTAAGTCTCTCTCTTCATATGTCTTCTTGTGCAGACCCTGCACCATTTTAGTTGCCCTCCTCTGGACTGTCTCCATCCTGCCTAAGTCCTTGTAGACATTGGGTCTCCAGAACTGCACACAGTACTCCAGATGGGGTCTCACCAGCTGTCTGTACAGAGGGATAACAACTTCCTGTCTTCTACTGGTGATGCCTCTTCCTATACATCCCAGTATCCCCCCAGCCCTCCTTACTGCCCTCTAACATTGCTTGCCCACCTTTAGGTCATTTGATATGATTGCCCCCAGGTCCCTTTCCATTTTTGTTCTTGTTAGTGCCTCCCCCTCAATAGTGTACTCTTGCCCAAGGATTTTGTTTCCCTGGTGCATTAATTTACACTTCTTAGCCTTGAATCTAAGCTGCCATGCATTCGACCATTCCTCCAACCTTGTTAAGTCCCTTCTCATCTTTTCCACCCCAACTTGTGTATCAACCATGTTTCAGATCTTTGTGTCATCTGCAAAGAGACATACTTTTCCTTCCAGTCCCTCTGCAGTGTCACTTATAAAGATATTAAAGAGGACCAGTCCTAGAACTGAACTCTGTGGTACCCCACTTGTAACCCCCCTTTCTTCTTAGTGGACCCCATTTACTATTACTCTCTGTATCCTGTTCTCCAGCCAATTTTTTACCAAGGCTACCATCTTGGGACCCACTCCCAGGCTGGCTAACTTGCATATTAATCTTTTTTGTGGGACTGTGTCAAATGCCTTGCCAAAGTCTAGGTAGGCCATGTCCGCAGCCCCTCCCTGATCTACTACTTTGGTCACCCAGTCAAAGAAATCTATTAGATTCATCTGACATGACCTTCCTGCTGTGAATCCATGCTGCCTTGGGTCCTGTGCCCCTCTGGCTTCTAGGTGCTCAATATTTATTTCCTTCAGAAGTGATTCCATCATTTTCCCTATCCCTGGGGTCAAACTAATAGATCTGTAGTTTCCTACCTCTGCCCTGCTTCCACTTTTGTGAAGTGCAATCACATCTGCCATCCTCCAGTCTTCAGGTACCACCCCATCCTCCCATGATTTGTTAAAGAGGGTAGTCAGTGGTGTCAGTAGTTCTACCCATAGTTATTTTAGAATTCTGGGATGAATCCCATCAGGCCCCATTGCTTTGTCCACCTTCAGTTTTAAGAGTTATTTCAGAACTCTTTCTTCTGTGAATGGGCTGGTATCAACCCCCCTATCCAGAAAGTTTCTGTTGTTCAGTTTAGGTACCTCCCCTTGTCTTGGCCTACTACATGATGTTACTAAGCAGAGTATGATGGAATCATAAAGTTTCCCTGGCTACTTACACCTGTACAGTAAGTGCCAATGCCATACAAGTTAGTAGTGATTCGTCATAATATGTATAACATAAAGTTTGTCTAAGGTTCATAGCGGGAGGTTAATTAGGGTGTGGGGACCATGTGTAATGCCCCCCCCACTTGTTGTTTTACTGAAAAGGCAACACAGTATTGGGTGCATTGTGTGTGTGCAGCAGTATCATTTACAGACCTAATGTGCGAGTCTCATAAAGGAATTTGAGTCTTTAACGGTGTTGTTCTAGAGTGCTTCATAGACAATAAAGTGTTAGTATCTAAAAGATAATTAAAAACAGTAGTATAATAACAAAACCTTTAAAATTTAATTGAGACCAAATATTGGAGAGTGCGTTGATACAATTGACATAATTAGGTGTTGGAATAATAACAGTATAGTAAATAACCACGCTTTTATAGGTGACAAAGCAAGTTTCAATTTTACCATAGAAAAACAGTTTATAATTGATTACGAGACAGTATTATTGATTAAATAAAAAAAAAAAACCTTGTTAAAACTGGTTTATAGCATACAGATAGTCAAGGTAACCATGAAATGAGTCCTATTCTAGAGCTTGAATAGGGGTAATCACAGATTGAGCAAAAATGGAATGGTTTGTTTGTAAATGACAAAATAAAAACTAGGTATGTCAACACCACAAGTGATATGTGTATAAGAAAGGGTATTAATGTTTGTAACCACATAACATAATTAGTAAAAACAGTATTGAATGCATTGTTGAACATAAATCGATACACCATTGTCCACTGAAAATGAAGATTGCACTTTGAGACTGGTTAAGGCATGTGGCAGCGGCATACATTCTGCTTGATTGAAGTATCAGTTGATAATGTCTCTTGACAGTTAAGTCATTATAGAATGGATATGACCAGTCCATAAAGTTCATATGAGTGACAGTCCATAAAGTTCATATGAGTAACCACAAGTTGGCATAGTTACAGGTGAAATGTCATTTGCAGAAAGGAGGTAACCCCACAAGGCACATGGGGCTATGCAGACATTGAGTTAAAGATGACACACCAGCACAGTAAGAAAGTCAGTGTTCAATTGCTGGTGGCTGGATGGCTGGATTTGAAGAGGCCTTGACAGGGGGTGCATTAGGTTGTGCATTGAGTCTTTCAATGGAATAGCCACACACACTGGCATAGTGTTTGTGTTGTGGAATTTAATCACACCCCTGCACAAAGATTAACAGTCCATAATAGAACAATCAATAATATGATCCATAACTGAACACTGAGTTTGTATGAAGTGCCAGCCAGGTTTGGAAAACAATAGCAGTGAAGAAAAGATGAATGAGTTGCTTGAAGATCTCACACATGCCATTTTGTTGAAACCTGTAAACTTGTAAAAACGCTGTTCTAAACATGGTTGATAAAACACCCATAGCTATTTTGCATTGAAACATGACAAGGTTATTAGCAATGTCATTGATTAAATGATACCTTAACAACATTTCGACAAAAAACTATTCAAAAATCTGACTCCGTAGGTGGCTAAAGGAAAGGCTGCTGTATTCATTAAGGCTAGAACTACATTTATATAATTTACCTAAATGTGGTTCCAGAGCATTTGGCTATTATAAAATCAGCTTTCTAATTTCAAAAAAAACTGTCTTACCTACTTTCTAAAATGGCCGCCAAATGTGTTATGTGATGACATCACTAAAGTCAAAGTCAGAAAGATATATGGCTCTCTATAGTGTTAACTAGTTATTTTTTCCCTTTGTATAGAATTGTTTCACCCAAATGGTCAAAACCATGTGCATTATTTTGTATAATACACATGTTAGGCTATGGTTCTGTTCATTTTATTTATTTTACATGCTGAAATTGTGTTTTAATCCAACCAACTTTCTCTGTGGCAAACCACAGTGCAGTACAAATCTTGAATAACCTGGTGGTCTAGTGGTTATGGTGGATCCAAGATGCTACAGTGGAGGTGCTGGGGTGGTGTGCATGCTTAATATGCACTTTTTAACATATTTATTAAACCTTTATATTTTCTGCTATTCTTTTCTAGTACATTTTTGACAGAACCTACAAATGTAATCCATACTTTGAATGTAAACATTTGTGCAATCGATAAATCAGACTTCTTCAATAAAGTGAAATGCAGCAGCAGCAACAGAAGCATGCTAGTACATTACTATGTGTATGTGTATGTGTGTGTGGGGAGGGGGTGCAGGCACACCCTTCACCACCCCTTAGAGCCACCACTTTTTTGTAGCAAAGTTCTCGTTCAGTCCAATGTTAAAGTTCATACTTTCTCAAAACTCAAATATATGCTTGTCTTGTCCTCTTTTTCCATGGGAAAAAATAATAAGAAGAAGAATCATCGGCATTTGTATAGTGGTTTTCATACACATAGTATCCCAAAGTGCTATACAAGCAATACTAGACTGGTAGTGAAGTGACTGAACATGTAGTGGCAGCCATTTCATACATTAATATCCACACACAGCCTTGGACAATTGCATAAACTGATTTTATGGGAAGGGGAATGTTGACCAGGACAACGGGGTCAGGTAGTGATCAAGGTGCTGGCAGCCCACATCTTATTTCTCACAGTAATCTGCTCATATTTCTCTCCTCTGTCTTCCCCTTCCCTGAATATAGCAGTACCTTGCAAGAGTGGCCTTCTCAGTCCCCCTCTGGTATTCATTCTTCACTATCCCCCCTCACATTGAAAACTGGTGAGCTCATCACCCTTCTGCATCATGAATGCAAGTAATAGAGTCCCCGTTTTATTTTGACATATCAAATATAAACATACCTTTCAAGTAAATCAGGCTGATAGCAACAGGGAACAAGGGGAATGATGGGCTTTCCTATCCTTAAAAGATCTAGGCTACCTTTGATTAGGCACTGCTAAATGATGGGTGTGCACATCATTATGCACGTCATTTAATAGGGCCTAATCATAGGTGGCTTAGATCTTACATGAGTAGGAAAGCCTATTTTTCCACTTGTGCAATGCTGCTATCAGTCTGGCTTACCAGAAGATCATGTTTATTATTAATATGCAAAAATTACATGGGAGACTGTACTAACCACATTCATGATGCAGAAGGGTAGTGAACTCACCAGTTTTTGGTGTGGGGAGCAGGTGAGAAGAATGAATGCCAGAGAGGAACTGAAGAGGCCATTCCAGCAGGGTATAGCTATATTCAGGTTAGTTGAAGACATGAATGAGGAGGACATTGAGCAGATCACTGTGAGATCTGAAATGTGGGGCTGCTAACATCGTGATCACTACCTGACTGAGTACGTGAGTAGCCAGCGATGTCAAATACTCAGAGTGGCAGGACTGCATCTAAACTGTTACTTGAATTCAGTGTAGGGAGATTAACCTCGGGAGGGGGGTTGACGTTTGTTAGGACAGTATTGAGGGAGTTGTGTATAGCTCATTCAAGATTTGGAAGGGTGGTAGCCAGCCAACTAAAATTGTGGAGTAGAGCACTGAAAAGTACTAGAGAAGAGTTGCTGGGAACTGTCCTGTGGGGTTCTGCAGATCACAGATAAAGGAGTAGACTGACACTGGAAGTTGGGTGGATTTGTTTGAGGTATTAGTATGCCTCTCCTGCTATATCATTATCCATTGTATGTGAAGCCCTTATGAGGACATGAACAGCAGTTTTTCTGGTGGGTCATGATGCTTAGTGCTTGGCCCTCCAGGAAGACCTAGTTGTTAGTTAATGAGGTGGGAAAAAACACAACAGGGGAACTGTACATACTACTGACACTGTGCAGAAGGGTGGTGATCCACTCAATGTTTACTCAAACACTGAGAATATGGACTGGAGAGTGATTTGGGAGGCATTTTTTAACAGTGCCAGCTGATGATGCATATTGATAGGTGTACACAACTCTCTGAGGTACAAGATTACAATCTGAGGTATGATAATTCTCTTCATGAGACCGTAAGCACATCTGCGGCACCGGGCAGTACTAAAGACAGGGTATGGATGGTGGGCTGTTCAACAAAAGGCAGGCTAGATGCAGGAGGTTCACATGGAAAAAGAAAGCCTTATTTGTGGATTAACAAGAGAGCATGGGCTTTGGAACTGAACCAGACCGGTACTTCACTCTGTGACCCTGAGAAAGTCATTACAGTTCCTTGTGCTCCCAGGCCACACCTGTAAATAAGCTTTCAGCTTAGTGTGTCTCTTCTGGTTAACAGAAAACAAAATTCAGTGCATCACATAACCACTAGATCATCAGGTAATTGAAGTGTTGTACTGTAATGTAGTTTGCCAAGGAAAAAGTCAGCTGGATTGCAAAACATTTTTCGCAAGTTAAAGTAAACAAAATGAACAAAATCATAGCCTAACATGTGTACTGATCAAAATAATCCATGAGTTAATACATGGTGTTGATCATTCTGGTACAACAATTCAAAACAAAGAGGGAAAAGAAGAACTAGTAAGCACTATAGAAATATATGTGGGTCTCTGTCTTTGACTCAGATAATGTCATCATGACTCATCACTTAACAGACATCTTAGGGAGAAACCAAGGCTGTTTTTTGAAAGTGAAAGGCTGATGTTTACATTTTTCAAAAGCTATGAAACTGCATTTGTATTATTTACATAAATGCAGTTTTAGCATAAATGTAAACAGAAGTCTCTACTTTACCTTGTTATGGAGCCAGATTTTGGAGTTTGCAGTTTTGAAAAACTGCTTGTTTAGGTACCCTATAAGGTGTGATGTGACATAACCTAACTTTCTGGCAATTGTAAAAGAAAAGGTATTGGCATTGGCCATGTCCTTGGAGGGGCATGCAGAGGTCCAATAAGGAGGACACACCATTTGGTCATCTATGAATACAGCCTGCTTCCGGGTCTCAGAAGAGGTTGTTACAGTAAAACAAACATGGTTTCCTTGTCAATGGGTTGCAGTTTTGGCCTAGTGTAGACCTGTCTTATGAAATAAGAATGCAATAGCATGCACTTCAAACTTGTAACTTGTGGCTGTTTGCCATTTGTACCATGTAATACTGGGATAAATACCTATTGCAGCACCTGTTGCACTCACGAAGTTTGAAAAAGAGGGCCCTCTGGGTTTTTTTTTTTGTGTGTTGTGGACAAAATACTCCTATGTATACAATAGTGTGGGGTCCTGCTACTGGGTCTTCAGTACCTGTCTGGTATGCTTCAAGGAGGTCTAGTAATATGGCACTATGAAACCTAGAAATGTTGGTACAAAAGCAGAATATAAATTCAGTCATATGTATTTGGGTAGATGTAAAGGGTAACTCAAAGTGATAATGCAAGCAGACAACTAGTTGGTCTGGGTTGCTGCATTGCACTGTTGGAGGAACAACAGTTGGAAACATGGCAGTGCTTGCAACAAAATGAAGTGTACAGTTTGATGATGGCACATAAGATGGAGGAGAGAAGCAGTAAATTTGGGTTCTTGTTTGGAGGCTTAGAACATTATTAGCTTGCAAAAAGAAACAACTAATTTGTTTCTAAGTTGTTGTGTAACCCCCCCCCCCACATGTCTGGTTGACAGATTCAGCCTGTAATGCATTAACCACCAGGACTGTTACACCAAAATTATGCCAGAGACATCTTGGAGTAGAACATCACTGGATGTGGAGCAGATTATTGGTCTTATACTTGATGAGCTGCTACTACATGTAAAAATGCAATATTATGAAATCTAAACATATTTGTAATTACACAAGGACCATGTTGGGCATAGTACACCAGAATATATAAAGACCCAAAAAAACGGTAGCGAAAATTTCTAAAACAAAATTCTAGAGTTTATAGTCAGGCCCCTGAATGTGCCTGGCTTTAACGTAGGCCTTGTAAGGGTTGTATAGTTGAAGTAAGTGTGCATGCCGTTTGTCAGGTGCCTAGTGAGATGAGTTGCACAGGGTGGGTATACCATTAAGTTTTTGTGTAACCACATGGTATTGCATGTTTATTTTTGTTCAAAGAAAATTATTATTAGCATAACATTTCTCTGTGTCTGTGGGTTTGAAAAAGACAAAAAGAGGTCCTGGCTTGCCAGGCAGTATGGTTGGGATTGGCATGGCCTTTTCAGGATACACCATTTGGAACCATCAATCAATTAGGTAAAGTTCTTGTATGTTTGGAAAGGTGGATATTTCTTGTTGTCCAGTGGAAGTCTGCTGCATTGTCCTGTAAAGACAAGAAGGAACAGATAAAGGTACACCCTCCAGCTCAGCTGATTACTTATTAAGCGCTTAGAGCCCTTGCACCACACCAGTGCTGGTTGACATAAAGCCACCTGTTAACAGGCTTTATGCAGTTTGGTCACTGCGTTTGATAAACAGAAGTGTTGAGCTGTATCACAATGTTAGAGTGCACTGGGCCTTTCCAAACTATGAACAACAAATGGGTTATTTGCAGATACACCTTTTTATTTCTATAACTTGGGGAGAGGTTGGTATACCTCTTTATTTCTGGATCTGCCAGCTATGGCTCAGTCAGGTCCAGAGGGACTTTTGTTTCTGTTGTATGCAGCCACAAGGTGTTGCACAATGGAATGGGCAAGGGCATGGTCTAAACCCCCAAGCTCCTTCTTTGATGAAAGAGGCAGCTTGGTTATTGTAGTAATGGAAGGGTTCTGATTTGGGTTGATCAATGCTGACACAGAGGCCAGGTCACAAATTAATACATTTCCACTAATGTTAGCTGTAACAGTTTTTTTTCTTTAGATGTCAGATGACACAATTGACAGTAAAGATGTGAACATTTAACCATAA
This sequence comes from Neoceratodus forsteri, assembly GCA_016271365.2. NCBI lineage: Eukaryota > Metazoa > Chordata > Ceratodontiformes > Ceratodontidae > Neoceratodus > Neoceratodus forsteri. The sequence goes on from CM057455.1 coordinate 404,171,476, forward strand.
ATGTGCTGGCAATCTTATTAGCCAGTCAGATATCACCTTAAAAAGTGCATGCTGAATAGAATACTGATGGGGTAACCCCATTGCCACTAGAAATAAATGCAATTTTTTTTAAACAGTAACAACATTACATTACAATTAGCCTACTAGTTTTTAGGTTTATACTTTACCAGAAGATGGAGCCCAGTAAGTAGGCTCTTCAAGATTAGTGCCCCTGGGTCTTATTACAATGGGCTGTCTTTTTTCTAAGAGAATGAGAGAAAAAAGAAAAAGAAACAGAAGGAAACATCTTTTCAGATGTGTCTGTCTGTGAAAAGCTAGGACTGATTTTAAAAATGTTTCTGCATTAGGGCTGATACAGGTGTATGCCTTCAGTAACCCCTGGTTGGGTAGGTGTTTTGGTGGCTGCTAGCCACACTATGATAGACTCCTGAAAATCAAATAGAATTAGACATACAGTCAGAGAACTAGGCGTCCCTAGATCCTCTGTCTTTAACATAAGAACATGTCATTTTAGCTCATAAAAGATCCAGATTAATGCCAGTTGTTTTATTTTATGGCATAATGTGCGTACATATATTTTTGGAATATATTCATCTTCCATATAAAAGGTGGTAACATTCAGGCCTGAAACAAAAGGGTAGAACAATTAAATGTGATTGGGAAAAATTTCCCTGCCCCTTGGTGGGGCGCATTAGGTGCTACATAAATTAATTTCTGACAAAGGCACAGTTTAATATTTTTTTTCTTCAGCAGCTTAAACTGCATAACAAGTGACCTTGCTTTTCTTTCCTGTGAGCTGACAAAGCAAATGGCTTGTTATGAATGTAGGGGTGTTGGCACACCTGAGCCTTCCCCCTCCCTTGATTACCCTGCCTGGCAGGGAACTACATGGTATTTTACTGAACAAAGAGAAGAGAATGAACCTTTTGTGAATGAAAGCATTGGGCTTGCTTTAGATAAGCCAGTAGGTTTTGGCTACAAGCCCAGAAGAAAATGTCTGTCTCTTTTGCTTGGACAGAGTATAAGTACTATAAAAATTAAAGAAAAAATAAAATTGTAGTGTACACACTTGGTGTGTTTCCATGAAAACAAACATTTAAGGTGGAAATTTGTGCTTTAGTTAGGGACACACATCAAGTTTGAACTGGTCGTTACATAGAATTTCGAAACACAAGAAGGTCAAGTAACTTGCCAAAGATCACACAGTTTGCAAGCAAATGTTGCTGGGACTCAAGCCCGGCTGTTTCTGCAGTGTCCTTGAACACTGTGTATATCAATGTGTCTTTTAATCTGCTGGCCGAGGCAGAACACTAAAAAAAAAAAATTGCTTAACACAAAACGTATGATTAGATTGGCTTATTATTTGACACCAATTTGCTGAAGTAATGCCCATAGTTTGATTAGAAAATTGTTAAAGGTTTTAGACATGTGCTGTCTACTGTCTATCTTGCAACAAACTACCACCAAATTTTTATATCTCCATGCCACATCTTTTCAAAATAAAACTTTTTAAACACCTTCCAACCACAAAAAAAATCTTATCTGTTCATTTGAAACCAACAAGATCGTATCAAAGGTTGTAAAAGTGCAGACAATAAACCAAGTGTAAGTGAAGACATCTAGGAGACTGAATTACACCCTCTGGCATGGGGCCAAAATATGGTACTCGGCCATTTTAAAATCTCTGTGATGAACATTTTATTCCTCTTGAGCAAAGAGATTCTGGTTTTAACTAGAAGTATGATAAAACCATTCATAGATGTTAACACATTACATTTTTTCACCTAGCAGCTGCATGGCAAATTATCTGCAAACTATGACTCTTTTCACACATTACAATCTATGATGTCATATCTCTTCACCTTCAAAATGACATAATCCAACCAGCAGTTTACATACGAAAGTCCTTCACTAACCCTATCCAGGCAGCACACATCCTTTATTAAAGACTAATAAAAACAGTCAAATAAGAGGCAACAAAGTTTTCTGCTTTTGTACCATAACTCATATTTGAAAAACATGCTGTGTTCTGAAGACAGCCAGTTATTATCTCTACAGCAACCTTGAGGCCAGTACATGAATTCACAGAACACAAATATATGCCAAAAAAATGAGAGAGAGAAAAAGAGAGAGAGAGAGAGCATTACTTTTTTTAGTGTGTGTACTATTACAGAAATAAAGCAGACAGACAACAACTAAAGAAAACTGTAGGACAAGATAACAATATCTCATCCCCATGATAACAACTTTTAGGATAAGGCACACACACTTAACACTTACCCCGTGTCAAGGTATTTTTTCCTTTTCTCTGCCCTGATGACTCTGATCTAGAGAACAGCTGCAAAACCTGGATTAAATATCTCTGAGAGGTGCAGATAGTAACATTTTTAAATCAGGTTTCCTTTTGGCCATTTTAGTAGTGTAAAAGTCAGCTCCTTTTTTACAGCTGCTACTTGTAGTCCAGCAGTATACAATAGGAATTGGGATGCTTTTAAAGCAGGGAAGGAAACAGGGTATAGTACTGTGACAAACAGACCCAGTAGAAAGTGGATCTGTGGAGTCTGTAAAATCTGAAGCAGCACCGGGTGCCAGATTGAAATCCAACTGGTAGAGGTCCCCAGTACCAGGGTTTGGGATAAAATGTTACAGCCACCATGGGAGGCAAGGGAACTTGAATTTGAAACAAGCCTCAAAGCTGCACAGATAGTGAACATTGGTGGGGAAACTCTCAAATTAACCCATCTGTGGTCACCTGCTGTGTATGCATCCACAGTGGTTGAATAGAGAGATGGTCAGGCAGACTTTACTCAATGCAGTCCTGGAACTCAAAACTGCAGTTGAATGAGGTGAGGTGGCATCAACCTTGCTAAGTAAGCAGCTAGACCTTACAAGATGCTACAGAGTTAACAATAGAACAAGGGTGAGCTGTATGGGGACGTACATCTACTTAACACCCGTAAGAGAAAGGTAAGCCAACATGCAACTGAATCTTAACTAGTTTAGACCATCCATGTCATGGCACCAATTGTTAGGAAAACCAAGATCTCCTCAGATTCTAGATGGTAATGAACCAGCAGAACAAATAACAGGCAAGTGGCAAAAGCAGTAATAACTTGTTTATTGCTTACAAGGATTAGATTTATGCCCTAAACAATATCTTCAGCCAATTGGATACAGGGATCCGTTGTTTATCAATCCCCACAATACAGTCTCAGTGAGAATACGTAATACAACAGTTCTTATAGTGAGATAGGTACTATGGCAACAGCCAGTCCATGCGGATATTATAATTACTGCTAGAGTTACAGTTACAGAAAAGCCGCATTGGCCAAAATAACTAGGTGGCTCCACAGTGTTGATAACACTATGCAGAAACTGCAACGTCAGTTGAAAATGAAGAAAGAGCATATACATATTACAGAAGGACACTTGCAGTATTAAATAATAAGTGCAGTATTACACAAATCCAAAAGATGGCCGTGCAGACCGCATAATAATTTAGAAGATAACAAAGACACATGTGTGTGTCTTGGCCTGCTACATGCTGTTACTAAGCAGTGTACAATGGAATCATAATGTGTCTTTGGCTACTTACACCTGTATGGTACATGCCAATGCCTTACAAATTAGTAGTAATTTGTCATAATATGTATAACATACGGTTTGTCTAAGGTTCACAGTGTATGGCTAATTAGGGTGTGGGAACCACATGTAACATAAGCATATGACTCATTAAGATTTTCTTAAAACTGAACATTTTAGAACAGTTAACAATTGTACTGGGAAGATTGTTATATAGAATAATAGGGGAGAAGGTTATTGAATTCTGAACAAAGCTAGCATGATATAGAAGAACCATAAATGATGGTCCACTTTTCATTCTTGTGCTACATTGTAATGTGAGGTCATTTTTTGGAAAGAGGGTACTGATACTACTGGGAAACAAGCCCAAATTAATTTTATGAAGGAACAATTAGGAATGAAAGTTTAAACAGTCCATCAATGATAAACAATTGAATGTTTTGTAAAACATTGATGAGTAGATTTAGGAGAACGTATAGCAAAATGAACAATACTATTGTAGGCTGTCCTTTGCTTGGCCAACATTCCTACATATATGAAGGAATATATGACAGAGCCATAGTCCAACACTGACAGTAGTAAACTATGTGTTAACATGATGTATGTCTGACTTCTACTGTAAGATTTTTCAATATTCTAAAGAGGTAACCCAGTCTCTTGTGCGATGTACTAATAAAAATATGGTGCTCTTAGGACAGATGAGAATCCAAAAACAGGCTCAAATACTTAAAAACTGTGACATGCTCATATGATTACTAAAATTAACGTAGATACAGTAAGTAACTCATAAAAGCAGCAGCAGGGAGGAGAAAGCCAGTCAGTTTCACATCAATGATTGGGAAATTAATGCAAACCCTATTAAAAGAAAGACCACTGGAGCATCTTGATACCAGGATTCCTCCAAGCCAGGGCAAATTAATTTTCGCCAACATCCCCTACAGCAATACAATTTTGACTACATCCGCGACACCACCACATCCCAAAAAGCACTGGGGAACTGACCAACACTGACTGCCACAGATCTTGGTATTAATGTGGGGGTCTGTGTCCACTCAACCCCCAGATGTAAGAATCCTCAACTCCGGGAGGGGAGGACAGATTATGGGGTAGAGTAGCTTACAGCAGAGACACTGTATCTACACATCACAGCAACAACCCAATCATCATTGTTGATGTCAAACTAGTTATTGCTGATGTAATGGATTCACTGCAGGGGAGTAGTTATAATAATGTTATATCAAAATGAGTGGATTACAAGACCAGAGGTGGAATAGATTCATGGGAAGGATGTCATGCCAGATTATTCTGATCAATTTCTTTGATTGGAAGACTAAGGACATAGAACATGGAAGGACAGTGGTCATGATAAACTTAGACTTCAGTAAGGCTTCAACACTGAGCCATATACTGTAGGATATTGGTAAGGGAACTGGGTAGTCTAAGGATAGGATTCAAGATGGTAAACCGGATAAGGTGTTGGCAAATGGATAGATGACAGAGGGTGGTAGTAAACAGCACTCACTCTAATGAGGCGATAGTGACCAGAGGAGTTCAGTATGGCTTGGTACTGGGACCGATCCTCTTCAATGTCTTCATAAGTGACATTGCAGAAGAGCTGGAAGGGAAGGTGTGCATTTTGGCAGATGACACCAAAATCTGTAATAGGATAGATACTCAGGTGGGAGTGGAGAGAATGAGTAGAAATCTGGGAAAACTTGAGGCATGGTCAAGGGAAACTGGGGTTCATGCCAAAAAGTGCAAAATCATTCACATAGGGCACAGAAACTCAGGAGCTGATTATAAAACTGGAGGGTGAGGTACTGATAGCTGATAAACAGGAAAGAAACCTAATAGTTATCATAGCTGATAACCTCAAAGTGGTCAGTCAGTGTGATAAGGCGGTGAGCAAGGCCACTGAGATGCTGTCATGCATAGGGAGAGATATCACCAGCAGGAGGGAGGTGGTGTTACAATTTTACTGATTGCTGGTCAGGGCTAGATAAGCTGGTAGTCTAGCAGAGAGATATTGTTTGGGGCATAGCTCTGTATCAGGTATTTCAAGCACTTATTGATTTCTAGCTATTTCAATTATTTGCCAACTATCCACTCTGCGAACGTCAATTGTTTGTTGCTATTTTTATTACATTGCACATCTTGCACATTTTGTCTGTTTTGTGATGGTACTGAATAAATTACTGAAAACTTGCAACTTGAGTTGGACTATCTCTGATGTGCATTTTTATATGTAACTGGACAGTTACAGAAATTATCCTCATTGCTTTACTACCTCTAAGTGCAGAACAGTCTGTGCTTAGATTACTGGTAATAGCTTCCCTGGGGTACTGTGTCCAGTTCTGGAGGCCACATCTTAGAAAGAACATAAACTTTGTGGAGGCAGTCCAGAGGAGGGTACCTAAAATGGTGCAAGGGTTGCATCAGAAACCCTACTAAAAGAGACTGAGGGATCTGAATATGTACACCCTAGAAGAGAGAAAGGAGAGAGGGATAAGTATATCATGGGAGGGAAAGAGGTGCAGAAGGGGAGCATATTTCAAATTGAGAAGTGCACCAGTATAAAAAGCCATGCATGAAGCTGGACGGGTGGGGAGAATTTAGAAGGGAATTGAGGAAGTACTTCTTCACTGAAAGAGTGGTGATATCTGGAACAGTCTACCAGCAGAGGCAGTGTTAGCTAAAACACTGGGGGACTTCAAGCATGCATGAAACAGACATAGGGGAATGTTGGTAGATAGGCAGGTAGAGGGGAGGATCACCAGAGACTGGGTAGGATCTAAAGAGACAGAATAGGCAGAACACATCTGGGCAGACCAGGTGGGCCAAGCAATCCTTTTCTGCTAACAAATTCTATGCTTCTATTATCCCTATTATTCCTGTTGCTGGTGTCTAATGCTCTCCCCAACACCCATGGTGATAATATTTTCCCTAACTAGTATTACTTCACAAAGAGGAATGTGTACCCATGGAACAGATTCCCGGTGGAAGTGGCGGGGGCTAAAATTGGTACAGGATTAAAGAATGCATGGGATAGACAAAAAGTGATATTCTAGGTAAGGCAGGGTGAGGGGGATAAAACCCAGAGGGCCAGATATTCAAAAGGGTTGCGCCATGCGCAATAGGGTTGCACCTGCGCAAGTCCAAACTTGCTCCATTCTGCGATATTCAGCAGGAGGCAGTTGCACCACAGAAAACATGCTGAGCAACAGTGCAATGCAAATGAATGCATGCTGAACTGGAGGGGGAGGAACCATGCATAAACTGCACAGCCCGATATTCAGCTGGGCTGTGCAGAGTTGTGCAGGCGCAACCCCTAACCTGTGCCTGCAGGACTCTGAGCCAAAAAAAAAAGGCTTACGTCGAGGGCCACCAACAAGTGAGCTGCTGTATTGCAGGGCGCAACACAGCAGCTGCCACCTGTGGCTGGCCCCCAACCCAGTCCCTGTGCCCCCCCACAGCCCAATCGCGGGCATAGTGTACTCCCCCCCACCAGCCCGATCGCGGGCATCAATGTGGCTCCCCCCCGTACATATACCTGGTGGTCCAGTGGACCGAAATGCCCTATCGCAGGTGGTATGTGTAATAATTCCCATCCCCCCTCCTGTACATCTCCCTGGTGGTCCAGTGGACCGAAATGCCCGATCGCGGGTGGTATGTGTAATAATTCCCCCCCTCTTGTACATCTCCCTGGTGGTCCAGTGGACCAAAATGCCCGATCGTGGGCGGTATGTGTAATAAAAACTATCCCCCCTGAACATAGCCCTGGTGGATAGTGTCCCCCACCCCACCCACCAACTAGCCCCACCACCCTGCCCGGCAGCCGGCGGCGGCAGCATCCCACCCGCCTGCAGCTCCGCCAGCGCCGACGGATGCCCGGTATGTATGCTTATTGGTGAGAACGCCACTGGCGCAGTCTGTCAGACATGATAGTCCAGACGGTGAATGATGTTCATTCACAAATCTGACTGTCATCGGTATGGCTTCGCACCATTGGCTCTTGCCTGCACCACTGGGCGGCAACTCCTACCGGCAGTCAGTCGGCGGGGCGGCAGACGGGTGGATGCTGCCGCTCACCGCCGCCGGGGGAGCGGTGGTGGGGCCGTGGGGTGGGTAGGTGGGTGGGGACACTAGCCACCAGGGCTATGTTTGGGGATGGTTTTATTACACATACCGCTCGCGATCTGGCATTTCGTCCACTGGACCACCACGAATATATGGAGGGGGGTGGGATTTATCACACCGCCTCATGATTAGGCATTTCGTCCACTGAACCACCAGGGATATGTATGAGGAGGTGGGATTTATCACACATACCATCCGCGATCGGGCATTTTGGTCCACTGGACCACCAGGGATATGTACGGGAGGGGGATTGGATTTATCACACATACCGCCTGCGATCAGGCATTTCAGTCCACTGGACCACCAGGGATATGTACCGGAGGAGGGGGGAAGCCACATTGCTGCCCGCGATCGGGCTGCAGGGGGCGTCGGTCCCCGACGGCTGCTGCCTGGCAGGGCGCCAGGCGCAAGTCCTCGGGGATCCGTGCACCTACATGCTAATGGCATGCAAATGGGGACATAATCACATGCAAATGGCCCCCCCTGTGCCTTGCATGAATTATAGCCCCATTTGCATGTCACCTTTTGAATATCATGATTTTGCACATGGCGCAATGGTACTTGCGCCAACGCAAGTTGAATGCTCCACTCTGTCAACTTGCGGTGGCTCAAGTTCCACTGCACCATGCACAGTGGCTGTGGCTGGGGGGTGATATTCAAAGGAGTTGCTCAATAGTGCAACTCCTTTGAATAGCGCCCAAGACACACCCCTGCACAACTATTTTGCGCAGCTCAAGGGCTTGCGCCTATGAATGGCGCAGTTTGAATATCCAGCCCAGAGACTCAATAGAGTCTGCCATGGCACTGTAGGTAGGGAAAATAGGGTTGACACTAATGGGCCAGGAGGTCCTTATCTGCCAACAACTTGAATGTTTCCATGTTCTATGTTTTATCCTGGCATCTAATATTCCTCCTGCACCTTCTGATCACCCATTGTGATTAGATAACTGGAGGGGAGGATCACTAGACACCAGGGCCGTTCACTGTAGATAGGGAACATAGCATTGTGCAACATGCTAATGATCCTATAATGAGCATGCATATGTTCCCTTAGTGCCTTGCATGGCCAAGGAGCTCATTAGCATGCTAGGGCTGTAAGTGGCCCACAAGAACCCAAGCATTATCCTTTCCTGAGCAGAGCTATCTCTAGTTGGCTCCCTCTGGGACATATTGAGCCTTGGGCTGTGTCAGCACAGCACATAGTTACTATGCACTGTGCTGGCATGGCCCCATATTCAGACAGTGCATTCTGTCAGATTATGCTGTCTGAATATTGTTCAGGGCCAGCCCTGCACTATTTGCTGTGCAGTGTTACTGGCCAAGTGGCTGTAACAGTTGTCTTTGAATATTAGGGCCTTCATCTCATATGAGGTGGATATGGGATATGTCTCTTTGCCAGAATGGAAGTGTGTTATCATGATGCCTGTGTTAGTAGCCCATTTTTCAATGTGCTAAATAATTATTGTATGTTTGTGAATTGAAATATAGAATGAAATGTTTCCACATCAGATTGTGTGTTATAAGTTTGAATTCCTCTGCATGTATGTGAGAATGCACAGAACAGTGAATATTTAGAGATTCTGGTCTATTTGTGACACTGGTCATTAGTTAAAAGGTTGACTATAACAGTGACCATGAGGACACTAGAATTAACAATTAAGGAATTCAATACAGGAGATACTAAACATGGCAGTTGGCTGCCTTTATTTAGACAGAGGGCAGAAATTCAGTCAAATGTGTTCAGAAACATGAAGTGAGTGGCCCGGTGGCACTACGGGTTGAGGAGCTGGATACCACACTTTGCACCATGCCAGCAACCTGGGTTCAGGAATGAGCCCGGGGCACAGGGGGTCGGCCGGGGAGGAGAAGAATGAAGCGCCAGATGGCTGCTCTTCTTCTCCGAGGGTAAGGTTGAGAGGAGGGGAGGCATGGGTGACCTACACCGAGGGTCCCCCTCAGCGCACTAGTTGTGGTGATCTGTTCCTTTTGGGACCCTACCATAGGGGGTGTCCTTTTACAGGTTTCCAGGAGCCCTGGTTTGCTCCTTTTCTAGGTCTCCAGTTGCCTATAATCTGTGGGTGTAGTTACTACTGTCCTTACCGTGGAAGAACTGGAAGCCACCTCTCCTATGTTCAGGAGGGGGTGGCAGGTCGGTTTTACGACACTAATAATTATGATACTGGCCCTGGGGCTAGTCCTCCTTTATTGTGCTACCTCGACTCCTAGCCTATTTATTGACCCAGGGTTGTGGCCCTCCTCCCATGATGATACTGATTTCTCCTTTTCCAACCTACTTGTAACTAAGGTAATGCACTACGGTACTGTCCTTAGCCTTGACACTAGATGCCTTATGTGTACGGTCAGGGTGAAGAAAGTCCGAAGCGTGCACAGGCCTGGAGGTAGGCCGATCGTAAGATTGTTCCTCCCCTGGCTAGTCCTACTCTCACTTCTCATGGCTGGAGATATTGAGCTCAATCCTGGGCCATCTAAGCTGATCCCTAATATTCCCACCACCTGGAATGGGAATAAGGGACTAAAAATAGTGCATATGAATATTAGGAGCTTGCTTCCTAAACGAGATGATCTCCTAGCATGGACTGAGCTATACAAGCTGGACATCCTAGGGATAACTGAGACTTGGCTCAAACCCTCGATTCCTGACTCTGCCTGCTTCCTAACAGGATATGAGCTCATTCGTCTAGACAGGACTGGGGGTAGGAAGGGGGGTGGCACCATCATCTACTACAGATCCCATCTGAAAATCTCCCTGGTGGCAGAGAGTAAACCTGATCATCCACCTTGTGAGTTTCTTCATGTGCTCCTGCTGCTGGGCGATGCTAAGAAGCTGCACTTGGTGTGCGCCTATAACCCTCCTAGGGGGGGTCTGACAGGACTCACTTACCTCTTAGATGCAGTTAGGCCCAGTATCAGTGACAATGAACTCATTATTATGGGTGATATCAACATGAACTGGGAGTGTGGCAATATTAGGAAATGCGAATCACAACTTGCCTGCCTATCCCTTAACCAACTAATCCATGACCCGATAAGACAGGCAGCCAATGGTTCCTCAAGTTCCCTGCTGGACTGGATCCTGACCAACCGGCCGGAGAGGATTGCCTCATCAGGCACGCTATCAGACTCCATATCTGACCATTCCCTGGTATACTGTGTCTGGAAAATCCCCTCCCCTAGAATTCCACACAAAATCATTCAAGTCAGAAAATGCTCCAGTTTTGACCCTGAGGCTTTCCTGGCCGATCTAGGATGTACTGACTGGACCAGGGTGCTTGAAGCCTCTGACCCCTCAGTGGCAGCCTCCTGCTTCATACATTCCTTTGGTGTTCTCCAAGATAGACACAACCCCAGGGTCACCCGGAGGGTGAGGGGAACAGCCACCTTCTGGCTGAATGGTGACTTACTTGCCCAGATGTGGAGAGAGACAATGCTGGGCAAGTACTAAGGGTTCCAGAGATCCTGCTAATCTCCTGAGATATCGGCAACTCAGGAATCAGTGTAAAAAAGTCATTAGGGCTGCCAAAAGTAACTTCTGTAAATCGGCACTACTTAGCTCTGTCAGAGATCCTAGGAGGTTCTGGAGGAACATTAAATCCCTTGTCAGTGGGCCCTTTCACTCGGGTGTCGGGGACATGATTATTGATGGAGTCTCGTGCAATAATCCCCACACTATAGCCGACCACCTCAATCTCCACTTCTCCGACCTTTCGGCCCTCACCTCTCGGTTCACGACCGATGGGGGTCGCTCACTTAATATCCCTCCAATGCAGAGTGAACATCCTCCTCGGAGAGTATTTAATCTCAAGGCCGTGTCTGTTCTTGATGTTCGGAACCGCTTGGCTGCCCTCTCCTTTCACTCCAGTGCAGGGCCTGACAACCTTGAGCCCAGGCTTCTCAAGCTGGGAGCAGCTTACATTGCCCCTCTGATTGTCCATATCTTTAACCTATCCCTTAGCTCGGGGATAATCCCTGACATCTGGAAGGAGGCAAGGATAGTCCCTGTTCTGAAGAAGGGAAATCCCAAACTCCCTGACAACTATTGCCCTATTGCTATTCTCCCATCCCTTGGTAAACTCCTGGAAAAGGTTGTGGCGGAGCAACTCTCGGAGTACGTGGATACCCATGAGCTGCTTTCTGGGGCCCAACATGGTTTCCAGAAGGGTCATAGTACCACTACTGCCCTGATTACTTTAACCTCTAGTATTAGATCCACCATGGATCAGGGCAAACTGTCAGGCGCTATATTTATTGACTTGTCAAAAGCTTTTGACCTTGTCAACCTTGACCTACTGGGGGAGCAGCTCAGGGCTCTCGGGTTCTCTCCGCATGCCATGAGTTGGATGATGGGCTACCTAACGGGTAGAAAGCAGCGCACCTGCTTTAACAAGGTCCTCTCAGAGCTTAGGGCTGTGACCATGGGAGTTCCCCAGGGATCGGTACTTGGACCTCTCCTATTCTCACTTTTTATTAATCAACTCCCACGGGTGACCTCTTGTTGCCAAGTCACGCTTTATGCAGATGACCTTATGCTAGTGGCCCATGCTCGTAATGCTGCTGACCTTAACCAGTGCCTATCTGAAGACTTCAGCAGAGTCTCGGCTTGGATTACCAACCATAGACTGGTATTGAATCCTAACAAAACTCAGGCCATGCTCTTTGGTTCCATGGCCAAGTTAAAAGCCCCATCAGCTATGCTCAAAATAGCTTGTGATGGAGGCCCCCTGTTGCCAACAGCGAGCTCAATTAAATATCTTGGGGTCACCCTCGACCCACAACTTGACATGGGAAGCCATATCCACAACATCTGCAGAGCCACCAGGTGTAAGCTTGGCCTTGCCTACAGGGCCAAATACAACCTGACTCCGGGAGTGAGGCTGGCACTTGCGAGGGGAGTGCTTCTCCCCTTCCTTAGTTATGGATATCACCTATTTGCCAGGTCACCTCAAATCCATCTTAATCAGTGGAACACAGCATATAATGATATCTGTTGGTTTGCACTTGCTGCTCCCAAACTCACCCACTGATGTGAGCTCTATGACAAATTCAACTGGCTCCCCCGTGCAGAATTCCTGATCCTTGGTGTAGGAAACTTCACCAGGAAAGTGCTTGCCACGGGCATACCGTCGAGACTGGTGCATCTCCTCCCAAAACTGGACGCCATCCCCTACCAGCTCAGGTCACAGACCGCCGAGTTGCTTAAAGTTCCCCCTACTCAGACCCTTATGGGGGATCGTGACTTTGCTGCTTTTGTGCCTAGGCTCTGGAACTCCAATCTGGACTCTGTTCGCTTTGCCCCTTCCCATGGGACCTTTCGCTCCTCCCTGTGGTCCCACCTAAAACAAACGACAAGATGTGACTGCTCCTAGTCTCTGTAATGTAATACTCTGCAGTCCACTATTGTCCACTCTGAGTCCATGATGGTCTATGAAATATGTATTCAGTTATTCTAATGTCTATCTATGTCCTGTAACAATTTGTACTATGTGTGGCAGTATCTCTGCCCTTATACAAGCGTTGTTATAGCTGTTTTTTACTGTATCATGCTGTTTCTCCAATGTTGCCATGTATGTATACTGTATGTTTTGTGCTCTCCCGGGTTGTTCCTGAAAATAGGCATACTACTTGTCTAGTGTACTTACCCAGTAAACAAAAGCTAAATAAATAAATAATAAATAAATGCTCCTGTCGCAATACCGCCATCTATGGAAGCTGGGTTGGTACGTGCGGTAGTCGGAGCAGCAGCATGGGCATTGGGCAGACGTCGGCAGGGGGTGGAGCCTTCCAGCTCATTGGCCCACATTGCACGCCAACGTCTAGGGAGAATATGGGAAAAACTCCTCAGTCTCTCCCAGGTGACGACACCTCCCTGCTCGTCTCAGGCCCACAGCAGCAGACCCCGCTGTACAGGATCTGCATCTCAGCATGTTGGACTTGGAGAGGTGAGTACGGGGGAGCGCCTCCTCATCCCACCCAGGGGGACATCCGACTGCCTTGATTACTGTGCAGAACCATGGTACTCTAGGGGCAGATTGTGGCAAGACATGGGGAGAGCAGTTCAGAGGATGTCTGAGAGAGGGGAAAGACAAGGTACTTAGGAGCATAAATACTGGGTTAAAAAAAAGAAACATGAAGTGAGGCATGTTTTGCCAGGAGACCACTAGAACAAATATGATCAAAAGCCTTTCTGATGTCCAAAGCAATGATTTTAACTTCTTGATCAGCCTGAAAACCATTTCCCCAGGATTGGTGACAACAGTGAACATGTCAACTCTAGAGATGTTGAGATGGAAACTGTTCTTTGATGTTAATTGCTGAGATCATCTAAAAAACACTCCTGTGTTGCCATATACCATCTAGGAGTAAAAATGAAAGGGACATTTTCCATTGTCACATAATATGTCCTTACTTAAACTACGAAGAGAAAAATATGAAATGCTGTAAATTTATTACAGCTTAAATTTAGTTTGATCATAGATACTAAAGAAATTGTTGCTATTAATACAGAAAGTCAAGGTATACATATTTGAAAATGAAACATCAGAAGCTGCAAGTACTCAAATTCATCCTGGCAGAATGACATGTGAGGAAACACACACACACACACACACACAGACACACACACACATCAGATGTCTATAATGTGTAATGTTATTATGTGATATGACTCACTTTGTGAAGTAAATGTTATATTCTCAGAAAGTCATTTAAATTTAATCTTGAAACTTTACAGTTGGCTGCCACATACAAAATACTGATGTATCTTTTCATTTAGTATATGAAAGTATCAGAAAGGGCTTTGAATGTTGAAAAATAATAATAAAAAAACTCTGTCTGAAGAAAACAAATCCATCTTTTTCACTTCTTTATTATTTCAGCTCACATTTCAACTGGAGTAAAGTGTTTCAAAAACCCGACTCATGTTTGAAAGATTCCTTTTTTTTCTCAGCACAGATCTGATCAAAATGTTGCATGCCAACATCTTTCCAGGCAGTATATCTAAAAATATAACTTCCCTCTAGTTTTTGACAATGTTTTGTTCACATGTTTCTTTGTCAATGTTATTAATGTTGGAAGGTCAGATTGCTAAGCTCCCTTTTGGTCCCATTCTGGATTTCCTGAATATAAAATAACTTTCAATATAATTCCAATGAGTGCCTTCCAGATATATCTGTCAATTATCCTGGCCTCTTGACACAGTTTTAAATATGCAATAGCAGGGATGTCATGTTTCCCATAGTGATGAGAAAACTATGTTTTTTTTTTCTCAAGGCAGATTTAAACCAATGAGTCATCATGGTTCTACATCCTAAGTTACCCTCTAAGGTTGTCCTCTGCTTAATTAAGAATGGTTTAACAATCAATTAACAGACCGTCTTCCTAATTACTGATAGGTATCTTGCTTTACTAATTAAAACACTGTTTTAATGAATCACAAAAATTATTAATTCTAGAGGTAGATTATTACAGCATGCAGTAAGGTGTTTCTAAAAATTTCATTTTCTAGGACTATACAACCCCCATACAGAAACCCCACTAAAATGTTTGCCAGCTTTCAATAAAATATCTAGTGATGGAAACCACACCCAAATGTAACACCTCTTCTAATGCATCCTGTAACCTGTATTACCTTGACATGTAATTATTTATTATATTCATTTATTTGCAATTTTTGAGCAGGAAATGCACACTAAGTAGTGTTATCTTGTTCCCATATGCATCCATTGGATGGGGTTATACGGACCTGTGTTATTAATGGGGAAATGTTGGCCATGACAACAGGGAAACACCCTGCTCTTCCGGCAGGGGTCTTTGCTGCTTACTTTCAGGTACAGGGTAAGGTTGGCTATGGATGAGACTGTCATGGAGTCCCGGGGGGAGGAGAAAGCTTCCCTCCCCACCAAGAATAATGAGAAAGCCCTTGCAGTAAACATCCCTGCAAATCAAGTTGTGTTCTATGGGGAACAGGCAACTGTTTCTGACTGCAGCTTGCCAATGGCTTCATTACACCTTTTTTTCAATTGTTTAATCAGGTGAGACACACTAAGCTAAAAGCTTGTTTACAGGTGCAACCTGGGAGCACAGGGAAGTTAAGTGACTTGCTCAGGGTCACACAGTATGCAAGTGGAGGCTGTGGGATTCAAACCCAGGTCTCCAGGTTTGCAGCTCAGAGCCTTAAACCACTGTGCTATACTGCCAACATTACCTATCACCTTGTGATAGGTAATGTAGGTGGCTTAGAAGCATCGCTGAAAATGAAGTTTGTTCCACTTCTCATTTGATTCCTGGGCTTGTAGTAGTGTTCCAGTTTGGCTGTGGTCTGGAGTACACTGCAAACAGAGAGCTTTGCCCTGTTCATACTGACAGCGGTTTACAGGTTCCAGTTGACTAATGGGGTGGTTCAGGAAGAACAGCACATAGAAATAGAGCTCCAGAGAAAAAAAGCTGCCCTACTTCAACTGATCATAAAAGAAGAGGAACACTGTTTATGGGAGAAAGAAAGGATTCAGTAAAGTGCCAAAAAGAAGGAATGCTGTTTATGGGAGAAATAAAAGATTCAGCAGAGTGCCAAAAACACAGGTACTGTTCATGTCTCCACTGTACTTCTTTTGCAAACAACTAAAAAAATCTATGTTTTGGTGCATAAATCGCTAGGAATTTCTCAGACAGGAACCAGACTGTCAAGTCCTGCACTGACAGCTGCAACCAATATATCTGGCCACACAGCTGAGCCAGAGAGCCAAGGCTCTGCACTTCATCCAATGATAGCTGCCTGCACTAACAGCACAAGTGAGCAGCAAACAGAACTCAGCTGTTCAATGCCTGCTGAAACTGACCCCACTACATTGTAAGCTCCAAACTTCACATTCTGGACTATGTCTGACAAGGGTAGAAAAAGTGGGAAATGCAACCTTTGGGGGAAAAGCATGATGTTACCTACTCAGGAAATTGTCCCATTGTGGTGTTCCACAGGGCTTGGTGTTGGGACCAGTGTTGTTTGGGATATTCATTGCAGACATATCATTGGATATCAAGAGCAAGATCAGTCTGTTTGCTGATGTTACCAATGCAGGAATGGTGGTGGACAACCTAGGAGGATGGCAGGGGTTGCAGGATAATCTGGCAAAGCTTAAAACCTGGTCAGACACCTGGCAACTGGGGTTTAATGCCAAAAAGTGCAAGGTGTTGCATTTTGGGATGAAGAACCCAAGGAAGAGTTACTAGCTGGGTGGAGTGCAGCTAGCCCAGACAGAGGAGGAGGAGAAGAATCTGGGCATGTTCATTACAGGGTCAATGAACAACTTGGCACAATGTAGGAAGACATCTGCAAAGGCCAACAAAATGCTGGGTTGCATTGCAAGAGTTATATTCTCGAGGAGGGAGGAGGTGATTCTGCCACTGTATAGGTCATTAGTTAGACCGCACCTGGAATACTGCATGCAGTACTGGCATCCGTATCTGAAGAGGGACATTAAGTTACTGGAAGGGGTGCAGCACAGGGCAACAAAGATGATCAAGGGTCTGGTGGACTTATTATACTAGAGGAAGCTGAGGAAATTGAACATGTACTTACTGGAGGAGAGGAGGGATGGGGAGGACACGATTGAAACCTTTAAGTACATGAAAGGAATAAACAAGACAGGTAAAGAGGGGCTGTTCAAAGTAAGGGAGGGGAAGGACACTAGGGGCCATGATATGAGACTGGAGGGAGGGAGGAAGATTCAGGAGGGAGAGGAGGAGGAGACACTTTTTTACAGTGAGAGTGGTAGCTGGGTGGAATCCGTTACCTGCAGAAGTGGAATGCAGTACAACAGTGGACTGCTTCAAAAGAGATGGGACAGGACAAGGGGGAGGGTCAATGTAGGGGAAGGGTGGAAGGGAGGGAAGGGCAGCTGCAGAATAAGGGGTGTTAGCTGCACATTTGAGCAGACTTGATAGACCTCTAGGCCTTTATCTGCTGGCAAATTTTGTATGTTCATACGTTCATATATTCCTTGGTATATGATATGGACCATGCACTATTGAAATCAGGGTGGGAGAAGACAGCTGATGGCTCTGGCTGAAGTCCAGGGTCCTTGCCTATACAGTGTGAACCAGTTACAATACCACTGCTTATGAACTTTGATAAAAATTGCATAGTGCTTTCTGATAATGCATTCAGGACCCCCAAGAGGGGGATAATATCAATGAACCTGCGGATTATACAGGGGAGTCTGCACCAGAGGGGAATAACATGGGGTCTCAGCATTTATTTTCTCTTGAAGTTCTGGATACATTTCAGTTTACTTCTCCAGCATAGTCATTGCTGTTTAATACAGGGATGGCGGTAACATGTCATTTCATGTGATCCCCACCTCCCATAAAGTGAATATTGGGAAGTCCAGTGAATGAACTAAAGTACTGCTGGTTAAAAATTGCCAGACACTGGTTAATGAATGCAACCCTGATGAGTCAGCAGTTTTGTCCTGCACTCCGCTGCCCATAAGCAAGGCTTCCAGACAGCCTGAATCTCTGGAGACCCAGGTTACTATCCCTCTGAAATAGTGGCTCCAGCTACTTTAGAGGCCACAAGTGTACCTGTATCAGTTGGTGTTGACACAGACTCCCTGCCTAAAGAAGACTCACCAAGGCCAGGATCCTCTTAAGATCAACCGGAATGGGGAACTTGTTTAACCAGGAAAGGCACACTAAGCCAAAACTTGTTTCCAGGTGCAATCTTAGAGCACAATGAATTTCAGTGACTTGCACAGAGTCCCACAGTATGCAAGTGGAGGCTGTGGGATTCAAAGCCAGGTCTCTAGGTTTGCAGCTCAGTGCCCTAAAACCACAGTGCTATACTGCCTCCTAAAGGAAAGGGAATGGGAAACAAAGGTTTCACTTCCCAAAGAACAAAACCAATATTCAGATTTTTTTTTAAGCCATGAGCAAAACCGGCCCACAGAAGAAATGCAGTTGGACTGCACTACAAAAGTGGGATGTTGAAGTACCAGACAGAGTATTTATAGCAAGGACCCTTTTATAAGCTGATCTTCAGAGATCTTTGTGCTTTTTCACTCATTTGGATATACCATTTTTTTTGTTTGATAACTAGGTAGGTACACTGGTCTGAGGGACCATTTTCAGGAATGACCTGCTTGGGCCATCAAGATGACACATACAAAACATGAGATTCAGCATGCAGTACATAAGTAATAACTTACAATTGGATGTAATATACAGTATATAGTCCAACAATTCATACAATAATCAATGCAGTGGAATTAACATACAAGTGTAGGTGATACTGAAATGGTGACCTTGACGGAAGAGAGATGCCTGGATATCGTGGCAGTCACAGAAACATGGTGCACAGAGAACCATGACTGGGATGTCAACATACCAGGGTATGCAATCTACAGGAGGGACAGGCAGAGGAAGAAGAGGAGGAGGAGGAGTAGCTCTCTATGAAAGGGCAGGGATCAAAGCAACAGAACTAAATGGTAAACAGGGAGGAGAGGAGGCACTGTGGGTCACCCTGGAGACTGTAAATGGCACCACAATCTGTAAAGGAGTTGTATACAGACCCCCATCTCAGGGGGAGGAAATGGACAAGAAACTGATAGAAGGTATTCTTGGAATGGCAGACAAAGGGGAGATATTGCTGATGGGAGACCTGAATATTCCAGATGTTAACTGGAGCACCTTTGCTGCAGCCACATCCAAGAGCAGGGCCATTCTCAATGCCCTACAGGGAGCATGCCTCAGACAGTTAGTTTTGGAACCCACTTGGGAGGGAACAATCTTAGACCTGGTACTCTCAAATGGGGATGGAGAGAGGATCTCCGATCTTGATGTGGGTAGCCATCTGGGAACAAGTGACCACCAAACAGTGTGGTTCAAGATAAACTTAGCTGTAGAGTCAAGCCTTACAAAAGTGAAGGTACTGGACTTCAGGAGGGCTGATTTTGTCAAAATGGGAGAGTACCTCAGAAAAGCACTAACAAACGGGCAAGAAGGTGGGATGGAGCAACAATGGGGAAACATCAAAACCACCATCACAGAGGCAAAAAGCCTCTGTGTGAAGAAAATAAACAAATCAAAATGAAAGAAAAAACACCATGGTTCTCAAAAGAAGTGGCAGGGAAGATAAGGGAGAAAAGATAGCATTCAGGAAATATAAGGAAATACAGCAGCAGGACAGAGAACTGAAACAGTTAAAGCAGAAGGAAGCAGGGAAAGCAGTCAGAATAGCAAAGACCCAAACCGAGGAAATGATATGCAACTCGGTTAAGAAGGTGGATGAAACCTTTTATAGGTACATATAGGGAACAAAGAAAGACTAAGGCAGGGGTATTGAGGCTGAATAAAGAGGAAGGTGGTTGGGCAGAAAGTGACAGTGAAAAAGCAGGGATACTGAAAAAATACTTCTGCTCAGTATTCACAATGGAAAAGCAGGGGGCGATACCTAATCCAGTTGATAGAAACACTCTGGATAGGGGGGTTGATATTAGTCCTTTCACAGAAGAAACGGTTCTGAAAGAACTCTTAAAACTGAAGGTGGATAAAGCAATAGGGCCTGATGGGATTCTCCCCAGAATTCTAAAAGAACTAAGGGAAGAACTACTAACACCACTGACTACCCTTTTTAATAAATCATGGGAGGATGGTGTGGTACCTGAGGACTGGAGGAGGTCAGATGTGATTCCCCTTCACAAAAGCGGGAGCAAGACAGAGGCAGGAAACTACAGTCCTGTCAGTTTGACCTAAGTGGTAGGGGAAATTATGGAATCACTTCTGAAGGAAAGAATTGTTGAGTACCTAGAGGCCAGTGGGGCACAGGACCCAAGGCAGCATGGATTCACAGAAAGAAGGTCATGCCAGACAAATCTAATTGATTTCTTTGACTGGGTGACCAAAGTAATAAACCAGGGAGGGGCTGTAGACATGGCCTACCTAGACTTTAGCAAGGCATTTAACATAGTCCCGCATGAAAGATTAATAAATTAGCCATCCTGGGAGTGGGTCCCAGTGTGGTAGCCTGGGTTAAACACTGGCTAGACAACAAGACACAGCGGGTAATAGTAACTACAGCCCACATTGAAGAAAGGGGGGGTTACTAGTGGTACCATAGGGTTCAGTACTGGGTCTGGTCCTTTTTAATGTCTTTATAAGTGACATTGCAGGGGGACTGGAAGGGAAAGTATGCCTCTTTGCAGATGACAAAAAGATCTGCAACAGAGTTGATATGCAAGGTGGGGTGGAAAGGATGAAAAGGGACTTGGCAAGGTTGGAGGAATGGTCAAATGTATGGCAGCTTAGATTCAATGCAAAGAAGTGCAAAGTAATGCACCTAAGAAACAAAAATACAGGAGAAGAGTACACAATGGGAGGTGAGATACTGACAACAACAAAAATGGAAAGGGACCTCAAGGTAGCCATATCAGATGACCTAAAGGTGGGCCAGCAATGTGAGAAGGCAGTAAGGAGGGCTGGGGGATACTGGGATGCATAGGGAGAGGCATCACCAGTAGGAAACAAGAAGTTGTTGACCCTCTGTACAGACAGTTGGTAAGACCACATCTGGAGTACTGTGTACAGTTCTGGAGACCCCATCTCTGCAAAGATATAGACAGGGTGGAGGCTGTCCAGAGGAGGGCAACCAAAATGTTGCACGGTCTGCACCAGAAAACATATGAAGAAAGACTAAAGGAGCTTAAGATGTATAGCCTCGAGGAAAGTAGGGAGAGGGGGGACATAATAGAAACTTTCATATACCTCAAGGGAATCAACAAAGTCCAAGAGGGTAGTATCTTTTCAGAAAAAGAGATGTGCAAGAACAAGCGGGTACAATTTGAAGATAGAGGAGTGACGTCTCAGAGGTAAAGTGAGAAAGTGTTTCTTTACAGAGAGGGTTGTAGATGCATCGAACGGCCTTCCTGAGGAGGTCATAGGGTCAAAAAGCAGTGGAGGAATTCAAGAATGCATGAGACAGACATAAGACAATTCTAGTGGGGGGGGTAGGAGGAAGTAGGCTGTTGGCTAACTAGGACCTGCAGCTTATTCATTAGGTAGGGAAATGGGCAGTCTAGGTGGGCCAAGAGGTCCTTATCTGCCATCAAATTCAATGTTCTTATGATATTTACAATTGAAGGTAATACATACAGTCCAACAATTCCTACAAATAATCAGTACATTGGAATCAACATACAAGTAGAGGTAATATAAGAGTTCATATAAATAAAAGCTTTGCACCCATTGCATGTCAGGAGTAGAGATGCAGCGAATTTAAATTCCGACGGCGAAGTGAAACCAAAGTGTTCACTTCATGTTGCCACTCCACTATGCAGAGTGGGCAATGCAAAGTGCTCACTCTGCCTTGTCATTACCACTTTGTGTTAAGGCGGAGTGGCAACGCAAAGTAAGGCAAAGTCATTGTTTTTAATGGACTTGGCATTCCTCATTATGATTCTAAGTGATCCACTTGGTGTTTCAGATTTGGCAGCCCCCCCACACATCACATGGCTTACAGTACTGTAAGTCACATGCTCTTTAGCTAGGCAGGAAGGAAGTGAGTCATACAAGCAGACACTTTTACTTTCTCCTGTGCAGATGCAGAGAGAGGAGTGTGTTTTGTGACTGCTGATACTTTGAGATCAGAGCGAGGGGGATTTAAACTTTGATTTAGACCCAACAGCTTTTTAAAAGCTACTTTTTTTTGTCTTTTCTGTACTCTTATTACTCAATTTGTTCTTTCTGTAGATTTTATTTTTCTTACCTTTGTAAGTAGTTAGTTGTTTGCCCCCCGAAGCAGAACCAGCACCGCCTTCTGTCCTGACTCTGAGGCAGTTGAACCACCACCAAGTCCAGCACCAGGTCCTCTGGAGCAGGATGTGCCTGTACCCCCAGGCCCAGGTGTGGATCCCAGCCCTGTTCAGCACCGTGAACAGTCGGCTGCCAGTTCATCTGGCCCTTCCCTGCCTGTGCCTGGTTCTCCCTGCACCTCTGTTGTTTGGCAGTTTTTTGACTGTGTCAGGGGGACAGCAATGTGGTCAGGTGCTGCCTCTGTGAGGTGGGGACTGGGGGCCAGTACACCCATATGCTCAATCACCACCAGTTGGAGAGGCAGGCTGCCGCAGAATGGATCATGCCTCCACCTGCTGGCCGTTTTGTGGCAGAGGGTGCAGCTGTGCATGGCAGCATCCCTAAGAAGAGGAGGGAGACATCAATACCTGCTCTTCCACCAGGATCGCATAGAGGGACATTAGTTGCAAATTATGTCAGTGCTGGAACTGCTACTGGATCACCATGGATCCCACATTAGTTTTTTTTTCCTCACATCATGTGCCCACCACACCTTCCTTGCTCTTTTATAAAATGTATTTCTCCACCATCCCCGACCCTTGTATGTAATTATACCCTTTTTTGTCTTCTGTATTGGGACATTTTGTATTCTGGGCAGTACAAGTATACTTTGCTAAACTGCATGTGTACAGTGAGTCTTTTTTCCACTCTGTGTACGTACTGCAGACACTGTCCAAATCCCTGACTTAAAAACACTTATTAATGAGTACAATGGTGGGATAGTGAAGCCTTGAGAGATATTACAAAACAGGCGTACAATACATCCAAGTAACTAGTAAAAAAATTAATGTTGTGATTCGTGACATAATTGTAAATCATGATTTGTGACTACATTTGTGACCGTGATGATGAAGAAACACGAATGCCTACGGCTGTACTTCCCTGGGCCCCAATGAGGTGTGGCACAAAACACGCCGACTTAAAAACACTCATTAATGAGTACAATGGTGGGGTGGTGAAGCATGGAGAGATACTACAAAACAGGCTTAAAATACATCCAAGTAACTACTAAAAAAAATTATGTTGTGATTCACGACGTGATCGTAAATCATGATTTGTGACTGCATTTGTGACCGTGATGATGAAAAAACACAAATGCCTATGGCTGTACTTCCTCGGGGCCCGATGAGGTGTGGCACAAAACTCCCTGACTTAAAAACACTCATTAATGAGTACAATGGTGGGGTGGTGAAGCATGGAGAGATACTACAAAACAGGCTTACAACACATCTAAGTAACTATTAAAAAAGATTAATGTTGTGATTCGTGATGTGATCATAAATCATGATTTGTGACTGCATTTGTGACCGTGATGATGAAGAACGTGAACTGTATCATGAGTGACTCATGATGATGGTCCTGACTTAAAAATGCATATTAATGAGTACAATATTCATGCAGAATTATGAACCACACTTGTCCAATACTCTGAAGGGAAGACAAAGAAACTGTGACTTAAGTTAGAGATGGAGATTCGGCCCTAAAGAGATGCAAATGCACCGACAGATTAAGATTGAGCTGCGCACTGAAGAGATGCAGATACAAAGGCATAACATCTAACCAGTGCTCACCATCAGAAATTCTAATCTGGAAAAGAATTCCTTTGCTGGTTGGGGTGGGCCGCGGGGGGGCAGTATACTGCACTGCTGCAGTAACTGTCACTAGTACTAGCACTAGTAAAGATACCACAAAGAAGTACAGAAATTACACAGCTGCAGTGGATAGCAGGTTCACATTGCTGAAATTATGTGGCACAATAAAAGGTGTCTGATTTGATGACATGTATCACACACATACACACACACTAAGTAATGCATAGCAAATTGAAAACTCCAGTAATATAACCATATATTTTAAACAAACTAAAATTATGCACTGCTGCACTGCTGCAACACAACAATCAGCAAAAAAATGGCAAGAATTATTGAAAATATTACTATGTGTACATTAACACAGTTAAACAAGAAAAATATCATCGAAACAGAAAGCACTGTCTCTTTCTCCAAGTTAATCTAACTACACCACAGATACACCCCTTCCCCAAAGTACACTTCCACTGTCTCTCAGTACACAGACTGAATATTGTACATTAACATTCAAAATCCAAACAAACAATAAATGCTCGATGATATGAGCACAGGAGAGTTTCCTAGAATCAATGAACTAAAGTTTCAGCAAAACAAATGACCCCAAAAGGCTTTTTTAACAACTTTTAGAAGGTTTGAAACGCAGAGCTCTCAGAGCAGATTGTCTCCTACAGCTTCATACACACACTGCCCCAAACTGAGGCTGTGCAGAACAATCTAGAGCCCATGTGACCTGAATTCCCATGAATCATTACAAAATTTGCGTTTTCTGGCCTATAAACAAGGCGAAGTGAGGCAGAGTACATTGTTTTTATTGTACTTCGCCTTAAGAATTGGTGGGCTAGTGGTTTGGGAAGGCGGAGTAATGCAAAGTCATTGTTTTTGATGGACTTCGAGTTACCCATTAATAACGCGAAGTACTCTGCTTCGTGTTGCGGAGCACTCCGTGAATTCTCCTTCACTCTGCGGATCACTTCGCGGAGTGAATTGAGGCCACTTCGACCACCACTAGTCAGGAAGGGCAACTGCAGACCATGGCGGTTGAGAGGACATTTTTAAAATATGAGTTGAAGAGATGGGAAATGTCTAGTGAATGGAGCATGGCTGATAAGTCATTCCAGAGCCTTGAGGGCAGCACTAAAGAAGGCTCGCTGACCTATCTCAGTTGCAGTAAGGACATGGTCAAGGAGACATTGAGAGGAGCACCTCAGTTTAAATATGAGCATATGAAATTGCCAGCAGAAACAGGCCTCATGGTCTATCAAGTCTGTTCAAGTGTGCAGCTAGCCCCTCATCATGCAGCTGCCCCTCCGCCCACCCTTCCCAGTATCCCTTACCCTTACCCTGTCCCAACCTCTTGAAACTGCCCACAGTCTTACAAGACCACTCTTTCTGTGAAAGAATGTCTCCTCATCTCTCTCTTGAATCTTTCCCCTTCCAATCTCAGTCTATGCCTTCTCATGTCCCTCCCCCTTCTCATCTTAAAAATCCCTACTGTGTTGGTCTTGTTTATGTACTTCAGATATTTAAAGGTCTCGATCATGTCCTCCCTTTCCCTCCTTTCCTCCAGTATACATATTCAACTCTCCCAGCCTGTCCCCATAAGGCTTGCTCTCCAATGCCTCGATCATCACTGTTGCTCTTTGCTGCACCCCTTCCAACAATCTTTGATGTCCTTCTTCAGGAATGGACACTAGTACTACATGCAGTACTCCAGGTGGGTTACCTGATTTATGATCTAAACAGGTGCAGGATAACCTCCCTCCGTCTGGAGGAGATCCCTCTTGCAATACAACCCAGCATTTTGTTGGCTTTTGCTGCCACCTTCCTGCATTGAGCAGAGTTGTTCGTACTCCACATAATGATCACTCCTAGGTCCTGCTCTTCTATGAAGCTCCCCAACTGTACCCCATTCAAGTGATAATCCCTCTCCGGGTTCCTGGCTCCAAAGTGCATAACCTTGATCTTCTTGGCATTAAACCCCAACTGCCATGTTTCCACCCATTTCTGCAGCTTAGTCAGGTCCTCCTACAACCACTTCCACCCCCTCTGTGCTATCAACAATATCTCCCATCTTGATATAATCTGTGAACAGGCTGATTTTGCTTCAATCTCATGTGAGGTACAGTATCTGCAATAAATATCCCAAACGGCACTGGTCCCAGTACTGATCCCTGTGGTACCCTGCTCGTCACTGCATTTGGTGATGAGAGTCCCCCCCCCCACCACCCTTTGCTGGCTTCCCTTTATCCAGTCTGTGATCCATTTCACCATTTTTGGTTCCATCCCCAATATTCCAGTGTCACACCCAACCTCTCATGAGACACTGAATCAAAGGCTTTGCTGTAGTCCAAATACAGGATATCCACTTCATGGCTCTTGTCCAGTTCCCACGTCATCCAGTCTTAGTACTCTACAAGGTTTGTCTGGCAGGATCTGCCCACTATAAACCCATGCTGTTGACCATCATGGAGACCATTTTCCTCTAAGAAGCTCACTAACCTCTCTTTTAGTATGGTCTCCATGAGATTTCCCCATGATCAATGTGAGGCTCGCTGGCCTATAGTTTCCTGGTTCATCCTTTTGGCCACTTTTGTGGATTGGCAGTACATGGGCCATTCTCCAGTCCTGTGGTACTCATCCCATGTCCAGGAAGGTATTGAACAGGTCAGCCAGCGGCCCCACCAGGACCTCTGCCAACTTCCTTAGTACGCTTGGGTGAATGCTATCAGGTTTAGGTGCTTTTTTCACCATTAATGCCCTCAATCCATTTAGTACCCTGCTCACTGTACTCTCTACATCTGTCGTCCCTCCCCACCCACCCACCTCACATGGGTATCTGCCCCTTCTCTTGTGTGAATACAGATCAAAGGTATTCATTCAGTGCTTCTGCCTCCTCCATCTCTTTCTCCACCCACCCCATCCTTCATAATCCTCACCACCTGATCCTTGCTCTTTCTTCTCTCTCCGATGTAGTGAAAAAAGTATTTTTCCCCACTTTTAATTCCTCACACCAGTCTCAGCTCCCTGGACACCTTGGCCACCCTAACCAGTCTGGTAACCTCCCTGGACTTCTCCATGTACATATCCTTATCTTCACCCCTCCCCAGTTTCCTGTACTATTGAAACACTGCCCTCTTGGCCCTCATCCCTTCCATAATCTCCTGTGTCAGCCAACTGTGTTTTTACTCTTCCCTTCTTGCCTTTCTTCCTAGTGCAAGACTCTGTTGCTTCTACCAGCCCTTCCTTTATGATGTCCCATTTCTGGTCTGCATCCATGTGTGGTTGCATTCCTGTCAGGTGCCTGCTTAAAATTTCCCCCATATTCTTAAAGTCCACCCCAACTAAACTCAGCCACACTTGTACCTCATGCTCCCTGTTTCCCTCCCCATGTTGAGCATTAACCACACCAAATAGTGGTCACTCCCAGCCAGTGGTTCCTCCACTTCCAGATTCCTTATAGCTTCCCCATTATCCGGTGCAAGGTCCAGAGTCCTTTCTAACTGAGTCAGCCCCTGGACCAGCTGTGTCAGAAAGTCATCTTCAAATGCTTCTAGCAGGACCCACTCCCTTGCACTCATGGTGGATTTTTGTACATGCCAGACTTAATACTAAGGAGTCCTTTTAGAAGGGGGCTTACCTTTCCAAGAATGGACGTTTTGATAAGGATACCCATGAGGTAGTCATGGTGTACCTCAGGAGACACCCAGCCAAGTGTGGCATAAAGGGAGCAGTGCTGGATGTAGAATGAGGCAAGTGCAGAAAACATGCAGATTCTGCTGAAGGAGGTATTGAGTCTTGCGAGGCACTGATTTATGATTTGGGAGAAGATGCAGCAGAACAGCAGTAGTTCAGGAAATGTAGGAGTGTGCCTTAAGCAATGGCTAGACACACGTCCAGGGTCATAAGGTGCTTTAGACAGTAACAAATGCCCAGTTTCTGGTTCACGTGCTTGACTACTTCCCCAATGTGGTCCACGAAGATTAGGGAAGGATCAAGGGTGACCCCATGCTCAGGGATCCTTTCTTTTTTGCCCTGCAGCACATTTGGAAAGCCCTGGTTTGGACCCAAAAAGCATAGCCTTTATTTTCTTTGCAATGACAAGTAATTTGCTAAATGTGAACCACTTCTGGACAGCCCCATATTCCCTGGACAGGGAGAGTTATAAATTAGATGGGCTCTTATCACTCCTGTAAAGGGCAAGATCAAATGCATACATTATCATGTGGCAGTCTGTACTATCCCTGAGGAGGTGGTTAACAAAAATGGAGAATAGGATAGGTCCTAGTATGGACCCTTGAGGGACTCTACTATACACCCCTTGGGAGCTGGATGAGACCCCACTGGTGCAGACCCTTTGTTATCTTCCAGTTAAGTAGTTCCTGAATCATGTCATGTGCCCTGCTGAGAAACCATATGAATGGAGATTAATGGGGGGGGGGGTCATGATAAACTAAGTTAAAGGCCTTAAATAGATTAATGAAGATGGCACCTGTAAAATTACCTTCATCCAAGTTCCTTAGAATGCAGTCAGTAAAACAGCTAAGTGCAGTGGTTGTACTGTGGCCCTTTCTAAAGTGATGTTGATGGTTTCACTATACTGCAGCAACAGGAATGTTGTTGACCTCCCCTACAGTGACACATGGTCGCCAATGTCTCTGACGCTGCCAACTCCAGTCTCTGACCAGAGAATGCACCAACACCTGATCGGTGTTCATGGGGGGTTCCCCCCCTGCACCACCCAGACTTAAGGATTCCAATCCAGTTTGGGGGGCAGATGTCAGGGGAGAGCGGCCAAACTCCAGAGTCGATGACTCAGTCATCGATCCGGCAACCTGGTCGACACTGTAGGTGTTGATCGGATGGTGTTGCTGTAACAGCATCTCTGCTATAACAGTATATCAATGCAGGAAGAGGGATAGTAGATTATACATTGAGATGTGGTTGGGTGTTTGTTGAAGGCAATTTTATCTAAGATGATGCTTATGTGGGAGAAAGAATGGGCACCGGCCTGTAATTTTCTAGTAGTTTAGGCTCAACTGATATGAAAATGGGGACAACCCTGGCCTGCTTCCATAAGCATCATCATCATCATATTTATTTAAAAAAAGTGCCCTTCCAGAGCTCAGGGTGCCCTTACAATCACAAGTGTAAAATCAGCATGTACATAAAAGCCACAAACTCATATACATTTAAAATGTACATGAAATTCAGCACATGAGTTTCTTTCATGTCAGTGACTGACTGATATAAAACCCTTAACATCACAAACTGGAAAAGGCCTGATTAAATAAATGGGTTTTCAGGGTTGTTTTAAAATCCTCCATGTGCAGGCTATCTTGTATTCGACGAGGTAGAGAATTCCACAGGGTCAGAGCCATAAAGGCAAATGTTCTTCCTCCAGATGTTTTCAAACGGACCCTGGAAATTTCTAGCAATCCCTCATCAGAGGATTGAAGTGGGCAGAAGGGGCAATAAGGGGGCAGATGTTATTGCAGGTACTGCAGTCCCTTGTAGTGTAGAACTTTATAAGTCAGCAATGTGACCTTGAAGGTTATCCGCCACTGTACTGACAGCCAGTGCAGTTCACACAGCACAGGTGTTATATACCTGGATCTAGGGGCCTCAGTCAACAACCTGGCTATTGCGATCTGCACCAGCTGCAAGCAGCGGATATCAACCTCCAGTAACCCTAGGTAAAGGGCATTACAGTAATCAAGACAGGTGGTGACAAAGGTGTGGAACAGAGTGGAAAGATCTTCAGTCAGAACCAGGTGTTTCACCCTAGCTATGTTCCTAAGATGATAAAAGGAAGATTTGACTATGGCTGTCACCTGAACCTTCAAGGTTAGGCCCTAATCATAAATCACACCAAGGTTACGTACCTGGTCTGAGACAGTTAGTGGTATTCCTCCCAACTCTAATCCAGAGGACTGTCCCACCAACATTTCTACCGACCTACGATCTGGATCCACCATCAATACCTCTGTTTTTCCCCCCTGAGTTTAGCCTCAGCCAGCTAGTACTCATCAAGTCCTGAATCTCAGTCAGACAGCTGTTAAACACCAATACAGTATCTTTCTCCTGGCTATGCACAAAAGACATATATATAGCTGTGAGTCATCTGCATAGCAGTGAAAACTCAAACCATACCATCTTATAATGTCTCCCAATGGTAGCATATATCCTGCAAACAACATGGGGGACAGCACTGAGCCATGTGGCACCAAACAGGACAGCTCATGGGAGGGGGGATAAATCCCCAACACCACGTTTTGAGATCTGCCCTTGAGGAATGATCATAACCAACTGAGAACTGCCCCCCAGTCCGCAAAAGAGCCACAGGTACTCAAGTAGCACCCCATGGTCCACAATATCAAATGCTGCTGCGAGATCAAGAAGAACCAAGACGGTATGGGATCTCTGATCTCTGGCCATCAGGAGATCATTTAGTACCCTGACCAGGGCTGTCTCAGTGCTATGTGTTTTCCTCAAACCTGACTGGAGAGGGTCATAGATATTATGGCAGGTCAAATGATCCTTCATCTGCAGAGCAACCACCTTCTCGATAATTTTACCCATCAAAGACAAGTTAGAGACTGGTCTGTAGTTAGCCGACGGAGTCAGGGTCTAAGGAGGTTTTTTCTAGGAGGGGTTGAACAACTGCCTCCTTTAAGGGGTCCGGAAAGATCCATCTCTCCGAAGAACTCCTCACTATCCTAGCCAGTACTGGGCCATTGACCTCAACACACCCTGTGAGAAGGTGAGTTGGGCCTGGGTTCAAACTACAGCAAGTTGTTCGCAGAGTCTGGACGAGTCTTACAATATCAGTGACTGCTGGCAGACTGAAGACAGACGAGATCACCTGGCTAACTGTACCACTCGGTAGATCAAAGTAAGGACCAATGGGGAGGCACTGGGTGATCTCGCTCCTGATGGAGGCAACCTTATAAGCAAAACACTGCACAACTTCATCACACTTTCCTTGTGACAGTGGTCGACCAGATTGCAGACAGACTGGATTGCACAGTCTGTCCACAGTGCAGAAGAGCTGAGCTGGCCTGTTTTTGGCTGTAGTAATCTCTTTGGACAGGAACTCTGCCTTCTTATTGGAGAGTACTGATTGATAGATTTTGTAATGGTCTAGCATTCTAAGCCTGTTTTTCTCCAGGTGAGTTTTCTGCCAGTGTCTCTTCAACCTCCGTCCCTGCCTCTTCAACTCCCTCAGTGACCCATTATACATAGATCCCCAGGGTGAAGCATCAGGGAGTAAACATGAATCGGAGCAATGATGTACAGGGCCCTTCTACCACCCTATTATAGACAAGATCAAGGGAGCCTGGGTCACTGCTATCAGTCGGAATTCCTGAAAGGTCCTCTGAAGTATCTCCTCTTAAAGGATGGCACTGCACCATTTCCTCAGGGGCAGGCCTACTAAGGGGAGTCACAAAACTGAATCTTAGGGCATGATGGTCTGACCATTTGACAGGATCCACCACCTTGTTGGTGATCTCCATCCCCAGGAGAAACACCAAAGTCGGGCAAGTGTCCCCCCCCATGGGTAGCAGTGGTAACTACCAGTGTCAGGTCCAGTGACTCCATCAACTGGAGGAGGTTTTGACCAAATGATGAGAGCTTGTCATTGACTCAGACATTGAAGTCCTCCAGAATTAACCATAATGAACAGATGGATGAGGAGGAAAGGGACAGATTAAATAAAGTGACAAGGGGTTTGGCAATAAGGTCAGCTGTCAGATAATGGAACTGAGGGCAGAGACCATCACTTCCAACACTACCAGAATATGGGAGGTTCCTGAGGAAATGCCTGGCTTGAGTAGGTAATGTGGTCTTGAAATGAAAGGCAGGAATGCCACCACATCCACTTCCCCTCAACAGGGGTGGGTGAGCCATCCATGGGTGGGAGTTTAGCCAGATACTCAGATTAGTGAATTTGTGGTTCAGAGTTTCAGCAACTTGAGAGGGATTGGTCATGATACCAGCATCAGTGAGGGAATTCACCATGGCCCAGAACCTATGAGGGTCACCAGAGTTGTGGGTCTGTTGGTTTTTAAGGAAGGAGGCCTTGAGAAATTTGGATTCTTGCATGCAGAAGTTCTGGAGCCTTCCATAGTTGGTCCAGGTGGCATGGAATAGGGAAGATTTATAGGTAACCCATAGGGTATCCCACCATTTCATTTTGTGAGTTCTTTTGTTAGCTCCCTGGAGTATCCTGCCCTTTACTTTCAATGTTAATTCCCTCACTGATGCTGGTACCATACCTGAGCACTCTCAAGTTACTGAGACTGAACCACAAATATACTTGGATGGTGTACCTCAGGGCTCCATTTTGGGACTCTTATTATTTTCACTGTGATGATGCTGTATTGTACAATAGTTCTCAGGAAGCTGCTCACCTGACTGGTCTACTCGAGAAAGACCTTCAATTACTTGAGAATTGGTTCTCTAGCAATCAACTGGTTTTTAACATCAAAAAGACAAAGGCCATCCTGTTTGGCCCGAAAAGCATAGGACCCCATAGGAAACATATCCTAACACCTACTCTCTCAAACGTGTCTGCGATTGAGTTTGCAGATTCTATTAAGTACATAGGGGTGCATCTAGATCAAGAAAGCAGCTATAAAGTACATATTGATCACCTAACTAAATCTCAGAATCAAAGGTTAGGTCTCCTGTATCATCTAAGCCTCATTCTCACTAAGGAATCTAGGCTAAAGATTGCTACGGGTACACTTCTACCCACTTTACTATCTGTCTATCTATCAGTACTTAATTCTGTCATTGGCGCAGAGATGCAAACGTTTATAACCTTGTACCATAAGAACATAAGATGTAGCCAGCAGAAGGAGACCATCTGGTCTATCTTGTCTGCTCAATTTGTGTTGGGGTTTTGTATTTTACCCTTTCACCAACGTCTGTGCCCCCTCTCCTCCCTCTCCCCTCCCTTTTCTTTGGTCCCACATCTTCCCTCTGTGTTTGTCTCAGGCTCTTTTGAATGCTCTTAGTGACTTGGTTGCCACAACCTCTTCTGGCAGCTCATTTGGTTTGCTGTTGGGTCCTCTCCTAGGGGGCACCATATCTACGGGCTACAATTAGTAAAGGATCCATCAATCAAAGGTAAAT
Source organism: Neoceratodus forsteri (assembly GCA_016271365.2). Lineage (NCBI taxonomy): Eukaryota > Metazoa > Chordata > Ceratodontiformes > Ceratodontidae > Neoceratodus > Neoceratodus forsteri. The sequence continues at coordinate 404,204,778 of CM057455.1, forward strand.
TAGTCTATTCCCCATTGTGTCTAGCCTTTATACTCAGGCTCAGCAGTGCTCCTCCTAGCCTGAAAGACAGGCAATGGCCAAATTGAACAGGAAATCACTCAGATCCTTGGACTGACTGCTTCTCCAAGTCCCTAGAGTTAGGACCACCTAGGCGATAGGTCTTTTACTACATCCATTCCATCCATGTTAAATACTGTCCCCAGTAGACTGCAAGAAAGCTCTTCACTTGGGGGTTTTAAGAAGGGACTAAAGACTCACTTGCTAGAACTTAGTGTAGGTACCTGTAATCGTTGATGTAATGTCACCTACAAAGGTTGAGCTGACTCATCTGGCTGCTTCCCTTAATTACTGCATGTGTTAATCTAAATAATCACTTTGTCTCACTTGCCTGAATCTGTCACCACACCCATTTGTATCTGTACTGATCTATAAATGTAATTTTACACACTGTAACTCACAAACTGTCATTGAAGGAAGACTGCACTGTCTTTTAAAATGACTTAATGTATTATCTGTAATTAATCATAGATTGCCCCTGAAAAAGGGACTCTAATGATCCCAGTGAGTCCACATGGTTACCAAAATGAAATTAAATAAAAAATATGGTTGTGGGGAAGAGTTTGTCCTGGACAGAGGACAGGGCGGCAATGAGGAACCCAAGGGCTGAGTCCACATCGGTTTGTGTGTGGAGGACACATCAGATTACAACCCTAATGTTTGAGTGTAGTTTATCTGTGTTACATTTGGAGACATCCCTATGGGACAACATCTTGGGTGGGGGACGTGGGTGCTGGCAGGACCATGTACAAAAAGTGGGGGAGTGGTCAGATTTAGAAAAGGGAAACACCACAACCTGAAGGATCCTGTCCTACCCTTTTGTTATAATCCAGTCAAGAAAGAAGTGATTGTAATACTTGGGGATCAGCCACATGAATAAGGAGATCATTTGGTTGAGGTTTAATTGTTTTAACAGATCCTCATACTGAAGCTGTTGGCCATTCAGCCAGTATAACTTGAAGTCCCTTACCATTATAAGGTCTCTCAAGGGAGCTTCAGAAAGGAGCTTCACCTCTTACAATCAAATAAAAATCACTGTGACTGCCAAACCTAAACTGGGAAAGGTGCCCCTTACCTATTCCACCTACCAAAACACCCTCCCTCTAAACCTTCCACCCTTCCTTTTCATCACCTTCCCACCCCTCTGCTCACTTATGACAAAGTCTATTCAGACTGATTTTCAATGTTGGCTGTTTCTTAATTTCCTAATCTCCTACTGAGTTGCACTTTGTAGCCAATTTCTCAACCTCACCTCTCCCCACCCTTCTCCTATCCTCTTTCTTCCCCACTCCTCCTATTGACAAAGTCCAAGCTGAGTAACATTACCTCTTACTTGAAATCTCTCTTAGAATCAAACTGTTCATGTCTTCATATATTTTGTTTTAAAATACCTAATGTGATTCTACATTGTTATACTGTATACAGAATATTATGTCTTGTTTGACCTATCAATGTTATGTGTCTTTTACTGAGTTATGACTTACTTGGAACCTTTGTAAAACAGCCTTATGGCTGAAAGATATTAATCTGAAATTGAAATAAATAAATAAATAAATAGGAGTGAGGCAGGCAATACACTGGGTCATTGCTCCAAATGAGTGCGCACTGGGAAGTAGTGCACCAAAACCAAACAAATCACCAGAGCCACCACCACTACCTCAGAGGTTGCAAAGAAAGCACAGCAGTTGGACCACAGTGGGCTCAGGGAGGGTGAGGAGGGTGGAACAGAGGCACACCAGTCAGTTGTTCCACTCCACAATCCATACACCATTCTGGGGGAGCACAGCTCCCCTATGGATGCACCCACGGAGGAGATTAAGGAGGCTGAGGACACCTGTCACAAGGGAGGCCAACAGGAGGGAGGCAAAGGATGCCACAAGGAAAGGAAGCAGCTCCTGGTGGGGGACTCAATTATTAGGGGGATAGAACTGGGGGGAGCAGGGAAAACTGAAGTAAACTGCCTGCCTGGTGCCATGGCTTGTAGGGACAGGAAGCGCATCCTCAGGATCACGAGAACAGCTGCAGGAGTCTGAGCTGGATGTCATTGTCCACCTAGGGACAAATGACTTGGCTCAACATGAGATTAGAGCAGTGCAGAAGGACTTTTTAGAACTGGGAGGCCTAAGACAAGTAGCACACACAGTAACCTTCTCAGAGGTGCTGCCTGTAAATGGCATGAGTGAGGCAAGGGTACTTTGCACCATACAGTTTAATGAGTGGTTGAAAAATGGTGTGGAGCACAGGGTTTGGCTTCATTGGGGACTGGGGTTCCACCTGGAAGGACACCAGCCTATACTGGCAGGATGGTCTGCATCTGTCCAGGAAGGAACAAGTCTTTTGAGCAATCGGTTTAAATGCTTCATTGGCAAGCTTTTAAACTAGTCAAGGGAGGCACTGATGAGCAGCAGGAAAATCCCAGCCCTCCCTACAAAACAGGGTACTAAATGAGAAAAGACCGAGGTAGAAAGGTCAGTGGGGATGCTGCAACAGAAAGTAAAGCCATCAAAATGGAGAGCAATGAGTACCAATGCATGTAGTCTGGTAACAAGCTTCCTGAATTAGTGGCCTTGATGGAGGAGGAACATCTGGATATCGTGGCAGTCAGAAAACATGGTTCGCACAAAACCATGACTGGGACATAAACATACCAGGATACACTATCTACAGGAGGGATAAGGAGGGTAAAGAGAGGAGGAGTAGCTCTTACAAGGGAAGGAATCAAAGTAACAGAACAAAAGAGAAAACAGGGAGGAGAAGAAGCACTGTGGGTAAATTTGGAGACCGGCAATGGCACCACAATCCGCACAGGGGTTGTATACAGACCCCCTTCTCAGGGGGAGGAAATGGACAAGGAAATGATAGAAAGTATACTTAGTATGGCAAAAAAAGGGGAGATATTGCTGATGGGTGATCTGAATATGCCAGATGTTAACTGGAGTGCAGTTGCCACAGCCACTTCAAAGAGTGGGGTTATTCTAGATGCCCTACAGGGGGCATGCCTTAGACAACTAGTATTGGAGCCCACTCGAGAGGGAGCAATCTTAGACCTGGTTCTCTCAAATGGAGATGAAGAGGATCACAGATGTAAAGTGGGTAGCCATCTGGGAACTAGCGACCATCGAACAGTATGGTTCACAATAAACACAGCAATAGAGTCAAGCCATACAAAGGCAAAGGTACTGGACTTTAGGAGGGCTGACTTTGCCAAAATGGGTAAGTGACTAAGGAATGCACTAGCACATGGGCAGGAAGGAGGGGTGGAAGAACAATGGGGAATAATAAAAACTGCCATCACAGAGGCAACAAGCCTTTGTGTGAAGCAAATAAACAAAACTAAACGATGTAAGAAACCACTATGGTTCTCAAAGGAAGTGGCAGTGAAGGTTCAAGAGAAAAGAAAGCTTTCAGGAAGTACAAGAATCGCAGAAGGAGCAGGACAGAGAACTGTATCAGTTAAAGCAAAAGGAAGCTGGGAAGGCAGTCAGAACAGCAAAGGCCCAAACCGAGGAAAAGTTAGCCAACTCAGTTAAGAAGGATAAAACCTTTATATGTACATCAGGAGCGAAGGAAGACCAAGGAAGGGATAGTGAGGCTTAATAAAGGGGGAGGGTGGGCAGAGGAGACTGTGAAGAGGCAGAGATACTAAACAAATATTTTGCTCAGTATTTACAAAGGAAGAGGGTACCTAGAACAAACAGTAGAAACACCCTGGATACAGAAGTTGATACAACCCATTTACAGAAGAAGGGTTCTGAAAGAACTCTTAAAACTGAAGGTGGACAAAGCAATGGGGCCTGATGGGATTCATCCCAGAATTCTAAAAGAACTAAGGGTAGAATTAGTGACACCACTGACTACCCTGTTTAACAAATCATGGGAGGATGGGGTGGTACCCGAGGACTGGAGGAGGGCAGATGTGATTGCACTTCACAAAAGTGGGAGCAAGGCAGATGCAGGAAACTACAGACCTGTTAGTTTAACCTCAGTGGTAGGGAAAATGATAGAATCACTTCTAACGGAAAGAATTGTCAATTATCTAGAGGCCAGAGGGGCACAGGACCCAAGGCAGCATGGATTCACAGCAGGAAGGTCATGCCGGACAAATCTGATAGATTTCTTTGACTGGGTGACCAAAGTAGTAGATCAGGGAGGGGCTGTGGACATGGCCTACCTAGACTTTAGCAAGGCATTTGACACAGTCCCACACAAAAGAATAATATACAAGTTAGCTAGCCTGGGAGTGGGTCCCAAGATGACAGCCTGGGTAAAAATTGGCTGGAAAATAGGACACAGAGAGTAATAGTAAATGGAGTCCACTCTGATGAAGGGGTTACTAGTGGGGTACGCAGAGTTCAGTAGTAGGACCAGTCCTCTTCAGTGTCTTTTTATAAGCGACATTGCAGAGGGACTGGAAGGAAAGTATGTCTCTTTGCAGATGACACAAAGATCTGCAAACAGAGTTGATGCACAAGGTGGGTGGAAAGGATGAAAAGGGACTTGGCAAGGTTAGAAGAATGGTCAAATGTATGGCAGCTTAGATTCAATGCTAAGAAGTGCAGGTAATGCACCTGGGAAACAAAACCCAGGGAAGAGTACACAATGGGGGTGAGATACTAACAACAACAAAAATGGAAAGGGACCTGGGGTGGTCATATCAGATGACCTAAAGGTGGGCAAGCAATGTGAGAGGGCAGCAATGAGGGCTGGGGGGATATTGGGATGCATAGGGAGAGGCATCACCAGTAGAAAAACAGGAAGTTATTATCCCTCTGTACAGACAGCTGGTCAGACCCCATCTGGAGTACTGCGTGCAGTTCTGGAGACCCAATCTTCACAAAGACATAGACAGGATGGAAGCTGTCCAGAGGAGGGCAACTAAAATGGTGCAGTGTCTGCACCGGGAGACATATGAAGAGAGACTAAAGAAGCTTAATATGTATAGCCTCGAGAAAAGGAGGGAGGGGGGGACATGATAGAAACTTTCAAGTACCTCAAGGGAATCAACAAAGTCCAAGAGGGTAGCATCTTTCAAAAAAAGAGGTGTGCAAGAACAAGGGGGCACAATTTGAAGATAGAGGGGGGGTGGCTCAGAGGTAATTTAAGGAAGTATTTTTTCACAGAGAGGGTTGTGGATGCATGGAACGGCCTTCTGGAGGAGGTCGTGGAGTCAAAAACAGTGGCGGAATTCAAGCATGCATGGGACAGTCATAAGGCAATTCTAGGGGATGGGGGTAGGAAAAAGTAGGCTGCTGGTTAACTAGGATCTGCAGCTTATCCAGTAGGCAGGGAAATGGGCAGACTGGGTGGGCCAAGCGGTCCTTATCTGCCGTCAAATTCTATGTTTCTATGTTTCTATGTCAAATTCTATGTTTCTATGTTTCTAAATCACTTAAAACACAAAAGGTTTGTGGGCACATACAACTAGTAAGAGAAACATGTAAATTATAACGTTTATTAAAAAGACACAAAACAAGACAGATTTGTCTTGTTTGTGTCTTTAATAAACTTTATAATTACGTGTTTCTCTTATATAATTGCAATATTACTGTATTAATATTACACCTGAGTCAGTTGCACAAGTACATTCAGACTACCCTTAGAGGATTGTTTGTGGAACCTACAGTACATTAAGTTTCTTAGCAGACCCAACTTTCAATTAAGCTATTATTCATTCAGAAAGAGACTCATCAGTATCACTGTGCAAGATCACTGAGGCTTGTAGGTGCTCTTTAAAATAAAAGAGCAACCTCCACCGTTTTACCTCATCTGTCCTGCCTGAAAAGTAATAGCTCTTAATTAGACAGTTTAATCTGGGATAGAGCACTTCAGCCATGATTCAGTAATGCCAAGAATATCAGGCTTGTAGGGGGCAGTCCAGGCCTCCAACTCAGTGATATTGGAAGGGACAATACACACATTCATGTGTGAGATCTTTAACCTGTAGCTATTTTCCCAGAGGTGGTTAGTGTAATTTAGCGAGGGGGTACGCTGTCCTGGGCTACTTTCTATGTCACCACCCAGTAGTAGTAGCAATTTGGGGGGGGGGGTCCTGCTGCTGCCCCATCATGATAGTGATCGTTGAGCGGGGCTATGGGAGAAAATGTATGCATCCAGAAGATGACAGTACCACTTTTCCAAAAAAGTGAGTAGGGTCTGAGTCAGGGAAGGGTGAGGTGGAGGTAAGGGGTGACTCACCAAGGATGCAGTGAGGTATTTCATTTGAGCTACTTGATCCCCAGACAGAATTTAAGCACATGCATCACAGAACAACGTGAGGCCTAGGAGGAAAGAGTATAAGATGGATGTGGTCACTAGTGAGTACATTGCAGGGTGGCACCACATAGCAAGACCTGGGGTAGTTGTACCCAAGTCATTCAATCAGGAAAAAAATGTACGGCAGTACTGGTCAGTATAATGCAGACCCCTGGCTTGAGAGGATCCTGCTAGGGTACTATGGGCCAGGACCTAAGTCACCAACTTTCAGCAAAAACTTGGACAGCAAATGAGAGTAAGGGAATAATTAGACAGTACTAAACCCCTCCATTAATTAATGTTAGACCAGAAACAAATTATAAAGCAACACTTACTGCCTGGGGAGTAAACTAGAAGCTAGCCCTTCTTATCATGAACCTATGGCATAAGCAGTTGTGTTGTAACCACCCTAAAATAAACCTATGACATAAGCAACTGAGCTTTAAATAGCCTTGTTTAAGTAGTATCCTAAGACTTATGAGGGGAGTTGGATAGAGTACCTGGGGAGTAAATCAGAAGCAAGCCCCACTTAGCATAAACCATGATATGTTTTAAACTTCTGACTACTCGTGATTGTTTCTGGCAGAAATATGCATTACTTAAAAATACCCCAATATGGACACCCTTTATTGCCATTCCTCTTACTAAACCAGCTGCTAAGATGATTACGATTTTATTTAAAAATGAAGGCGTCAGCAAAACTGACATTTAGCACTGGCTGAAACAGCATTGCACTATAATAGGTAACCCCAAACCTATTATAGATTCAGAATACATTTTGACTGGAGTCAGGAGAATTAAAGTCTGTCTCCTGCATATCGACTTGGGGATACAGCATTTGATCAACTGCTTTTTTCTTAGGGCGGGACAGGGGAGTGCTGTTCTATCAAGGTCAGTCTAAGGCTTGTTATAACTGTGGTTCACAGTCCCATCTGAGTAACACCTGCAATAAGGTCCTCTGTGAACAGTGTGCAGAACTCGGACACCCCAGCTCTCTGTGTAACAAAGCAATGAAATGCAATTTGTGTGAAGAAGCTGGCCATTTTTATTGGTCCTGCCCTGAGCAGGACACAACAAAGTGGATCCTATCATGCACAAAGAGATGGCTCAAAGAAAGATGAAAGGCAGCCTTTGAACCCCCTTAGAAGCACAACATGGTGGGGCTTCTATTGTCATCCCTGAAATGGACCAAGAAATTGAGATTACAAATCATGAGGAAGATCTATGGTAGCTTTGGAAGGATGCTCTTGTACCCTCTAGCATAACTGAGAGGTGGAAGGACAAAATATGATGGAGATTCAAATTTTGGAGGAAGAGATTGACTCCTGTATTTCTCAGGCTCCTGCACCTGAAGGTTTGGTGACTCCGTCCTGCACCCTGGAATCAGAATTAACACCATAGTCTGACTGATCATATCCACTAGTGTGCCCTGAACAGGCAAATACAGGACATATGCTCCACCACCTACACTGGTCACGAAAACCCTGCAAATAGTCGCCAGGTGCAGAAGGGCTGGAGGCAAGCCTAAATCTAAAATGACAAAGAGGGAAGTCTTGCCACTAAGGAATAAATATGATACCCTCAGGACAGAGAAACACTGGTGAGAGGCAGAAGAAGATTCAGAAAGCTTATCTGTTACATCTCCCCAACATGACCCAACCTCAGAGAATGAAGAAGCCTAATCAGATTGACAGTCTTCTGAGAAGAGAAAATCTTGTAAGAAGAAAGGGAGATATGGATCTCTTTGATGTTAATATGGTGGTTCTTTCTAACATTCTTCAGTAACATCTCCACAATTTTCAGAAAGGATCTGTTAATACCAATAGTATGAAAAATACCAAAAGGTCATAGGCCATGATGGGTTTTGTACAGGACAATCACTGTGATATTTTTACAAGACACTAGGTTAAATATGTGCATAGATTTATGAGCATATGAACATACGAAACCTGCCAGCAGAAATAGGCCTCACAGTCCATGAAGTCTGCTTGTATGCGCAGCTAGCACTCTATATTGCAGCTGCCCCTCCCTGTAACCCCTTGTACACTTTCTGGAACTACCCAGTGTCCTTCACCTAGCCCCCCCCTTCCCTGTCCCATGCCCCTTTGAAGCTCCTCACTGTCCTACAAGCCACTACCTCCTCTGGCAGAGCATTCAATTTTGACAGCACCCTTTCAGTGAAATAATGCCTCCTCATCTCTCTCTTGAATTTGCCCCAAATCTGAATCTGACATAGACAATGCCCCAAAATTGTGGTTGTATGGACCATATTTCTGCTCTATGAGGGAGCATAGATGTTCATGTGTGAGAGTTTTGTTTTGCACCTGAGAATTTGAATCAATTTGATTGGTTGATATTATTCCTTGCTGGATCTTGCAGCTAGATGTCACATTTCATGAATTTCATCTTCATCTAATCAATATACAGTATATGCCCCACAAGTGAAGGCTGACAGGGTGGAATGTTTTAAATTATTCCAGCCATTTGTATTTATCTCCTGCATGGTGATTTGGTGTGGTGACTTTAACTGTGTACTAGTTCCCTCGGACAGAGGAGCTCATATATCAAAAATGTTGTGTGATACAAATTGTCTTGAGAAGGTTGTGGTAAAAGTGGATTCTGTGAACATTACATGTAAATCTAGCTGGTTAGGGTACATACCTTTTAAAGGGAAGTTGTCATCCAGGATTGATTATATACTCTGTTCCGCAATGGTTGGATTGCTCTACGGCCCAGGCAGTACCTCTGGTGACTTCTGATCACAGGATGGTCTAAGCTCAGTTTGGATCTGACCCAAATCACATTTACAGACAGGGGGCAGGATTTCCAAAGCTTGATGCTGGGTTTGTGTCCAGCCCTGTGCCTCGGCACTTAGGTTCTGGTGGTGCACCAAACCCTTCACTGCAACTGCATACAATTTCACAATCTTGAGTGCAGTGGTTTCAGTTTCCTTGAATTATGTCAGCTTGCACCAAATACCTGGTGCAAGCTCCATAAAAATGAGCCATAGGATTGCTGCCAGTTAGACCAGAAAAAGTTGGTCTAACTTGTGACAATTGCTGCACAGAACAGAAAATCCTGGTAGATCACCGCAAGCCCCATGCGCCATATTGTCAGTGCACTGGGGCTTGTGGCAATCTAAGGCTTTTGAAAATCCTGTCCAGGGTTTATGGAAATTAAATGGATCACTTTTGGAACAGGATACAATTCTCTGTGAGAAAAACACTTCAAGGTCTCAAGTTCAAAAGGTCAAAGAAATAAATCTAAAAGCAGATCACAATCTCAAACAAAAAATGAACAAACCAACTAAACAGTGAAATTCATTAACAAGTCAATACTGTTAATAAGCAAGTGTCTTTTTCAGACTGTACTCCAATGACCTTTCAACCACCCCACTCCCCCAAGAAAAAAACACAAAACAAGGTGTGGCAAGTGTGGAGAAAGCAAGCACAAGCAAAGCCACGGTGGAGAATTTGAGAAGCAGAACTAAGAAATCATAAACTTGTGTGACCTTCACTTAACTGATCTCCAAACAAGAGTTATCAGCAGGGGGCCTTTCCTTTGTTCCAGACCCTAGATTGATCAGTTTGAACTTTTTGTAGATACAAAAACAATTCTTCAGAATGCTTAATTAAGAAAATCACTTCTGCAAGAAGACAAATACAGTCGGCGCCACATTGTGCGGACATGTTTACCGCAGACAATCACTTTCTGTGGACAAAATTTCTTTGCTGAAAACATTTTCCTTAGCCGCAATGTAAAAACATATGATTAATGCAGACTATGCACACTATGTACCATGGACAAAAAATACAGCAGCAGCATCTTTATTTTGTACAGCATAGCCAATTCCCCACCTGACTTGACAGCACTTGATGACGGTTTGTTTAAATGTGTGATAGTTAGGCATATTATAATGTGTCACTAACTCTTACCACTCATTTCACACTCCTTAACCCTCTTCTCATAATCTCTGCCAGTGATGCTGCTTCAACACACTGAAAAAGAATGGTACGGGTTGGTGCCTTCAGTTCAAAACAGTATAACCAAGTTCTTCAATGAATAAAAAGATGCATCTGTTTTAAAGTGAAGTAAAAAGCCAATTAAAGTTTTAAACACCACCCCACCCCACACCCCCCACCATCTCCACAACTGAAAGCACAAGAAATAAAAGCCTGACTGTACTAAAAACACTGCTATGCCTTTCAGAATTGCTAGCACTTTTGTTAAACTCCAGTTTTGGCTCAGGTTGGCAACTGTGGACACTGCTTTTGGTGGACATAATGTAATGACACTAATCAGTCCGCCCTAAGCGGCATACACTGTATGGGCTTTGGCAATTTGTCAGCCTTTCAAATTTCAAAGATGACATCCAGTTACTTTTGGATTTGGCTACAGAGGTTGATGAGATGCATGATGGACTGTTTGTTCAGACCCAGAACACTTCTATCTCTCCTCAGGATATACTAAAAAAATGTCCCGACAAACTACAATTAGAACATGTTCCGAATTCAATTCACCACCCTTGAATAGTGCTGCACTTATTAACTTTACAAATCTGGTACTGAAGGATAATAATGTATTTTTCAACACTAGGTGGAAGTATTATAAATATAATCTAACACAAGAAGAATCACTTGCTCTTGAAGAACTTAAGAATAACAACGTGATTACTATTAAGGAGGCCTACAAGGGTGGTAAGGTGGTAATAATGAACAAACAACAGTATGAAGATGAAATTTGGAGGCAGCTTGATGATGTTCTGAGTTCTACTAGATTACAGAATGATCCTACTAAGACTTTTAAAAGTAAAATTTATGTATTTTTGCAGGACTCTTTTTTTATTGCAGGTTACATCACAAAAGCTGAATTAGAATATATGCAGGTGGATTTTCCAGTTGTGCCAACAATTTATATGCTTACAAATATTCACAGGGACCACATAAACCCTTCAGATAGACCCATTGCATCTGGATGCGGGTCACTCACTGAAAAAATTTTTATTTTTAGTGACTACTTTTTGAAACAGGTAGTGTAAGTACAACCATCCTACCAAAGGGATAGTATGGATATTTTGTTCAAACTCGGTGGGTTTCTTTGGTCCATTGAATACAGATGGATAACAGTGGATGTGGAAAGTCTATATATACCCATATGACATGATTTGGGACTGCAGGCATTAGACTTTCATATTTACTATTCTGAATTAACACAGGACCTTCTTTGTCAATTTATTATGGAGTTATGGAATTGATTTTGACCATGACATATTTTTTGTTTCACCAAAAATACTACCTTTAAACCCCTGGTACAGCCATGGGGACCATTGTGGCTACCTGCTATGCCAATTAATTCATGGCATGGTGGGAGGGAATGATCATTTTCAACCATGATCATGTTCCATTTCTGCCCCACATTGTTATGTGGGGGAGATTTATTGATGACATCTTGATTATATGGACGGGAGATGAGTCCTCTGTAAATTCTCTTTTGGATTATTTAAATCTAAATAACACATACTAAGTATCCCTATGTCATTTCCATGTTGGATTTGACTTTTAAGGGGGTGGAGGGCGAACCCATGTATAATTCAACCTATTGAAAACCTACCTCAGCAAACATGCTAATACATGCTTCAAGCACTCACCCACAACACTTAACAAGATCCATTCATTTTGGTCAGTTTCCTCGAGTAAGAAGAAACTGCTCCACTTTACAGATTTTTGAGCAGCAATCATTTGATCTTAAAAATCTTTTTTTAGATATGGGTTATCCTGAACTCATTTTGGATGAGGCCTTGAACAAGGCCAAATGAATGGACAGAAACAGTTTGCTAATGCCTAAATCAAAATCAAATGCTGAACAACAGCCAGTAACATTTGTCACTACTTATAATCGTTTGTCTAGCAACATTTCTGTCATTGTAACTAAACATTGGCAAGTCCTAAGTGGGGGTCCAGTTTTGTATAAAGAAGTTTGAAAGGCACCACAAATCACTTATTGTAGGGGCCATATCTTAAAGGACAAATCAATAAGCATTTAATATTTTAAAAATAAACCAAATCTTAGACTAGACTGGATGCCTTAACTATATTCAGGTTCCTACAGATTTGGCAAATGCAACATCTGTCATTTTGGTATCCATACAAAATCTTTTTCTCATCCAGTTCTAGTTGGCCTTCCATAGTGATTGATAATATAACTTTTATGTTATAATGTTATTTATATTGGTTGTTCTGTTTTTATGTTAAGTACCTTGGTTTTGAAAGGCACTATAAAAATAAAGTTGAATTGAATTGATTAAATAAAACAGTGGTTATTAGTTTGTTAATTGCACAACCTCGTGTGTAGTGTATGTCTTAACATGTCCATGTCTCAGGATCTATGTGGGCTAATAATCCATGTCCACATGCTGGTTTTCCACATTTTGTTTGGATTTATGATTACTTTATTCTGTAGTTCCATTTTCAGTTCCCCAGCTCATAAGCCATTTTGATTGAGATCTATATTTTAATATAGAGGTAGGCATTTTAAATAATAAATGTTGCTTATTATATTTTATAAGATATGAATAAATGGGTTTGAGCATTTGCTTGTCTATGAGCTGGGATCCTGTGTTAGCACTATTAACAATTTACAAAAGAAAATACAACTGTTGGGTTATTTCAGCCCTAAATGTATTTTATTTTGAGTCACTGTTGGTTTTAGCATGTGTTATTAAAAGTTTGTTATTACTTATTTGTTAAAGTGTCTCATTTAGGTGTATCTAATATATATATAGAACTATACAGGTGTTTTCAAACTCCATGTTTTTTCACTGTGTGTGTGTAGCATTCATTTCTTAAGTAAATATTTTTTTGGAACTGTGAACATTATTTAAGGAGGTCTAATTTTTGCATAGCAGCACAATTCATTAGTTACATTGATCTAAAATTGGTATTTTCAAAAATATTCACTTAAGGTAGCACACATTGTTTTTGGATGGAGTGCAATACTTTTCTTTGTGAGCTGTGATGCTATATATATATATATATATATATATATATATATATATATACGCACATACGGACGCGCACACACACACACACACACATACACACACATATATATATTCATTGCAAAAACTTTGTTAATGCATCAGTTAGAGATAAAGCAACAGAAGTGGGGAAATTAGATGTTAGGGTTGAGCCCTAACCCCTCCCTCATCCTCCTTACAACAACAGATGCTAGGGTGTGTCAGTGGGGTCATCAGGCCCAACTCTCACCCCATTCCATGTGTAAACTGGTTGACATGCTACAGTAAAGCAGAATGGGGTGATGGTTAGGCCTCAAAACCCCATGGCACACCCCAATGTCTGTTGTGTGGAGGATGGTGGTGTGGTGTGGTGGGGGAGGGGTTAGGGGTTCAACATTAATGTCTTATTTACCCACTTTTGTCACCTTAACCCTAACTGATGCATTAACAAAGTTTTTGCTATGAATTTCCTTACTTTTTGAAAAAGTGTAATGTAGCTAGTAAATAGTATGCATTGGCAGGTGCACAGAGCTTGAAGATATGCATCTGTAGAAGTGTGGGCACTTCGGGCCCTGCGATCCAATTTAACATAACAACAGAGCCATACAGAAGCCTAATAGGCCTGAAAATGAACCCTTGTAACACTAATTTGCCAATATCTCAGTAAATGTACAGCCTAGGAAAAAAAATCACTGCAGGTGTAATCAATGAATTCAAAGTTTCCATGGATGCTTAGTCCACCTAATGGTGGACAAAGCTGCGTGTTGCAAAAAATCTGTATCTCACATTGTTTTCAAGATACGGGCACCGAAAGTCACTATGGATGCTGCAATGTTACCCTAAGGGAAATATCTCAACTTTGTGATGGCATATTTTTGTAACTGATTAACCTTTTAACAACTAAATTGCATAATTAACATGTCTGGAGCACCCCCTTTATATCTTTCACATTTCAAGTCAAAAGACCATACCGTTTATTTACAGTGCAGTGGCAAGGTTTTTAAAATCCTAGTCCGTGAGGTGTAAAAAAAATTCCCATTCATGATATCAGTCCCCATTCACGAGCTGTCAAAATCCCCATTTGTGTCATTTGTGAGTAATTCTTGATCGTCAGATTCTGGTCAACTGGTCCCTAAGTCATAAATGAGAATTTTGTTAGCTCGCAAAAGGGGACTGGCTCAGGAACGGGGATTTTGATACCTCACGAATGGGGAATTTGGCAGCTCATGAATGAGGAATTGAAAAACCAATCCCCTTATGCGAGGTGTCAAAATCCCTGTTTGTGAGCCAATCTCCATTCGCAAAAATGGCCATCTGGATGCAAAATGACAATCAAGGATTTTGTCAGCTCATAAAAGGGGATTGCCCGAAAAAGGGGATTTTATCAGCTCGTGAATTGGGGACTTTGTCAACTCACAAAAGAGGATTCAAAAACCCAATCACCTTCTCTTGAGGTGACAAAATCCCCATTTGTGAGCCAATCCTCTTTTGTGAGCTGACAAAATCCAGTTTGTGAGCCAATCATCATTTGCCAAAATGGCCATCTGGTCCCTAAGTCACGATCAAGGATTTTGCTACCTCAAGAAAGGGGATTGGCTCATAAACTGAGATTCTGTCAGCTCACAAATGAGGATTGGAAGCAAGTCACAAACGAAGAATTTCGAAATTTAAAACTGCCATTTTTTGGCCAAAACAAAGCAAACCAAAGGTATAGGTTTGTAGAAGGCATCACCCTGAACAAAACTCATTCTTTACTGTAACAAGAAGTCACTTGTGGAGCAAGCTACGACATTTTGTTTGGTGGAAAAAATGAAAACAAAATGGTAGCTTGCCAACAAAGAATTTTTCCTCACAAAAGGGGATTTTAAAAATCCCCATTTGTGAGCTGACAAAATCCTTGATAGCGAGCCCAATACCCTTTCGAAAAAAATCCATATAAATCTTGGAGTGAACTGGGCATGCTCAGAACCCAAAACTTCAAAATAAAATAATGTTGGAATGAATTAATATTTCTTCACCAAGCTAATGCTGGATTGTTCTTTATCCAAACCTACACTGGAATTTTCATACCAAAATACAAAACAGTGTGGCCACAGCATGATAGGTAAAAATCAGCAAAACAGTGGCCAGAAAATGTGAAAAACATGTTTTTCTGTGCTTCGCTGCATGTAAACCACAATTCCAACTGAAATGCATCTTGGCAAATCAAGAGATATGCCCTTCAAGACTGCACATTCCAAATTTCGTGCAAATCTATTTAACAGTTGCAAAGTAATTAGGGTGCAAAATTTGAGGTTTAACATTAAACTGCTTACTCAACCCTAACTATACTAGAGCAAATGCTCAAGTAATATATATATATATATATATATATATATATATATACACACACAGTGATTTACAGAAACAAAAAACCTTTATAGCAATATTGGCATTAAGATGTATGTATGTTACATACTTCTACATTGAAGACTATTGCAGGATTTCACTAGATATTTGTAAATCCCCCTCCCCTCTGTTTAGGTAGGGGATCTTTCACTTAGGTGTTTTGTTTTTAGTTTATTATGCTTTGTCTATTTCTTGTCCATATTTTTAAACAGAGCCTTGCAGAATTGCAGACTCCTCCTCCTAACAAAACACCATGCTAGTAACACAAAGCGCTAATGTTGTGGGCTCACTTGGGCTCAAGTTCAAGTTCAAGTTCAAGTTTATTGCAGGAAAACTCCATTGAGCAAGCTCATTCACGAGGAGGTCCTGTGACATAAACACTTAAAGTACAAACACAGATAGGTAATAGGGCTCCAAAATAAAGTTTCTCCAAATGGCAAGCTAGACTCTGTTAATTTATTTTCCACCTTGATTTGTGCCAGTGAGTGCAGCCTGTGAAGTGTTTTTCAGTCTGTGTTGTATTTGGGCTGCACCCTCCCCAGTTCCTCTGTGGCATGGTGTTGGTTTGTGCTTACAATTCTCTGATCTTTAATGCTGCTGTGGTCTTTATTGTTTTAACCTGCTGTGTTTATTTACTGATGTATTTTTACTTATTGTGTTGTACAAGTGCCTTGATTTTAGAAAGACGCTTTTTATAAATAAAAAAAATGATTGATTTATTGATAAATTGCAGGATCTCATTCAAGCAAAAAATTCCACTTTCATATTTTTATGATTTCTTTTCCCTATTAATCTAAAACCAGTATGCTCTTGTACCTAGCCTGGCTCTTTTCTTTCTTTCTCCTCCATCCCTCCACAGCTGCTTCTTGCTTCTCCTATCCTGTCTACTAACAGAGGGGGTAGCTGAGACTTATTAACTTTCCACATGTTCATATACTTTAATTGCCTAGCTTGGAATATTAACAGGTTAGCTGTTGCTGACCATTTGTGTACATCCTGTAAAATTACTGTATTCATCCTGTAAAATTACTGTATGCTTATGTACATATTGTACTGTATGTAATGTTCTTTGTTTCTTGTCCAGGACCACCTTGAAAATGAGCTTGCTCAATGGTGTTTATGTCTGGTAAAATGAAGTTATTGATTGATTGATTGATTGATTGATTGATTCCCAGCTTGAAAGGTGGGAGGAGGGTAACTCTGATTTGATATCCTTCTTCAAATTGCAATGTAAAAAATTGGAAAATGACAAATATCTGAACATTTTGGATTGCAGAAGTCAATTACTGGAAATTATGTTTCCCCACAGTTAACTGTCCTACAAGAGAAAATTATTGAATTTCAGTACCAGAGAATGTCATCATTGATGATAGCACAGAAATATAATACTAGGGGTACAAAGTTCCAAACAAACCCTTTGGATAACTGTAAAAACAAATCAAATAACCAGTCTTTTTCACAGTTAGCTGATAATAATGGAACTCCTTTTTCAGGTATTAGGGAACAATTAGACTTTCTTAATTCATAGAAACATATACTTTGGTGACAAATAAGGACCACTTGGCTAACACAGTCTGCCCATTTCCCTACCTACTGGATAAGCTGCAGATTCTAGTTAACCAACAGCCTACTTCCTGCAACCCCCCACTATAATTGCCTTGTGTCTGTCCCATGCATGTTTGAATTCCCCCACTGTTTTAGACCCAACGACCTCCTCAGGAAGGCTGTTCCATGTATCCACCACTCTCTCCGTGAAAAAAATGTCCTCGCAGTACCCCTGACCCGTCCCCCCTCTATCTTTAAATTGTGCCCCCTTGTTCTTACACATCTCTTTTTCTGAAAGATGCTACCCACCTGGACTTTGTTGATTCCCTTGAGGAACTTGAACGTTTCCACCATGTCCCCCTGTCCCTCCTTTCATCAAGAGTATACATATTAAGCTCTCTCAGTCTCTCTTCATATGGTTTCTGCTGCAGACCCTGCAGCATTTTAGTTGCCTTCCTCTGGACTGATTCCATCCTGTCTATGTCCTTGCATAGATGAGGTCTCCAAAACTGCACACAGTACTCCAGATGGGGTCTCACCAACTGTCTGTACAGAGGGATAACCACTTCCCTTTTTCTACTTGGAATGCCCCTTCCTATGCATCCCAGTATCCCCCTGGCTCTTTTTACTGACTTTTTACATTGCTTGCCCACCTTTAGGTCATCTGATATGGCTTCCCCAAGGTCCCTTTCCATTTTTGTTGTTGTTAGTACTTCCCCTGCTATTGTGTACTCTTCTCCTGGGTTTTTGTTTCCCAGGTGCATTACTTTGCCTTTTTTTGCATTGAGTCTAAGTTGCCATATGTCTGACCATTCCTTCAACCTTGCCAAGTCCCTTCTCATCTTTTCTAGCCCCCTTGTGTATCAATTCTGTTACAGATCTTTGTGTCATCTGCAAAGAGGCATACCTTTCCCTCCAGACCCTCTGCAATGTCACCTATAAAGATGTTAAAGAGGACTGGACCCAGTACTGAGCCCTGAGGTACTCCACTAGTGACCCCCCTTTCTCTGGAATGTGTTCCATTCACTATTACCTTCTGTGTCCTGTTGTGCAGCCAGGTTGCTACCCAGGCTACCACCCTGGGACCCACTCCCAGGCTGGCTAACTTGATTATTAATCTTTTGTGCGGGACTGTGTCAAATGCCTTGCTAAAATCTAGGTAGGCTATATCCATAGCCCCCCCCAGTCTATTACTTTGGTCACCCAGTCAAAGAAATCAATTAGATTCGTCTGACATGACCTTCCTGCTGTAAATCCATGCTGCTTTGGGTCCTGTGCCCCGCTGGCCTCTAGGTACTCAATAATTCTTTATACTCATGTCAAGCCCACATTTAGAATCCCAACCAAGCCAGAGTGTTGCTTGCCTGATTTTTTGTTCAAACTATTTCAATGTCTGCCTCAAGAGGACAAGGACGTGCTCTAGGTTGATATTTCCACTGAGGAGGTCATGACAGCAATCAAATCCTTTTGTACAGGTTTGTCACCAGATTCATATGGGCTTCTGGGATATAATATAAGCTTTTTGGGGAAGAAATTCAGACAGAATTGACTCTTCTTTTTAATTTCTTATTATCTTCACATGATATGGGTCCCAGTTTATGAAAAGGAGTGCTAGCTTACATGTTAAAATGGGGAGCAAGCCTGATATCACTAACTGGAAGACTATTAGTCTCCTGAATATTGATTTGAAAGTTTTAACCAGAATTATGACCTCCAGATTGTCACAAGTTGCTCCACTGCTGATTAATACCTCTTGGTCTTGTGGGATACCTGGTTGAAGGATTCAGGATAATATTCATGTTTTACCTCAAGCAGTTGATTGTGGGAACTAGGGTGAGATTTCAAGCACTTTCATGGTGCTTGATCAGGAGAAAGCCATTGATTATGTTTCATATGGTTTCCTGTTAAGGGTTCTTTAGCGCTATGGAATCCCAAAGAAATTTGCCTGATGGCTTTGTTTACCATATTCTACTGAATGTGTGCTCCAGTCATTGAATGATTGGTTAGGAGCCTCAGTGAATATTAAAAGAGGGTTTAGACAAGGGTGCCCCTCAATCCTTTCGTATATGTTTTTTGTTTAAACCCTCTCATAAGGAAAATTAATACGTTATAGGATACTAACCTCACAACTGCTAGTGCTAACTTGAATTTTCCTCCAGTTTTGGCAAATTGCAGATGATGTCTGCTATTAATTCAGAATGTGGAATCTCTGGGAACTATTTTTGGTGTATTAGACTTCTATGCAATAGCATCAGGGATGAGGGTTAACCTGCAGAAAAGTAAAGCCATTGGTTTGTGCTCTTTGAAGGAAGGCTGTGCAAGCCACATCTTAGGTATTCCTATTTAAGATGGCCCCTCACAACTACAGGCGTAAAATTTAGACCAGGGAATTTGGCTAAAATATATTGGGAGAAAAATGGCAATCATGACTTCCAGTGACGCCAATGCTAATGGTGGACTGACTCCACGAGAGCTCTCAGGGCCAGTCTCCTTAATCCACCTCCATCTTCAGTAGAATCTGGCTACTAGCATCAAAAAACAGAAATTAATAGAGATTATGGCATCCAGAAGACAATGACTGAAAGAATTTGTGGCAGGAAGCCCGAGAAAGAGTAAAAAAATGTTAGGACAGCAACCGCCGGACATGGGCCACATCTCATCGGGGCACCAAGCCTTCTTGAGTTTTGAATCGACGGTGGATAGCAGCTTAGAAGAAGAAGAAGGAACTTTCACAATCACATTGAAAAAATTGTTCAAGGAGCTGCACCATTTAAGAGACATGCTAAGAAAGATTCTGTCAGAAATGATGGCGGTCTGCTCAGAACAAAGAGAGCATTGCCAAAAAATTGCTGATCTTGAACAAAATGCCACTGAAACCTCTAAAACAGTAGACCTACATAACGGAGCACTTTTGCAACTCCATGGCTGCAAAGCCTGGCTACAACAAAAAGTAGAAGATCTGGAAAATCGGTCACATAGGGCTAATTTGAGAATTCATGGCCTGCCAGATGGAATGGAATCAAGAGACTTGGCAACCTATATGATCAGCTTTTTGACAGAGATCTTGGGCCTAAACGAGGACTACCAATTGAACATTATTCTGGCCCACCATTGTCTATCCGCTAAACTGACAAATCCCATGGCCCATCCCTGCTCAATCATCTTAGCGTTCTTGGACTACAGAACAAAAACAAATATCTTAATGAAAGCCTGGGCCAAGAAAGGAATTCTATTCGGAGACATTTACTTATTCTTTGGACATGATTATGTACTATTAATGATGGATCTCTGAAAGCAGTGTTTCCTATCCTGAAACAGTTATGGGCTAAAGGGGTGAAAGCCTGTTTGGATTACCCGGCTATACTAAAAATAAGCACAGATTCAGGCATACATTCTTTCCCCTCTGTCTCCAAAACAGCAAAGCTTTTGCAACAATGCTACATCTCAATAAACACCTTGCTTGACGCTGAGACCATTAAGGTGCTGGAGTATTGCAGATGGTATACCATTAAATGTTTGTGGAGACAGAGAAGAGCCACTGCAGCAAACATGGAGAAGAATCAAGTGCTGGAGAAGCTCGACTCGGCCCGCACCACAGACACTATTTCCAAGGGACCGATGCCAGTGAGAAAATACAGAGGAAAATGAAGAACCCAGCAGGACAGCATCAGCAGTTTGGCCCAGAACATGAAGGACACTTGAATAACTGTGCTGCTGCAGGCGGGGAAAGAAAAAATAAAAGAATACTTTTGGCTTAAGTGGAGACTTGGACTCCATCTGAGATGCATTAACAGTATGTGAAACCACTTTTCTTTCATTTTTGATTCATTTGTCCTGTTTCACCACATATGGCATCAGATCAATGTGACATAGAAGGATATTTTTCAGACTGATGTGGGCTGTATCAAGTGACTGAGGACTTTGTTTTATAAAGATGGACAACATGAAGTGGTTTAAAGCAAGAACTACGTAGACTCACACTTTGCTTTGATCTACTCCTGGACATTAGATTTGTATAGAATCAGGAGAAAAATTAATTTCATATATTTTGTGTATTTACCAGGGGTGCTGTGGGTTTCTATAATTTGTGAAGGGGACATCTCCCTTCCCACACAACACAGGGGCAGGGGGGACAATGGTAAGCAGCACACAGTTTCTTTGCTTAAAGTGGTTCTATTTTACAGGTTTTTTTGATGGTCTTCTATAGTTAAATACAACATGGAGAAGGGGGGTGGGGGTGGAAATTGGGGTCAGCCTTAATGTAAGAGAAATGGATTGGACTCATCTCAGTCTACAAAAATCATTGGTAATCTACCTTAATCTGCAGTGCAAGCAAGCGGCAGCTGGATGTTTACCATGATGGTAGTATCTCCTTCCCTCAATGCAGAGCTTGAGAGAGATGGTCTGGATAGCATGTTTGGAGGCCAAACAAAGATAGAGGGTATTTCCCTGAGGTTTTGTAAGAAACGGTTTTGTTGCATACAAGCTCAAATACAATTATTGTTACAAGTTCAACTTGCCTGGAAAGCGATCAGAGAATGGGAGGTGCAGAGGAAGAATAGAGGAGTTGGGGAGGTGGGGGACGGGAAGACTGGAGTGACAGGGAGAAGAATGGACATTTCTATTTGGGAAATCGAACATGGTGGAGTTAAAAGTTATGGCATATAATGTCAAAGCATTGAATGGACTGGTGAAAAGAGCACAGATAATGTAAGAACTGAGGAAACATAGGGTAGACCTGGCCTTTCTACTGGAGACCATCTCCATCTAGTGGAGTCTGAACATCAAAAACTATAAAGTGTCTGGGTGGGGAAAGTTCTTGGGACAGAATGGCTGACTCACCTTCATAGGAGAGGGATTGCGATCTTTGTGAGAAAAAAACATGCCACTTAAAATAATTAAAGTAACCACAGACCCAGCCAGATGATTTGTAAAAGTACAGGCAC
This sequence comes from Neoceratodus forsteri, assembly GCA_016271365.2. Classification (NCBI taxonomy): domain Eukaryota; kingdom Metazoa; phylum Chordata; order Ceratodontiformes; family Ceratodontidae; genus Neoceratodus; species Neoceratodus forsteri. Next base: position 404,226,981 of record CM057455.1, read on the forward strand.
AGTTTTTTGACATAAAATGTGTTGTAACAAGCCTGTATGCACTGAATGAAGAGAAAACTAACAAAAACTTTCTTAGGCAGTTATTGGTCCAAGTGATGGAGGACTCAGAGGATCTCTATATAATGGGAGGGGACTTTAATAGAGTGGCATCTGCCCACTGGTGTAGAAAAGGAAAGGGACTACAGAGTTCAGACTGCCTAGGGACAGTTTTCTAATGAGGCTTATGGATGAATCAGATCTAATAGATGCCTGGAGGGTGAGACACCCAGTTCAAACAGATTATTCTTTTTACTCACATAAACATGCAAGTTACTCCCAAATAGACATGTTCCTTCTCCTGTTGGAAAGGAGGGCATGTCTTTGGGAATGCTCCATTCTTCCTATGACATGGTGAGATCACGCCCCGGTGTAATTACATCTCAGCTTTACCTCTGTGATCAGGAATTCAAACTGGCAGTTAAATATAGGGCTTCTGAACTACAGGGATTTTAAGACAGAGGTGTTGGAAGAGATTAAATCATATCTTAGAGCAAACACTCAGGACTCTATTTCACCAGTGGTAAAATGGGATGCTCTTAAAGCTTACCTCTCGTATAGTGCAAAGTTAAAAAGAGATAGACTGGAAAGGCAAAAACATGTGGAGGAGGAATTGAGGGAGGCTGAATTTAGACACAAACTGACTCTAAACCCTCAAGATAATTGGGTGTGGAAATCCAAGAAAATAGCCCTAAAATGAGTATTAGCAACACAGGTGGAGGGAGATATGAGAAGAACCAATTAAAGATTTTATGAATAGGGGAAAAGAGTGGGAAAGCTTCTGGCATTCAAATTAAGGAAGCAAATAAGTAACAGGGCAGTTCTGGGGATAAGAAATAAGGAAAAGGGGAACACACTGGTATCAGACCCACTGTCAATTTCCCAGGTATTTGCAGATAACTATAAACAACTATACAGTCAGGATAGTGCTGACACAAATGGTCTAAGGACAGAAAGTTTCTTGTCCTCAGTGGTTCTGCCACATCTCACACAGCAGAGACAGAGACCTCTTATAGAGCCAAATCTCAAAGCAAGAGATAATGGTGAAGGTCAAACAGTTGAAAGCAGGAAAGACTCTGGGTCTAGATGGCCTTCCCTCAGAATTTGATAAGGCATTTCAAAATGAGGTGGTTGATCCATTGCAAGCTTGCTTTCATCATATTTGTGGGGGGGGGGGGTCCCAGATTCCTGAAGATGTGTCCAAATCTCAATACTACATAAGGAAGGGAAGGGAAAGATTCCACACAGTGTGGTTCATACCACCCTATATCCCTGCTTAATGTGGATTTAAAAATGTTCAGAGGAATCCTGGCAGACCACTTATAGGGCATGGTCACCAATATCATACACCCAAATCAGACAGGTTTTATCTTGGGCAGGATTACTCAGGACAACATCAGAAGGTTGCTGAACATAATTTCAGCTCAACAAGGGGAGAGGGACTTCCAGCTAGCTATCTTCATAAATACAGAAAAAGCATTTGATTGTGTAAATTGACACATTTTTACAAAAATCCATGGAGAAAATGAAATTTGGCTCTAAATTCTTGAAAGTAATTTCCAATGTCTATGCCTTCCATCAAGCTCAGGTCAGAGTTAATGGAATAAACTCTGTAAGGTTTCTGATCAAGAGAGGAACCAGGCAAGGATGCCCTATATCCCCCCCTACTTTTTGGAGTATTTTTGGAGCCACTGGCCACAGAGGTCCATCAGGATCAATAAATAGAAGGTTTAATGGTGGAGTGACTAGAGCAAAAGGTGACACTGTATGCCGATGACTCACTTTTTTTTCTGAGACACCTGGAGACTTCCCTCCCCAGACTGTTATGCCTGCTGAATAACTTTAGTGGGGTATCTGGCTACAAAATCAATTGTAATAAATCAGAAGCCCTAGTTCTGAGTGGTACCTGTCCGGGGGGGGGTTAGATCAGAGTTCCCATTTGTGTGGGCCAAAAAACAATCAGATCAGATACCTAGGAGTCCAAATAGCTGTGGTACAGTCCAGACTGTTTGATTTTAATTACAACAAACTATGGAATGAGGTGCAGAAAGGTATGGCCAGATGGACCATGTTATCATTGTCATTGGCTGGCAGAATTGATTCAGTTAAATTGAATTTACTCCATTATTCTTGTTCCTTTGTTCCACCTTACCAATCCCAGCTGGTTAGGAGGGGCAAATCAGGTGGCCCATCGCTCAATGCTCCCCAACATATCACCTCCACAAACCATATAAAAATTACAAACAGGTATCTGCCTCAATCTCTGAAATCAAACAAAGGGGCAGAGGACACTGCAGAGCAGGACACTGCAGTACAGGAGCTAGCACTACAAAACTCACCCAAAACAGGGACCAAAACAAACAAATCAAAAAGGAAATTTAAAACACTTCTGAGCATAGGAGACTCCATAATTCGGGGAGTTGATACCTACCTCCAGAAGGGGGTAATCTTCAGATGTCTCCCAGGTACATCAGCACGGAGAGACACTGACTGCATTGCTAAAATCATGCAGGAAGCAGAAGAAAACATTGACATCCAGGTACATATAGAGACTAACAATCTTGCCAGCTGGGCAGTTGTGCAGACCAAGGAACACCTGACCAGGCTTGAAGACAAACTGTCATCCATTTCATCTGGAATCTCCTTCTCTGAGATCCTGCTGGTCTGGGAGAGGGGGGTAGATGGACTGAAGGTCAGAGAAGAGGAGGTAGGAGAGCTAAACATGTGGCTCAAAGGCTGGTGTCAGGAAAAAGGACACAAATTTGTAGGTAACTAGCAACAGTTTTGGGAGTGAAAGTTCTTTAAATTTGATGGACTGCTTCAGACTGAGGAGGGAGTCAGTACATTGGGGCAGATGTTTGATGTCTTTGCAGAATATTTAAACTAGCAAATGGGGAAAGGGATGCAGCACCCGATACATCAAATGGAAGGAACACCCCCAGCTAGTGATCAAACAGGGGTTCAGCATGTTTGTAGTTCATTTACATCACCAGGTAAGGAAAAAGGTCTAGCTCCCCATACAACACACAGGGGAAACACCGGACCTCACCCAACAACTAACGCTCCAAAATCTGGCCAATGGAAAATCATGTATAGAAATGCCCGCAGTCTAGGAATCAAGATTCCAGATCTGTAGGCAACAATGACAGATGCTAAACTGGACATAGTAGTCATTAGTGAGACATGGTTCACCAGTAACCACACTTGGGAGACTTCAGTACCCGGCTATGTACTATTCAGAAGAGATCGAGGTGCAAGAGGGGGCGGGGAGTAGCCATTTATGTCAATGTAATTAGCAAAGATACAGAAATTCAGAATACACATAAGGAGCCAGAAGAACTGTGGATCACCCTGGAAACAGGAAATGGGAGAGCCATACGAACTAGGGTTGTCTACAGGCCTCCAGACCATGGGGAGGATGTAGACACATTACTGTTAGAAGATGTACAAAACATGACAGCTAAAAGGGAGGTTCTGATAACATAGAATTTGAAACATAGAATTTGACGGCAGATAAGGACCGCTTGGCCCACCCAGTCTACCCATTTCCCTACCTACTGGATAAGCTACAGATCCTAGTTAACCAGCAGCCTACTTCTTCTTACCCCCACCCCAAGAATTGCCTTATGACTGTCCCATGCATGCTTGAATTCCACCACTGATTTTGACTCCACAACCTCCTCCGGAAGGCCGTTCCATGCATCCACAAGCCTCTCTGTGAAAAAATACTTCCTTAAATTACCTCTGAGCTGCCCCCTCTATCTTCAAATTCTGCCCTCTTGTTCTTGCACACCTCTTTTTGAAAAGATACCCTTGGACTTTGTTGATTCCCTTGAGGTACTTGAAAGTTTCTATCATGTCCCCCCTCTCCCTCCTTTCCTCAAGGCTATACATATTAAGCTCCTTAAGTCTCTCTTCATATGTCTTCCGGTGCAGACCCTGCACCATTTTAGTTGCCCTCCTCTGGACAGCTTCCATCCTGTCTATGTCTTTGGGGAGATTGGGTCTCCAGAACTGCGCACAGTACTCCAGATGGGGTCTCACCAGCTGTCTGTACAAAGGGATAATAACTTCCTGTTTTCTACTGGTGATACCTCTCCCTATGCATCCCAGTATCCCCCAAGACCTCCTTGCTGCCCTCTCACATTGCTTGCACACCTTTAGGTCATCTGATATGACTACCCCCAGGTCCCTTTCCATTGTTGTTGTTGTTAGTACCTCACCCCCGATTGTGTACTCTTCCCCTGGGTTTTTGTTTCCCAGGTGCATTACCTTGCACTTCTTAGCATTGAATCTAAGCTGCCATATATTTGACCATTCCTCTAACCTTGCCAAGTCCCTTCTCATCCTTTCCACCCCACCCTGTGCATCAACTCTGTTGCAGATCTTAGTGTCATCTGCAAAGAGACATACTTTTCCTTCCAGTCCTTCCGCAATGTATAAAGACATTGAAGAGGACCAGTCCTAATACTGAACCCTGCAGTACCCCACTAGTAACCCTCCTTTCTTCTGAATGGACTCCATTTACTATTACTCTCTGTGTCCTATTCTCCAGTCAATTCTTTACCCAGGCTGTCATCTTGGGACCCACTCCCAGGCTGGCTAACTTGTATATTAATCTTTTGTGTGGGACTGTGTCAAATGCCTTGTTGAAATCTAGGTAGGCCATGTCCACAGCCCCTCGCTGATCTACTACTTTGGTCACCCAGTCAAAGAAATCTATCAGATTTGTCTGGCATGACCTTCCCACTGTGAATCCATGCTGCCTAGGGTCCTGTGCCCCTCTGGCCTCTAGATACTCGACAATTCTTTCCTTCAGAAGTGATTCCATCATTTTCCCTATCACTGAGGTTAAACTAACAGGTCTGTAGTTTCCTGCTTCTGCCTTGCTCCCACTATTGTGAAGAGGAATTACATCTGCCCTCCTCCAGTCCTTGGGTACCACCCCATCCTCCCATGAATTGTTAAAAAGGGTAGTCAGTGGTGTCACTAGTTCTACCTTTAGCCCTTTTAGAATTCTGGGATGAGCTGGCCCAGTGCGCAGAGGTTGAGGCGCTTCAACGTTACCTCATCACGCTTCGGTGACCGGGTTGAGGAATGGACTCAGGTCATTGGGGGCTGGCAGGGGCGGGAGAAGATCGAGCATCCATAGGGCTGCTCTCCTCTCCCGGGGGTGGGTAGTGGGGTCTCGTTGCACAGCAGCGGCCCCTGGTGGAGACAGGAGCACTGCTGATGCATGCAAGCAAGAGGGGAACCAGAAAAGCGGAAATACCACTTCACAGTAACCGGATGACGGCTGCCCGGCGCTCCAAGGCCATCATGGGTCCTTCTGAGCTCCCCACCTCAGAAGCACCCCCAGGGCTAAAGTAGGAGCGCTGGCCTCCTCCTTGGCTGGTGCCTTCCCTCTCGGAGGAGGGGGACCCATCCAGCGAAGGGTTACGTCGGATCATCCTGGGGGTCGGCTGCGATATGAGGTGGGAGTCTCGAGGGATGGATGGGTCAGATGCCTGCCCTGGCAGCCTGAAGGAGTGGCTACCGTGGGGCATCTAGGGGAGTAGAAACAGATAATATAAAAAAAAAAAAGAATTCTGGGATGAATCCCTCCGGGCCCCATTGCTTTGTCCACCTTCAGTTTTAAGAGTTCTTTCAGAACCCTTTCTTCTGTAAATGGGCTGGTATTAACTTCTGTATCCAGAGTGTTACTACTGTTTGTTTTATGTACCTCCCCCTCTTCATTTGTAAATACTGAGCAAGAATATTTGTTTAGTATCTCTGCCTTTTCACAGTCTCCTCTGCCCACCCTCCCTCCCTTTATTTAGCCTCACTATCCCTCCCTTGGTCTTCCTTTGCTCCTGATGTACCTATAAAAGGTTTTATCCCCATTCTTAACTGAGTTGGCTATCTTTTCCTCGGTTTGGGCCTTTGCTGTTCTGACTGCCTTCCCAGCCTCCTTTTGCTTTAACTGATACAGTTCTCTGTCCTGCTCCTTCTGAGATTCCTTGTACTTCCTGAATGCTTTCTTTTTCTCTTGAACCTTCACTGCCACTTCCTTTGAGAACCATAGTGGTTTCTTACATCGTCTTGTTTTGTTTTTTGCTTCACACAAAGGCTTGTTACCTCTGTGAAGGCAGTTTTATTATTCCCCATTGTTCTTCCACCCCTCCTTCCTGCCCATTTGCTGAGTGCATTCCTTAGGCACTCCCATTTTGCAAGTCAGCCCTCCTAAAGTCCAGTACTTTTGTCTTTGTATGGCTTGACTCTATTGCTGTGTTTATTGTGAACCATACTGTTCGATGGTCGCTAGTTCCCAGATGGCTACCCACTTCTACATCTGTGATCCTCTCTCCATCTCCATTTGAGAGAATCAAGTCTAATATTGCTCCCTCTCGAGTGGGCTCCAGTACTAGTTGTCTAAGGTATGCCCCCTGTAGGGCATCTAGAATAACTGCACTCTTCGAAGTGGCAGCTGCAACTGCACTCCAGTTAACATCTGGCATATTCAGATCACCCATTAGCAATATCTCCCCTTTTTCTGCCATTCTAAGTATACTTTCTATCATTTCCCTGTCCATTTCCTCCCCCTGAGAAGGGGGTCTGTATATAACCCCTGTGTGTATTGTGATGCCATTGCCTGTCTCCAAATTTACCCACAGTGCTTCTTCTCCTCCCTGTTTACCCTTTTGTTCTGTTGCTTTTATTCCTTCCCTTATGTAAAGAACTACTCCTCCTCCTCTTTTACCCTCCCTGTCCCTCCTGTAGACAGTGTATCCTGGTATGTTTATGTCCCAGTCATGGTTTTGTATGTACCATGTTTCTGTGACTGCCAAGATATCCAGATGTTCCTCCTCCATCAAGGCCACTAATTCAGGAAGCTTGTTACTCAGACTACGGGCATTGGCACTCATTTCTCTCCATTTTTTGATGGCTTTACCTTCTGTTGCAGCATCCCCCACTGACCTTTCTACCTCTGTCATTTTCTCATTTAGTACCCTGTTTTGTAGGGAGAGGCTGGGATTTTCCTGCTGCTTGCCAGTGCCTCCTCTTTTGACTAGTTTAAAAGCTTGCAAATGAAGCATTTAAACCGATTGCTCAAAAGACTTGTTCCCTTCCTGGACAGATGCAGACCATCCTGCCAGTATAGGCTGGTGTCCCTCCAGGTGGAACCCCAGTCCCCAATGAAGCCAAACCCCTGTGCTCCACACCATTTTATCAACCATTCATTAAACTGCATGGTGCCAATTATCCTCGCCTCCCCATGCCTTTGACAGGCAGCACCTCTGAGAAGGATACTGTGTGTGCTACTTGTCTTAGGTCCCTCCCCAACTCTGCAATGTCCTCCTGCACTGCTCTAATCTCATGATGAGCCAAGTCATTTGTCCTTAGGTGGACAATTACATCCAGCTCAGAATCCCTTGCAGCTGTTCTCGTGATCCTGAGGATGCGCTTCCTGTCCCTCAAGCCATGGCACCAGGCAGAAAATCTTACTTCAGTTTTTCCCAGCTCCCTCCAGTTCTATACCCCTAATAACTGAGTCCCCCACCAGGAGCTGCTTCCTTTCCCTGCGGTGTCCTCTGCCTCCTTCCTGTGGGCCTCCCTTGTGACAGTTGTCATCAGTCTTCTCTTCAGGTGCATCCATAGGGGAGCTATGCTTCCCCAGAATGGTGTATAGATTGTGGAGTGGAACAATTGACTGGGTGTGCCTCTGTTCCACCCTTCTCACCCTCCCTGAGCCCACTGTGGTCCAACTGCTGTGCTTTCTTTGCAACCTCTGAGGTAGTGGTGGTGGTGCTAGTGCTCCCTGGATGGGGGAGGTTCCCTTCCTACTGTCCAGTGTTGCCTGGGGGAAGGTTTCCTTACTACTGTCCAGTGCTGCCTGAAGACGGGCAACTTTCTCCCTCAAGGCAGATAGTTGTCTGCAAATAGGGCAGCATCTCAGCCTCCAGAAAGACTCCCTGAAGACTGCTGCCCCACAGCCATTACATTGCACTACTCCCACATGTTTATCTAGTTTTTTGTATTTGTGTGTGTGTGTGTGCGGCATGCGTGTGTGATTTGTTATATAGAAATATATATATTATACAATGTGTATGCTTATATTGTCAGTGCAGTGTGCTAGAGAGGATATGACAGTGAAATGCACCTTGCACTGAGGAAATGATGTCAGAACCTCAGGTATAAAGGAACTATTTCCAAGGGTGGGTGGGGTGAGGGTGGGAAAGGGTTGGGCCTAAACTGTGCCCTCACAAAACAATGAACTAAACGCTCTCACCCACCGCTGCGATGAGTGCCTTCCTGTCAGCAAGATACCCTACACAACAATTTGACAGAGAAAGTACCCTGCTAATCAAACAGAGAAAAATCCAGACATCCAAGTCAGACACAGGTAAATCTCTCCAGCCCCAAAACAGCCTGCTGGTTTGTTAGCCACAAAGGAAAATCAAATATGCAGTTATTTCAGCCCTTCTGAGGATGCTGACAAGATAAGCAGTTTTAAAAAAACCCTTCCTGAATTAAAAACTAAAACAAACACAAAGCAATACCACTTTAAAAGTGAGGAAAACTTCTCTTAGATGTAAGCAAGAGAGAGAGAGAGATTAGTTACAGATATTTAGTCCAAAATAATATATCCCATGCAGCTTCTCAGTTGTTTCCAAGCACACCCTGTACACAACTTGGAAGAAGATGGACTTCTGCCTCAAACAGGATCACACCACTAGTTTATAGTAATTGAACAATGCTGAAATGATCTAGCTAGACAAATGGCTGTGATGCAGACCTCTGACTTGTGAAGACAATTACCCCCACCTCAGGCTATGTCTGGCATCCAATTACAAACTGCAGCTTTTGCTATTTTGAATCACACAACCCCACCAAAAGTTGCAAAATATATTGATGCAGATTCTCACAGAATTCTAGTAATCAGTCCAGTTAGCCACAAAGGAAAATCAAATATGCAGAAGATAAGCAGTTTTAAAAAAACCCTTCCTGAATTAAAAACTAAAACAAACACAAAGCAATACCACTTTAAAAGTGAGGAAAACTTCTCTCAGATGTAAGCAAGAGAGAGAGAGAGATTAGTTACAGATATTTAGTCCAAAATAGTATATCCCACATTGCTTCTCAGTTGTTTCCAAGCACACCCTGTACACAACTTGGAAGAAGATGGACTTCTGCCTCAAACAGGAGCACACCACTAGTTTATAGTAATTGAACAATGCTGAAATGGTCTAGCTAGACAAATGGCTGTGATGTAGACCTCTGACTTGTGAAGACAATTACCCCCACCTCAGGCTATGTCTGGCATCCAATTACAAACTGCAGCTTTTGCTATTTTGAATCACACAACCCCACCAAAAGTTGCAAAATATATTGATGCAGATTTTCACAGAATTCTAGTATTCAGTCCAGTTAGCCACAAAGGAAAATCAAATATGCAGAAGATGAGCAGTTTTAAAAAAACCCTTCCTGAATTGGGATAATGATAATGGGAGAATTCAACATGCCAGATACAGATTCATCAATGCCAGCAAGAACATCTGCCAGAACTATACACATAGTAGATTCCCTGCATGGGAAGGGCCTCATATAACTGGTACAGCAACCCACAAGAGACAGGGCTATCCTAGATCTAGTACTGACTAATGGGGAAAGGATCACAGATATCTAGGTAGAATGTCACCTGGGGGCCAGTGACCATCACATGGTGTGGTTCAATTTGGCCACTAGAACTAAATCATCCCATTCCAAGGGAAAAATATGGGACTTTAGAAGTGGTGTAATAGGGTCCCACAAATTTGTGAGATGGAAAGATTAACCTCAAGAACACATTTGAGAGAGGAAAAATGGATGGAGCTGTGGACCCCTTGGCTTAGGTGGGTGGAGAAAGAGGGGTAAAGAGATTCGGAGGACTCACATTAGTGATAGTGACTTTTTCAATGATGATGCTGCCTGCTCCACCAGCCACAGTGATGAAAATAGTCCTGAGCACCCCCGTTTTTATTTTAAAAGGGTATCATGCAACCTGGTTAGAAAACTACTAGCTAAGGTCCTAAGAAATGCAAGACACAGTAGTGACGGATTAGACCTTAAGCTTATCACCCTAACCCTAGATGAAGTTCTCCTACCTATAATTAAGATTCTAAACCTTTATCTTACACTGGGAAAATTTCCTGATGCCTGGAAAATGGCCATCATACCTCCAGTGCATAAAACCGGTGATCGTTCCTTACAGGGTAACTATAGGCCTATATCCATTCTCCCTCCGCTCTCCAAGGTGCTCAAATGAATTGTTATCGACCAACTTGGTGCTTATCTGGACACATACTCCATCCAGTGCCCACTACAACATGGCTTTAGAAAGAGGCACAGTACTACCACAACATTATTAGAATTCACAAGCTTCATACAACAGGCAATCGATCAAGGCAAGATTGTAGGTGCAGCCTTTGTTGACCTAACTAAAGCCTTTGACACAGTGAATCACACACTGTTGATTGGCTAACTCTCTAAAACTGGTGTTGCCCCAAACACTCTGAAATAGTTCAGAAGCTACCTCAGTGATAGACTGCAAAGGGTGAGGATACCAAATGTAGTTTTGGAGCAGAGGGCTGTCCGATCAGGGGTACCTCAAGGCTCAATCCTGGGTCCCTTATTGTTCAGTATTTTCCTGAATGACCATCCAGCTGTCTGCAACCAGTGTACTCTCCTCCATGCAGATGATGTGGTCATCTTTACTAGCCACCTGGATCCCAATGCTCTTGAAAACAGTCTTCAACAAGGCTTCACAGAAGCAGAGAGATGGTTTAATAATCACAAACTAGTGTTAAACTACAAAAAAAATAAAGTCCAGCTGTTTTGTCCTCTCAGAATAAGTCTAAGGCCCATCAACTCACTATCACCAACAACCACAGAGATGCTCTTGAACAAACTCAGCTTTTCAAATACCTAGATCTAACCCTGTATAGTCACCTTACCTTTATTCCTCGCGTTGAAAATGTTGCCAGAGATGTTAATACCAGAACTGGACTCCTCTTCAGACACAAACAAAGTCTTACCCAAGAAGCCCTGAAGGTTGCAGTTCACAGTTTGGTCCTCTTGATCATTGAGTATGGTCTAATCATATACTATGCTGCAACCTCCACATCTCTTAAATGACTCACAGTGGCCCTGAACAAAGCCTGTAGATTAGTTACGGGTGCTGCATGTCTCACTCATACCTGTGAGTTATATGCTCAATCTGGCTGGCTCCAACTAAATAACAGGATCAAATATCAAACCTGCCTCCTGTCCAAAAAAGTTCTACTTGGATTATTACCCCTGAGCATTGGTTGCCTACTAAACAAATCCCCTAAGACCCAACCCACATGTACCTCAGTTTCTGACCTCCTTCTAGTACCCCACTATCAGACTGCTCAATACCAACAATCCTTTCAATACAGAGCACCCCTGTGGTTTAATAATATAAGCAACCAACTGAGCAGTCTTTCCAGTCTGTCCCAGTTTAAACTTATGCATCATCAGCATCTTCTAACCAAAAGCACTTGTGATTGTTACACCTAGTTCCCCACTTCTGCAGACACCCTTATACCACTTTTTTCACTCTCTGAGGCTCTTACTTGGCTTCCTGTTTCATTTCACCTCTTCTGACAGAACAATTTTCCCATTCCCCTGCCACCTCCTCCCTTACCTCACCCCCTCCTTACTCTTATCCCACTGACCCCTCCCTTCCTGGACCTGTCCAGGCCCTCTGGTCCCCACTCTCCCTTATCTTCTTCCCCTTCATCCACCCTCCTTTTCCCCTCTTTTACCCCTTCTCCCACCTCAGCCTTCCCTCCCTCTTACCTTACGACAAGGCCTCTGTTGCCATATTTTCTTTTCCTTCTCTGTCTGGACTCTTCCCTCTCATCTCCCTTACCTCTTCCTTACTCTTCCCCTTCCCCCCAACACTGATTAGAAATGTTACTTCAAATGTACCTTATGGTTTTCTATGCTTGCTTGTAATCTTGAGTGTGTAGCACTGCTCCGACTTAGTTACCAGTTGACTTGCTGTACTCCGATGATACCATGAATGTTGTCTGTACCTCCCAACGTTATTGTAATCCTTTCCTTTGAAGTAGAACCTTTGTAAATGAGCTGCCCCTAGCTCAAAGGTATTTGTAATCTGAGATTAAAATAAATAAATAAATATATCATAATGGAAAGACCTTGTCAGATTTCCATAATATGTGCCTACACAATTCTGATGCCCACTCCCTCTGGTTTGATAGGTAACAGCCTATAAATAAATTGATTTCCTGCTATGTGATTTCTCCCTCTCCCCATCACCACCCCTGGAGAGACTAACCTAGAGCTGTTCAGAGTTCCTAGCAGTAAGGGTGGATGAAACATTGCTCTACCTTCGAAATGAAGGTGCATCAATCATAATGAATAGTAAAATCAATTCCTTTTGATTATCGCTTGTTTTGTTTTGTTTAGCTTAGATGGTTTGAGAATTAATGAAAATGTTTTATGTTTGTTGGTGATTTTTAAGGGCTTAACAGAAATACTGATGGCCTTAAAAACTATTAACTTGATCAAATTATGTATAAATAGGAATATGTATGTGAGAACATTCTGCCAGATCTGCAGTGTTCTTTATGTTTGAATAAATGTGAGTTACAAAAAAAAAAAGAAAATGGCAATCATATTAAACAAACTGAATTTCTGGAATCAGTGGCCCATGACTACAGAGAAGCATGTTTATATGAACAAGATAGTCTTAGTCCCCATTTTTCTGTATGTGAGCTTTCCCTTCCCCAAAGGAGTCAGAAGCAAAAATGTACGGTGTTTCCTTTAGACTGTTTTGGGGGAGCCAACTTATACCAGTCAAGAGGATACATACAGTACTTACAGGGAATTGAAGGAAAGCAGTCTTGGGATGACAAATTCTGTGGTTTTCTTTTGTTGTATTTTTTTATGCATTTTGTAAAACTGGTTTGATTACACTTAATTAAAATCTGGGTGCTCTTTTGGGTGGGCTTGGTGTCCTTGCCTTTTAAACTCATGGGAAAGTGGGAGTGATAAAATCATCAGTTGATCCCCTCCTCACCTTTTGGATATGCTAAGTTCCTGTTTGAAAAAATTAAAAATGTGAAACATTTCTTTTTTACAGGTGATTTCAGTCATAAGGGACAATTTTTATAAGTATATTATTCAAAAGTATTTAATTGAAATAATTTTTGTTAGAACTTGGGATGTTAGACCTTAGGTAATTTCAAAACAGTTTACTGATACTAGAGTTAAGAAGAGTAGAATTAATGAACTGTAAACAGAAATGGATGGGGACAAATATAAGCCTAGTGACATAGTGGTGTTTCTTTTGATAAACTGAGGAAGAGGAAAGGGGAAAAACAAAAACAACTGCATGCCAGGAAATGTATACAGTATCAAACTACTATTTACTTTATTATGTAGTACTCTATGCTTTAACATGAGGTAGACCAATGGAGGTATGAAGTCATCTTTGATTGGAGAGTCTTTCAGGTAAGTTGGAAACATATTCTTTGTGTATGAGACACTTGTATGCTACAGGGAGATCTACTATGAAACAATGCTGTGGTACTCGTGTACAGCACACAGGCAGCCTTATTTATCTTACTGGATATAGCTTAAATAATTACCACCAGCTGAGGAGCTGGAAATGTCTGGGTGTAAAGCGCTGGAAGGCCTTACCTAAATATCAGATCCAATCTACTAATCAAATAGTGATCAGCCACAGGTAGTCACCTCAGGTCTTATGCTTTCCTTCTTTACCTGTCAACTTATACTAGGTCTGCTGCATCTTACTCTATCAACTGTACCACTATACTGTGTTACATTCTGCCTTCCCAGATGTACTGCTACTGGTTTTTGAGTACCTGAGTACTGGCCTATAAATGAAACGTTGCAATAATGACAATATGCTTACAGATGTCAAAGCTGGGGGGGGGTTCCTTTTCCCACTTGGTAGTTACTACTGCACAAACCCAATACCTTGGACTCAGGTCCAGTGCACGTTGGGCAACAAGAGTAGAACCACAACCTACTTGGTTTGTTGACTTTGATGTTCTTGATATTTTACTTAACACTTGTATCCTCATTTATCATACATTGCATGTTATGCTCACTGTAGTACATAAGTTAGATTATCTAAGGTGTTTTAGAATAGAACACTTTCCTCTCATTTTTGTTAAGAGTGATCTTATAATTAGATAGCATTTGTTAGTACTGGGTATTATAGACAGGGTTAAACAATAACCCATACTCTTATTTTCTATCATACAGTATTTGTTTACTGTTTAAAGAGAAAGGGAGAATAGAGTACTACAGTAGATCGGCTGACCAATAGTAAAACGTTGCACTATACGATTGTATCTTGGAATGCTAATGGTTTAGAATCCCCGGTTAAAAGTAAAAAAGTTCTAGGTTACCTGAACAAAAAGAAGGCTGATATAGCTTTTATTCAGGAGACCCACCCAACAAAAGGGAAGGCACTTAAATTGCAAAGAACATGGGTGGGCCAAGCTGAAAGCACATACTTCTCCATAAAAAAGCTTGATTAGAAAATAAATTAGTTTTAACAGAAATACACACTTTTCTGATCCAGAATGGAGGCACCATATATTAATTGGTTTATTAGATGGTCAGAAAGTAGCTTTGTGTAATGTGTATGCCCCCAGCTTGGGTTAGACTGAATTTTTAACTCACTGTTGGTAACCCTTAGTACTTTTTACCGAATATGAGGTCATTATTGGATGGGACTTTAATGATTACTAGACCCCATTCTAGACAGATCTTCCACAAAAAAAGTGCAGATGAACACAAACTCAAGGGAGTCCTTCAAAAAACTGCTGAATGATTTAAGTCTTCTGGACTCATGGCAGGTAGTTCATCTAACAAGCAGGGATTATTCATTATTTTTTCAAACAGACATTCAACGTACAGTAGAACAGACTACCTTTTAATATCAAATGCCCTGGGCACAAACATTTTGGATGTTGCAATAGATAATATATATTGTAATCTCTGATCATGCCATAATAAGTCTGAACTTAGTACTGGGAGATAAAAAGTAGAAGTCACACATATGGAAGCTTAATGCAAACTTATTAAAAGGAGAGGAATTTCTGACATGGATCATGAAGCAAACAAATGAGTACTTTGAAATTAGCAACAATGGGGACATGCCCCATGTCTCAATCTGGGAAGCATGCAAAGTTTTTATCAGGGGAAAAATAATAAGTTACTCAGCTAGTAGAAAGAGGGATAGGGGCCAAGTGCTTCAGGAAAAAAAAAAGCTGACAAACTTAACTAATTTATCAAAAAAGCATATGACATCAACGGGTGATATCTTGCATAAAATATCAGTTCTTAAAGGAGAGATCAATCATATGCTGTCACAGAAAGCAGAGTGTGCTCTCTTTAGGACAAAGCAAAGATATTGGGAAGCTGGGAATAAAGCAGGTTGACTCTTAGGCTTGAAGTTAAAAATAGTCCTGCAGCAAAACATAATAACAGGCATCCAGAATAAATCAGGGGTGATACTTACAAAAAATAAAGAAATAAATGAAGAATTTTATAAGTTCTTTCAAAATATATATTCAAACAAAGGGAATTCATTGCCCAATAAACTGACTTTTTTTCAAAAATCAATCTGCCCCCACTACAGCAAAAAGAAAAAGAAATGCTAGGTAAAAATATTTCACTTGAAGAAATATAGCTAGCTACACAGGACCTTTCAGCAGGTAAAACACATTACCTGATTGGTCTCCAGGAGAGTATTACAAAAAAAAATTCTCCTTCATTACTACCACAGTTATAGATGGCACTAGAAGAAGCCTGGGACAAGTCCCTTTGACTCACCAAAAGGCAGGCCTACCTTACTCTGATCCCTAAAAAAGGCAAGTATAGCTTGAACTGTGCTAGTTATATGCCAATTTCATTAAAGAATATTGATCATAAAATACTGGCCAAGGTACTACTTAAAAGAGTCCAGGTTATCATAACCAGATTGGTAGGTCAGGAGCAGGTGGGGTTTATTAGAAATAGATCAAGGGTGGATGGCATTAGCAGACTACTTAATCTGATTTAGTCAGATAACAAAGGGAGCAAGCACTATGTTGTACTGTCACTCAAAATACTTAAGGCCTTTGACTCATTAAACTGGGCCTTTATGTCAAGGGTCCTAATTGAATTTGGTTGTGGGAAATAATTCTCTGAATGGGTAACAATGCTGTATGACAAACCTTGGACCCAAATTTTAACTAATGGCATGTTGTCCCTTCAAATTGAGCAAGTCTGTGGCACTAGGCAGGGGAGTCTGGTTTCTCCTTAACTTTTTATTATTGCCTTCCAACCCCCTATACAAACAATCAACAATCATCCAGGGTGAGAGGCATAAAGTTTGGAAAAAGGAACACAAATCCTTTACATTTGCAAATGATTTGTTACTAACAGTAAGCAATCCAGTACACTCATGTCAGTCTGAAAGCAATACTAACAGTCTTTGAAGGAATCTTGGGACTTTTAAATAAACTGTGGAAAAATGAAATTACTACATAATGGTATTTCAACCCCAACTATGTATCACCTGGAAGGTATTCTTGACAAATCCTGGTTTAAGTCTAATATTACGTACATAGGTCTACAGATTACAGCTAACCTTAAGGAAATCACTGACCTTAACTATGAACCATTGGTAAAGGACATTGAATTAGATCTGTCTAGATGGGGAAACTTAATTTATCTATTTGGGGGAAAGTAAATACAATCAAGATGAATATTGCACCACAACTTTTTTATTTATTTCAATATCTGCCAGTTTTGTTGGGGACAAAATGCTGAAGTGGCTCAACAGGATTATAAGGAATTTTCTCTGGCAAGTGAAGTGACCTAGGTTAGGGGGCTCCAAACTAAGGGCACCATGTATGTCAGGGGGTTTTGCCCTGCCCTGGTGGGAGTGATATCAGCTAGCTTTCTTACATAAGCATGCTTTGAAACACTTAGAAAACCCACATATGAATTCCAATGGGGATCCCCAGCCCCTATGGTTAATTATGGAGAAGGACAAACTTGTTTAAAACAAGCTAAAGCACATGCTCACCCACTAGAATTCGGACACGAAGCAACTTTTAAAATCCATTTATTGAACACCAAGATGCACTTGACGCGTTTCGGACAAAATCCTTTTTCAAAAGCTGCATCCCAGAAAACACACAGAACTTAAATACAAAAGCAAAATGACATCACAATCACTAAAACAATTCCAATAAACAATTGGTGGATGGATGTGATGCTGATTTTCCTGCTTTAGAACCATCATCAATGAAGGTAGCATTTAAAGAATTGGAAAGAACTATGCAGCAATTAAGAAAGATTTATTGGAATGTCACAAACTTGGAGGCTTATTTACAATTGAAACGAATACCTAGAGGTCTGAGATTAATTAAGAACCCAGCTTTTGGTACTGATAATAATAATTTTATGCGAGAATGGGAAACTATCCTCAGTGAAGCCAGTGGTAAATTGATGGAACTTATAATAAAATATAGTAAGGAATGGGAAAGTGCGTTAAAAGAAGATCTAAAAAGCAAAGAGAAGGAAGTATTGAAATTTTGTGAATCAGAGGGCTTCACTAATTGTAATCAATGCCTGAAGGAGTTTATTGTTAGACTGGACAAAGAATTGAGGGGAGCCAAACAAGTTAAATTTATTCGTGACAAGGGGGACTATGAGAACAATCGAGTGTATTCATGGAAGAAAGATACTATTAGAGGAATTTTAAAACGGCCCACTAAAGTCTCCTTTAGTTATAGCACAGAGAGGAGTGGATCTGAAGGTGAAGAGAATGCGAGTACATCTGGTCATTTTTTTCACAGGGAAGAAATGGGATTTGAACAACCATTACAACAGACACCACGAAGGAGCCCCAGATTAGTAAACTATGTCACAGAAGACGAACGAGGAGAGGACAGAAGAAACATGTCAAATCGAGAACAGAGAGGACGACTGAATTGGAGGCTAATGGCAACAGGTGGAACAGCAGAATGAGGAGGTAAATCGACATCCAAATTATAAACTTGTCTAGTTACACACTAACTGTTTCAGAGGAATCTCTTTAAAAAAGGACTAACTTTTTCACCTACGAACTTTTTAAATCCAGTACAGACAATTATAGATTTACATTTGATGTGTCGTAAATTGAATTTGAAAGCTTTTTTTAATAAAAAGAATGAATATGAGCGTGAAAATAATGTAATGGGTACAGGCATTAATGTTGATAATGTGTTGAAACCTAATTCTATATTCAATCCCCCATTATGTCGCGCTGTCAGTGTATTCCGTGATTTATGTGAGAAAGATTTGGAAAAGTTGTTTGAAAATTTCCACATCCACATTATAACAATTTAAGCAGCCATGAGAGACAGGCTTTGAGAAGTTACAGTCTAATTCTGAATTTGTGATAAAATCTGCTGATAAGGGTGGCTGCGTTGTTTTATGGGACGTGGCAAAATATAAATCAAGTGATGCGACAATTAAGTGATGATTTTATTATGAAAATTAAATGTGGATCCCACTTGGGACTATAAGTCACGTATTGACTATACTATAGATCTAGCATTTGAAAAGGAGTCATTTCAGGACAAACGTAAGAAATTTTTAAAGACAAGTATCCAGTAAAACCAACATTTATATGTTGCCAAAAGTACATAAGAATTTGAAAACCCACCTGGACGCCCAATAGTAAGTGGTTGGTAGTCTAATAGAACCTTTGTCCGCTTTTGTAGATTCTACCTTGTGTAACTATGTCAAGAAATTAAAATCATATATTCATGATGCAAAGGATGTTCTGAGAATTTTAGATGGTTTAACAGTAGGAAAAATTGTTTGTTAGTGACATTGGACATTGAGTCTCTTTACACTAACGCCCCCATGAAGAAGTTGCTAGATGCAGCAGCAGAATTTTGAATAGTTATGGGGAAAAAATGATGAAGAGACTGCTGTAATTCTAAAATTATTGGAGCATGTTTTAGGGAAAAATATATTTCTTTTTGATGGTGATATTTATAGACAGAAGGTAGGGATTGCTATGGGGGCTACATGTGCACCTACAGTGGCTAGTTTGTATGTTGGACAATGGAAAAATGAAACAGTGTTTAATGTGAATAGGAACCTGTTTTTCTACAATATTTTATTGTGGAAAAGATTTATTGACAATGTGTTATTAATTTGGAAGGGAGATAATGTTATGCTGCAAGAATTTGTTGAATGGTTACATGGAACAAATCAACATCTTAGATTTACATTTAATGCTAACCGTGATTCTGTGAACTATTTAGATTTACAGGTTAACCGGGGGGGGGGTGAGATCAGCACGAATTTATTTAGAAAAGATACTGATGGCAATACGTTATTATTAGCTCTGAGTTGTCATCCCCCACATACAATAGCTAATATTCCTAAGGGTCAATTTTGCAGAATTAAACGTAATTGCAGTAAAGTAGAAGATTTTAAAAAAGGGGCCACGGCATTAAAAAATCGTTTAGAAAATAGGGGTTACTCTGAAAAAACAATAGAAGAAGGATATCAATTTGCTGCCAGTATTGATAGAGGTGATTTAATGGCTGATAAAAATGAGATTAATAATAAAGAGAATGGTTTTATTTTGTAACTACATATAGTGCCCAAAGTTATGAGGTTAATAGAATTATTAGAAACATTGGCATGTATTATCATGCGAGATAGGCCTGCAGGATGTAATAAAAAAACACCTATTATGACTTATAGACATGCTCCAACTTTAAAGGATTAGGTTGGTTCATAGCCATTTTACTACTCCAGTGAGACACACCAACAATTGGCTAGGAGAACCTGTTGGTTGTAACCATTGTAAAATTGTAATGCATGTCAATTCATAAAGAAAAGTAAAGAATTTAGTGTCATTAGTAGATGTGATAAGAAGTTTGAAATTAGACATCTTATCACTTGTATAACGCAAGGTGATATACTTAGCTATATGTAATTGTGGGCTTTCTATGTAGGTAAAACGGAGAGAGCTTTTAAGATAAGGGTGTTAGAAACATATAAGAGCAATAAATAAAATGACTTGACATATGCAACTTCGTACATATTAATGAAAATAGAAATGATGAGGAGAACCATGAGTTTAAGTTTTTGGGCATAGAAAAAATATATAATGGGCCTAGAGGTGGTAATTTCGGTAATAAAATTTTAAAAAAGGAAAATGAATGGATTTTAAGGTTAAAAGCATATCAGAAACCAGGTTTAAATGCTCATTTAGAATTAAAACCCTATTTGGAGTATAGATAAATATTTTGTAGTGCAATAATAATGCGATATTTATAATGAAAGTTATTATATGTGTTTTGTAGCACTGCATGTTTAAATGGTTATTTTTATTTTATTGGTTCACCAATGGAATTGTTTAATAATTGTGATGTCATTTGCTTTTGTATTTAAGTTCTGTGTGTTTTCTGGGATGCAGCTTTTGAAAAAGGATTTTGTCCGAAACGCGTCAAGCGCATCTTGGTGTTCAATAAATGGATTTTAAAAGTTGCTCCATGTCCAAATTCTAGTGTGTGAGCGTGTGCTTTAGCTTGTTTTAAACAAGTTTGTTCATTTGGCTAGATGCACCGCTAAATCCTTGTGCACGGTTCGTTTGTTGGAAGATATGGAGAAGGACATTCTTGCACCTAATTCCCTTTGTGTCCATTTATATGTCCAGCAACATGCAAAGCTAATAGACAGCCCATGTATTCAATGTTCTGTATTAACATTAAAAAAAGTTAATGGTAGAATTAACCCCAAGCAGATCCCTTTGGACTTAGTGCCAATTTGGTGTAATCCACGATTAATAAAATGGAAAAAAGGGCTGTTCTAATGCAGAGTGGGTCAAGGTCAGGTATTAATAGGCTTACCCATTTAGTGGACATAAAGAGCAGAGTTTTACTCCCCTTTCAGGACCTTAGGGATAAATACAATATTCAGGGATACCGGTTCCACTATTATTTACAATGAAGGAAAATTCTTAGAAAATATAATATCTTAAACGCTGATTATAATTTACTGATAAGCAAAGAATGGGACCAACATATATGTATAACATCACTCAAGAAAGGGATAGGGATCATATACAAAATTCAGATCAATAACCTCACATCTAACTGTTTAACCATTAAGGCCAAAAGGGAGTGGGAAGAAGAATTAAGCCTCTGCATATCAGACAAGGAATTGGACATGGTATGGTATCTATTCAGTAAGAACTACAAAGAGTTGCAAGGTAGGTTAATTCAGTTTAAAATTCTTCATGGATATTATTACAGTCCAGAGAAGATAAATGCTATGGGATATTTAAATGATGCTAATTGTTGGAGGTGTAGCACCCCAAATGCAGGCCTAGCTCACATGCTGTGAGGCTGTCCTAAGTTACAAAAAATCTGGAAGGAAATCCTAACCATCTGTAGCAAAGTGACAGGGTATAATATTCCCCCATCCCAATTGATATTCATTCTAGGACTATTTCCAGAATCATTGAATTTAGACAAATATAAAAAAACATGGATCTCATATGCATCCCTTAGTATCAAATGACTCATTCTTTTTTTTTCATATGTAATTTTTCCTTCCCCATCACAGAACCAACATGGGCTATAACCCCTCCCTTCATGGGGTACATCCTCCAGTCCCTGTGATTGCCCCATCTATCAATCCCTGGAATTCTCCCATGGATTCCTCCTCTATGGCAGGGCCAGGATGAGGAGTGCTGGTATGCCCCCCAGGTACATCAAATCTAGTATTGGGGGTGGATTTACTGGAGTGATCGGGCCACCACAGGTCCTGCTGGGTACTGGATATTTCCACCATTTTTCTTCCTTGCCCACATCCGTGCAATGGGTGGGGAGGCTGTCTCTACCTCTGCAGATGCAGCCAATCACCCAATATGTAGGTCAACCCATCAACATGTTTGCACACCTGTACTGACCTCCAGCCACCACTGGGTGTCAGTCAACAGTGCACAGTGCAACCCCCCCACCCCCAAGAAAGGAAAGCAGTACTCCAGACACTCAATCCTCCTCCTCCTCTGGCTGACCCCAGAATGACCCAAGTCTGTTCCCGAACCCGGGTTGCCAGCATGGAGCAAGGTGTGACGTCCAGTACTTCAACCCTAAGTGCCACCGGGCCAGCTCAAACAGCTCATTCTTAAAAACTGGAAAAGTAACTTGACATGGACTATTTATGAATAGTATACCCAGATGGTCCTTTTATTAAAAAATGAAAGAATCTGTCACTCCTTGACTGATAAGCTAAAAATTCTACATAGAATATGGTCACCATTTTGGGATATGAATTAGGAAATATGTGTCAGATAGTTATACTGATCCATGTAATAATACAGTATGCTCAAGTGTTTTTGTTTAATAAGTAAGTTCCAAGGAATATAAGTAGCCCTATACACCAAATAATTTTTAGTCAGGAAATGTGTGAGTTGTCTTTTTTTATTTTTATTTAATTGTAATGAATTATATTGGTGCATGAAGTGTTTGTATTTTATTCTTTGATGTCTGATTGTATCTGCTTATTTTTACAATGTATGGTATAATATGTTATAAATTATAAATTGGAAAACAACAAACATTATTATGGAAAAAGCAATGCTGCATTAAACTGTGGAAAAATCTAACATGGATATGATAACTACATCAGCACATTTTCTTGTTAATTTGTACTATGGTCTTTTTTTTTTACATATATTATTTTTCTTTCTTCTTTCACTTAAGTTTAATAGTGTCATGAGAGGTGTCAACAGAGGCCACCAGTTCTGGTTCATATCGTTCACATGCTCATGTACTGTTGTTTTTTTTTTTCAGGGTTTTTTTTTGGTTGTTGTTTACTTAGTTTATAGTATATGAATTTGGGTATGGCAAGTCTGTCCCTTCTGTATTTATACATATTCTTTTATCAATAAAATCACTCAAACTCTTCCTTAGAAATGTTGACAGCTATCCCTGAATATCTGCTTGATTTGGAATCAGAGGTTCTGAAACATCTTTCAGATGCACCCCCACCCCACACACACACACACACAACTAAGAGACATGCTCTAGTTGGGTATAAATGCAGACTGGGGTTAAAAGTAATTTCAAACACACAAATATGGAGGAAACTAATTATCTTAGGCCTGGATGTGCCAATGTTTTAGAAACACAAATCCATTTATATATTTTTTTTCTTGCTTATACAGGTATGCACAGAGTTTGTAGACATTTTACACTGGTGCATGTAAGATGTCTCTTTTACACATATTACTTATAGAGAATTAGTGCTGGGTTTATTTTCTGGTGGGTGAAGTAAATGCAGTCTTCATTCTCTGGTGGTATTTTTCTTGATTGTTAAATTTTCCCTTGTGCAATCTAGATTTGCCCTCCCTTTGCACCACAAAGTTATTTCTTATAAGGAGGTTATTCTTTCTTTTTGGTCAGCCTTGTACTGTATTAGGTGAATGAAGTTGATTTTACTAAATTTATTGGTATACGGTTACCATCTTTCTTGAAAGGATTGCCAGATCACTTATTTGTACTTTAAGAGGATGACACACAAGTGTGGTGAAATATGGGTTCTGGTGCTTAGGTAGATGCTCTTTGAACCCAGTGTTTTTATTTATTTATTTTACTTTTCTTTCTAAATTCTGTATTTAATTGTAAATTGTTTGCTTTGTATTAATTTTGATGTTGTAACAAGGATTCTTTTGTTTTTCTTCAAAAAAAAAATGCCCCTACTCTTACTGGGGTCCTGTTTGCATCTTGTGGGAAGAGGAAGGATCCTGGAGGAGAGTGTGAGATGGTGGCACAGGTGGTGGAGCTAGCTTCTCTCCCCACCTGGATTACTGAGGAAGACCCTTTTCAGGTCCTTGGGGTTATCCGGGTTGTACATGCTGTATGAAACACAGCAACTGATAACAATTGCATGGCTTCAGCTACTCCCTTAGTGGAAAATGGACAAAATGGCCTCCTGCTAAACTGCTTTCTGGAATTCTGGAAATAAGGACACTGTGCCAATTTAGAGATCTAGTATTTAATGATATAGTAAACTTAATGATGCCCAAAAGATGATACTGGTTGCAGTGACAATTGTAACAAATCACATCATCCTGGAAAGATGGAATGCCCAATCAATAGGAGAATTTGAGCATCATAAGTGGTGTTACCTAATGAGGGAAGCATTATCATTTCAAAAGTTATGACATGAGACAGAGTCACCTGAATAACTTCATGAAATGTCATGGGGAGAAACAGAAATTATCCTACTGCCTTTAATAAGTTTATAATGTTGTAAATTAATTAATGGAGTTTGTATTAGTATATATACCATCTGTATGGTATTGTGTGTGCACTTGCTCTCTGAAAGCATAATACAGTAGTAGCCACAGACATGGCCATATATTTCCAGATATTTTGTGATATTTCTAAAGAGTTTCTCTCTGCTGTCCCTACTGCGTACATGGAGAAAGCAGGAGATTTCTCTAGAAATATCACAGAAATTTCAGGAAATATCTGGCCATTTAGTTGGCTGTGACAGTATATAGCAAAAAAAAGATTTTTTTTTTAAATCGCCTCTTATCAGCAAACAATAAGAAAGTTCAGCTGACGTGTGAAACTGGCCAGTGGTGCTTCTATCTTGTATCCCTGCTTTAAGTAGCATGTCAGTTGAGCAAAATTATTACAGCAAA
Organism: Neoceratodus forsteri; assembly: GCA_016271365.2. Classification (NCBI taxonomy): domain Eukaryota; kingdom Metazoa; phylum Chordata; order Ceratodontiformes; family Ceratodontidae; genus Neoceratodus; species Neoceratodus forsteri. The sequence continues at coordinate 404,251,780 of CM057455.1, forward strand.
GTAATTTGAGCTAATGCATTCAGGTGACCACAGTTACGTCAAATGGTACAGTAGAGCGACTGTGACATTACAATGAATGTAAATAACAGCAAGTGTATTAACAGTATTGACTGGGGTATATTGCAGGCTTAAAGATACTAATATTGTCAAAATGTTACAGTATGTGAAGTTCAAGGAGGTGGTACGTGTTTTATTGTTTTCTGAAAAACCTACAAAGGCGGAGGTGGGTGGAAAATGGATTAGAACCCGTGTTGGGGTAACACCAAAAGAGTGTTTACCCTCAGGTGTCGGTGTATGTAGCAAATTAATGAATCAAGAGACACAGTGGGTTTACATAGAGAGGTTGAACCTAAGACTGGGCACCTGCTTAAAACTGACCATGTCTGGTGGGGTTGAAGCAGGTAATTACTCACCCCAGAGAAAGTTTTTCTATGGTACTGGACTTTACAACCATCCAGATTTTTGGTTAAGAAATATGATGGATTTTCCCTAAAAGGAGATTGGAAGGTAGCATCAGTTTCTTTTGAGAAATGTGTCTCAGGGTAAAGAATGATGATACCCACTATGTTTTTGATAGAATATTTATCATTAATATGGACCCTGAGACAAAGCTTCTGAAAATGGACTGGGGGAAGCTCTGTCCCTTCCTGGGACAGGAAGGTAGTAAGCAGTCTGCAACAACTACTTCCCTTTTAAGGCGGGGGATATGTGACAGGGAGCTCCTGCCACTCTTGAGGACTGACCTTTTCTTAAATCTATTGCAATAGTTCTTCTATTTCTTAGACTAATCTGTCCTTTACAATTTCTAGTCCATAAGGTTGGCCACCTGTGGGCACCCCCTTCCATTTCTTGATTATGTTATAGTGACCTCTTTAATTTTCCTTTTCCCTCTCAGGTCCTCATACAGGGAGGCTATTGTGGTGACCTCCAAATGTATGTAAAACAGGTTCTGTTTATCATTGTTGGATTTAGTATGTAATAGCACTATGTCATGAAATACCTAGATGTATATGTCTTATGTTTATGAAACCTGTAAATGTTGAAAATACCATGGCACTAGGTATTTTTGATAATGGTAAAATGTCCCAGGTGACTATTATGGAAATTACATTAGTTGTGCTATTTAAAATGCATGTAAATTGCTGTAAGCCAAACAAGCCTGAAATGCCATGATGATTTGCATATATCCCATGATGCTTTGCACTACAGAACTATGTAAGTTGTTGTATTTCTTTGAAACTTGATTTGTTGCTAGTTCCCTTTGGGGTAACCCTTTTTCAGTGATTCTGCATTGAGGTTCTTTGTCTTTAGCTTGTTTTTTTTTCTTTTTGAGCCCCCTCTCCCAAGCAAATGGGGCCCACATAGGGACAAAGGGTTTTTACTGAAAGTGGCTAGATCAGGGATCAGCGTCAGTAGGTTCTGGCTAAATGCAGAGAAAGAATATACATAGTATGTTGCTGCAAACAGATGTACTGAAGAAGGAATATGGCATTGCAGAAGCTTATTTCCTATATTTTGAATAAACATCACACACAGATTGTGTGTTGAACCTGAAGTTTGGTGTCTGGTACATCTGTTATCCCATAACCCCTCTACAGACTTGGTGTCAAAAGTGGGATAACTTACTGGAAGCATCTGGACTGACTGAAGAGGAACATTTTCTCGTGGATATTGCCCAGATATCACAGATGGACTGCTGCACCAGGAGTTGCCAGAGTAGAAACCCAGAGAAGAAAGTCTGTGGATTTCTGACAAGAACCATGGCCCACAGATGGAGAGATGCTGCAGCCTGGACTGGACCTGAGAGTTTAGAGGAAGACCTAGCCTGAAGACAACAAAAAGATGCAGGTTGAGGCAGACTGGAAGTGTGAGAGACAACACCCCAGCGGTGGAGACCCTGGTGAGGATGGTCCACTGGATGAGTGGGCCATGGCTGGAGGCAGACCCACTGTGCAGAGAGGTGGAACACTGATGCCAGGTGCTTGAGAGGTTCCTACCAGAGAGTTTGGATAAAGAGTCAGAGAAGGATTTTTTGTGGGCTTAGTTTGAGGAGGACCCCTGACTGAGCAGGATATTCCTTGTTTCCTGTGTTCTCAGGGTGTTACCTGTTGGAGGTTGGTGATGCAAGTATGGAATTTATACTTGAGACCCCAGATAAGACTGTACCTAGTGATGTTGTGCTGAGGTTGAAGACTCCAAGCAAGCAAGAAGAAGCCTATGAGGCTGAAGGGAATTTTTCTTTTATTTGATGCGGCTAAATCAATTAACAGTATTGACTGGGGTATACCGCAGGCTTAAAGATACTAATATTGCCAAAATGTTACAATATGTTAAGGTCAAGGAGGTGGTACATGTGTTTTATTTTTTTATGAAAAACCTACAAAGGAGGAGGTGGGTGGAAAATGGATTACAACCTGTGTTGGGGTAATACCAAAAGAGTGTTTACCCTCAGGTGTCTGTATCTGTTGCAAATGAATGAATCAAGAGACATAGTGGGTTTATATATAGGGGTTGAACCTTGGACTGGGCTCCTGCTTAAAATTGACATGTCTGGTGTGGTTGGAGCAGGTAATTACTCACCCCAGAGAATATTTTTCTATGGTACTGGACTTTACAGCCATCCAGATTTTTGGTTCAGAAATATGATGAACTTTCTCTAAAAGGAGATGAAAAGGTACCATCAGTCTCTGTTGACAAATGTTTCTCTGCGTAAAGAATGATTATACCCACTATGTTTATGATAGAATGTTTATCGTTAATAGGGACCCTGAGACAGAGCTTCTGATAATGGAGAGTTGGAAGTTCCATCCCTTCCTGTGACAGGAAAGTGGTAAGCAGTCTGCAACAACTGCTTCCCTCTTAAGGTGGGGTATATGTGACAGGGAGCTCCTGCCACTCTTGAGGACTGACCTTTTCTTAAATCTGTTGCAATAGTTCTTCTATTTCTTAGCCTAATCTGTCCTTTACAATTTCTAGTGCATAAGGTTGGCCACCTATGAGCACTCCCTTCCCATTCTTGACTATGCTATAGTCTGGTGTCTGGTGCATCTGTTATCCCACAGCCCCTCCACAGTGCCTCTCTGATATGATTGGTTGCTTTATTTGAAGTCGCTACTATGTAGTCACTATAATTTTCATTCATTGTTATAACTTTGCTGAATTGACATGGAACCCAGTTTTAGGAACTTCTGCCCCGACTACACCAAGTGTGGTAAAGATAAAGGATCCAGCTGGGGTCCACGAGTTCCCTAAGGTGACTGGTACCTAAGTGATAGAGTTCCAGGAGGTATCCAAGGAGGAACAAGAATTAGAACATGATTTACAAGCCACAAAAGCAGTGCTGTTACAGTCAACTGCTGTGGAAGAGGAAAGGTGTACTTTAAAAATGATGAAGCTTCACACCAGCCAAGCAGCTCCCAGGACCGATTTTCCTGTTTTCTAGCTCATGAGAGCACTTGCATCTTTTCTGAACTGTCTAAGCTGTGAGTGCGTGGTTTTAGAGCCCAGCCCAGCTTCAGAGCTGAAAGTTATCACTATAGATCTGATGGCTTCAGCTATGGTGTCAGACTACTCAGGTGAGCCACAGATCAAAGACTGTTACCGGTTTCTGAAAATGGTCATCCACTCTAACACAGACAATGAGCAGAAGTTTGGAAATTCACTTTCTGTAAATTACTAGCTTTCAGTATTGGGGTGTGTTTTCTTGACCCTCAGAAAAAAG